>JAWHQI010000273.1:2548884-3823326 GCA_033032865.1 Dactylorhiza incarnata
TCGTTGGCTCGAAAGGTTATGATGACGGGCAGGTTAGCCCGGAGAGCTTATGGCTCTGGATATAGTAGGACATATTATATGTTCATAAGGTGGTGGGTCATTAGTGCCGACGGCCGTCGCACCGACATCGATACTTTGGCTCGGTAAGTGTGGTTAACACTTTACCAAAGAAAAGTCTGGTGGACTAACCAGAAAGAGTATGCAGGAGCTCCATTGTTATGTTCTTAGCATTGAGGCGTACGATAGGTCTAGGTCAGGTAGTGCATATACTAACCTAGAGGTGGGCGAGGCCCAACCCACCGCTTCTGTTTGCCACTACGGAAGTATCCTGGGAGTTTTGCTAGCTCCAAAAAGGGGAAACTAATAGTCTGTGCGCATAGTCATTGTGTGTGAGTTATACTTGTATGAACATAACATTAAACTGCATACTTTGCATGACATAGCATAAACATTGCATTTCAACCCTTACCCCTATCGTATTAATTGGTTATGAGACTTTTTATACGATAGGCCCTGCTAAACGACCCCTTGGTCTATAGGTTTGTGTGGGCATTCCTATAAATTAAGGTTACTTATTCTTATTACTGTTTTCCTTAGTTCCTTTCTTTACTATTACTTTACTTATTACTACTTCTTACTTGCTACTGTTTTACTTCCTACAGCTTTACTCATTGTACTATATATTGCTTACCGATAGACCCTTCCGTTGTTAGACTAATTGCCACCTACTTTTGATTTTACCCTTTGATGTCCTCCGCTTCATCCTTCCCGCACGGTGCCTACGAGTCATCGAGGGAGGGGTGGGGGATTGGCTGAGTCAAGTTTGACTGACGATCGGTGGACTTTATCAATTTAGGGGACTGAGGAGACGCTGCAGCACCAGAGGCCGGTGTAGATGGAGGCGGGGCAGTCTAGCACGGGAGCACCGATGACAAGATCCGTGAGTGTCTTATTAGCTTTAGTAGATTATACTTCCGCGAGTGAAATTGTAGTGAGGAATTGATATACAGGGCATGAGCCCTTTATTATTTCTCTACATTTTATTCAGTTATTTTTTATGGACATCTCTTTTGATGGTTTTATTTTCTATGTGATGTGGACTTGAACTTCTATAAGTTTGTTTAAGCTTTACTTATTTTGTGATCGAGATGGCCGACAGGAACGGCGTTTTGCAGTGGCGACCTTCCCGAGCGAGGGTGTCACCGCAAAGAGGCGGTTCTGTGCATAAGACCCGGTTTTGTAGCGAAAAAATGGGTCTTACATGCTTTGTGTCGGAGATCCAGTACCCAGCCTGGGTCTCCAATGTTATAATGGTAAAGAAGAGTAATGGGAGGTGGATAATGTGTGTAGACTTCTCATTATTGAATAAGGCATGCCCCTAAGGATTATTATCCGCTGCCTCGAATTGACGCATTGGTAGACTCCATCGCCGGTTTCCCTGTGATGAGTTTTGTAGATGCTTTTTCAGGTTATCCTCAGATCTGAATGCATATGCCAAATGTCAAGGAACTTTCTTTCATCATGGATGATGGATGTTACAATTATAAGATGATGCCCTTTGGGTTGAGGAACACAATGACCACTTATTAAAGGATGATGGACTGAGTCTTCAGGGAGCATAAGAGGAGAAATTTGGAGGTCTACATAGACGAGCTAATGCTGAAGAGCAGGGATGTTGGATCTCTCCTCCAGGATCTGGCAGAGACTTTCACCACCCTAAGAAAGTTTAAGAAGAGGATTAACCCCTTGAAGTATGTCTTCAGGGTAGGCAGGGGAAAGTTTTTGAGCCACCTCCTCACCCTGATGGGGGTAGAGCCCAACCCCGATAAGGTAAAGGAAATCTTGGATTTGGAGTTGCCTTAGAATGCCAAGGAGGTCCAGCATCTGACGGGGAAACTAGTATGGTTGAACAGGTTCATCTCCTGGGCAGGGGAGAAGTGCTCACCCTTCTTCAAAGTGTTGCAAGGGAATCAAAAGTTTGTGTGGTCTCTAGAATGCAAGGAAGCTTTCAAACATTAAAGAAACAGCTCACGCAGGCCTCGGTACTCCAAGGGATGAGAGAAGGGGAGGATTTGGCTTTATACCTCAGAGTTAGAGCTGAGGCGATAAGCTCGGTCCTAATTTAGGAGGAAGGAAAGAAGCAGCTACCTATCTACTACGTCAGCATGGTCCTGAAAATGGCAGAGCTCAGGTATCCATTTCTTTAGAAGTTGGCATTTCACCTGATCATCTCGACAAGGAAGCTCCGATCATATTTTCAGGCGCACTAAATCAAAGAAGTGACTGACCACCCGCTTCGCAACAACATGAAAGGGGTGGAGCATTAAGGATGGCTAGCAAAGTGGTTAGTGAAGCTGAGCGAGTTTGAGATCTCCTTCGTACCTTGATAGTCAATGAAGACTCAGGCGGTGGAAGACTTCCAGGAGAAGTATGTGGTCGCGGTGGAGGAATCCAATTCTTCTTAGCATGCGGCCTATGAGATGCTCATTGATGGGGCATTAGGAAGATACTCTCTAGGACGGGGAGTGGTCTTGGTAAGTCCGAAGGGGACAAAGATTGAGCAAGCGATCGCCTCTCACTAACAACCAGGTTGAGTACGAGGTTGTAAAAGCAGTGCTTTGTTTGTCAAGGGAGGTAGGGGTCCAAGACATGAAGGTTTAAATGGACTCGATGGTGGTGGCATCCCAGGTCAAGGGCAAGTTGGAGTCGAGAGAGATGACACTCAAATGGTACCTAACAAAGGTCAAGGGTTTGATTAGTGTGTTCTGCATCTTCTCCATCCAACATGTGCCAAGGGAAGAGAACAATCAGGCAGACTATTTTGTGATGTATGGCCCTCATGTAGGAGGAAAGATGATGGAACTATTTTGTCCATCCATTGAAGAGGGAGAGTTAATGGTGATTGATCAGCTACCCTCATGGATAGACCCTTTCATTGTTTTCTTGACCTCGGGAAAATTTCCATATGAGATTTTAGACAAGAGGTGATTCAGGTACAAGTCCGCCTATTGTCTGCTTAATGAAGGGGACATGTACCGGAAGACCCTGTCGGAGCTCCAAGAAAGATGTGTCTCCAACGAAGATGTCACTATGGTTCTAGAAGTGATTCACTCTAGGGAGTGTGGCAGTCACTCTGAGAGTCGGAGCTTAGAGAAGAGGGTGATATGATAAGTCTACTTCTGGCCCATGATCGGCAAAGATGTCGCAGTGTAGAGATGAAGTGCCAGCTCTTCGCACCGCTCTCGCTCGTACCAGAGTAGAGGCCCAGGACAATCATGGCACCGTGACTTTTTGTAATCTAGGGTATGGACCTGGTAGGCCCTTTCCCCCACGGCAGCTAATAGATGAAGTTCCTCCTGGTCATGAATGACTACTTATCCAAGTGGATGAATGTCAAGGCGCTGGCTAAGACAACCTCACATGTAATAAGAAATTTCATTTGGGGGAGATAATATGCCGGTACGGGCTGCCCCTAGCCATTGCCATAGAGAATGGTCCATTGTTCGCTAGTAATAAGCTCACTAGCTTTTGCAGCCAGTTGAGCTTTGACCTCCGCTTTGCGTCCGTCCACCACCCAAGGAGCAATGGGCAGGTGGAGGCCGCAAACAAGGTCATTTTAAACTTATTAAAGAAGAAGGTGGAGAACATGAAGGGGAACTGGGTGGAGTAACTCCCCTCGGTCCTCTGGGCTTTGTGGACCACACACAACATGGACATTAGGGAAACCCCTTTTATTCTCTCTCATGGCTCGGAGGCCATGTTGCGAGTTGAGTTCGAGATAAGGTCCCTACGAGTCGTCATCGTGGGGGAAGGAGATGATGAGTGGAGAGTGGAGAATGAGGAAGAGCAGCGACTCCTGCTTGACCTTGTGGAAGAGCTCCTCGACCTGGCAACGGTTCGCTAGGAGGACATCAAGCGCAGGATGGATAAGAATTTTGACAAGCACATTCGAATTATGCAATTTGTAAAGAGAGATCTAGTTCTCAAAAAGCTCAATGTTGCGGGAAGGTCAGCGATAGTTGGAAAACTCCACCCCAACTTAAAGGTTCCCTATGTAATTTCAGAGGAGTTGAAATCAGGGGGGTATTGCCTCCAGAATGCAAAGGGAGTCCCTTTTAGCAACACTTAGAGCGGCTATGAGCTGAATCATTTTTTATCCCTAATTTATAATGAAAATTTTATCATGGTAGACTTATTATTGTGATATAGGGACTTCTGCCCATCCCGGACGGGGTAGTATAAACTAAAAGTTTCATGCTAGTTGAAAGTTATAAGTGATTTTGGTTGGAAAGCCCCTGATTGGGTTCCATTGGCCGGGCTCTCACAAGCCGGTAGGGCATGTTGATCACTCTGGAGACAGTAGAGAAGTTGTGTTGAAAAGCCCATTAGAAGGTTCAGCTGACCGGGCTCTCACAAGCCGGTACGGTAGGTTGATCACCCAGGAGGCGGGTAAAGAAGTTATTCTGGAAATCCCCTGAGAAGGTTCTGCTTACCGGGCTCTCATAAGCTGGCATGGAAGGTTAATCACTCAATAAGCGGGTAAAGAAGTTGTGTTGAAAAGCCCCTGAGAAGGTTTCGCTGACCGAGCTCTCACAAGCTGGCAGGCCAGGTTGATCACTCAGGAGGTGGGTAAATAAGTTATTTTTGGAAAGCCCCTACGAAGGTTTAGCTGACCAGGCTCTCGGCAGGGTAGGTTGATCACTCAAGGGGCTGGTAAAAAAGATATTTTTGAAAGCCCCTAAGAATGTTCTGCTGATCGGGCTCTCACAAGCCTGCAGGGCAGGTTGATCACTCAGGAGGTGCGTAAAGAAGTTGTGTTGAAAAGCCACTTAGAAGGTTTTGCTGACTAGTCTCTCACAAGCCAGTAGGGCAGGTTGATCACTCAGGAGCAAGGTAAAGAAATTTTGTTGAAATGCCACTGAGAAGGTTTGGCTGACTAGGCTTCACAAGCCGGTAGGGCAGGTTGATCACTTAGGAGGCGTATAAAGAAGTTATTTTGGAAATCCCCTGAGATGGTTCCACTGACCTGACTCTCACAAGCTGGCATGGCAGGTTGATCACTCTAGAGATGTGTAAAGAAGTTATGTTGAAAACCCCATGAGAATATTTCGCTGACTGGGCTCTCACAAGCTGGCAGAGCAGGTTGATCACTCAGAAGACAGGTAGATAAGTTGTGTTGAAAATCCCATGAGAAGGTTCCGCTGACCGGGATCTCACAAGCCGGCAGGGCAGGTTGATCACTTAGGAGGTGGGTAAGAAAGTTATTTTGGAAATCCCTTAAGGAGGTTCCGCTTACTGGGCTCTCACAAGCCGTCAAGGCAAGTTTATCACTCAAGAGGCGGGTAAAGAAGTTATTAAAGCCCATAGAAGGTTCCTCTGACCGAGCTCTCACAAGCTGGCAGGAAAGGTTCATCATTCAGGAGGCGGGTAAAGAAGTTGTGTTGAAAATCCCGTGAGAACATTCTGCTGACTGGACTCTCACAAGCCGGTAGGGCAGGTTGTTCACTCAGGAGGCGAGTAAAGAAGTTATTTTGGAACGCCCCTAAGCAGGTTGAAGGTTCCACTGACCAGGCTCTCACAAGCCGGCAGAAAAGGTTGATCACTCAAGAGGCGGGTAAAGAAGTTATTTTGGAAAGCCCCTAAGAAGGTTCCGCTGACCGGGCTTTCACAAGCTGGCATGGCAGGTTGATCACGCAAGAGGCGGGTAAAGAAGTTGTGTTGAAAAGCCCCTGAAAATGTTCTGCTGAATGGGCTCTCACACGCCGGCAGGGCAGGTTGATCAATTAGGAGGAAGGTAAAGAAGTTGTGTAGAAAAGCCCTGAGAAGCTTCCGCTGACTAGGCTCTAATAGCTGGCGGGGTAGGTTGATCACTCTGAAGGCGGGTAGAGAAGTTGTTTTGGAAATCCCCTGAGAAGGTTCTGCTGAACGGGCTCTCACAAGACGGCGGGGCATGTTGATCACTCCAAAAGGTGGGTAAAGAAGTTATTTTGGAATGCTACCGAGAAGGTTCCGCTGACCGGGCTCTCACAAGCCGGTAGGGTAGGTTGATCACTTTGGAGGTGGGTAAAAGAGTTTTGCGGAAAATCCTCTGAGAACGTTCCACTTATCGGGATATCACAAGTCGACTGGGCAGGTTGATCTCGCAGGAGGCAGGTAAGGAAGCTGTGTTGGAAAGCCCCTGAGAAGGCCTCGCTAACCATGCTCTCACAAGCCGGCAGGGCAGGTTGATCACTCGGGTGGCAGGTGGTAAGGAAACACTTTTGAGGGAAGCCCCTAAAGTTGGTGGATTATATGGGAAAAAGAATGGGTGATGGAGATGTTGGGAAAAACACCCTTTGATTTATCTCAACAATTATATACGAGTGATTTTATTTTCTAGGTTGTATTACCCATGTTGTATTGAAAGTGTAATTTGGTCATTAGATGTGTTAGGATGTCACACTCTAATTAGGGTGTCTAAGACCAGTTGAAATAGAGTCCAAAATTCAGTTGAGTTAAACTTGCATCGAATAGAAGTAGACCCAACTTTGACTGCAAGTCGAAGTAACTTCGAATAGAAGTAACATTTACTCATACTGAAGTGTATGTATAAGTTGAAGTTGACGCAATGTCGAGATGTACTCGACTCTAAAGACAGAGTCAATCGAAGTAGTATTTAAAGTCGACCCAACATGGAATTCTAATCGACACAGAAGGAAGAATCTCTGAGTTCAGGATTCCATCTCAATGGACACATCGATATCTATTCGACGCAACGTCGACTGCAGAGATAATTTCTAATCTAAGAGGATTTCGACGCAGCTTTGGGTAGAAATCAAAGGTGTGTCGATAAGAAGTGAAATGTATTCGACGTTACGTCGAATACATAGAGAATTAGAAATTCTCTTTTATCTTTTCTAAAGAGGATTCAGAGGTTATTCATGGAATGTTTTGGATCTCCAACTGGTCAATTTGATCCAAGAATGGAAAGAAGGACTACAAAGAGACGATAAAGATATTTCTGGAAGGTATTCAAAAAGGGTTTGACAGGTCATCAAAATAGAAAGAGGATATTATTATTCCCTGGACATTCCAACTAAGGATACAACAGAAGAGGAAAGTGATTCAAACATCATTCGATAGCAGAATAATATTAATGAAGAAGATTCAGAACAACAGCAATTCTTCAATCATTCTTCTTCTTCAATCCTTCTCTCAGACAACACACAGAAATATACATCTCTGATTAGCAGCAAGGCTTCTTCTCTCTGCTGTAACAAAGTGAAAGACTAGACAAAGATTAATAATCCTTTTTTTCTTCTTCTTACAAAGGATTAATAATCTACAAGATCCACTGAACTAACAGTGCCAAGAATCCTCAGAGAAATCTGCTGAAATATGATTCAAATTAGAAGACTTACTTCTTCTTCTAATCCTTTCTTACTCTCTCTTTCTAACTTTAAATTGAGTAAAGAATTTTTAGAATCCCTCTCCAAAGGATTCAGTGGTTCAAGATCTCCATATCAAAAGATCTAGATTGGTTCTAAGAGTCTCCTTATCAAAAGACTCAGTACTGGTTCTAAGAGTCTCCTTACCAAAAGACTCAGTGGTTCTAAGAGTCTCCTTATCAAAAGACTCAATTGTTGGTTCTAAGAGTCTCCTTACCAAAAGACTCAGTGGTTCTAAGAGTCTCCTTGACAAAAGACTTAGTTGTTGGTTCTAAGAGTCTCCTTACCCAAAGACTCAGTGGTTCTATGAGTCTCCTTATCAAAAGACTCAGACACTAGATAGTGTATTCCTACCAAGGTGTTAGAAGAGTGGATGTACCCATATTCTGGGGAACCATTATAGCTCCTGTCTCTTTGTTCTGTGAATTTATGTGTTGTCCACTATTTTTATTTCTGCAATATGTGTTTATTATATTCTGGACAGGTAATCAGAAGCATAGTTGTTAGACTAATTTATTGTTGTGCAATATTTGAAGAAAAGTTTTTAAAACTCTATTCACCCCCTATAGAGAATACTAAGAGGACTCACTGTGCACCTTCGATTGGTATAAGAGCTAGGTTGATCATAAAAATGCTAACACCTTGATCAAAAGATCATCTCACTTATTTTATATTTTAAAATTATTTTCACAAAATGAGTTCTAAGTACTATGCATCCATCAGACCACTAGTGTGTAATCTAAATAACTTTACACTCTGGAAGGCCAGATAAATTATATAAGAACTCTATTAATGAAGAAATTTTTGATGCCATAAGGTCAGGTCCTCCCACAAAAGTCAGGAGAACTACCAGTGAAACTATCACACAGGAACCTATCCTTAGATTTGAATGGACAGATGCTGAAAAGAAGCTGAAGGCATGTGATACCAAGGCAATGAACAACCTGTTGTCCACCTTGTCAGATAAGATCTTCCAAAGTGGTTGACTGAAACTCAGCAAAAGAAATCTAAGAATCTATATCCAGACTGGTAGAAGGCAACTCTGATGAAAGAAAGGACAGGAAGTCCCTACTCATATCCCAATATGAGAACTTTCAAAAGAAACCTGAAGAGAATGTGGCTGAGATGTATGATAGGTTCAACCTGATCATAAATGAGCTTAAGGTATTTGACAAAGAGATATCATTGACAGAGATCAATGGCAAACTCCTTATGTGCTTCCCAAGCACTTGGGATTCATGGATCTGGGCCATTAGAGAGTGCATATGCCATAGAGAGATCTCTACAGATACTCTACTTGGCAAGCTCAAATCTTATCAGCTACTTCTACAAAGCAGGGCTGAGACTGAAGCCATAGAAAAGGTCTCAACTCCTTAAGAGAGGACAATAGATTTGAAGGCCGCTGAAGGAGAGCCTTCCACCTCTGAAGAAGAGATGTTCAGTATCTTAGCCAGAAGGTTTAAAAATTGAGTCAAGACCGAAGACTTAAGGAGGTAGGAAATGAGTTCAAGCAAACCTAGGTATGACAAGACTCCAAAATAGGAGATTTTCTACTTTGCATGCAAAAAGTTAAGATACATTGCCCCTGAGTGTCCTGAAGAGAAAAGGGACAGACGCAGTAATAAAAAGGAGCTCAAGAAGAAGTCCTTCTGGAAGAAGGAAAAGAAGAAGTGTAAATGTTTCATTACTAAAACCTGGAGTGACTCAGAAACTGAGTCAATCTCCTCTTCATCTGAAAGTGATGAAGAAACTGATGCAGAAGAAGCTTGCCTAATGGATTTGGAAGAATCCTCCGAGGAAGATCAGGTATCACTCTTTGATGACTTTGCTTTTACTTCAGAATAATTCAAAAATTGTTTTAAGGAATTTTGCAATAATAATGTTAAGGTTCAAAAAGAAATATAAACAGTTAGGGAAGAATTTGACGGCTTTAAGACAAATTATTTGCATTCAGCTAATTATGATTTAAGGAATAAGATTTATAAAAAAGAAACATAACTAACTAAGCTAACTAATGAAAATTCAACTTTAAAAGAAGAGCTTACAAAGGCAAAAGCTTTTGGTGACTCACTCAATGGGAGGAGTCAAAAGCTCAAAGATATCACACAAAATCTTTCTATATGGTTCAAGCACCTTGGTTTAGGAGCAGATCCATCCACTAACATAGTAATCCCTGGCAAACCTGCCTGGGAAAATCTTGCAGTGTTCATTAGATCTAGTGAGAAACAATCTAATAATCACTTAGAATTTAGTGAAGGATCTAATAACAATCCTAATAAGATCAATGTATTCAACAGGGTAATTAGTATTGATCAAGAAGGAATTCTAGGTAAGAACCCCTCAAAAAACTCAATTAAAGATAATCGAATTACTAATAAAAGGAATTATGCGTCGAATAGAACTCAATGCACATTTAAATAAGCGTTGAATGCAACTCAACGGAGCTCTGCATCTTCTTCGACATCAATTCAACGCAGGTATGAAGGTGAATCGAATTACACATGATGCAACCACTACTCTGCGTCGACATATTATCGATGTAACTATGCAGACACGTCAAATTCCACTCGACACAACTCTAGAAATGTTTCTAATTCTTCTTAATGCATGTTTCCAGCAATTATAAAACATATAGACCTCTATCACCTACCTGTCATTATAATTCAAGATGCTTTTACTATTCCAAATTTGAGCACAAGGCCAAACACAACTGGCATAATAAACCAATACTTCTACAACTTAAGGGATATCCTGAAAGACCAACCTATTCTTTAATGACCCTATATGATGCTAGAAGGAAGGGACCCCATCAAGTGAGGGTCTATACTAATGTTTAAATTTATATGCAGAATGAAGGTTGTTCTAACACAAACCAGCTGTGGTATTTGGACAGTGGATGCTCTATGCATATGACTGGAGCAAAAGAGGTGCTGGAAAACTACAAAGCAAAGGAAGGCCCTAAGGTAATTTTTGGTAACTCCAACTCTGGGCAGACCAGGGGATATTGTGTGCACTGAGTTGGATGAATCTCTTTTTCTAAGGTAGCTTATGTTGAAGGACTTCAACATAATCTAATTTGTATTAGTCAACTATGTGACGGCGAATACAAAGTTATATTCACTAATTCCTTATGTTATATAGTTAGTTATACAACTAATCAAATAGCATTGACAGGACTTAGAAAAGGTTTGGTATTTGTGGTAGACTTTGACTACACTATATCTGAAATCTGTCTGTATAATTCAAACTTAGAAAATAATGAGTTGGGGCATAGGAGAATCAGCCACTTAAACTTTAAAATAATAGCTAAACTATCCAAACATAATTTAGTAAGAGGCTTACCAATTTGTAAGTTTAAGAAAGATCATCTCTATAGAGCCTGCCAACTAGGAAAACAAACCAAATCATCATTCTTCACACCAATTGGTAAGAATGATTCTCCTAGAACCCTTTACCTATTGTACATGGATCTATTTGGTCATATCAACACTCAAATCTTAGTAGGCAAGTCGTATACATTAGTCATTGCAAATGACTTTTCTAAATTCAACTAGGTGTTCTTTCTAAGAGCTAAGTCAGAAACCTTCAAGATCCTCTCAAGATTCATTAGACAGATTCAATATGAATTTAAGCCATGTATGTATTATCAAATTATTACAAAAACTATAGAAACATCATGTCCAAAAATTTTGATTTTTGGATATGATGTGAATCATGGCTGGACTGGCCTTGGTCAAATTTTTAGGTCATTTGGCTGAGTGGATCAATGAGGGCACTCAAATATATTTCTGGTTAGCTCTAGGGACACTTTGCACTAAAAAGGGTGCTGGGGGAGATCCAGTTGACAGAGTGGATCAAATTGACCACTTTTACATCATAGGCCACTATGTATTTTTAATATTTAAAATCATTCAATGCATATTGTGTGACAAAATACAAATAACATAAACATTATATCATTTCGGTCTGTGGGTAGCATATTGGCCAAATCCGACGGTTGTGGGTAATCGTCCCCATAAGTTTGATGGCCCCCGATAGCCCGCCCGTAGGTGATATTTGGACTAGATTTGCTGGCCACACACACGTCCTCCGGGCCGTCCATTCCCACCACTACCTTCGTCGAGGTGGTTGTCAGCGATTTGAAGTGGTTTGGCGGCCGGTGTTGGCCGGAGTAGGGTTTTCTAGCGGGGAAAAAGGATCTCAAAAACGAGCCTTTCAGGAACTTGATTCGAGCTCGATTTGGCTCGAATAAAGCCCCAATTAGATTAGGATCTATGCACTAAGGGAGGAGGAGGGGATCAGACATCTGAGGTGGCCATTTTCCTTGCCGATCTATGGTTCACCGTGGAGGATTAGGGAGCTTTGGGGGCCATGGATTCTTCTGCTTCCAGTGCATGACTCCTTTTGAAAACTTGGGGGTTTCACTCCTCTCTGACCTCTGAAGGAGTTAAAGAGCTCAATTGAGGGAGATGGGGTTACACAGTTGAATGCCATTAATGGCCATTATGCCATTTTTCGTCCAAGGGGTAATTTCCCTAAATTGGCCCTTCATCTGGCCTGGAATTGGCTGGATTATCCTTATAACTACTAGAGAGAATGAATCCCCATCAATTGGAGGAGAATTGAATGGTTGATTGCATTCAAAGCCATGAATGCCCTCTTTCTCTCTCTTCAAATTGGGGGAAACTTCCAATTTCTCTCTCCTAGTCACGCTCTCCAGAAATTGAATGGCATTTCATGTAATTTCAGTGATGACTAATCATTTGGGCCACTTAAATTGGGCTTAGCCCAAAGAGATTGAGCTTTGGGCTTGATTAACCCAATTGAGGCAATATTGACCAAATGTTGACTTTGGTCAAATGGGTGAAATTGATTGGGCCCAATGGGTCAATGTTGACCCATTGGCTGCCCTTAATGGGTAGTGGAACTTGGGGAAAGTCACTTGGGCCAATCGAACAATAATTGACCATAAAGTGGGTGGTTTGACTTATTTGGGGCTAAGGTTGACTTTAGTCAAATTGACTAATTGGGTTGACCCCAATGTGTCCTTTGTGACCCAAGGGGCTCCCTAAGGGTTAGGAGTGTCATGGTAGTGATAGGTGATCAATTTGATACCTAGAACTCCAACCCTAGGTTATGTAACTAGAATTTACTATTTGTAGACCAAGGGACTGTTGGGAATAGTGCCCAGCAGTGTTCCTGATTTGAAGAAGTGCTCAGCTCAATGATAAGTATAAGGTGTATTTAATATTATATCTAGTGCATGCGTGCAGAGATCAAGCAAAATGTCCAGTACTTCTATAACTTGTATAAGTACAATATCGTCGAAAAAGACCGGACATATCGTCGACAAGTGTATGCGTGTCGTGGAAATGATATGCAAAACAAAGCAGAGTGATCATATCGGCAATCATCGAGACAGCATGCATATGATAATATTGTTGTGACATCACCTCACAATGATATCAGAAAGCCGAGATGAAAAAGAAGACTCAAGCGCAAGCACAAGACATGATATCGGACACATCATCGAGAAGATAAACTTGTTACAACGATATCAAGCAATTAAGAAAATTACGCCGACATCAGTAAGATGACTTCATGTCGTCTTAATCTCGAGTGTAGAAGATATGTCTAGCAACGTCGAGATACTATCCTTGTCGTCGCAACCATAGAAACATCACCGAGACAGATTCAAAATTGCTGGACGCGCTGTCTGCATTTAATGTCGCCGCCTGATTTTCCAATCAGCGCGTGCTCTTAAGGAATGGGGTGTTTGTCAGAATAGGACATCATAGTTGACTATTAAGAGGCTCATCCGTCCTATAAAAAGGAACAGTGATGCCCTATAGACGAGGGGAGAACATGAAAATGAAAAAGAAACCCGCTGAGCATTCTGAATACAACAGTACAAGCGGAGGAGAAGTAGAAAGAAAGGATGGAAGAACAAAACGACCATCCTGTGTTCTTCAAGTTGCAGTCAAGTCTCAATGAATGCTAAAAATGCTCTTCAAGTCAAGAAGTCGATCCCCACCAGGCAGAAGAACTTGTTGTAAATCTTTCATTGTAAGGCTTGCGGGCCAAATCTGTGAGATCTGTGTTCAGATCTGTGTGTCAAGCTTGAGGGCTTGAGATCTATGAGGCTTGAGGGCTAGGGCAGAGGGACATGCGGGTCCAAACATGTCGGGCTTGCGAGCTTGGGTGCAGTGAAGGGTCTTGCAGGCCTAGGCTGCAGGCAAGACTTGCAGTTCTGTGCTGTGAAGGGCTTGAGGGCCTGAGTGTCGAGCTTGCGGGATCGGGTGCAGTGAAGGGGCTTGCGGGCCTACGCTGCAGGCAAGACTTGTGGGTATGTGCTGTGAAGGGCTTGAGGGCCTGAGTGTCGAGCTTGCGGGCTCGGGTGCAGTGAAGGGGCTTGCGGGCCTAGGCTGCAGGAAAGACTTGCGGGTCTGTGCTGTGAAGGGCTTGAGGGCCTGAGTGTCGAGCTTGCGGGCTCGGGGGCAGTGAAGGGGCTTGCGGTCCTAGGCTACAGGGACTTGCGGGTCCGGTTTGTAAGTCTTGCAGGCCGGAGACATTGGCAGAGTTTGCCAAGCCTAGCACACTGCTAGGTAGGTGCAAAGGGAAAAAGGACTACTCAACACACCCTGTCTTGAGGAACCTCTTTAAGTTCTTCTGTGTTTTCTGTGTTGTGCTCTCTCGAACCCTAAATCTATTATCCTGAAAACAAGAACACCTAAAGGGGACAAAAACAATTTGAAAAACCTATTCACCCCCCCCCCCCCCCCCCCCCCCTCTAGGTGATAAGTTGACACCCCATAACTAACAAGTGGTATCAAAGCTAGGTTGTTCAAAAGAAAATCTTAACATTTTGAACAGATCTGCTCTTGGGTGTATCAAATCAACTGATTATCATATCCTAACTCTATGGAGAAAGTCAAAATATCTGACATCAGGAAGTTAAGATCCTTAAGTTAAAGAAACTGGAGCTCTTCTCATGTTGAGGAAGAAAGAATTATAGGGATCAGGGCCATAGTGATCAGAGCACCCTTGACTATCTAAGACAGTGAATCTGAAGATGAAGAATGCTTTGTAGTCATAAGAAGAATAAGAGCACCCTTGACTCTCACAGACTGTGACTCTAAGAATGAGGAGGTCTATGGGTTGATGGCTCTATCAGATGAAGAAAATCATGATGAATCACATTATGATCAGGTATGCATCACTCACACACCTTTACTACCCGCTTCAATTAAGAAGACCAATAGTGCATCAGATGATTGCTCATCTTCTGGAAATGATGCAGAAGACTGCTCAACTTTCAACAATAAGATCCATGCTGATCTAATAGAACAATTTGGTGATCTATTGGTTGCTCTGAGAAAGAGCAAGAAGCTTGTTAGGAAGCAAGCTAAAGAGCTAGAATCACTCAGACACATTAAGGCTGAGATGAATGAGGAAATGGGTATGTCATACAATGAGGGCACCAATTCCTGCGAGCTCATGAAAATCATAGACAAGCTTCATGATGAAAGAAACCAAAGGGAAGAACTCATTAGGAAACTTGAGAATGATCTTCTTAAGGAAAGAAGCTTAGTGGCTCAATTCTCTAAGCCCAAAACTATACTGCCCATCATTGACACCTTCTCCTTCTATGGAAATAGGAAGGGATTGGGTTTCAATGAAGGGGCAGTAGATGCTGGGAATGAAGAAAGGAACAAAACTAAAGCTGAGCCTCATACCACCTTTTAGAGGGTAGTGCTTCCCTCTAACAAGTATGACCAGGACAGTGTCCATGGTCACTGGATGAGTGGAAGCTCCAATAGCTTGGGAAATTCTCTGAACTATGGGAGGAGATAGGGCTTGGGGATGAGTGCATTAAAGTCTCCCCATGAGGAAATCCAAATGGCCCATCATAGACCATTTGTGTTTGGTGCCTCATCCCCCACCTTCAAGGCTAAAGGAGCAACACCTTCCCAATCTCTTCCAGATAAGAAGCAGACTGATAGCACTAGTATAATCAACTCTCACTTGACCATATCTAATGCCATCAACACCATGTCAGCTACCAAGCTGACATCTATTACTGACAAACAGATAAAGTCAAGAAGAAATAAGTATACTAGAGCAGCTAGTCAGCTCTTAGCTGATAGAGATAGGAAGAATGTTGTTGCCTCCTCTACTGAACATAAGCATTGTGATTCTCCACCCAACTCAAAAATTGTTCAGAAAAGAAGGTACAACATCCATGAATGTTGGTGTTGTGGTAAAGTGGGACAGTTTGCCATTGACTGCTGGCACAACCCTAGTGTTCCTAGTGCAAAGGAAGGCCCTCCTAGAAAGGCATTGGTGAGTAGAAGAATTTCTTACTATGCTAACAAGAACCTAGGACCCAAATCACCTTGGGTTCCTAAGGGATATTAAATCTGCTTTGCAGGATAGTCCATGTAGCCAATAAAAAGCAAACAAGGCTATTGGACAATGAGTGATCCAGAGATAACTCTGGACTAAGAAAAACCTCACCACATGCTAAGTTGCACTGATCAAAGGGGAGCTAAAAGGAGTAAAATAAAAGAAACATCACATCAAGGGGGAGCTACTAGCTCAAGAAGATACAAAAGCTAAGGTGAAGGTAACTATATTAATGTTCAATACATAACCTCATCCTTATCATGTTGTAAAAGTAATTTTTACTTGAGTAAGCAAAAGTTGTCACTCAAGGAGCACAAGTGTATGACACTGCTAAAGCATTGCAACAATCATACAAAAGAGTGAACAAAAACAATATCGTTTTGAACACAGAATGATATCGTCAAAATAGTGATTGGTATCGTCGAAATGATTTCTCGACATCAATATAGGATCATGACGATACCTAAGTGTCGATCTAACATTCAAAAGATCTGAAATTAATCAATTGCAACCGTTCAATCTAAGTTAATCAGACCTTTGTCAAATGACACATCGCATTCCAATCCCGAAACTATAAATAAGATCAGATGTCATAAGGTTAAAACACTCCCTACATTAGCCCTAAAAAGCAGTCGTGTTCTCTACGCCTTCGAAGAGTGAATGAGTCGACAGCATTAGAATCCTCTCAGCTAAAGTAAGAAATGGCACCAAAGAAGGAAGGATTTATATATGAAGGAAGCAAGGAAGTGAGGAATGACTTCTCAGAAGGACTAGAAGAGATTCAGAGCGCCATTAAGCTGTTAGACGTCGTCGGCCTGGAGTTTTCTCTCTCAGAGCCAACAGTAATCTTAATGAGAGAAGTGCTGGAATTCTTCTCAAATGCCAAGGGTGGCTCAAAAGGAACATCCGTGAAAAGCTCGATCAACGGGATGAAAGTTAAGGTGAATCCAAAGAGGTTGGCCAGGGCTCTCCAACTGCCGACCTTTGCCAAGGGGGAGTTAAATGAGAAGGTCACCCAGGAAGACCTTAACAGGGCTCTGGCATGGTGCGGACACTCCAGCAAGACCTATGGGTCTCTGGAAAGAAGAAATTTTAATCAACAAGGGAAACTCATGGATGATATTGTAGTAAAAGCCCTCCTCTGTAAAGTAGGGTCACATGATAGGATATCCAAGCCCATGTTCGAGATTATGGCGAGGATAATCCTAAGTAAGAAGACGAACTGGGGTCAGATCATCTTAAAGAGAATACAAGAAAGCTTTCAAGTTTCAAATCTGGGAAGAATACTATCTATATTTCTACTGATATCTCACCCTGAAAGCTTTGACAAGAAATTTGGTGAAAAATCCATCACATGAGAAGGATGGATATCAGGATACTGGAAAGGTGAGAGAATGTTCTGACTAAGTCTCCCAACAAGCTGAAGACTGCAGAGGATGTGAAGAGGAAGGGAGGAAGCGAATCTGAAGAAAGTGAATCAGGCAACAGCTCAGAATCGTCTGACTCTGAAGTGCCTGTAGAGAAAAGAAATATCTCCCTCCAGACCTCTGCCCTAAGTCTGTGATCTGGGACAATGATAACAGCAGGAACAGAGCAAGAGGATGCTGAGACTGAGGGGGAGAAGAATGGTGAGATCCTTGCTTATGTAGAAGATGTGATCAATAAGATCATTGGGGCTGAGGATGCTGTCCATTCTGGATTAGTAGACCAAGAGGACAGAAGTAAAGATCCCCAAGAAGACAACCAAGAGAATTCTACTGATGAGACTAGCAGAGATCTACCAAGTCCTGAAAAGGAAAATGAGTCAAACCAGTCACCCATCAGATAATCTCCATCTCCAATGGTTGATGGGAATAAAGAAGAGGAACCAGGACAAGCCAGTTAACCTCCATAGAATAGGACAGTGGAGTACTCACTATTGCCTTAAATAAGAATGCTCCTGGAAGAGCAAAGGCTAAAAATTGAAGGTCACGTTAACTCATCCATTAATGATCTAAGAAGGGAACTATCTGCTGAAACTGTTAGCCTGAGAAATTATGTGAAGAATCTACAAGAGTATACTGCCAAAGAGATAACACTTACTCACCAGGGTCTATCTGATTCAGGGGATAATCAGATAATGCTCATCAACAACATAGAAAAGGCTTACATAGCAACCAACAGGTGGATGGTTGAACATAAGACAAATATCCAGGATAAACTTGATCATCACAGCAAAGAGCTAGACAGTCATCTGCTGGAGACAAAGAACCATTTGGAGAAAGGGATTTATATGCTAAAAGAAAAGATACTAGTAATTCTGGAGAACCTCCAAAGGGAGATGTCAAGAGAAGTCATAAAGGGGGAGAGATCAATGATAAAGGCCAGTGGTGAGTATGCCATCTGGACCACCAATACCATCAGGGAAGCAATGAATCTTCCTCATCTATACTTTGGTGAGCCTATTGAAGAATACCCTGCTGAAGACTCACATATTGACCTTCCTGATCAACATGTTGACAATGTTGATGCTACTGATGATCAAGGTAAAGAGAAGGAAATACTGGAGGAAGATGAAGTAAAAATGAGGAAGAGAAAGTACAGGGAGGAAATGGAGAAAAAGGATGACTATGAAAGATGGAGTCCCAAATCTAGATCCATCATTCTAAAAGCATGTGAGCGAGTGAAAGTTAATAAAGGTGAAAGATACAATGTATACCGTCCTCAAGAATGGGCTTAATATGAAGATCAAGAAGAGTCAAGAAGAGGTAACGGAAGAGACAAGCAAGCAGGTAGAATCCCAGCTGATGCTCCTGAGCCTCTCAAGTATCATCCCAAGCCATTTGAATACTTCAACAGACAAGCTGAAAAGGAGCAGGAAGGCAGGGCCAAGAAAGCAAAGAGTGAAGCTGCCAATACTTCACCAGACAAGCTGAAAAGGAGCAGGAAGCCAGGGCCAAGAAAGCAAAGAGTGAAGCTGCTATGAGGGCACCAGAGAAATAGATGGTTGAATCACTAGGGGGAAATATAGAAATGTTGAAAACTTTAAACCATCTGTCACTATTTATAAATTATCAATGAAGTGATATTTATCAAACTCTGTGTTCACTCAAACTTAACTGCAATGACATTATTATATGTTTATTTGCTTAAGATGTACTTTATCATTGAGTGGGTTATGACTTCTTCAAATAGGGGGAGATTGTTGGGAACAGTGCCCAACAGTGTTCCTAATTTGAAGAAGTGCTCAGCTCATTGATAAGTACAAGGTGTATTTAATATTATATCTAGTTCATGCGGGCAAAGATCAGGCAAAATGTCCAATACTTCTATAACTTGTCTAAGTACAATATGATCGAAAAAGATCGGACATATCGTCGACAAGTGTATGCGTGTCGTGGAAATAATATGCAGAACAAAGCAGAGTGATCATATCGGCTATCGTCGAGACATCATGCATACGATAATATCGTTGTGACATCACCTCACAACGATATCAGAAAGCTGAGATGAAAAAGAAGACTCAAGCGCAAGCACAAGATAGATTCAAAATTGCATGTCGTCTTAAGCTTGAGTGTAGAAGAGATGTCCAGTATTGTCGAGATTCTATCCTTGTCGTCGTAACCATGGAAACATTGCCGAGATAGATTCAAAATTGCTGGACGCGCTCTCAGCATTTAATGTCGTCGCCTGATTGTCTAATCAGCGCGTGCTCTTAAGGGATGGGGCGTTTGTCAGAATAGGACATCATAGGTGACTATTAAGCGGCTCATCCGTCCTATAAAATGGAACAGTGATGCCCTAGAGACGAGGGGAGAACAACAAAATGAAAAAGAATCTCGTTGAGCATTCTGAATACAACAGTACAAGCGGCGGAGAAGTAGAAAGAAAGGAGGGAAGAACAAAATGACCATCCTGTGTTCTTCAAGTTGCAGTCAAGTCTCAACGACTGCTAAGAATCCTCTTCAAGTCAAAAAGTTGATCCCCACCAGGCAAAAGAACTTGTTGTAAGTCTTTTGTTGCAAGGTTTGCGGGCCAAATATGTGAGATCTGTGTTCAGATCTGTGTGTCAAGCTTGAGGGCTTGAGATCTGTGAGGCTTGAGGGCAAGGGAAGAGGGACTTGCGGGTACAAATGTGTCGGTCTTGCAGGCTCGGGTGTAGTGAAGGGGCTTGTGGGCCTAAGATGCAGGTAAGACTTGCGGGTCTGTACTGTGAAGGGCTTTAGGGCTTGAGTGTCGAGCTTGCGGGCTCGGGTGCAGTGAAGGGCTTGCGGGCTGAGGCTGCAGGCAAGACTTACGGGCCTGTGCTGTGATGGGCTTGAGGGCCTGAGTGTCGAGCTTGCGGGCTCAGGTGAAGTAAAGGAGCTTGCGGGCCTAGGCTGTAGGCAAGACTTGCGGGTCTGTGCTGTGAAGGGCTTGAGGGCCTGAGTGTCGAGCTTGTGGGCTCGGGTGCACTGAAGTGGCTTACGGGCCTAGGCTGCAGGGACTTGCTGGTCCGAGTTGTAAGGCTTGCGGGCCGGAGACATTGGCAGAGTTTGCCAAGCCTAGCACACTACTAGGTAGGCACAGAGGGAAAGAGGACTACTCAAGACACCCTGTCTGGAGGAACCTCTATAAGTTCTTGTGTGTTTCCTGTGTTGTGCTCTCTCAAACCCTAAATCAATTATCCAGAAAACAAGAACACCTAAAGGGGACAAAAACAATTTGAAATACCTATTCACCCCTCCCCCCTCTAGGTGATAAGTTGACACCCCATAACTAATAGTGACTTTACCTATTTCCTTAAGTTCATAGAGCATCCTTGATCATCCCAGAGCATTGTCATGACCTAGTCATACAAAAACCCTCCTAGGGGTCTAGTTGTTTGTGGGATGTTACAAATTCCAATACATAAAAATAAAAATTTTGTCCCCGAAATTATGTTTAGGCCCGGGGTTCCTACTAAAAGTAAATGATTGAGAAATTTTCAGGCGGTTAAAGTTATACCTATCGTGAAGAGTTCCGGATATTTTTGCTGCATAAGGTCCAGGGGCTCCTAGGTGTGCTCCTCCTCTCCGTTATTCGACCACAGGACCTTGACCAGCGAAACCTTCTTCCACGCAAGATTCATACTACTATATCATCTATCTATAATGGATCCAAGCGGACTGATCAATCAGATGCTACTGGGCCAGCTGTAATAAATATCTGATGCTCTGGCCGTAGGTGAGCCCTTCTATGGGAGGAGACGTGGAAGACGTCGTGCAAACCTGCCAACTCCGACGGCACCTATAACGCCCCTGAATTTTTGATAATTTAATTAAATAATACTTCAGCGTAATAATGACGTAAGGGCGTTACATTAGCGTTAAGTTAGCGGTATTTGCCAAAGTGTAAAATTTCAGAGATTAGAAAATTTAAAATAATTAATTTAGGCAAAATTGTCAAGTTTCGTTGTTGTAAATTATGTAAATTAAATTATAATTCGTAATCAGCTCGTCGAACTATGATTTCAACTTTGTCGTTGGTTTCGGAGGACCGGTATTTGCCTATGGTATGATTTTCGTCAAAATCCAAGTTAGTCTTGTCCAACTCGTAAGTTTAGGGCTAAAATCATAATAATTTAATATTAAATAAAGACTTTTAAATCCTAGTATAAAAAGGTGTCATTAATAAAATTAGGTCATTCCTCTTCTTCTTCTTCCCATTTCTTCCGAATCATAGAGCAAGAGAAAGCAGAAGTCGCACCTTCCGTGGAGCTTCCATCGGCCGCTGCGAGCGATCTAGTGCATGAAATCTTCGTCTAAGCATAGATTCGCAAAGCTCTTGTTGAAATCTTTGTGTGTGCAGAATATTCATTTGGCCTATCCTTGGCTTGGTGTGCATGGAGGCCGGTGATCGGAAGGTTTGAGGCATGTGGTGGTCTTTTCCCCCATGCTATGTTCTCTCTTCACATCTCCTTCTAGCCCCTCCTTTTCTACTAATCATAGATAGATTTTTGCCTAGATAATTTCGATTTATTAGCAAAATTTGCTGAGTAGTTGTTAGAATCTGTCGAGTAGCTAGGTAAATTCGTCGAGTTTTGTCGATGAATTCATCGAGAGGTATCAAAATTCATCGAGTCGTATCGACGATTTCATCGTCGTTAGCAATTCGTTTAGTGGCCATTTCTCTAAGTTATTTCGTCGAGTAAATGGTAAATTTATTGAGTAGTTTCGACATATTTGTCGTGTCCTTTCGTGTAATACGCCGAGTAGCTTAGCCTATATCCCTCGAGAAGTTAGAAGGAATTCGTCGAGTGAGCAGGATTTTTTCGTGAGTAATCTAAGTGAATTCGTCGAGTAGTTTCGATGAATTCGTCGAGTATTCTTGGGATTCGTCGAGTGCTTTCGACGAATTCATTATGAATGTGGTTTCCTTTGGATTTTTTTAGGTTTTTCTGTAGTGCCAGATTTGGTCAAGATGTTTGTGAATCACTACACCCAGTTGGTTGTTTTTGGACTGTTAGTTTAGTTGGACAAGTGGCCACCACCACAGTGCCTGTTTTTCTTCCTTGGACGTGTAGACTGTTGGTTGTGTTGGCGTAACCACCATCGCAGGGCCTTTTGTTCCATGGATATTTTGTTCTGATGGTTTGTGTTGGAAAGATAGCCACCTCCTCAGTACCGTCTTTTGGATGGGTTAATGATTCACTTCTTTAGCCAATCTGCCACTCTTCTTCCTACTTGGATGTTATTATTTAGCTTTGACTGCATTTCATGCAAGTTTTTCTTTGTTTGGATGCTAAGATCTCTTTACTTTGATTGTAATTGTGTTACATCTGAGTTTCTTGTTGGGTTGGTAACTCTGTTGAGCTTGTTAAGTTCTCCCTCTTTACTTTTGTTTAATTGACTTTTTGCTAAGGCATTCTTTTTCCTTTAAATGCCCCAGGTTTGGAATAGTAGCAGTTGATCAGAGCAAGTCAGGATCTTGTAGCCTTTTTGGGCTGTTTCTCTTTCCCTCTTTTTCGAGGTAGTTGTTGCTATTTTTTTACTTTGTTTATTACTTTGGGTTCGTGTCAGTTTGTTTACGCCCACAGTATGAACTTCTTCTTGTGTTAGACTGTACTTATCATTTATGCTACTACTGTCAGTTTGCTGCTAGTGAATTGCTCTCTGGGAAGGATTCTAGCTAGGTTGCATAGTAGATATTTTTATATAAGTAAAGCTGCATATTTGTTCATACATTACATCTTTTCAAGATAATAACACTCTATTTTGTAAAGGCGTACAAGTTCCATTTATATCTATACTAAATCTAGAGAGTGCATGTCATTAGGTTGTTAGGTGAGTTCTCATGTTCATGTAGGACTACTTAAAGTAAAATACGTATTTTTCAGCTGCATATATTTAAACTTTCTTGGTTGTGGACTAGATGATCCACTAAACAGAGGGACACGGTGTTTGAAACCTTCAAACTTAAATTATGCTTTAAACATAAAGTTTATGTCTTTTAATAAAAATGGTGTAAAGATAGAATCGCCTGAACATCTGCAGTTGTCCCCTGCACGGCGTGGCATCATGACATGTGTTTTCTCTCACTATGATGTTATATATATATTGAGAAAATGTGGGTTGTGATAGTTGGTATCAGAGGTATGTTTAGATCGGTTGTTGAACGGTTAGTCATACAACCATCTATTTTAAGAATCTATTTCATTGCAAACACACACCAAAGTGTCATCCGTATGTCTTGGCTGAAGCATGAAGACTACACTAATAGCATGATAAGAAGTATACGGGGCATATTATGTAGTATGTGATGCATAAATATGTGTCTATATATGGATCCTCATATTTGTGATAACATGTGACTGTTAAGTTGTATGGGCGGCTTAACATTATCCCATGGATATTACTAGACGCAAATTTTGTCACATGCGATATTATGTAGTATGGGATGCATAATATTTCATGTATACGCCGCTCATATCAAGCACTAAAGCTTTCATTAGAATGCATAGTACAACATAGCATTAGCACACGTGCCAATTTAGAGATATAAAAGATGACACTCATACACACATGATTTGAAATGAAAATTTAAACATTCATGCAAACATATGATGTGCACAAGTGTCAAAGGATGATAGTATATCATCCTAAGTTAGGGCATAACATCATTATTGAATATCCCAGAGCAAGGAAGTAGCAAGAGCAAGTGTCTTCACATTTTCAGTTGTCCTGAGTTTAGTAATCCTAGCTTTTAGCTAAGTTTTGACGTGACGTTCGTTTGTGTTCTTAGAAAATGGAACCGAAGCGTGTTGCGACAAGGTAGACTCCCTAGTCTGAGGGTGAGTCTTCGGTGCGCAAAGTGATGCCGTGATTGAGGGTCTGCGATAGAGTAATGAAGCTCTATCAAGGCAGTTGGTCGTGATGCAATCGCAGATTCAGACGTTGTTGACTACCACATCTGGGCAGCAGCCTGGGTTGCAGGACCCTGCAGTGGGTCAGACTGTACCTATTTCTCCTGCTCCTCTGGTGCCTCTAGTTCTGCTGCCACCAGAGATGAAATTCTTATCATATTTTCATCGATTAGCACACACTCCGTATGACGGAAGAGCCGATTTTATGGCTTTAGATGATTGGTTGATTGCCATCGAAGAAATGTTTACATATTCGGGAATCTCTGTGGGCCAAAAGTTGATGGTCGCCGCTTACCATCTGAATAGGCTTGCCAAGAGCTGGTGGATCTGGGAGAGAGAGCCTCACAGGTGGATGTTCGTGGGAGTCATCAAGGAGTCACTAAAGAAGTTCCTATCGTTGGTCGAGCAAGACCGTCCTATGAACAATTTACTGCACCTAAAGCGATGCAACTCATGGTTAGTGAGTATGAGATCGAATTCAGTACGTTGAGCAGATTTGCTCCAGACTTAGTAGCCTTTGAGGCAGTAAGGGTAAAGCAATTTCTGGGAAGAATTCTTAGCGATGTACAACAGTTGACTAGCGCGTACAGGACAGAAAGCTATGTTGAAGTGGTAGAATCTGCATTGAGAGTCGAGGCCATGGACAATGAAAATAACAGAGGTGAAATGATTAGAAAGGAAAAGAGGAAGGTCAAAGGCGGTGGAAGCCCCATTATATCCGGTCCTGCTCCGAAGAAGAGAGGCAGTGAAGTTTGTAGTTTCTGTGGTCTCCCTGGCCATCCCTATGAAAAATGCTTCAAGAGATGGGAGGGTAAGAAGCAGCAGCAAGTGCTGGCAATTCAGAGCGCTCCTAGAGGAGATCTAACCTGTACTTCTTGTAAGCAGAAGGGGCATGATGTTGCCCATTGTTGGTCGAAGGACAAGATCTGTTTCCAGTGTGGACAGAAGGGGCCCATTAAGCCTAAATGCCTGCAGTTCCAGCCCCCATTGCAGCCAGTGCCACTTCAGGTTTTGCCACCGCCATAGCTACAACATAAAGATAAAGGAAGGGCCAAGTTAAATGTGGTGACCAGGGAAGAATCGCTGACTTCCACCCAAGTGATTTTAGGTTAGGCTCTAATCTAACTCTTAGCCTTCGGCTTTAGTTTTCGATTTCTGTTCGGCTAGTTAAATTTCCGATTTTAAAGGAGAATTTAAGGTAAAGAACCGTTGGGCGCACATCCTTTTGGATTCCGGTGCTACCCACTGGTTCGTGGCTAGGACTTTTATAGAGCGCCATTGTTTGACCCTCGATCAAATTGGTGATCCATTTCATGTTAAGTTTCCCTCTAGCGACTTTGTGGTGTCAGACCAGGGTTTCCAGAGATGTCCTATCCTCTTAGATGATTTCTTAGCTTTTGCTGATCTAAAGGTGCTAGACCTGGAAGACTTCGATGTTATTTTGGGCATGAATTTGTTGTCTAGATATAATGTTGTTATCCAATGCAAGGTAAAGCGTTTGGACTTCAAGATGGACAACAATCAACCCATGAGTGTGTATGTCATTCCGCGCCAGGATTCCTCAATTATTTCTGCGGTATTTTCTTGGAATTTTTTAGATTCTAATTGTTTTGCTTACCTTGCTTCTATGTTAGAAATAGTTAGTAGTTTGCCATGTGTCAAGGAGATACCTGTGGTGCGAGAGTTCCCTAATGTTTTCCCGGTTATTCTCCCTGGTCTTCAGCTTGAGAGAGATATGGAGTTTGTTATTGACCTTGAGCCATATACTCGTCCCATTGCTAAGGCACCGTACCATATGGCCCCACGCGAGCTGGATGAGTTGCGTACCCAGCTTGATAAATTGTTGCAGTGTGGATTTATTAGGCCAAGTTCTTCGTCGTGGGGTGCTCCGATTTTATTTGTAAATAAGAAGGATGGTTCTATGAGGTTATGCATAGATTATAGAGAGTTGAACAAGGTAACCATCAAGAACATATATCCATTGCGTAGAATTGATGATTTCTTTGATCAGTTACAAGGTAGTTCGGTGTTTTCAAAGATTGATCTTTGTTCAGGCTACCATCAGTTGCGGATCCGTGAGTCAGATATTCCACTAACTGCTTTACGTTCTCAGCATGGACATTTTTAGTTCTTAGTAATGTCCTTTGGATTGACTAATGCACCATCTGCCTTCATGGATATGATGAATAGAGTTTTCAAGGATTTCTTAGATCGCTTCATGGTCATTTTCATTAACGACGTTCTGGTGTTTTCCAGGAGTGCCGAGGAGCATGCTCAGCACTTACGTTTGGTTCTACCTACTCTAAGAGAGCATAGGTTGTTTGCAAAGCAGAGTAAGTGTGAGTTTTGGCTCTCTCAAGTATCCTTCTTGGGTCTTATAGTGGGTGAAGATGGAATTTCTGTGGACCCAGAAAAGATAACCGCAGTCATGGATTGGAAAAGACTTACTACGCCTAAGGAGATATTGAGCTTCTTAGGGTTGGCAGGATATTATAGGAGATTTATGGAAAGATTTTCTGTGTTGTCTGCGCCACTGACTAAGCTTATGTAGAAGAATGCAGCGTTTGCATGGGACGATAAATGTGAAGAAACCTTCCAGGAATTGAAAAGGAGGTTGTGCACCGCTCATGTGTTGACTTTACCTACCGGGGGAATGGAGTATGTTGTTTATGTGGATTCCTCGCACATCGGGCTTGGGTGCATTTTGATGCAAGAAGGAAAGGTAATTGCGTATGGGTTAAGACAACTGAAGATTCATGAAAGGAATTATCCAACGCATGATTTGGAGTTTGCGGCAGTAATCTATGCCTTGAAACTTTGGAGACATTTATTGTTTGGCATATTGTGCAAGATTTATACAGACCATAAGAGTTTAAAGTATGTCTTCACTCAGAAGGAGTTGAATTTGTGTCGTTGTAGATGTTTAGAGTATGTCACGGATTATGAAGTCGATATTCTTTATCATCTAGGCAAAGCTAATGTGGTGGCTGATGCCCTGAGTAGAAAGACTGCACAAGTCTTCAACCTTTCCGTGCAGTCTTTGGTGGAAGAGTTTTTACTGATGGATATCTCAGTTGGAAGTATTAATGCGCCTTGTAGCTTGGAAGCCGAAGAGCCTTCTTGGATTACCCTTACAAGATTGCATCAGAAGGACGACCCAAATATTCAGCATTTCTGAGAGAGGGCATAGAGGGGAGAGTTGCCAGACTTCTCTTTAGATGAAGTCCGTACCCTGAAGTATTGGGGTAGGTTTGTATTCCCGCTTTTGGTGATATTCGAGCAAAGAAATGTGGCAAAGCTCATGGATCAAGTATTTCCAACCACCCTGGTTCTACATAGATGTATAGAGATTTGAAACAGATCATTTGGTGGTCAGGATTGAAGAATCTCATTGCTAAGTTTCTTTCTGAATGTTATACATGCCAGCGCATTAAGGCAGATCATAAGAGGCCTGTAGGTAAGTTGACTCCTTTTGATATTCCCAGTTGGAAGTGGGAGAGCATTTCTATGGATTTCATTACTGAGTTGCCAAGGTCTCCCCGAGGGCACGATTTTGTGTGGGTCATAGTTGATAGATTGACAAAGTGTGCCAAATTGGTACCCTTCAAGATTGGTTAATCCGTGCAAAAAATAGCAGAGTTGTACTTGGATGAGGTCATCAGATTACATGGTGTGTCAGTGAGTATTGTGTTAGATCAGGATTCTAGGTATACATCTCGTTTCTGGCAGAGCTTGCAGGGAGCTTTGGATACTGACCTTAGATACTCTACTGCCTATCATCAACAGACGAATGGTTAGACAGAAAGAGTCAATCAGAATGTGGAGAATATGATTACATGCTATATCCTGGACCATAGTGGAGCATGGGACCATCGTCTTAGCCTTATGGAGTTTTCGTATAATAATAGTTATAAAGAGAGTTTACAAATTGCCCCCTTTGAGGCTTTGTATGGGAGAAGTTGTAGAACTCCCCTGTTTTGGGCTGAAGTTGGTGAGAGCCCGTTGTTAGGTCCAGAAGCTTTGGAAGAGATGAGTGTTGTCGTGGCACATATCTGTGAGAAGCTTCGCGCTGCTCAAGAGCATTATGATAGGTACGCTAATCGGAGAAGGGTTGATCTGGAGTTCGCAGTTGGCGACATGGTATTCTTGAAAGTTCCTCTGATGCCAGGTGTTAAGAGATTTGGAAAGAACCACAAGTTGGATCCCCCATATGTGGGACCTTTCCAGGTTGTTGAGCGCATCAGAGTGTCAGCTTATAGGTTGGATTTGCCTGCTTCTTTCCCAGGTGTTCATGATATTTTTCATGTGAGCCAACTGAGAAGTGCATGTCTAGTGATAGTCATGTCCTTGACTCGGTTCCAAGTTGCAACCTAATCTGTCTTACGCTCAACAGTCTATTCGTACTCTAGAAACTCAGGGTCGAGTGTTGCGAAAAAAGACGATTCCTGTAGTCAAAGTCATTTTACGAAACCAAGACGTCAAGAGCGCGACTTGGGAGCTGGAATCTGTTATGAGGGAATCTCATCCTCTTCTTTTCTCCTAATTTTCTTCGGTAAGTTTTTCTCCCCGATAGGATCTCAATTTTACTCGTTTATCTCTTAAGTTTGGTTTGCATTTCAAGTTTCGGGACGAAACTTCTTTTTAGGGGGGGTGGCTGTAACGCCCCTAAATTTTCAATAATTTAATTAAATAATACTTCAGCGTAATAATGACATAAGGGTGTTACATTAGCGTGATGTTAGCGGTGTTTGCCAAAGTGTAAAATTCCAGAGATTAGAAAATTTAAAATAATTAATTTAAGCGAATTGTCAAGTTTCGTTGTTGTAAATTATGTAAATTAAATTTTATCTCATAATCGGCTCGTCGAACTCTGATTTCGACTTCGTCGTTGGTTTCGGAGGACCGGTATTTGCCTTGGGAATGATTTTCAAAAAAAATCCGAGTTAGACTTGTCCAACTCGTAAGTTTAGGGCTAAAATCATTATAATTTAATATTAAATAAAGTCTATTAAATCCTAGTATAAAAAAGGGTCATTAATAATATTAGGTCATTCCTCTTCTTCTTCCCGTTTCTGCCGAACCAGAGGGCGAGAGAAAGTAGAAGTCGTGACTTCTGTGGAGCTTCAGTCGGCCACCGCGAGTGATCTATTGCACGAAATCTTCGCCTAAGCAAAGATTCGGAAAGCTCTCGCCGAGATCTTCTTGTGTGCGGAGTTTTCATTTGTCCGATCCTTGGTGTGGTGTGCATGGAGGCTGGTGATCGGATGGTTTGAGGCAATATGTTGTCTTTTCCCACTTGCTATGTTCTCTTTTCACATCTCCTTCTACCCCGTCCTTTTCTATTAATCGTAGATAGATTTCTACCTATATAATTTCAATTATTAGTAGAATTTGTCGAGTAGTTGTTAGAATCTGTCGAGTAGCTAGGTAAATTCGTCGAGTATTGTCGACGAATTCATCGAGAGGTATCGAAATTCGTTGAGTAGTATCGACGATTTTGTCGTCGTTAGCAATTTGTTTAGCGACCATTTCTCTAAGTTAATTCGTCGAGTAAAAGGTAAATTCGTTGAGTTGTTTCGACGAATTCGCCGAATCCTTTCGTGTAATATGCTAAGTAGCTTAGCCTAAATCCCTCGAGAAGTTAGAAGGAATTCATCGAGTGAGCAGTATTTTTTCGTCGAGAAATCTAAGTGAATTCGTCGAGTAGCTTCGACGAATTCATCGATTATTCTTGGGATTCGTCGAGTGCTTTCGACGAGTTCGTTCTGAAGGTGGGTTCCCTTGGATTTTTCTAAGTTTTTCTGTGGTGCCAGATTTGGTCAAGATGTGTGTGAATCACTACAACCAGTCGGTTTGTTTTGGACAGTTGTTTGAGTTGGACAAGTGGCCACCACCACAATGCCTAATTTTCTTCCTTGGATAGGTAGACTGTTTGTTGTGTGGGCATAACCACTGGCGCAGGGCCTTTTGTTCCTTGAATGTTTTGTTCTGATGGTTTGTGTTGGAAAGATAGACACCTCCTCAGTACTGTCTTTTAGCTGGGTTAATGATTCATTTCTTGAGCCAATCTGTCACTTTTCTTCCTACTTGGATGTTATTATTTAACTTTAACTGCATTTCATGCAAGTTTTTCCCTGTTTGGATGCTAAGATCTCTTTACTTGGATTGTTACAGTGTTACAGCTGAGTTTCTTGTTGGGTTGGTAACCTTCTTGAGCTTGTTAAGTTCTCCCTCTTTACTTTTGTTGAATTGCCTTTGTGTTGAGGCATTCTTTTTCATTTGAATGCCTCAGGTTTGGACAATAGCGGTTGATCAGAGCAAGTCAGGATCTTGTAGACTTTTTGTGATGCTTCTCTTTTCCTCTTTTTAGAGGTATTTGTTGTTGTTGTTTTTTCTGACTTTGTTTATTACTTTGGGTTCATGTCAATTTGTTGACGTCCACAATATGAACTTCTTCTTGCGTTAGACTGTCTTACCATTTATGCTACTACTGTTAGTTTGTTGTTAGTGAAATGCTCTCTGGGAAGGATTCTTGCTAGGTTGCATAGTAGATATGTTTATATAAGTAAAGCTGCATATCTGTTCATGCAATACATCTTTTCAAGCTAATAACACTATTTTGGAAACGCGTAAAAGTTTTGTTTATATCTATACTAAATCTAGAAAGTGCATGCCATTAGGTTGCTAGGTGAGTTATCATGTTCATGTAGGACGACTTAAAGTAAAATATGTATTTTTCCGCTGTGTATATTTAAACTTTCTTGGTTGCGGACTAGATGATCCACTAAACCGAGGGACACGATGTTTGAAACCTTCAAACTTAAATTATGCTTTAAACATAAAGTGTACGTCTTTTAATAAAAATGGTGTAAAGATAGAATCCCCTGAACATCTGTAGTTGTCCCCTGCACGGCGTGGCATTATGACACTTGTTTTCTCTCACTCTAATGTTATATTTATATATTGAAAAAATGCGGGTTGTGACAGCAGCTCTAGTCTATAAGCCAAGGGCCTGATCCGCTCTAGGATCCTATTTGGGCCCATATATCTATGACTGAGCTTCTTCCGCCCGCGTACCTGCGAGACTCTATGCATCGGAAGTATCTTCATGAATACTTGGTCTCCAACCTGAAACTATAACTGTCGCGCATCGTACTATTTGGCATGTCTACTCCGGGCCACCAGCATTCTGTCCTGAATCAATCGCACCTGAGTTTCCGCGTCCTCCACAAATTCTGAGCCATCTGCCTTTGGATCCTCATCCTGGATCCATGATAGTGGAGTCCCGCACCTCTATCCATAAATTGCCTCATAGGGGGCCATGCCTATACTAGTATGATGACTATTGTTATAAGTGAACTCAATAAGTTGCAGTAGTCTCTCTGACGGCTCCCTGCGATCTAGGATACATAGGCATAGAAAGTCCACCATCGTCCGGTTGGTATGCTCCATTTGTCCTTCCGTCTGAGGGTGGAATGCTGTACTGAAAGTCAAGCGATAGCCCAGGTAAGCCTGAACTTCTCTCCACTCTCTAGACATAAATCGACCATCCCGATCTGACACGATCTTCTTGGGCATGCCATGGTAACGAACGAACTATTCCACAAACACCCGTACTAAAATACCGACCGGAGAGCCCTTCTTGACTTGTATAAATTGAGCGACCTTTGTCATCCTGTCAATGATCACCCATATAGAATCATTTCCACCACGAGAACGGGGGTGTCCATGTACGAAGTCCATCGCGATATCATCAAACTTCCACTCCGGTACCGATAGTGGCTGTAGTAATCCTGTCGGGCTCTTGCACTCAGCCTTCACAAGTTGGCAGGACTCGCAGTGTGTCACGAAGTAGGTAATCTATTTCTTCATACCCGACCAATACACGGTCCTCTTCAAATTGGCTCTCATCTTCGAGATCTCAGGGTGCACTGAGTACCTACTATAATGTGCTTCAGTCAGAATATCCTACCAAATCTGACCTCCTGCCGGTATACACTCAGCCTCTGAAAAGCAAGAGATCATCCTTCAATGAGTAATCCCCAGCCGTGTGTGCCTCCAAAGCCCCAAATATTGGCTCTAACTTTGCGTCCTGCCTTTTCCCATCCCTGATGTGATCTCGTGTAGTAATGCGCATTGAGGCGAGATACTCCTCGTAGATCTCAGGCTCATCCTTGGACTCCAAGGATATCCGCATGTCATCCAGCATCCGCACCAGCTCCATAGCCATCATCTGGGGCTTTGAACGCGATACAGTAGCTCTCCTGCTAAGATCATCTGCTACCACATTCGCCTTCTCTGGGTGGTAGAGCATGGTATACTGATAGTCGGACAGAAACTCCACCCACTGTCTCTATCGCATATTCAGCTCCTTCTGAGTATCTGCATACTTGAGGTTCTTGTGATCCGAGAAGATATCACAATGAACCCCATATAGATAATGCCTCCAGATTTTTAAGGCAAAGATCTCTGCCCCCATCTCTAAATCATGCACATGGTAGTTTTGTTCGTGCTTCTTCAACTGGTGAGAAGCATAAGCTATCACATGCCCGTGCTACATCAAAATGGCACCCATCCCCAGATATGACGCGTCAGTGTAGACTTGAAATCCTTCCTTCTCAGATGGAAGGGAAAGGATGGGATCCGAGGTAAGCCTATTCTTTATCTCCTAGAAGGAAGTCTCACATTGCGGCATCCATACGAATGGTGTATCCTTTTTTATCAGAGATGTGAGTGGAAGGACAATTCGAGAGAAAACCACCATGAACATTCCATAGTAACCGGCGAGTCCTAAGAAACTCCGTATGTCGGATGCTATCTTTAATGGTGGCCAATCACCCATGGCCTGAATCTTCACCGGATCTGCTGCTAGTCCAGCTCCACTGATAATGTGACCTAGGAAGAGCACCTCTTTCAACCAGAAGACACTTACTGAAATTTTCATATAAGTTATGCTCCCGGAGCTTCTCCAAAGTCAGTGCCAAGTGTTGTGTAAGCTCCTCCTCTGCCCTCGAATAGATGAGGATATCATCTATAAACATGATGACAAATACATTGAGATAGACCTCGAACACACGGTTCATCCGACTCATGAATGCGAAGGGTGCATTCGTGAGCCCGAAAGGCATCACCGTGAACTCATAGAGGCCATATCGGCTACTAAATGCTGTCTTCGGGATGTCCCCCTCCAGGATCCGTAGCTGATAATTCCCGGATCTCAAATCAAGCTTCGAGAACCAATGAACTCCCTCCAATTGATCAAATAGCTCGTCTATTCTCGGCATGGGGTATGTGTTCCGGACTGTCAGTCTATTCAATCCTATATATTTAATGCATAGCCTGGGTGTCCCATCCTTCTTCTTCACAGATAATATTGGGCTCCACATGCCGAGGAGCTCGGCCTAACGAATCCTGCCTCCACTAGTTCTTGAAATTGGCTCCTGAACTCTGCCAGTTCCTTTGGAGCCATCCGATATGAAGCTCTAGATACCGTCTTTGCCCCGACACTAGCTAAATCTGAAAATCATTCTCCCTGTGCGGCGGTAACCCGGGTAGTTTCTCCAGAAATACATCAAGAAAATCATGCACAATGGGGATATTGGCTAGGGGAGTCTCTTCGTCCTTCATCTCGAAATACATCATATACACCCCTTCTCCCTTTAAATGGGCCTTGACGGCTTGAGTAGAGGAAAGTAAATGATGGGAGGCTGGGATAATACCTACGAAGGTGGCGTAGGTGTGGTTGTATCTTAGCACGACCTTCCTTGCAGGACAATCTATCTGAGCATGGTTCCAAGTGAGCCATGTCATCCCCAAGACAAGGTCAAAGTCCGGCATCATCAAGATGGTTGCTGGAGCATCGAGTGTCAGGACATCAATGGTCACCTTCAGGAGGCACTTTGTAGTTGATTCCATCTACAACCTGTTAGGAAGACGCACCCTCCTGATGGATCCCGTGTAGTACCAGACCTGATCCAAGTCCTTGATGAAGTTTTTCGAGATGAAGTTATTTGTTGCTCTCGTATTGACCAGGGTATGGGCAGTATTTCCGCAAATATTTACTATTCTTGAATTCGTTGTATGGTTTTAGGTGGTTAGGTTTTCTACTGCTAACAAATCTATATCATTTCTATAATCTATGAATTGAGAACATAATTCAAAACACGTGCATACCTAATATGACCCATTCTGGACTCCAGAGCTGAGCAAGATTCAATTCATAGACTTATTCCTTAGGTGGTCCACGATCTCCTCCATGAAATCCTCGGCCTCGACCACGTCCCTGGCCCCTGAATTATTGAGCAGGTGGGGCAGCCTATGGTGTTGGTGGTGGTGGAGCTCTCCTAGGGCAATTAGCATGAATATGTTCAGACTGATGCCAGTGGTAGCATACCAGTGAAGGAGGTGCCCCATCCATCGACCTCGGCATCTCCTGTTTCTGTAATGGCCGAGGGGCCAAAACTTTTGGAGCCCTCTGCTCCTGTCTATCTTCCGGATGAGGTCATTCTCTGCTTCTCCTCTGTCCGATGAACCGACCCCTCTGTTGTTGACTTCTTCCACTGATAACCAAGATGTCTTCATGTCTTTTCCTCTGCCTCAAACCAAGAGCTGGTCTGCATCCAACTTCTTGGCCATCTCTAAAATCTAGGCATGGGTGTCATCAGCAATAAAAAGGAGGTCGACCTCATATCGTCCCGGATCCCCTTGTAGAACCTCTTCGCATAGCCCGCATCATCCAGCTGATATGAATCAGCGAAGTGAGCTTAGTGGGATAACTCTTGATAATACTCCAAAACCGATTTGTTACCCTGCTTCAGCTGCAGGAATCTCCCCTCCAGCTCATCCCTCGCAGTCTGCGACACAAAATGCTTTAGGAGTGATGTCTTGAACACATCCCATGTGATGTTCGCACACTCATATCCCGCATAAGTAGTGTCCATGAGGGACTTCCACTATCTCTTACCATGAGATTCCAAGCATGATACAGCCAAAGACACAGTCATATTTGTCGGGCACCGTATCCCTACTAGTATCTCATACATGATATCCAGCAACTCCTCTGTCCACACCGCTGACTTTTGTTGGATCGATAGGCGCCCTTAGAGGGGGGCTGAATAAGGGAATAAAAATTCTTTTTATAATTTTATTCAAATTACTAAATTTTTTTATGTAAGAGAGAGAAAAATAACAATTTAGCTAAATTAAGAGAATATCATAATATCCAAGTTTAGAAGCAAGAACTATATTGTTTTATGATGAAAGAGATTGAAATAAACAATTTAGATAAAGTAATTCGAATTGAAAACTTAGTAACCAATATTTTAGAGATTGTGTCAAAGGAGAGAAATCAAGTAAACACAAATAGAGACATGATTGTATTCATATAAAAAGGTGTTTACATAAATTTGATTTCAGAATCACTAGAAATCAGAGCCGTGCAAATGAAAATGATTTTTCCTTTTCTATACTGACTCGTATCCCTACGAACCGTTTGGCTTTAGCCAATCCTTCACCGGATATGGCCTCAAGCCACTCTAGCCAATCCTTCCCCGGATATGGCCTCGAGCACCCCCTAGATCTAATCTCCTAGACCTAGTCACCAACACACGTGGTGAATTACCCCCTAAGCCGCGCAAGGACCTAGTCGCCAACACAAGGTGATTTTACTACAAAAAAATTCACAATAGTAAAATAAAGTAAACAAGAACTCCCTCTATGAGATTTCTAAATATGAGGATGAAGGATCGTTGTAGCATAAGCGAGGTTAAAGCAATTTTTCATCAGATGCAGCGTGACGGCTTCCTTCTCCAGAATTCTCCTTAAGATTTTTGTGGGAGATCCATCTTCGGCAGCATAACAACAATAGAATTGTGGCACAAGCAATCTCTCTGGGATGGATAGCCAAAACGAGAAAGAAAGCTCCAATTTATAGAACTTGTCGCTAGCGCCTGCGGTAGCTCCTAGCGCATGCGGTATCAATCGGGTAGAAGCAGTTATGAAACCATCGCGGTGTTGCGCTGTGCACGAACTCGAGCTAGAGCCAGGCGGTAGCACTAGCACTAGCGGTAGTGGTAGCGCCAGGCGGTATCCTTAGCGCTAGCGGTAGTGCATTCTTCCAGATTTTGATTTCATGCTGCCTTTTACCAGTGTAGTATTGCACCCACAGTTCCTGCACACTATAAACACACTATAAGCAAGATCAAATACAATATTGGATTTGTTATTCTCAAATAAAGGGATGTGACAAACATGTCCAACAATCTCCCCCTTTTGATAATAACAAATCCTCTTAGCAAAATCAACATTAGTGTTTATAGTATATGATAAGCATGATAAATAGTGCAACTATAGTATTTGATAAGCATGAGAATAGTGCATACTCCCCCTATCTTAATGCCCCCCTACATAAATGCAATTTATGTTTGTTTTACTCCCCCTACATGATAGATTATATGAATTATTCTCACCTTAATCTTCTATAATTCTCCTATATATTTTTCTTCAATTAATCTCCCCCTTTTGGTATTATCAAAAGAAGGTGGGGTGAGGGTAGTAAGGAGGCATTCTTTAGGATTTATATATCATGATCGAGCTTTTGAAATATATGAAATGATAAAGAGTTTAAGCATAGTATATAAGAGATTTCAGATAAATAAATAAGAGTGTAGGCAAGTGGAAGATTATAAGAAACATCTTTTTGTAAGCATGAAAATCTTAAGTATAAATATGAGTTTAAGTTTAAATTGTAAAGATGTTTTAACCACTTTGAAATCTTATAGTTTTACATAAAGTTTACCAAGCATGAAATGAACATATCAAAAAGAGAATATACTACAATGTTACTTAATTTCAAGTTACATTGTAGAGATCATGCTAGGTTATCTAGTGCATTTCTTAAATAAAGAGTAGTATAGATAAAGCATTAGAATCCAATACTCATGAGAAGAAGTGTTATGAAATATAATGATGTGCACATAAGTGTATTTTGAGCAATGTTAACAATTGATTTAAATCACAAGATATAAGACATATGTAGAGTAAAGTGCACAATAAAAACATAAGTATATATACTTTCACACACTTTAATGCACACTATTTTATAAAAAGTGGTGTACTAATCAAGGGTTGCACAAGACACTTTACTATTCTTTCAGGGGTGCTCAACCTCACAATGCTTATGAAGACTTATTAGGAGGTTCAAGTAGTGCTTGGTAGAGTTATATTTGTCTTTTTATTTGTTCACATTTGTGAGACAATATTCTCCGAATACACTTGTTTTGCAAACCCAAAAATTTTAAGCTCAACCACTTTTCTAAATTTCTTAAGTGCAATTCAAATGTAGTGTAGGTAATAAACTTATGCAAGTTTTAATTCTTTATACAAATACAATACACAAGCAAGCATTTTTAGATTTAAACACACATATACATTACCAAACATAGGTGAGTGTAAACGTATCATTATCAATTACAATACATTTACTCATACTTAGAGACATGCTAAGCTTGGATCTACGCATATTTATCAATATTTGTTGCACTTTAAATAGATATATCAAAGCATGGTAATCAAAACAATGTTCATAGTAATTTTAAAGGAATAAATTTCAACATTGTAAATAATTTTAAATAATAGAACACATTCATGCTTGATATTAGCAATAAAGATCATACAGTTTTTTATTGTTTTGAAAATTTTTAATAAAAGAAAAATAGAAAACCACAAAAACATATTTTTGTATTTTTGAATTTTGAAGTTTTGTAGTTGATTTTTCATAATATAAATAAAATAAAAATAAAATAGTCAGGAACACAAAAACTAAGTAGTACATATGAACTAACATATTTTTAATGAATTTTAGAAATTTTGAAAATTAGTAAAATCAAACACCCACGCTAGCGCCGATGCTAGTGCTACCGCGGTAAGCAGTACTTGATTTTTTGAGAATTTTAAATTTTCACTTTTTGATCTTGATTAAGTGTCCTTAGAGTAGTGTCATGCGGAAATTTCAAAATTTTTGGAGATCTCTAGGTAAATAAAATTTGCATGAAACTTTGGCTTTTTCAAATACTTGAGTTTTACAAAATCATTTAAGCAAAAAAACAATTATGCAAAACACAAGAGGACATATTTTGAACAACCCAAAATATGCATGATTAAAGTGATAAGTAAATAAAATGTTCATGCAGAGAGTAATATAAATATGTCTTAAGATTAAAAACTACCCAGACTAAATGTCTACACCTTAGCCCCGTACTAAGTGATGTATGGGCATGAGGAGCTGCACACATGCCGTTGGTTAGGGTGTTAATCCCATATGCACACACTAGAGAACGCTTAACCTAGCACTCTTTCACCCCAGTCCCTCGCAGTGCCCCACTGGAACCCTCCCCGGTTAAGGACAAGACATGACTTAGAGGTTAGGTCTCTAATGCATACAATCCTACACCCCCGTTATTGTGAGATATGAAGTCATAGGTGAATAATCTTTGGACAAACTATGCTCTTAAACAATGGGTTGATTTATAAACTATGATTTTTGTTTAATGTGAAGAATTATAGAAAAATATAAAGCCCCATAGTTTTTCTACTTTTATGAGATGACGATATGAGATAACTAGCACAATTACTAATAGTCAATAAGTGATAACGCTAGTATGATGAGTTTTGGGTTTAATGTCACGTCATAAGATTAACATTAATATTGCATGTATTCCAAAATAGAGTTTCAAATTATAGATCTAGAATAAAGTGATGATTTAGTTTGATTTATTCATATTATTACAAAGTTGATTCTAGAGTCTACATATATGAGAGTTACATGCAATCAATAGCAAAACATATCAATACACCAAATATTGTAAAGAAAACATTATTGATATTTTTATCATAAGATTCATAATTCCTAGGTGATAGACACTATTGATTTGAGATATTTCTTGATAGAACATGAATTATGATTTATGATTATAGAGAATTTTTCATAGAAGATATGTTAGATCATCTTGATCCGTCCTGCGCAAAAGGACCGTCGGTCCGGTCCTGAACCGGTCCCAGGGGGGACCGGTCTTTTTGGCTACCGGTCCCGGACCGGTTTAACCAAAATCGGTCCCGGTCCGGGACCGGTTTTCCTCCTTTTGACGAGGACCGTCCGGGACCGGTTGACCGGTCCGAGCCGGTCCTAACCGGTCCCGGACCGGTTTTAAAAGATAGGAAAAAAAAAATTTAGTTTTTTAATTAAAAAAATGTTATTTGAAAATAAAAAGAACAAAATAAAAAACTGCATATTTTATTAAAAATTTAAACAAAAATATTACAATTAATTAAAAATACAAAACTAAAAATTGAAATTTCAATTTACAAATTAAAAAAATTGCAATTTACAAAGAAACAAAATAAAATTTTATCTAATTGCATTTCATTAAAAAAAATACATTTAATAACTAAATAAGAAAATGAAATTACATTTTGCTCGTTTATTCCTCGGTAGTACTGCCCAGGCTTAAGTTGCTTATTTCGTCTTCAAGTTCCTCCTCGCTATTTTCGATTGACGAAACATGTTGTCTCCTCCTTAGAGCATCCAAATGATCCTTGTAGCAAATGCAAATCTGCAAAGACGTCTCGGTCAACCGGCTTCTCCGCTCGTTCAGAATCCTGCCACTCAAAGAAAACGCAGACTCCGAAGCTACTGTACTAGCTTGGACTGTTAGTAAATCACGGGCCATTAAGGCCAAAATAGGATAAATGGTTGTTTTAGATTTCCACCATTTCAAAATGTCAAAGTTTTCAATTTCGTGTGCGGTCATATAATCTTGAAACTGTGTTTTGCTATATAAACCTAATTCATTTAAAGTGCTTGACGTTCGTTGTTTTTTCCTAGATGCTAATTCTAACATTTTATTTTTTAAAGCGTCTTTTGTTTTTGGCTGGGTTGTTTCTTCGCGAGGACGCGCTCCATACATATGATCATAAAAATTATAAAGACGAGTAAAATCAGAATTAAATTTCGCAACGCTAATATTAATAGAAAAACTGCAGGATTCGTCTAAATCTAAATTACGATTAATTTCTTCTATAAAATTTTCTACCCCGTCTACACCCATTAAAGGGTTCAAAGCCGCGGCACAAGAAAACATAGAAGGCATATCTTTGTAATATTTCAAAAAATTTTCCTCCATTATTAATATTAACGGCCGCCACATTTCGTTTGTTTTGTAATTTTTAAAGGTTTCTGAAATTAATAATATGTTTTCAATAACTAATGAGCTAGTAGGATAGTAAACTCCAGATAAAATATTTGTTGCCCGATAAAAACTTTCTAATAAATTAACGTAATCTTCGAGTACGGCCCAGTCCGACTCACATAAATCATGTGTTTCTACACTATTATAAAATTCAATTAGTAAAGTTTTTTGTGACAAAGCCCATTTTAGCATTTTATATGTGGAGTTCCATCGTATGGGCATATCATACGATGGACCTAAAAATTTTTTACCTTGCGAAATTACAAATTTTTTGAAATCTTGTTTTTTCTTTTTGGAACTATAAATAACTCGTAACATCGTCTTGATTTTACTAACATAATCTTTCATAAATTCTAAACTATCTTGCACAATTAAATTTAGTACGTGACAAACGCAGCGCGTATGAAAAAAAATTCCTTCTAACATAGGATGCAAATCCGAAATTAAATATTTGACGGCCATCCCATTATTTGACGCGTTATCGAAAGCTGTATTCATACTTTTTTCTTTAATTTTGAATTCCCTAATTGTATTACTAACAACCTGATAAATTGCTTTACCGGTGTGCGGATATTCAAACCCTTGGAAACAAATTATACGTTTATTTAACTCCCAATTATCTGGGTCGATCCAGTGACACGTAATGCAAATATAAGAATGACCGTCTACTAAACCGCTAGTCCAAACGTCGCTCGTTAAGCTAACGCGACCGTCGAATGTTTCAAAAAAATTTATTAAATCTTGTTTTGCTTGCAGGTACGCGGCTAAAGCATCGCGTCTAGTGGTAGTGCGACTTACTTGCTGATATTTGGGTTGGAGTTCTTCGTGAAAGTACGACGTCATTTTGCTGTCGTCGTAGAAGTTGAATGGGAGACCTTTTTTGACGACAGTTTGCATTTGTCGCTGCCGTTGGCGACCTTGATCGTACGTCCAAATGTGCCCGGTCGACGAAAGTTGAGCTTGAGTGGACTCCGGAGCTTGTTTGGCAAGACATGATTTCGAATGTCGCGCGAGGGTGGTGTTGCTGCTGGCAGCGGCCATTAGCTTCCCGCAAGATTTGCACTTCGCCTTTATTTCGCCGTCGACCCGCACTTTGTCAAACTTCTCCCATATTGGCGCTTTGTGGTGGTGCTCCAAAATTTCGTGCGCGATAGACGCAGACGAGGACGCCGGCGCGGATGAGGAGGAGGCCATTTGATGAGAGTGAGTGAGTGAGAGAGAGTGTGAGAGAGAGTGTGAGAGAGAATGAGAGAGAGTGGAGGGGAGAGAGTGGAGGAGAGAGAGAGAGAGAGGGGGGGGGGGGGAAAAGTGGGCGGGTGGGGGGGGGGGGGGGGGGGGGTTTAAATAAAAAAAAAAATTTAAAAAAAAAAGAATTGACAACCTAGGGCCTAGGCTGGACAACCTAGGGCCTAGGCTGGACAGCCTAGGCCCTAGGCTGTCCATTCAAGCAGGCTGGCAGCATTGCTGCCGGCCTGCTTGAATACAACGGCTCTTTAAGAGCCGTTGTTAATAACGGCTCTTAAAGAGCCGTTGGCTGTTTTCTTGGACCCAGATCGGTCCCAGTCCGGGACCGGTAAAAGACCGGTCCGGACCGGTCTTTTATCGGTCCCGGTCTTGGACTGGTCTGGGTCCAAGAAAACGGGACCGTCGAGACCTCTAGGACCGGTCCGGGACCGGACCGGTCCTAGAGACGACCGGTCTTGAACCGGTCCGACCCGGTCCGGTCTCGCCCGGACCGGTTCGGACCGGTTTTAAAGCACACGACTAATCTTGATGTATGTGAATTTTTTTCCTTCTAGACTTATGACAATATAATTTGGGGATTTTCTTTTGAATGAGCATGTTTGATTTGTAAGTCAAGAAAGTGATGATCATGCAATCATATCAAAGACAAAGATCACAAATATATAGTTATAAAATAAAATTGCATTCAATAATTGAATTTATTGATCTTTGGTTTTGCATGATAATATTGATTCATGATATAATATTCATATATAGTCTAATGATTAATCCATAAACTATGTGTTATGATGGAATTTTAGTATTCTATAATAATTTCAAATCACATAGTTATCATGATATTTTAACATTGTAAATGTTATACCTAGCATATAAATTTAAGCATATACTAAAAAGAGATGCTAGGATGATGAGTTTGAATGCAATGTTATTATATAGGATTAATGGAGATAATGTTGCATGTAATATAAGAAGATTTCAAATTAATTTTCTTTAGACCTAGAATGAAATGATTATTTTATTTGATTTCATCTTGTTGATATCAAGTTAATTCTTAGATCTAAATGTAATGAGATACATGCAAAAAATAGATATGCATATCACACACAAAACAAGATATGAAACTATAACACCAATAGCCATCACATATTTCATAATTCTTAAGGTTGATAGAATTAGTTGATTTAAGATAATTCTTAATAGATCATGAATTATGATATATGATTATAGTGAATTTTAGCATATGATATTAATAAATGATGTTGGTGATTGTATAGTTCATATTCAACCTTTTTAATATGTAGTGACTGCTTGTAAAGTGAATATTATACTACATATATATAAAGGACAAAAAAAATGTTTTGGTTATTTTGAATTGTTTTCTAAATTTTCTTTTTGATTTTAATACAAGGTATCTGAAAGTAGAAGATAACGATACTTAACATAGTAAAATAATTTTTCAGAAAATAATAATTAGAGAAATCAGAATTTTTTAGGAAAATAGGCTACCGCCGGCGTTAGTGATAACGCCTGGCGTTAGCAACTCATGGTTTTTTATTTACAATTTTGAGTTACAATGTTTGATTTACAAACAGATGGTTTCTCATATATCATTTGATTCAAATTTTTCTTGATTATGATTTTTAGATATAGGGGATATCATATGCAACAAAGAAATTAGACAAATATACAATAAGTTGTGCATTTACTATTTTTAGCATAAGACCCCTAAATAAAATCCATTCTTTAAAATAATTTTATTAGTCTTGATAATAATTTCAATATTCAATAATGATAATTCAAGGCATTTATAGGTAAAGGATTTAAAAGGATAAAAACTAAAAAGATGAGAGATAGGTCACTTGTAAACGCATATGAATTTTTATTCAATTTGAGTTATACGTTGTAAAACTTTAAATGATAAAGTCATATTTAAAATATTTATGAGGTGACCAAGGCATGTTTGCTTAAGTAAAAATAAATAATAAAAAGCAACAAAGAAAAAGAAATTAAGCAAATCATGAAATAGAGAAATGATATTTCATTTTTAATTATTTCTACTTTATGCAAATGATTGGATACTAATGAATGAGAGATTTAGGTATCCAAAGGGGACCAAGTGGGATGGTTCCTTTGGGTACCCAAATACATCGTGTTGGCTTTTGGGGAGACAAGGATGAATGGGTCCTTTCAATTAAAGTTGATGTGTCATTTTTCTTTATGGGTCTCCATTCATACATTGGTTGTTTATCACTCAAATACATATAATGATTATGCGACATCTTTATATGATTGAAGTTGTTTGAAAAATAATTCATTTGGGATTTATGTTTATTCAAATTATTTTTCAAAATAGATTGATGTTGATAATCATAATGAATTTTATTAAATGGATTCTTTGAAAGTTTATAATAGTGATTGTCTTTCTTTAGAATTGAATGTTGAAAGAGTGGGTTACAATATGTTTTAAATGATTGATTCTTATGTTGATGATTTCCATTTCCATTCTTTCTTATAGACATACTCTTATAATATGAAGGATAATATTTTATAGTTTGATTTTCATGAAAATGAGTTTTTAAATTTGAGTCATGATTGAAAATATATTGAGACCTATAATAGTGACTCTTAAGAATTTTGTGAGGATCATAATTCTTTTTGAAACTACACTCTTTTTGAGTTGATGTGTGAAAATAGTCCTTTTTAGAAATAATTTTGTAAGTTAATTTATCCTTGTTATTCAAAATCTTATGATGAAAGTCATTACTTGACATTTGAAATTTTTCAACAAAAGATTTTAATTGTCTTAACTTACAAGTTAAAGCATCATTTTCTATTATCAATTTTTCATTATGCTTTTTCAAAACTAAGAGCCCTTTTTCAATATCCTTGAATTTTTCTTTTAATAGATTGCAATCAAAACAAGGTTTTGAAATTATAATAAAAGAGCAAGGTGGAGAAGCCACATCATTATTAGATTCTACATTAACATTAGCTTTTAACCTTTTATTTTTTAAACGTAATTTATCATTTGTAATTTTCAATTTCTTAATTTTACGTTTAGCAATTTGTAGCATATGTAATCTGAAAATAGATTTTGTCACAAAGAGAGAAGAATTTGATTTACTTACATTATTATTGAGAGAGGCAAGATTTGAACATAAAGTTCCATTAACATCTTTTTGGCACTCCTCTTCCAAAGATAAGATTTCTTCTTCTCTTCCACTTGATGTGCACTCCATGGTTTCATCCTGAGAGATTCTTTCTTGAATGCTTGTGCCAATTTGAATGTTTTCCACTTGTTGTGCATGCATAACAACAATAGAATTGTGGCACAAGCAATCTCTCTGGGATGGATAGCCAAAACGAGAAAGAAAGCTCCAATTTATAGAACTTGTCGCTAGCGCCTGCGGGAGCTCCTAATGCCTGCGGTATCAATCGTGTAGAAGCAGTTATGAAACCATCGCGTCGTGGCACTTTGCACGAACTCGAGCTAGTGACAGGCGGTAGCGCTAGCGCCAGGCGGTATCCTTAGCACTGGCGGCAGTGCATTCGTCCAGATTTTTATGTCATTCTGCCTTCTACCTGTGGAGTATTGCACCTATAGTTCCTGCACACTATAAACACACTACAAGCAAGATCAAATACAATATTAGATTTGTTATTCTCAAATAAAGTGATGTGACACACATGTCCAACAACTCTGCCCCGATGAATGATGGATGGGAGAGGCCTCAGAAGGCACTTAGCCAAATTGACCCGGTATTTAGCTGCGGAGTCGGGTCCTGCTGTGTTCTGAAAGACTCCTAGATCTTCGTCAGAACTTGTCCCATCTCCGATTGGTGAAATAGAGTAGCAACCGGCGGTGGTTGAATTATAGGAGAAACCTGAGGTGTTCCCTGCTGAAGGGCAGGGATCGTCGAAGGCTACATAAAAAAAAGTTAACTTGTAAGAGGGTTGGTAAAAATTTTAGGTAAGAGTGGACTGTTGCATGTGATTTCCCTCATGGGCACACTATTGCTTACACTACTAGTTTGTCCGCAAACTATGCTTGCGCAGGGTGACCCGAGGGTTGTGGACCTCCTGTTTCTTTGTGACCCGAGAGGTTTTCCTCTGATACCAGTTATAAGACCCCCTTTTTTTGCAATTTCATAGGGTCTTATGCCAAGAACCGTCGCCTTGCAGTGCCACCAACTCTCGGGAAGGTCACCTCTACAAGACACCGATTAAGCTGGCAAATTCACATCCAGGCCAACCATACATCACAGAGAAATAAAGTGTAATAATATGAGATTAAGTCCACATCATGATGTCGCGACCCCTCCACCACTGCTTGATGATGATCCGGTTGCCGCGGCACAACAACATAAAGATTTTAGGTTCCATATTGACGCTAACGGAAGATGACGTTACAACCTCCGCCCACGGCGTGCTAAGCCCGCTTGAAGACCAAATTCTCTAATTAATATGCGTTTTATTTTATATTTGCGATTATAAAATTATTAGATATTTAGGTAATAATTTTATATTCATTTGTGTATTATTTTTATTTATTTCCAGCATTTAAACATTTGGTGTGTTAATAGCCATCCGAAGTGATGAGATCTTCATATCATTCATTGGATGGTTAGATTTGTTTGGTAACTCCTATATATAGGAGTGTTTTAATTTGATGAAAGAAGATTTGGAAAAAAAAGCAAAACCTAATTCTCCCCTAGAGAATTTCGGCCAAAGGAGGCTCCCCTCTTGTCGCCGCCCCCTTGATGGTGTGAAGCTGTCTCTTGCCTCCTCCAACCCTCTTCGGTGCGACTCCGGCGTGGACTCCTTCGGTGCGACTCCAAGGAAGAATGTTGCAACCCCCATTCGGTGTGATGCCGGTGGAACCGTGGAGAGAGTGAATCTCCCACATATCTTGTGTGAATATAGATCCGGGATGGGTAACTTCTTCCCCATCTTTGTGATTTCTTTCTTTAGATTTGTGGAGAACGAACAACCATTTTATCCGCGATTTTAAAATACTCCGTTTGCAAATTTTTGAATCGATTTCATTGTTATCGAATCTCTTTATTCTGGATCGGGTAGGTCCAATTTGCTTGAGCGGATCTTGGCCTATAGCCTTAATTTTGCTCTCAAAAAGGATTGGCAACCTTTATGTTAATTTTGGGGAATAATCCGACTCTCTTCCGATCGTTATTTTAGAGTCGATCATTCCTCCCCTTGTGGTGAATGTGCTGTGTTAGATGCGAAACATATTACGATGAAAGATGCTTGCGTAGGTGCGGTAGATCTAGGTGTGAAAGGCGTAGTTAGGCGTTTTGTTTGTGTCAAATCTCTAAAATCACGGACAACACTACATCAATTTGGTATCAGAGGGAGGTTGTGTCAATTTCTCAAAAGATACACCCTCGATATTCAATTCCGTGGCGCAAACTAATCAAAAAAATAAAAAAATTCGGTGGTCTGCGAATAGTGGGCTAAAATCTTTATTTTTCGTCAAAAAAATCCAAAAATATTTCTGTAGCTTCTCCTTTTTAGTAACATCCCGAAAATATTTTTCTGCCAACAAAAATTGATTTTTACTGCACTACAAAAATTCACTCATTATTTTGTCCAAAACTGCATGCGCACTAGACTAGGTACGGAGTATAACGCACCTTCATCGTCTAGGATGGCTGCAAATGAGCACGGGGTTCATAACGCTGAGGCCATAGAGGGGCTACGTAACGAGATGACCGAGCTTAGGAACATGTTAGCACAAATCCTTTTGAATCAAGGGGGACCGCCACCACAACCCGTTAATGTTGAGCAGCCTAACCGGCACCAACAGGTCCATGATTCGGATTCTGATAAGAAGTCTCCCTGAGTGCCCCCTCGAGAACACCACCACGAGCGTGGCTTTGATATTACTAGGGCCGTTAAGGTTGACTCCCCCACTTACGATGGTTTGGGGGACCCACAGGTATTCCTTACTTGGATAGTGGATATAGAATATTACTTCGAATGGCACAACCTGACAGACCCTCAAAAGGTCCAAGTTGCCAGGATGAAGTTAACCGGTCGTGCAAAAACTTTTTGGCTGAATGAGGAGCGGAGATTAGGAGCCGGGCAGGGAGTCCCACCTATAGGTTGGCCTATGATGAAGAATTTGCTGACCGATCAGTACGTCCCAGTGTACCACCGAACACAGATGTTCGATGAGCTTGCCACCCTATGGCAGGGCTCAAATTTAGTAGTTGAATATATGGGAGAGCCGAAGGACCGTATGGTGCGTTGTGATCTTAGGGATATTCCCAAGGTCACCCTATCTAGATTTCGTAAGGGGCTTCAACCCGATATTCAGAGGAAGCTCCTACGCTATGGTCACCCAGACCTGAACACGACTTTCAATGCTGCCCTTGATATTGAAAAGCATCTTGCCTCGAAGGCCCACTCTCGTTATTCCCACACGAAGAACAAGTCCACCATTGGAGCATCTTCCTCCACGTATCCGGATAAGGGAATGTTTAGGTCCACCGAGTCGAAGTCTGTAGTGATCACTGCTAGAAATAATAGGAATCCGGCGAGTGAGCGTGTCCCCATAGGGAAGGTTAGCAAGGCCAATACTACATGTTATTCTTGCTGCATTCAAGGTCACTATGCCTTCGAATGTCCAACGAAGACTAAGGCCATAGCCCTATTAGATTCGACCACTGACCCCGCTGATTACGTCTATGAGGCTGAAGAGGAGAGCGACCCTGATGGGGTCCCAAGTGATTTAGAGGACAATCACCACCTCATGGTGATGCATTGTATCTTGACCACTCCTCGTCCGTTAGATGATTGGAAGAGGACGAGCATTATTTCTCTGATCTTTAAGAGTGGCGAGAAGCTTTGCAAGCTGATTATTGATAATGGTAGTTGTGTGAATGTTGTTTCTGAGAATGCCGTCGCACGTATGTCCTTGACCTCGGAGCCACACCCGACCCCATATCAGGTAGCTTGGATCAACAAGATCACCATCCCGGTTACCAAGCGATGCTTGGTCCCCCTCTCATTCAAATCTTATACTGATGAGGTATTGTGTGATGTCCTTCCCATGGACGCTTGTCACGTGTTATTAGGCCATCCTTGGCTCTATGACCATGATGTGACGCATTTTAGTAGGGCTAACACTTACGAATTTAAATTTAATGGCAAAACCATTACTTTGAGGCCGACCGTCCCGAAGGAGCCAGTAGTTTTGGCCAAGGACACCACTATCCCAGTAGAAAGGAAGGCGTTGAGTCTAGTTGGTAGAAAGGAGTTTGTGAAAGATCTGTTTCTTGATGGAGTGATGTATGCACTAGTTCTTATGAGTGCGAAACCTGATTCTAGTGTTTTGGATGACCTGCCCAGAGAGTTACGGGAACTACTGGAAGAGTATAGGGATGTGTACCCGGAGGAGTTACCGCCATCATTACCCCCGCTTAGGGATATACAACATGCGATAGATCTGATCCCGGGCTCCTCTTTGCCAAACCAGCCCCATTAACGACTCCATCCTGCTGCCCACAAGGAGTTACAGACCCAGATTGAGGACCTGTTGAGTAAGGGGTTCATTAGGACTAGCATGAGTCCATGTGCCCCCAAGAAGGATGGTACTTGGTGGATGTGTGTTGATAACCGTGCTATTAACAAGATTACCATCAAGTATAGGTTCCCTATCCCGCGATTAGATGACCTCTTAGATGTCTTATCTGGCGCCACCATTTTTTCGAAGTTAGACTTACGGAGTGGCTATCACTAGAATAGAATCCGTGATGGAGACGAGTGGAAGACTGTGTTTAAGTCTAAGGATGTGTTATACGAGTGGCTTGTGATGCCCTTTAGGCTATCCAATGCCCCTAGTACCTTTTCTCGGATGATGACCCATGTCTTTCAGCCGTTCATGGGAAAGTTTGTGGTCGTCTACTTTGACGATATATTGATTTATAGCACCACCACTGCTGAGCACATCTCCCACATGAGAGTGGTTCTTTCCACCCTGCTGAAGGAAACATTATTTCTTAATCTTATGAAATGCACTTTTTATGTCTCTGAAGTGGAGTTCTTGGGCTACATTATCGGATCGGAGGGCATTAGAGTTGACCCAAGCAAGGTCCAAGTCATTAAGGACTGGCCCGAGCAGACCACTTTATGAGAGGTGCGTAGTTTCTACGGGCTAGCCACATTTTACCGCCGTTTTATACGGGACTTCAGTAGCATCATGGCCCCCATTACTGATTGCATGAAGAAGGGCGAGTTCACCAGGACGAAGTCTGCCACCCATGCTTTTCAACGCATTAAGGAGCTTATGATGGAGGCACCTATTTTACGTCTACCTGACTTCGCTAAAGTCTTTGAGCTTACTTGTGACGCTTCTGGTGCTGGAATAGGAGGTGTTTGGAGTCAGGAAGGGCACCCTGTGAGTTACTTTAGTGAGAAACTATCTGGCGCTAAATTAAATTATTCAAACTACGATCGGGAGTTTTATGCGGTTGTGAGATGTTTGCACCATTGGAGGCACTACCTCCTCTCAAAGGAGTTTGTGATCCTCTCCGATCACGAAGCATTGCGGTTCATAAATGGCCAGCATAAAATTAGCCCACGTCACGCTAAGTGGGTAGCTTTCCTACAAGGATATGCGTTTAATATTAAGCACCTTAAGGGAGCTGACAACCGAGTCGCGGATGCTCTTAGTCGCCTTACCCTTTTACTTTCCACTATGGAGGTTAATGTTGTAGGATTTGAGCCAGATTTTCAGGAGTCATATTTATCCGCCCAGGATAATTCCCCCACGACTATATCTGCATTTGTCATTAAGTATGGCTATCTATTCAGGCATGGGAAGTTGTGTATTCCGCAGTCATCCTTACGTCTTCATATCATTTGGGAGCTGCATAGCGGAGGGTTGAGTGGCCATTTCGATAGGGATAAGACCATTACTCTCGTTGAAGAGAAATTTTACTGGCCTAAACTTAAAGCGATGGTTGGGAGGGTAGTTAGTTGTTGTCGTACATGTCAAGTCTCAAAAGGCACAACAACTAATGTTGGGTTATACACCCCTCTACCTATTCCTTCCATACCTTGGGAATACGTGAGCATGGATTTCATATTAGGCCTTCCCCCCACCTTTCGTCGTCACGATTCTATCTTTGTAGTTGTGGATAGGTTCTCTAAAATGGCATACTTTATTCCGTGCACTAGGACAGACGATGCGTCTCACATTGCAAAATTATATTTTAAAGATGTCGTTAGTCATCGTGGAGTGCCGAAGACAAAAGTCTCGGATAGGGATGTGAGGTATACGAGTTATTTCTGGAAAACGCTATGGATTTTAATGGGTACCAAATTATTGTTTTCTGCCGCCTATCACCCGCAAACCGATGGGCAGACGGAAGTGGTTAATCAGAGTTTGGGTAATCTTCTTATATGTCTTGTGGGTGATCACAAAGGCACATGGGACATACTTCTTCCCCATGCCCAATTGGCCTACAATAATTCGAAAAATAGGTCCACGGGTCTGTCTCCAAATGAGATTGTTCACGGGTACAAAGCCCCTGTGCCACTTGACTTGGTTCAGTTGCCCCCAACGTACAAAGCAAGTCAATTTGCACAATCCTTTGCCCAACATATTCATGATCTACATGCAGGTATACAGGCTACCTTGACTTCTCAATTTGAGTCCTATCAAGCGCACGCTAATCTACATAGGAGAGTGTCACACTTTAAAGCTGGCGATCAGGTTTTAGTCCGGTTAGTTCTCGAACGACTGCCATCTGGCACCGTTAAAAAGTTAGCACCAAAGCGCGCCGACCCTTTTCGGATTATAAAGAAGCTATGTGACAGTGCTTTCGTTTTGGATTTGCCTGCGGATTGGGGTATCTACCCTATTTTTAATGTCTTGGATTTGACGTTGTTTGTTTCGCCTCCACAAGAGTTGAATTCTTTGTCGTCTTCTCCCTCCACTAAAATTTCTAATGGGTTGGGGAGTGGTAGTTCGGATGATCTCTCTCTTTCGGTCCCCACGGTATATCATCGGATGGTGAGTTGCATTATTTTATTCCTACTGCTGACATGTTTCCCAGGTTTCCCAAGACATTTCTCACTCCAGATGCGATACTTGCTGCTGAGCCACTTGCTACTGCTGATGGTGATGCCTACCGCTTCCTCATCCGATGGCGTGACCGCCCCCCCTCAGACAACTCGTGGGTACTCGAGACGAAGCTTCGACGCTTGGATGCTGACCTTCTCCACCGCTATCTCTTGGACCACGCATCGGAGATATGTGATTTTGAGCGGGGGAGGATTGATGTCGCGACCCCTCCACCACTGCTTGATGATGATCCGGTTGTCACGACACAACAACATAAAGATTTTAGGTGCCATGTTGACGCTAAAGGAAGACGGTGTTACAACCTCCGCCCACGGCGTGCTAAGCCCGCTTGAAGACCAAATTCTCTAATTAATATGCGTTTTATTTTATATTTGCGATTATAAAATTATTACATGTTTAGGTAATAATTTTATATTCGTTTGAGTATTATTTTTATTTATTTCCTGCATTTAAACATATTGTGTTTTAATAGCCATCCGGAGTGATGAGATCTTCATCTCATTCATTGGATGGTTGGATTTGTTTGGTAACTCCTATATATAAGAGTGTTTTAATTTGATGAAAGAAGATTTGGAAAAAAAAAAAGCAAAACCTAATTCTCCCCTAGAGAATTTCGGCCAAAGGAGGCTCCCCTCTTGCCGCCGCCCCTTGATGGTGTGAAGCCATCTCTTGCCTCCTCCAGCCCTCTTCGGTGCGACTCCGACGTGGACTCCTTCGGTGCGACTCCAAGGAAGAAGGTTCAACCCCCATTCGGTGTGACGCCAGTGGAATCGTGGAGAGAGTGATTCTCCCACATATATTGTGCGAACATAGATCCGGGTTGGGTAACTTCTTCCCCATCTTTGTGATTTCATTCTTTAGATTTGTGGAGAACGAGCAACCGTTTTATCCGCAATTTTTAAATACTCCGTTTGCAAATTTTTGAATCGATTTCGTTGTTATCGAATCTCTTTATTCCGGATCGGGTAGGTCCAATTTACTTGAGCGGATCTTGGCCTATAGCCTTGATTTTGCTCTCAAAAAGGATTGCCAACCATTATGTTAATTTTGGGGAATAATCCGACTCTCTTCCGATCGTTATTTTAGAGTCGATCATTCCTCCCCTTGTGGTGAATGTGCTATGTTAGATGCGAAACATATTGCGACGATAGATGCTTGCGTAGGTGCGGTAGATCTAGGTGTGAAAGGCGTAGTGATGCGTTTTGTTCGTGTCAAATCTCTAAAATCACTGACAACCCTACATCACATCACAAGGTGATATATATTGAATCCAAGAAAATCCTGACTTCAAAATTCAGATCAATGCAGCCGGAGTCTACTCATCCAGCAGTCCGACCAGACGGCTTGATTGGCAACAACGAAGGGACTAGAACGGTAACAACATGACCCCAGGTGCTGCGGCAGGGAGGTCCCACCACGTACCCAGAAGCTCAGAAGAGACTTCTCCTCCACAACCAAAGATGGTCGAGCAGGGTACGAGGAAGGCATCAATTGGCGAGTATCTAGGATGGCGGTCGAGGGTGACAGTTAAGAACTCAGGGGACAAGCTCAGCCAAAGGTGTCACAACCAGCATTTTCTCTCATACATAAATATATAATATATGATCAAAGTCGGGGAAAATACGCGATGTGATGCCACGTCTGGTACTGGACATCTACCGACGCTCAGGCCTCTTTAATGCACCGAACTATCTTTCAAAGAAGACATATTTACAGTTTTAAAGTTGAAGTTTATCTTCAAGACCGTGTCCCTCGGCCCATTGGATCAACTAGTCCACCCGTAAACGTATATAAAAACGAAGTGGAAAATACTTTCATTTTATCCTAAGCGAGCACGACAACCAAGAAAATATCCTGTGGATATGCAATTTCCTATATTTAGTATACATACAAGTTTTCGTAGATGCAGTTTAAAGTAGATGATACTCATATAAAACCATGCAATAAAATTGAAATGCAATTTTCTTAATACTTAAAAAACCTATCATGCAACCTAACATAAAAGCATTCCCAGAGAGAAAATAATCATCAGCAAGATTTACCAGCAGAGCAGCAAAATTAACAGTATACAACTAGAAACTACTATGGGCATCAATAAGCTGACACGGACCCCTAAAGAAACACGAAAGAGTCTACAAATAAACAAAAGGACTCCTCCCTAAGGAGAGAAGAAGGCACCACCTTCAAGAGCCTTGGAAAGGTCACCTGACCACCAGCTCAGCTACACACCTGAACCTGAGGCCTTACCCAAAAAGGGGATCAAGGAAGCCGCACAAAAAGCAAGGTAGGATTACCAGATATCAAGAGAAATATGAGTAATATACATTAATAAAGTCAGCTCAATAAACAAGAACAACGGGGAACTAGCACCAAGCGGGCCTAACCAACCATGTGTCCGTCCATGTGGATCAGAGGTGATGGCCAAACTTATCATAGCCAACCACGTGTCGGACATTGCGGCTCAAAGGTGATGCAAAAATCGATCAGGGCCAACCACATGTCCGTTAGTGCGACTCAGAGGGGATGGTCAAACCAATCAATGTTAACCACGTGTCTATCAGTGCGGCTCAGAGGTGATGGTCAAACTGATCAACAACACAACAATATTTCGCATTACCAACTTACCATATCTCAACAAGAAGTCACCCTCAGGAATTCACTCGACGAATTTAACTTAGCCTCACGAGTTCACTCGACGAATTGAGATCAATCGACAATCATAACTTAACCTCTCAAGTTCACTCGATGAATTGGACTTAACCTCTCGAGTTCACTCGACGAATTTATCTTAACATCTCGAGTTCACTCGACAAATTGAGACCACTCGACGAATTTAACTTAGCCTCACGAGTTCACTCGACAAATTTATATTAACCTCTCGAGTTCACTCGACTAATTGAAATCACTCGACAAATTGGACAAAAACTCTCGAGTTCACTCGATGAATTGGGACCACTCGACGAATTTAACTTAGCCTCACGAGTTCACTCGACAAATTTATCTTAACCTCTCGAGTTCACTCGACTAATTGAAATCACTCGACAAATTGGAAAAAAACTCTCGAGTTCACTCGATGAATTGGACTTAACCTCTCGAGTTCACTCGATGAATATATCTTAACCTCTTGAGTTCACTCGACGAATTGAGATCACTCGACGAATTGGACTAAACCTCTCGAGTTCACTCGATGAATTGGACTTAACCTCTCGAGTTCACTCGATGAATATATCTTAACCTCTCGAGTTCACTCGATGAATTGAGATCACACGACGAATTTAACATAGCCTCACGAGTTGACTCGACAAATGGAGATCAATCGAAGAATTGGACTAAACCTCTCAAGTTCACTCGACGAATTAGACTTAACCTCTCGAGTTCACTCGATGAATATATATTAACCTCTCAAGTTTACTCGATGAATTGAGATCACTCGACGAATTTAACTTAGCCTCAAGAGTTCACTCAACAAATGGAGATCACTCTACGAATTAGACTAAACCTCTCGAGTTCACTCGATGAATTGGACTTAACCTCTCGAGTTCACTCGACAAATCTAATTAGCACCCCGAAATTTCTACACAGCTACCCTAAACCCTTTGAAAACCAAAAACTCACCATATACCTGATTTTTTCCTTTAACTTACATAATCAAACCAGCGTAGGTCAAATAAAAAGAACAAGAAGAAGAAGGAGAAGAAGAAGAAAAAGAAGTAGAAGAAGAAGAGTCTTCTTGCCTTAAACGGAAGCCAACACCGCACAACCTCCTTCACCGAGGAACAACTCGACGAGAGCTCTCCTAAACCACGCTCCGGCGAGAGATCCGACCACCTCCACCACCGGAAATGAAAGAAAACCTCCGACGAAAGCCCTAATCTTTCGACCTCCTCTCTCTCTCGACTGGAGCTCCCAAAATGAGAACTAGGAGACGTTTATCATCAGAAGAAATGAAAAATCTTAATTATAGAAGATGGTGGTGGATTACATCTGGACTCCACTTACCTTCTCTTTGAATAATGACTTTCATAAGAAATTTATATATATGAATAATTGGAGAGAATAATAATAAGAAATTCTTTATAAAGAAATTATATATATATATATGATTTATAAATAAATTTATAAGGAAATTACTGTAAGAAATTCTTTTATAGGTTAAGTAAACCTTTTATACCAAAATAAATAAAGATTTTATCCAACGCGACCTCGCGAATGCTCGAGATGAACAACGACTATGCACCTAACACGGTAACGCTCTCGCTACGACTGAATTAACGATTTAAATAAAAATCAAAAATTCTGGGGCGTTACAGCCACCCCTCCTACAAGAAAGTTTCGCCCCGAAACTTTACAGCACAAACGCTAATCGAGAAAACAAGGAAAAGATAGACTTTACTAGGAGAAACACTCACCGAAAGGAACTAAACGAACAGATGAGGGTAAGATTCCCTCATCGCAGATTCCATCTCCTAGGTTGCGCTTTTGACATCTTGAATTCACCAGAGAACTTTCACCATAGGAATCGCCTACCTGCGCAAAACCCGATCTTGCGTATCCAAAATATGGACAGGCTCCTCAACATACGACAGATTGGGCTGCAACTGGGGCACAGAGACTAGGACATGCCGGTCACTAAGCACCCACTTTCGCAATTGACGCACATGAAACACGCCGTGAACACCAGGAAACGAAGCAGGCAATTCCAGTCTATACGCAGACACTCAGATGCGCTCAACGATCTTGTAAGTTCCCACATACCTGTGATCCAGCTTATGGTTCTTCCCAAATCTCTTAACACACGACATCGGAGAAACCTTCAAGAAAACCATGTCCCGGACTGAAAAATCAGGGCCAGCCCTTCACCGATTAGCGTACTTTTCATAACGCTCCTGCGCCACACAAAGCATCTCACGAACCTGAGACGCAATAATGCTCATCTCCTCCAGAGCCTCTGGACCTAGCAACGACCTTTCACCCACATCAGCCCAAAACAGGGGAGTCTGGCAACGCCTCCCATACAGATCTTCAAAAGGGGTCATCTGAAGGCTATCTTGATAGTTATTATTGTAAGAGAACTCCACGAGCCCAAAACGCTCATCCCAAGCCCCTCCATGATCCAGAACATAACATCTAATCATATCATCCATGATTTGATTCACCCTTTCTGTAGGCCCATTAGTTTGCGGATGATTAGCGGTAGAATATCTGAGACTGGTGCATAAGGCTCCTTGCAAACTCTACCAAAAATGGGACATATACCTGGAATTCCGATCTGACATAATGCTTACCGGCACACCATGCAATCTAATAACTTCTTGCGAATAAAGAGAGGCAATCCTTTCCATAGAATATCCAATCTTATAAGACACAAAATGAGTACACTTGGTCAACCTATCAACGATCACCCACACATCATCATGTCCTCGGGGAGACTTCAGTAGACCGGTAATGAAATCCACAAAGATACTGATGCCGCACCACTTCCCCCACATGTGGATGACTTGGAGATGTTACAACACAAGGACTTTCGGCGCCCCGGAAGTCAACATTATAACCTCCGCCCGCGTCACGCAAAGGATGCTTAAAGCCTTTTTGTTATCTTGCTTTAGTTTTATATTTATTTCCGTCCTTTTAAAATTGTAATATTTCAATTCCGGCATGTTTCTTATTTTGGGTGTGCTAATAGACATTTTATGTGGTGTGCATTTAACCATCCGGGTTGATGAGATTTCATCTCAATTTTGGATGGTTGGATGGTGTTTGTAAACTCCTATTTAAAGGAGCCTTTTATGAGAAATGAGGAGAAGAAGATTTTGAACCCTAAAAGAACTCACCTAGGAGGAATTTCGGCCAAGGCTTGCTCCAAGCCGCCGCCCCCCCTTGCCTTCCCTCTTCTCCATTTTCGGCCCCCCCTCTTTGGGTGTTTCCGGCGTGGTCTCTTGGTGCGACTCCAAGGAAGAAGAAGGCAGCCCCCCTCGGTGTGACTCCGAAGGATCCATATGGTGTGACGCCGGTGGAATGCGTGGAGAGAGTGATTCTCCCACATTTATCTAGTGTGCTCTCATTTTCTGGGTTGGGTAATCTCTAAATCTTCAAGAGTTTCTTTCTTTAGTTTGTGGAGGAAGTACCATCGTGTTCTCCGCGATTTTGAATATCGATCGTTGACATTTTTCTGAACGTGAGATCGCTTTCCCGCGTTCTTCGTGTCTGGACCGAGTGGGTCTCGTTTGCTTGAACGGATCTTGGCCTATAGCCTTGGTCTTGTTCTCAAAAAGAGTAGCAATCTTTGTGTTGATTTGGGAACTATGTTGACTCTCTTTTGACCGCTGTTTTAGAGTCGACCGTTCTTCCTTTTATTTGATATTGTGATGCGATTGGCAACGTATGTGAGCGATAGAATGCTTGTGTAGGTGCGTTGGTTCATCGTGTGTTCGTGGCAAGTTGGAATATAGCCCGTGTAGATCTCTATTAGGAAAAAAAATTTTGTAGCTTCTTGAGTTTATTTCCAGCAACTTTAAAACAAAAAAAAAACAAAAAAAAAATTTCGTTTCGATCTCGTTAGGTCCGTCAAAAATAATTCATTTTTTTTTTCTAGTTGTTCAAATTTGCAGGCGCACGAGACTAGGCACGGAATACACCGTAGAGTTACCGTCCACCTCTAGGATGGCAGCGAACGATCAAGTAGATCCTAACACGGAGGCTATAGAAGAACTACGTGGTGAGATGACGGAGATTAGGACCATGTTGGCCCAGATTCTTCTGAATCAAAGGGGAACACCGCCCCCACCGGCTAATGATGAGCTGCCCAATCAGCAACAACGGGTTCATGAATCGGATTCGGATGAAGGATATCCTCGAGCCCCTCCTCGTGGACGTCATCCGGATCGTGGCACGGATATCACTAGAGTCGTTAAGATCGACGCCCCCACTTACGATGGTTTGGGAGACCCCCAGATTTTCCTTACCTGGGTAGTGGATATTGAATGTTATTTCGAATGGAACCATCTTACGGATCCCCAAAAGGTCCAGGTTGCCAGGATGAAGCTAACGGGTCGAGCGAAAACGTATTGGCTGAATGAAGAGCGTAGGCTAGGAGCCGGGCAGGGAGCCCCACTCATTGGATGGCCGGTGATGAAGAACTTACTCACTGACCAATACGTCCCCGCCTACCACCAAACCCAAATGTTCGATGAGCTAGCCACCCTTCGGCAAGGCTCAAACTCGGTGGCCGAGTATATGGGCGAGCTAAAAGACCGTATGGTGCGTTGTGATCTTCGAGAGATCCCCGAGGTTACGCTATCTCGGTTTCGTAAGGGGCTCCACCCTGACATTCAGATGAAGCTTTTGAGATATGGTCACACAGACCTGAATACGACATTCAATGCCGCTCTTGACATTGAAAAGCATCTGGCTTCTAAGGCCCACTCTCGTTACTCCTGTACGAAGAGTTTGACCACATTTGGGGCATCTTTATCTACCACCCATGATAAAGGAAAACCTAAGACCGCCGAGTCTAGATCGGTAGTGATCACTGCGAGGAACTCTAGGAATCCCACGAGTGAGCGTATCCCCATAGGAAAGGTTAGCAAGGCTAACACCACATGTTATGCTTGCGGGGTTCAGGGCCACTACGCCTTTGAGTGTCCTACAAAAACTCGAGCCATAGCCCTTTTGGATGCGGAGACCGACCCCGCCGACCTAGTTTATGTGGCTAGGGAGGAGGATGACCCTGAGGGAGTCCCAAGTGATTTGGAGGACGAACGCTACCTAGGAGTGATGCGATGTATCTTGACCACCCCTCGTCCCTTAGATGATTGGAAGAGGACGAGCATATTTTCCCTGATCTTTAGGAGTGGTGAGAAGTTATGTAAGCTGATTATCGATAGTGGAAGTTGTGTAAACGTCGATTCTGAGAACGCTGTCACACGTATGGCCTTGACCACGGAGCCACACCCGACCCCGTATCAAGTAGCTTGGATCAACAAGGTCACTGTCGCAGTTACCAAGCAATGCCTAGTTCCCCTCTCGATCAGATCATACACGGATGAGATATGGTGTGACGTATTACCGATGGACGCATGCCACGGGTTATTAGGCCGCCCTTGGCTCTATGACCGTGATGTGACACATTATGGCCGGGCCAACTCCTACGAGTTTAATTTTAAGGGTAAGACCGTTACTTTGAGCCCGACTGTTCCGAAGGAACCAGTTGCGTTACCTAAGGACACCACTGTCCCGGTCAAGAGGAAGACGTTGAGTCTAGTAGGCAGGAAGGAGTTTGTGAGGGACCCATTTTTAGATGGAGTGATGTATGCGTTAGTGCTTATGAGTACGAAGACTGATTCGAGCACGTTAGATGGGTTGCCTAGAGAGTTGCGGGCCTTGCTAGATGAGTATAGGGATGTTTACCCCGACGAGCTTCCGTCGTCGTTACCCCCACTTAGGGATATACAACATGCTATAGATCTTATCCCTGGGTCATCCCTACCCAATCAGCCCCACTATAGACTCCCTCCCGATGCCCACAAGGAGTTACAAGTCCAGATAGAGGACTTGCTGAAGAAGGGATTCATTCGAGCTAGTTTGAGCCCATGTGCTGTTCCAGCCCTTCTTGCCCCCAAGAAGGATGGTTTGTGGAGGATGTGTGTTGATAGCCGTGCTATCAACAAAATCACCATCAAGTATAGATTTCCAATCCCACGGTTAGATGATCTCCTCGATGTCCTAGCGGGTGCCACCATCTTTTCCAAGCTAGATTTGCGGAGTGGTTACCACCAGATCAGGATCCGTGAGGGAGACGAGTGGAAGACAGCGTTTAAGTCCAAGGATGGACTGTATGAGTGGCTTGTGATGCCTTTTGGGTTATCCAACGCCCCAAGCACATTCTCCAGGATGATGACTCATGTCTTCCAGCCTTATATGGGGAAGTTCGTGGTTGTCTACTTTGACGACATCCTTATCTATAGTACCACCCCCGCCGATCACGTCTCACATCTTCGTATAGTTCTTTCCACCCTTCGGAAGGAAACTCTTTATCTGAACCTTAAGAAGTGCACTTTTCAAGTCTCTGAGGTAGAATTCTTAGGTTATATTGTTGGGACCGAAGGTATACGAGTAGACCCCGAGAAGGTCCAGGTGATTAAGGATTGGCCAGAGCCGACTAGTATTCGAGAGGTGCGTAGTTTCCATGGGTTAGCTACATTTTATCGTCGTTTTATACGAGACTTTAGTAGCATCATGGCACGAATTACTGATTGTATGAAAAAGGGAGAGTTTGCGTGGTCGAAGTCTGCTACTTTTGCCATCCTTCGGATCAAGCAACTCATGACCGAAGCACCGGTGTTATGTCTCCCTGACTTCACCAAGGTCTTTGAGGTTACTTGTGATGCGTCTGGGGTAGGGATAGGAGGAGTCCTAAGTCAAGAGGGCCACCCTATTAGTTATTTTAGTGAGAAGTTGGCGGGCGCAAAGCTTAATTATTCTAACTACGACCGAGAGTTCTATGCGATTGTGAGGTGTTTGCATCATTGGAGGCACTATCTTCTGTCCAAGGAATTTGTGCTCCTTTCAGACCATGATGCTTTGAGATTCATAAACGGTAGCCATAAGATCAGCCCACGGCACGCGAAGTGGGTTGCGTTCCTTCAAGAATACACGTTTAACATTAAGCACTTTAAGGGTTCGGAGAATCGAGTCGCCGATGCGCTTAGCCGCCTCACCCTTTGACTTTCTACCATGAAGGTGCATGTTATCGGGTTCGAGCGCATTAAAGATGAGTACGCCACGTGCCCGGATTTCCAGGAGTTGTACCTTTCCGCACAGGACAACTCCCCCACCACTATCTCGGCCTTCACTATTAGAGACGGTTATCTCTTTCGGCATGGGAAGCTATGCATCCCACAATCTTCCCTACGACTACACATTATTTGGGAGTTGCATAGCGGCGGTTTGAGTGGTCACTTCGGGCGTGACAAGACTATTGTGCTCGTAGAGGAGAAGTTTTATTGGCCAAAACTTAAGGTCTTGGTCGAACGTGTAGTGAGCAGTTGCCGAACGTGTCAAGTCTCCAACGGCTCGAAGACCAATGTTGGCTTGTATACACCGTTACCTATTCCATCCAAACCTTGGGAAGACGTGAGCATGGATTTCGTTCTAGGCCTTCCCCCCACGTTTCACCGACACGACTCTATATTCGTTGTTGTAGATAGGTTCTCCAAGATGGCATATTTTATCCCTTGTAGCAAGACCAACGATGCATCTCATATTGCCAAGCTGTATTTTCAAAATGTCGTTAGCCATCGTGGGGTGCCTAACACTATTGTGTCGGATAGGGACGTGAAATTTACAAGTTATTTTTGGAAGACGTTGTGGATTCTAATGGGCACTAAATTGCTATTCACTGCCGCCTACCACCCACAAACGGATGGGAAAACAGAGGTGGTCAATAGAAGCTTGGGAAATCTTCTTAGGTGCCTTGTGGGTGACTATAAAGGCCCATGGGACTTACTTCTTCCCCACGCTCAATGGGCTTATAATAATTCCAAGAACCGATCCACGGGTATGTCTCCCAACGAGGTTGTTCACGGGTATAATGCTCCAGTGCCCCTTGACTTGGTCCCACTACCACCGTCGTATAAGTCCAGTCAATTTGCACAATCTTTTGCCCAACACATTCATGATCTACATGCACATATTCGGGCGACCTTGACCTCTCAATGTGACGCCTATCAAACACATGCAAACCAAAATAGGAGAGCATCAAACTTTAAAGTCGGCGACCAAGTTTTAGTCCGCTTAGTTTCCGAACGAATGCCATCTGGCACCATTAAGAAATTAGCACCGAGCGAGCCGGCCCGTTCCGGATTTTGAAAAAAATAGGAGAGAATGCTTTTGTTTTGGATTTGCCTTCTGATTGGGGTGTCTCACCCATTTTCAACGTTTCGGATTTGACAATGTTTGTTCCGCCTCCACAAGAGTTGTCTTCTATGTCGTCTTCTCCTTCCACAAATGATTCTAATGGGTTGGGGAGTGGTAGGTCGGATGATCTCTCTTCCATGCTTTCCACAGGTATACCGCCGGATGGTGAGTCACATCTTATTCCTAATGCTGACATGTTTCCAAGGTTTCCCAAAACCTTTTCTAGCCCTGATAGGATATGGGACATGGAGCCCGTTAATACTGCTGATGGTGATACTCGCCGCTTCCTCATTCGATGGCGGGATCATCCACCTTCCGATGACTCTTGGGTGCTTGAGTCCGAGCTTCAAAGACTAGATGCCGCTCTTCTCCATCGTTTCCTCTTGTACCACGCATCGGTGATACGTGAAGTTTGAGGGGGGGGGGGGGGGGGGGGGGGGGGGGGGGGGGGGGGGGGGGGGGGGGGGAGGATTGATGCCGCACCACTTCCCCCACATGTGGATGACTTGGAGATGTGACAACACAAGGACTTTCGGCGCCCCGGAAGTCAACATTATAACCTCCGCCCGCGTCGCGCAAAGGATGCTTAAAGCCTTTTTATTATCTTGCTTTAGTTTTATATTTATTTCCGTCCTTTTAAAATTGTAATATTTCAATTCTGGCATGTTTCTTATTTTGGGTGTGCTAATAGACATTTTATGTGGTGTGCATTTAACCATCCGGGTTGATGAGATTTCATCTCAATTTTGGATGGTTGGATGGTGTTTGTAAACTCCTATTTAAAGGAGCCTTTTATGAGAAATGAGGAGAAGAAGATTTTGAACCCTAAAAGAACTCCCCCTAGGAGGAATTTCGGCCAAGGCTTGCTCCAAGCCGCCGCCCCGCCTTGCCTTCCCTCTTCTCCATTTTCGGCCCCCCCTCTTTGGGTGTTTCCGGCGTGGTCTCTTGGTGCGACTCCAAGGAAGAAGAAGGCAGCCCCCCTCGGTGTGACTCCGAAGGATCCATACGGTGTGATGCCGGTGGAATGCGTGGAGAGAGTGATTCTCCCACATTTATCTAGTGTGCTCTCATTTTCTGGGTTGGGTAATCTCTAAATCTTTAGGAGTTTCTTTCTTTAGTTTGTGGAGGAAGAGACATCGTGTTCTCCGCGATTTTGAATATCGATCGTTGACATTTTTCTGAACTTGAGATCGCTTTCCCGCGTTCTTCGTGTCCGGACCGAGTGGGTCTCGTTTGCTTGAACGGATCTTGGCCTATAGCCTTGGTCTTGTTCTCAAAAAGAGTAGCAATCTTTGTGTTGATTTGGGAACTATGTTGACTCTCTTTTGACCGATGTTTTAGAGTCGACCGTTCTTCCTTTTATTTGATATTGTGATGCGATTGGCAACGTATGTGAGCGATAGAATGCTTGTGTAGGTGCGTTGGTTCATCGTGTGTTCGTGGCAAGTTGGAATATAGCCCGTGTAGATCTCTATTAGGAAATACCCCTGCATCAGATACTCTCCCATTTCCAAGTGGGAATGTCCAGAGGCATCAACTTACCTCCATGTCTCTTATGATCTACCTTAACGCACTGACATGTATAACATTTAGACACGAACTTCATAATATCATTCTTCATACCTGACCACCAAACAATTTGCTTCAGATCGTGGTACGTTTTTGTAGAACCAAGGTGGTAGGGAAGGCTAGAATCATGAGCTTCATCACAAATCTTTACCCGAATCTCATCAACAGTGGGAACGCAGAATCTACCACGATATATTAAGGTATCATCTTCATCAATCGAGAAATCCAGAGACTCTTCCTTTTCGGTCCTACCTCAAAGATGATGCAGGTCTGGATCATCATTCTAATGTAATCTCGTAAGAGTAATCCAAGAAGGATCTTCAACTTTCACACTAAATGGCCCCACCATAAGCTTCACAGCTATATCCATCAAACTGAAGTTCTCTACTAGAGATTGCACAGAGAGATTATAGACATAAGCTGACTTTCTACTCAAAGCATCAGCTACCACATTCGCCTTGCCTAGATGATAAAGAATTGTCACTTCATAATACGCAACATACTATATCCATCTGCGCTGACGCAAATTAAGCTCCTTCTAAGAGAAAACATAAATCAAACTCTTATGGTATGAACAGATCTTGTAGGAAACTCCATATAACATATGCCTCCACAGCTTCAAGCATAGATCTCAGATGCAAATTCCAAGTCATTTTTAGGGTAATTTCTATCATGAACCTTCAATTACCTAGACCCGTACGCAATCACTTTCCCTTCTTGCATCAGAACACAACCGAGACCAACTCGAGACGCATCCACATAAACTGCAAACTCTACATTTTAGTAGGCAGGGCCAAGATAGGAGCAGAACACAACTTCCTCTTCAACTCTTAAAAAGCTTCTTCACACTCATCACTCCAAACAAATGATGCGTTATTCTGAGTAAGCTTAGTCAACGACGTAGACAACACTGAAAATCCATGTATACACCTTCTATAATACCCCACTAACCCCAAGAAACTTCTTATTTCCTTCGGCGAGGTCGATCTCTTCCATTCCAAGACCGTAGAAATCTTTGTCGGGTCCACAGAAATCCCGTCTTTACTCACGACATGGCCCAGAAAAGATACCTGAGAGAGCCAGAATTCGCACTTGCACAACTTGGCATATAAATTATGCTTTCTCAAAGTTGATAGAACCAAACGCAAATGCAGAGCATGATCTTCAATGCTCCGCGAAAACACTAGCACATCATCGATAAACACCACAACAAACTGATCCAGAAAGTCTTTGAACACTCTGTTCATCAAATCCATGAAGCAGAGGGCGCATTTGTAACCCAAAAAGACATTACCAAGAACTAAAAATGTCCATACCGGGATCAAAAACCAGTACGTGGAACATCTGACGCCCAAATCCTCAATTGGTGATAACCCGAATGGAGATCAATCTTCGAGTAAACACAGCTACCCCGCAACTGATAGAATAGGTCACAATTCGCGGCAACGGGTATCTATTCTTGATTATCACTTTATTAAACTCCTGATAGTCAATGCACAGCCTCATCGGTCCATCCTTCTTCTACAAACAGAACATGGGCACCCCAAGGAGAAGAACTAGGCCTAATGAAGCCACACTGCAAAAGCTCATTCAACTACGTATGTAGCTCCTCCAACTCTCACGACGCCATACGATAGGGTGCCTTTGCAATCTGATGAGGATCGGGCTCAAGGTCTATAAGAAACTCTACCTCACGCTCAGGAGGAAGAGCATGAAGACTGGAGGGAAACACATCTGGAAAATCTTGCACCACTAAAACACCTTCAACCTGAGTTACTGTACAAGCAGTTTCTAAAAGAGAAACAAGGTAGGCACTACCACCGGAGTCCAAATATCTCCGAGAACAAATGGAGGAGATAATAAGGGAATCCTGATGTGGAGATCCATACACACTCAGGGGCTGGCAATCATCCATCAGAAGATCCAAGCGCTTAGCCTTGCATTGGATGACATCATTATTTTTGGATAACCAATCCATGCCCAAAATCACGTCAAAGTCTTTCAACTCTAACACCATGAGATCGACAATAGCTAGGAACCATCCTAACAGAATCGGACACCTCTTGACACTCTAGTTTGCTACCACAGAATCACCAGACGAAAAACGGACGCAGAGCGGCTCGCCGACTTGATCAACGGTCCAAAGATGACGATCAATGAACTTTTTTGACAGAAAAGAATGTGTGGCACCAGAATCAAAGAGAACATGCGCACATCGAGTCCTTACCTTCAACTCACCTATAGAGCCATCACAACACAACGCTAACGCAAAACCAAAAGAGTCATACAAGGGAATCTAACCACTAGACTGAAAAGTAAACTGAAATCACATGGGTAGAACATTGGGATTCTTCCTTAGTCACAAAATTCAGAACGGCTTTTCCCTGATCCATCCATTATTGCTGCTGCTACTACGGCGGCGACAATGCCTGAAGAGGAACGGTCAGGCTAGCAGGCTGGAACTGCGGGCACTGAGACTTCATATGATATTTCTGACCGCACTGGAAGCACGATCTATCCTTCACCCGGCAGAGGGCAGCCTCATGCCCCCTTTGACCATAGTGAAAGCACACCTTCTCTTTAGACCCGTCGTGGGCAACATCATGCCCCTTCCACTTGCCCGACCCACAAAAACCTAACCTTTCGACTCACCTTGGATAGCTAGCACTTGAAGTTGCCTATGCGTGGCCAACCGCTTAAAGCACTTCTCGAATGGGTGACCCAGGCGGCCACAAAAACTGCACGCTGGCCCGCCCTTTTTGCTTGGAGCAGGGATATTGCTCTCCTCACCTTTTCGCTTTGCTTAACTCTTTTCCAAGGTTCTTGTCATTATTAACCGCCTCAACCTTCAGGGCAGCTTCTACCGCATCCAAAAAGGTCTCAGATCGGTAAGCGCAAGCTAGCTGCTGAATCTCGCTGCGTAGACCTCCCAGAAACCGCTTCACCCTGCCCTCTTCTGTGGCCACTAATTCTGGAGCAAACCTGCACAATTTGCTGAATTCAATCTCATATTCTCCAACTGTGAGTTGCCTTTGCTTTAAGTACAGAAAATTATTCATCAATCTGTCATGCTTAACTGTCGGCAGAAACTTCTTCAACAACATTCCTTTGAACCAATCTCACGAACACCCATCTGTAAGCCTTTCTTTCTCTCTAATCCACCAGCCTTTCACAAGGTCCTTCAACTGGAAGGCGACGACCATAACCTTTTGATCGGGAGAAATTCCTGAGTAGGAAAACATTTCCTCCATTGCTATGATCCATTCGTCTAGCGCCATAAAGTCAGCTCTCCCGTCATAGGTTGGGGTCGTAATCACTGGAAGTGCGAGAAGAAGTTCAACGAAATAGGAGGCACCAAAGGTGCGAGAGGAACTGGTACAGGCTGGCCTACTATAGGGTTCAGCACCCTCGATTGCTGCCCAGCAGCGACAGTCAACAACGTCTGAATTTGCAATTGCATTGCAACCAACTGCCTTGACAGAGCGTCATTACTCTGTTGCAGACTTTCGATCATAACCTTGTTGGACATGTGTGTCATATCCCTTTGTTTGAGAATAACAAATCCTGTATTGTATTTGATCTGGCTTGTCGTGTGTTTTTAGTGTGCAGGAACTATAGGTGTAATACTCTACAAGTAGAAAGTAGCTTGGAACCAAAATATCTGAACTTCAACACTACCTCTAGTGCTAGTGATACCACATGCATTAGTGCTATCTCCAGGCGTTAGCGCTACCATTGGCGCGAGCTCTTGTAGCACGACCGGCAACACTAGTGATACCACAGGCATTAGCGTTATCGCCAGGTGTTAGCGCTACCGTCATCGCTATCTCCAGATCATGCCACAACGTCCCACTTCCACAATCTCTAACCGCCTGCTACTGCAGGTGTTAGGAGCTACCGCAGGCGCTATCTCCAAGTTCTCTCTCAATTTGCACACACATCCCAGAGAGAATAACAGTGCCAAATTTCAAGAGTTGTTGCTCTGTCGAAAGTTGATCTCCCACTCAAAGCTAAAGAAGATTTCTGAAGGAGGCTGTCACCATGCAGCATCCAAAGAACGATCGCTTCAACCACACTTATGCTACATCGATCCTTCTTAATCAACTTCAGAAAATCTCATAGAGGGATTTCTTATTTGTGTTATTTCATTATCTTTGTGAATTTGTGTAGTTAATTCGCCTTGTGTTGGCAACTAGGTCCTTGCGCGGCTTAGGGGGAATTCGTAGTGTGTGTTGGCGACTAGGTCTACGTGATTAGATCTAGGGGGTGGTCGAGGCCATATCCTGGGAAGGATTGGCTGGAGCGTCTTGAGGCCATATCTGGGGAGGATAGGCTAAAGCCACCGGTTCGTGGGGATACAAGTCGGTATAGAAAAGGAATTTTTTTTTGCATTTGTACGCCTCCAATTTCTAGTGATATTGAAATCGAAATTGTGTAAACACTCTTTAATATAATACAATCATGTCACTATTTGTGTTTACTTGATTTCTGTCATTTGGCATAAATTCTAATTTTGAAAATTACAATACTCTACTTTTGGCTAAATTGTTATTTCGCTCTCTTTTATTTTAAAATAATTTAGCAAATTGCTTAAACATATAAAAAGAATTTTTATTCCCTTATTCACAACCCCCCCCCCCCCCCTCTAAGGGCGCTTATCGATCCAACAAGTGGTATCAGAGCAGGTTATTCCAAATCAGTGTAAAAACCAGGAATAATGGCATCTTATTATCTCGCTTTTTCCGAGGGTCAGGGAATTAGTAGACCTCCACAATTTACTGGGTCAGATTATAATTATTGGAAAAAATAGGATGCGATGTTTTCTTATGACTCTAGTTATTGAGGTATGGAATATGATAGAAGAGCAATATTCTCCTCCTACAATTGTAGTTGGAGAGGTAACATTAGAAAAATCTAAGGATAAATGGGATGATAGGGATAAACTTAAATGCAAAAATAATGCCAAGGCCATGCTATATTTTTTGCGTTAGATAGAAATGAATATAATAGAATTTCTGCATGTTCTACTGCATATGATACTTTGAATCATTTGGAAATTACTCATGAAGGTACATCGCAGGTGAAAGATTCAAAGCTCTTCCAATTGGAGTCAGAATATGAAAAGTTCTAGATGGATGAAAGCGAAGATATTGATGCAATGTACACGCGCTTCACCAAGATCATCAATGCCTCCAAAGCTCTTGGAAAGACTTTCTCCAATGGCAACTTGGTCCGAAAGATTCTTCAATCTCTTCCTCCAAAATTCAATCTGAAGGTGACGACTATCTCAAAGTCACCCAATCTAAGAACGCTCCAGGTTGAGAGCCTCATTGGGAATCTCAAAACCCATGAGGTAGAACTCAAGATCCAATACGATGAATACAATAAGGAGCCAAAGAAGAAGGCGTTGGCACTAAAATCAAAGAAGGAGTGGCATGAGAATGAAGATGAAGAAAGTCTATTGGTAAAGAACTTCCGAAAGTTCATGCGAAATCCTGAAAAGAGAAACACGTTTCCGAAATTTTTTCAAAAGGATGCAAGATGGAAAGGGTTATATTCAAAGAAGGAAAAGGAGAGCGATGATGATGAAGAAAGACCTCCACCGAAATGCTATCATTGTAGGAAGACCGGGCATAATCGGAGCCAGTGCCCAAAATACTTGAAGGAGAAAAAGGAAAAGCAGCACAAAGGGAAGGAAAAGTGGAAGGTACTAACAGCTGAAACATGGGATGACTCTTCCTCCTTTGAAGAATCAAGCGAGTCTTCATCAAGCAACGATGAGGAAGCAAACATGTGCCTCATGGGACATGGAAACGACGATGACGACACCAGTGTTCTTAGCGACACTAAGGTAACTCCTCCAACTTATGATGAACTTTCTAATGAATTTCTTCAAACTTGCAAAGCTTTCGATAAAAATATAATAGATAGTATTTTATTGAATCGTGAAAATGAATCTCTAATTAATGAAAATCAAAAGCTTTCCAAAAAACTAATTGTTGTAGAAAAGAGAAAGGTTTCTTGCCAAGAGTGTGATCACTCCATTAAAATGGTAAAAGATATTGAAGATTCTCTTTCTAAAGCCCTCTCCCATGCCAAAACTCTTACAAAAGAGAAGGGGGAATTAGAAAGGAAATTAGAAGCCTATTTTTTGCAAATTAAAAAATAATAAAAAAGGGTTCTGAAAATAGGTGTGTCATGCTTGTGAAAGAAAATTCATCACTTAAAACACAAGTTCATGTTCTCACCTTGCCTATTAAAAAATTTGGAATGGGCCAAAAATCATTGGATATGATTTTAGGGAACAAGTGCTACAGTTCTGGAAAATTTAGGCTCAGATATCGAGGTGAGGGCTACCGCCCGACGCTAGCCACTAATGCCGGGGCTAGCGCCTCATACAAGAATTTAGTATTTTCTTTTGGAAAATCACTCTCTTTTGCAAAACTGATTCCTTCTAGTAAGAATAACACAAAATTCCAGAAAAGGGTCTCAACCCCCTTTATTTTGTGTGCAAACTGTCACAGGATTGGTCACACGTCTTGTTGAAACCGATTTCTCGGTCTCTCGTAGAGCTCGGGGCCCTCACCGAAATGAGGGGCGGCTAGCCCTTACTGATCCCTCGACGAGGGTGGACGGAAGATTAAGAATTTGACTAAGACCTTAGTCACAGCGAGGAGGTCCCTCCACTAACCCGGAAGATCGATGAGCGCTTCCCCTCCCAAGCCAAAGCTGAGACTTGGGCACCTTGGAAAGCTCTGGAAATGATAACCAAAGCAAGCCTAAGGAGAGGGAAGCTGAAGTGAGATCCTCTCCAAAGGTGCCCTTAAGGTCCTATTTATAGATTTTCTGATCTGGTCTGCAAATAATAGGATTCCGCCTTTAGATTTTACTATCTGCACCCCAAATGGGTCTGCTAACAGCCAAGCTCCGCTGTTTGGAGAGGCTAAGGGCAGACCACCAAGGGTAAAATGGTAAGTTGACCCTAATGATTTATGGATAAGGGGTTGCGATGACCTTACTGCCTGAGCTCTCGCAGGCCTTCTCGCGGGTCCTGTCCGCGATCTCTTCTGGGGGATCGCCTTGCGAGAACCTTGCTGAAGGAGTTCTCGCGGGTCCTCTCGCGAATACTACCCGCGACGTCTCTTTTAGAGGGTCGCCTCGCGAGGACCTCGCTGCCTATTTTGGTGGACTGCCGAGGTCTCATCGGCTGGGGCCGATCTTGGCGAGGTCTGGATCTCGCCACTCCCGTCTCGTTCGATTTCCTTACCTGGCGAATATCGGGGTTGTACACAATCCCCGCTCTTCGCGAGGACTAATGTCCTCGCGAAGAATCGTCCAACCCTTGATATTCGACCGCTCCCGGATGCACTGTCAGGAATCTTTGGTGGGACCCACCCCGTAGGCTATAAATATCGTCCCGAACCCCTACTGGCGCGCGCCGTTTCTTTTCTTCCCTTTCTTGTTTTAGCTGCCTGGAGATGCCGATCTCTGAAGAAGCAGAGGCTCGCCTGAGGGTGATGAGAGCTGGCGGGCTACCTTCCACGACCAAGGTCCCCGCTTGGATGAACCGGCCGCCCCCCGCCCAATCACCGAAAGTCAAGAAGGCGAAGGCGGCTCGTCGCTCCGGCGACGACTCTGTGATGTTGCATTCCTCCCCGGACGATCGCCGCCCCGAGGAGGTATGCGCTACTCGAATTTACGTCGATAAATCGCTCCTCACTAATTTTCACTCGCAGAATACTTTGCCGAACGAGAACATTGGAGAACCCGCTGAGGGGTCTCGCAAGAGTCCACAGACGGACCTGAACCTTGCGCGGAAGGATATCACTGGTATGATCTTAATCTCGCATACCGTAATACTTCTTTAACCCGTATATGACCTTCGTTACTATTTTCTTACAGTCTCGCCCTTGAAGTCCCCGACCCGCCCGTCGTCGCGGCCGCCGTCTCCACCTCCTCCAGATAAAATCATAGATAAGCCCGGGTTCCAGCTCCTGACGAGCGAGGAGACCGGTGGCTCCGCACCGCCAAAGATTCCCCCGACCAACAGTACATCTTATCCTGCCGGCCTGGGCAAATCCCTCTACCCCCACTACGGCAATGTGTTCCAGGGCCGTCCTTCGACTTCTCGCCGCCCTCTCGGTAAGCATTATGGCCTCGCCGAAACCCCGCGTGATCTCGCGCTCGTCATCTAATCTTTCTAAAATATTGCAGACAATGCCGAGAATCCACATACCGATTCCGAGCTGGGTGATGACGAGATGTCTCCCCTTCCTGACCAGGTGGAGGAATTCTTAGGGGATCCGCGCGATCCGGAAACGATGAAGCAGCGAGCAGCGGAACTCTTGAGGAAGCATGGGCGAATGCTGATGGATCTCAATATGCAGGCGAGGCGGGATAGGGAAGCCACGGAGGATAGGCACGCGGTCCTGATGGAGGAGTGTGTGAGGCTCCGGCAAGCGAGACACCGCGATCAGGATGAGATCGCCACGACGCCGGAGGTGCACATATCGAGAATGAGAGACTACGCTTACCTCATGGACCGGGAGGGTCGTTTGGCAGAGGAATATTATAATTCTAGGGCACCGCCGAGGTCAGGGTCGCGGGGTGGCTGCTGGTGGAAATGGCTCCCCCATGATTCTCGCTAGACGTTGTATTGTGACTAATAATCGTCGTCGTCTTTGAACGGTCTCGCCACGTTTTGTGACGCATATTCGCCACTCCTGCTGGCTGTTATTTCTTTCGACAATTAGTATCATCTTTTATGGTTTCTCGCTTGTTATCAATAAATTTATTTATTTTGTTGCATCGCGCTCGCAAGGACCCTCTGTCCTCGCTATACGTATTCTGCAGGGATGTCGTTTGTGCTAGCCCCGCGGGTTTTCCTCGCCAGCGTATGTGATGTGATGTTTTTGTTGATACTCGCGCTCGCCGACGTTTGGACTTCCTCCCGCCCTTTTGCTTTGGCTATAAATATGTGGTCTTTACTGGGCCAACCACCGTAGTTATTCTCGATCTTCTTCTCCTTTTGCTGCAGAGCTCTTGCTCTTTCTCGTTCTCGTGCTTCTCCCTTTTCTCGTAGGTTTTCTTGATGGGTGGCGACGCGGAATCGGAGGGTCGGCGAAGGGTCGCGAAGGCCTTTGCTGAGCATAGCTTTTTTTCCTGCAACTTGACTGATGAGGAGTACTTCAGCGCGGTCGCGGATTACGTCACCCCCCCCCCCCCCCCCCCCCCCCCCCGTTCGAGGCATGCCGCCCTAGCATGGACGATGTGATCAACGACCCGTTGGTCGACGAGCTGGCCATTCCTACCGCCCATTTCGCGGTCGGTTTGCGCCTTCCCTTATGGCCAGAAGTTCGCCAGGTAATAGTCGTTCTCTCTTACTTCCAATATATATTTTTTTGCCACTCTAGTCTCGCTCGCCATGCGGATTAATCCTGTTCTCGCCATCTTTTAGGTGCTCAAGCATTATGGCGTGGTTCCCGGCCAGCTCACACCCAATGCCATGGCGGTGATCACCGCTTTCGCCTCCTACCTCCGCGAGGAGCGAATCGAGTTCAGCCTTCCGGTCTTCCGGAAGCTGTTCTCCTTCCGAGCCTACAAAGATGGGACAGCGTACTTCGTGGGCACGGGCCCGAAGGTGGTTGAGACTGTCAACAAGGCCCACTTCTGGGCCCAGAAGTTCGTCGTCGTCAAGGGGAACTTCGGCAACATTCCCCTCTCGCCGGTTCAACACAGCGAGACCACTTACCGGCCCACCGCCCTCGGCGGCCATGACGCCCTCCTCCATCAGTTCTTCTGCAAGAAGAACTTCGAAGTCGTCTACCTCCGCCGCAACCTAGACAAGCTGCCTCCGGTTCTCGCCGGAGAAGGTAAAAATCTCGCCTAACATCTTTGTCTCAGTCCGCTAGCATATCATACTTATCCATATTATTGTTCATTTTTAGGCGAGCGAGATCTTCCCCTTCACCCCCCTACGCGAGCAATCGGAAAACCGACGCCACTATGGCCCTCGCTACCATGGGGGAGGAAGCTTGCCGAGGCGTCGTCACTCCGGCCGAGCCCTCCTCTCGCAAGAGATCGGGGGCTTCCGGTAGCCATGCCGCCCCTTCGAAATCTCCGCCCAAGAAGAAAAGCAAGAAAAGCGCGGCCTCGCTCGCTCTGGCAAAAGGTAAGGAACCTCGCGAGGCCGCCTTCGACGAGTTTGACCTCACCGGCCTTTCGGTGGGCGAGGACGAAGAGCCCTGCCAGGAGGCGGTCAGGACCTCCGCCCTCCCCATCCCGGTGAACCACTACAACTTCGGGCTCGGACAGAGGCGTCGGGACGAGACTGGTGAGCCCCTCGTCACCTGGAAGCCGGAGACCAACAGGGTGGACATTTCTTCTATTCTCCCCTCTTGGGTGGAGAAGGAGACGGTCAGTGGTCATGCTTTTGACCTCGCGTTCGCCTTGTATGGCCGCGAGGATGCAGGGTCTTATAAAGATGAGACCGCGAGGACCCTTGCTTACGAGAGCGCGAGGTCCCAGTTGCGTTCTGCCGAGCTTGCGCATATGACGGGGACGCGTTGCCTACAGTTGGAGATTCAGAACGTGGAGCTTGCGAAGGCCTACCAGGGGGTTCTTGCCGAGAACACGCAGCTGAAGGAGAAGCTACTCGCCGCGGAGGGCCGTGTGGTGAGTCATCTAGACCTCCCTCATCCTCCTTCTTCCGGGCCGTTCTACCTCTAACTGAACTTATTCGCAGGATGTCGAGGCCGCCGAGAGAGCCAATGCTCGCATCGAGACTTTGGAGGGCGAGGTGGCCGGGCTGAAGGCCCTAAACGGTGACCTTACCCGCGCCGTGGTTCCCCCCTCGCCTCGCCGTTTAAAAGAAGACCGACGAACGCGAGATGAAGAGGTCCGCGCGAGATCTATAGAGTCAGCTCGCTATATCTTCTCTGTGGCGAAGGCGATCGCCCTCTTGGCTGATAATGCGGCCGACATGACTCTAGAAGACATCGTCCCGGAGCTCTTCCTCCCTCTTCCGCCCGTGAAGGATAGTGATGACGAAGAAGGCTCGGCGGATGATTCTTGAGCTCGCCGCTATTTTTTCTTTTGCACTGTAATTATGATCGGCGGGGTCGTCGAAGATTGTAACCAAACTATGGATTGGAATGCAAATTTTGTTTTGTTCAATGTCTTCTCTTTCTTGTCTTGTTATTTTCATGTATTGAATGTCTCGCCCTCGCTTGTCTCGATATCCACCTTCGTTAAGGCTATTCTCACATTGGTCGTTCTCGCGTCGTGCGTTGTTGAACAGATAGGAATAGGATACCTTGGTAGCTCGGCCCTTTCATCATTTCTTAGGATTACCACCCCTTCGGGTTATGCGTATTTCTTCCTAAGTCTCGTAGGGCGTTTTTTCTTTTTGGCGAGGGCTCGCCTTTCACCCGGTGTCGGCGACCTTTCTGCCGAGGACCAGTTGTTCGGAATCGTGTAAGATTAATTCTCGCCACTCTCCTGTCGTCGTGAGAAATTTCTCTTTGCCGAACGGACAGGTCCGCCGAGCGAAACGGAGTATTCTAGCATAAAGACCTTATCCTTGCCAGCCTTTCCAAAGATCAACCTGAACCCCCCGTCTAGTGGGAGCCCGGGAGCGGAATCGATCTGGGACATTCCAGCACCAACCCTTGTTACTTTGCCAGCCTCTCCAGAGATCAACCTGAACCCCACGTCTAGTGAGAGCCCGGGAGCGGAATCGATCTGGGGCATTCCAGCACCAACCCTTGTTACTTTGCCAGCCTCTCCAGAGATCAACCTGAACCCCCCGTCTAGTGAGAGCCCGGGAGCGGAATCGATCTGGGGCATTCCAGCACCAACACTTGTTACTTTGCCAGCCTCTCCAGAGATCAACCTGAACCCCCCGTCTAGTGACAGCCCGGGAGCGGAATCGATCTGGGGCATTCCAGCACCAACCCTTGTTACTTTGCCAGCCTCTCCAGAGATCAACCTGAACCCCCCGTCTAGTGAGAGCCCGGGAGCGGAATCGATCTGGGGCATTCCAGCACCAACACTTGTTACTTTGCCAGCCTCTCCAGAGATCAACCTGAACCCCCCATCTAGTGAGAGCCCAGGAGCGAAATCGATCTGGGGCATTCCAGCACCAATACTTGTTACTTTGCCAGCCTCTCCAGAGATCAACCTGAACCCCCGGTCTAGTGAGAGCCCGGGAGCGGAATCGATCTGGGGCATTCCAGCACCAACACTTGTTACTTTGCCAGCCTCTCCAGAGATCAACCTGAACCCCCCGTCTAGTGAGAGCCCGGGAGCGGAATCGATCTGGGGCATTCCAGCACCAACACTTGTTACTTTGCCAGCCTCTCCAAAGATCAACCTGAACCCCCCGTCTAGTGAGAGCCCGAGAGCGGAATCGATCTGGGACATTCCAGCACCAACATACCCAACCTTTGTCATGTCGGCACTGTAGTAGTTATAAGCGTCATATGAAAGGAGCAAGGCGTTAATTAAACAACATAATAAAGCACTCAAGGGTAAAACCTTTTCAAATCATCCCCACTTCGGGCTCGGTCGAGGGGTACCCCTTCCACATCCTGGAGATGATACCCTCCCGACTTGAGCACCCTGCTTACAATATATGGTCCTTCCCAATTGGGGTTAAGCTTCCCCACCGCGGCCCCTCTACCGGCCGCGTCGACCTTCTTCAGGACTAGATCTCCTTTCTGAAAGTGTTTTATCCGGATATGTCTGTCAAAATACCGAGCCATCCGCCGCTTGACCTCTTCCTGCCTGATGGTAGCCAAGTCTCGGAGTTCTTCCACCAGGTCCAAGGACAGCCTCTGCTCTGCATTATTACCTTCCAGCCACTCTTCATCCCCCTCGCTCGCGGCGATCACCCGGGGGTCTTCACCTCAAAATCTATGGGGAGAACGGCCTCGGACACGTGAGAGAGCTTGAATGGAGTCTCCGCGGTGGCGGTATTCGGAGTAGTCCTCATGGCCCAGAGGACGGAGGGTAGTTGTTCCACCCAATTTCCTCGAAGGTTTTCCACTTTCTTTTTTAGCAGGTTAACGATTATCTTGTTCGCCGCCTCCACCTGCCCATTACTCCTCGAGTGGTGGACCGAAGCGAACCTGAGGTCAATGCCGAGCTGAGTGCAGAAGCCAACAAACTCTTCACTCGCAAACTGTGGCCCATTGTCCGTCACTATAGCTAGAGGGAGTCCATGCCTGCAAATTATTTCCCCCCACACAAAATTCCTTACAACCTGAGAGGTTACCTTAGCAAGTGCTTTCACCTCTACCCACTTGGAGAAGTAGTCGATCATGACCAGCAGGAACTTCCTCTGGCCGCTGGCTTGGGGAATGGGACCGACCAGGTCCAGCCCCCATATGGCGAAGGGCCAGGGAGCCGTGATGGTACGGAGTCTTTGAGCTGGGAGGAGCTGGAGCGGAGCATAGAGCTGGCATTTCGGACACTTTCTTGCGAACTCTGCCGCATCCTTGCTGAGAGTGGGCCAGAAGTAGCCTTGCCTCAACACCCTCCCTTCCAGGGTCCGACTCCCGGAGTGACTGCCGCACTCCCCGGAGTGGATTTCTTCCAGCACTCTCGGGACCTCCTCCTCGGAGACACAACGGGCCAGGAGTCGTGAGAGGGTCTTTCAATATAGCCCCCCTGCATGCAAAGAGTAATAGGCGGACTTATACCTGAAGCGTCTCTTGTCCACATCCTCTCCAGGGAACTTCCCGGAGGATAGGTAGGTGATGAACGGATCCATCCATGAGGCTTGTTGATCCACCTCCATCAATTCTCCTTCCTCGATGGAGGGCCGGAAGAGTTCCGAAGTCGTCCCTCCCGCTTGGGGACCGAACTTGGCTAGGAGGTCCGCCTGGGTGCTCTCCTCCCTCGGCACGTGCTTGATGGAGAAGGTACGGAACTGCCCGATGACCCCCTTAACCTTTCCCAGGTATAGTAGGAGGGTCGGGTCCTTTGCTTCAAACTCTCCTTTGATCTGACATGCTACCACCATGGAGTCCGTGGAGACCTCCACGTCCTACACGCCCAGTTCTCGGGCCAGCCGAAGGCCTGCTATCACAACTTCGTACTCAGCCTGGTTGTTGGTGATTGGGAAATGGATGTTTAAGGCTTGCTCAATCCGAGTCCCCTGAGGACTCACCAGGACTATTCCCCCTCCATAGGAGTATTTTCCCGACGTTCCATCCACTAACATCTTCCATGCTTCTGGGGTAGGTGGCTCGTGCTCCCCCACTTTGGCCGCATAGTCGGCCATGAAGTCTGCCACCGCTTGGGCCCTGATGGATGTCCTGGGTACGAACGTGATATTGAATTCGCTTAACTCCACGGACCACTTTGCCAACCTTCCTGAGTGCTCCACCCCTTCCATGATTTTGCGGAGCGGGTGGTCCGTCACTACTTTAATTGAATGGGCTTGAAAGTAAGGCCGGAGCCTCCGGGCTGACACCACCAATGCGAAGGCCAACTTTTCCAAAATCGGGTACCGGAGCTCTGCCTTTTTCAGCACTCGGCTGATGTAGTAGATAGGGAACTGTTTCTTCCCTTCCTCCCGGATTAACACGGAGCTTACTGCTTCGCACCCTACCCCCAGGTACGGGGATAGGTCTTCTCCTGGCCTCGGTCCCTGGAGCAGAGGGGTTTGGGTGAGCTGTTCTTTTAGAGCCTGGAAGGCCTTCTCGCACTCCGGGGTCCATTCAAACTTCTTGTTTCCCCGCAGTACTTTGAAAAAAGGTGCACACCTTTCTCCCGCCTTGGAGAGGAACCTGTTGAACCCAGCCAACTTCCCTGTAAGGCTCTGAACTTCCTTCGGATTTCTTGGCGACCCCAACTCCATCACCGCTTTAACCTTGTCCCGGTTGGGTTCCACTCCTGCGGGGGTGAGCAAGTGGCCCAGGAACTTCCCTCGGCTCGCCCCGAAGACACAGTTCAAGGGATTGAGTTTCATCTTGTACCGCCGCAGGGTCCTGAATGTCTCTTCAAGGTCTCGGAGGTGAGACCCAAGGTCTCGGCTCTTCACCATGAGGTCGTCAACATAGACTTCTAAATTTTTTCCTTTCTGCTTGCGGAAGACCCTATCCATCATCCTTTGGTACGTAGCCCCTGCGTTCTTGAGCCCGAAGGGCATCATCTTATAGCAATAACATCCATCCCCCGTGATGAAGGAAACATCCTTGATGTTCGGGGGATGCATGTGGATTTGATGGTAACCTGAAAAAGCATCTAAGAAAGACATTACAGAAAAACCAACGGCTAAGTCAACCAGCGCGTCGATTCTGGGCAGGGGGTAGCAATCTTTCGGGCATGATTTATTAAGAAGCAAAAAGTCGATACACATACGCCACTTACCTCCTCCCTTTTTTACCATAACGACGTTGGAGACCCAGCCTGCATACTGGATCTCCGATACAAATCCGGCCTGCAGGAGTTTGCCCACCTCCTCGCGGATGGGCCCTTCTAGCTTGTCTGCGACGGCCCTCCACTTCTGACGGATGGGGCGGGCGCCGGGGTCGAGGTTGAGGCGATGGCAAGCCACATCTGCGTCGATCCCGGGCATTTCCGCGGCGCTCCAAGCAAAGACGTCCACGTTCTTCTGTACGCAAGCCAGAATCTCCGCCTGATCTTCTGGGCTGAGTTCTCCGCTGACCCGGACTTTTTCCACCACCCCCAGCCGGGTGGTGACCTCGAGCTCTACTATCTCGTCCACAGCCTCCAACCGGGACTGCTCTCCCCAAGCCCTTTCCTCTTCGGCACAAGTGGGAGCCTGGGTTTCTTCCTCGACTTCCTTCTCTACCACCATCAGTTCTTCCGCCCTTCCCTCCTGGGCCTTCTCTTCTTCTTCCTTTCCTTCCTCCCGGGGTACCTCAGCTACCCCTTCCTGGGCATGGACTTCATCTCCCTCCATCTTCTCCTCGGCTACCTCCATGCTTCCGGCTTCGGCCGCCTCCTCCATCATCCTATCCCACTCCTCAGCTTCTCCCATCCAGGAGATGGTGTTGACAGCCGTTACGTAGCACTGTCTTGCCACCTTGGGATCCCCCCTGATCCGCACCTGAACCCCTCCGTCGTTGAACTTGAGGCACTGAAGAAAGGTGGAAGGGACACAGCGGAACGCGCTGATGAGTGGTCGTCCGAAGATAGCGCTGTAACTGCTTGGGGCATCCACAATGACAAAACGACAGTTTCGGGACTGCCCACCCAGGGTCACATGAAGCCCTACTCCCCCTTCTACTTCCTTCCTCTCCCCTGAGAATCCGAACAAAGGGCCATCTGAGGCCAACACCCTCCTAGGCTCTACCTCCATCTTGTCAAACGCCTTCTTGAAGATGACGTTGACCAAACTTCCGTTGTCCACTAGGATCCGGGAGACGGTGAAGTTCTCGATCGCCGTCTGGATGACCAGCGCATCGCAGAACGGGTCCTCGTAGCCCGGCATGTCTTTCTGAGTGAAAATGATTTTTTCGGCCGGGGGTGGGGCAGTGGATGTCGAAGCCACGCTTCAGCGGTAGATGATATGGAGGCTAGCCTTGCGGGTCGCCTCCAACCCTACCCCCCCCCCCCCCCATAGATCACCCTGATCCCTCCTCTACTTCCCATATCGCCTCTATCCTCACACCTTTCCTCCTCCTCCTCTCGAGGTTCAACCTCCACGATCCTTAATGGCTGCTGCTGTGGTGGCGCGGGCGCTCTGCCCCTCTTCACCTCTAGGAACTCCGGACAGGTGTCCGTTGAGTGGCCTTCCACATCATGGAAGATGCAATATGGCACCACCACTTCCCTTGCCTCGGCCTCTGCCACCCTATTCCATTTTCTCCTAGCGGCCGCCGTTTCCGCTTCTCCTCCCCTTCCCCTTCCTCTTCCTCTTCCTCGTCCAATCGCCATGGCCTGCTGGGGAGGGGGAGGCATTTGCATCGGACCTTGCCTCCACCCTAACTGGGGGGGCCTCCATTGACCTCCAACATGGTTACCCCTTCCTGGGCCGTAACCCCTTCCTTGCCCTTGCACTCCTCCCCCTTGCGGCCTCCACTCTCCCTCCGGGGCCCGGGGTTCTTCCCTTCTCCTGACCTCCTACTGCCTCACCTCCGGCTCACTGAGCTTTGCTAGCCTCCTGGTGAGCTCCGAATTGGCTTCCTCACTTGCGACTTCCTCCGACACCCTCTCCATCAGCTCTTCAAAGGAGACTGGGGCTTTTCTCTTCAACGCCATCTTAAAGAAACTCTCTCTCAACCCGACCGTGAAGGCGAGTTGGAGTGCAAACCCAGGCATCTCCTGAGTGAGCTGTACTTCCTCCTAGAACCGATCGGCATACTGAGCCAGCGACTCCCTGGGTCCTTGTTTTACTGCGAAGAGGGAATCAGCATCCTTCTTCCTCTTTTTTGAGGTCGAGAACCTCAGCAAGAAACTTCGGCGCAAATCTTCGAACGAGTAGATTGACCCTGCAGGGAGATGATGGAACCATTCCCTGGCCTTTTCCTTAAGGGTGATGGCAAAGAGCCGACACTTGAAGGCATCTGACATCGGCCTGATGGAGACCGAGTCTTCGAAACTCTGCAGGTGTTGGACAGGGTCGTCTCTACCGTTGTAGTATACCCGGTCCCATTCTCCAAATCCCCCAGGGATGGGTGCGGAAAGCACCAGCTCGCAAAAGGGGCTCCCCCCACCTGTCACTCTTCCCGCCTCCACTCGTCCCCCAAGCTCGCTCGCCAAACTTGAGCTCGCTGGGACTGTGCTCGCGAGGGCGGTGCTCGCCTGAACCACCCCGACAGTCGCCGCTTCCTCTTGGCGTGCACTCGCCAGTGACGCGCTCGCTGGGATGGAGCTCGCCAGCGCTGAGCTCGCCGGCACGGAGCTCGCCGGACTGGCGAACAACACCCGCCCTTCCTGGCTCTGACCTAAGCCGACGACAACTTCCTTTCCAGCCCTTCCTCCTGGAGCCCTCTCGCCGACTGCTGTTGGGGAAGTGGTCGCCTGGGGTGCCGGGGTCGCAAACTCACTTCGCAGAGCTGTGACTGTGAACCCCAAGGTGTCGAGCACCTCCTTTCTGAAATCCGCGAGCATCCTAGCCATCGCTTCCTGAGGGGTCTCGCCATACTCCTCGCCCTGCTCCTCATCTCCCGCCATAACCCTTCTCTGGAACTTTCTTGAACCAGCCACGCTCCACGCTCACCGCACCAAAATGTTGAAACCGATTTCTCAGTCTCTCGTAGAGCTCGGGGCCCTCACCGAAATGAGGGGCGGCTAGCCCTTACTGATCCCTCGACGAGGGTGGATGGAAGATTAAGAATTTGACTAAGACCTTAGTCACAGCGAGGAGGTCCCTCCACTAACCCGGAAGATCGATGAGCGCTTCCCCTCCCAAGCCAAAGCTGAGACTTGGGCACCTTGGAGAGCTCTGGAAATGATAACCAAAGCAAGCCTAAGGAGAGGGAAGCTGAAGTGAGATCCTCTCCAAAGGTGCCCTTAAGGTCCTATTTATAGATTTTCTGATCTGGTCTGCAAATAACAGGATTCCGCCTTTAGATTTTACTATCTGCACCCCAAATGGGTCTGCTAACAGCCAAGCTCCGCTGTTTGGAGAGGCTAAGGGCAGACCACCAAGGGTAAAATGGTAAGTTGACCCTAATGATTTATGGATAAGGGGTTGCGATGACCTTACTGCCGGAGCTCTCGCAGGCCTTCTCGCGGGTCCTGTCCGCGATCTCTTCCGGGGGATCGCCTTGCGAGAACCTTGATGAAGGAGTTCTCGCGCGTCCTCTTGCGAATACTACCCGCGGCGTCTCTTTTAGAGGGTCGCCTCGCGAGGACCTCGCTGCCTATTTTGGTGGTCTGCCGAGGTCTCATCGGTTGGGGCCGATCTTGGCGAGGTCTGGATCTCGCCACTCCCGTCTCGCTCGATTTCCTTACCTGGCAAATATCGGGGTTGTACACGTCTAGTTATTGCAGGAAAGTGAAACAAATCTGGGTACCTAAGGCTTCCACTTATTCTATGGGTGGTACCGCTTGGGTATCCAGATCGTTACTCTCATCTTCTTTCTAGATGTGCAGGTAGGCTAAGGACAATGAAGACGTGTGGTAATTGGATTCTGGGTGCTCTAAACACATGACGGGCAATAAAGCAAAGTTCTTTAGCTTAGAATAGAAGAAGGGAGGGATCGTGACGTTTGGCGATAACAGAAAAGGAAGGATCATGAGAATTGGTACAGTTGGTAATGAATCCTTTACAATATCGAATGTTCTTTATGAGAAAGGGATAAAACGTAATCTCATTTCTATTAGCCAATTATTTGATAAAGGATTGGATGTTTTATTTGAATCTTCTACTAACTCATGCAAAATATCTAATCCTCTACAAAAGATATTTTACTAACTACACCAAGAATACTTAATGTTTATGTAGTTTCATTTCATGATCTTTCTAAATCATCTATAAAATCTTTTATCATAAAAAATGATGAATTAGGACTTTGGCGTAGACGGCTAGGACATGCTAACACAAAGCTTATGGTAAAACTTGTTAAAAGTGATTTAATTAGAGGATTGCCTAGGTTAAATGGAAATTTACCTTCACTTTGTTCACCATGTCAAAAAGGTAAATTTACTAAATGCTCTTTCAAAAGTAAAAATATCATTTCTACTACAAGACCCTTGCAATTAATTCATATGGATCTTTTTTGGTCCCGTTAGCACCGCAAGTCCTGGTGGTAGATTATATACATATGTTTTAATAGATGATTTTTCAAGATATTGTTGGACATTAATTCTCTCATCCAAATCCGATGCGTATTGCGAATTTTCAAAATTATGTACTCGTATTCAAAATGAAAGTGATTTAAAAATTAAATGCATTCGCTCGGATCATGGAGGAGAATTTGAAAATGAAAAGTTTACATCTTTTTGTGATATGTTAGACATTAAACATGAGTTCTCTACACCACGCACACCACACCAAAATGGTGTTGTAGAAAGAAAGAATAGGACACTTCAAGAACAAGCACGCACTATGCTATGTGAATATAAAATGCCTAAGTCCTTTTGGGCTGAAGCCGTAAATACATCATGTTATGTTATGAATAGAATCATGTTTAACCCATCTTTTAATCACATACCATATGAACTTTATTTTCAAAAGAAGCCTAACGTATCTTACTTCAAAGTTTTTGGTTGTAAATGTTTTATTTTGAATACTAAAGATAGCTTGGAAAAGTTTGATGAAAAATGCAATGAAGGAATTTTTCTTGGACACTCTTCAACTGGTAAAGCTAATAGAATTTTTAATAAAAGAACTAGTAAAGTTGAAGAGTCGATTAATGTGAAATATGATGAGCTTGTTCCTTGTGTAAAAAGACTTTCCGCGGGCGAAGAGGATGATCTCTTACCACCTTTGGAGCATGATGACGAGGAACCTTCCAAAGAAGAGAAAGAGGAGGCCAAGGAAGATGATTATGTGCCTCCAAGCACCTTGAAATTTACAAAGAATCATCCACGTGAACTAATAATTGGTGAACCATCCATTGGGGTAAGAACTCGCTCGTCTCTTCATGAATCTTATTCACACATTTGTTTTGTTTCTGAAATTGAACCAAAAACCGTTTCAACCACTTTAAATGATGAATTTTGGTTTTTGTCTATGAATGAAGAGTTAAAACAGTTTGAGCGAAATAATGTTTGGAAATAAGTAGAAAGACCATCTAATCACGTACCCTGTTGTAGGTGTAAAATTGATTTTTTTTAAAAAAAATTAGATAGTGAGTCTAGAATCACTAGAAATAAAGCACACTTAGTAGCCCAAGAATATTCCCAAATCAAGGGGATAGATTTTGATGAAACTTTTGCACCCGTTGCTAGATTGGAATCTATACGAATTTTTCTAGAATTTGCAAGCTTTAAAAGAATAAAACTATTTCAAATGGATGTAAAAAGTGCCTTTCTAAACAGGATTGTAAAAGAAGATGTTTATGTTGAACAACCCAACAATTTTATTAGTGAAAATTTTCCCAATCATGTTTATAAACTAGAAAAGGCGCTTTATGGTTTAAAACAAGCACCCCGTGCATGGTATGAAAGACTTACATCATTTTTATTAAAGCAAAGTTATTTTATTGGAAGTGCTGATAATACTCTCTTCATTAAGCACAATAATGATGATTTGATTATTCTTTAAATATATGTTGATGATATAATCTTTGGATCTACTAATGAAGAGTTGTGTAATGAAGTTATTGTAGTAATGAAAAATGAATTTGAATTGAGTCTAGTAGGAGAACTTTCTTATTTTGCTGGTTTTCAAATATCACAAACAAATGATGGTACTTTTATATGTCAAACTAAATACGTCCATGATTTGCTTAAATGATTTGGATTTGAAAACCTTAAGCATTCTTCTACACCAATGAGTGCATCACAAAAATCAGGAAAAGATGAATCGGGAATTTCAATTGATCAAACTTTATATTGAGGTATGATAGGATCTCTACTTTATCTAAGTGAACTATACCCAATATTATGTTTGTTGTATGCTTATGTGCTCGATTTCAAGCCAATCCAAAATAATCTCATTTAAAAGCGGTAAATCAAATTTTTAGATATCTAGTTGGGTCATCTAGATTAGGATTATGGTACCCACACAATAATTCATTTACACTTCATGGCTATTCCGATTCGGACTACGCCAGATGCTCACTTGATAGAAAAAGCACTAGTGGTACTTGCCATTTTCTAGGACCTTCATTAGTTGCATGGTCTAGTAGGAAACAAAATTTGGTTGCACTCTCTACCACAGAGGCCGAATACATTGCACTAGGGAGTTGTTGTCCACAAGCACTATGGATGAGCCAAACTATAGAGGACTTTGGTTTTCATCTAAAAAATATTGAATTAAAATGTGACAACAAAAGTGCCATTGATCTTACAAATAATCTGGTACACCGTTCTAGATCCAAACATATATATGTACGTCATCATTTCATAAGAGAACACATTAAAAAAAAATGTTAGAATAGGTTTCATTGGAACGGACTCTCAACTTTCTAATATATTCACTAAACCACTTCCCGGTGCAAGGTTTCAAATGTTAAGGTTGGAATTAGGAGTCTTAGACATCTTAGGTTGAGTTATATGAAAAACGCTAAAGTTGTATGCAATTTGAGCAATCAAGACATCTCGAAAAATTATAAAATTTCAGCATAAGAATACTCTTACGACTCTTAATAAATATTAAGAAATAGAATTTTAAAATTCTCAAGATTTCACTCACTGTTTGTCGCGCTAGCACTAGTGCCAGCGCTAGCGTGAGTGTTCGATTTTCCTATTTTTTAAATTTTCTAAAAATCAATAAAATTATGTTAGTTTAATTTACAATGTTAAAATTTATTCCTTCACATTACTATGAACATTGTTTTGTTTATCATGCTTTGATATATCAATTTAAGTGCATCAATTGTATTGAAAAATATGTGTAGAACCAAGCTTAGCATGCCTCTAAGTATGAGTAAATGTTTTGTGATTGATAATGGTACTTTTTCCCTCACTTATTTTGGTAATCTACATGTGTGTTTAAATCTAAAAATGCTTGCTTGTGTATTGTAATTGTACAATGAATTAAAACTTGCATAAGTTTATTACCTACAGTACATTTGAATTGCACTTATGAAATTAAGACAAGTGGTTAAGTTATAAAATTGTGTTGGGTTTGCAAAACAAGTGTATTCAGAGAATGTTGTCCCACAAAAGTGAACAAAAATAAAAATAGACAAATAAAAGTCCACGTGAACCTCCTGATAAGTCTTCATAAGTATTGTGAGGTTGAGCACCTTTGATAGAATAGTAAAGTGTTATGTGCAAACCTTGGTTATTACACCACTTTTTCTAAAATTTATGTATTAAAGTGTGTGGAAGTTAATATACTTGTGTTTTATTGTGCACTTTACTCTACATATGTCTTGTATTTTGTGATTTAAATCACTTGTTAACATTGCTCAAAATACACTTATATGCACATCATTATTTTTCATAACACTTCTTCTCATGAGTATTGGATTATAATATTTTATCTACTCTACTCTTTATATAAGAAATGCACTAGATAACCTAGCATGATCTCTAAAATGTTTGGTATCCCTTAAACTTGAAATTAAATAACATTATAGTCTATTCTGATCTTTTTGATATGTTCATTTCATTATAGGTAACTTTATGTAAATCTTTGAGATTTCAAAAAGGTTAAACATCTTTACATTTTGAACTTAAACTCATATTTATATTTATGATTTTCATGCTTACCAAACGATGTTTCTTATACTCTTCCGCTTGCTTAAAACTCATATTTTTTATTTGAGATCTCTTTTATATTATGCTTAAACTCTTCATCATTACCTATATTACAAAAGCTTGATCATGATTTATCATTTATAAAAAATGACTTCTTACTTCCCTCACCCCCACCTTCTTTTGATAATACCGAAAGGGGGAGATTAATTGAAGAAATCTAGAGGATTAAGCGGAGAATAATCCATGTAATCATTTAGGTGGAGTAAAACTTAAATTACATTTATGTATATAGGGGGAGTATTTAGATAGGGATGGTATTCACTATTATTCTCATGCTTATCATATACTATAGTATGCACTATTATCTCGCTTATCATATACTATAAACACCTTTGTTGATTTCTTGCTAAGAGGATTTGTTATTATCAAAAGGGGGAGATTGTTGGACATGTGTGCCACATCCCTTTGTTTAAGAATAACAAATCACGTATTGTATTTGATCTTGCTTGTTGTGTGTTTATAATATGCAGGAACTATAGGTGCAATACTCTACAAGTAGAAAGCAGCTTGGAACCAAAATCTCTGAACTTCAGCACTACCGCCAACACTAGTGATACCACAGGCGTTAGTGCAATCGCCAGGCGTTAGCAATACCGTCGTCGCGATCTCTTGTATCATGACCGGCAGCGCTAGTGATACCACAGGCATTAGTGCTATCGCCAGGCGTTAGCGCTACCGCCAGCGCTAGATCCAGATCGTGCCACAACGTCCCACTTCCATGATCTCTAACCGCCTGCTACCGCAAGTGTTAGGAGCTACCGTATGCACTATCTCCAAGTTATATAAAATGGGGCTTTCTCTCTCATTTTGCACACACATCCCAGAGGGAAACTAGTGCCAAATTTCAAGAGTTGTTAATCTGCCGAAAGTTGATCTCCCACTCAAAGCTAAAGAAGATTTCTGAAGGAGGACATCATCACACTGCATCCGAAGATCAATTGCTTCAACCACGCTTATGCTACAATGATCCTCCATCATAAACTTCAGAAAATCTCATAGAGGGAGTTTTTATTTATGTTATTTCATTATCTTTGTGAATTTGTGTAGTTAATTCGCATTGTGTTGGCGACTAGGTCCTTGCGTGGCTTAGGGGTAATTCATCGCGTTTGTTGGATACTAGGTCTAGGTGATTAGATCTAGGTGGTGCTCGATGACATATCCGGGGAAGGATTGGCTAGAGTGGCTAGAGGCCATATCCGGGGAGGATAGGCTAAAGCCACCAGTTCATGGCGATACGAGTCGGCATAGAAAAGGAAAAATTATTTGCATTTGTACGCCTCCGATTTCTACCGATATTGAAATCAAAATTGTGTAAACACTCATTAATATAATACAATCATGTATCTATTTGTGTTTTTTTATTTCTTTCATTTGGCAAAAATTCTAATATTGCAAATTACAATATTCTCTACTTTTGGCTAAATTGTTATTTCTCTCTTTTTTATTTTAAAACAATTTAGCAAATTGCTTAAACATATAAAAAGAATTTTTATTCCCTTATGCACCCCCTCCCCCTCTAAGGGCGCCTATCGATCCATTAAGCCTCACTCTGCGCACCCGAAGACTCACCCTATGATTCAGGAGTAAACCTTGTCGCAACACGCTTCGGCGGCATATCTATACATACAAACAAATAACTCATCAACACCCTAACTTAGAACCAGAACTACTCCACTTAGATTAGACCATACAAGAAAAGAGACCTGCTCTTGCTGCTATATTGCTCTAGGGATTTGATAAATGATGTCATGCTTTAGATTTGGGATGATATACTATCATCCTTTGACTCTTGTGCATTTCATGTGTTTGCATGAATGTTTAAAATTCCATTTCAAATCATGTGTACAAGTGTCATCATATAAATCTTTAGCTTGGCACGGGTGCTTATACGATGTTATGATGTGCATGTAGTGTTATGTGTTCTAAGAAAGCCTTAATGCATGTCATGAGCAGCATACACATGAAATATTATGCATCTCATGCTACATAATATCCCATGTAATGAAAGGAAAAAAATCTAATGGAACATCCATGTGATGATTGTTATGCATCCCATACTACATAACAGTCACATGTTTCTATGCCTATGAGAATCCATGTATAAACACATATTATGCATCCCATACTACATAATATGCCCTGTATACTTCTTTCATTCGTATGAGTGCAGTGTTCATGCTTCAGCCAAGATGTAAGGATGATACATTGGTGTGTGTATGCAATGAATAAAGATTCTAAAAAGAAAATGAATGGTCGTTCGACTAAACCGTCAAATGAACCAACCTAGCCTCTGATACCAACAGTCACAACCCGCATTTTCCCTCATACATAAATATATAATATATGATCATAGTCGGGGAAAATAAGCAATGTGATGCCACGTCCGATAGGGGACAACTACCGACGCTCAGGTCTCTTTAATGCACTGAACTATCTTTCAAAGAAGACATATTTAAAGTTTTAAAGTTGAAGTAAGTTTATCTTCGAGACTGTGTCCCTCAGCCCAGTGGATGAACTAGTCCACCCGTAAAAGTACATAAATACGCAGCAGAAAATACTTTCATTTTGTCCTAAGCGAGCAAGACAACCAAGAAAATATCCTGAGGATATGCAATTTCCCAAGTTTAGTATACATAGAAGGTTTTCATATATGCAGTTTAAAGTAGATGATACTCATATAAAACCATGCAATGAAATTGAAATGCAATTTTCTTAATACTTAACATACCTATCATGCAACGAAACATAAAACATTCCCATAGAGCAAATATTCATCAGCAAGATGTACCGGCAGAGCAGCAAAATTAACATTATACAACTAAAAACTATGGGCGTCAACAAGACGACACGAACCCATAGAGAAACATGAAAGAGTCTATAAATAAACAAAAGGACTCCTCATCGAGAAGAGAAGAAGGCACCACCTTCAAGAGCCTGGGAGAGGCCACCTGACCACCAGCTCAGCTACACACCTGAACAAGGGGAGCAAGAAAGCCGCACAAAAAGCTAGGTAGGATTACCAGATATCAAGAGAAATATGAGTAATATACATTGATAAAGTCAGCACAAAAAAATGAGAACAACGGGGAACTAGCACCAAGCGAGCCTAACCAACCACATGTCCATCCCTGCGGATCAGAGGTGATGGCCAAACTGATAAAAGTCAACCACGTGTCTGACATTGTGGCTCAAAGTTGATGGTCAAACCGATCAGGTCCAACCACGCGTCCATCAGTGCGGCTCAGAGGTGATGGTCAAACCTATCAAGGCCAACCACATTTCCATCAGTGCGGCTTAGAGGTGATGGTCAAACTGATCAACAGCACAACAATATTTCACATTATCAACTTACCATATCACAAAAGAAACTCACGCTCAGGAATTCACTTGATGAATTTAAATTAGGCTCACAAGTTCACTCGACGAATTGAGATCACTCGACGAATTTAACTTAACCTCTCAAGTTCACTCAACGAATTGGACTTAACCTCTCGAGTTTACTCAACGAGCTTATCTTAACCTCTCGAGTTCAGTCGATGAATTGAGATCACTCGACGAATTTATCTTAGCCTCACGAGTTCACTCGACAAATTTATCTTAACCTCTCGAGTTCACTCGACGAATTGAGATCACTCGAGGAATTAGACAAAACCTCTCGAGTTAACTCGATGAATTGAGATCAGACGACAATTTGGACTAAACCTCTTGAGTTCACTCGATGAATTGGACTTAACCTTTAGAGTTCACTCAACGAATATATCTTAACCTCTCGAGTTCACTCAACGAATTGAGATCACTTGACGAATTTAACTTAGCCTCACGAGTTCACTCGACAAATGGAGATCACTCGACCAATTGGACTAAACCTCTCGAGTTCACTCGACGAATTTGACTTAACCTCTCGAGTTCCCTCGATGAATATATCTTAACCTCTCGAGTTTACTCGACGAATTGAGATCACTCAACGAATTTAACTTATCCTCACTAGTTCACTCAAAGAATTGGACTAAACCTCTCGAGTTCACTCGACGAATTGAAATTAACCTCTCGAGTTCACTCGATGAATATATCTTAACCTCTCGAGTTCACTCGATGAATCTACTTAGCTCAAAAAAGTTTCTACACAGCTACCATAAACCCTTTGAAAACCGAAAACTCATCATATACCTGATTTTTTTCCTTTAACTTACATAATCAAACCAGTGTTGGTCAAATAAAAAGAAGAAGAAGAAGGAGAAGAAGAAGAAGAGACTTCTTTCCTGAACCAGAAGCCAACAACGCAAAGCATCCTTCACCGAGGAAGAACTCGACGAGAGCTCTCCTAAACCACGCACTGACAAGAGATCCGACCACCACCACCACCGAAAAGGAAAGAAAACCTCCGATGAAAGCCCTAATCTTCTGACCTCCTCTCTCTCAACTGGAGCTCACGAAATGAGAACTGGAAGACGTTTATCATCGGAAGAAATGAGAAATCATTATTATAGACGATGGTGGTGGATTCCATCTGAAATCCGCTTACCTTTTCATTGCATAAAGAGTTTCATAAGAAATATATATATATATGAATAATCTGTACAGTGATAATAAGAAATTCTTTATAAAGAAATTATATATATATATAATTTTATAAAGAAATTTATAAGGAAATTACTGTAAGAAATTCTTTTATATGCTAAGTAAACCTTTTAATACCATAATAAATAAAGATTTTATCCAACGCGACCTCGCGAATGCTCGAGACGAACAACGGAGACGCACATAAGAAGGTAACGCCCTCGCTACGACTGAATTAACGATTTAAATAAAAATAAAAAATTCTTGGGCGTTACAACAGGTGTCAATCCAAGTACCCCTGGGGTCCTATTTATAGGAAACCCAAAGGGGAGGGGGGTTATTTATAGCCCAGACCTGCCCGATGACTATGCGACATTAAGGGGAATCTCGTCTAGCTTCGGCGAACATCTCCTATGGTCACCCACCTTGGCGAGTATAATGGGATTGCTTGTACATGCTCGCTTATACTCGCACAGGCCTTCTACTGTCTCTGCTTGTTGGGCAGTATTCAGTCTTTGACTCATGTCCTCTGTGTTTGATTTTGACCCTTTTCCTACGTGGCTTGAATCGGGTCATACCCTCGAAGAATATGGGTTGTACACAATCCTCGCTCTTTGCGAGCAACAAAGTATCTCAGAAAGAATCATCCAACCCTTATTCGACGAGCTGCTCTAGTCTAGTATCAGGTCTACTCGGCATCAGGCTGGCTTGCTCCAGGACTCTATATATAGAGCGGGAGGAGGGCGTCTTTTATTGGACCACCTTTCTGAACTCGCTTAAGATGTCGCGCACTATTGCTGAGGAGGCTGACGAGGATATGGCCGCCCTTCTAGGCTTACTGATGCCTCTTCCAGAACATACTCATGAATAGGATGAGCTCGATGACTTCCTTGCATCTAAGAGGAGGAAGAAGCTTGATGAGAAGAAAAAGCAGCAGCTTGCTCCCGCGTAGGATGTCGCCAATCCTCCCGTCGACCAATAGGGGGCTTCCGCAAGCACTTCACAAGTGCTCAACAATCTAGGCCTATCTAAGGATGGCAAGCAGCCAACTTCCGAGCCTTCCGCGTCCAAGGTTGCCCTGGGGGAGAACACTACTAGGTCCCAAACTCATCCTGACCCCGCTCCCTTGTGAGGTATAGGACATTTCCTCGTCCTGCTATATTTGTCGCTATCCTGATGTTGCTGGCGTGGTATCAACACTTATTCTCTATTTGCAGACCTGCCGACTCCTGGAGCTCCAGATGAGCATCTAGACATCCCTCCTCTGCGATCATCACCGATGGTCCCGCCAGAAACTCGGACGGGGTCGCGAATAGGTAATTCAGTGCGGATACTCTACGGCTCGCCTCCGACGTCTTCTGGCCAGAGGCCTCTTTTGGTTGAGACCTCATGACCTTCGACGAGCGAGCATGGGGTCCTTCCAACGAGTAGTATACCTCCACCACCGCCGGCTTCTTCGTGACCAGCATCGGCGAGTGCTTCGTAGTTGCCCGCGGGTGCTCTTCCGCCACCACCTCCTTTGCCGCCTCCTTCCAATACTCCAGGCAACCTTCATCCTTTCTCGTCAGCTGCCCCTTCTTTCCAGCATACGGAATCTGTGCGGTGCGGCGAGATTTCAGCTTCTTCGCCACGAGATGGGGAGGGCGATCAGGGTATGGTTGCGACTGGGGAAATTTGCCTCCGAGCAGGGATCACCCTTGCGGATCTTCTGTAGGCCTGCGAGATCATCGTATCCCTTCTCCACACCAAGTTAGGAGTACTCGGCGGGGGCGATCTCGCAGCCCTCATCGGCCTGGTAACTAATCGCTTCTTTGAAAGTTGCCTTCTTCTTTGCTGGACTTATCGTTGAATCCTTGTGGCTTTTGCTTTAGCTGTAGCTCGTGCTATTACGCCGGGGGGGGGCATTGATCGATGTTATCAGGCTCCCGCCCATGTGTATCAAGAGAAGGTCTCTCACAGGTACCTTGAGCTGGAGGAAAAGGTCGACCGCCTGGCGATCAGCGTGCCTCATCGGCGCCTTACCGAGCTGGAGATGCAAGTCACCAAGCTTAAAGAGTTTGAGACTCGACAAGTAGGCGCGGAGTACCGCTTCTAGTCTATCCATGAACTGAAGTGTCGGATAACGAGGATTGAGCTTCGCCAGCAGCTTCATCATGATGAGTTGTTCAGAATGCGGGCAAACATGGGCTCAGTGGGCAGGCTGCCGAGGATCGAAGATCAACTGCGCCAAGGCGAGGATGTGATGTCGCTGGCCCTCAACCACTTCAAGCATGCGTGCAGCATGGGCTGTGTCAGCCAACATCCTCAACTTCTCGATCCTCATGTGAATACACAAGGGCCCTAATAGCTTTCTTTTTCTTTCCTTCATTGCTTTTATGTTGAATGGAGGGCCTCTGGCGAGTTTGTAAAAACATTCGATCTTGTAACATTATTTGGCGAGCATTAAATCTCGCCTTTGATTTATAGCATTGTTTTCCGCTTCTCCAGATAAGTCAGCTAAGAAATCTGCCACTGCTTGTGCTTTAATCGCCACCCGGGGAAAGAAGGAAATGTCGAACTCACTGAGTTCTACCGACCATTTCGCAAGCCTTCCTGAATGCTCCACTTCTTCCTAGATACTTCGGAGGGGGATGATCGGTGATGACCCATATGGAGTGAACTTGAAAATAAGGTCGAAGCTTCTGCGCTGACACCACCAAGGCAAAGGCATGCTTCTATGGGATGGGATACCACAATTCCGCCTTCTTTAGCACCCGGCTAACATAATAGAATGGTAGCTGCTTTGTTCCTTCTTTTCTGACAAGCACCGAGCTTAGTGCTTCCACCCCCACTCCCAGGTAAATGAGTAGGTCTTCACCTTATTTCAGGCTTTGGAGGAGAGGTGTTTGGGTTAGCTTCTGCTTTAACCTCTCGAATGCCTTCTCGCACTCTTCGAACCACTCATTGTCAATGTTCTTTCAATGCATCTTGAAGAATGTAGAGCCGTTTTCCCCTGCTTTTGACAGGAAGCAGCTAAGGCCAACCAGCCATCCGGTGAACCTCTGGACTTCTTGAGTACTCTTTGGCGAGGTTATCTCCAGAATAGCCTTAACCTTGTTTGAATTCGGCTCTACTCCCTCTAGGGTGAGGAGATGTCCCAAGAACTTCCCTCTACCTGCTCTGAACATGCACTTTATAGGATTGAGCCTCATCTTGAACTTTCTAAGTGTCGCAAAGGTCTCCACCAGATCGGCAACATGTTCCTGGATGCTCTTGCTTTTGATCAAGAGGTCGTTCACAAATACTTCCAGATTCCTCCCCTTTTGCTCTTTGAAATCATGATCCATCATCTGCCGGTATGTAGCCACGCATTCTTCAACCCGACGGGCATCATCTTGTAGCTGTAGCAGCCATCAATGGTGTTGAAGGAGACATCTCAGCAATCGGGGGGATGCATTCGGATCTAGTAGTATCCTAAAAATGCATCAAGAAAGCTCATCACAAAAAAACTGATGGCTGAATCAACCAGCCCATCTATTCGAGGAAGGGGATAACAATACTTCGGGCAAGTTTATTCAGAAGGGAAAAGTTGATACGCATGCGACATTTACCCCCACCCTTCTTTGCCATTACAACATTCGAGACCCATCCTAGATACAAGATCTCCGACACAAAGCATGCCTCAAGCAGCTTCCTCACTTCCTCCCTGATAGGTTTTGATATTCTTGAGCAAAAGTATGAGACATAATTTATATGACATCCATAAAAATTTTAATTATAAACTAAAATTTCATTTAAACCAAAAGTTAAGTTAAGAATAAATTCTAGGAGGAGTTAAGTCCTAAATTATGATGATGATTTGAAAAGAGAAGGAGTGTTTAGGCAATGACTTCTTAAGATAATTATTTAGCTAACAAAATTGTAGAAATTATAAAACTAGATTAAATTAAAATTATAAGAAGTCTATCTTAAAAGAAACTTGAGGAAAAATAACTTACTAAATATTGCTCTCTCCATAGTTTAAACTAAATCTAGATCAATGATAATTGGCTAAGGGGGATTTCACGAAATTTGGCATAAGAAGAGATCTTTGAAACTCAAAATTTATTTTCTAATTTGTATATGTTTAGGAGTAATGAATTTCATCCTCTTACTCCATGCCATATAATCTTTTAATTCTCTTTTAATAAAAACCCAAAATGTATGTGTTTAGGATTAATTAATTTTATCCTCTTGCTCCATGCCATATAATCTTTTAAATGATTTTGGGTGCATATGTTTAGGGAATAATGAATTTTACCCTCTTATTCCCATGACATATGATCTTTTAAAATACTTTTTTTTATTATGCCAACAAAGGGGTAGGGAAGGAAAAATTTTTAGCTTATAATTTAAATTATATTGAGAGCAAATTGTAGTAAATTTAAATTTCCTAAGATCTAAAAAGCTAGAAGAAAATATAATTGAAATTTAAAGAGGTTTAGCAATTTTACTACAAAATGAAACCAATTAAAAATAAAAGGAAGTCATGCTAAAAAAAATTCTCTATTCAAGTTAAAATCATAAGATGATTCTTAAAAAAAGATTACATAAAATTTAAAATTAACAAAATATGATAAACAAAATTTTAGGCAATTAAAAACTTAAAAATGCTTATAAACATTCTCAACTAGATTTCTAAGAAATCACAAAAACAACAAGTAGGAGGTGTATACTAATTTTTGGTTTTTTTTTGTTCTAAGTTTTTCATATTTGTTTTTTGAATTTTTGATATTATCTTCTTCTTCTTTTTTTTTTATATCATTTTTTTTTTGAATTTTTGATAATAAAAGAAAGGAAAATAGTTTTAAACCTAACAAAAATTTTTTTTGCTAACTCTTGGACTTCCCGAGGTATACCCCGTGAAGGGTTCTCACGGTACTAGGAGGTGTGATGGGATGATATCCCAAACGTCCCTTTCCAAGATTTAATTTTTTTGATTTTTTTTGAGTTTTTGGGTTTTACAAGCTTAAATAAAAGAAAACATAAGACAATAAATTTGTTTTGGAGATTTTCTAATTTAAGAACTATTTACACCCCATACTTAAAGTTAAACATTGTCCACAATGTTTAAAACTAAGTATGAAGAAAAAAAGTAAATAATGTGCAAGACAAAACAAAAAGAAATGCAAGATAAAAGAGAAGGGAGAAGAAGGGGAAAGGGCTTCCCTGATTTGGAAGATGCGGGGGGAAACAGCAGTTACCTCCAAACATGTTAAGAACAAAAACAAAAACAACAAAAACAATGAAAAGATAACTTTGGGGTGCCTCCCAAAAGCGCTTTGTTTAAGGTCGCGTAGCTTCACCCAATTGCCAATCATATTATAGGTGGAAGTAATATCGATTCACTCTTCTCGTTAGCTAACTCTCCCGGAAGATACAACTTAAGGCAGTGCCCGTTAAATTTGAAGGAACCTTTTTCCGGGTGGGAAATTAGAATTGTCATATAGGACCAAACCTCTTTAATAATAAAGGATCTGGACCATCGTGATTTTAGCTTTCCAGGAAAAAGGCGAAGGCGATAATTATAAAGGAGGACGAGATCGCCCAGCGAAAAAGTTTTTGGAAATTTTATGTTTTTATCGTGGTAAGACTTTGTTCGCTCCTTATATAATTTGTTGCTTTCGTACGCATTCGCTCTCCACTCGTCTAATTCGTTCATTTGAAATTTTCTTTGCTCGGCCGCTAACGTAGAATCGAGATTCAAAAATTTAAGCGCCCAAAATGCTCAGTGATCCAATTCGACCGAAAGGTGGCAAGCTTACCATAAACCATTCAATACGGTGTACAACCGATAGCAGTCTTGTACGTCGTTCGATAGGCCCATAGCGCATCATCGAGCTTAAGTTCCCAATCCTTCCAATTTATAGAAACAGTTTTTTTTTAAAATCCTCTTTAATTCTCGATTTATGACTTCGACTTGGCCGCTCGTTTGCAGGTGATAAGTAGTGGATAGTTTGTGCATGACGCCATATATTGCTAAAATTTTTGTGAATTGGCTATTATAAAAATGGGTGCCCTGTTCACTAACTATATCGCGCGGCGTACCAAATCGAGAGAATAATTTTTTTAAGTTAACGATGACTCGTGCATCGTTGGTGGGGAGAGCTTGTGCTTCCTCCCACCTCGACACGTAATCGATCGCAACTAGAATATACTTGTTTGAATAAGAGGGAGAGAGAGGACCAACGAAATCAATACCCCAAAGATCAAAAATTTCTCATTCTAAGAAAATATTTTGGGGCATCTAATCCCGGCGGGAGATGTTCCCCGACCGCTAGCAGCTATCGCAAGTACTCACAAGGCTGTGAGCATCTTTGAAGAGCGTGGGCCAATAAAAGCCTGCCTCCATCGCCTTCCTTGCGGTTCGGTTCGCTTGATAATGACCACTGGTTGGTCCCTCGTGACAATGCCGTAAAAATTTTAGACCTTCCTCACTCGAGACGCATCTTCTCACTACTTGGTCTGCGCAAACACGGAATAAAAAGGGATCCTCCCAAAAATTATTCTTTAAATCAGAAAAGAATTTCTTATTTTGTTGATTCGAGAATTCTTTTGGCAGGACCCGGGCTACTAGATAGTTAGCCAAATCCGCAAACCAGGGGGTGGATGATGAATTTATATTTTTGAGAGCAAGGAGGCGCTCTTCGAGAAATTTATCATTAATGTCCGCTTCTATTAATGCTTCCGAGGCGGGGTTTTCTAAACGGGAAAGGTGATCGACCACCAAGTTTTCGGCCCCCCTTTTGTCCCGGATCTCTAAATCAAACTCCTGCAAGAGGAGGATCCATCGCAAAAGACGAGGCTTGGCGTCCGATTTACTTAAGAGATACCTAAGCGCAGAGTGATCTGTGAAGACGATAACTTTGGAGAGTTTAATGTACGGCCTAGACTTATCAAAAGCAAATGCGAGAGCTAGAAGCTCCTTTTCGATAGTGGTGTAGTTCGCTTGTGCCGACGTGAGTGTCTTGCTCGCATAATAAATTGGGTGGAAATACTTACTCACCCGTTTACCCAATACGGCGCCTACCGCAATGTCACTCGCGTCGCACATAATTTTGTAGGGGAGCGACCAATCTGGCGCAATTAGAATCGGAGAATTTATAAGCTTTTCTTTTATAAGTCTAAAGGCCAAATGGAATTCGTTGTTAAAAAGAAAGGAAGACTCTTTCTCGAGGAGATGGCCGGTTTAACGACTTTGTGATTTTGGAAAAACATTGGATAAAGCACCGATAAAACCCCGTGTAACCTAGGAAACTTCTAATAGCTTTTACATTCGTTGGAGGGGGGAGTTTTTCAACTACTTCAATATTGGCCCTATCGACCTTGATCCCCTTGCCCGATATTTTATGGCCAAGGACTAATCCTTCTTTAACCATAAAATGGCATTTCTCCCAATTGAGAGCTAAATTTGTTTCCTCACAACGTTGTAGCACGCGCTCGAGATTTTTTAAACAATTTTGAAAAGAGTTTCCAAAAATGGAAAAGTCGTCCATGAAAACTTCCATCACTTCCTCTACTAACTCATCAAATATCGTCAACATACATCATTGGAATGTAGTCGGCGCATTACAAAGACCAAATGACATCCTTTGATAAGCGAAGGTGCCAAAGGGACAAGTGAATATTGTTTTCTCTTGGTCGTCGGGCGAAATAGGGATTTGAAAATATCCTGACAAACCCTCGAGAAAACAATAGTAGGAGTGACCAGAAAGGCGCTATAAAATTTGATCGATAAAAGGTATCGGGAAGTGATCCTTACAGGTGGCATTATTGAGTTTTCGATAATTGATGCACATCCACCAACCCGTAACGGTGCGGGTTGGGATCAATTCGTTATTTTCATTTGCTATAACCGTTATGCCGCCTTTCTTTAGCACGACTTGTACTGGGATAACCCAAGTACTCTCCGATATCGGGTAGATGATTCCCGCTCCTAGAAGTTTGATAACTTAAGCCTTAACAACTTCTTTCATATTCAGGTTTATTCGTCGTTGAGGCTGGACCGTGTTGCGGGAATTATCTTCGAGAAAGATTTTGTGAGTGCAGAAGGAAGGGTTAATCCCCTTGATATCCGATATTTGCCACGCAATTGCGTGGCGGTGCTTTCTTAAGACTATAGTCAATTCAGATATTTCTGAATCGCTAAGTTCGGATGAAACGATAATGGGTAGCTTAGACTCTTTTTCTAAAAATAGATATTTTAGGTGAGGAGGGAGTTGTTTTAATTCTAAGCCTGGCGGATCTTCATAAGAAGTTTTGATTTTTAATTTCACAAAAAATAGTGGATCTGGTGGTGTGGAACGCGGGACTTCTTCTAAACAAAAGAGCTCAACGAGCTCGGAATCTGACTCGATGTGGGGATTAACTCAGGTAGTGAATAGACTTCGTCATCTCCAACCCGAAGGAGGATCTTTCCGTTACTTACATCTATAATTGCATGCGAGGTGTTAAGGAAGGGGCAGCCGAGTATGAGGGGTACTTTGGGATCCTCTTCGATGTCAAGAATGACAAAGTCCACCGGGAAGATGAAATTGTCAACCTTAACAAGCACATCCTGCACTATCCCTATCGGATATTTTAATGAACGATCGGCGAATTGAATACTCATTCGAGTGGGGCTTTTATTTCCTAGACCTAACTTTTTGAATAACGAAAAAGGCATGAGGTTGATGCTTGCTCCAAGATCCGATAAGGCATGTTTTACTAACGAATTGCCAAATAGACACGGGATGGAGAACCGTCCCGGGTCATTTGCTTTTTGAGGTAATTTGTTTAGTATAACCGCGGAGCATTCTGCGTTTAAGGAAATATGCGAAATATCTTCTAATTTATTCTTATTAGAGAGAAACTCCTTAAGATATTTTGCATACTTCGGCATTTGAGAGATAGCCTCGCAGAATGGTATATTAATATGAATTTGTTTTAAAATTTCTAAAAACTTTTTATAATTTTTCTCAGCGCACTTGCTCTTCAACGTAGACGGATATGGAATATTAGAACTAGAAGCGTGCAGAGCTAGCCTAGCCGGCAAATTCAAAGATAAAATAGGGGCAAGAGGAGGAGGAGAAGTTATCTTGGGTTCGTCCTGTTTTGAAACCACCTCCTTCCCGCTTCGGAGTGTAATCACGTTCGTGCTCTCCCTTGGATTTGGCTCCGTAATTCTCGGCAGTGCTCCTTCTGATGGTCAGAGAACATCTTTACTAGCTGGCCCACTTGGTTCTCTAAATTTTTGATCAATCCGGTGAGGTTCCGGGTGTTCGATTCATTTGTAGCAACATATTTTGCAAAGACCTCTTCAAGCAAATAGGGTTTTTGCTGTTGTGGTGGAAAACTGGGAGGATTAAAATTTTGAGGATTTAAATTTAGAGGGGGTTAGGAGGTTGATTAATATTTAGAGGACACTGAGCATTTCCTTGGTTGCTCCATGAGAAATTCGGATGATTCCTATAACCCGCATTGTATGTGTTATTATAAGGAGCGGAGTTCGGGTTATAGGAAGATCGAGGCGGATTTCCCATGTAGTCAACCTGCTCTTCGATTAAAACATTATTAGCCCAAGGAGGAGTGGCGGAGGAAGCAAACATCTCCGCCACTTGCTTTGTTAAGCGCTCAACTTGTAAAGCCAAATTTTCATTTGCATTTATTTCAAAAATTCCGACTGGCTTACTAGGCCTAGCTCGGGGCATATTCCATTGGTACGCATTCATGGCCATCTCTTCGAAAAGCTCTTGAGCGGAGTCCGGGGTTTTGTTATTTAATGTTCCCCCGGCGGCCGCATCAATCATTTTCCTCGTTTGGAGATTCAAGCAATTATAAAAGATTTGCACTTGTTGCCAAGTGGCAAGTGCGTGGTGAGGGCATCTACGCAAAAGCTCCTTGAAACGCTCCCATGTATCATAGAGAGTCTCCGATTCAATTTGCAGAAATGACGCAATATCCATCCGCAATTTAGCTGTCTTTGTAGGAGGGAAATATTTAGTGAGAAATTTTTCCACCATTTCGGCCCATGTAGTGATGGATCCCCTAGGAAGGGAACCCAGCCACTGCTTGGCTTTAGACGGCAAAGAAAAAGGAAAAAGACGTAATTGAATGGCGTCATCGGTGACGCCAATGATTTTGAAAGTATCACAAATTTCAAGAAAGTAAGAAGTATGTGAATTTGGATCTTCGTCCGGTTGACCATCGAAGGTCACTGATTATTGCACCATTTGTATGATGCTGGACTTGATCTCAAAGTTATTGTTTGCCACCGCAGGCGAACAATACTCGATTGTGTGCCCTCCAAATTTGGCCGCGCATAATAGGACATGGTCCATTGTGCGGCCTCATTAGGATTTGGCGCATTTTGATTAGGAGGATTAAGATACATATTCGCTGTGTTAGTGTCCCCGATCGACTCTTTGAATTCTAATTGATTATCCTGATCACGAGAATGGCGGCGCCGCAAAAGGGTTCGCTCGATCTCTGGATCAAAAGGAATATTCGAAGCGCTACCTCGGGTCATACACTAAAAAGAAAGAAATGGTGAGAAGAAATAAAGGAAAAAACTAAAAGAGAAAAGAGATTATACTAAAAAAAAGAAAAAAAAAAGAAAGAAAGAGGAAAACTAGATTGCTATAAAATAAAAAGAAGCACGTTAAAATTAATAGCTATCCTCTTTTCAAAATATCTACGCAAAGTCCCTGGCAACGTCTCCAAAAACTTGATATTTAAAATTGATGTTTTAGTTAAGCGAAAGGTTAAGGATTTTCTCCAAAACTATATCCGATAAAGGCAAGTGTACATTATCGTCTATAATATAGGATATTTTGAAATACCAAGGTCGTATTCCACGAGGTGCGTTGATTACTTCTTCTTCGAGAAAAATCAATATTATCTTATCTAACGATTTTTTAGGTTTTGCTTACTTAGCCAAAAAGAGACAATTTGCAAGCTAAACGAAAGGTTTAAACGATGGCAAAAGAGATTAATGCTCAATCAAAAGTACCTTGGAGTAAGAATAATTAAGCGAAAGAAAAATAATTCTAATTCTATGTAATTTAAACTACTTGACCGTGGAGGTTCCTGAAGCTCGGACATGCCTCTCTCTAGGTCAATGCCCAACTAAGTTTAGGAAAAATTGTTGAAATTTTGAAGTGGTGTAGAGGAGACCGGACGGTCTGGTTTGGGAGACCGCGGAGACCGCGCGGCTTGTATGTTATTTTCCGGTCTGGCTATGCCGGTTTGTTCTGGCGGTCTGCTGGTTGTTCCGGTTTGTTCTTTGTAGTTGCGGTCTGTTCCCGAGTTGTTCTGCTGGTTGGCCTGTCTTCCTTGTTGGAAAACCGGGCAGGTTGTTCTTATATGACCGTCTATCCGGGCGGTCTGTCCTGGCGATCTGGCGACTTGTCCTAAGTCGGCCAGATGGTTCCTGGTTTGCTCCTAGTGGTCTAAGGGAGGAGTACCATTGTGATCGCGCGGTCTCGTGTTCGCGTGGCTTATGCGCGAGCTGCCTACTGTTCTGCGGTCTTGGTCGGATGATCGTCCAAGTGGTCTGATTGCTGACGGGTGGTGACTGTATCCCGGTTTGTGCGGTGATGACATCCGTTTACCCGCCTATAAATAGGGGTGCATGGCCCGTCATTCATAACGAGAACTGTAAGAACTGAGCCTGGGTTAATTCGTGCGGTCTCACCTTGAGGTCGGGCGGTCTCGGAAGCGAGCTGACTGTTTGTTGTGTTCGCAGGTTTGCGATCAGCAGGTTGCGGTCTTCTTCCTTGGTGATTCCCAGCGGCTTGAATAAACAGCTCGGCAGCGGTCTGTCTGCGAGTTGGTTTATGTTTGTTCTTGTGCTGTTCGCAGCGAGCTCAGCGATCAGGCGACCTTCAGCGGTTAGGCGATCTGAGTTGCGGTCTGGCGACAGCTTCAAATCCTTGTTCCAATAAAGCTCCAGTTCATGCGGTCTGAGGTGCGGTCTTGCAGTGCTGGCAGTCTGTCCGGTTTCTGTTCGTGCGATCTCCGGACAAGCCGGGCGAGTTCTGTAGTGGTGCGGCTTGTATGGTCTCAGCTTGTCTAGCCGCCAGCTTTGCTTTTCTTGGTGTGTTTTGTTCTTCTCGTCTCCGTGATTCTGATGAATCATGTCTCGCCATGTATGCCTCGCAATGTAAATGAAGATTGTGTTTCAATAAAGTTTCTTGTGTTGCTGTGTAGCTTTGTGGTTTTATGGCTTTAACTCAGTTGATACAACTCCTGCTTACTCCTAAACGGTCCAATTTCAAAAATGGTGGTATCAGAGCCAGGTTATTGGAGTGGATAAGCAGTGATCAACTTGAGTTGCCATCGTCTTTGTGAAGAAGAGACCACATAGATTGCCATGGAAGGCGGATTCGAAAGAGGGCTTGGTATTGAACTCTTTACATCGACAAACTATAAGAAATGGAGGTCGTGTATGGAGAGCTATTTACTTGGCGAGGATCTATGGGAGATAGTTGGAGGAGAAGACACACAAGAGGTGTTCCTAGCAGGAGATAATATGGCAGAGGTGAGACTTTGGAGGAGGACGAATGCTAAGGCAGAGTTTACTCTCAAGAGGGCTATCTCACCGGAGCTGTTTGATCACATCATCGGATGTAAATCTACTGCTGAGATTTGGACGTCCTTGGATGGACTGTTCAATAAGAGGAATGTAGCTCGACTACAGTTCCTTGAAAATGAGTTGGCGAGAGCCTCTCAAGGTGATCTTTCTATTTCTACCTTCTTTCTCAAAATGAAGAACCTCACAGCAGAGATTTCTGCTTTGGACCCTGATGAGCCCATCTCGGAGGCAAAACTGAAGTGGCATATCATTCGCGGGTTAAGGAAGGAGTATCTTGCCTTTGTGACTTCAGTTCAAGGTTGGGCAAATCAACCATCTCTGTTGGAGCTAGAGAACTTACTTGCTTCGCAAGAAAGTTTGGCAAGACAGATGGCGGGGACTTCTATCTCTGGGGGAGATAGTGATGTGTTGTTCTCTGGAAAGAAGAAGAAGAAGAAGTGGGAGAAGAAGAAGCCGGGTTATGATGGACCCTCTACTTCAGGTCAGCAGGATAGGAGTTATGCTCCTAAGTCTGATGGGAAGAAGAAGGGAGATGGACCAAGGTGCTTCAGGTGCAATAAGACCGGCCACTTCAAGAAGGATTGCCGGGTTAATCTTCAGTCAGGACATATAGCAGAAAAGGAGAAGCCAAAGTCTGAAGAAGCTGGATGGGGAGGAGCCTTTGCGGCTAATATGACGGCGATGCCCGTTAAGGCCTTGGCTGCCATCAACTTCGAAGAGGATTGGATCGTTGATTCAGGGTGTGGACATCATCTCACCGGGGATGAATCAAAGTTCTCTTCTTTGGCGCCTTACTCAGGTAACGATGCTATCATTACGGCTTATAATTCTGTTCATGCTGTCGAACAAGAAGGTGTTGTCTCCCTGAGCAGTGATAAGGGTCCACTCACTTTGAGGAGTGTTTATCACGTGCCTGGTATGAAGAAGAATCTCTTTTCTGTGACCAATGCGGTCGATGCTGGTTATCACGTTCTGTTTGGCCCAACAGAAGTGAAGTTTCTTAAAACTCAACCGGAGATAAGGGGAGATGTTATCCATGTTGGAAAGAGGGTGAAGGACTTGTTTGTGTTATCGACGAGTACCTATGTTCATATGATGAAGACCAACGATAGCGCGGCTATCTGGCATGAAAGGTTGGGGCATGTTGGCATGAACAAATTGAAGGCTATAGCGGCAAGGGGCCTTGTCAAGGGCTTGCCTAGCTTGTCCTCTTTTGGATACGGTCATGTTTGTGATGGATGTCAGTTTGGTAAGTCTCATCGACTTCCATTTGATAAATCTCAAACTATATGCAAAGCGCCGTTGGAGTGTATCCACGGTGATTTGATGGGACCGACTGCCACCCTAAGCCTTGGAGGCAACAGATATATGTTGGTGTTGATTGACGATTACACCAGATATGTCTGGGTGTATTTCTTAAAAGAGAAGTCAGAAGCCTTTGCGAAGTTTGTGGAGTTCAAGGAGCTGGTGGAAGGTCGGTTAGGCCTGCGGGTGAAAACATTGAGAACTGACAATGGTGGGGAGTTCACCTCTGGTGAGTTATCTAGTTTTTGTAGGAAACACGGCGTTCGTAGAGAGCTCACTTGTGCTCATACTCCACAGCAGAATGGCATTGTAGAGAGGAACATCTGTCATCTGACGGAAACTTGCAAATGCTGGCTTCATGCCAAGAGTATCCCAAAGTCCTTCTGGGCGGAGGGAATGTCTTGTGCAGCTTATGTCTCAACAGAATGCCTCTAAGTCCTATCAACATGAAGACCCCTCACGAACTAATGTTCAAGGAGAAACCGAGTGTTGCTCACCTTCGGGTGTTCGGGTCAACCTGCTATGTGCATATTCCTGATGCTCTTCGGACAAAGCTAGATGCGAACGCAAGGAAGTAGTCTTTGTTGGGTATGATGAACGGAAGAAAGGATGGAGATGCATGGATCCTGAGACACAGAGATCAGTGGTTTCTCGGGATGTGGTGTTCGATGAAGTAACTTCTTACAAGGGAAGTTCAGGAGTTGAACTACCGGAGGGCAGGATTGATGAAGCAGAGAAAGCTGCAGGAAGTCTTCAAGTGGAGTTGCGTGTTTCACCAGGAACTCCAGTTATGTCAAGCTCTGAGATGGAGGCTTCAGGTTCTGGAAGCAGGGGGAGCAATGCTCCAAGTTCGTCTGAAAGAGGAGCTTGCACAGAAGAAGCAGCTGAGGAGGTGGTTAGTCAGGTGCAACCTCTTAGGAGGTCGAAGAGGACTATCAAGCCACCAGATCGATACACGGGAGGAAACATGGTGAGCTTCGTCTCATGTTTCTTCGCTGGTCCCTTGGATGAAAGGGAGTCGTCGAGCTTTGAGAAAGCCAAAGGCGTGAAGCAATGGGATATTTCTATGCAAGAGGAGATGGATGCTCTCAAGAAGAATGAGACTTGGTCTCTAGTGCCCAGGCCTAAGGGCATTACCCCTGTGACATGCAAATGGGTTTATAAACTCAAGAAGAAAGCTGACAGTACGATTGAGCGTTACAAGGCTCACCTTGTAGCTCGCGGGTTCTCACAGCAGTATGGTGAAGATTATGATGAGACGTTTAGTCCAGTGGCAAATATGACTTCGGTCAGATTTGTTATTGCTTTGGCGGCATCTTGTGGATGGGAGATTTGGCAACTCGATGTTAAGAATGCTTTCTTATACGAAGAGATTGACAAGGATATCTTCATGATCCAGCCACCGGGCTTCATCTCGGAGGATCGTCCAGACTACGTCTGTAAATTGAAGAAGGCCTTATATGGGTTGAAGCAAGTGCCTCGGGCGTGGTATGGAAAAATCGCCGAGTATCTCTTATTCTGCGGGTTCTTTGCTTCAGACTCTGATTGCAGCTTGTTCGTCAAGAAGGAGGGGGCGCTTCGGGTTATTGTGCTGCTATATGTGGATGACATGATTGTCACCGGGAACTCGAAGGAGGCGGTATCAAGGCTGAGAGCTGAGCTTGCTATCAGGTTCGAGATGAAGGATCTGGTGGAGCTTCACCATTTCCTTGGACTTGAGGTCCAGAGGCGGGAGAGCGGAGTGCTCATTTCTCAGGTAGGATATGCGGTGCGGATCGTTCAACGATTTGGCATGGAAGAAGGGAAGAGCAGCTCTATACCTCTGGAATAGCATCATAAACTTCGGAAGGATGAGGGAAGAGTTCTATCTGATCCATTGGTGTTCCGAGCTCTGGTTGGGAGATTGATTTACTTGACCATCACGAGGCCTGATATTGCTTATGCAGTTGGCAAAATGAGTCGGTACATGGCAGAACCACGGAAGCCTCATCTTTTGGAGGCAAAAGGGACTCTAAAATATGTGAAGTCGACCTCTGATTTGGGTCTCCTATTTAGGAGAGGGTCAAGCTTGGAGTTGCATGGATACATGGATGCTGACTATGGGGGAGACGTGGATGATCGGAGATCAACGTTTGGTTATGTGAAATTTTTCGAATCTTTATGAAGTGAGCTGGAGTTAGTCAACTTAGAGTTACAAGCCAAACAACCAGAAGCAAGTGGAGGCAAACAACTGATCTTTATTGAAAGCAACTTCAAATTACAAGGCAAGGCATGCTTGGCGAGACATGATTTCGCCAGCACAAAATACCAAAAGAAAATTACAAAGTTGAAGTTAACACGAGACCGCGCGGTCTCCCCTTGCGACCTCAGCAACTCGCCAACCCGCAAACGCAGCCGACCTCAGAACAACACCAGATCGCTGATCAGACCGCACCCTTCCTTTCAAACTCCTGATTCTCCCGAACTCCAGCACCACAACTCCAAGCCGCAGACCACACGAACACTTTCAGAGGAAGAGGTGATCGCTGCTGCCCGCACTATCCGCAGAAGCTGCACAAGAAGAGTTCAATCAGCAGACCGCCCGGTCAGATAATCTCAGATCGCAGGAAAGAAGAAAGTTCAGCTTACACTTGGTGTGTATTAATTATTGCTGCCGATGAGTCCTATTTATAGGCGTGAGACCTGATCCAGTCACCACCCTATGAGGTTGGATCACCACTCTCCAGACCGCGCGACCTGACCGGTCACACCGCGCGATCAGCAATAGTACTCCTGCTTCATTTTGGTGAACTCGCCAGCTTCAACATCAACCATGAGAGATCGCCACTCTCACAGCAGATCGCGACTCCAAAGGAGATCGCCAGACCGCCCGAAGCTGTTCACCCCCTGCGTTCGTCCGAGACCGCGAACACAGCCAGTTCGCCATCAACCCGCGAACTCCTGTCCGCACGCCGGTCTCCTACTAAGACGCGAACAGCGACCAGCTCGCATACCAGTCTCCTCCTGAGACCGCGAACTGAGACCGCGCGACTAAGACCCTTAGTCCGCGACTACCACCAGAAAGCCCGGTCAGCCACAAGACCGCATTCTGGAGAAAACCTGGAACAAGCTGTGTGGTCACACCAGACCGCCACAGCCTTGAAGAGGACAGCACGCCACGCGGTCACGCACAGACCGCGCACACCTGAAGACGAACAGCCCGCCATGCGATCAGAGACAGACCGCCAAGTCGTGCGGTCACGCCAGACCGCCCGACCTCCACCCAGACCGCCCAGGTCCAAAAACCCTCCAAACTTCCACTTCAACAGTTTCAACACTCCCCCTTGAAGTGGGAAGTTGAAACTAGCCCCAGTAAGCTCCTTAGCCGTGTGAATGGCCCCTTTGGCAGCGCCTTTGTGAAGATGTCTGCGACATTGTCCGCACTCCGCACATGCCCGACCGAAAGAGATCCCTCCAGCACCTTCTCCCGTATGAAGTGGTGCTCGATCTCGATATGCTTGGTCCTCGCGTGACAAACTGGATTGGTAACCATTTTGAGAGCACTCTCGTTGTCACCGCATAGCAAAGTCAGCTCCCGAACCTCCTTGTGGACGTCTCCCACCAACCTCCTAAGCCAGATGGCTTCCTGAGCTGACAAGGCCGAAGCCTTGTATTCCGCTTCTGTGGTGGAGACCGACTCGGAATCCTGCTTCTTGCTGCACCATGATATAGCTGTAGGGCCCTCCATGAAGACGAATCCAGATGTCGACTTCCGATCATCCAAATCTCCCCCGTAATCAGCATCCATGAACCCGTGCACATCGAAGCCCGCATCCCTCCTGTATAGGAGACCCATATCCGAGGTCGCCTTGACATACTTCAGAATGTTCTTGGCCGCTAGCAGATGAGATACCCGTGGCTCCTCCATATATTGACTCACTCTGCCAACTGCATATGCAATATCTGGCCTCGTGATCGTCAGATAGATCAAGCTCCCAACCAGAGCTCGGAATACCAACGGATCTTGCATAATCCTCCCCTCATCCTTCCGAAGCTTCATAGCCTTCTCTAGAGGTGTGTAAGTGCACTTCCCTTCCTTCATGCTGAATCGCTCCACAATACGCTCCGCATATCCGGCCTGGGTCACCAGCACTCCACCTTCCTTCCTCTGCACCTCGAGTCCAAGGAAATGGTGAAGCTCACTTAAGTCCTTCATCTCGAACCTGATAGATAGCTCGGCCCGAAGCTGTGCTACCTCCTCCTTCGAGTTCCCCGTCACGATCATATCGTCGACGTATAGCAGCACGATGACTTGAAGCTCCCCGCTCTTCTTGACAAACAAGCTTGAGTCTGAGTCTGAAGCAACAAATCCACAGAATAGGAGATATTCTGCGATCTTCCCGTACCACGCCCTCGGCGCTTGCTTCAATCCATACAGGGCCTTCTTCAACTTGCAGACATGCTCCGGAAAATCTTCAGACACAAAACCTGGTGGCTGGACCATGAAGATGTCCTTGTCAATCTTGTCGTACAAGAAAGTGTTTTTGACTTCGAGCTGCCAAATCTCCCATCCACTAAACGCTGCCAAAGCAATCATAAATCGAACTTAAGTCATTTTGCCACCGGACTGAAAGTCTCCTCGTAGTCTTCACCGTACTGCTGCGAGAACCCCCGAGCTACAAGGCGAGCCTTGTACCGCTCGATGCTGCCGTCATCCTTCTTCTTAAGCTTGTAGACCCATTTGCATGTAACAGGAGTGGTGCCCTTGGACTTGGGCACAAGAGACCAGGTCTCATTCTTCTCAAGAGCTGCCATCTCTTCTTGCATAGCAATGTCCCACTCCTTCACACCTCTGGCCTTCTCAAAACTCGACGTCTAACTCTCATCCAAGGGACCAGCAAAGAAACATGAGACAAAGCTCACTGTGTTTCCTCCAGTATAGCGATCAGGGGCGACGATCGCTCGCTTCGACCTCCTCAGCTCCTTCCCCTGAACCGCATTATCTCCAGCTGCTTCTTCCCTAGCTCCTCTTCCAGACGTGCTAGGAGCATCGCTCCCCCTGCTCCCTGAACCAGAAGCCCCCGTCTCGGAACTAGAAGGAGATGGACCACCTGGTGACACAGGTAGCTCCACCTAAAGATCCTCCACAGCTTTCTCTGGCACCTCCACCCTGCTCTTTGGTAGCTCCACATCAGAAGACCCCTTGTAAGATGTCACCTCATCGAACACAACGTCGCGAGATACAACAAACCTCCGTGTCTCCGAGTCCATGCACTTCCATCCTTTCTTCCGCTCATCGTATCCCATGAAGACTAGCTTCCTTGCTTTCGCATCTAGCTTCATCCGAAGAGCACGGGAACATGCACGTAGCAGGTGGATCCAAATACCCTAAGATGTGCCATGCTTGGCTTCTCTTTGAACATCATCTCATGTGGAGTCAACATGTTGATGGGACTCAGAGGCATCCTATTGATGACATAGGCAGCACAAGACATTCCCTCCGCCCAGAAGGACTTTGGGATACTCTTGGCATGCAGCCAACACTTGCAGGTCTCCGTCAGATGACGGATCTTCCGCTCTGCAACTCCGTTCTGCTGTGGAGTATGTGCACAAGTGAGCTCCCTCCGGATGCCTGCCTTCCTGCAAAAAGTAGAGAACTCACTGGAGGTGAACTCCCCTCCGTTGTCAGTTCTCAGCTTCTTCACCCGCAGTCTTAGCCGACCCTCCACGAGCTCCTTGAACTCCACAAACTTGGCAAACGCCTCCGCCTTCTCCTTCAGGAAATAAACCCAGACATATCTGGTGTAATCATCGATCAACACCAACATATATTTGCTGCCTCCGAGGCTTGGGGTAGCAGTTGGTCCCATCAAGTCACCGTGGATGCACTCCAACGACACACTACTCCTTGTCTGCGACTTGTCAAACGGTAGCCGATGAGACTTGTCGAACTGACATCCTGCGCAAACATGACCTTCACCATAGGAAGATAGACTTGGCAGGCCCTTGACCAGACCTCTCACCGTCATAGCTTTCAGCTTGTCCATCCCTACGTGCCCCAACCTCTCATGCCATATAACGGCACCATCATTCGTCTTCATCTTATCGACGTAGGAACTTGTTGATAAAACAAACAAGTCCTTTGCCCGTCTCCCGACATGAACGACCTCGGCCTTTACAGCCTCAAAGTTGCGTAGAAACTTTACTTATGTTGGGCCGAACAGAACGTGATACCCAGCGTCTACAGCGTTGGTCACGGTGAAGAGGTTTTTCCTCATACCAGGCACGTGATAGACACTCTTCAAAGTAAGTGGACCTCTATCACTGCCCAAGGAAACAACCCCCACCTTCTCTACTGGATGCGCAGTATTATCAGCAGTAATGATTGCATTGTTACCTGTATAGGGCTGTGCAGAAGAAAGCTTGGTCTCATCTCCGGTAAGGTGATGACCACACCCTGAGTCCACGATCCAGTCTTCTAGATAGTTGATAGGAGCAGAAGCTCCAACAGAAGCCGAGAAGGCTCCTCCCCAACCTCCTTCAAAGTGTCTGGCCTCAGCTTCCTCCTTCTCTGCAGTATGCCCAGCTTGGGTGACCATCTTGCAATCCTTCTTGATGTGACCATACTTGCCACACTTGAAGCATTTCAGACCTTCCCCTTCTTCTTCCCGTCAGCCTTGGGAGCATACCCCCTTTCCTGCTGCCCAGAAGTTGAAGGCCCATAGCCTCCTCCAGCTGTCTTCTTCTTCTTATCCAACTTCTTCTTCTTTACTGAGAAGAGCACTTCGCCATCTCCCCCAGCCACCGACATCCCTGCCATCTGCCTTGCCAAACTTTCTTGCGATGCAAACAAGTTCTCCAGCTCCAACAGAGACGGCTGATTTGCCTATCCGTGCACCGACGTCACAAAGGCAACATATTCCTTCCGCAAGCTGCGGATGATGTGCCTCTTCAGCTTCGCCTCAGAGATAGGCTCATCAGGATCCAATGCTGAGATTTCAGCGCACAAGTTCTTCATCTTCAGAAAGAAGGTGGAAATAGAAAGATCACCCTGAGCCGACCTTGCCAGCTCGTTCTCCAAGAACTGTAGCCTTGCTACATTCTTCTTGTTAAATAGCCCATCCAGGTCTCTCCAGATCTCCGCAGCTGATCTGCATCCCAGAATGTGATCAAACAGATCCGGAGAGATTGCTCTCTTTAGAGTGAACTCTGCCTTCGCATTCGTCCTCCTCCAAGTTCTCACCTCAGACCCATTATCTCCTTCCGGGAAAACTTCCTGCGTCTGATCTCCTCCAACTACCTCCCAAAGGTCCTCACCTAGAAGATAGCTCTGCATACACGACTTCCACTTCTTGAAGTTAGTCGATGTAAGCATCTCAATTCCAAGACCCCTCGCTTCCATTGCTCTAACACTGGTTCCTTCTTCACAAAGGCGATGGCTACTCTAAGTCACTCACTGCTCAACCACTCCAACCTCCCTTTGATACCATGTGAAATTTTTCGAATCTTTATGAAGTGAGCAGGAGTTAGTCAACTTAAAGTTACAAGCCAAACAACCAGAAGCAAGTAGAGGCAAGCAACTGATCTTTTTATTGAAAGCAACTTCAAATTACAAGGCAAGGCATGCTTGGCGAGACATGATTTTGCCAGTGACGCGCTATTTCCACACCACTAATTAGCGGGCACGAAATGCGGTACGACGGCAGTGCACCGGTCATTGTCAAGTAATAAAAGTAGGGAGTAGCTCCCCGAATATCGTTCTCAAAGGACCGCAAGATGGGGAATACGATTTGCTCGTTAGGAAATTAATTATGGGGGGTTCTAAGTTTAACAAAACAAGAGGGGGTTTGGTTGATTTTATAGAACGGGAAATGAGAAAACTAAACACTATGTGGGTCGCAATCACCGCGTCTCTTGGTGGATGGATTTAGTGCAGGCCGCGATGCCGTGCTTAGCTTAGCGGATGGCCGGTGAGCATATGGATGAGGTGAGTGCAAATGCGAGAGTTGAGGGTCGAAGGCACCTCTTCGCTATCGCTTCTAGCTTTTGCTAGAGCGAGTGCTAGAACATGTGGGTGTAAGTGGAGCGGGGGCGGAGCGCATCACAACACAGCATAACGTAAAGACAAGTTCATAAATAAACTTCCATTCATAGACAAATGGATGTTCATTTATTTCATTACAACCATTAAGAGTACAAATCACAAAATGAGAAGGGGTAGAAGTAACCACGAGATGAGAAGCCTCGCCGCGGATCGTGGTCGGAATGGGGGGTCGTCACGCCTCCTCCGAGCTCAGTCCTTGGTTGCTTCTGGGGTGTAGAGGTTGTCACTACCTCCATCCGCTTCCCGTCTTCTTCTCAGAGCTGGGTTCACTTCTCCTTCACCCAATGGAGATGTCTTCCTCTTGGAATGCTGGCCGTAGATGGCGGAGAATGCTTCTGGAACCCTAGATGGACCTTAGGATCAATGGATGAAGCTTTCCCAAGGGGAGGAATGGAAGGAGGGACCTTGGAGAGGTGGAACGGCGGAGTCGCGCGCAGAAATCACGCCTAAAACTGTGCAGGAATCCTTAAAATCGCGGAACAGTGGCTTAAATAGGGAGCAGAATAAGTACTGCGCACGGTCAGTGGCGCACGACCAATGGTCGTGCGCGAAGGAATGCCTGTGATCGTGCGCAGTCAACCTGTAGCAAAGAAAAAATAGAAAACAACGCACGGTCAGGGGCGCACGACCAGTGGTCGTGCGCGAAGAAATGCCTGTGATCGTGCGCATACCTTCGCACCGATCTCGATCTGGGCTGGGAATTAACGCACGACCAATGGTCGTGCGCCTGATCGTGCGCAAAGGAATGCGCACGATCAGAGGCTTTTTAGGCCAAAAATCACCCTGCACCATCCCGAACGTGCACACGATCCCAGGACCTGCAGGAAAAGTACAAATAACCCCGATCCGTGCACACCACCGGATCCATAACACATGCATACAGTAATATATCGGAAAAATATGCCACAAAGGGGGAAGGATTGCACAAAAGGCGCAGAAAACGCCATGCTATCAATATAAGCGTATATGAACAGCAAATGAAGTGCAATGACACTAAAACAAACCCAAATGAGGCCGGAAATCACTGTATAAACCAGACTCATCACACCCCCAGACTTACCTATTTGCGCGTCCCGAGCAAACAAATCCGGCGGAGTGAGAAAAGACATAGTTGGGTTAGAAATTGCAAGGGCAGAGTAATATGCGAAGTCTCATACGCATGTGCATAGAAATCTAGTAGACAAAATTTCTGATTATGCATATTAGTTTATAATTTTCTAAGAGCGTATTTATATATTACGGTTACTCAAAAAGTGAATCACGGTGAATCATAAGGTCGCACATAGGAAGAAAGTAAACTGAACGCTGAGGCGAGCGTTGCCAAAGATCGGGACTCGGGACAACTCCATTGAAATCCATCAATGTCAGTGACCATAGGCTTGCCCGTTCGCACTCTCTCCACGGCACTAGTATGACTCAAATGAGTGAATCAATAGGACTTTAGGTTTGAGATGAGGCTTGGGTTTAGGTGAGGTAAACAAAGATAAAAGCGACGGCTCAGACACTAAACCCAAATGAGCTAGCACAGAAAACTATCCTCATCACCACACAAACATGCGGGTACACTACACCCCCAGACTTGGAATTAACAACATGGGTGTGTGCACCGCCTACTCCCAAACTTATACTTATACGAATGAATTTTTCATTCAAACTCATATCTTTTTCTTTTCTTCTCACATCTTTTCTCTTTTTCATTTTTTTCCTTCTTTTCTTATCATTTTCAGCAAATAAACAATAAAACACATCCACAACTTCACAAACATGTCACCACATCAACCACCCAACTCATAAAAATAATAAACAGCTAAAGCTCAGATTTCAGTGTGTGACTAGGATTGGCTTTTGGGCTTTGGAGCGATAAGAGTGGGGCTGAATCAAAGAATGGGTAGGCACAATTGGTCTAACAAGGATATAGCGATAGGAAAGGGTGCAAAGGCTCAACCGGGCCAACATGATGGCCTATATCACATTCACGCAGTTGACCAACCGTATACCCATGCTTCAAGAATCGCTTGGGGCGAGTTCTAGCCACCGAGAAAGATAATCCTTCCTACCGACTCGGGCAACACGAGACTAATGAACGTCTACACACATTCCTATGCTACCGTTTTATTCACACCGGATTCACCAAATTTCGAGTAAAGTAAACAATATTTACGCTAGTAAAAAAATATTAACTAAAAGCATAAAAAGAAATTGAATCTACACGAATTCCTACGAGACATGAGCACTCGACTAGGAGCACTACAGGAGTCAACAAAGTACTTCGTCTCGCAATCCTAACCCAGCACCGTGATTTCCCATTCACACAACCGAAAAGAGTTGGACTCGTCGCGCGCCTACAGTTAAGTGCGCTCACGTGGGTGTCGTGGTGTGCCATGAGATGAACAATGCTACAATATAACACAGTGTAAATCCTAGTATGTTGTGCACTGTGCATGTGCATGATGTAACGATAACTCTCACTCCCCCAGACTTACACTAAGCAAAAAAACATGTTCGATAGCGGCATAAGCTTAAGAAGGCTAGGAGGAGAGATTACCCCATGCTCAGAAATGAGCATACCAGAAGATATGGCGTTTGTTCAGAAGGCGGTGATCCCGCCGTGCTCCAATAGATGCGGACCTGCGATTAAAAGGGATCCTAGCACAACAAAAATATAGCAAAGAAAATAACAAGAAAGAATGGAACCAAATGGTTCCAAATGGGTTGTCTCCCAAGAGCCCTTTTGTTTAACGTCCTTGAAGGTGGACCAAATACCTGTATTATAGTTAGATAGCAAAAGTCTTAACGACTGAATAAAAAGACACCCAGATGAGTGTCACACACAAACATGTTTTAACAACCTAAACAAGAGAAGCTGAATCAAACATTAGAAAAAACAAACTACGACGCGGGAGGCCACTGACGCACTCCAAACAAGAGGGGCAACTCACTCTTCCTTGTCGCTGCCGTTGGCGCTGCTGCTGGTATAAATTAGGATTGGGGATGCGGGACGGGGCGCAGTGGGTGCAACACGAGCAGGAGGCTGAGTCACGTCCAGCCCGCCCCGAACAGCCTGCTGATAAATGAGGTCCTGCATCCAAAACTGCGACGCCTCCAGATCGGAGAGACGCTCACTAAGGTACGGGATGCCCTGCATCACATAATTGCTGAAGTGCTGCCCTGCTGGCTGCTGAGGTTGCTGCTCAGGTTGCTGCTCAGGATGCTGCTCAGGCTGCTGCGACTGCTGTGGCGGCACCGCCACCCTGCGTCTTCCCATTGCAGAAGACTCTGGCTGCTCGTCCCTATCCTCCTCCTCATGGCTACCAACACCACCATCACTCGGACCAGTCACCACATATGATCGGTTGCCCTTGCGCCCCACCACACGCAGCAGGTGGAATCTCACCATTGTTGCCCGCGTGATCATGGAAGGAGAGGTAACCTGCTCCATCGGGGGTATCAGGTCCCACACTCCCAACCCTTTCGCGAGTCGGGTGATGTAATACGCACCCCCAATCGCTCCAGCGAGGCCATATGTGGCCTCATGGTGGAAGAAGTAGGCCAGCATGAACCCCAGATGAAGGGGATACCGCTGCTGCATGCTGTAAAGGTACAAAAGATCATGCCAACCTACCACATTCTGGCTTAAACCACGTGCGGCGATAGAATGACTAATCAGGTGCTGCAGGTACCGCAAGGCGGGAGATATGATCCTTGTTGATTTGGCCCGGCGAGCCACATACTCCTCATCTGTGCCGATGAATGATTGATGAGTCCTGATCATATACACATTTATGGACTCATCCGGGCCGTTATTTAGTCAATTCTCCGCACTTTAGCCTTGTTATAGTTTATATTTGATAATCCACGCTAGGTGCACATCTAGGCCCACATTGGTGTGATTTTCGTGCTTATTGTCATTAGTGGTGTTCATGTGCTGTTAAGTGCCACTTTCAGTGGCTAGATCTGTGGTTGTGCGGGAATAGGAGTCGTGCAAGTGTTCCCGGTGCAATTCTGCACAGGAACACTGCGCACGATCACCGGTTCTATTGCGCACGACCAGTGGTCGTGCGCCACTGATCGTGTGCACTTAACCCTTTTTCACGAGTTCTGTTTGGTGCAGTGCGCACGACCACCAACGCCAGTACGCACGACCACCGGTCGTGCGCCACTGCTCGTGCGCACTTATCATTAAAATTCTGAGTTCTGTTTGCTGTATTGCGCATGACCATCAACGATAGTGCGCACGACCACCGGTCGTGCGCCAGTGGTCGTGCGAACATTTTATTTTATAATTTCGTATCTTGCAGGTTCCTCCCAGGCAGTGCGCACGATCGCAGAATTCCAGTGCGCACGACCACTGGTCGTGCGCCAATGACCGTGCGCAGTATTCAATCCAGCGCCTATTTAAACGCCTGTTGCGATTTTAGGGCGATCGATCACGGGCGGGAGCGGGATTCCTGTTCCGTACGCCGCCGATTTCCACCGTGGGACGCCTCCACTTCATCTTCTACGCAAGGGAAAGCCTCCTCCATCCATTCCAAGCCTTCCTTCATTGTCCGTGAGTGTTCTCCATCGTCCGTAAGCCTCCAAGCAACCATTCTCTCATTCCGCCCGGTGAGAAGAAGAAGGAACCTGAAGTCGAAGACGACGGAGCTACGTAGGGAGATCGTGACAGCTCTCTACGCCGGAAGCATAGTCCGCCCGAGCCCGGAGGTAGCCCGACAACCTACCATTCCGGCCGTGAACGGCCGCTAGTCTTCACCATCGGTTATTTCTTTCCTCTTTCCTCCATTGTACTCTTTGAACCGTGCAATACTCGAATATTGTGATGTTTATTTTGATGGAAATGAATATTTCTTTGTTGTTCTTCATGATTTGGTGGTGATTCATTCCGCTTTCTCTCACTCACTCGCGCACGCACGTAAGGTGTTTGATCCGCATTAGCAAGAGCTAATGGCGGTTGTGATGAGGTGTTTGCGACCCTCACCCTCTCACACTTGAGCTCACTTCATCCGCCTCACGAAGCACGGCATCGCGGCCGTTGCATCCACCTCACTTTGCGAAGCGGTGTTTTCGACCCGCATTTCTTTTGTTATTGCTAAGATTAGGAAAACCAACCAAAAACCCCTCTTTTTGTCTGTTGAACGCTTGTGTAACAATCATCACTGCGCGATTCGTTCACCCATCCTGCATTCCTCAAGAGACCGACATCCGGGGAATTTATTCTCCACAATTATTACTTGACAGCGACCGGTGCACTTGCCGACACGCATCAAGTTTTTGGCGCCGTTGCCGGGGATTGCAGGCGTGTTTCGTCTTGTGTTGTGACTGTCGTTATATGAGCAGTTGTTTTTTATTTTCTTTGTTTTTCTTTTTGTTTTTGACAGTTCATGCAGAGGCAGGTCGCAGGTGAACTCGCACCTTTTGATCCAGAAATCGAACGAACTGCTCGCGCGCGAAGGCGCGCTGCGGCTGTACAAGCGGCCATGGGTGATCAGGTAGACCCAAATGATGTTGATCCGAGAATGCCCGGCATGGGGGAACATCAGCCTGGGATTGAGCAGGAGGCAGTCAGGCCTCGACCCCGCACGATGAGGGACTACACCACTCCAAGTGCTGGGAGTGTGTATCCGGGGTTCGGGCCCAATATTTTGAATAATCAGTTTGAGATCAAGCCAGCGATCTTAAACATCATCCGGAACAACGCTCAGTTCTCGGGGTTGGCCAGCGAAGATCCGCATCTGCATCTGGCGGAGTTTTCTGATATTTGCGGAACCTTCCGCTACGCAGGGATTGCTGACGACACGGTCAAGCTTAGACTGTTTCCCTTTTCACTCCGCGACAAAGCAAAGGTGTGGCTCCACTCCATTCCGCCCGGGACTGCTGCAACTTGGGATGCCCTCGCATCCAAGTTACTTGCTAAATTCCACCCTGTGGATAAGATTGTAAGCTTGCGGCGGGAGATCGCCACATTTCGCCAACTTGACCAAGAGACCCTTGCCGAAGCATGGGAGCGCCTCAACGATCTCCTTCGCCGTTGCCCTGGCCACGAGCTCCAACCATGGAATGTGGTTGAATTGTTCTACTTCGCGATCGAGCCCAACTACAGGGCAACGATCGATGTTGCGGCGGGTGGTACCTTGATGAACCACACTCCTGAAGAAGCCCTTCGAATTCTGCGCGACACTGCCTCCCACAGTACATTCTGGACTGCAGGGAGAAATGCTCCAAGAAGCGGCCGAGGTCTTTTCATGGTCGACTCTCTCCCCTCACCATCCGCGACTGCTGCTGTCATTACCTGCGAGGGATGTGGAGGCGGAGGCCACCACGCGTATGAGTGTTCGGGGAACAACGTGGCAGGTGATTTCGCACACTTGAACTTGAACGAATCTGTTAATTATGTAGGAAATCAGCCTAGGGGGGCGCCTTTCAATAATGCTTATAATCCGGGAGCGAGAAGTCACCCGAACTTCTCGTGGAATCCAAACACACCTGGCCAACGATGGGCACCGGGGCAGCATCAAAACGATGCTTACGCCTCCGGGAGCCAACCGAGGCCACCACACCCGGATTATAACCAAGGTCCCCCATTCCAAAAAAAGAGTAATTTGGAGGAAATGATGGAGAAGTTCATGCAAGCGGCCAACTCTAATATGGTGAATCAAACTGCATCCATGCGAAACCTGGAAATGCAGTTTGGGCCAATTGGCCCAAGTGCTAACCGAGCGATCGCAGGGGACCCTTCCCAGCAACACGGAGAAGAACCCAATTGATCAAGGGAAGAGTCTTGGGGATGTGGTAGAGGTTGAACCGAGTGAGCTGGTAATTTCTTGTGCCATCAATAAGGTTGAAACAAAAGCTTTATGCGATTCCGGTTCCTCCCGCAACGTCATTGCACTGTAAGATGTTGCGAAATTACAACTTGAGATGAACACGGAGGAAAGGAAATCGCTTATTCTCGCTAACGGCACTATTATCCAATCTGAGGGGGAAGTGAGAAATGTGGAAGTAATAGTTGAGGGGACGACTGTGGTCGCGGACTTTCAGGTGCTGGGCCCCCAGGAAAATCAATCCATTCCTATCTTGGGCGTGCCGTTCTTGAAAGAGAGCGGCGCCACCCTTGACTTCGCTACGGGGTGTGTTCTCCTACCTAACAAGGCGCTGCAGCCCACTCGCCTCGAAGCTACAGCTGACACATCCACTCCTCCCCCTCTCGTGATTTCTGATGAATTTCTAAGCTGTGCAGGAAAGATACATGATCAAGAAACAAGTGAAGGAGGAAAGGGGGAGCTCCAATCAGATGAGGAAGAAGAGGTTGACTTCCGGAAAGAGTTTGACTCCGAGAAGGAGGAAGACTGCAGTTCGGGAAACGTTGACGTGAATGTAGTTAGGGTTGCTGATTACTTATCTTCTTATGGTGAATCATGTAATAAACTATCTAAGCGCTCCATCTCCTGGGCCGATCCGGTAGTCACCACGATGCCGGAAGTGACGCCACTTGATTCTAAGGAGGAAAAATCTGAGAACTCTCAACGGTGGCAGTCTCCGACTGTCACCAAACTTAAAAAGGAAAAACTTCTGCGCGACGCTCGTGCTGCCGCTCTTCGTGGCAAGGTGGCGGAGGTTAGGGGAGCATTGGGTAACACCAGTGCTGGCCCTAAAGCCTTCACCTCTCGCCTACGTGCTACGGGTGACGCGCATCATAAGAGCGCTTTTAGTTGATTTGTGTTTCTTCTGATGTGGTGAACTGCTTCTGAATATTTCTTTTTAATTCCTGAACTTTTTAAACAATGCTAATACAGGTATTTGGTCCAGCTTAAGGACGTTAAATGAAAGCGCTCCTGGGAGACAACCCAGATTTCCTGTTTTCGTATTTCCTTTTTCTTTCTAACTTCATTTAGTTCAGCTTTTGTTTTTGCTTTTGTTGCTTTGAGTTTGTGCTTGCAGGTTTTGTGTTCGATGGTGCGGATGCTGCGGACTATTCGTGATCATAAATGCCAATCGTCTGGTATGCTCATTTCTGAGCATTGGGTAACACTTCCTCCCTTCTTCTAGCTTCAAATTTCTAGATATATCGTTTAGCTTAAGTCTGGGGGAGTGGTTGTTGTTATCCACTGTGCACGAGTGCACCGCATACTAGAAGGTTGATTCTTATTTATCTTATCATTATCGTTGTTTTCCATGTTTCACACACCATTTCACCCACTTGAGTGTGTGCTTGTCTTTTTGTTGTTGTTCCGTTTAAACTAGTTTGGTTGGAATGTGAAATAGATTGTTAACGTAGGAATTATTATTTGGAGTGCGATGTTGACTCATGTAGTGTTCTAGTCACTTCACATGCTATGGTAGAATGTGAGTAGAACTAGATTTTCTTTATGCATCTAATTTATGTTTAGTATTTCTGCGTAAATTTAGATTTAATATATTCAAGTGGTGAATTTGTATGAAATCGACGATAACCCGGTGTTGTGTGTGTGCGGTTGCTAGTCGTGTGTTGCTCGAGTCGGGAGGAAGGTTTATCTTTCTCGTGGGCTAAGAACTTGCCCCAAGCGACTCTCGAAGCATGGGTGAGAGCTACTCGTTGAGTCAAACATGATGTAGGCCACCCTTTGGCTAGTTTGAGCTTTGTTATTCCATGTCCATTTCATTCACCTTTGCAAGCCAATTTTGTGCCTACCAATCCTTTGTTCAGCTCCTCTTCATCCACCAAAGCCTGAAGCCTATCCCACGCCCGCAACCAAATTGTTTTTAACTGCGCTCATAATTCTAAACTTGTGTGGAGTGTGGAATCCTTGTGTTATGAAGGGAAGATAAATTCTGTCTGCTGATTTTGAACCAACCGGGGGTTACATAAAAGAAGTAAAATTTGTAAAAGAAAAAAAAAAGAGTATTTTGAAAAAAAATCCTCCCGAGCTAAAAACAGAAAATCTGTTGGTATTTGTGAAGTAGGCCGTGTGCACACCTGGTTTTCATGATAAGTCTGGGGGTGTGTCACACGAGCATTGTTCGTTGGTCTTGTATGGTGCAGCGTTCCGTTAGCTCACTTGGGTTGCGTAGCCACCGTGTTTAACTTTGAAATATCATACCGTAACCTAAGCCTCGTTTTAATCCTATAAGTCCTACTGATTTGATTTGCGAGTTTGCTAGCGCCGTGGAGAGAGTGTGACCGGGCGAGCGTATGGTTCACGACGTTGATGGATTTCAGCGGAGTTTTTCCTAAGCCCCGATCTTTTGCAACACCCGCCTCAGTGTCTCGTCACTTTCATACTGGGCATGATCGTCAAATTCTTCGTAATTCACCAACTGAGTATAACTAAATCTTTAATTACGCTTTAATACTTATGTAAATTAGTTAGCATAGTTAAACTCTCCTTCTACTAGAATCTCTACTTGCATGCGTATGTTACTTCGCACCGTACTCCTTTGTGTAATTCTCTATGTTAATTATCGTTTTCACGCTCCGCCGGATTCGTTTTCTCGGGACGCGCAAACAGTTAAGTCTGGGGGTGTGATGAGTCCTGATCATATACACATTTATGGACTCATCCGGGTCGTTATTTAGTCAATTCTCCGCACTTTAGCCTTGTTATAGTTTATATTTGATAATCCACGCTAGGTGCACATCTAGGCCCACTTTGGTGTGATTTTCGTGCTTATTGTCATTAGTAGTGTTCATGTGCTGTTAAGTGCCACTTTCAGTGGCTAGATCTGTGGTTGTGCGGGAATAGGAGTCGTGCAAGTGTTCCTGGTGCAATTCTGCACAGGAACACTGCGCACGATCACCGGTTCTATTGCGCACGACCAGTGGTCGTGCGCCACTGATCGTGTGCACTTAACCCTTTTTCACGAGTTCTGTTTGGTGCAGTGCGCACGACCACCAACGCCAGTGCGCACGACCACCGGTCGTGCGCCATTGCTCGTGCGCACTTATCATTAAAATTCTGAGTTCTGTTTGCTGTATTGCGCACGACCATCAACGATAGTGCGCACGACCACCGGTCGTGCGCCAGTGGTCGTGCGAACATTTTATTTTATAATTTCGTAACTTGTAGGTTCCTCCCAGGCAGTGCGCACGATCGCAGAATTCTAGTGCGCACGACCACTGGTCGTGCGCCAATGACCGTGCGCAGTATTCAATCCAGCGCCTATTTAAACGCCTGTTGCGATTTTAGGGCGATCGATCACGGGCGGGAGCGGGATTCCTGTTCCGTACGCCGCCGATTTCCACCGTGGGACGCCTCCACTTCATCTTCTACGCAAGGGGAAGCCTCCTCCATCCATTCCAAGCCTTCCTCCATTGTCCGTGAGTGTTCTCCATCGTCCGCAAGCCTCCAAGCAACCATTCTCTCATTCCGCCCGGTGAGAAGAAGAAGGAACCTGAAGTCGAAGACGACGGAGCTACGTAGGGAGATCGTGACAGCTCTCTACGCCGGAAGCATAGTCCGCCCGAGCCCGGAGGTAGCCCGACAACCTACCATTCCGGCCGTGAACGGCCGCTAGTCTTCACCATCGGTTATTTCTTTCCTCTTTCCTCCATTGTACTCTTTGAACCATGCAATACTCGAATATTGTGATGTTTATTTTGATGGAAATGAATATTTCTTTGTTGTTCTTCATGGTTTGGTGGTGATTCATTCCGCTTTCTCTCACTCACTCGCGCACGCACGCAAGGTGTTTGATCCGCGTTAGCAAGAGCTAACGGCGGTTGTGATGAGGTGTTTGCGACCCTCACCCTCTCACACTTGAGCTCACTTCATCCGCCTCACGAAGCACGGCATCGCGGCCGTTGCATCCACCTCACTTTGCGAAGCGGTGTTTTCGACCCGCATTTCTTTTGTTATTGCTAAGATTAGGAAAACCAACCAAAAACCCCTCTTTTTGTCTGTTGAACGCTTGTGTAACAATCATCACTGCGCGATTCGTTCACCCATCCTGCATTCCTCAAGAGACCGACATCCGGGGAATTTATTCTCCACAATTATTACTTGACAGTGACCGGTGCACTTGCCGACACGCATCAATGATCGCCAGACGCTTTGCGACGAGGCATCACCCGGCAACATCGTTGCCAAGTTCTGGAAATCCAACCTTGCGGCCTCACCTTCCGTGTAAAATCCAGCGTGGGTGGCGAGCTCGGGGAGTGTCAGGGTAAATACATGCCCCATCATCCGGAAAGAACAAACAAGAGGCCTGAATCCCGCCAGAGTGACTTCCCACTCAAATGTGGAGAGGAACTCCAACGTCAGCTCCTTGAATCCTAGCTCGGCATATTCGAAGACGTTCCTCCAGTTGTCGAAGGAGTAGAGGAGAAGAATTGCTTCCCTTAGAGCGCCGCCATCATCTTCAATCGATCGGAGTTCCTCCCAGTCAACAAGACGCTGTGAGAGGAAGGGCTTGCCCCTAAGCGCGGTGAAGCGGCGCGTGTGCTCTTCCTTTGAGAACTTGGCCATTCTCCCCAGGATTTGAGCGGGAGCAGCAGAGGAGGAGCGAGATCTTTGAAAAACCTTGGCAACGCGGCGGCTCCCGGATGGCTCCATGGACACGCAAGCTTGAAGGAGGAGAGGAGGAGGGGGAAGCTTACCGGAGAAGATGGAGTGAGGAGGAAAAGAGCTCCCAGACAGCGCACGCTCAGCGACCAACAAAAACGAGAACCCTAGATGCACGCACAGGAGCCGGCCGAAAGGTTTTAAAAGAAACTGGGCCCGCGCATGACCAGTGGTCGTGCGCCGTTAAATAGGGCGCACGACTAGTGGTCGTGCGCGAAGGAATAATTCGCGCGCCCAGTTTCAGAATTAAAAACTTACCGCCGTGCCTCATAAGTGCATCCAAGGTTTCCTCACCCCTAACACAAGACCGTTAGTCACAATTAATAGATAAAAAGTTCTATATATAAAAAAAGAAATTCATTACGCCACAAAAAAAATGAACACCACAATTTAAAGTAATTCTAACGAAGATAACTATTGGGGTTTTATGTCTCCCAACTAGACTTATTCAGCTGCTAGCGTATGCTAGCTGATCGGTCTATGGAAAATGAAGTGAACAGGAAGCTGTTCCAATGTCTGTTTCGGTAACGGGTGACCATAAGATGACAGGGTCGTTCCCCCACTTCCTGAATTAAGATACCTGCCCTGATTGTCAGGTAGGGGCAAGTAATAAGGTGAAGGGATCTCAGTATCTGTTTCCACATGCAGATGATCCAAGGAATCTCCGGCCCGCATAGCAGGCTCGATTACATCCAGGATCAGATCCAATGTACAAACCTGCAGTGAATCAGACACGGGAATGGGGTAAAGAAACAAATTAGATGAATAACATAAAAGACTTTCTTCTTCAGGAGAGATCCCGGAATCACTCCTGATGGGTTGGGTTGGCGAGAAATTGACGGCATCGTCAAAAATGCTGCAGGATCTAGCAGAATCGTCAGCGGCCACTTCCACGACTTGGACCTCCTCAAATGATGCTGAAGTCTCCACCTCCACACCTTGAAGAACATCCTCCTCTCTCGGAGTGGGCACAACGCTGCAACTCACTACCTCTTCCTGCAAGACATTCTCATCGATACTGTCAAAAACAATTGTAGTAGCACACACAAGACTAGAAGAATTAGTGTTTGAAGAGCAATCAAGCACCGCATCCTTAGAAAGAATTGAATCAACACGCGGTGATAAACGAACGGGAGAGACATGCGCAACCATGTCGGGGCATAGATCACCAATAACTTTGATCTGCATATCCGCATCGACCCCTTCAAAACATGAAGGTGATATGGATACGAAACCAGAGGAGGGGAGGGTGCTGCCAGAGATAGGAATTGGGACGATCCGGATGTCCGGCTCGTCATCCTCGTCCAGTTCACACAGATACTCAGCACAATCCCTTAAAGCACGATCTGTGCTTCGACAAAACAGGCACTATTTTGCATTCGTCTTTGGTCCAAGTGGGGCCGGAGATGAATTCAAAAACGGTACATGCGGAGCGGCAGAGTAGCCATAAGCCTTAGGCACAGTGTATGTGGTACCGTATGATGACAATGCATGATACCATGGGCCTTGGGGACTTGAGATACTCTCTCCCGATGGGCATCTGTCACTAGCATGGGATGTATCCCCACACCCACAGCAGCGGATATTAAATCCAGCCAATATTGTATGAAGATAGCCAGATTCACCAGAAAAACACCCTTGTGCGCAACACTACGGTTGACAATGAAGGAATAAAACAACCCATCGTTTAGACCTGAGAAAGGATGAAGGAATAAATTAGGAAACTAAAAATCCTCACAATTAATTTTCCTACAAACAATTTCATATAACGCTTGCAATCCCCGACAACGGCGCCAAAAACTTGACGCGCTATTTCCACACCGCTAATTAGCAGGCACGAAATGCGGTACGACGGCAGTGCACCGGTCGTTGTCAATTAATAAAAGTAGGGAGTAGCTCCCCGAATATCGTTCTCAAAGGACCGCAAGTTGGGGAATACGATTTGCTCGTTAGGAAATTAATTATGGGGGGTTCTAAGTTTAACAAAACAAGAGGGGGGTTTGGTTGATTTTATAGAACGGGAAATGAGAAAACTAAACACTATGCGGGTCGCAATCACCGCGTCGCTTGGTGGATGGATTTAGTGCAGGCCGCGATGCCGTGCTTCGCTTAGCGGATGGCCGGTGAGCATATAGATGAGGTGAGTGCAAATGCGAGAGTTGAGGGTCGAAGGCACCTCTTCGCTATCGCTTCTAGCTTTTGCTAGAGCGAGTGCTAGAACAGGTGGGTGTAAGTAAAGCGGGGGCGGAGCGCATCACAACACAGCATAACGTAAAGACAAGTTCATAAATAAACTTCCATTCATAGACAAATAGATGTTCATTTAGTTCATTACAACCATTAAGAGTATAAATCACAAAATGAGAAGGGGTAGAAGTAACCACGAGATGAGAAGCCTCGCCGCGGATCGTGGTCGGAATGGGGGGTTGTCACGCCTCCTCCAAGCTCAGTCCTTGGTTGCTTCCGGGGTGTAGAGGCTGTCACTACCTCCAACCGCTGCCCGTCTTCTTCTCAGAGCTGGGTTCACTTCTACTTCACCCAATGGAGATGTCTTCCTCTTGGAATGCTGGCCGTAGATGGCGGAGAATGCTTTCCCAAGGGGACGAATGGAAGGAGGGACCTTGGAGTGGAGGAACGGCGGAGTCGCGCGCAGAAATCGCGCCTAAAACTGTGCAGGAATCCCTAAAATCGCGGAACAACGGGTTAAATAGGGAGCAGAATAAGTACTGCGCACGGTCAGTGGCGCATGACCAATGGTCGTGCGCGAAGGAATGCCTGTGATCGTGCGCAGTCAACCTGTAGCAAAGAAAAAATAGAAAACAATGCACGGTCAGGGGCGCACGACCAGTGGTCGTGCGCGAAGAAATGCCTGTGATCGTGCACATAACTTCGCACCGATCACGATCTGGGCTGGTAATTAACGCACGACCAATGGTCGTGCGCCTGATCGTGCGCGAAGGAATGCGCACGATCAGAGGCTTTTTATGCCAAAAATCACCCCGCACCATCCCGAACATGCACACGATCCCAGGACCTGCAGGAAAAGTACAAATAACCACGATCCGTGCACACCACCGGATCCATAACACAGGCATACAGTAATATATCGGAAAAATATGCCATAAAGGGGGAAGGATTGCACAAAAGGCGCAGAAATGCAATGCTATCAATATAAGCGTATATGAACAGCAAATGAAGTGCAATGACACTAAAACAAACCCAAATTAGGCCGGAAATCACTGTATAAACCAGACTCATCAGCCAGCACAAAACACCAAAAGAAAATTACAAATTTGAAGATAACACGAGACCGCGCGGTCTCCCCTTGCGACCTCAGCAACTCGCCAACCCGCAAACCACAGCCAACCTCAGAACAACACCAGACCGCTGATCAGAGTGCACCCTTCCTTTCGAACTCCTGATTCTCCCAAACTCCAGCACCACAACTCCAAGCCGCAGAATGCCCGAACACTTTCAGAGGAAGAGGTGATCGCTGCTGCCCGCACTATCCGCAGAAGCTGCACTAGAAGAGTTCAATCAGCAGACCGCCCGGTCAGATAATCTCAGACCGCAGGAAAGAAGAAAGTTCAGCTTACACTTGGTGTGTATTAATTATTGTTGCCGATGAGTCCTATTTATAGGCGTGAGACCTGATCCAGTCACCACCCTATGAGATAGGATCACCACCCTCCAGACCGCGCGACCTGACTGGTCACACCGAGCGATCAGCAATAGTACTCCTGCTTCATTTTGGTGAACTCGCCAGCTTCAACATCAACCATGAGAGATCGCCACTCTCACAGCAGATCGCGACTCCAAAGTAGATCGCCAGACCGCCCAAAGCTGTTCACCCTCTACGTTCGTCCAAGACCGCGAACACAACCAGTTCGCCATCAACCCGCAAACTCTTGTCTACATGCCGGTCTCCTCCTGAGACCGCGAACAGCGACCAGCTTGCATACCAGTCTCCTCCTGAGACCGCGAACTGAGACCGCGCGACTAAGACCCTTAGTCCGCGACAACCACAAGAAAGCCCGGTCAGCCACCAGACCGCATTCTGGAGAAAACCTGGAACAAGCTGTGCGGTCACACCAGACCGCCACAGCCTTGAAGAGGACAGCACGCCACGCGGTCACGCACAGACTGCGCACACCTAAAGACGAACAACCCGCTATGCGATCAGAGACAGACCACCAAGTCGTGCGGTCACGCCAGACCGCCCGACCTCCTCCCAGATCGCCCATGTCCAAAAACCCTCCAAACTTCCACTTCAACAGTTTCAACAGGTTATGTCTTTATGACGGGCCCCACAGCTATCTCTTGGTGCAGAAAAAAGCAGGACCCGGTGTCCGTAACTACCACAGAAGCGGAATACAAGGCTTCGGCCTTGGCAGCTCAGGAAGCCGTTTGGCTCAGGAGGTTGGTGGAGGTCGTTCATGAGGAGGTTCAAGGTCCCACTATGCTATGCGGGGACAATGAGAGTGCTCTCAAGCTGGTTAACAATCTAGTCTGTCACGCGAGGACCAAGCATATAGAGATTGAGCACCATTTCATTCGTAAAAAGGTGTTGGGAGGATCTCTTATGGTCGAGCATGTTCGGAGTGCGGACAATGTCGCAGACATCTTCACAAAGCCGCTGGCGAAGGGACCGTTCACACGGTTGCGGAGTTTACTCGGGCTAGTCTCCACTTCCCACTTCAAGGGGGAGTGTTGAAATTTTGAAGTGGTGTGGAGGAGACCGGGCGGTCTGGTTTGGGAGATCGCGGAGACCGCGCGGCTTGTATGTTATTTGCCGGTATGGCTATGCCGGTTTGTTCTGGCGGTCTGCTGGTTGTTCCAGTTTGTTCTTTGTAGCTGCGGTCTGCTCCCGAGTTGTTCTGCTGGTTGGCCTGTCTTCCTTGTTGGAAGACCGGGCAGGTTGTTCTTATATGACCGTCTATCTGGGCGGTCTATCCTAGCGATCTGGCGACTTGTCCTAAGTCGGCCAGATGGTTCCTGGTTTTCTCCTGGTGGTCTAAGGGAGGAGTTCCATTGTGATCGTGCGGCTTGTGCGCGGTCTCGTGTTCGCGCGGCTTGTGCGTGAGCTGCCTGCTGTTCTGCGGTCTTGGTCGGATGATCGTCCAAGTGGTCTGATCGCGCGGTCTGTCTTTTAAGACAGTTGGCGATCTGATGGGTGGTGACTGTATCCCGGTTTGTGCGGTGACGACATCCGTTTACCCGCCTATAAATAGGGGTGCATGGCCCGTCATTCATAACGAGAACTGTAAGAACTGAGCCTGGGTTAATTCGTGCGGTCTCACCTTGAGGTCGGGCGGTCTCGGAAGCGAGCTGACTGTTTGTTGTGTTCGCAGGTTTGCGATCAGCAGGTTGCAGTCTTCTTCCTTGGTGATTCCCAACGGCTTGAATAAACAGCTTGGCAGTGGTCTGTCCGCGAGTTGGTTTATGTTTGTTCTTGTGCTGTTCGCAGCGAGCTCAGCGATTAGGTGACCTTCAGCGGTTAGGCGATCTGAGTTGCGGTCTGGCGACAGCTTCAGTTCCTTGTTCCAATAAAGCTCTAGTTCGTGCGGTCTGAGGTGCGGTCTTGCAGTGCTGGCAGTCTGTCTGGTTTCTATTCGTGCGATCTCAGGACAAGCCGAGAGAGTTCTGGAGTGGTGCGGCTTGTGCGGTCTCAGCTTGTTTAGCCGCCAGCTTTGCTTTTCTTAGTGTGTTTTGTTCTCCTCGTCTCCGTGATTCTGATGAATAATGTCTCGCCATGTATGCCTCGCAATGTAAATGAAGATTGTGTTTCAATAAAGTTTCTTGTGTTGCTGTGTGACTTTGTGGTTGTTTGGCTTTAACTCAGTTGATACAACTCCTGCTTACTCCTAAACGGTCCAATTTCAAAAATGGTAACAAAAATCAATAGGTCTCTCGTCCTATAATTGATTACCTAAAAGTTGCTTTACGTTGTGAACCCCACTATTGGATTTGACTCCAATCTGGGAGATTTTCGTCATCCTCTCTCGAGGGGTGCGTGCAACTCTCTTTACCCTTGAGTGATCGATTCATACTTTGAGCCTCTCGGCTAACTAGGTATGAAAACTTAAGCGAAGATCATACATCGAAAATATGGCCACGCTAGTTAAAAGTCAAGGGTAATTCAAGTATTTATAATAACAAAAAAATAGAGCTTTAGGAAATCATAACTTGATTCCTCGGATCATTTCGATCGAGCACTAATGAGAATTAGTTAATCATGGTGGAGGGGAAAGAGAAAGAAAAATAAAATTGCATAAAGGGAAAATTAACTAAGGTAGAAGGAGACAAATAAAGATAGCCAAACTAAAATTTATTGATAATAAAAACTATTACAAACTTTAAGGAAGAGTACAAAGCTTGGAAACATTAAGATTACAAGCTTAATAAACTAGTACATGAAAATAAAACTAGAACATTGCATGAAGGGAAGAGAGGGAACATGAAAGCATGCAAGACATGAACAAAAACATGAAATACTCACTAACAGCTCTAGCAGCACCTCCCCCTCTCCAAATTTTTGAACCCTGGACTCAAGGAGAGCTCTGGAATTTATAGGAAAAATTTCCAAGTTACACACTCTCAGTCACGGGCGTGACTAAGGGTGTGTAAGCACTGTTCACATCGGATCCTATAGCGGTGTGGGGCTTGCGTGCTGGCGCGGCGGAAAAGTGCATTACACACCCGTGTAATGTTGGTCACGGGCGTGTAATCTAGCGGCTTCATTAAATGTGGTGTGGGTCCTGCTTGCAGCGCGGAAGTGTGCAATGATTACGCTGGAAACTCACGGTCGTGACCTCTGGGTCACGGGCGTGACTTATGTTGACTTCTCGACGGCACCTCCACGTCTTGACAGCAGCTTGCTGGGAAGATTCAAAGATTACACGCCCTTGGTCATGGGCGTGACTTTGGGTCACAAGCATGACCGAGGGCGTGACTTGCTGTGGACTGGCTCAAACATCGCTGCATCGAATCTAGCTTGATCTTCAGGTTACACGCCCTTGGTCACGGGCGTGACTTGTAAATTTCACCAATTTCTCTCAAAATTCTGCAAAAATTGAAATTAAGCTTGGTTAGAATCAAAATTATAAAATAACTACTTATATCCTAAAGTAAACATAAAAAAGAAAAATTCAAATTAAGTAATTACAAAAATTTCAATTAAAAAGCTATATAAAAACTACTTATCAATCAGCGAAGAATCAAAAAGTTTTTTTATTCTATCGCCTCAATTTCAAGCGCTATTGAAATTAATACTCTTGTAATTATCTTTTGAAATAAAATTAATTCTCATCTTCTCTGGTTTTCTAAGATTTTATTTCGTTCAAGAGTTTGTAAGAAAAATCACTTTGGCGCATTTTTTGAAGAAGTTCAAAATTTCTGGAGCGATACCGCGGAGCGGTAACTACTTATCGCAGGAGGTAGTGATAGAACTCATTTTGCCATTTTTATTCAAAAATCAAAAAGCCCATATTCACCCCCCCCCCCCCCCCCCCCCCCGCCCTCTAAGGGCGCCTACAGATCCAACACTTAGTATCAGAGCTTAGGTTATTCCAAAATGGTTTTACAACCGGGAAAAATGGCGCACCATAATCATGCTTTTCTTGAGGGTCAAGGGATAAGTAGACTACCTCTATTCACCGGTACCGATTGCACTTATTGGAAGACAAGAATGCATTGTTTTTTAATTGCTTTAGATAATGATGTGTGGAGTATGGTATAAGAATGCTACACTCCACCAACTTTTGTTGTTTGTGAAGTTTCTATGGAAAATCGAGAGACAAAAGGGATGATAACGATAAATTGAGATGTAAGAATAACGCTAATGCTATGATTGCTTTATTTTGTGCTTTGGATAGAATGGAATTTAATCGTTCTTGTGCTTGCGAAACTGCATATGATATATGGAATTTATTAGAAATTACACATGAAGGGACTTCGCAGGTCAAGGATTAAAGCACTTCCAACTTGAATCCGAATATGAGAAATTCCGGATGGAGGTGGATGAAAACATAGATTCAATATACACAAGGTTTACCAAGATCATAAATGACACAAAAGTGCTTGAAAATGTTTTCTTCAACGGTGACTTGGTGAGAAAGATTTCATAGGTCTCTCTCCAAAGTTCAATACAAAGATGACGACCATCACGGAGTCGCACGATCTAAAGAAGCTCCAAACTGAGAGACTCATTGGGAATCTCAAAACCTATGAGATTGAACTAAAAATTCAATGACGAGAGTACAATGAGGAGCCAAAGAAGAAGGCCTTGGCGTTGAAATCAAAGGAGACCAATGGAGAAGATGGTGATGAAGAGGATGATGAGAGCCTGTTTGTGAAGAAGTTTATGAGATTCATGAATAATCTGGAAAGGAGAAACACCTTCCAAAAATATTTCATCAACAAGGGATCCTCATCGATGAAAGGAAAAGGTAGTGATGATGACAATGATGAGCAACCACCACAGGAATGCTACCATAGCTGAAGGACCGGACACATCCGGAGCCAGTGCCCGAAATATCTGAAAGAGCAAAAGGAAAAGAGGCACAAGGGCAAGGAGAAAAAGAAGTTACTAAAAGTGGCTACATAGGATGAATCTTCCTACGAGGATTCAAGTGGCCCATCCACTAGCGATGAAGAAGAGTCTAACATGTGCCTTATGGGAAAAAGCAACAAGCCATCTGACGACAAGTGCAGTGTCCAAAGCGACACTGAGGTACCTCCTCCTACTTTTGATGATTTATATTCTGAGTATTTACACACTTGCAAATATTTTGATAAAGGTTTAAATGATACCGATTTTCTAAAAACTCAAAATAAACTTTTGTTAAAGGAAAACAAAAAATTGTCTAAAGAAGCTCAACTATTACGGAAAGATAATGTGGCTTGCCAAGAGTGCAATCACTCCTTGGCAAGAATGGAAGATCTTGAAGAAGCTCTTTCTAAGTCCCACTCCACTATTGAATTACTTACTAAGGAAAAAGGGACTTAGAAAGAACTTTAAAAACATCTCTTACTCAAATAGAAGAAGGAAAGAAATCTTTTGCGAATCGGTGCGTTATGTTAGTAACGGAAAACACCGCTCTTAAATCTCGAATTCATGATTTAAACATGGCCATTGAAAATTTTGGTGATGGCCAAAGGTCTCTTGACATGATCTTGGCCAATCAATGCCATGGTAGTGCAAAATATGGGCTTAGCTATGTTACTGGGAGCTATCACCCAGCGGTAACTATTACCGCCGGTAGTAGCAGTAAACCCAATAATCGTAATTCTTATAATAAAAATCAATTTCAAAATTTAGATGTAACCTCATCTTCCTGCAAGAGTATATACAGAACTCCGAAAAAGGTCTCAACCCCTTTTATATCGTGTGCCAAATGTTATATATTTGGGCACACCTCAGACTCATGTAGGAAGAAGGGGCGAAGTGGGTTAAAACAAATCTGGGTGCCTAAGGTTTCCACCTATTCTATAGGGGGAACCTCTTGGGTATCCAGATCTTTACTCTCATCCTCTTTTTAGGTATGTTGGCAGGTTAAGGATAATGAAGACATGTGGTATTTGGACTCGGGATGTTCCAAACACATGACGGGCAACAAAGCAAAGTTCCTTTGCCTTGAGATGAAGAAAGGAGGGATGGTGACATTCAGAGACAACGGAAAAGGAAGGAGCATAGGCATCGACACAGTGGGTAATGAATTGTTTTCAATTTCTAATGTTTTGTTTGTAGAAGGTTTGAAGCATAATTTAATTTCAATTAGTCAATTATGTGATAAAGGTTTTAATGTATTATTTGAATCATCTACACACATTTGCAAAATCTTAAATTATAAAACAAATGAAGTCATACTCACTGCACCTAGAATGCATAATGTTTATATGATTACCTTTAATAATCTTTCAAATTTTTCTTTAAAATGTTTTATCTCTAAAAATGAAGAATTAGAACTTTGGCATAGGCGCCTTGGTCACTCTAGCACCAAGCTTATTTTGAATTTATCAAAAGATAAATTAATTATGGGATTACCTATGCTTAATTGTAATATATCTTCTCTCTGTATGCCTTGCCAAAAAGGAAAATTTTCAAAAAGATTTTTTAAAAGCAAAATGTAATTTCTACTACTATACCACTTCAATTAATTCACATGGATTTATTGGGACCGGTTAGAACTTCTAGTATAGGAGGTAGAAAAAACACTTTTGTGTTAATTGATGATTATTCTAGATTTTGTTGGACTATATTTCTATCTTCCAAATCCGATGCATTTCTTGAATTTACTACATTATGCATTCGCATTCAAAATGAACTTGATTTAAAAATAAATGCATAGGATTGGATCATGGAGGAGAATTTGAAAATGATAAGTTTTCTTCTTTTTGTAATGATCTTGGAATTAAGAATGAATGTTTTGCTCTACACATCCCACAACAAAATGGTGTAGTAGAGAGGAAAAATAAAACTCTTCAAGAACTAGCACGCACTATGCTATCCGAATATGGGTTGCCTAGATCATTTTGGGCAGAAGTTGTTAATACTTCATGTTATATTATTAATCGTGTCATGCTTCGCCCAATCATAAAATTAACATCTTATAAGCTATATTTTAAAAAGAAACCTAATGTATCTTATTTTCATGTTTTTGGTTGCAAATGTTTTATTTTAAACACTAGAGATGCATCAGGAAAATTTGATGAAAAATGTTATGAGGGAATTTTCATTGGCTACTCTTCAACTAGTAAGGCTTATAGAATATATAACAAAAGAACAAAAACAATTAAAGAGTCTATTCATGTAAGATTTGATGAGATTGTTCCTTGTATAGATGCTAATTCTACAGGAAACGAAGAGGAACCCCTTTCCCCTTTGGAGCATGATAATGATAAATCACTTGGAGGAAAAGAAGAAGAAAAAGTGGAGAAAGAAGAAGAAAAAGAAGATTATGTTCCTCCATGTGTGCTATAGTTTTCAAAGGACCATCCAAGGGAGCTTGTCATTAGAGAACCATCAAAAGGGGTAACTACTCATTCTACTTTAAATGAGTCATTTTCGAACCTTTGTTTTGTATCCGAAATAGAACAAAAAATATTTCAACCACTTTAAATGATGAATTTTGGTTTTTAGCCATAAATGAAGAACTAAATCAATTTGAACGCAATAAGGTTTGGAATCTGATGCCATCTAGTCATCCGGTTATAGGTGTTAAATGGATATTTAAAAATAAATTAGATGGTGATTCTATAATTATAAGGAATAAAGCTAAACTAGTTGCAGAGGGATATTCTGAAATCGAATGGGTAGATTTTTATGAAACTTTTGCACCATTTGCTCGTTTAGAATCCATTAGAATTTTTCTTGCATTTGCGAGTTTTAAAAAGTATAAATTATTTCAAATGGATGTTAAAAGTGCATTTTTAAACAAGATTATAAAAGAAGAAGTTTATGTTAAACAACCCCCAGTTTTATTAATGAAAAATTTCCTAATCATGTGTATAAATTGGAAAAAGTGCTTTATGGTTTGAAACAAGCGCCACATGCTTGGTATGGAAGATTAACATCATTTTTGTTAAAGCACGGATATACTATGGGAAGTGCGGATAACACACTCTTCATTAAGCATGTTAATAATGATTTGATTATATTGCAAATTTATGTGGATGATATTATTTTTGGAGCCACTAATGAAGAGTTGTGTAATGAAGTAGTTTTAGTGATGAAAAATGAATTTGAAATGAGCTTGGTAGGAGAACTCAAATATTTTATAGGATTTCAAATCACGCAAAGACATGATGGTATTTTTATTTGTCAATCTAAATATGTTCATGATATTCTTAAAAGATTTGGATTTGAAAACCTAAAGCAAGCAAATACTCCTATGAGCGTATCACTAAAATTGGGAAAGATGAAGTCGGTATTTCTATTGATTAAACATTATATAGTGGAATGATTGGATCATTATTATATTTGAGTGCATCTAGACCCATTATTATGTTTTCCGTTTGTTAATGTGCTAGATTTCAGGCTAACCCCAAAGAATCACATTTAAAAGCTGTTAAATGAATTTTTAGATATCTAATCGGAACAACTAGATTAGGCTTGTGGTATCCTCATAATGATTCCTTTATTTTACATGGATTTTCTGATTCGGACTATGCGGGATGTTCATTAGATCATAAGAGCACTAGTGGCACGTGTCATTTTATTGGCCCTTCACATGTATCTTGGTCGAGTAAGAACAAGAATTTTTTTGCCCTCTCCACCACCGAGGTCGAATATATCGCACTAGGTAGTTGTTGTGCACAAGCTTTATGGATGACTCAAACATTAGAAGACTTTTGAGTTCATCTACGTAACATTGAATTAGAATGTCAAAACATATAGATGTCCAACATCATATGTCCAACATATAGATGTCCAACATCATTTTATTAGGGATCTTACTAACAATCCTGTACATCACTCTACATCTAAACATATAGATGTCCAACATCATTTTATTAGGGATCATATTAAAAGGGAACATATGAGAATCAATTTTATCGGAACTGAATATCAACTTGTGGATATCTTTACCAAACTTCTCCCCAATGCTAGATTCAACATGCTTAGATTAGAATTGGGAGTGTTAGATATTCTGGGTTGAAATGTATAATCCTCAATTTCTCTCTATTTTTTTTCTTGTTGTATCCTATAGCACACATAATGACAAATTATATTCAAGCGAAAAATCTCAAAAAATTTTAGTTTCTCTTGAAAATCAAAGTTCTGTTACTTTTGTCGGGCGGTAGTTGTTACCGCTGGCATAAGCCTGATTCTTATTATATAGAATCCCTCTCTGATTTTTTCCTTTCTAAAAAATTTATTATACTGTATTTTCCCTAGTTTCAGAATGTTTCATGTATTTTCATTTTGATATTGTCCTTAAAAATCAAAATCAAAGATAAAACTTCAAAACAAGTACAAAAATACAAAAATATGCTTTTGTCTTCTATTACATTTACTTATTTGTTTCTATTTTGTTTCTAAAAATTTAAATCAATCAAAAAACTGTTTAATGCTTCATTGCTTAAAATTAAGGATGATTATATTTATTACTTAAAGATGATTTATGGTTAATTTTAATTTCAAGTTTCTTTATAACATTATTCTTGAATATAACATGCCTTGAGTATTATCTTACAATGTGCAATAAAGTTGGTTGTAGAATACTTGTGTAGAATTGTTTTTGCATGCCTCTAAGTCTGAGTGAAGTTTTATATTTGGTAATGAATATCTCACTTACACTATTTTGATAATCTGCATGTGTTTTTAAATCCTATTCTTGCATGCTTGTGTAGAACAAGAACTTACAATATTGAATTGCATAAATAGATTAACTACACATCATTTAACTCTTTCTTGAATTCTTTGTGTTCATGCACTTGTGATTAGAGAAAAATGGTATATAAAATAAAATTTCTATTCTTGCAAAAACAAGTGAATTCGGAGTCCTTAGTCACTAAACTAAAAAACAAATAATCAATGAAAAGGAAAACTCCACCAAGCACTACTCACCCTCCTAATAAGTCTTAATGAACATTGTGGGGTTGAGCACCTTGGCCAAGAATTGTAAAGTATCTTGTGCAAACAAAAATTTCACCACGTCTCTTTAAAAGTAAAAATTTTGTGCATTGAAATTTGTGGAAGTAAAATTATTTATGTTTACTTAAAGGTATGTTCTTGCATTACATATGTTCATGTGGTTTGATTTATACATTTGAATACTTTATCAAAACACCTTTTTGAACACATCATTATCTTTTATAACACTTCCACTCATGAGATTTGGACTCTAAACGCTTAGCTGCACTATTCTCTACAATTTTAAGTAAAAGCACGAGATAGCAAAGCATGATCTTTACAATGTTTATGTTTACTTGAAATGCAAATTAATTTACATTGTAAAACATATCTTTTCTTGATATGTGTACTCTTGCTTGCTTGCATCTTTTGTACCTAAATTCAAACATCTTCTTTTTAAACGTCAAATTTGATATATTGCCTTCTTTAAAATACTTAAAGTTGTTCAAGATTGCTTTCGTTGTGTCTACTATTTCTATAAATTGTAATCTTTACATAATTCACATTAGTTCATATTTCATTTACTCTTCCCACCATCTTTTGATAATACCAAAAGGGGGAGAATAAATTGAAGAAATCTATTATTTAAGGGGGACAATAAATTGAAGAAATGAATTATGTAGGGGGAGTATCCATATAGGGGGAGTATGCACATTTTACCATGCTTAACACATACTATAGACACTACTATAGTTATATATTATTATTTCTTTCTAGAGGATTTGTTATAATCAAAAGGGGGCACTACTAGAAAAATGACTTTTAGCCACACTTTTTTTGCCACGGGTCAAAAATCATGGCTAATAGTTAAGTATTAGCCACGACCCCCTAATTCGTGGCTAATAAGTAAGTATTAGCCACGGAAGTCAAATTCGTGGTAAAAAAGAACACATTAGCCACAGTTTATCGAATCCATGGCTAAAAAATACTATTAGCCACGATTTTCTAATTTGTGGCTAATATTTTAGCCACAATTCTTAATTCGTGGAAAATATATAAGTATTAGCCACATATTTTTTCCGTGGCAAAAAATTAGTATGAGATAATTAATTAAAATTTAGTTTTTTAATTTATTCATAACATATACGTAAATATATTAATATTAATTTAAACTTTAATTCACATATACTTAATTACTTTGTGTCACATACAATTCAATCACGTACATCACGTGCTATAATGAGGAGATCAACAACACTCAATCCAGATAACATTCGATCACGTTTTTTTATTAAAAATGCCGCAAAAACTTAAACTATTCGAAACGTTGTTTAATAAAAATGCCGCGATAAATTTCCCCCTAAAAATTTAGGGAAATTTAATTTCCCGCTACGTTTTCCTTATTTGGCACGGAGGACTCGAAACACAAACCACCCGGTTCTCATTTTGCTCTCATTGTTGAAGCCCTAGCCGCGGTGTATCCCTCTGCAGATCGACGCGAAGAGTTTCAGTCCAGATCGACTAGAAGAGTTTCAGTCCTGATCGTCGAGAAGGAATCCCTAGCCGCGGTGTCACTACAACAAATAACACCTACTGCGTCGTTTTTTTTGGCGGTGTTTTTAAAAACGTCGCCATAGATTTTGATTTAGCGGCGTTTTGTTATAAAAGCGTGGGAAATAGTATATAATAAATTTCGCGGCGTTGTTTTCATAAAGCGCCGCTAATCAAAAAGACTGGATAATTTGTTGTTAACTAGCACTGAATTTGGCTAGGTATATAAATTTTGCTTTTACTTACAAAAATAACAATGAAATTTTTTGTTGCATAAATATCAACAAATTATTTTGTTGTAAAATACTTGTTGCTAAATAGAAACTAAATATTTTTTTTTTGCTAATTATTTAAGATAACATATTTATGGAGGGAAAATTTCCCTCAAAAAAATTTCATTTCCCTCCAAAAATTTTCATTTCACTTTTCATAAATTTTTTGGTATTTTTAATTCCTTTAACAAATTAAATAAGCCCTAGCAACCCTAAGCCCGTATCTGCTCCAAGCGCCGCTCTCCCCTCTCCACACGATCTCCCCACCCTGTTCCACCAGTGCACTCCTCCACTCCGGCGATCCACTCCTCCACAAGCGACCCACTCCGGCGATCCACTCCACTCCGCGGCTCTTCCTTGGCAGCATCCTCGCGGCAGCACCTCGGCGACACCGCCTTCTTCCAAGTTTTGCTTCCAACCCATTACTTCGCCATCTCAGCTTCGCCATTCTCCGATTTCCTCAACCTCTCTGTTTCCAACCCGTTGATTCCTTTTCAGTTTATCACAGGACTCTCGGTCAAGCTCTCCACCAAACTCTAAGAGCCAGTCCCAAAGCAATTCTCCACCCAAAAAAAACTGAGGGTATTCTCTTTTTATCTTACGGATTTCAGTTTTGTGGCTTCAAATACATTCCTATTGAAGTAAATAAAATTGTGGCTTCAAAACATAAAACTCTAATTTGTTAAGAATTCAAGATATTCAGTTTTGTGCTGCATGTGGCTTCAAAAGGTAAACTATAATAAAATTATGGCTTCAAAAGGTAAAACTCTAATCTGTTAAGTAAAATTGTACAACATAGTGTAGCTAACAGTTTAGAGTATTGTTAAGGTTATTAATTTGTTAAGTAAAATTGTTAAGGTGCTGTAAATATTAAGAGGAGTCTGTAATAGGAAGGTGCTGTAAATATTATGCATGCAGGCTATTATGAATAAGGCTTGTTATGAGAGATTAGCTGGTGACTTTCTATCTTACAAAATCAATGCTTAATGTCTTAAACAAGAATTAAAGTCTTACATTTATTTGATAAGGCAAAATGTAATTATTTCACTTCTTCCGCTCTTCTCTTTTGTTGATTGAATCAATGCTTAAGGCAAAATCTTTAAGGCAAAATCCATTTGTGTATGTTTTTGAATTAATCAGTGCCTTCACTTGGAAATTGAGCAGAAAATTTTGTTATAATTGCTCCTCCATTCATGTCCACCTTGATTTTTGAGCAGAAAATTCTTCAGAGCAAGAAATTGGTTTTTCAGAGTGGCTTACCATTGACTTGAAAGGTGTTCAAATCCTTAAAGGTTAGACATGTTCTAATTTACTTTCTCATTTAGTTTTATTTTTGTGAGGGGCTTTGGATTGATATTGTTTAAATAATCAGGTAACTCCTCATATTTTTTTATTTTCCTGTTTTTGAGATACCTTTGGAACGATGTCAAACAGTAGAAGTTACCTTTGGAATGGTGTTAAATTTCTGATAGGCTGCTGTGGTGATACCAGAAAACTAAGAACATCAAGAACTGTCCTGAAACAGGGCATTATGGTTTGATTCTAGCCGTTCTCGGTTCAAATCCGGTTCCAAACTAATTGAGAACCTAGCTGTGTATATTTATTTTTTTTCTCTTCCATTTCAATTTACCTTATAATTTATTATTAAGCAGAGAAATATTGGAGAAGTAGTAATGGTTTGCCTCTGAAGCAATTAGACAGCGAATTCATGATCTGCAAGTCAACTAAGTGCTTTTTAGTTTTATTACAGCTTTGAGAAACCTTTTTTTACTATGCTTTGAAAAACCTTTTTATCCTATTTCCTTCCAGCATTTCTTTTTTATATGCTTTGAAAAACCTTTTATATGCTTTGAAAAACCTTTTTTATTTCAGAAAACCTTTTTTTACTATGCTTTGAGAAACCTTTTTAAAACCTTTTTATCCTCTTTCCTTCCAGCATTTCTGCGATTAAGAATATGGTTTCACACGCCATGTATCTCCTTCTCCCTTTTCTTCTCAATATTTCCCTCTGCTTTCATCTTCACTTCGTTAATCTCCTATGCTTCTCGACTTTTCATCGTTTTGCAGGTTAAACAATTTTCTTACACAAATGCAGTTTAGATGAACTATTATAGCAAAGAGTTTCAGGCACCAAGGTATTTTTGTATATAGTGAGTTTTTTTTTTCAATTGAATGGTAATAGATAGTTCAAATGGATTCAATGGATATTTCAAATGGAAGACTTATCATTCTTCTATTGTTGTTAATGGGAGTGGAAAGGTTAATAAAAGATGTAGAAATTGCCTAAATACATTATAAACTGCAGCTCAGGAAGGAGTCCATAAGTGACCAAATCTCTCTGCGATTAAGAGAATGTTTGATATGGAGATTATTGCTACTTCCTCTTTGTAAAAGGGCAGAGTATCTTCTCCATGACAATGCATGATTTATTTTTAATTTTACTTTGTGATAGCTTTACCCGCAACTTTAAATCTTTTTTCATGATTTGCACATCCTTTCTATTGATGGAGATAGAGGGCCGATGAATAGGTAATAACAGGAACTAGAATTTGGGCCATCCAAGGTATTATTGGACCCCAAAGGTATTCATTGCCCCTTCTCAAGCCATCCAAGGTATTATTGGATTTCTTTGCATCTACCATTTTTTCCTTATGATCCTTGATACAGGTAAGATAAGCAAAATAATGCTGTGACTTTTTTTTCTTCTTCTAATGAACTAATACATCAAGTTTAGAAGTGGTTCTTATTTCTGCTTCCCAATACAGAGTATGGGAATTTTTTTTGATCCTTCTATTTATAAAGATGTTAAGCAATGTATTCAGCCTGGATTTGTACTGATCAGGAGGTTAAGGTGTTTTCTACTTAATCGTTCAAGTTCTTTAGATAAAATTTCACTTTGTGTGCAAATATCACAATATCAAGGAAGAAGACTTGATGAAGTAGTAATACTCCCATGTATCTACGCCCATGCAAGATGTGAGGAACTCTTTCCTTCTCACGTGCATTCTTCTCGAATTCCTTACTATGATATGGTTGCTAAATAACTGCACATTTCAATTATCATGCATTGCTCGAATATTATCATGAAATGCAAATTTTCAAGTGCACATGTAGCACTTTGCTGTCGATCTTCGAAGAAGCCAACACTACAAATATTTTTCGTTGTAGGCTTATTATCAAGAAACCATTCCAGGTAAAGATTTCTTCTTGATCTTTATACAAAGGCAAAGTGTTTCTCCTTCTGGTAGATGTTCAATGTTTATTACATTGTGAGTATTGTGCATCACTCATATAGGAGCTAAGCTTCATGATCTTGCAGGTGTATTGAAGTGAGCAGAATGGTGAGAGATTATTTAACCACTAGAACATCGTAACCACTGCTATCGGGCACCACGACGACTGTGATTTCTTAGCTATATCGTTGGAGTGGAAGGAAGCATGCTTTAATGGCTTCAAAGCCATGGATAGGGAGCTCCTCACCAAACTGGACTGCTCTTACAACTGCACGAAGATGATGGCGATCATTAAACATGTTATGAGATGGCTTTAATGTTTAATATGTATTATTGATGTTAAGGATATATGAACAATATAAAAACTTAGGTGCACAATATGTATTATTGAGGTGTGCCATTGGTGCACAAATATTATTATTGGTGCCGTGAATATAATTTGATTGTAAATAGCTGGTATCAGTGTGCTTATAACATTATTTTTTTGTATATGCATTGAATTATTTGGCACACCTTCAAATCATGGCATATATATTTTTTAAAAGTAACTCGGACAAGTATTTGCCACGGTTTTTAACCGTGGCAAATATTTTTTTAAAAATAATTATGCCAAGTATTTGCCATGAGATCAAATCGTGGCAAATATTTTTTTTATAAGGATGCAAAGTATTTGCCACGGTTGAGAACCGTGGCTAATAATGGTCTTTTAGCCACGGCAGGGAAACCGTGGCTAATAATGGACTTTCAACCACGGCAGGGAAAATCGTGGCTAATAGGTGATGAAATCAGGATCTTTAGCCAAGGTTCAATTTCGTGGATAAAAGTCGTGGCAAAAGCGTATTTGCCACGGACTGAGCGTGGCAAATACTATTTGCCACGCTCGCATTGCCCACGCCCGTTTACCGTGGGCAGGCCGTGGCTAAAAGGCTTTTGCCACAGTTTAGGACTTTTAGCCACGACAATTTGCCCTGGCTCAAAGTCCATTTTCTGGTAGTGGGGAGATTATTGGAGCTTGTGTTCCGCATCTCTTGGTTTGAAAATAACAAATTCCACAATGTATTTCATCTTGCTTGTCGTGTGTTTATAGTGTACATGAACTATACTCCTAAAAAGTGCAATGCAGAATGATCACGGAGCTCAAAATTTAGAGCTACCGTGCAGCAGTAACTCCTACCACTGGCGGTAGATGGGATGACATTTGAAGACTGACGGCAGACAGTTTCTCGATGATGAAATGACGATATCTAATGCTGCGTGTTAGTTCTTACCGCGGCGCGGTAGGTCCATGATCCGTTGTAGTTAGCACAATCTCCATGAAGGCAGACACATTGTAGCACGATAGCATGCATGATGCTAGAGCAGAGCGGTAGTACTACTGCAGGAGGTAGTTTCTGTTGCCTATTAAAAGGATGGATCTCTCTCTTTCACGTATGAATAAAAGCCACAACTCCAACCTTGTGTGAGAGCCTTCATCCCAGAGTTCCAAATCATTCCATACTCCTTCCATACTCCATCATTGAATAATTAGAGTGCGACGGAGATTTCAACATAAGGACGCGCGCTTCAACTCTGATGATGTTCATGGCGATCCTTCATCTCCTTTAGAGCTTTTCTATATATGGAGTGTTTTTACTTTGTATTTCTTCTCTTTACTTTTGAAACGGTAGTGATTTCACCGTAGGGGTTGGCGTCTAGGCCTTGCGAGGTTTAGGGGTGAATTCGCCATTATGTGTGTGGAGACTAGGTCTATGTGTAGATCTAGGGGAAGGCTAGAGGCCATATCTTGGGGAAAATAGGCGATAGCCAATCGGTCCTTGGGAGAAGGATTAGTGAAGAAACAAAATGTGTTTTTATTCTATTGCCTCAATTTCAAGTGTTATTGAAATTAATACTCTTGTTTTCATTCCAGAGTTTTTAAGAAAAAATACTTTGGCACATTTTTTGAAGAAGTTCTAATTTTTGCAGTGCTACCGCGGAGCAGTAACTACATACCGCAGGCGGTAGTGACAGAACTCATTTTACACTTTTTTTATTCAAAAATCAAAAAGGCCTTATTCACCCCTCCCCTCTAAGGGCACATGCCGATCCAATAATATTATAAAACCTTTGTGAAGGTTCAAATACCTGAAAATCAGATGGAGGTATATAATGATCCAAAGCTTGACAAAGCCCTATATGAAATTAGAGAAAGGGATCAGTATGAATTTGATGTTGCTCAAAGAGAGATTGAAAAGAAGAGAAAGATATTTATTGAAAGACTGAAAAAGGGATAATATGTTGTTGAAAAAGAACAATTAAAAGAGGCAATTCAAATTCCTAGCACTCTGTTTGATTCCTCCAAATATGCTGTCAAGAATCTACAAGCTAAAGTCCTAACAGGCATAGGACAACTCACCAAAAGGGGTCTTAGATGTAATCAAGAGATGGAGGATCAGCAATTTAAAAAGAAAAGGGAGATTGTATTGAAGACAACTCCAATTTCTAGGAACCTACAATCAACAGTCATTGTGCCAGATCCTGATTCAGAAGAGTTAGACCTAGTTGAATTGAATGAGATGAAATCAAAATTTATTAGCCTTGGATTCTGTAACATCCCACAAATAACTAATCTCCTATGAGGGTTTTTGTCATGACTAGGTCATGACAATGCTCTGGGATGATAAAGGATACCCTAAGAACTTAAGGAAATAGGTAAAGTCACCTTGGTCTCCAAATAGTAAATTCTAGTTACTTAACCTAGGGTTGGAGTTCTAGGTATCAAATTGATCACCTAACCCTATCATGACACTCCTAACCCTTAGGGAGCCCCATGGGTCACAAAGGACCCATTGGGGTCCACACAATTGGTCAATTTGACCCAAGTTAACCCTAGCCCCAAATAAGTCAAACCACCCTATTTAGGGTCAATTAGGGTTCAATTGGCCCAACTGACTTTCCCTAAGTTCCCCTACCCATTAAGGGAGGCCAATGGGTCAACATTGACCCATTGGGCCATTCAATTTCACCAATTTGACCAAAGTCAACACTTGGTCAATTTTGCCCAAATTAGGATAATCAAGCCCAAAGCTCAATCCCTTTGGTCTATGCCCAATTTCAGTGGCACACATGATTAGTCATAACTGAAATTACATGAAATGCCATTCAATTTCTGGAGAGGGTGACTAGGAGCGAGAAATTGGAAGTTTCCCCCAATTTGAAAAGAGAGAAAAAGGGCATTCATGGCTATGAATGCAATCAACCCTTCAATTCTCCTCAAACTAATGGGGATTCATTCCCCTTAGCAATTATAAGGAGAATCCATCCATTTCTAGGCCAGATGAAGCGCCAATTCAGGGGAATTACACCTTGGCCGAAAAATGGCATAATGTCCATTAATGGCATTCAACTTTGTAACCCCCTCTCCCTTAATTGAGCTCCTTAACTACTTAGAGGTCGGAGAGGAGTGAAACACTCCAAGTTTTCAGAAGGAGTCATGCGCTGGAAGCAGAAGAAGTCATGTCCCCCAAAGCTCCCTGAGGCTCCATGGTGAACCATCGATCGGCAAGGCAAATGGTTAACTCACCAATCTGATCCCCTCCTCCTCCCTTAGTGCATAGATCCTAATCTTATTGGGGCTTGATTCAATCCAAATCGGGCTCGAATCAATTTCCTGAAGGGCTTATTTTTTATCTCTTTTCCCCCACTAGAAAACCCTACTCCGGCCACCACCAGCCGCCAAACCACCGCCAATCGCCGGCCACCACCTCGACGAAGGTGGTGGTGGCAATGGCCGGCCGGGAGGATATGTGGGTGGCTAGCAAATCGAGTACAAATGTCACCCAGGGCGGACTGTTAGGGGCCGTTAAACTTCTGGGGACGATGACCCACAGCCATCGGATTTGGCGTGATCTGCTAACCACAGAATGAAATGATATAATGTTTATGTTATTTGTATTTTGTCACACAACATGTAGTGAATGGTTTAAATACTAAAAATACATAGTTGCCTCTGATGTAAAAGTGTTCAACATGAAATATGTTGACCTTGGTGTCTATTTTAATTTAAAATTTGTTTCACTAATTTGGGCTTACTGGATCTCCCTCAGCACCCTTTTTGGTGCAAGGTGTCCCTAGGGCTAACCGGGGATATATTTGTGAGCCCCCATTGATCCAATAAGTCAAATGACCTAAAATTTTGACCATGGGCCAGTCTAGCCAAGACTCACATCATATCCAAAAATTAGAAATTTTTGAGATGATATTTCTATATTTTTGTAATAATTTAATATTACATACATAGCTTAAATATAGGGTCTATGGACCTCAAAATCTCCCAAATGTCTGGTGGATGGTTTGTGGGGTAATTATATTACCATGATAAAAATCTCAGCCCATTTGGGCTTCATTTGATTAGGTACTTTTGTGGTCAATCTAGGTCACATAGGGAAGGTTAACCCTAGTTCATTAAAAGTGCACTTAAAGGACTTTGAGTGATTTCCCCTCAATCAAAAGAGGTAAATATTTGGTCACCACTTTGTCATCAAATTATACACTACTACACTTAATCTTAGTGGGTTTTGGGTTGGTGTGCATGGGAAACCCAATTCAAACCCTAGGGTTTCATTTTTGGGTTAATGAAGGAAATAGTTTCATATCACCTCGGAAGAGCTTGGAACTTTATAGATTGTTTTATAGGGTGAGTGAACACCCTGGATAATTTTGTTGGAATTTTTGGAGTCATTAACACCTACTGAATATATAATATTTAATTTGTTAACTTTCATTTCAAGTGCAAAATATATAGTCATATGCTTTAAAAAAGTTATGAAACTTGGACAGTAAACTTTTCATGATGTGAGTGCCTGGAAATTTTATTATAATTCTTAGATAGGGTAATTTGGTAGTTACTTTTTAGTATATATGTCGAAAGTGAATTTCCATGATTTAAATTAATTATGTGGTCATATGGTTTTAGAAAATGTGAAATTTTTTCAGAGAGCCTCTAGGGTTATTATAATGCTCTGCAATTTTTGCACAATTATTGAATGAGACTATGTAGTGGTTCCTTCACAAATTGGTCTAAACTTAGTTCCTTTGGAATAATTAATTATGCGGATAAATGGAATTAGAAAAATATGAAAATTGGTCAGTGAGCTTCTCTGGTCAATATGGAACTTTGGTAATTTTATCATAATTTTTGGAAGGACATTACTGTATTTTGTTCATACATTTGTTAGAAGTAGTAGTTATGATTTATTTAAAATACATGGGTTAATGATCTTGAAAATACTCAATCTCTATTAGAGGACATTTTAGGCATATATGAACCCCAGGAGATTGATTCATGACATTTGGGTAAGAGGAAGCTGAAGTTCCTTAACAAATTTGGAATATGTCATAATTTCTCATTTAATGATTTTCATGGAATTAACTATGGAGAAAAATTTAATTTACTAATTTTCCATCATATTAGTCCATAAATAATCTCTGGATATATAATTTGTCATTAGGATACCTTGGAGTCATATGGGGCACTCATAAATGTTAATCTTTCCCCTTAAGATTGAAGAGGGTTGCGGATAGCCAAAAAGGAGTTTGGTGGTTTAGGGTCTTCCCATGAGTCCTTGGGTAGGGATTCTTTAGTGTCAGGTTATGTAGGTCAACTATATGGTGGAAGGGGCAAAAGTCCTTTCAAGACCTCCACTAATTCTAGGTGTGAGTTGTATACTCTTAGGTGGAGTATTGGTGTTCAAGAGAACAATAATACTACCGGTGAATCTTAATCCATTATAAGACTCTAAAGTAACATAAGAGGCTAGTGTTGGGTAGTTACAAATAAAATTAAGTGTCTTGTGAAAGGGAGGTTTTGGATTATCCTCTCATCATACCTCCTTGTACAGCTGCGAGCCCCTCACAAGGTAGACCTCAGGAAGTCCAAGACTAACACTTAAACTTATAAGGAATGTAACAAGGAAAGATTAATCTAATAACAAGTTATCAAGTACACATACACATACCCCTTTATTAAGGGAGGATAGTTTTGGTTGGTCTAGTCCTGCGAGCAGTGGGCATGGTGTGCGTTAATGGAGAAACGTGTTGCAAGTTGTGGCTTGGTGTTTGTTGAAATGGATTGGTTAGTCCGGTGAGCCGGTGGATCAGGAGTTCAATTGTAGCATATATGCTTGTGCATATAAGTGGTGGGTCATCGGTATTGGGCAGTCATTCACACTGATGTCAGTACATTGGCTCGGCAAGTGTGACTATTCACTTATCCAAGAAAAGACTGGCGGATTCCAGGATTAGTACAAGATGCTCTATAGCACCTAGCTTAGTGTACCGAGTAGTACGTAAGGTCTAGGTTAGCTAGTGTGAATACTGGCCTAGGAGTGGGGTGGCCCAACCCGCTGCCTCTGTTTGCCACTACGTGAGGTACCTGAGGGTTTAGCTAACTCCAAATTGGTGAACTAAATGTCTTTGTGCGTAGATTCGTGTGGGTGAGTTGCACTGGTGTGAAACATAATCTTTAAACCTTGCATAGCATTTCATATCATACGTAACATCACATAAAACCTACACCCCCATCTTATAATTTATTATGGGATCTTTTATACGTCGGGTCTTACAAGGAGACCCCTTAACTAATAAGCTTATATGGGCATTCTTATAAGTTAAGGTTACCTTTCTCTTGATAGATGCTTTACCATTTTACTATATCGCTTCCTTATTGCCCTTTCTTTACTAATACTTTATTGCTGATACATTATTATTGTATAAGTAGGCCCTGTGCTAGATAATCTTAGTATAGGTTTCCTGGTACTTAAGGCTACCGCCATATGCTTGTACTTCTGCTTTGATGTTCTCCTCTTCATTCCTCCCACACGGTGCCTAGGAGTCACTTGGGGAGGTGTGGGGGATTGGCTTAGTCTTTTGACTACCAGTCGGAAGTGACCTAACACCATAGGGGCTCTGAGTGGGAGACAGGGAGCTGCCTTAGGAGATCCAGCGCAACCATAGTACGATGCAGGAGGAGGTGAGCCAGCCTAGTTTGGGAGCAGCCGCAACGACTACAGGTTCCATGAGTGTTTAACATTATTACTTCTGCGAGTGTTATGCAGTGAGGACTATATGTACTGGGCAGGAGCTCTTTTTATCTTCAGTATTTCTTATCGTGGACTATTCTGTGATATTTTATATATATCTCCTTGTGATGTGGACTTAATCTCATATTATTCTACTTTATTTCTCTGTAACGTATGGTTGGCCTTGATGTGAATTTGCTGGCAGAATCGGTGTCTTGTAGTGGCGACCTTCCCGAGAGTTGGTGTCACCGCAAGGTGGTGGTTCTATTTGTGTTTACTTGATTTCTCTCCTTTGACGTTATCTCTAAAATATTGGTTGCAAAGTTTTCAATTCAAATTACATTATCTAAATTGTTTATCTCAATCTCTTAATCATAAAACAATTTAGTACTTATTTCTAAACTTGAAAATTATAATATTTTCACAAATTAGCTAAATTGTCATTTTGCCTTTCTCGTATTATAAAACAATTTAGTAATAATCATAACATTATAAGAAATAATTTTATTCCCTTATTCAACCCCCCCCCCCCCCCCCCCCCCCCTCTAAGGGCGCCTTAAGATCCAACACCCCCCCCCCCCCTCTAGAGAATACTCAGATGACTCACTGTGCACTTTCATGAGAGGCCCGCAAAGGAATGATTTTGCAACCAAGGATGCATGGACGAGAGAAAATGTCAAAATAATGGGTATCAAGAAAGCTTGAGTCAGAACAGGTAAGGGTGAGCATAAAAAACCGCAAACCGCAAAAATCGCCCGCACAGCACAAACCGCACCAATTTTTAAACCGCACTGCGTAATTTTGGTGCGGTGTGGTTTTGAACTTCTAAAAACCGAGCGTGGTTCGGTGCGGTACGATTTTCAGATCTTGAAAACTGCAAAACCTGCACCGCACTAACTAATTACATATTTTTAATTTTCATAAACACATGACATATCACATACATCTAAATAAAAGTACAACTTATAAATTATTAATTAATAATAGTAATTAACTAATTATATTAGTGCATATAGTTGTTTTCTTGCTTTAGTTGATTTAGTTTGTTGGTTCTCTTTCGATTTATTGAGGAATTTGCTGATTTGCAAGCTTTTGTTAAGTGTAAATAGTATTATAATAGTTCATTTAACTATAAATGTGTATTCACTAGCCTTCTCTTAATATTTCATTGTTTGAAGGATAAATAAAGATATAATTATATGGGTGATGTGCATATCTAGGACTTAAAGTCATTCATATTCATTATAATTGCATTTGATGTGTCATTTCATTTGTAATTAAAGTAGTCATATCATGAGGATTTTAGTATTCGAAGAACTATTTTTAGCTCTTGCTTGATTTTGTAATATTTGTATTTAAAAAATATTTGTATTACACATTTTTTCATGATAATATAACTCATGCAATTATGTTTTTACCCAAATTTTACATCTTATTTTACCTAACATTATTTTTTTGGTGTCTACGTATAACACATGCTAAAATCTGCACCGAAACCGCAACCACACCGCAACATACCGCACCAAACCGAAATCACACTGCGTAATTTCGATGTGTTGCAGTTTTGCTCAAGCCAAAACCGCGCCCTTGTAGTGCGGTTGCGGTTTGGGCCAAAACCACACCAAACCACACCACGAACACCTCTGAGAACAGGTATAGGGTGAGAGCACGATTAATCTCTCCCCGACTGTCCACACACTTCAATCGCCACCTGAGTCACCATGGTCTCGAGAAGTATGCGGCCCTCGGCGTGGGCTAGTAGGAAAAAATACTCCCTCCCCACATGAGCGAGTAGGAATATTCAGGCTCAAGTACTCGCCTGATTGAGGGGAGCTACTAGTGTTGAAGTGTTCGTCGCGCTAACACTCCATAAACAGGGCGAGTATGTGGGTACCGTCGACATCTCGCAGACTCAATGACAAGCACACTCGTGGACACTTGAACATTGATTTGGCTCTATACGCGGTCATTTTGTTAAGATGTACGAGCGCACTAGGGTCTCCAGTCCTAGTTCTCGCAAGCTAAGGCGGGGTGAGTCAGGCGTCTCAGCAAAGAATTAGTCACTGGGGAAGGTACTCAGCAATCTCATGAAGTAAGGCGAGTTGCCAAGGGAAATATATAAAGAAGGGTAAGGGATGGAAAAAAAAAGACAATTTTCAGTGATGAATCATTATGGTTACAGGTTCTGGGGGCCTCACCCCTACTTGGAAAAAATAAATTGAGAGAAAAAAAAATATTGCCCTTGACTAAGAGGCTGGCGGGTCTATAGGGGATAAGCTTTGCTCGTCATCTTCATCTTCGTCAAGCGAGTAGGCATGTAAGTCGAAAGGCGAGCTCTTCAGAGGCTACGGAAGGAAGGGCATCGAGATTAGCATCTCTGCAGTGACACTCTCCCACCCCACCTGCAAAGTGCCAAGGTTGCGTAGCACCACCCGTGTGGTCTTGGTGGACTTGATGACTAGGACCCTCCGCGCGCCTCGACCTCGCACGAAATGAACTACAACAACTTCATGTATTTGGAGGTGGACTCGCCACTCTCTGCCACTAGCATCTTAGAAGGGAAACTGTTGGGTTGCGCCTTGAGGGTTTCAACCTCCGCCTCCAGATCGCTAATGTGCGCCACCATTCAGACCGCCATCTCAGCATCTTATAATAAAGTCACATGATATGGTTGAACGAAAATGAATGAAAATTCATCAAATTAAATAGAACTCACAACACAACTGGTGGCCTTCGTGAGGAGACTCTCGACAACTCCAAGTTGCATCTCCAGGACTTGGGCTCGCTCCTCTGCTACTTTCCTCTTGGCCTCTATAGCGAAGTACTTTTTGATGAATCTTAGACTGCGGTGCGACGCCATATGAGAGAGCTCAGTGGCGCGCAGCTGGACCCGCGAGCTCTCACATGCGATATTGCGAAGAGTGTCCTTCTCATAGGTGGTGGCGTCCTCCCTCACATGCAGCCCATAGGTAAGGGAATAAGTGACCTCGCTAGCTTGGCCACGATCGACCCGAGATGGAATGAGGTAGGAGACCGAAACCCTATCAGTACCATCTAACCACGTGAGCAGAGAGCCTCATGTGCTATCCTGGGGCATCTGCCCCAAACCGAATTTGGGGTGCGAGTCAGGCATCTCCGCCTCACTCACCCCTGCAGCATCCTTGGATGAGGGCTTCGCGCCGCTCGGTGTGGCGGCCATCTTCTTCGCCACGATTTTCTTCAGCCTCTTATACGAGTCGACAAGAGTGGAGGGGTCAAGGTCGACCACAAGCCTCTTCCCCTTATTGCGGCTTGGCGTGGACTTGCCCAGATCGGTGGCACAAGCTTCTGCAGCAGCCCTCACGAGCTCAAGCGGGTAGGTCAGCCTCGCCCCACCCTCATGCAGCGAGTTTACATGGATTTGGCGCACGCCTGCAACAAGAATGAAAATAAGAAAAAGCCCTTAGAGGGAGCGAGTTAAAGGAATAGCGAGGTTATGCGAGTAGAAGCATACCTTCCCCCGACAATACATGGGGGGCGCAAGTTGAGACGACGTCGTAGGAATGCGACCTCAAAGTTCTTTCTGTGGAAGAACTTGTAAAACCTTACCGCCTCACCGTCCATGTGTTGTGCATGGTATATTGACTCGCTCTTTTGGACCAGTGAGTACAGGATATTTTCAAAGTCCCCCTAGACGAAGATGATCATATCATTCCAGTGGCGGACTTTGTTGGAGGTCTCGAAGACCTTAAGTTGCAAGCCAGTCAAATAAGTTGTAACACCCCAAATCTGTTGAAGCAGATTTGTGCTGCTGGGAGCTAGCGCCGGCACTAGTAGCTAACGGCTGGCGCTAGCCAATTCGACGAACGCTAGCCAGTTCGTCGAAGGCTAGCCAGTTCGTCGAACGCTAGCCAGTTCGATCAACGCTAGCCAGTTCGACGAACGCTAGCCAGTTCGACAAATGCTAGCCAGTTCATCAAACACTAGCCAGTTCGACGAACGCTAGCCAGTTCGACAAACGCTAGCCAGTTCGATGAACGCTAGCCAGTTCGTCGAACGTTGCCAGTTCAATGAATGCTAGCGCATTGCAGATCCGTGATTTGAAATCGTGGCCGTCAAATCCTTATGTTTTTAGATCTGATGGCTGGGATTTATTTCGGCATTCCTAAAGCCTTGACCAGAGAAGATTTTTCCTGATTACTTAAGGTCTTATCTCTCTCTTCAAGCTTGAGAAAGAAGAAGCCAAGGAGGAAGAAGGAGCCATCTTCCACCATTGACGGAGCACCGAAGCTCCGAATCGCGAGCCGGTTATATATCTGTGGAGAGCAGCCCGGTGCGGTCCTTTCCATCCAATTGGAATCTTGGATTCTCATGGCGAACAAGAAAATGACAAGGGTAACGATCTTCTACTTGGACAAGTGAAGTCCTCCTTCTTATGGCATGTTTGCATGGAAAATCCCCCACCGATTGGTGGAGAAAAGGGAGTTTTCTAGCGGGTTGATCATTTCGATCCCCTTTGGTTACTTGCATATAACATCCGGAATCATAGTACGGATATAGGCATTGTGTGTGAAACCCATCCAGACAGGTTGGTCTGGATTGGTGATGGTTATAGTGTTAATTACAACGGAGAAGACTCCGTGATTTGTATGCGCTATTTTCGGGTTCTATGTGCGGTAGTGTACTGCAGGGAGTCCTAGAGTTAACCTCTAGGAAATACTGGAAGTTGTGGGCAGATTCGATGATCTGTCACTACCGCACGGCACTAGGGCTAGCATCGGCGGTAGCTCCCAGGGAGCTATTTTGTTTTGGTGTGATACCTAATTTCGTTGCTCGGGCTGAGGTGAAGCCGTACACGCGTCATGCTGATTGATGCCAACGATTTGAGCACGGGCAAAGCTGATCCAAACCCGCTCCCATACCGAATCGGTGAAGAGGTAGCTCCTCGGTGCGCCGTATGATGTTGGGATTAGTCTGTAAGGCAAGGTAGTCTTGACGGTCAAAGCTCATGCGAACACTTTGTTTAAGGAGTTGTTAGGTGTAGCTCGGAGAGTACACCGTGAGAGTGCCTTGAGAGCACAAAACGTGTGGCCGTGCGTGCCCACGTTGGTGTTGATTGCTTATACATGTGGCGCTTGAACGCACCTTGTCAATCTATGCCTATACTGTATGCCTGCAGGGAAGGAGTACCACCACCCTGGCATTAGGGGTGGGGTCGTTATAATTTTAGTCAGCTTTAGCTGACCGGTTACTTTTTTGCCACGTTTTGGTGGATTGTTGATGCAGGTGCAGGTGAACCAAGTGGGAAATAGCGGGCGGTGGCCCTTTTTGCTGAGTTGGCCCTCGAAGGCTAGCCTCTCTTCCACTTTTCATGTATTGTCAGCCTGCGTGCCGATGTATGTTTGAGTTTAATACATTATTCAATGTAAGGCCTTAAGGACGTAACTCTTTTGTTTCGTTCCTGGGATAGTGAAAAGTTCTAAATGATGTTTTAATCAAATGCTTCCGCTTACGCTTTAATTACTCTCGTGTAGTTGTAGTTCTTTTCTGATTATCACCTTATGATGCTTAGCTAGTGTGTATAGTATGGCGTGGGGTCCCGACCGGACCTAATGTTATATTATTTATACTCGCAAGGTGTTACAATTTGGTATCGGATTTAAGGAATCGATCTGTAGTTTCGTGAATTTGAGGCCGAATTCATTTTAAGGGGTAGAGTGCACGTGTTGTGCGTTCACCAAAAACAATTTCAAAATTAACAAGAATGTCCACTTAGGAATGAAAATCATGCTTGTTTGTGGAACCTGAGAGTTCCTTGCTTGTTTGTTGTTATGTTTTCTGTCCCTGTCTGTGTTTCGCACGATTATAGGTGACTAGGAGTGGTGCGGGGCAGTCTCAACCCCATAAAACTGCTGAAAGTAGTGCGTCCGCTGAGGTACCATCGACCACTCCTTCTGCTGAGATGGTTAGATTGGTCACTAAAGCGGTCTTAGTGATGATCAATAACCAAGCTGGATGACTTCCACAGCCTACTACTCCTACTCCAGAGGTGGCCCCAATGCCTGTTACTGCAGTGGAGCCGAGAGCGGAACCTGTTGTAGAGCCCAGGGTGGAACCGAGAGTGGAATATGTAGCTGCGGGGCGAGCACGCGACCAGCAGTTGAAGCACTTTATAAGCTTCAACCCTCCAACCTTTTCTGGTACTGAGTCCCCAACAGAGACTGTGGATTGGCTGGCAACAGTAAAGAAAACTCTAAGGGAAACAACAACTGAAGAGGCGATGAAAGTCACCTTAGCAACTTTCCTTCTGAATGGAGAGGCAGGGCTTTGGTGGGATGAACTGGAAGCGCACAAGTTGGATGGTAGAGTTATTACCGAGGTCTCGATTGCAGAGTTCACAGGTCTGTTCCTCTAGAGGTTTATTCCCTCTAACCAGCGCCGTGCATTGCAAAATCAATTTCTGCGGCTAACTCAAGGCGACTGTTCGGTGGATGACTACATGCATGAGTTCACGATATTGAGTCGCTATGCAGGATCTTTGGTATAAGATGAGGAAGATAAGACGAATAGATTCTATGAAGGCCTTCGAGATGAGTTAAGGCTGCTTTTGGCAGGCCCTATGACTTTTGATTTCCAGGTTATGGTGCAAACTGCCAGATCACTGGAGCTAGATATGCAGAGAGTGCAACGCTCAAAAGGCCTTAGCAAGAAGCCAGGATTTCTCGAGCCGACCTCTCAATTAAAGCCTGAGTTCAGAAAATATAAGAGGAAATCTAGGTTCGCTGAACTAGCTCCTTCTAATATTTCGGGAGCAACTACTGTGCGTGGTCCTATCACGTGTTTCACCTGCAGGAAGGTGGGACACAAAGCCGCAGTGTGTCGAACTGGTCCCCAGAAGGCAGGAAATCGAGCGGTGCACTATGCTCGTGCGGCGGGTTCATGTTATGCGGAGAAAGGCAAAGTTGTGGAGTCTTCGGGTTCCCAGCAAACTCCGACCTAGCCGAGAGTCTATTCGCTTGGCCAGCAAGAAGCCATCCGACAAAATGATGTCGTCACAGGTATGAAGTAAAATTTAGCTTTTACAGCTTAACTTGATTTATACTGCATGCATGTACGACTATACCTTTGTTGATGTGCTTTTAGGCTTCATTCTAATCTTCAACTATCCGGCGAGAGCTCTCTTTGATACAGGAGCATCGCACTCCTTCTTATCTAAGGACTTCATGTTGCGAATCGGAGTACCGTCTATCCTGGTGAAGGATAGACTGGAGGTAGTGCTGCCCAATGGATCTCGGATGAGCGCAGATAGGTTGAGTCATGTAAAGGTGCGGATTGGGAATCTAGATTTCGACTTCGAAGCGTCACTACTACCATTAGCTGAGTTTGACGTAATCTTTGGCATGGATTAGCTCGCGAAGCAGCGAGCATGCATCAATTGCAATCGAAAAGAGGTTAATCTGGGAAAGAACACCGGTGACGAGACCATATTTGTGGGTATGCGAGGAGCGAGCAAGACGCTGATGTCTGCTCTCCAGGTGGTCAAGGCAGTGAGAAAAGGCGGGGAATTGTTCTTCACGTTGTTGGAGGCCTCGACTCCTAAGCCCAGTATAAGTGATGTCCTAGTAGTGGCAGAGTACGTGGACGTGTTTCCTAACGAACTCCCTGGGGCTCCACCCCAGCGAGAGTTCAATTTCTGTATCAAGTTGGTGCCAGGTGCCAAACTTATGGCCCGCTCACCGTACCGGATTGCGCCAAAGGAGTTGGCAGAGTTGAAAGTTCAGCTGCAGGAACTGCTAGTGCAAGGCTATGTACGTCCAAGTTCATCCCCTTGGAGTGCACCAGTCCTCTTTGTGAAAAAGAAGGATGGGAGTTTGCATCTATGCTTAGACTATCGAGAGCTGAATAAGCTGACCGAGAAGAACTGTTATCCAATTCCAAGAATCGATGACTTATTCGACTAACTGGTTGTGTCGACGGTATACTCGAAGCTAGACTTAAGGTATGGCTATTATCAGCTTCGTATAAGGGAATGTGATATTCCTAAGACGACGTTCAGTACCCGTTTTGGACACTACGAGTTCACGGTAATGTCGTTCGGTCTCTCCAACGCACCATCGGTATTTATGGACTTGATGAATAGAACGTTCCGAGAGTACTTAGACCGATTTGTGATTGTCTTCATCGACGACATTTTGGTATACTCTTAGTCTGAGGAGGAGCATTCAGAACATCTGCACGCAATGTTGAGCACCTTGAGGAGGAGTCGGCTATATGCGAAGTTCTCCAAATGCGAGTTTTGGCTACCATCAGTAGCATTCCTGGGTCATGTCGTTAGTGGTGAAGGAATAGCAGTCGATCCGTCAAAGATAGTGGCAATCCGAGAGTGGCCTGTGCTGAAAAATGTGTCTGAAGTCCGAAGTTTCTTAGGACTTGTCAGTTATTATAGGCGCTTCGTAGAGAACTTTTCGAGGATCGCACTTCCTCTCACTAAGCTGACTAGGAAAGATCAGAAGTTCGGTTGGTCACCTGAGTGCACACGAGCTTTTGAGGAGCTGAAGAGCCATCTGTCCACGACACCCATTCTATGCTCGCCATGTGGAATGGAAGGCTATGAAATATATAGCGACGCCTTAGGGAGTGGCTTGGGTTGCATCCTGGTGCAGTTCGAAAAGTTGATCGCTTATGGCTCCCGACAGTTGAAGGTACATGAGAGGAACTACCCGGTCCATGACATGGAGTTAGCGACCATGGTATTCGCTCTAAAGTTATGGAGGCACTACTTATATGGCGTGAAGATCGACATCATTACCGACCACAAAAGCCTCAAGTACTGTTGGATCAGAAGAAGATGAATATGCGACAGAGGAGGTGGATGGATTTCCTGGGGAACTACACCTTTGATATTCGTTACACTACCAGAAAGGGGAATGCGGTGGCAGACGCGCTGAGCCGGCGGGCTCCCGCACAGGCAAGTTGGATTTTGATGCATAATGAGCATCTAATCTGTGATCTGGGGTCCCTGGATATCACTTTTGTCGATAAGAGAACGTCTACTACTACATGCTTGAACTGGACGGAGGTTCAATACGACCTTGTAGACCGAGTTCGCCAAGCTTTGGATCTGGATGAAAGCATGAAACGTTACAAGGCGGAGACTTTGGATGGGTATAACACTGAGTTCTCTTTCGACGATGGCCTTCTATGGAAAGGTGCGAGATTGTGCATCCCAAAAGTGGCCAATTTATGGGGAGAATTGATGTACGAGGCTCACTTTACCAAGTACTCGATTCACCCGGGGAGCACGAAGATGTATATGAATATGAAGAAACTCTTCTGGTGGCCAGGATTGAAGAAAGATATTGCTCTCTACGTGGCAAAGTGCCATACTTGTGCGTTAGTGAAGGTTGAATGTCAAAGGCCTGGTGGGTTTCTGAAGTCTCTACCGATTCCGGAGTGGAAGTTTGACGATATCTCGATGGATTTCGTGCACGGGTTGCCGAGATCACAGTATGGGAATGACGCCATCTGGGTGATCGTAGATCATTTAACAAAGGTATCGCACTTTATTCCGAATTGGAAGGATGATTCATTTGAAAAGCTCGCAAAGTTATACGTTGATATTATCGTATGATTGCACGAAGTTCCCCGTAGCATCGTGAGCGATCGCGATGGGCTTTTCACATCAAATGACTGGAAACTGATCCACCAACTATTGGGCACCAAGATAAATTTTAGCACGGCCTTCCACCCGCAAACGGATGGACAGACCGAGAGGACCAATATGACGATGGAAGACATGCTCCGGATGTTTGCCCTGGATTACAGAAAGAGATGGGAGGATCATATCTATATGATTGAGTTTGCTTACAACAACATCTACAAAGCAAGTATCAAAATGGCTCTGTTCGAAGCCCTTTATGGTAGGAAATGTCGTACGCCATTAGCTTGGGCTGAAATGGGCGTCACGAAGTTGTTGAAGCGCAAGGATGTGGATGAAGCGAACACGCCAATTTGGGCAATATGAGAGTGGTTGCTCATTGCTCAAGATAGGCAGGCAAAGTATTACAATGCGCATCACCGGAACAACGAGTTTGCCATTGATGATTAGGTGTACCTAAAGATAAAACTGTTCAAGGGAGTATCGAGGATCTAACGCTTGAAAAAGCTGAGTCCAAGGTACGTATGACCGTTTGAGATTCTAGAACGCATTGGTGAGGCTGCCTATCGGCTTGCTCTACCTGATGAGTTAAGCGGGTTGTACGACGTATTCCACATCTCCGTGTTGAGAAAGGCTGTGAAAGAGCATACGCATATTGTTGCGGTTGATGAGGTGTCGATTGATGTTGGGCTAGAGACGAAAGTCAAGCCCATGCGCATCGAAGATACCGAGGTGAAACAATTGCGGAACAAAGCCATTCAAATGGTAAAGGTCCGTTGGGACAACTGCGGAAAAGAGGAACTCTCTTGGGAAAGAGAGCAAACCATGCTTGCGGAGTACCCCGAGCTTATCCTTTCAGGTATAATCTATTTTTGTACCTTTCTGTTTTCAAAATTTTGGGCTGAAATTCTGTTAAGGGGGGTGTAGTTGTAACACCCCAATTCTGTTGAAGCAAATTTATGTTGCTGGGAGCTAACGCCTGGCGCTAGCCAGTTCGACGAATGCTATCCAGTTCGTCGTACACTAGCCAGTTCGTCGAACGTTAGTCAGTACGTCGAATGCTAACCAGTTTGACGAACGCTAGCCAGTTCGACGAACGCTAGCCAGTTTGTCGAACGCTAGCCAGTTCATTGAACGCTAGCCAGTTCGACGAACGCTAGCCAGTTCGTCATACGCTAGCCAGTTCATCGAACGCTGCCAGTTCGACGAACGCTAGCGCATTGCAGATCTGTGATTTGAAATCGTGCCCGTCAAATCCTTATATTTTTAGATCTGATGGCTGGGATTTATTCCGGGATTCCTTAAGCCTTGACCAGAGAAGATTTTTCCTGATTACTTTAGATCTTATCTCTCTCTTCAAGCTTGAGAAAGAAGAAGCCAAGGAGGAAGAAGGAGCCATCTTCCACCAATGACTGAGCTCCGAAGCTCCAAATCGCGAGCCGGTTATAAATCCGCGGAGAGCAGCCCGGTGCGGTCCTTTCCATCCGATTGGAATCTTGGATTCTCATGGCGAACAAGAAAATGACAAGGGTAACGATCTTCTACTTGGACAAGTGAAGTCCTCCTTTTTATGGCATGTTTGCATGGAAAATCCCCCACCGATTAGTGGAGAAAAGGGAGTTTTCTAGCGGGTTGATCGTTTCGATCCCCTTTGGTTACTTGCATATAGCATCCGGAATTGAAGTACGGATATAGGCATTGTGTGTGAAACCCATCCGGACAGGTTGGTCTGGATTGGTGATGGTTATAGTGTTAATTATGCCGGAGAAGACTCCGTGATTTGTATGCTCTATTTTCGGGTTCTGTGTGCGGTTGTGTACAGCAGGGAGTCCTGGAGTTAATCTCCAGGAAATACCCGAAGTTATGGGCGGATTCGATGATCTGTCACTACCGCCCGGTGCTAGGGCTAGCGCCGGCGGTAGCTCGCATGGAGCTGTTTTGTTGAGGTGTGATACCTCCTTTCGTTGCTCGGGCTGAGGTAATGTCATACCCGCGTCGTGTCGATTGATGCTGACAATTTGAGCATGGGCAAAGCTGATCCAAACCCGCTCCCACACCGAATCGGTGAAGAGGTAGCTCCTTGGTGCGTCGTATGATGTTGAGATTAGTCTATAAGGCAAGGTAGTCTTGACGGTCAAAGCTCATGCGAACTCTTTGTTTATGGAGTTATTTGGTGTAGCTCGGAGAGCACACCATGAGAGTGCCTTGAGAGCACGAAACGTGTGGCTGTACAGCCCACGTTGGTGTTAATTGCTTATACATGTGGTGCTTGAATGCACCTTGTCAATCTATGCATATACTGTATGCCTACAGGGAAGGAGCACCACCACCCCGGCATTAGGGGTGGGGTCATTATAATTTTGGTCAACTTTAGCTGACTGGTTACTTATTTGTCATGTTTTGGTGGATTGTTGATGCAGGTGCAGGTGAGCCAAGCGGGAAATAGAGGGCGGTGGCCCTTTTTGCTTAGTTGGCCCTCGAAGGCCAACCTCTCTTCCGCTTTTCATGAATTGCCAGCCTGCGTGCCGATGTATGTTTGAGTTTAATACATTGTTCAATGTAAGGCCTTAAGGCCGTAACTCTTTTGTTTCGTTCCTGGGATATTGGACAGTTCTAAATGATGTTTTAATCAAATGCTTCTGCTTACACTTTAATTACTCTCGTGTAGTTGTAGTTCTTTTCTGATTATCACCTTATGATGCTTAGCTAGTGTGTATAGTATGGCGTGGGGTCCCAGCCGGACCTACTGTTATATTATTTGTACTGGCAAGGTGTTATATAAGCGACTCCGTATGGTTCGCTCGGTAGATGAATAATTTGTGTAAAAAGCGTGGTTTAACTCAATCCTCTCCTAGCACAGATAGCACGCGAACGAAATGACCATGGATATCGTGTTTGTGTTGATCTGCGTGGGCACCAACCCGAAGTATTTGAGAAATTACTTTACCTCCCGCCACAGGAAGAGGCGGAGCCCGACGTCAAAGTGAGAGTGGGTAAAGGTGAACCCGTCTGGAAGAAATGTATTAATGGCCTCGCCTTCCCTTGGGTAGCAAACAGAATATCCCTCTAGCAAGAGGGCAGTCTCGAAGGAGAGACAAGCCTCCTCTGACACCTTTCCTTCGGGGAAGCAGTGATCAGCGAAGTTGGCGACGCAGTTCCCTCTCCCATTAGCAGACTCAGCATCGCCGTCCATTGTGAATAGTGTTCGCAAGTGGAAGAGGTGAGTGCAAGAAAAGGGAGAAATGGCAGGGGCAGTTAAAGCGGTTGTTAGAAAATAAATGTGGGGTATTTATAGAAAAGTAGGGGAGGTGGGAGTCGCGACCGTTGACGCGACCCACTTGCTACAAGAACAATCACCCTTCCCTACATGCAAAGTCTCATCGGCTTGCCCCTAAAATGCGAGCAAGAACACCCCTACCGCTCGATTAGACATAAAAATGAGAGCAATAAAACATAATATGTGAGCCATATCAAATGAAACTATAAATCTCCACGAGGCAATGTTAAGAGCAGGAAGAAATAATATTACATTGTTCGGTGCGAGAAAGTAGAAGAAAATAATAACATTTAAAGGAAAAAAGAAAAATATGAGTGGGATCACAGGGGGTGCCACATCTACAAAACCCGACGTCGCGTCGCACCCCAGTGCCTCTCCTGGAATGGATGGACTCACATACCGCAGTGATTTCCTGCTGCATCGAGCGCGTGAAGTCTTTGAGTCGCTTGAGGTGACCCTCTATTAGGGTCATGTCTCCCCCCCCCCTCGCATTTTGTTGTATATCTTCCACGAGCAAGACGCAGTCCCCCTCCAAGGCGTCCATTCGCCTCTCTAAGGCAAGGATGCGAGGAAAGGGCTCATTCTTGTTTGAACCCCTATCCTCCTGGGGCTCACAAAGCATGTACCCATATTTCTAAAGCACTACCATTATTCGATTTTACGTCTCAGCAGCATTAGAGGGGTGTCCCTAGTACTCGCCAATTATGGAGGGGGAAGGCGGCGTCAAGTAGTTTCCTGTATCATCCAACTCATTAGTTATCAAGATGTCAGGCTCTTAGAGTGGTGGTAAAATATCAGCAGGAAATTAGAAGCTAAGAAAGTGAGGGGAGATTGCATTCCCTTACCATGCGAAGTTCTGATACCCTTCTCCTCGCAATGAGGAGAGGGGTCTCGCCTCGGCGGCTCGGAAGCATCCTTGGCATTCCTCCAAAGGCGCGGGAGGTGGGAAGTACCTTGGACTTTCCCTAACCCACTCACGGCAGAGGCTTGGTGGGACCTTGCACTGTGGTGACCATTGGGGGTCCAGGAGTATTGCTCGCTGGGGTGATTGCAGTGTTGGCGAGTTCCCCGGCCAAGTCGCGAGCAGGCAACCTCAATCGCGGGGGTGGGGCTGGGGGTAGCGGCAAGATCGATATAGGTGGGAACTGTAAAAGTGAATGCATGGTTAGTTATTCATGATGTGCGAGTCTACTACGAGGAGAGAAATGGTCCCATACTAGGAATCTGAAGGTGAGTATCGGGGTTCGATTGATTGCTCGCACCCTCCTGCTCACCGTCTACATGTATCATCCATGGTAGCGAGGTGGGGTTGTGAGGTCTGAGGTTTTGAAATAGACATTATAGGAAAGATTGTAAACAAGCAAAAGGAAAGGGAATCACACCTAATTGGATGTCTTGAAGCCCAGGTTGAACCTGAGGAGCTGTTGTAGTCATGAAGGAGTTGCTGCCCCTCCAAGAGACTCGCGCCACACATTTTTGATGACCCTTTTTCCTACTCACCTTGGTGGCGTGCACGAGGTGTGCTCGGAGATGATGAATAGCATCCTAGAAGAGGCCACCTCATTCCCTTCCTTGAGGGAGGCAAGGCGCACTAAGATGTCCTTGGAAGGCAGCATGATGGAGACTAGCTGATGAGAAACGAAGGGAGGAGTTGGAGAGAGGTCCTTGGGATGGCCTCCTCCTGGGTATATATAACCCCCGGTGGGCCCCACCGAAAGATTCACTCTGAATTCAAGTCACTCGCCAAACACTCAAAGTTGAACTATCTTTCTAAGCTTGAGGCAAACTCGCAAAAAGCAGGGATTGTTTACAACCTCGGGTTTGTCGAGTGGACCAAGCAAGGCCAGCAGGTAGAAGGGGACAGGCTTGCCTATCGCTAATGTTATTATTACTGTGAGGCGTTAATCTCAAGAGAGTCGAGTAGCCTCTAGCAGATCGGCTAGATGTCCAGCCGATAAGGGAATCGACTCGCGTCTAACCGTTCGACTCGACCTCTAGCCAATCTGCTAGATGTCCAACTGAAATCCTCTTGATTCGCCTCTAGCCATTCTACTACACCTATAACTAATCAACTAGATGTCTAGCTGAATATGCGAGTGCAAGCTTGGTAGCAAGTCCCACTTCCCAGTTCGGGGCGAGCGGCGAGCACCTAGTCACATTGTGTTGGGAAAACACCCTTGTGATTTATCTAATAAATTATTTTAAAGTTATTTCATCATCTAGGATGTATTACCCATATTTTATAGAGAGAGTAATTTGTTCATTAAATGTCCTAGGATATCACACTCACTTAGAGTGTCAAGACCGGGTCTAATATAAGCACAAATTCAGTTGAGTTAAAACATGTGTCGAATAGAAGTTGACGCAACTTCGACTAGAAGTTGACGCAACTCTGACTGAAAATTGAAGTAACTCAGACTGCTTGTCGAAGTATCAAGTGAAGTCGACGAAACTTTGAAATGAACTCGACGCAAAAAAGAAGAGCCCGTCGAAGCCATCTTAGAAGTCGATGTAACTTCGACTTCAAATCGATGTAGAAGATGAAGTTCAAGTCCAAGTCTTCAACTCGACAGATATGTCGATAAGTACTCGATGCAATGTCGACATCTGAGTTTAGTCTGCGCTAAGAAGGATTTCGAAGCTGCTTCTATAAGAACTCAGAGGTGCGTCGATATGAAGAATAATGAATTCGACACAACGTTGGATACATACAGAAATAGTATGTTTTCTGCTGTCCTTTCTGATCCTTCTCCAAAGTCTTTCAAAGATGAAATTTGAATTACAATGTCTCATTTATTGCCAAGAATGGAATGGAGTATTTCATAGGAACAACAAAGACATTATTGGAAGTCATTCGGATTAGATGGACGGGTCAGGAAATATAAATAGAAGGAAATACTCAATGTCCAATGGATATTCCTTCTAAGGACATAACAGAAGAGGAAAGAAATTCAAACACTATTCGACAAAGAATAAGTATTCAGAAGAAGGAACAGAAAAAATAACTAATTGATTATTCTGTCTTCTTCTTCCTCCTCAAGTCTCACATACAGAAATTTAAAAACTTCTTTGTATAGGAATACAAGGCTGATTCTTCTTCAAATCTTACAGAAGCAAGCAAACAAGAGTACAGAGATCACAAGGATCAAAAGCTCATAACCATTGCATTCTTCTCTACCATAAGTAAGGGTTCATCTTATATACAGATCTTGAAGAACATCAAAAGCTCACAGCTGCTGAAGGATTCATACAGCAGAATCCTATTCTTCTTTTTCTTTCCCTTTGTTCTTATTTTGTAACTAAGAAAGCTTCCTAAGAATCCCTCTTCAAAGGATTTAGTGGTTCTAAGAGTCTCCTTATCAATAGAATCAATGGTTCTAAGAGTCTCCTTATCAAAAGACTTAGTGGTTCTGAGAGTCTCCTTATCAAAGGACTCAATGGTTCTATGAGTCTCCTTGTCAAAAGACTTAGTGCTGGTTCTGAGAGTCTCCTTATCAAAAGACTCAGGCACATATAGTGCAATACTACCAAGGTGGTAGAAGAGTGGACTACCCACATCTTGGGGAACCACTATAAAAATTATGTGTCTTCTGTGTTTGCATTTCTGTACTGTCCCCTTTTTACTGTTTCTATTTTCTGTGATTATATTATTTTGTGTTGGTATTGCTGACTACATAGTTGTTAGAGTAGTTTTATTTTGTGTGCATATTTAGGGTAAGAGTTTTAAAACTCTATTCACCCCCCCCCCCCCTCTAGAGAATACTCAGAGGCACACTGTGCACTTTCAATTGGTATCAGAGATATATTGATCATAAAAAGGCTAACACCTTGATCAAAAGATCACATCCCACATTTTTTATATTTAAAAAAAACTATTTTTAGAAAAATGAGTTCTAAGGACTATGCATCAACAAGACCACCAGTGTGTAATCTCAATACGTTTACACTCTAGAAGGCCAGAATAAAGCTATGTATGAACTCTATTGATGAAGACATTTTCAATGTCATTATTTCAGGCCCCCCCCCCCCCCCAGCACCAGTCCGAAAAGATGTCAGTGGGATAGTGACATAAGAAACTGTCCCTAGAGTAGAGTGGACTGATGTTGAAAAGAAGGTGAAGGCATGTGATGCCAAAGCCATGAATATTCTGGTATCAATTATGTTTGATGACAAATTCAAAAAGGTTGCTGACTGCAACTCTGAAATATGGGAATACCTTTCAAGATTAGCTGAGGGCATCTCTGATGAAAGAAAGGACAGAAAGTCCCTTCTCATATCCTAATATGAGATCTTTTATAAAAAGGCTGAGGAAAGTGTAGCTAAGATGCATTAAAGATTTGGCACCATCATAAATGAGCTGAAGGGACTAAACAAGGAAATTTCTCTGCCAGAAATTAATGACAAGCTCCTCATGTGCTTCCCAAGCACATGGGACACAAGAATCCGGGCTATCAGAGAGTCCAGATGTCAGATAAATATCCACAGATGCTCTGCTAGGCAAGCTCAAGTCCTGTGAGCTCCTACTAAAAAGCACGACTGAGACAAAAGCAATGGAGAAACTCTCAACTCCCAAGGAGTGGACCATTGCTCTGAAGGCTGCTGAAGAAGAGCCATCCGCCTCTGAGGAAGAAATGTTCAATCTCTTGGCTAGAAGATTCAAGATATGGGTCAAGACAGAAGACTCCAGAAGAAAGGAGAGGAGTTCAAGAAAACCAAGGTTTGATAAAACTCCTAAATAGGAAATAACTTGCTTTTCTTACAGAAAACCTGGGCACATTGCACCAGAATGTCCTGAAGAGAAAGGTGACAAAAGAAGCAAGAAGAAGGAGCACAAGAAGAAATCTTTCAGGAGGAAGGTAAGAAGAATGGTAAATATTTCATTGCTGAGTGACTTAGATTCTAAGTCAAGTTCCTCCTCGTCTGACAGTGATGAAGAGAGTGCAGCTTAAGAAGCCTGTTTAATGGCTTTGGAAGATTCTACTGAAGAAAATTAGGTAAATATCTTTGATGACTTTGATTTATCTTCAGAAGACTTTAAATATTGCTTTAAAGATTTTTGTAAAGATTATATTAACAGCCGGAAAGAACTTAACGCACTTAGAAAAGAACTGGAAGACCATAGAAAAGACAACATATATTCAGTCAACTATGACCTAAGAAACCAGATGTATAGGAAAGAGAAAGAAATAGATAATTTTGCTAATGAAAATTCTAATCTAAAAGAAGAGCTTACAAAGGCAAAAGCCTTTGAGGACTCACTCAATGGATGGAGTCAAAAGCTTAAGGACATCACACAAAATCTCTCCATGAGATTTAAACATCTTGGTCTAGGGGCAGATTCATTCACCAACACACTAAAACCTAGCAAACCTGCCTGGGAAAATCCTATAGTGTTCATTAGATCTAGCATAAATCAACCTAATAACAACTTAGGATCATGTGAAGAACAAGACAATAACCCTACTAAAAGCACAGTATTTAATAGGGAAAATACCACTGATCAAATAGGAATTCTAGGTAAATACCCCTTAGAAAAGCCAATAAAAATGATAAAATTCTTAATAAAAGGAATTATGCATCGAATAAAACTCGACGCAGGTTTAAAGATGCATCGAATGAAACTCGGCGGAGTTTTACACATGCTTCGACATCAACTCGAAGCAAGTATGAGGGTGCATCGAATTCTATTCGACACAACAAATATTCTGCATTGAATTATTATCGACGTAACTATGCAAACACGTCGAATTCCACTCGACGCAACTCTAAAGATGCGTCGATTTCTTCTCTATGCATGTTCTCAGCAAGAAATTTTCAATCATCTAGATATCTCTCTTTTATTCCAATTTATAGCTCTAGATGCTTTTGTCGCTCTAAATTTGGACACAAGGCCAAACACTGCTGGCATAAAAAACCAGCACTTCTTTACCTTAAGGGGTATACTGAAAGACCAGCCTACTCTTTCATAACTCTATATGATGATAGAAGAAAGAGACCCCAGCAAGATAGGGTCTATACTAATGTTTAATTTCATGTGCATAGAGGAGATTGTTCTACCACAAACCAGCAGTTCTATCTGGACAGTGGATGCTCTATGCATATGACTAGAGCAAAAGAACTGCTGGAAAACTACAAGGCCAAGGAAGGCCTTAAGGTAATTTTTGGAAATTCGCATTCTGGTCAGACCAAAGGATTTGATGTGCTCAGGTCTAGGGAAATCTCCTTCTCTAAGATAGCTTATGTTGAAGGGCTTTAACATAATCTAATTAGTATTGGTCAGCTATGTGATGGTGAATACAAAGTTATATTCACTAAGTCCTTATGACATATAGTTAATTATGTAACTATCCAAATTGTATTGACTACACTTAGAAAGGGTAAAGGCTATGTAGTAGATTTAAATGCTTCTGTTGTACGACTCTTTGTGCTGAGATGGTTATATTCTTAACTGTTTGAAACTAATTAAGTAACGCGCTCCTCTGTTCATTTAATATGGTGTGGGGTCCTGGCCGGACCTACTGTTATATTCTATGTAAAAGGGAGGGTGTTAAAACGAGTCAAGTGATTGATGATGAGAGTGTTTAGCTTCTGCTTAGAGATGTTGAGAGAGAGTGACTCTTTTGTTATTTTCATTTGGTTATGTATCGGTCATAAGCCCTTACTCTCTTTTGTTCTCATGCTGGACTACTTATATACATTTATGAGATTTTGTGATCGTGGACTTATTCATTTCTTTTATATACTTCTATTCTCTATTGTCCTAAAGGTTAAATGATCATACAAGCCGGCAGGATTGGCGTCTTGCGGTGGCGGCTAACCCGATTGTTGGTGTCATCCATAAGGCAGCGATTCTGGGCATAAGGCCCGGGTAACCCTCCTAGTAAGGGGGAGGGGGTCTTACAAACTAGTATCACTTGACAAACGATCATAAGAGAAAGAAGTCCACAACACTAGGCCACCCTGCTCGAGCTTTTGTTTGCAGACAAACTAAGCAGGAGAAGCTATGGTGTGCCCAAGTGTAAAAATCACAGAAAATAGTTCATTTAAGCATTGTTCTAGGCCAATTCTAATACAACCTTACTTTTGTGTAGTCCCCACAGTTCATTGATCCACGGCGTGCTATCCCTCCTACTCTGAATTCCACCCCTTTTCAGCAGACGGAGATGGGGCAAACTCTGACAAATATTCTGGATGCCCTCAAAGCTCAATAGGCTCCGGCCGCACATCCGAACCCCAGATCAAATTGGTTAAATGCTTTCAAGAGTTTGGCTCCCCCAATGTACCATGGAACAGAAAATGCAGTGAAGACAGAGGAGTGACTTAATTCTATTCAGGAGATGCTAGCAGGCATCAGCTGCCCAATCAACAGAGTTGTCCCCTTGGCAGCGTCTGCTTTAGATGCACATTCCAAAATATAGTGGAAGTCTGTGTTGGACTCCACTTTTGCAGGTCAGGAGATGTCAGATATCTCATGGGATGAGTTTAGTGATGTCTTCTTAGAGCACTTTGTATCTGCCACGGATAGGGACGAGCTAGAAGAGAAGTTCTTGAACCTCCGTCAGGGGACTCGGTCAGTAATTGAATACCAGAGGGAGTTCTCCCACCTGGCCAGATTTGCGAGGGTACATGACTTGGATGATAGTAAGTATGCTAAGAGGTTCTATCGGGGTCTCAGGGACCTAATGAGGCAGGTTCTACTTTTCATATCGCATGGCACGTCTACCCATATTATTGAGATGGCCAAAAAGATGAAGGCAGGACATTTCATGGTGCAGAGCATAGGAAAGAGACCGGCTGGCGGATCAAACTTTGGAGAGAGCAGCAGGGGTCCGCACCGGGGCAGAGTGATGAGTCACAAAAGGGGTGGGGGATGTCCTCATCCCAACTTTAGAACATAGCAACAGCCTCCTGCAGTGATGGCTCCTCCACCACTATGGATCCAGGAGCCAGGGAAGTAGGATGATCAGGACCGCCAGCCAGTGATATGCTTTGGGTGCCACCAGTTGGATCACATCAGAGCTAACTGCCCTCAATAGTTTCTTCCTCCTCATCCTCTAGTAGCCCCTCCAGTACAACAGGGCTGAGACTGAGGATGAGGATGAGGTCGGGGTCGAGGACCTCATGGCAGAGGCCAACAGCCAGAGCAGATGTATGCTCTGGATCTCGCAGAACCCCGGAACCTTAAAGAAGTCATTATAGGTACTTTGTTATTTTTTTCTTTATGATTACTTAGTACCTTTCAAAAACCGTAGTTGTATTTTAATTTATGACCCAAACAACAAAACTACCCAGGTATAGTGCTTGTCTGTGGCAAACCTGCATACACTCTATTTGATACATGTGCCTCGCATTCGTGCATCTCAAAGAAATTCGTAGACAACCTAGACCAAATATAGCACTTCGAGGGCATCCGGAGGAAGGTGTCACTTCCGGACGGGTCAGAGATAGCAACATGTGCCATGTGCAACAAGAACGTGGATATTGGAGGAAGGATATTTGAAGTGTCGGCAATGCTTTTGAAGATGCCAAATTTTGTCCTAATTTTGGGCATGAACTGGCTGCACTGGAATCATACTAGGATCGACTGCCCGACAAAGAAAATTGTGCTAAGGCATGGAGATTCTGAAGTAGTGATCGAAGGTACTAAACCCACCTCCCGTCTCTTATTATCATATGCACAGGTTATCAAGGCTCATGAGCAGGGAGACGAGGTGTACCTAATCTATTTCGAGATGGCGGAGACGGAGGTATCCATAATTGATATTCTAGTGGTTAGGGACTTCTCTTAGGTATTTCTAGAGAAATTACCCGGACTACCCCCCGTCTAGGGATATGGATTTCCGGATCCAGTTGGTGCCAGGAGCAAGGCAGGTATCTCGGGCACCATATCAGGTGGCACCAAAGGAGCTAGTGGAGTTCAGGACCCAGCTTCAGGAGCTGGTGCTCAGGTTTTGTCAGGCCGAGTTCATCGCCATGGGGAGCACCAGTATTATTTGTGAAGAAGAAGGATGGGTCGCTGCGACTCTGCATTGATTACTGGGAGTTGAACCAGCTGACGGTACGGAACACATACCCATTACCTAGGATCGACGAGTTATTTAACCAGTTGTAGGGAGCCTTCTGGTTCTCCAAACTCGATCTGAGATCCGTATATTGCATGTTGCGGATTCGGGAGGAGGATATCCCGAAGACAGGCTTCAATTCCTGCTACGGGTTAAATGATTTCACAGTGATGCCCTTCGGGCTCACGAATGCTTGATGAGTCCTGATCATATACACATTTATGGACTCATCCGGGCCGTTATTTAGTCATTTCTCCGCACTTTAGCCTTGTTTTAGTTTATATTTGATAATCCATGCTAGGTGCACATCTTGGCCCACTTTGGTGTGATTTTCATGCTTTTTTCTTTAGTAGTATTCTTGTGCTGTTAGGTGCCACTTTCAGTGGCTAGATCTGTGGTTGTGCGGGAATAGGAGTCGTGCAAGTGCTCCCGGTGCAATTCTGCACAGGAACACTGCGCACGATCACCGGTTCTATTGCGCACGACCACTGGTCGTGCGCCACTGATCATGCGCACTTAACCCTTTTTCACGAGTTCTGTTTGGTGCAGTGCGCACGACCATCAACGACAGTGCGCACGACCACCGGTCGTGCGCCACTGCTCGTGCGCACTTACCATGTAATTTCCGAGTTCTGTTTGCTGTAGTGCGCACGACCACCGGTCGTGCGCGACTGGTCGTGCGAACATTTTATTTTATAATTTCGTATCTTGCAGGTTCCACCCAGGCAGTGCGCATGATCACAGGATTCTAGTGCGCACGACCACTGGTCGTGCGCCAATGACCGTGCGTGCTGTTCAATTCAGCGCCTATGTAATGACCTGATCGCGAATTAGGTCGGGATTACGCACTTGGACTCCGTTCCTTCCGCCGTTTTCGCCATTTTCAGAGGGTTTTCATCCCCTAGGCCTCCTCCATCATCCAAGGGCTTGCTAGAAGGGATCCTACACTCATTTTGATCGCTAAGGAAGAAGTTCTTCGCATTAGACGTGGCCGGATGGTAAATCGCTGGAGAAGACGGGTCCATTGGGAGGTGTGACAGCCCTCCTCTACCCCGGACGCAGTTGGGACCGAGCTAGGACGCGGAATGACAACCCGGTGCTTCCTACCGTGAATCTACAACGAGACTCCGGATTCGGTCGTATTTCTTGCCTTTTTCTTCTACTTGTGTGGTTATATTTGTTGTAATCTCTTTATTTAGATGATGAATGCTATGAACCATGTGTATTATTGCTTATTTCATGATTTTGGAATTATCTAGTTCATTTGTGTTATTGAGGTGCGCCCTATTCCATCTCCCACTCCACCACCGTGACCGGTGCCGCACTAGCAATCGCTTGTGGCGTGCTTATTGTGACGAGGTGCTTGCGACCCTCATTCCGCATGCCTTCTCGCCCATCCGCCCTTTCGACGCAGCGCGCTCAAGGCCTGCTTAGTCTCCATCTCTCCAATCGAAGCATTGCATAGCGGCATTGCATAGGAGTAGGCGTAGTATTTTATTTTATTATTCGCAAACCAAACCAGCCATCCATTGTAACACCGACCAAGGACTTCGATCTCAAGTCCTTCCTCGATATTAAATTCCACCTTACTGTGTTCCTCAAGAGACCGACACTCGGGGATTTTCCCCATTATTATTACTTGCGCGACCGGTGCACTTGCCGAAAATATCGCATCAAGTTTTTGGCGCCGTTGCCGGGGAACACAGTTGTGTGAGTTTTCTGGAAAGGGAGAATCTGAGAGAGAAGCCCTTCCATTTGTTTATCGCATCTTTTATTTTATTTCTGTTCTCTTTATTCCATTTTCTTGTTTTATAGTAGGTTGCTTTAGTAAATTTTTGTTAGGTGTAGTATTTCGCACAATAGTGTTCTTTTTTTGAATCGTTTTATCTTCACACTATGTGGGCACATCTCAATTTCCGTTGCCGTTGGTGTGGAGCTACCTCCCACTCTAGTGATGAATTCCCTACGGAGAATAGTAGGCATAATTCTTATAGCCAAGCATATGGAGCACCGACTTCGTCTGGTACTCCATATGGTGCGCGTAAGTCTTATGGCTACTCTGCTGAGCCTTTACCGTCGTACTTCTTTTCGGCTCCAGCTCCCGCTGTGCCAAAGAAGCCCGCAAGGCAGTGCCGGTTTTGTCAGAGCACTGATCATGTCCTGAAGGATTGTGCCGAGTATCTTCGCCAATTGGACGAGGACGACGAGCCGGATATCCGGATCGTTCCAACTCCTAACTCTGGAGGCACACCTTCAACATCCGGTTATGTGTCTTTGTCACCTTCGCATCTTGAAGGGTATGGCATGGACACGGTCACCGGATGTGCGGCTGATCTGGGCTCTGACATTGCTGAGCCTATTCTCCCAGTGCATCCACCACCCCTAGTGGATTCGATTCTTTGTGAGGAATCGGTGCTCGACTTTTATCCGAGCACTATTCCTCCCCCTGTTGTGCATACTACTTTCGTCTCTGACGACATTGTTGAGGATGTGTCGCGGGATGAGGCTGGCGATTTATGTGTTATGCCTGCCCCTATAGAGGAGGACAACCTACTAGGTGAAGAGGAGTTTTCCTCAACACCGGTGGAGGAGGTCCAAACCTTGGGCATGGCCACTGTCGATCCCGCTGAACTTTGTGGCATTGATGACAATGCCAACATTATTTTACTTCCCCATCCTGCTGGGAGTGAGACCGGGACCACTCCCCCGATTTCTGATTATTTTTGTCCTTCTTCTCTTTTATTTCTTGATCCCCTTTCTCTATCTGAGCCTTTGCAGGTTGAGTCTTCACAGGTACCTCAGGAGGACTTGGAGCATGATGCTCAAGTCAATGTCGAGTGTATCCTCATATGTGAGGAGGTTGATCCCCCCTTCGTAGAGGAAGATCCACTCATTTCCTTCTCCTCCTGCTGCCTCCCTGGAGATGATACCTTGCTGGGTAAGGATAGTTTTGGTGAGTTGAGTGAGGATTCCTCTTCTTCTTATTTTTATTCCCTCTACCTGTGACGAGCAGGTATTATTTATATTCGGGTAGAGGCGTGACTGTTCTGTTGTCGTATCGGTACCCGCTACCGACACGCATATTAGAACAGTTACCTGTGCACTTCTCTTTTCATAGACCCATTAGCTAGGACCTTTATGTTTTCAAATAAGTCGTGCTGGGATGACAGTAACCCCAGTAGTTATCTTTATTTACCCTGAAATTTTATTTTGTCTGGTTTAGTTAAGTTTTTGTTAAGGCTATGAATGCCTCGCTGCGTGTGCTGACTCCTGGTTGTGCGTAAATTGCACGGTGGATAGAGTTTTTACTAAAATTTTGGCTGCTTGGAAAATTCCTAAGGCGCACGATCACTGGTCGTGCGCACTACTTATCGCGCACGACCACTGGTCGTGCGATCGGCCCAGATTTTTATAAAAAACCCGTCCGCCCGAGCCTTTCGTGCACGATCTAGGGTTTTCGTTCGCCGACGTCCGTGCGCCGTTTCTGCCTGCTTACCGCCGATCGTGCGCCTCCTTCCCTTCCGGTGAGCCCATTCCCTATTTCTCCTCCTTCCTTTGCCCTCCTACCACCATGAGCTCCAGAGATCGCCAAAAGGTCTAACAACGCTCCGGTCGCTCTTCCGCCTCTCCTGCTCAGATCCTCGCTAGGATGGCGACTTTTTCCAAGGATTCGCACACGCGGCGATTCAATTCTCTTAAAGAGAAGCCATTCCTATCACAGCGTCTCGTGGATTGGAACGAGTTGAACTCTATCGGCGACAATGGGGAGTTGGGGGAGGCCGTCCGCCAACGCTATTATTTCGATCATTGGAGCGAGGTGTTCGAGTGCAATGACCTCGGCTGCCGGGAGCTCACCTTGGAATTTCTTGCTACGTTTGAGTGGGAAGTGTTGCCCTCCGGTCAACGTCCGGGAAAGTGCTCTTTCCGAATTTTGGGCAAGGTTTTCACTCTCTCCTTATCCGAGTTGGCGGTGCACGCTGGATTTTACACCGAAGCCGAGGCCACGACGATCCCTTTTCTGGATTTGGATGTCTCCTTCCCTGATGGTGTTACCCCGCGTGCCGCGTGGTGTGCCCTCACGGGTCATGATGAAGAATATGTGGCCAGAAAAAGCAAATCCACATGGATCGTCGCGCCTGCTCTCCGACACCTGCAGCACGTCCTTAGCCACTCTCTTGTCGCCCGTGCCCTTAGTCAGAATGTAGTGGGGTGGCAAGATCTGATCTCCCTCTATAGTATGGAATTTCGGCAGCCTTTGCATCTTGGCTACATGCTCGCTTTCTTCTTCCACCACGAGGCCACTTACGGTCTCACAGGTGCCATTGGTGGTGCCTACTATATTACCCGCATTGCCAAAAGCCTGGGGGTTTGGAGTCATCTGCCTCCGATGGTGCAGGTGACTGCGCCCTCCTTCATCACTCGGGCCACCATGGTGAGTTTCCATCTATTACGGGTCGTGGGGAAGAAGAGTAGTAGACGCTTTGTGGTCGTGATGCCAGGAGATGCGCCTAGGGAGAGGCAAGGCGACGAGGAGCGCGGAGAGCCGGCTGAGCCGCCAAATACTCACCGCAAGGTAGCCCTTCTGCAGCCGCGAAGGCATTCATTTCAGCAGGAGCGGAGAGCCAAGGAGGAGGGCAGTTCGTCAAGAGCGCCGGAGGTGCCAAGTTTCGATCGGCGCCTATCCGATTTGGAGGCAAACCAGTACTGGCTTACGGATTTCGTCTATCAGCAGGCACTGCGGGGAGGGCTAAACATCCCCCCACCTCCGGGTCGGGCCGCATCATCTTCCAGACGGTCGCCGTCTGTTGTGGTGTTAGATAGCGACAGTGACGACGAGTGATCTTCCTCCCTGCATGCGAGATATTCTAAGCCGTGCTTTCTGTTTAGTTTCTTTTGTTGAGTCGTTTGAACTCCTTCTCTTTTGATGTTTGTAATAATAACATTTTGCTTGTGGAATGCTCTTCTGGGCATAGTTTTATTTATTCAGCTTTTTCTGTTCCCTTATTTTGTGTGCGAGTGCTCAATATTTATTGCAGGAACAAGTTCACTCCCATGGGTGATAACTTAGAATTCTTGATTTTTTGTGCTCTCACATGTTTAGTCCAGTTTTTACTATTTTTGTTGCTCTAGTGTATAACTTTCAGGTGGCCTTTGTTTCTCATGAGAGCGGATGCTGCGGACTATTCTTGATCATTTACGCCAATCGTCTGGTATGCTCATTTCTGAGCATTGGGTAACACTTCCTCCCCTCTTCTTGCTTCAATTTCTAGATATATCGCTTAGCTTAAGTCTGGGGGAGCGGTTGTTGTTATCCAATGTGCACATGCTGCATTGCATACTAGAAGGTTGCTTTTTATTTATCATTTTCATTATCATCGTTGCATTCTTCTCACACCACTTCACCCACTTGAGTGCGTGCTTGTCTTTTTGTTGTTGTTCCGTTTAAACTAGTTTGGTTGGATTGTGAAATAGGTTGTTAACGCAGGAATTATTATTTGGAGTGCGATGTTGACTCATGTAGTGTTCTAGTCACTTCGCATGCTATGGTAGAATTTGTGTAGAACTAGATTTTCTTTATGCATCTAATTTATGTTTAGTATTTCTGCGTAAATTTAGATTTAATATACTCAAGTGGTGAATTTGAATGAAATCGACGATAACCCGGTGTTGTGTGTGTGCGGTTGCTAGTCGTGTGTTGCTCGAGTCGGGAGGAAGGTTTATCTTTCTCGTGGGCTAAGAACTTGCCCCAAGCGACTCTCGAAGCATGGGTGAGAGCTACTCGTTGAGTCAAGCATGATGTAGGCCACCCTTTGGCTAGTTTGAGCTTTGTTATTCCATGTCCATTTCATTCACCGTTGCAAGCCCATTTTGTGCCTACCAATCCTTTGTTCAGCTCCTCTTCATCCACCAAAGCCTGAAGCCTATCCTACTCCCGCAACCAAAATGTTTTTAACTGCGCTCATAAGTCTCGACTTGTGTGGTGTGTGGAATCGTTGTGTTTTGATGGGAAAATAACGTCCATCTGCTGATTTTAAACTAACCGGGGGTTACTTAAAAGAAGTAAAATGTGTAAAAGAAAAAAAAGGAGTATTGTGAAAAAAAATCCTCCCGAGCTAAAAACAGAAAATCTGTTGGTATTTGTGAAGTAGGCCGTGTGCACACCTGGTTTTCATGATAAGTCTGGGGGTGTGTCACACGAGCATTATTCGTTGGTCTTGTATGGTGCAGCGTTCCGTTAGCTCACTTGGGTTGCGTAGCCACCGTGTTTAACTTTGAATATCATACCGTAACCTAAGCCTCGTTTTAATCCTATAAGTCCTACTGATTTGATTTGCGAGCTTGCTAGCGTCGTGGAGAGAGTGTGACCGGGCAAGCGTATGGTTCACGACGGTGATGGATTTCAGCGGAGTTATTCTTAAGCCCCGATCTTTTGCAACACCCGCCTCAGTGTCTCGTCACTTTCATACCGGGCATGATCGTCAAATTCTTCATAATTCACCAAGTGAGTACATCTAAATCTTTAATTACGCTTTAACACTCTTGTAAATTAGTTAGCATAGTTAGAATCTCCTTCTACTAAATTCTCTACTTGCATGCGTATGTTACTTCGCACCGTACTCCTTTGTGTAATTCTCTATGTTAATTATCGTTTTCACGCTCCGCCGGATTCGTTTGCTCGGGACGCGCAAACAGTTAAGTCTGGGGGTGTGATGAGTCCTGATCATATACACATTTATGGACTCATCCGGGCCGTTATTTAGTCATTTCTCCGCACTTTAGCCTTGTTTTAGTTTATATTTGATAATCCATGCTAGGTGCACATCTTGGCCCACTTTGGTGTGATTTTCATGCTTATTGTCTTTTGTAGTATTCTTGTGCTGTTAGGTGCCACTTTCAGTGGCTAGATCTGTGGTTGTGCGAGAATAGGAGTCGTGCAAGTGCTCCCGGTGCAATTCTGCACAGGAACACTGCGCACGATCACCGGTTCTATTGCGCACGACCACTGGTCGTGCGCCACTGATCGTGCGCACTTAACCCTTTTTCACGAGTTCTGTTTGGTGCAGTGCGCACGACCATCAACGACAGTGCGCACGACCATCGGTCGTGCGCCACTGCTCGTGCGCACTTACCATGTAATTTCCGAGTTCTGTTTGTTGTAGTGCGCACGACCATCGACTCCAGTGCGCACGACCACCGGTCGTGCGCGACTGGTCGTGCGAACATTTTATTTTATAATTTCGTATCTTGCAGGTTCCACCCAGGCAGTGCGCACGATCACAGGATTCTAGTGCGCATGACCACTGGTCGTGCACCAATGACCGTGCGCGCTGTTCAATTCAGCGCCTATATAATGACCTGATCGCGAATTAGGTCGGGATTACGCATTTGGACTCCGTTCCTTCCGCCGTTTTCGCCATTTTCAGAGGGTTTTCATCCCCTAGGCCTCCTCCATCATCCAAGGGCTTGCAAGAAGGGATCCTACACTCATTTTGATCGCTAAGGAAGAAGTTCTTCGCATTAGACGTGGCCGGATGGTAAATCGCTGGAGAAGATGGGTCCATTGGGAGGTGTGACAGCCCTCCTCTACCCCGGACGCAGTTGGGACCGAGCTAGGACGCGGAATGACAACCCGGTGCTTCCTACCGTGAATCTACAATGAGACTCCGGATTCGGTCGTATTTCTTGCCTTTTTCTTCTACTTGTGTGGTTATATTTGTTGTAATCTCTTTATTTAGATGATGAATGCTATGAACCATGTGTATTATTGCTTATTTCATGATTTTGGAATTATCTAGTTCATTTGTGTTATTGAGGTGCGCCCTATTCCATCTCCCACTCCACCACCGTTACCGGTGCCGCACTAGCAATCGCTTGTGGCGTGCTTATTGTGACGAGGTGCTTGCGACCCTCATTCCGCATGCCTTCTCGCCCATCCGCCCTTTCGACGCAGCGCGCTCAAGGCCTGCTTAGTCTCCATCTCGCCAATCGAAGCATTGCATAGCGGCATTGCATAGGAGTAGGCGTAGTATTTTATTTTATTATTCGCAAACCAAACCAGCCATCCATTGTAACACCGACCAAGGACTTCGATCTCAAGTCCTTCCTCGATATTAAATTCCACCTTACTGTGTTCCTCAAGAGACCGACACTCGGGGATTTTCCCCATTATTATTACTTGCGCGACCGGTGCACTTGCTGAAAATATCGCATCAATGCTCCCTCTACATTCAGGAGCTTGATGAACAGTGTATTCGAGCCCTACCTGGATAGATTCGTCATAGTATTAATTGACGATATTTTGATCTACTCCAAGACAAAGGAGGATCACACCCATCACTTGGCTCAAGTCTTGGGCAAGCTGTGGCAGCACCAAATGTACGCAAAGTTCTCTAAATATCAATTCTGGCTACAGGAGATGGCATTCCTAGAACACGACATCAGTGGGGTCGGGTTGGCAGTGGACCCGGCCAAGGTACAAGCAGTGAGAGATTGGCCACGACCAAAATTGGCCTCAGATGTCCGCAGCTTCCTGGGATTAGCAGGATATTATCATAAGTTCGCGCAGGGGGTCTCACAGATTTCACTTCCCCTCATGTCCATGACGAAGAAGGATGATGCTTTCACGTGGACGAAAAAGTGCGAGACAGCCTTCCGGGAGTTGAAGGACCGACTCACCTTATCCCCCATTCTTTCCCTCCCATCTGGGAAGGAAGGTTTCCAGATATATGTTGATGCATCTTTTCAGGGGATGGGTGCTGTCCTCAAGCAAATTGGTCATGTGATAGCATATGCTTCAAGGCAGCTGAAGAAGCATGAACAAAAATTTTTGGGACACGACCTAGATCTTGGAGTGGTAGTCTTTGCCTTGAAAATTTGGAGGCATTATATGTATGGGATTCATTGTGAGATCTTCTCTGACCATAAGAATCTCAAGTATATTGACACCCAGAAGGATTTGAACCTACGCCAGCAGAGGTGGATAGAGTTCTTGTGCGACTATGATTATACCATGCACTATCATCCGGGGAAGGCGAACACCATAGCAGATGCCTTGAGCAGGAGGGCGAGCACATCTGGACTGGAGCCCCAGATGATGGCCATGGAGCTGGTGAGGATGCTAGAGGATATGCACATTACCTTGCTTTGTAAGGCGAAGCCCGGAGTCCACAAGGAGTACCTGGCATCCTTTAGCATCACCTGGGATATATGAGACCGCATCAGGGCACAGCAGAGGTAGGATTTAGCTCTGGAGCCTGTATTCAGAGCCTTAGAAGAGGGCAAGTTAGAGGATTATTCAATGCGTGATGAAATCATTCATTTCCGGGGTCGTGTCTACGTACCCACATGAGGTAAGATCCGGGAAGAGATACTCAGGGAGATACTCAAGGTGGCTAGGGTGACCATCATAGCTTCTTCCGTTGCTGTCGCCTTTAAAGTTTTTCTAACTATTGATAGCCAGTCCTCCGCCTCTGTTGGGGATCCATTACCCGAAAAGGTTGGAGGATGGAAACTTAGAAAGTGCTGAAGTTGTTGATCATGCGCTCGCGCAACAACTATTCGCTCTACTCGACGTTCCACCCTTGGCTCCACCGCAGGTTCCACTGCAGCCATTGGTACATGGATCTCGACCCCCGGTTCCACTGCGGCAGCTGCCATTGGGGCCACTTCCGGAGTAGGCATAGCAGGCTGTGCAAGCCTTTGAGGTTGAGTGTTGATTATCGCTAAAACCGCTTCAGCGATTAACCTGATCATCTCAGCAGGAGGAGTGGTCGCTGGCACCTCAGCCGACGCACTACTTTCAGCGGTGTTATTTGGTCGAGACTGCCCCGCAACACTCCTAGTCACCTATAATCGTGCAAGACACAATTTAGTGACCGAAAACATAGCAAACAACAATCATGGAACGCTTAGGTTCCGCAAACAAGTATGTTTTTCCATTCCTAAGTGGACATTCTTATTAGTTTTTGTCGTTTTAGGTGAATGCACATCCCGTGCACACCACCCCATAAAAGGAATTCGTCCCGAATTCTCTAAACTACTAATCGACGCCCTAAGTCCGATACCAAATTGTAACACCCTGTCAGTACAAATAATATAACAGTAAGTCCGGCCGGGACCCCACGCCATACTATATACACTAGTAAGGCATTAAAATGTGATAATCAGAAAAGAACAACAACTACACGAGAACATATAAAGCGTAAGCGGAAGCTTTTGATTTAAACATCATTTAGAATTGTCCACCATCCCAGGAATGAAATAAATAGAGTTACGGCCTTAAGGCCTTACATTTAACAAATGTACAGAAAACTCAAAACATACTTCGGCACGCAGGCCGGCAATACAAGTAAGCATAAAAGATGCTGGCCTTCAAGGGCCAACACAGCTAAAGGGCCACCACCCGCTATTTCCCGCTAGGCTCTCTTGCTCCTGCATAAGAACATTTCACCAAAAGATGACAAATAAAGCAACAGTCAGCACAACTGACCAAATTATAACGACCCCACCCCTTTCTCGGGGTGGCAGGGCTTCTTCCCTGCAAACAAGCCGCACTAGCAACATGTAATAATATAAGGAAAGTGAAAACTACACAATATGAGGTTTCAGGCACAATCAATCTTCTAGGTTGAGCATCAAAGAAAAAGGAAACCTAGGCATGCACATGATGTTGGTTGGGTTCACCCGAAGGTTCCCCACAACTGCCTAAGCTACCGCATGAGGCTAACGTAACATCAATTCATCACAAACCTTCCACCCTAAGGACATAGCCTTAAGTGGGGAAAAGAGCTTTTGGTCGGTCTAGGTAAGACACCTTCCACGACCTCTCCCATGATCAGACGGCTTACATGAGGTTTGGACCTCTCACCGATCAGCATGGAAACGGGTTCGGTTCAGCTTTGCCCATGCTCTAACCGTCGTGATCTATCGCACGACGCGGGTACGGCTTCCCCTCAGCCTATAGGGTTTAGCACAACAAGTGCCCACAAAATTAAGCTACGCATCTAATCCTTACACGTGGACTTAGACTTTGCAAATAACAACCAAGAAGGAGGTACAAGACCACTCCTCTTCAAATCTAGTGGCGAAGGCTTGCATTTAACCACCCAAGCAAGGGGATTTCGTTAGGCTCTTAAAAGGCACCTAAAACTCAAGTCCTCTGCTTCCTTCCTCCCGCTCGGTGCCTAGGAGTCGCGGGGGGAGGCGGGGATAAAATTGGCTTAGTCTTATGACTAACGGTCGGTTGTGAGCGTAGGAGTCTGAAGAGCTGGAGCACCAGCCAGACAAGGTGGCAGGACTTAAGGAGCAGATAACGCGCACTACTTCTACTACGAGTCAGGTGATTGATGATGAGAGTGTTTAGCTTCCGCATAAAGATGTTGATAGAGAGTGACACTTTTGTTATTTTTGTTTGGTTATGTATCAGGCATAAGCCCTTACTCTCTTTTGTGCTCATGTTGGACTACTTACATACATTTATGAGATTTTGTGATCGTGGACTTCTTCATTTCTTTTAAATACTTCTTTTCTTTATTAGCCTAAAGGTTAAATGATCGTACAAGCCGGTAGGATCGGCGTCTTGCGGTGGTGGCTAACCCGAGTGTTGGTGTCATCCGTAAGGTGGCAGTTCTGGGCATAAGGCCTGGGAAACCCTCCTAGTAAGGGGGAGGGGGTCTTATAGAACGCTCTCATGTTCATTGCGCGATCAGAACGCGTCCACATTCCCGACACATGTGGCAGTTCCTTTTCTTAATTTCTTAGATTGCAGGTCATGTTTGCTACCTTCATCGCCATCAACGAAGCAACCCAAACCTCCCAACCTACCCGAACTGCCCGAAGGGCGAGATGGTCATTTACAAAAAATGGAGATTGTGTGCTCCAAATTGACAAACCTGATTCGCTTGTCAGATTGTTATGCTGGTTACAACGGCGAAATTACCAAGCTAGTCCTGCCCAAGGCTATAAAAGGAGCTCAAGGCCTTCATTTAAAGGCACCCTACCATCTACGCCCGAGAGAGCTTTGATGAAGATTTCCTCGGTGTTTTCCGTCGGCGCTTGAAGATCTCCTTCGGCCTTTGAAGATCTTCTTAGAGGCTTTGAAGATCTTCTTCGAGGCTTCGAAGACCCCCTTCGAGTCCTTGAATATTTCCTCCACTTCGGAAGATAGTCTTCCTAAGCAATTTGCGAATTCTTCGGATCTAGAAAGGCAACTCAGTCATCTCACTTTTGTTCTCAGAAGAAGAAGTATTTAGTTCTCCGAGAGGTGGTCTATCACCCTCGGGGCTCTCTCTCTCTCCTACTATTTTAATTAGTTGTGTCCTGTCATGCTTGATCTCTTAGTTTCCAACTGTAACGCACCAGTAGATAGTGGAATTTTTCCGACACAGCTCTGGTAGCGTAGTTTTTCTCCCTTTCCAGTTTTTCCACACTTTAAAGTCTTCATGTCCTTTACTAAATTCTCTCATTGAATGTTTGCGCGCTCAGTTCTCGCCAGAGCTAAGGTCGTTCAGTTCGACTGGTCTACCAGAGCAACGCGCGACCCATAATAGTTTGGCGTCGTCTGTGGGAATGTGTTCCAAAAAACTCTAGAAAGGCTTCCTCGAGACAACACCCGCCTCATCGTAATACTCAGGACCGGCAGGAATGGACACCCACCAGGCACTTTCAGGCGCTTGTAGTTCCTCCATCACTGTGGGCATAGGGGATAAAGCGCTCATCGATGCACCCATCCTGCCCCCTTCGCTTAGCATAGCCGGTAAATAGGCTCCTCCAGCAGCGGAGCAGGATTCGAATGACGTCACACTTCAGCTAGAGCGATCCATACTATCGAGACCAATCTTGAAGTATCTGATACCCTCATGGATTAAGCTCTCAAGCTATAGAGAGTTCTACAGGAAAGAAAACCCCTACGAACATGTTAACTGCTTCCTTCCCTCAATGGAGATCTTCGGACTTCCATACCAAATTAGCTGCAAGATTTTCATAGAACCACTACGCGGAGGCGCTCTCAACTAGTATTGGTCCCTTCCTGAGGGAACCATTCACAACTTCACCGAGCTATCCTAGTTATTCACTGGATGGCACGAAGCCCGCGAACAGAGGATCTGAAAGATAAACAGGCGTGGGAGGAGCTCGAGTCGGGCGGATCCCCTCATTCTTGGCAGGAAAAGCATGGTATGTAACAAGAGGAGGTCATCATAAGCTTCCACCAAAAGCACCTCCACAAAGGGTTGGACTTTGCCTTGCTCGCAAGCATCGACAGCACAGCCTGTAAGTTAAGAAAGACGTTAATAATCCACAACATCTCATTCAACATCTTGTTCATGGAAAACAACTTACAACTCAAACTCCTTGGTGGGAACACTCCCAAAACCGGTCCAGTGCGATGTCCAATTCACCGTCGCAGAAACAGAATCACCATATGACGCAATGTTTAGGGGAATCCAACTTGACACCATCCAACATGACGCCTCCATGGCAGGCCGCATGGCAAGCAAAGGGAAAATTCTCCAAAAAGTCAGTTTGTAGTCTCAGCACTGCAGTAGTCAAAGTTCCTTGGATCAGCCATGAGCTGACACAGAGTCCAAGTCCTGAGAAATACTGCCCACAAAAAAGCCGCGCAGCCCCAGCACTGACAGCAGTAGCCAATCTCCCAATGCCAGCAAACCAGCGACAACTTGAAATCATGGGTCGAAAGAGGAAGGGACAACAACTGCTGCCAAAGGCTGGTGGGCTTAACTATCCCCGAGAGTCGACGAACCAAAGAACCCGGGTCTACACACCGCTAAACGCCTCCCGCGAGCATAACTTGTCGGTAATCAACAACATCAAGATCGTCAAGTGGCCAAGACACCCCCCCCCCCCCCCCCCCCCCCCCCGCCAAATGCAGGAGATCAATATATGTTCTGTGATTCTCATAAGGGCCTAGGGCACCGTACGAGGCAATGTCTCAGCCTGAAGGATGAAATCAAACGACTTGTACAATCAAGACACCTCGAGGTTTTTCTCAAAATATCTTACGAGAAGGCAGTCGAGCGCCATCCGTCGAAGTGATCAGCTCCTAAACCACTGTCGCTCTTTGCGCTGGGTGATCTGGAGAACTCGTGCAAGGGTGCCTTGCATTATCTACACTCTCATTTAGTTTGTTTTAAAAACAAACACTAACTCCAAAGCCACTAGATTACACTTGTGCATGTATCAATATTTAGTTTAATATAATATGCTTTACTTATTCTTAACTCCGCTACCGTAGGGACATTCTGGGGCCCTTCCCCTACGACTTCGCACTCCCACCGATCGAAGGTCCACCCTTCTCCCTATAATAAGGACCCGACATCATAAGGACATACCCCTCTTACGGTCGCCATAGTTTGAGCACACACGCTCTTCACCGATCATTCTGGGTCCCTGCCCCTGGGACTTTGCACTACCGTTGATTGAAGCTCCGCCCTTCTCCCCACAATAAGGTCCCGGCATTGTAAGGGCCCACCTTTCTTATGGCTATCAATGGTTTGAACGCACATGCTCTTCACCGACAATTCTGTGCCCCTGACATGTGACTTCGCACCGCCACTGATCGAAGGTCTGCCCTTCTAACAGCAGCAAGGTCCCAGCGTCATAAGGGCCTACCCCTCTTGCATTATGTCAATGGTTTGAACAAACATGCTCTACATTGTCTATTCTGGGGACCTGACCCTGGGACTTTGCACTGTTGTCGATTGAGGATCCTCCCTTCTCCCCGCAGTAAGGTCCCAGCATCGTATTGTCATGCCCCTCTTACGGTCGTCAATTGTTTGAACACACACATTCTTCATAAGCACTATGGGGGATGTTGTTAGTGTTTCCAAGGTGATCTGGAAGTGATCAAGCATTTAGTCTCACTGTCAATGCTATATGAGCCTATGGGATCACACACAAGAGTGTTTGGAGAAGTTGGAGGACGGATTGTGTTGGGCTTACTCACATAGGATACGAGTTAAGGATCAATCCTGCGAATTATTAGAGTTGGGTCGAGTTGACTGAATGCTCCACAGGTATTGTGAATATTGTATGGAGTATGTTAACCAGTTTTCGAGATGAGTGGTCGAGAATGTCTCAACAAAACTTATCTTAAGTCATCGAAAGGGTTCATCGAATAGTCTCGACAAACTATATCAATTTGTCAAATGGTCTCAACAAATTGGATATTTTTGTTGATTCAATTCATCGAATGGTCTCGACGAATAATATCTAATTGACAAAATAGTCCTTTGAATGGTCTCGAAGAAATATATCAATTTGTCAAAATGCCTCGACGAATTGGAAATCTTCGTCGAATCAACTCATTGAATGGTCTCAATGAATCAGATCTTCTCGACGAATCTATTCATTGAATGATCTCGATGAATTCGTTGAATGGTCTCGACGAATTAACTATACTCCACGAATTTTGTTTACTCTAATTCTATTCTCGAGTGTGCGGATAGCCTCTCTCTCGCCTGGGGTATAAATAGGACACGATTTTATTCCCTAAGCGATCTATCTGATTTGTGACTTCTGAAGAGAGATGGAAGAGTTCTGAAAGCTCATAGAAGAGTTCTGATCGGTCATTTTTCCCGCACCCTGTCGCCGCCGTCGCCGCCTTTCCTCTTAACGGACCTAGTAGATCTGAAGGGAACGTGGAGGGCTCTCCTTCTCCAACCTTGTTCTTGTGCGACAAGAAGCAAGGGTTCTTCTTCACTCGTGTGGACTTCCATAGAGGCGCATATCAATTTCTGTGCTTGGAACTCAACATTTGAATTCGGGATCAGATCTTGGAGCATCTTGGTTTAGTATTGACTCAATCCCTTTTCATGTATATTGCAAATGTTGCTTCTCATATTTTTTGATTCATGAAATCGCAAGATCCTTTAGTTATTTTGGGTTGTTCTTGTTTGTATATTCCACTGTGTGCATTTGATGCATTGTTCAAAGAAAACCCAACAATGGTATCAGAGCTAGGTTGTGATCCCGTGCGTGTAAATCTAGAAATTTTGAAGTGTTCTAAATGCCTGGATTTCTTCTTGGAACCCCGCCAGGAATGCATGTGATTGCGTTGCGATTTCATTGTTTCAAAAATTGTTTCTCCTTTGCTGTAATCGTCCCTTAAAATGATTTATGAAATCAAATGTCATAGATTTTGAATCTGACATTGAGAGACGAGCTTGTCTACTGCATAAGTGGAGTTGTTATTCATAGGTCCAATGCATGTAAATGTGGAGATTCTGAAGGGTTCTGAATGTTCAGATTTAGCCCTTTTATCAAAGTGTTGATGATTTTATTTTGTACACATCTGAGAGGTATTTGGATTGAGAAAGTTGTAATTTTAGGTTTTGTGAATATGCACAATGATTAAATATTAATCACGATGAAATGTTCATCGATTGTATCTTAAAATCCCTTAGTCCAATATTAAGTATACGGATGCCTTCCAATGGATGACACTCTTCCTGCCTCGATCGATGAAGTGTGAGCTTGTCAAAGCAAGGTGCATTAATCTATCTTGGTAAGGGTGCGAGCAGATAATTGTGATATCCCACTATCGACATCGGGTCTATCTTAACTAGGTGACCTCAAAGGTTGAGTTTCTAGAGGCATAGGGTTGGCATGCTCCATATGATGGATGCGAATAAAGAGTTATTCACCAACAATATAGGAGTTGCATGTTGATGCAATTGGCAAAAGTTGCCTGCCTAAATAGCCACATTGTGTGGCTAATCAGCCAAAGTTCACTTATGATGGCAATGAAATATGAATCTTGTCCACTAGAGAGTAGCTCGCATAAACTCTCTGAATTGATATCAAGGGTCATCAATTTGAATAAAATAGTGGGAGCCTTTTAATAAAAGTCCTTATTAAAATAAAAAATGTATTTTAAAATATAGTACTAAAAATTTTACTTTGCAAAATTCCTTGTAGAATATCCATGGCAAGTGGTTCTCACTCCACCTTGTCCCTGAGAGCGGTCCTTGAGAAGGACAAGCTAAATGAGACAAATTTCCTAGACTGGTTCAGGAACCTGAGAATTGTTCTCAGGCAAGAGCGTAAGCTCTATGTTCTGGAAGATGATCCCCCCAAAGAGTCAGCCACTACTGCACCTCGTGTAGATAAAGATGCTTACAAGAAGTATGGAGATGACTCCTTGGATATTGAATGCCTTATGCTAGCGACATGAACTCTAAGCTTCAGAAGCAGCATAAGAACATGAGTTGTTACGAGATGGTCGAGCACATGAAGAAAATGTTTCAAGGTCAAGTTCGCCTAGAGAGGTTGACATATCCATGGCGTTATTTCAGTGCAAGATGGGAGCCAAAAGTTGGAAGACTAGGGTTTCCTCTGAGCCAAAAGTTGGCCACTAATCTGATCCTACAATCGTTGTCGGACAATTATGAGCAGTTTGTCTTGAATTACAATATAAATGAAATTGACGAGACACTGCGTGAGCTCCTATGCATGTTAAGAACTGCTGAGATCAATACGAAGAAGGTTAAACCTGCTAGCCCCATATTGATGGTGCATAAAGGCAAGGGCAAGATCAAGGGATTCAAGAAGACAAAGGAGGGGCCTAAGTCATATCTTGATCCCAAGTCTCTGCACTAAAGAAGGAAGTCTTGGCGAAGGAAGGGAACTGCCACCATTATGGTAAGGCAGGTCATTGGAGGAGGAACTGTCCCCTCTATCTTGAAGATCTGCAAAAGAAGAAAGGAAGTGTGGCTTCCACTTCAGGTATTTTTGTTAGAGAAATAAATCTTTCTACTCCTTCATCTTGGGTATTGGGTACCGGAAGCGGTTCTCACATTTGTACAAATGTGCAAGAACTAGGAAGGAGAAGAATGCTGGGTAAAGGAGAGGTAGACCTGCGCGTTGGTAATGGAGCAAGAGTTATTGTCGTTGTCGTAGGAGTATATCGTCTTTCTTTGCCCACGGGGCTTGTAATAGAATTAGATAATTATTATTTTGTTCCAGCCTTAATTCGAAACATTATATCTGTGTCATATTTACACATGAGAGGATTTACTTTCATTATTAAGAACAATAGTTGTTCTATATTTATGAATGATGTTTGTTATGGTGTAGCCCAACTGTTTAATGGTTTATACGTTTTGAACTTAGATAAGCCAATCTATAACATAGAAAATAATAAAAGACTAAAAACTAATGTCTCTAATCCTTCGTATCTTTGGCATTGTTGTTTGGGCCACATAAATGAGAAACGCATATCCAAGCTCCATAAAGATGGAATGTTGGACACATTTTATCATGAATCATTTGAGAGATGCGAGTCAAGTTTGTTAGGCAAGATGACGAAAGCCCCATTCACTAGTCGTAGTGAGAGGGTTGATGATCTCTTGGGTGTGATACATAGTGATGTATGCGGACCCATGAGTTCAATGGCTAGAGGTGGGTTTTACTACATCATTACATTCACTGATGATTTCAGTAGTTACGGATACGTGTTTCTTTTGAAAAACAAATCTGAAACCTTTGAAAAGTTCAAAGAGTTTAAGAATGAAGTAGAGAACCAACTGGGAAAGAGAATAAAAGCACTTTGATCTGATCGAGGTGGCAAAAATCGGATTCATGAGTCTCATGATCATTTGAGAGAGTGTGGTATTGTATCACAGCTCACTCCGCCTCGAACACCACAACATAATGGTGTGTCTGAGAGGAGGAATCATACTTTGTTGGACATGGTACAGTCAATGTTGAGTCATGCAGATTTGCTCATTTTCTTTTGTGGATTTGCTCTAGAGACTGCTCCTTTCACTATAAATCATGCTCCAACAAAAATAGTTCGAAAGACGTCATATGAGATATGGACTGGGAAGCGTCATAGTATGTCTTTCATTAAGATTAGGGGTTGTGAGGCATACGTGCGAAGTCAAATGCCTGACAAGCTTGAACCCAAATTGGATAAGTATCTAATTGTGTATCCTAGGGAGACCAAATGGGTACTATTTCTACCTGTCGTCTGAGGGCAAAGTGTTTATCGCAAGGACAAACATCTTTTTTGAGAAATAGTTGTTATCCAGAAAGACTGCAAAGGTAGAACTTGAAGAAGTTCAAGAACCATAAACTGAAAATGAACCTGAATTGGAACCTGAGCAAGGACTACAAGTAGTTGTAGCTAGAGAGCATGCCAAGGAAATACAAGTCCTACATAGATCTGGTAGACCAAGATTTGAGCCTGAGAGGTATGGATTTCTCGTGTCTCAAATAGGTCATGTGTTGCTTATGGATCATGATGATGAGTCAGCAACTTACTAAGAGGCTATGAATGGAACAGACTCCGAGAAGTGGCTTGAGGCCATGAAATATGAAATGGACTCCATGTATGCAAACCAAGTTTGGACCTTGGTGGAACCACCTGAAAAAGTACGACTCGTAGGGTGCAAGTGGGTCTTCAAGAAGAAGACCGACATGGATGGGAATGTGCAGACATTCAAAGGTCGGCTGGTGGCTAAAGGTTTCAGGCAAATTCATGGTGTTGACTATGATGAAACCTTTTCCCATGTTGCTATGGTTAAGTCCATCAGAATTATGCGTGTTATTGATACGTGTTATGACTACGAGATCTGGCAAATGAATGTCAAAATGGTTTTCCTAAATGGAAACCTCCTTGAGGAAGTGTATATGACACAACCCGAGGGTTTAGTATCTCCAAGTGAATCAACTAAAATATGCAAGCTATAGAGATCCATTTATGGATTGAAACAGGCTTCACGAAGTTGGAATCTGCATTTTGATGAGAAAATCAAATAGCTTGGTTTCATCAAGAACGAGGATGAACCTTGTGTTTACAAGAGGATGAGTGGGAGCATTGTTGTCTTCATGATATTGTATGTAGATGACATACTATTGATCGAGAATGACATTCCGACCCAGCAAGTTGTTAAGAACAACCTAGGGAACTCCTTTTCTATGAAAGGCTTGGGTGAAGCGACTTATATACATGGTATTAAAATCTATAGAGAAGGTGTTGAAACGGTTCAACATGCTTGAGTCCAAGAAGGAATTCCTACCCATGTCTCATGGTGTGAGTCTCTCTAAGGACCATTGTCCTAAATCTTTGGAAGATAAGGACCGCATGAAGTTGACTCCATATGTTTCTGAAGTTGATTCCATATGCTTCTGCAGTTGGATCAATCAGGTATGCAATGTTATGTACTCAACCTGATGTCTCTTATGCGTTGAGCATGACTAGGAGATATCAGTCTAATCCCAGTGATAGTCACTGTGCAGTCAAGAATATCTTAAAGTACCTGAGAATGACAAAGGATGTATTCTTGGTGTTTGGTGGAGAGGAAGAGCTCATTATAAAAGGTTACACACATGCTAGCTTCCAGACTGATAGGGATGACTCAAAGTCTCAATCAAGTTTTGTCTTTTGCCTGAATGGAGGAGATATGAGCTGGAATAGTTCCAAGGAAGAAACAGTTGCTGATTCTATGACTGAGGCTAAGTATATTGCTGCAGCAAATGCAGCAAAGGAGGTTGTATGGATTAGGAAATTCATCAACGAGCTTGATGTAGTTCCTAGCATCGTTGATCCCGTAGTTCTCTACTGTGACAACAACGGTGCTATTGCATAAGCTAAGGAACCTAGATCTCATCAGCGCTCCAAGCACATACTTCAGCGGATCCATCTTATTTGAGAGACTGTCAATCGAGGAGATGTTAGCAGATGTAGAGTATCGACTGAAGAAAATATTGTGGATCCACTGACGAAGCCTCTTGCACAAAGAAAGTATAATGCTCATACTAGATCAATGGGTATTAGATACATGAACAATTATCTCTAGTGAAAGACTGGTGGATTAATTTATATATTTGTCAGTTGTTGTTTATTCATGTGATGAATAGAGTACTTTATATTTATTTTACATTTATAACAAGTTCTTATTATTATGCCAATTGTTTCTACATGATAGATTAATTAGCATAATAGATGCCCTTAGAATATTTGTTTCCATAGGAATTCAAGTGCGTGACATGAATGTGAGGGCCTATGTTTAATTAGAAGCTTCATTCTTAAATGGTCCCTAGTCGGAGTATGATCTTAGAAGTTAAGGGTGATGATGGTACATTAAGACTAGCATGTGCATTGACTGATGACTGGTTCTCATAGGTCATGATATTGTGATATCAAGTCATCAAATGGGTACTTGTTAGGAACAAGTTGTACTAGACAGACCCACCGTGAGACTACTTTGTGGATTGTTATATGAACGTGTCACAAGTAGGTCTCAAGTGACAATGGTGTTTGTGGTTCTTTGACCTGAAGTCACAGCATTCATCAAGTGAGGAAGAGCGCACCTTAATGCCATCTAAAGTCTTCCTTGAGAAAGGTTGATGATAAGGGTGGTTATTGGGTATGTTACGATTCATTTGGGTGTTTGTGTGTGGATAGATATGGGATTTTTCCTCCTATATGACAGGAGTTACAACCATGGGCCCTTGATGGAATGAGACTGAGAAATGCATGGCCATGCTTGGTTGAGTCAATATGTGATATTGAGCTCACTAACTTCAGACAGTCTATTCTAGATCAAGAAACTAGGATTGAACAATTATGAGGGTGACATAGTCCATGCCTCTAGTTCTATCCGGATGTAAGGGACAAAGGGACATGACAGCACGGGTACATTGGTCAAGACAGGCTTGTTGAGTTATGAACTCTTATTGCTTGGGTAGCAATGATGCATTACTAGATGCCGCTCATTATTTGTGAGACTTTTGTTTGATACATTCAAGATCAAGTGGGAGACTGTTAGTGTTTCCAAGGTAATCTGGAAGTGATCAAGCATTTAGTCTCACTGCCAACGCGATATGAGCCTATGGGATCACACACAAGAGTGTTTGGAGAAGTTGGAGGAAGGATTATGTTGGGCTTACTCATATAGGATATGAGTGAAGGACCAATCCTGCGCCTTATTGGAGTTGGTTTGAGTCCACAGAATGCTCCACAGGTATTGTGAATATTGTATGGAGTATGTTGACAAGTTTTTGAGATGAGTCGTCGAGAATGTCTCAATAAAACTTACCTCAAGTCATCGAAAGGGTTCATCGAATGGTCTCGACGAACTATATTTATTCGTCGAATGGTCTCAACGAATTGGATATTTTCATCGAGTCATTTCGTAGAATGGTCTCGATGAATAAGATCTACTTGATGAAACAGTTCTTTGAATGGTCTCGACAAAATATTTCAACTCGTCAAAATGTCTCGATGAATTGGATATCTTCGTCGAATCAACTGGTTGAATGGTCTCGACGAATTCGAACTTCTCGACTAATCTATTCACTGAATGATCTCGACTAATTCGTCGAATGGTCTCGATGAATTAACTATACTCGACAAATTATGTTTATTCCAATTCTAGTCTCGGGTGTGCGGATAGCCTCTCTCTCTCGCCTGGGGTATAAAAAGGATATGATTTTATGCCCTAAGCGATCTATCTGATTCGCGACTTCTGAAGAGAGATGGAAGAGTTCCGAAAGATGACACAAGAGTTCTGATCGTACTTTTTCCCACACCCCGTCACCTCCGTCGCCGCCTTTCCTCTTAACGGGCCTAGTAGTCCGAAGGAAACACAGAGGGCTCTCCTTCTCCAACCTTGTTCTTGTGTGACAAGAAGTCAGGGTTCTTCTTCACTCGTGTGGACTTCCCTAGAGGCGCTGATCGAATTCTGTGCTTGGAACTCAATGTTTGTCTTCGGGATCAGATCTTGGAGCATCTTGGTTGAGTATTGACTCGATCCCTTTTTAGGTATATTGCAAATGTTGCTTCTCATATTTCTTGATTCATGAAATCGCAAAATCCTTTTATTTCTTTTGGGTTGTTCTTGTTTGTATATTCCGCTGCGTGCTTTTGATGCATTGGTCAAAGAAAACCCAACACCTGCCCCCAACCACAACTCTAAAGATAATTAAGACAATAAAACCATCAAAGGCACATGAAAATAAAAGCTGTATAATAAGATCCAAAAGAGCGCAATCACACCAGCTCAACGCTACACATAAGTAGAAAATAATAGCAAATAATGAAAGAAAGCAACAAGATGGAAAACAATAAATACAAATATCAATCATCGGCTACATCCGAGCAGTCGTACTCCGTAAGGTACCCAGCTCCTAGACCAGCGATGTCACATCCGAACTTCCTCTCCATCATACGGAGAGTCTTTTGAACGCCCATCAGAAAGGCAACCTCGCACTCATCTTCTAGCAGTGGTTCCACCTCCTTTGACATAATCTCGGCACGAAGCTCCTCCTACATCTGGAACCGCTCCTCCATAAAAGTTAAGGAGTCCTTATATTTGGCAACCCCGGCTGCTTTGGTCTCTTCGATGCTCCTCTCGGCAGATGATCATAACTTGTCCACCTCACTTCTCAGGAAGCCCAACTCGCCCTCCTGACGGAATATCTCCCCTTGGGCCTCTGATAACTAGCTAAGAGCATCTTGGCCAAGCGCCTTGTCACTGCTGAACTCCTCTCGCAGCTTCTCAACCTCCGATCGTGAAGAAGAGATATCTGACTCAAGTTATCGGATATGGGCAAAGTCACGATCCCTCTTCTTCTTCAAAGCAGACAAATCACTCTTTGTCGTGCGCAGCTCCTCCTCGAGTATGAAGTAACAATCCTTGATGCCCACAGAGCAATCGTTCCATGTAAGGGCAATGCTAGTCAGAATGCCGGACTTTGAAGAAACTAAGCAGTCAGAATACATAAACAATAGTAAAGAAGGAAGGCAAGAACTAGAAAAAAAGAAGTTCCACTTACTGCAGAGGTCATCGCCTGAAGAGAGGAAGAAGCTCTCCTCGCTGTAGGCAATGGAGGAGGAGGCGGCAAGTCTTGCTGCAAGACCTGATCGGCAAGAGGAGATGCTAAAATCTTGTCATTGGGATATGCTGGAACCGGATTTGCCCTGCGACTACTCGGACCGGCCTCATGATCATGGTTCCTAGGCGCTGGAGGAATGAACCCCGGACTGGAACTCCCATTCTTAAAGCCAATCTTTCTCTTCTTAGCACGAGCCAAGGGGAATGGCGGTTGCATGCTCGGCGTCCCAAGAAAGTTCCGCCGAGAGTAGTCTACTCTCCTCCACGCAGCTCTCGATACAGTACAAGGCCTTCAACAACCTCTCTCGGCCAGGAAAACCACGAATGGGTAAAAACTCATATTCTCGCCCCGTCTGCCGACGACAGCAGTCGGGAAGCGCTCTCCATTGCTCTGACAATTCCCAACGGTTCCGGCCATACCCATAAAGGGTATTCCCATGCTGGTAGTCACACTTTCTCCAAAATGGAACCAGCTCTTGTTACTTCGAACTTCAATTCGACCACCAGGGTCAGTGAAAATCCCGCACCAATCGTTGAAGACCTCCTGAAAAAATTGCGTGATGTGCTCCGGGAAGAACACTATCATCCCCATTATCCTCGCCATCTCGGCTGGGGTGAACTAGGTAATCAAAACACCACAGAACCGAAACACCACAATAGCCTCCTCCAAGGGGGGAAAGAAGAACCCATACATTAAACAACTCTCCGAGAGAGTCATAAAGCCGGTTGGAGGGTTCTAGGCGCGCTCTTCCGCTCGAGGAATTTTCCCCTCAATCCTAGAGGTTAGTCCCAGGCACTTGTTCCACATGTCAACCCACACACTGTCAAGAGTCGAGCGCAGCCGCATCGGCCTCGACTGGCCGCTCCAATTCAGGTATTGAAAAGGGAAAAAAATTTACAAAAAATTCAGAGTAAAAAAACTCATGAAAATCAATCTGACATCGTGCGAGCACATGCGCTCCTCGGGAAAGTTTGACGCGTGTTACACAACCAACCACACAAGGTACGCGAGCAAGCGTACGACCGCTCATTCCTAGATGGGCGTCAGACAATCACGCAGCCCGCGCACACCAAGCGCACAACCCGGGCATGGTCGAGCGCCACTCGGCAAACAGCCACGGGCATCGCTCGGCGGGCAGCCTCGGGCACCATCCGGCGCACGACCCTGCACGTCGTCTGGTGCACTACCTTACACGTTGGTTGCTGGTCGTGTGCCGGCCACGCTCCGCCCGGTGCGCGATCCCATATGTCGGCCGCGCGCTGTTCAGGTCCTGACCCGGCACGCCGGCCGTGCACCGCTTGATGCGAGACTTCGCGCATCATCCGCGCATCGCCCGACGAGCAACCCCGTGCACCGTCTACGCCCCATTCGATGCGCGGGTTTGGTCGTGCGCCCCTGGTAGGTGACCGTCTGGGTGCGCGTATACTGAGAATTGTTCGTGGGCACACCGGTCGGTCGCTTCCTAGCGCGCAACCAAGCACATAGGGGTGGGACCTCGCGCGCTTCCCAACCTCCCGGCATGCCACCGTTAGCACCTCAGTCGGTCGCCCACTCGCTGGAAAAACCACCTCGACGCGATCTTTTCTCTCTCTTTTATTATTTCTTCCACAAAATAGACTGGGAATCACTTACCTCCAAGATGGTACGACGCGTCGCAAGAGGATGACAATGACCTGAATTGCCGCAAAGAAATCAAAACCTCCGAACTCCTCCACGCAGTATTCCAGACTCCAAAAGTGTAGGGGGCTCCTGATAAGCACCCATAGATTTATAAGCGCTCCCAGGGTGCATTTAGAGGAGGCTCCACTAAAGATTAATAGATTTAATGGTGTCAAAGTCAAGCCAATTATCATTGTAATGGAGGAATTTGTTGGTACATGATTCGCGCTACGGCAACACCAGGTGAAATCAAGACCGCACCCCGCTACTGGGTTCCAGTTAGCCTGCACCCTTTTTCGGGGTAAGGTCGCACCACCCATGGTGGGGTGCGGCCAAGCCGCACCCCACCTTGGTGGGGCGCGGCTAAACTGCACCCCCCATCATGGGGGGGGGGGGGGGTGCCAAACTGCACCCCCTCATGGAGAGGTGTGGCCAAACTGCACCCACCATCATGGGGGGTGCGACCAAACCGCACCCCCTCGTGGGGGTGCAACCAACACCCCCCCCCTCATGGGTGGTGCGGCCAAGACGCACGCCCCCCCCCCCCCTCCCTATGGTGGGGAGAAGCCAAACCGCATCCCCATGGGGGGTGTGTCCAAGCCGCACAACCCTCCCCCCCCCCCCCCCCCCCCCCCCGCCATGATGGAGTGCGGCCATGCCGCACACCCCCATGTTGGGGTGCAGCCTTGCGCCCCCCCCCCCCCCCCCCCCCCACCCCCCACCATGTTGGGGTGCGGCCAAGACCCCCCCCCCCCCCCCCCCGCGCCTTGCTGGGGATGCGGCTGAAACCGTGCCCCCCTCGGTGGGTGCGGTAAGAGTCCATTTTTCCCTTGGGGGGCGCAGGTTCCCATTTCTCGAATAACGTGACCTTCGGTGGGCGTGTCCTCATTTTCATAATGTCTACTCTTCGATGACGCTCGCCTGTTCCCTCGGTTCTCTGTTCGCCCAGAATGCTCTCATGTTCGTTGCACGCTCAAAACACTCTCATGTTCGTTGCATGCTCAGAATGCATCCACATTCCGGACGCGCGCGGCAGTTAACTTTTCTTAATTTCTTAGATTGCAGGTCTCCTTTGTTGCCTTCATTACCGTCAACGATGCTGCCCAAACCGCCCAACCTGCCTGAACTACACGAAGGGCGAGACAGTCATTTATGAAAAATGGCGATTCGTGTGCTCCAAATCGATAAGCGTTATTCGCCAGTCAGGTGGTTACGATGGTTACAACGGTGAAATTACCAAGTTATCCCTTCGCGAGGCTATTAAAGGAGCTCATGGCCTTCATTTCAAGACAACTTGCCTTCTACGCCCGAGAGAGCTCTATTGAAGATTTCCTCTGAGTTCTTCGTCGGCGCTTGAAGATCTCCTTCGGCCTTCGAAGATCTTCTTTGAGGCTTCGAAGACCCCCTTTGAGTCCTTGAAGATTTCCTCCATTTTTGAAGACAATCTTCCTAAGCAATTTGGGAATTCTTCGGATTAAGAAAGACTACTTAGTCATCTCAGTTTTGTTCTCAGAAGAAGAAGTATTTAGTTCTTCGAGAGGTGGCCTGTCACCCTCGGGGCCCTCTCGCTCTCTCTCCTACTATTGTAATGAGTTGCTGTCTGTCGTGCTCGATTTCTTAGTTTCCAATTGTAATGCACCAGTAGATAGTGGAATTTGGCCCGCACAGCTCTGGTTGCGTGGTATTTCTCTCTTTCCAGGTTTTCCACGTTAAAAAGTCTTTGTGTCCTTTACTAAATTCTCTCATTGACTGTCTGCATGCTCGGTTCTCATTAGAGCTAAGGTGGTTCAATTCGACCAGTCTGCCAGAGCATCGGGCGACCCGCAATAAGGATTTTTAGAGGATTGATATATTGATCCGGAGGATAAAAAATTACCCCTACTAGATAAAGAAGAAAATTAGGAAAAACAATACTTGTATAAGCCAAGACACTTGAGAATGACAAGAAAGAGGAACCAAATTAATTAATAGTCAGTTTTACGTTCTGTTCTAGGCCATAAGACATGAGAACCGAACCGTATAATAGGTACTAAAATTTTTGACCCAAAAAAAAAAACCAAGACACTTGAGAACCAACCAAAACCACTTTGTTCCTATCCAATTCTTGATTCTTTAGTTAATTTTGCTCACCCCTCTCTTCATTTAAAGAAATATCTCTTCATTTAGTGAATATAATAAATCTATATATTGAATTATTTCGTCACAGTAAAATTCTAACAAGTTGGATGGTACTAATAAGCTCGACCGTAATGCACTCCACCGGAATGCGAAATGGATCCAACCCAATTGGCCTCAAATGGAGGAGAGAGACATGAGAGAGGTAATTTAAGTATAAATAGTGTGTGAATATATATATATATTAGGATCAAGCGCAATCAAATGTCCCAAAATTCAGGACTGATAGGAAGGGCGCTACTTTTTCTTTAAGGAAATAAGAAAGGCGCTACAGGTCAAGTGAAGGAATAGTTGGAGTTTCTGAGGTGATCTCAAAGCAATCAATAGTTATCTTGCTGCCAACGCAATATGAGCCTATAGGGTCGCACATAAAAGCGTTTGGAGAAATTGGAGAAAGGATTGTGTTGGCCTTACTCATATTGGATATGAGTAGAGGACCAATCCTGTGACTGCTTGGAATTAAGTTGAGAATGTCTCAATGGGAAATCGTTTAAAGGGTTTAAACGATTGGATTTACACTAGATAATTTGGCTAAAGGGTTTAGACGAATTTGGCTAAAGGGTTTAGAGGAATTCGGCTAAAGGCTTTAAACGAATTCGGCTAAAGGGTTTAGACGAATTTGGCTAAAGTCAAATTCGGCTAAATAGTTTCGCCGAATTTATATATCCGAATTTATAAATAGACGAATTCGTCGAAATGGTTTCGCCTAATTCGGTTATAGTGATTAGTCGAATTCGGTTAATTTGATTAGTCGAATTCGGCGAATGTAAATCTGGACAAATTTTCTATTTTTTCCCTCTAGTCTGCGGATACCCGATTTTATGCCTTGCGTATAAAATGAACGTGGTTAGGGCTTCAAGAAACACGTTTTCAGATCGAGCCCCTTTGGCGAGTGAACAGAAGACGGAAGTGTTCCGATCGTTCTCGTCCGCCGATCGTCCTTCCGCCGCCGCTTATCGCCGCCGTCAGTCGCCGCCTCCCCTGGATCGGATCTAGCAGTCCGTGGGGACGTTGAGAGCATCCTTCTCTGACCTAGTTCTTGTACGACAAGAAGCTAGGGTTCTCCTTTGCTTGTGTGGACTTCTGTAGAGGGATCGATCTATTTCGATCCTTGAAGAACTCAAAGGCAGATTTCGGATTTCTCTTTGGAGCACCTTGGTTGAGTATTGACTCAATCCCGCAAAGGTATATATTGTATTTGCTTTCTTATTCTCTTGAATCATGAAAACCGCAAGGTCCGTTGATCTCGTTTTGGGTTGTTCTTGTTCATTTCCGCTGCGCATATTCGATATGTCATCCCTTATGAAGGGGTATAGAAAACCCAACAGGAATGATGGACCCAACAATCCCCTCCCCAGCGTCCAGCACGAACCGCAAGCTTACAGGTGCTCCAAATGGCTCAGAGGTGCTGCACCACATGGCTCAGAGGTGGTTTTTCACATGGCCACGACCACCTGACCCAGGGACCCGCACATGAAGAGAAATTTCAGGATTTAATCAGCGCCCCTGTCTCGAACCCGCAACCTCCTCTGATACCACTTGTAGGATCAAGCACAACCAACTGTCCCAAAAGCCCGGACTGATCGGAAGGGCGCTACTTTTACTTTAAGGAAGTAGTAGGAAAGGCGCTACGGGTCAACCGAAAGAATGCTGGACCCAACATATAAATATATATATATATATTGATAGGGTTCCCCACTAATGACTCAGTCGAGATAAGGATTTCTTGCCACGACCATGAACGCTTCGCTGATACAACTTCAACTGGACCAGTCTTGAAAAAATCCGAGTCCGTTTGAACTTTCAATCAGATGCAAAAATGCCAATACGCCCAAGTCGCGCTATGCTCCGCCACGAGCATGAGCACTGCCACGAGCACGAGCACCGCCACTCGTGCAGGCTCTGCGCACGACATCGATGGGGTAAATCAAAGTGAAGTGATTCCGCACATCGCGCGGCAAGTGTTGCGCGATGCTGTTGTCATACCCCTATTGTGGCGCTGACTTGGTGAGCCCCCTTGGGTGGCGCTCCCTAATTGTGTAGTGCCCACACTCCCTAAATGGGGATTTTCATAACTCCCCAATTGGCTAATGGTCCTAACTCCCCAATTGGGGAGTTAGGCTCATTTAGCACTCCCCAATTGGGGATCCCCAATGGGAAAGTTGCATGACTGCCTCTGAGTAAATCCCCAATTGGGGATTTAGGCTCATTTAGCACTCCCCAATTGGGGATCCCCAATGGGAAAGTTGTGTGACCGCCTCTGAGCGGGATGCGCTATTGGATCTGTAGGTGCCCTTAGAGAGGGGGTGAATAATGGCTTTTCAATTTTTGAATAAAAAGGGGCAAATGATTTCTATCACTACCGTCTGGGTAAGTAGTTACCACTCCGCGGTAGCATTCCAGAAATTTAGAACTTCTTCAAAAATTGTGCCAAAGTGATTTTTCTTTCAAACTCTTCAACGAAATAAAATCTTAGAAAACCAGAGAAGATGATAATTGATTTTATTTCAAAAGATAATTACAAGAGTATTAATTTCAATAGCACTTGAAATTAAGGCGATATAATAAAAACACTTTTTGATTCTTCACCGATGCTTCTCCCAAGGACTAGCTGGCTATAGCCTATCTTCACCAAGATATGGCATCTAGACTTCCCCACCAGGGGCGCTGCCCCTTGGACCCCGTTAGGGGCTCTACCCCTAAGACCCCGCCAGGGGCGCGGCCCCTTGGAACCCCGCCAGGAACGCATATGATTGCGTTGCGATTTTCATGTTTCAGAGGTTGTTTCTCCTCAGCAGTAACTATCCCTCAAAATGGTTTGTGAAACCAAATATTTAGATTATTGAATATGACATGAGAGACGAGCTTGTCTACTGCACAAATGGAGTTGCTTTGCTTATGTTCAATGCATGTAAATCTGAAGATCTAGAAGTGTTCTAAGTATTCAGATTTAACCCCCTTTTATCAAACTGTTGATAATCCTTTTATGTGCACATAGGGGATGCATTTGTTTTGTGTATGTGCATGGTGATTAAATGTTAATCACGATGAAACGTTCATCTATTGAAAAATAAAATCCCTTATGTAATATTAAGTATTCGGATGCCTTCCGATGGATGACACTCTTCCTGCCTCGATCGATGAAGTGTGGGCTTGCCAAAGCAAGGTGCATTAATCTATATTGGTAAGGGTGCGAGCGGATAATTGTGATATCCCACTGTCGACATCGGGTCAAACTTAACTAGGTGACCTCAAAGGTTGAGTGCCTAGAGGCATAGGGTTGGCATGCTCCATATGATGGACGTGAATAAAGAGTTATTCACCAACCATACAAGAGTTTCATAGTGATGCAATTGACAAATGTTGTCTACCTAAATAACCGCATTATGAGAGGAACTCCAAAGCGGACTCGTGGTGTTGGTGAAATACGGATCTTGTCCACTAAGAGAGTAGCTCGCATAAACTCTCCGAATCGTTATCAAGGGTTATTGATTTGATTAAAATAGTGGGAGCTCTTTAATAAAAGTCCTTATTAAAATATATATAAAATGTATTTTGAAATATAGTACTAAAATTTTACTTTGCAAAATTCCTTGTAGAATATCCATGGCAAGTGGATCTCACTCCGCCTTGTCCCTGAGAGCGATCCTTGAGAAGGATAAGCTAAATGGCATAAATTTCCTTGACTGGTATAGAAACCTGAGAATTGTTCTCAGGCAAGAGCGCAAGCTCTATGTCTTGGAAGAAGATCCCCCTGAAGAGCCAGCCTCTAATGCACCACGTGCAGATAAAGATACTTGTAAGAAGTATGGAGATGACTCCTTGGATGTTGAATGCCTTATGCTCGCAACTATGAACTATGAGCTTCAGAAGAAACATGAGAACATGAGTTGTTATGAGATGGTTGAGCACCTGAAGAAAATGTTTCAAGGGCAAGCTCGCCAAGAGAGGTTCGATATATCCAGGGCATTATTTCAGTGTAAGATGGGAGCTCGAGACCCAGTAGGAACTCACGTACTCAAGATGATTGGGTATATAGAGAGCCTTGAAAGACTGGGGTTTCCTTTGAGCCAAGAGTTGGCCACTGTTCTGATCCTGCAATCGTTGCCGGACAGGTACGAGCAGTTTGTCTTAAATTACAATATGAATGAAATTGACAAGACACTGCCCGAGCTCCTAGGCATGTTAAGAATTGCCAAGATCAACATGAAGAAGACCAAGCCTGCTATCCCCATACTGATGGTGCATAAAGGCAAGGGCAAGGTCAAGGAAACCAAGAAGACTAAGGTAGGACCTAAGTCATATCTTGATCCCAAGTCTTCAGCACTAAAAAAGAAAGGATTGGCTAAGGAAGGGAAGTGCCACCATTGTGGTAAGGCAGGGCACTGGAGGAGGAACTGTCCTCAGTATCTAGAAGATCTGCAGAAGAAGAAGGGAAGTATGACTTCCACTTCAGGTATTTTCGTTATAGAAATAAACCTTTCTGCTCCTTCATCCTGGGTATTGGATACCGGATGTGGTTCTCACATTTGTATAAATGTGCAGGAACTGAGAAGGAGAAGAATGTTGGGTAAAGGGGAGGTAGACCTGCGCGTCGGGAATGGAGCAAGAGTTGCTGCCGTCGCCGTTGGTGTTTACTGTCTTTCTTTGCCGACAGGGCTTGCAATAGAACTTGATAATTGTTATTATGTTCCCGCCATAACTAGAAACATTATTTCTATTTCATGTTTGGACATTATTGGTTTTTCTTTCGTAATTAAGAACAATTGTTGTTCTATTTATAAGAATGATGTTTGTTATGGCGTTGCCCAAATGTTTAATGGTTTATATGTTTTGAACTTAGACCATCCGATCTATAACATAGAAAATACTAAAAGACTAAAAACAAATTACTTGAATCCTACGTACCTTTGGCATTGTCGTTTAGGCCATATAAACGAGAAACGCATATCCAAGCTCCATAAAGATGGACTACTGGACTCATTTGATTATGAATCATTTGAGAGATGCGAGTCATGTTTATTAGGCAAGATGACGAAAGCTCCTAGCACTAGTTGTAATGAGAGGGCTAATGATCTCTTGGGTATAATACATAGTGATGTATGCGGACCCATGAGTTCTATGGCTAGAAGGGGGTTCTACTACTTCGTTACATTTAATGATGATTTCAGTAGATACGGATACGTGTTTCTTATGAAGAACAAATCTGAGACCTTTGAAAAGTTCAAAGTGTTTAAGAATGAAGAAGAAAACCAACTCGGAAAAAGGATAAAAGCACTCCGATCTGATCGAGGTGGCAAATATCTGAGTCATGAGTTTCGTGATCATCTGAAAGAGTGTGGTATTGTATCACAACTCACTCCACCCGGAACACCTCAACATAATGGTGTTTCTGAGAGGAGGAATCGTACTTTGTTGGGCATGGTGCGATCGATGATGAGTCATGCAAATTTGACGGTTTCCTTTTGGGGATTTGCTTTAGAGACTGCTGCTTTCACACTAAATTGAGTTCCAACAAAATCGGTTCAAAAGACACCATATGAGATTTGGACTGGGAAGCGTCCTAGTATGTTGTTCATCAAGATTTGGGGCTGTGAGGCATACGTGCGACGTCAAATGCCTGATAAGCTAGAACCCAAATTAGATAAATGTTATCTCGTGGGGTATCCTAAGGAAACCAAAGGATACTACTTCTACTTACCGTCTGAGGGCAAAGTGTTTGTCGCAAGGACTGGTGTCTTTTTGGAGAAAGAGTTCTTGTCCAGAAAGACTACAAAGGTAGAACTTGAAGTTCAAGAGCCACAAACAATGAACGAACCAGAATTGGAACCTGAGCAAGGACTACAAGAAGTTGTAGCTGGAGAGCCTGCTCAAGAAACACAAGTCCTACGTAAATCTGGTAGACCAAGATTTGAGCCTGAGAGATATGGATTTCTCATGACTCAAATAGGTAATGTGTTGCTTATAGATCATGATGATGAGCCTGCAACCTACCAAGAGGCTATGAATGGACCCGACTCCGAGAAGTGACTTGAGGCCATGAAATCTGAAATGGACTCCATGTACACAAACCAAGTTTGGGCCTTGGTGGAACCACCTGAAGGGGTACAACCCATAGGGTGCAAGTGGGTATTCAAGAAGAAGACCGACATGGATGGGAATGTACAGACATTCAAAGGCCGGCTGGTGGCTAAAGGTTTCAGGAAAATTCATGGTATTGACTATGATGAGACCTTTTCCCCTGTGGCCATGGTCAAGTCCATCAGAATTCTACTTGTTATTGCTGCGTATTATGACTACGAGATCTGGCAAATGGATGTCAAAACGGCTTTCCTTAATGGAAACCTCCTTGAGGAAGTGTATATGACGCAACCCGAGGGTTTTGTATCTCCAGATGAAGCCACTAAAATATGCAAGTTGAATCGATCCATTTATGGATTGAAACAAGCTTCTCGAAGTTAGAATCTACGTTTTGATGAGAAAATCAAAGAGTTTGGTTTCATCAAGATCGAAGATGAGCCTTGTTTTTACAAGAAGATTAATGGGAGCATTGTTGTCTTCCTGATATTGTATGTAGATGACATACTGTTGATCGGGAATGACATTCCGACCCTGCAAGTTGTTAAGAACAACCTAGGGAATTGCTTTTCTATGAAAGACTTGGGTGAAGCGACTTACATACTTGGTATTAAGATCTATAGAGATAGATCGAAGAAGTTGCTGGGTTTGACCCAGAGTACATACATTGACAAGGTGTTGAAACGGTTCAACATGCTTGAGTCAAAGAAAGGATTCTTACCCATGTCACATGGTGTGAGTCTCTCTAAGGACCAGTGTCCAAAATCTTTGGAAGATAAGGACCACATGAAGTTGATTCCATATGCTTCGGCAATTGGATCAATCATGTACGCAATGTTATGTACTCGACCCAATGTCTTAAATGCTTTAAGCATGACTAGCAGGTATCAATCTGATCTGGGTGAAGAAGGTCACTGGATCGCAGTCAAGAATATCCTAATGTACTTGAGAAGGACTAAGGATACATTCTTGGTGTTTGTTGGAACATGGTCTTCCGCATCTCCTAGGTTTGAGAATAACAAATCCTATGTGTATTTGATCTTGTGTGTTTAAGTGTGTAGGATAACAATGTTCACATGTCTCAAGGATTACATAAGATGGTTTCCCCCAAAGTTGAGCCAACAAATCCAAAACATCTACTAGCGCTGGCGGTAGTACTAGCGCAGGCGCTAGCTGCCGTTCGACGAACTGTTAGCCGCGCTCGACGAAATTCTCACCATGGCGTTCGACGAAACTTCGTTCAACGAAATCTTAGCGGCGTTCGATAAAATCTTGTTCGACGAAATATTGGCTCGAAGCGCAATTTCGGGAGCTGTTATAGAAGGCGCTAACGCCTGGCGGTAGCGGATATCGCTGGCGGTAGCGTGGCGCACAAAAGGCATAGAGCAAAATGTTGCCTCGGATGGGAGATCTTGCCGCGCAAAATCTTTCCTAATCCGGGCTAGCGCCGGCGGTAGCGCTTGAGCTATATAAAGGACCCCTCACCTCTCGTTTCAGAGGGATATCAGAGAGAGATAGGTAGTGCTACAACTCCAGAGGATTGTCTTAGCCAAAATTTGAGGTCCCGGCGAAGCTCTGCCAATTTCTGAAGGAGAATTCCATCACACCGAATCCAGACGAAGTCCGCTTCGACAAACGCTGATTCTACAGCGGATCTTCGCCTCCATCTTCAGAAGTTCATCTTAAGGGAAGTTTTTATTATTTGATTTATCTTTCTTTGTAAACGGTAGTGAAATCGCCTCGTGTTGGCGACTAGGTCTGGTGTAGGACTTAGGGATGAAATTCGCCTCGTGTTGGCGACTAGATCTAGGCTAGGTCTAGGGGGTGCTCGAGGCCAAATCCGGGGAAGGATTGGCTAGAGCGGCTTGAGGCCAAATCCGGGAAGGAGAAGGCTACGGCCACCGGTTCGTGGGGAAGCAAGTCGGGATAGAAAACGAAAAGAGCTTTTATTATTCGCCCCCGATCTCTAGCGTCATTGAGATCAAGTTTTGTAAAACTTACTTAATATCAATAAAGCTTGTCTCTCCGTTTGTTTTACTTGACCTCTTGTTTTTAATATTGCAATATTCCAAGGTTTTTCTAAATAAAATCTAAAGTTTTTGAAAACCCTTATTCACCCCCCCCCCCCCTCTAAGGGCGCCGACCGATCCAACAAGTGGTATCAGAGCGAGGTTATTCCAAATCGGCTTAATAACCGGGAATAATGGCGTCTCATGATCTCGATTCTACTAGTGGGGTAAATTTTTATGAAGAAGAAAAATCTCCTAAACCACCTTTATTTGAAGGAACAAATTATAAAGGATGGAAAATTTTAATTGAAAAATTTATTAAGACTTTAGATGTCGAAGTATGGAATTTAGCCATTATAAGACCTGCAGATGAATCAAATAAAAAAGAACGTAAACTAAATGCAAAAGCCAAACATTATTTATTTTGTGCTCTATCAAATGAAATTTTCAAATTAATATATTATTTTTCTAGTGCATACAAAGTTTGGCAATTTCTTGAAGAAATGTATGATTTTCCTCTCGCAGGTATAGAACAAACACAGGAGGAGAAGGACATACAAGCATCCACCGTTATTCAAGAAGATCTCTCTCATAGCAAAACCATGGAGATCATGGAAATCAACTTAGAAAAAGAGAGCAATACATTAAGAGAAAAAGAAGATGAAAATGCATCAATGGAAGAGGAATGCCAAAAGGATGTCAAAGGAACTATTTGTTCAAATCCCGCCTCTTCTGATTGCACTGTAAGGAAATCAAATTCTCTTATTGTTTGTAATTATATTTCTACTTTACAATTACTACAAATTACTAAGCGCAAAATTAAGAAATTGAAAAATGCAAATTGCAAATTACGCTTAGAAAATAAAAGTTTTAAAACAAAAGTTAAAGAAGAATCAAATGCGAATTCATCTAGCCTTACCCATGTCTCTTTAAATGAAACTATTACACCTTGTTTAGAATTCAATAATCTAAAAGAAAAATACAAGGGACTTGAGAAGGAACTTCTTATTGTAAAAGAACAAAATGAAAAATTATGTTTAGAAAATTCATCTTTGATAAATGATTGTGCTAAGTGCAAAGACTATAAAATTGAAATTAAAGAGATGGATGAAACATTTGATGAATATAGAAATAACTATCAAGATCATATAGATTCAATTGTTTCAACTCTTAAAAATAGCACAATAGCTTATAATAAAGCTAGACATAATCTAAAGATCAAAAATGATGAATTAAAATCAAAAATTAACTTGCTTATGAAAATTATAAATTCACAATATCAAGAAATATCTAAAAGCAAGTTCAATATGAATATGAACATCTCAACTAAGTCTAATAATGGGAGCAAGAATCACAAAGGATTTGTCAATCTAAATCAAAATCACCATTATTTACAAAATTATGTATCTCCTAAAGTAAAATCAAATTTGCAAAAATTTCCTATGAAAAATGATTTCAAATGTCATCATTATTTTAAGTATAAGTTTAATGAATATGGAAATTTAATGCAAAATTATAATATTAAACCTAAGTATGAGTGGAGACCCAAATTTAAAGATGAAACATTAACTCCACTTGAAAGGATCCATTCGTACTTATCTCCCCAAAAGCCATCTCGCTATATTTGGGTACCCAAAGGAACCATCCCTCATGGTCCCCTTTGGATACCTAAAACTCTTATTCATTAGGTATCATCAATTGCATGAAGTAGAATCCTTTCAAAATAAAATATACAAAGTTCTACTTCATGATATGCTTTTATGTCTTTTAATTTTTCTTATTTTCTTATTTCTTTTGAACTATCATGTCATGGTCATCCTATGCAGTATTAAAAATATGATTTTATCTCTTAAAAGCTTAATATGTTTGTAAAATCAAATTGATCAAAATTCAAAATCACATCTTATTTTGATGACCTATCTATCTCTCTTATATTCACTGCCCATAAATATCTTATATTATCAATATAAATAATATTCCAAATTTGTTATGAGATATTTATCTAAATGATAAAGAAAATCACAAAAGACATATTGAAAGATTAATTGTCTCAAATGCTAATACCACACGCACCACCATGATCTATTGATGTCCTTTGATAAAATTCTCTAAAAATCATATATCATAATTCATATAAAAAATCATCTAAAAACTACTTTCTTTATCACATGTATATGAATTATATGATAACAATTGACATTATAATTGTTTACCATGGTTGGTGTTATGGTGTATTATGTGTAGTGTGATTTATTTCAAGTTTAGACCTTAGAATCATCATGATATCAATAAGATCAAATCAAATTGAATCTTCACTTCATTTTAGGTGTATAAGTTGAAACACAATCAAACTTTGGCATAACATTAATCTCAAATTTATCATACTAACATTGTCACCTAAAGAATATTTATATCTATGTTAGGTTTTATATGTTAGGGCATATACATGTTACTATTTGCGTGAACATTACTCTTTGTTCACTGAAACCATGCTCATTCGGCTTATTCAAACATGATATCTTGTCCTTACATTTCCTATCAGTTTCAATTTACATTATATTGATAATTATGAATCTCAGAAAAATGAAAATAAAAATATAAGAAAATATACATCATGCGTTGACAAGTCATACACTAAATCGCTAATGTTTCATGCAATTTGCACTATCTAAACATCTCTTACAAATCTGATATTTCAGCATGGAACTGCTATTGGGACACTTAATCAAAATCAATAATTAAAATATTCAAAATCACAAAAAATCATTCACTGTTTCCCGCGCTAGCGCTACCGCAGGCGCTAGCGTCCATGTTCATTTTTCTGTGATTTTAAAATTTTGAAAAATTTCTAAAAATATTTTAATCTATATTTTCTACTTAGTTTTGCACTTTTGTTTTTCTTTATTTTTTGAAAAATCAAATATAAAACTACAAAAACCAAATTACAAAAAATATGTTTTTTCCCGTTTTTGTTTTTGTTAAGTCTATTTTTATGCAAAAATCAAATACAAAAGCAAAAATTACAAAAATATGCTTGTATTTGCTAAAATCAAAATACAAAAATATAAAACACTAAAACTATCAAAAATACTGTATGGACTTTCCTGTGATAATCAAACATGATTTAGTCTATTATTTAGAAATTCTACAATGTTGCAATTTATCTTTTCAAACTACGTTGAACATTGTTTTCATCATGCCTTGATATATATATTAATATGTGCATCAATTATATTTTAAAGGTTGTGTAGAACTAAGCTTAGCATGCCTCTAAGTATGAGTAAATGTTTTATGTTTGATAATGATATTTATTCACTCACCCTTTTTGGCATTGTCTACATATGTGTTTAATCTAAGAATACTTGTGTATGTTTTTGTATTAGTACAATGGATTAAAATTGCACAAGTATCTTACCTACACTCCTTATTTTGCACTCTTAAAAATTAAGAAAAGTGGCTATGTTTTTCATAAATTCTATTGATTTGCAAAACAAGTGTATTCGGAGAACTTTGTACAAAACAAAATTATAAAATAAATGACAAAGATAACTCCACCAAGCACTACTTGAACCTCCTGATAAGTCTTAATAAGCATTGTGAGGTTGAGCACATTGGAAAGAATAGTAAAGTGTCTTGTGCAAATCAAATCTTTCTTTCAAAAATAAGAAAAACCACTTACTCTTAAGTACACCGGATCACTAGGTTCAATATTATATTTAAATATGTGATCCCCCAAGCACTACTTTGCACCCTGATAAGTCTTGATGAGCATTGTGTGTGCAGAGCACCTTGGTAGTTATACTTTTTATTGTGCATTAAAGTGTGTGAAGTAATCTTATTTGTGTTTTATTGTGCTCGTACTTTACATATATCTTGTATTTTTGATTAAAACATTTGTTTACATTACTCAAAAATACACTTATGTGCACATCATTTATCTTCCATAACACTTCTTCTCATGAGTATTGGATCCTAATGCAAATTCTATACTACTCTTTACTTATGAAATGCACTAGATAACCTAGCATGCTTTCTACAATGTTTGGTATGATTTGAAATTGTGAATTGAAATAACATTGTAGTAATCTCTTTGTGATAATATTATTTCATGTTTGGTTATTTTTGTCAACCATAAAAGCTTTTCATTGAAACATGATTTACATAAACATCTTCTTTTTGAAATTAAACTCATATATCTTTTTATGGATTATTCTTGATTACAATAAGATGTTTCTTGTATTTCTACAAGTCTTCCGCATCATCACCATATAACTTTTACCTTGCACTTTCATGCTTATATCAAGTCTTAAATCTCAATTTTTTTAAACAAAAAACAAGTGGTAGACTTGCTTGGTAGAATTTATATTGGTTGTTCTAACACGCATATCATTTTTATAGTAACAAACTCTGATTTATTTCAATATAAACGTGTATGCTAAACGCTCTTCCAACAAGTGAAACATTGCTAAAAGGATGTTGTTTCTTTCTTCCAAAATGCTTCAACTCTTATCTTTATAAAGTTAGTTTTGAAACTCAAAAACATCTCCTTTTTAAACTTAAACTCTTATTTAGTATTACGGTGTTTCTTTTTCGAAATCTTTCGCAATGCTCAAACTCTGATACATTCATGAATTTCAATATAGCTAAGTTTTATTTCAAAAATTCAATTATGATTCTTCCCATTAGATTTAAAAGATTCATGTTTCGAAAAACTATTATCCGTGACTTCATATCCCACCATAGCGGGGGCATAGGGTTGTAGACATTAGATAAACTTATCTTTAGTCATGTCTTGTCCTTAACCGGGGAGGGTTCCAGTGGGGCCTTGCGAGGCACTGGGGGGAAAGAGTGCTAGGTTGAGTTTTGTCTAGTGTTTGCATATGGGACTAACACCCCAACCTACGGCATATTTGCAGCTCCTCATGCCCATCCATCACTTAGTACGGGGCTATGATGTAGACATATTGTCTGAGTAGATTGGTTATTTGGAAATCCTTATTTTTATGCTTAAAACTTTTATATAAAGGGAAAATCATTACTTTTGTATGCTAAAAACTCTGATTTCCTTCTATGAAAAATTTTGTAATCCTTATAACTCTGATCTATTTAAATGGAAAACAATTCTAAAACTCCTTATCATTTACTTCAAAAGCTCGATCATGCCTTATTTTCTACTTACAACCTTTTTGGTGCTTTGTTTCCCTACCCACTTTTGCTAATAACAAAGGGGGAGAACTAACATGATAAATATAACCCGCTATCATAAACCCAACATGACAAATTAAGATGATAGCTTACATATTAGGGGAGCATTCACTTGGGGGGAGCATGTATTTAGGGGGAGCAATTCTAAATGCTAAAATCAATAATTATCCTAAGTCATCACTCTAACACACACACAAGTATAATTTCATCATGCTTATCTAATAATGCTTTGATTTATCATTAATGGATTTGTTATTATCAAAAGGGGGAGTTTGTTAGAACATGGTCTTCCGCATCTCCTAGGTTTGAGAATAACAAATCCTATGTGTATTTGATCTTATGTGTTTAAGTGTGCAGGATAACAAAGTTCACATGACTCAAGGATTACATAAGATGGTTTCCCCCAAAGTTGAGCCAACAAATCCAAAACATCTACTAGCGCAGGCGCTATCTGCCGTTCGACGAACTGTTAGCCGCGCTCGACGAAATTCTCACCATGGCGTTCGACGAAACTTCGCTCGATGAAATCTTAGCGGCGTTCGACGAAATCTTGTTCGACGAAATATTGGCTCGAAGCGCAATTTCGGGAGCTATTGTAGAAGGCGCTAACGCCTGGCGGTAGCGGATATCGCTGGCGGTAGCATGGCGCACAAAAGGCATAAAGCAAAATGTTACTGTGGATGGGAGATCCTGCCGCGCAAAATCTTTCCTATTCTGGGCTAGCGCCGGCGGTAGCGCTTGGGCTATATAAAGGACCCCTCACCTCTCGTTTCAGATGGATATCTTAGAGAGAGAGGTAGTGCTACAACTCCAGAGGCTTGTCTTAGCCGAAATTTGAGGTCCCAGCGAAGCTCTGCCAATTTCTGAAGGAGAATTCCATCACGCCGAATCCAGACGAAGTCCGCTTCGACAAACGCTGATTCTACAGTGGATCTTCGCCTCCATCTTCAGAAGTTCATCTTAAGGGAAGTTTTTATTATTTGATTTATCTTTCTTTGTAAACGGTAGTGAAATCGCCTCGTGTTGGCGACTAGGTCTGGGGTAGTACTTAGGGCTGAAATTCGGCTCGTGTTGGCGACTAGATCTAGGCTAGGTCTAGGGGGTGCTCGAGGCCACATCCAGGGAAGGATTGGCTAGAGCGGCTTGAGGCCGAATCCGGGAAGGAGAAGGTTAGGGCCACCGGTTCGTGGGGAAGCGAGTTGGGATAGAAAATGAAAAGAGCTTTTATTATTCGCCCCCGATCTCTAGCGTCATTGAGATCAAGTTTTGTAAAACTTATTTAATATCAATAAAGCTTGTCTCTCTTTTTGTTTTACTTGACTTCTTGTTTTTAATATTGCAATATTCCAAAGTTTTTCTAAATAAAATCTAAAGTTTTTGAAAACCCTTATTCACCCCCCTCTAAGGGCGCCGACCGATCCAACATTTGGTGGAGAGGAGGAGCTCATTGTAAAGGGTTACACGGATGCAAGCTTCCAAACTGACAGAGATGACTCAAAGTCACAGTCAGGTTTTGTGTTTTGCCATAATGGAGGAGCTGTAAGCTGGAAGAGTTCCAAGCAAGTGACAGTTGCTGATTCTACGACTGAGGCCGAGTATATCGCTGCAGCAAATGCAGCGAAGGAGGCTGTGTGGATTAGGAAATTCATCAGCGAGCTTGATGTAGTTACTAGCATTGTTGATCCCGTAGTTCTCTACTGTGACAACAACGGTGCAATTGCATAAGCCAAGGAACCTAGATCTCATCAGCGCTCCAAGCACATATTTCGGCGCTTCCATATTATTCGAGAGATTGTCGATCAAGGAGATGTGAGCATATGCAGAGTACCGACTGAAGAAAATATAGCGGATCCACTGACAAAGCCTCTTGCACAAAAGAAGCATGATGGTCATGTTAGATCAATGGGTATTAGATACCTGAATGATTATCTTTAGTGGGAGCCTTGTGGATTGCATATTTGTTGGTTGTTTGTTCATTGGATGAATTGTAATATGTACTATGTATTTCATTTTATATTTATGGCAAGTTCTTTTATTATGTCATTTATATCTGTCTGATAAGATTAATTAGCATAATAAATGCCCTTAGAGTGTTTGCTTCCATAGGAATTCAAGTACGTGACTTGAATGTGAGAGCCTATGTTCATAAGAAGCTTCATTCTTAAATGGTCCCTGGTCGAGGTATCATCCTAGAAATTTAGGGCGAGGATGAGACCATAAGACTAGCATGTGCATTGACTGATGACCGATTCTCACAGGTCATGATATTGTGATATCAAGTTATCACATGGGTACTTGTTAAGAACAAGTTGTCTTGGACAGACCCCGTGAGACTACTTTGTGGATTGTTATATGAACGTGTCACAAGTAGGTTTCAAGTGACAATGGTGTTTGTGGTCCTTTGACCTGAAGTCATAGCATTCATCAGGTGAGGAAGAGCGTACTTTGATGCCATCTAAAGTCTTCTCTTGAGAAAGGTTGACGATAAGGGTGGTTGTTGGGTATGTTACGAATCATTTGGATGTTTGTGTGTGAGCAGAAGTGGGATTTGTCCTCCTGTATGACAGGAGTTACATCCATGGGCCCCTTGATGGAATGAGACTGAGAAATGCATGGTCATGCTTGGTAGAGTCAATATGTGATATTGAGCTCACCAATTTTCAGACAGTCTATTCTGGATCAAGAAACTAGGATTGAACAATCATGAGGGTGACACGGTCCATGCCTCTAGTTCTATCCGGATGTAAGGGACAAAGGGACATGACAACACTGATACATTGGTCATGACAGGCTTGTTGAGTTATGAACTCTTATTGCTTGGGTAGCAATGATGTATTCTAGATGCCGCTCATTGTTTGTGAGACTTTTGTTGATACTTTGTGATCAAGTGGGAGACTGTTGGAGTTTCTGAGGTGATCTCAAATCAATCAATAGTTAGTCTTGCTGCCAACGCAATATGAGCCTATAGGGTCACACATAAAAGTGTTTGGAGAAATTGGAGAAAGGATTGTGTTGGCCTTACTCATATTGGATATGAGTAGAGGACCAATCCTGTGACTGCTTGGAATTAAGTTGAGAATGTCTCAACGGGAAATCGTTTAAAGGGTTTTAAACGATTGGATTTACACTAGATAATTCGGCTAAAGGGTTTAGACGAATTCGGCTAAAGGGTTTAGACGAATTCGGCTAAAGGCTTTAAACGAATTCGGCTAAAGGGTTTAGACGAATTCGGCTAAAGTCAAATTCGGCTAAATGGTTTCGCCGAATTTATATAGACGAATTTATAAATAGACGAATTCGTCGAAATGGTTTCGCCGAATTCGGTTATAGTGATTAGTCGAATTCGATTAATTTGATTAGTCGAATTCGGCGAATGTAAATCTGGACAGATTTTCTGGTTTTTTCCCTCTGGTCTGCGGATAGCCGATTTTATGCCTTGCGTATAAAATGAACGTGGTTAGGGCTTCGAGACACACGTTTTCAGATTGAGCCCCTTTTGCGATGTGAACAGAAGACGGAAGTCGCCGCCGTCAGTCGCCGCCGTCAGTCGCCGCCTCCCCTGGATCGGATCTAGCAGTCCGTGGGGACGTTGAGAGCATCCTTCTCCGACCTAGTTCTTGTACGACAAGAATCTAGTGTTCTCCTTTGCTTGTGTGGACTTCTGTAGAGGGATCGATCTATTTCGATCCTTGAAGAACTCAAAGGCGGATTTCGGATTTCTCTTTGGAGCACCTTGGTTGAGTACTGACTCAATCCCGCGAAGGTATATATTGTATTTGCTTTCTTATTCTCTTGAATCATGAAAACCGCAAGGTCCGTTGATCTCTTTTTGGGTTGTTCTTGTTCATTTCCGCTGCGCATATTCGATATGTCATCCCTGATGAAGGGGTATAGAAAACCCAACAGGAACGCTGGACCCAACAATCCCCTCCCCAGCGTCCAGCATGAACTGCAAGCTTACAGGTGCTCCAAATGGCTCAGAGGTGCTGCACCACATGGCTCAGAGGTGTTTTTTCACATGGCCACGGCCGCCTGGCCCACGGGACCCGCACAGGTAGAGAAATTTCAGGATTTAATCAGCGCCCCTGTCTCGAACCCGCAACCTCCTCTGATACCACTTGTAGGATCAAGCACAACCAACTGTCCCAAAAGCCCGGACTGATCGGAAGGGCGCTACTTTTAATTTAAGGAAGTAGTAGGAAAGGCGCTACGGGTCAACCGAAGGAACGCTGGACCAAACATATATATATATATTGATAGGGTTCCCCACTAATGACTCGGTCGAGATAAGGATTTCTTGCCACGACCATGAACGCCTCGCTGATACAACTTCAACTGGACCAGTCTTGAAAAAATCCGAGTCCGTTTGAACTTTTAATCAGATGCAAAAATGCCAATACGCCCAAGTCGCGCTATGCTCCGCCACGAGCATGAGCACCGCCACGAGCACGAGCACTGCCACTCGTGCAGGCTCTACGCACGACATGAAGGGTGTAAATCAAAGCGAAGTGATTCCGCACATTGTGCGACAAGTGTTGCGCGATGCTGTTGTCATACCCCTATTATGGCACTGACTTGGTGAGCCCCCTTGGGTGGCGCTCCCTAATTGTGTAGTGCCCACACTCCCTAAATGGTGATTTTCATAACTCCCCAATTGGCTAATGGTCCTAACTCCCCAATTGGGGAGTTAGGCTCATTTAGCACTCCCCAATTGGGGATCCCCAATGGGAAAGTTGCATGACTGCCTCCGAGCGGGATGCGCTATTGGATCTGTAGGTGCCCTAAGAGAGGGGGTGAATAATGGCTTTTCAATTTTTGAATAAAAAGGGGGAAAATGAGTTCTATCACTACCGTCTGGGTAAGTAGTTACCACTCCGCGGTAGCATTCCAGAAATTTAGAACTTCTTCAAAAATTGTGCCAAAGTGATTTTTCTTTCAAACTCTTCAACGAAATAAAATCTTAGAAAACCAGAGAAGATGATAATTGATTTTATTTCAAAAGCTCTTGAAATTAAGGCGATATAATAAAAACACTTTTTGATTCTTCACCGATCCTTCTCCCAAGGATTAGCTGGCTATAGCCTATCTTCCCCAAGATATGGCATCTAGCCTTCCCCCTTGATCTACCACCAAGACCTAGTCGCCATACACACCGTGGTGAATTCCGCTAAATCATCCAAGGCCTAGTCGCCAACCCCTGTGGCAAATTCACTACCGTTTCAAAAGTAAAGAGAAGAAATACAAAGTAAAAACACTCCCTATATAAAAAAGCTCTAAAGGAGACGAAGGATCGCCATGAACATCATCGGAGTTGAAGCGTGTGTCCTTATTTATGTATGATTGTGTTGAAATCTCCTTCTCACTCTTGTTCTTCAATGATGGAGTTTAAAATGCTTTGGAACTCTAGGATGAAGGCTCTCACAAAAGGTTGGAGTTGTGGCTTGAATTGTGTAACAATGAAAGAGAGAGATCCATCCATTATATAGGCAACAGAAATAATAGCTTGCGGTAATAATACCGCTCCGCGCTAGCATCGTGCACGATATCGTGCTGCAACAAGTCCACCTTCATGGAGATCATGCTAACCGCAACGGATCATGGGCCTACCACACTGCGGTAAGAACTAATGCGCCGCATTAACTTCTATCATTTCATCATCGAGAAACTGTCTGTCATCAGTCTTCAGATGACATCCCATCTACCGCCAGTAGTAGGAGTTACCGCTCCACGGTAGCTCTAAATTTTGAGCTTCGCGATCATTCTGCATTGCTCTTTTTAGGAGTATAGTTCCTGTACACTATAAACACACGACAAGCAAGATCGAATACATTGTGGAATTTGTTCTTCTCAAACCAACAGATGTGGAACACAAGCTCCAACAATCTTCCCCTTTTGATAATAACAAATCCTCTAGGCATAAATAATAAAATATAACTAGAGTAGTGTTTATAGTATATGTTAAGCATGATAAAATGTGCATACTCCCCCTATATGGATACTCCCCCAACATAATAGATTTCTTTAATTTATTCTCCCCCTTAAATAATAGATTTCTTTAAGTTATTCTTTCCTATTTGGTACTATCAAAAGAAGGTGGGAAGAGTAGATGAAATATGATCTAAGGTGCATTATGTAGAGATTACAATTTGTAGAAATTATAGACACAACGAAAGCAATCTTGAACATCTTTAAGTCGTTTAAAGAAGGTAATATATCAAATTTGAAGTTTAAAAAGAAGATGTTTGAAATTAGGTACAAAAAGATGCAAGCAGGCAAGATTATAATTATCATGAAAGGATATGTTTTACAATGTAAATTAATTTGCATTTCAAGTAAACATAAACATTGTAAAGATCGTTCTTTGCTATCAAGTGCTTTTACTAAAAATTGTAGAGAATAGTGTAGCTAAGCTTTTAAAGTCCAATTCTCATGAGTGGAAGTGTTATAAAAGCTAATGATGTGTTTAAAAGGGTGTTTTGATAAAGTATACAAATGTATAAATCAAACCACATGAACATATGTAATGCATGAACATACATTTAAATAAAGATAAATAATTTTACTTCCACAAATTTAAATGCACAATTTTTTTTATTTTTTTTAAAGAGAAGTGGTGAAAAATTTTGTGTGCACAAGGCACTTTACAATTCTTGGCCAAGGTGCTTGATGAGTACTCTTTGTACTCATCTTTTAGCATAATTTCGATGTAATTTTAATATGAATTTATATTAATTATTTGTTTTATCTTATAATAATCATTCCTTTTTATTTCTGTCACTAATATAAGTTTAATTTATGTTTTGCAGGTTTTCTGGGCACTTTGAGCAAAAATATCAAGTACACGCCCAAGGTCACGGGCGTGGCCAAGGGCGTGTCAGCCTAAGATGTGTTCCAGACCTGCTGCCGCTACTTCGGGCCCATTCCGTGAAGAATCGCCAAGTGCACGCCCCAGGTCACGGGCGTGACCAAGGGTGTGTCATCCAAGTCACGGTCGGGACCACGCCACCAGCATCCAGATCGAGCCGCCGCGTCATTTAAAGTTACACGCCCCAGGTCACGGGCGTGACCTAGGGCGTGACATCAGGTCACGGGCGTGACTCGCCCCGCGCTTCTTCCCGCCAGAGTTTCCCGCCAACAGCACTATTTCAAGATTACACGCCCCAGGTCACGGGCGTGACCTAGGGCGTGACACGGCCGAAACGCTCGCAATTACTCCAGAAGGCGCCCTCTCCACTGCTGCTTCGATCACGCCCCTTACACGCCCTTGGTCACGGGCGTGACCAAGGGCGTGTAACCTCAACTTTTCAGCTATAAAAAGCTAGCTTCAGCAGATGTTCAAAGACGAATTTTTGGGAGTTCAATTCTCCTTTTCTTGTTTTATTTTTCATGTTTTAGTAGTCGTGTAATCCTTCTTCTTCTTGCAAATTGTATTTTCATTTCAATAGTCGTAATTCTCAATTTCATAGCTTGTACTCTCTTTTGTAATTTCATAAAATAGATCTTTTCTTCTCTCATTTCCTCTCTCTTTTATGATACGCTCTTTTATTTATTTTGATTCCCCAATCTCCATGAGTACCTAAAATTTCTATTGGTACTCGATCGAGATGATCCAAGGAATAATATTGGTTTTGAAGTAAATTAGAATTGCTCTTTCTCTTTTCTAAAAACGCTTAAGATTTATCCTTGATTTTAATGAAATGAGATTATACTTTCTAGTTTATAATTCTCGTTCTTGTTTTCGTTCTTTAGTTAGCCGAACAAGCTCGTAAGGCGAATCGATCATTCAAGGATAAAAAGAGTAGAATGCAATCCTCGAGAGAGGACGACGTTACCCTTCCGGATTGGAGTAAAAGCCAATAGCGGGATTCACTTCGATAAGGCGAGTTTTAGGGGTTTCGATTCTAGAACGAGAGTTCGATTGATCAACCTAAACTCAGATGAGCGCATCCTCGAGAGAGGTGCGTTCATAATTCGGGAATCTCCACGGTCAAGGCTATTTTATTAAGAGAATGCGCTTTTTTCTTCGTTCTTATTTTATCTCCAAGGTGATTCAAAGATCGAGTGCTGACCTTTTTACTCGTCATTTAATTTAATCTTATTTTTATTTTCCGTTTGCAAAATCGCTCCCAAGTTCTATTTGATAAAATAATAGAGATTTTCTTGAAGTAAGAGTACTCAACCGCCCCGAGTCTAATACGACCTTGTTTCAATAACATATACTACATTCGATACGGTACACTTGCCGTTATCGTTTGCAAGCATAGTTTTGCCCCATCAAGTTTTTGGCGCCGTTGCCGGGGAAACGGTTGATATTCCGAAAAAAGAAATATTTATTAATTTTATCGTTCTCTTTCTTCTCCCCCTTCTCTTTAATTTTTTTTTTTTTTTTTTTATATAAAAAAAAAATATCTTAAAAAGCGCAATCTAAATTCTTGGAAAGGACGCTTTGGGCTTGAATTCCCATCATAGCCTCTAGTACCTTGCAAACCCTTCACCGGGTAGATCTTGGGAAGTCCGAGACTAATTTAACCCGCTTTTTGAAAATATTTATAATAAAAATATTTATAAAATTCCATTCATTTAGGTAAAGGTTGTTTCCTTTTTATTTATTTTTTAATATGAAAGAATCTGAATTGGCTGTTAAGGTTGCCGAGCTTCGAAACCAACTTTATCTCTTACAAGCCGCACGAGAACGCCAATTTAGTTATCATTATTGTGGTGCGCCTCATCAAAGTGAGGAATTTTATTCACATTCTTATTCTCAAAGTAATTATTACGAAAATAATTATCCTCAATATTATGCAAATAATTTTGATAATAATTATGATCATAATTTTTCATCTTTTAATGAAAGTAATTTTTCAAACTTTGATGAGAATAATTTTTCTAATTTTAATGAAAATAATTTTTCGGCATTTAACAATTGTTCTTCTAGCTCCGAAGTAGATTATTCCTCGTGGCAAGCTCACCTGGATAGTTCTCAGAGCAACGAAGATAAATCTTTAGATCCGAGCTTTTATTTTTCTTCTTATACACCGCAGTCTTCATTCTCTAATTTGGGGGAAATTTCGCAGATCCAAATAGATACTTCCCCCCAAATTTTAGAGGAAAATATCATTTCGTCTAGTGTTTTCTCTAATTTTCACGAGAATAATTTTTCGACTTCTAATAATTTTTCTTCTATCCCCGAAGTAGATTATTCTTGGTGGCAAGGTCACCCGGATAGTTTACAGGGCGATGAAGATAAATCCTTAGAACCGAATTCTTGTTCTTCTTCTTTTGCGCCGCAACCTTCGTACTCTAATTTTGGGGAATGTCCGCCGATTCAAATAGATACTACCCCCCAAATTTTAGAGGAAAATTTTATTTCTACTAGTATTTTTTCTCCACGTTTGGATGATTTAGTTATGGAGGAACATGTGGTTTCATGTAATCCCATAACTTCTTTTACCGAAGATGAAGAAAAATTACTTTACCAAGAATTTCTTAAAGTTATGGGCACCCCGGATGAAATAGAAGAAGAACAAGTTTCTTCCCCTACTTCACCCGGATTTTATTTTCTTTATCATGAATACTCGCGAATTTCTTCTATCCAACCAAAAATTCCTGAAAATTTTGTGTCCGAAAATTTTATCCCGCTTGGTAATACACTAGATTTCTCTAATGAAAATTTTATTTTAGAAAAGGAACAACCAGAGCTTAATTTTATATTTTCGCGAGCGCCTCCTCCTTGCGAAAAATTATCTGAATCGTTTATTTGTGATTCTTTAGATACTAATATTTTTCAGGTAGAAGATGAGCCGTTGCTACCCCAATTAATTGATGATCCATATGCCGCTCATCTTTATGAATCCAAATCACCTCAGGTATGTATAGGTGATTTGGATTTGCAAATTCAAGATCAAAGACAAACGAAGAATCACATGTTAAGCGGAGGAGAGGCTAGCCGACTGACGTCGGCACATTCGCCTCAGCGCAAATTAAGGGAGTTGCCTGTCCACCTCTCTTTTAAATTTCCTTTTTCCTAACACTAACCGTCTAGCTTAAAGACGGGAAAAAGAAAGCGCTCTTGGGAGGCACCCCTTGCTTATCTTTAATTTTATGTATTTTTCTTTTAAAGTTTATTTTTCAAGTGTTCTTCATACTTAGTTTTAAACATTGGGGACAATGTTTAATTTTAAGTATGGGGGTATAGCTTTGCATTCACTGTATTTTTATTTTAAAAAAAAATTTCAATAAAATCCGTACTTGTTGTTTTTATTTTTCTAGAAATCTAGTTTGAGGATTGATTATAAGTATTCCTATATTTTTGATTTAGCTAATATTTTGTTTTATCAGAATTTGTTAAATTTAAATTTGAAGTAATTTGGTTTTAAGAAACATTTTATGTTTTTAATTTGATTAGAGAATTTATTTAGCACTACTTCTCATTTTAATTTTAAATAGCTTCACTTTGTGGTAAATTGACTAAACATCTTTAGATTTTTTTTGTTATATTCACTTTTAACTTTAAGATCTTAGGAAATCTCATTCCACTAAAAAGTTGCTCTCAAAATAGTTTAATTTATAAACTAGAAGTATTTCTCCCCCCTCACCATTTGTTGGCAAAAAAAAATGTATAAAAAGATCATATGTCATGGAAATAAGAGGATAAAATTCATTATTTCCTAAAACATATGCACCCAAAATCATTTAAAAGATTATATGTCATGATGTAAGAGGATAAAATTCATTACATCTAAAACATATACATTTTGGGTTTTTGATTGAAGAGAATTGTTAAAAGATTATATGGCATGGAAAATAAGAGGATAAAATTCATTATTTTCCTAAACATATACAATTTTGTATTCAAATGAGGTCAGAGGATAAAATTCATCACCTCTATTCAAGAACTCTTCATTTGCCATTTCGTTCAAACCCATCCCTAGCCAATTTCATTGTTTCTAGTCCTAAACTAAATTATTAAGAGAGCAATATTTTGGTAGGTGTCTTTTCCTTAAGATTCTTTTTACGTTAGAGTGTCTATAATTTCAATCTAATTTTGTTTGAAAATTTCTATAATTTCGATTGCTAAATAGTTATCTTGAGAAGTAGTTAGCTAAACAAATTTCTCTTTTTAAATTATCAACATAACTTATGACTTAATTCTTGAATTCCTAAAATTTGTTTTTGACTTATTCTTAGTTCAATAAAATTTTAGTTAATTAGAAATAACACCGATGTCTTGTAATTCTTCCCTCATTCTTTTGCTCTGGAATAGCAAAAGCTCAAGTATGGGGGTGTTTGATGAGTACTCTTTGTACTCATCTTTTAGCGTAATTTCGATGTAATTTTAATATGAATTTATATTAATTATTTGTTTTATCTTATAATAATCATTCCTTTTTATTTCTGTCACTAATATAAGTTTAATTTATGTTTTGCAGGTTTTCTGGGCACTTTGAGCAAAAATATCAAGTACACGCCCAAGGTCACGGGCGTGGCCAAGGGCGTGTCAGCCTAAGATGTGTTCCAGACCTGCTGCCGCTACTTCGGGCCCATTCCGTGAAGAATCGCCAAGTACACGCCCCAGGTCACGGGAGTGACCAAGGGTGTGTCATCCAAGTCACGGTCGGGACCACGCCACCAGCATCCAGATCGAGCCGCCGCGTCATTTAAAGTTACACGCCCCAGGTCACGGGCGTGACCTAGGGCGTGACATCAGGTCACGGGCGTGACTCGCCCCGCGCTTCTTCCCGCCAGAGTTTCCCGCCAACAGCACTATTTCAAGATTACACGCCCCAGGTCACGGGCGTGACCTAGGGCGTGACACGGCCGAAACGCTCGCAATTACTCCAGAAGGCGCCCTCTCCACTGCTGCTTCGATCACGCCCCTTACACGCCCTTGGTCACGGGCGTGACCAAGGGCGTGTAACCTCAACTTTTCAGCTATAAAAAGCTAGCTTCAGCAGATGTTCAAAGACGAATTTTTGGGAGTTCAGTTCTCCTTTTCTTGTTTTATTTTTCATGTTTTAGTAGTCGTGTAATCCTTCTTCTTCTTGCAAATTGTATTTTCATTTCAATAGTCGTAATTCTCAATTTCATAGCTTGTACTCTCTTTTGTAATTTCATAAAATAGATCTTTTCTTCTCTCATTTCCTCTCTCTTTTATGATACGCTCTTTTATTTATTTTGATTCCCCAATCTCCATGAGTACCTAAAATCTCTATTGGTACTCGATCGAGATGATCCAAGGAATAATATTGGTTTTGAAGTAAATTAGAATTGCTCTTTCTCTTTTCTAAAAACGCTTAAGATTTATCCTTGATTTTAATGAAATGAGATTATACTTTCTAGTTTATAATTCTCGTTCTTGTTTTCGTTCTTTAGTTAGCCGAACAAGCTCGTAAGGCGAATCGATCATTAGAGGATAAAAAGAGTAGAATGCAATCCTCGAGAGAGGACGACGTTACCCTTCCGGATTGGAGTAAAAGCCAATAGCGGGATTCACTTCAATAAGGCGAGTTTTAGGGGTTTCGATTCTAGAACGAGAGTTCGATTGATCAACCTAAACTCAGATGAGCGCATCCTCGAGAGAGGTGCGTTCATAATTCGGGAATCTCCACGGTCAAGGCTATTTTATTAAGAGAATGCGCTTTTATTCTTCGTTCTTATTTTATCTCCAAGGTGATTCAAAGATCGAGTGCTGACCTTTTTACTCGTCATTTAATTTAATCTTATTTTTATTTTCCGTTTGCAAAATCGCTCCCAAGTTCTATTTGATAAAATAATAGAGATTTTCTTGAAGTAAGAGTACTCAACCGCCCCGAGTCTAATACGACCTTGTTTCAATAACATATACTACATTCGATACGGTAAACTTGCCGTTATCGTTTGCAAGCATAGTTTTGCCCCATCAGTGCTCAACCTCACAATGCTCATTAAGACTTATCAGGAGGGTGAGTACAGCTTGGTGGAGTTTTCCTTGTCATTGATTATTTCTTTTTAGTTTAGTGACTAAGGACTCCGGATTCACATGTTTTTGAAAACATAGAAATTTTATTTTATGTACCACTTTTCTCTAGTCACAAGTGCATGAACACAAAGAATTCAAGAAAAAATTCAATGTTGTGTAGGTAATCTATTTATGCAATTCAATATAGTAAGTTCTTGTTCTACACAAGCATGCAAGAATATGATTTAAAAAACACATGTAGATTATCAAAAAGTGTAAGTGAGATGTTCATTACCAAATATAAAACTTCACTCATACTTAGAGGCATGCAAAAACCATTCTACACATGTATTCTACAGCCAACTTTATTGCATATTGTAAGATAATACTCAAAGCATGATATATTCAAGAACAATGTTATAAAAAAACTTGAAATTAAAATTAACCATTGTAAATCATCTCTAAGTAATAAATATAATCATCCTTGATTTTAAGCAATGAAGCATTAAGGATTTTTTTTGTTTTAAATTTTAGAAACAAATAAACAAATGTAATAAAAGATAAAAGTATATTTTTGTATTTTTGAACTTGTTTTGAAGTTTTATCGTTGATTTTAATTTTTAAGGACAATATCAAAATGAAAATACATTAAACTTTCTGAAACCAGTGAAAATACAATATAATATATTTTTTAGAAATGCAAAAAAATCAGAGAGGGATCTCATGTAATAAGAACAGGCTAATGCCAGGGCAACAATTACCGCCAGGCGATAGTAACAAAACATTATTTTTTATGAAAACCTTAAATTGTTTGAGATTTTTTGCTTGAATATTATTTGTCATTATATGGGTTAAAGGATACAACAAGAAAATAAAAAAAATATAGGGAATTTTTGGATTATACATTTTAAGCCAGAATATCTAATGCTCCTAATTCTAATCTAAGTGTGTTGAATCTAGCATCGGGGAGGGGTTTGGTAAAGATATCCGTAAGTTGATATTCAGTTCCAATAAAATTGATTCTTATATGTTCCTTTTTAATATGATCCCTAATAAAATGATGTCGGACATCTATATATTTAGATCTGGAGTGATGTACATGATTGTTAGTAAGATCAATAGCCCCCTTGTTGTCACATTTAATTCAATTTTACTTAGATGAACTCTAAAGTCTTCTAAAGTTTGAGTCATCCATAAAGCTTGTGCACAACAACTACCCAGTGTGATATATTCGGCCTCAGTGGTGGAGAGAGCAACGGAATTCTGTTTCCTACTCGACCAAGATAAGAGTGAAGGTCCAATGAAATGACATGTGCCACTAGTGCTCTTACGATCTAATGAACATATCGCATAGTCTTAATCAAAAAAGCCGTGTAAAATAAGGGAATCATTATGAGGAAACCATAAGCCAAATCTAGATGTTCTGATTAGATATCTACAAATTCATTTAACCGCTTTTAAATGTGATTCTTTGGGGTTAGCTTGAAATATAGCACATAAACAAACGAAAAACATAATATTAGGTCTAGATGCACTCAAATATAATAATGATCTAATCATTCCTCTATATAATGTTTGATCGATAGAAACACCGGCTTCATCTTTTTCAAATTTTAGTGATGCACTCATAGGAGTATTGGCTTGCTTTAGGTTTTCAAATCCAAATCTTGTAAGAATATCATGAACATATTTAGATTGACAAATAAAAATACCATTATTGGGAAAAACTCTTTTTGATTTAACTTAACAAATTATCTATAGGTGATTTTACTCCCTAGGAGTATTACCCTCTTTATATAGAAAGGGTAAACTGGTCATTAGATGTCTTAGGATGTCTCACTCACCTTAGAGTATGAAGACCAGGTCAGGATCATTACAAAGTCAGCTAAGTTAAGACTTGCGTCGAATGAAAGTCGATGCAACTTTGACTTTATGTTGACGCAACTCTTACTAGAAGTCCAAACAACATAATCAGCCTGTCGAAGTATTAGTCAAGTCGACACAACGTCGAAAGGGACTCGACGTAGTAGGAAGAACTTGTCGAATCCATCAGTAAAGTCAATGCAACTTCTATGTCAACTCGACACAGAAGATGAAGTCCAAGTTCAAGCTTCCAACTCGACGGATAGGTCGAGAAGTATTTGATATAATGTCGACAACTGAGCTCAATCAGAGTTGAGAACTATTTTGGAGCCACTTTAATAAGAACTCAGAGGTGCATCGATAAGAAGGAAGTCAATTTGATGCAACATTGACATCTGAGTTCAGTCAGAGCTAAGAAGGATTTCGAAGCAACTCCTATAAGAACTCAGAGGTGCGTCGATAAGAAAGAATTTCAATTTGACGTTGCGTCGAATACAATCTAAAAAAGGAAGCTTTTATGCTTTCCTTTTAACAACTTTTTAGAAGGTCCACTAAGCTAAAGATAGTTCTCCAATGGCTCATTTATTGCCAAGAATGGAATGGAGTATTCCAGTACACAACAAAAACATTCTTGGAAGGTATTCACATCTTATGGACGGTTCGGGATCAAAAGAAGAAAGTTAAATCAAATGTTCAATAAGAGTTCCTTTTCAATACAGCCTAAAAGGAGAAAGAAATTCAAGTACCAATCATACAGAATAAGTATGCTAAAGACGAGAGAAAAATTAGCAGATTGATCATTACTATTCATCTGTCGAAAGAGGGGTCTTCTTCTTCTTTCTCCTTCAACCCTAAGATAGAAAAACAAGTGCTCACTCTACACAGAAAAAGAATACAGATGCTCCCTCTTCTTCATCAAATAGCAGCTAGTTAACAAGAAGTGGATCAAGCAAATAACTCTTGCAATCATCTCAATCATAAGCAAGTGTTCATCATATACAGATCCAGTGGAAATCAGAAGCTGCAGTTCTTGAGAAATTGCTTCTAAATAATTCTGAGAACAGAATTTATTCTCACTCTACTTTCTTTCTTCTCTTATTCTTCAAACTATAAAAGAGTTTTATTAATCCCTCTTTCAAAGGATTCAGTGGTTCTAAGAGTCTCCTTATCAAAAGACTCAGTGGTTCTAAGAGTCTCCTTATCAAAAGACTCAGTGGTTCTAAGTGTCTCCTTATCAAAAGACTCAGGCACAAGTTGTGTGATCCTACCAGGGAGGTAGAAGTGAGGAGTACCCATATTTTGGGGAAGCTCTATAAAAATTCTTGTGTCCTCTGTGTGTTGATTTTCTGTGATTTCCCTATTTCAATTTTCTGTGTTTATTTTTCCAGCAATCTGTCTTTAGTTTATTCTGTCTTTGAATTGTTGATTGCATAATACTTAGTGTTTTTATTGTGTGTGCATAATTAAGGTAGAAAATATTTAAAACTATATTCACCCCCCCCTCTAGAGAATACTCAGAGGCATGTTGTGCACTTTCAATTGGTATCAAAGCCAGGTTGATCATTAAAAGGTTAACACCTTGATCAAAAGATCTCCTCACTCTCATTTCTTTATTTTAAATTAATCAAAACTATTTTCTAAAGAAAATGAGTTCTAAGAATTATGCATCAATAAGACCACCAGTATGTATCCTAAATAAGTTTACACTCTAGAAGGCCAGAATAAAGCTTTACATGAACTCAATTGATGAAGACATCTTTGATGTTATAATTGTAGATCCCCTAACTCCATTCAGACAAGATGCCAGTGGATGTTCAACACTGGAAGCAATCCCAAGGAATGAATGGACAGAGGTTGAGAAGAAGCAGAAGGCATATGATGCCAAGGCTATGAACATTCTGTTTTCCATAATGTCAGGTGACATTTTTTAGAAAGTAGTTGACTGCCAATCAGCAAAAGACATCTGGGAATCCCTTTCCAGAATAGTAGAAGGGAGTTCTGATGAATGAAAGGACAGGGGGTCCCTTCTCATATCCCAATATGAGTACTTTCAAAAGAAAGCTGAGAAAATTGTTGCTGAAATGTAAGATAGATTCAGCATCATTATCAATGAGCTAAAGAGTCTGGACAAGGAAATGTCCTTGACAAAGATCAATGATAAGATCCTCATATGTTTCCCAAGCTCATGAGACTCAAGGATCTGGGCCATCAGAGAGTCCAGATGCCTTAGAGAACTCTCTACTGATGTTTTTCTTGGAAAGCTTAAATCATATAAGATGCTACTGAAATGCCGAGCTGAAACAAAGGAAAACGAGACACCTTCAACTCCCATCCAGAGGAGCCTTGCCTTGAAAGTTGTTGAAGAAGAGCCCTCCACTCCTGAAGAAGAAATGTTCAGTCTCCTAGCAAGGAGATTCAGAAAGTGGCTCAAGATAGAAGACTCAAGTAGAAGAGAGAGAGAAGCTCAAGACCCAAATTTGATAAGCCTCCAAAGAAGGAGGTGATTTGCTTCTCCTGCAACAAGCCAGGGCACATAGCCCCGGATTGCCCACATAAACAAAGAGATAGGAGTAGCAACAAAGATGAGCAGAAGAAGAAGTCTTTCAGGAGGAAAGACAAGAAGAAGGGCAAAGGTTTCATTGCTGAAACTGAAAGTGCACAGTGTGTCTCTGAGTATTCTCTAGAGTTTAAAATATTTTCTACCCTAATTATGCACACACAATAAAAACTTAAAGTAGTATGCACCCAGCAAAAGCAAAGACAGAATAAAGTATAAACATATTGCTGAAAATAAAACACAGAAAAACTAAAGTTTGGACAACACAGAAAATCACAAACAAAGACACAGAAATTTTATATTGGTTCCCCAAAATGTGGGTATTCCTCTCTTTTACCTCCCTGGTAGGATTGCACAACATGTGCCTGAGTCTTTTGATTAGGAGACTCTTAGAACTACTGCGACTTTTGATAAGGAGACTCTTAGAACCACTGAGTCTTTTGATAAGGAGACTCTTAGAACCACATAGTCCTTTGAAAGAGGGATTAATAAAACTCTTTTACAGTTGAAGGAAAAAATAAAAAAAAAGGAAGAAGAAGAAGAAGAAGAAGATAGAATACTTTGTTTCAGAATTCTTCAGAAGCACTTCTACTGATTCTGTCTTTCACAGGATCTGAAATGATGATCCCTTGCTTATGATAATGATGATTGCAAGGGTTATTTGGTTTTATTCTTCTCTGTGAATACTTCTTGAAGAATAGCTGCTGTAAGATGAAGGGTATGGAGTAGCTCTTTTCTTTTTACTGTGCTGAGAGAAGACTTTTTCTTATCTTAAGGTTTTAGGAGGAAGAAGAAAAAAAACTTATTCGACAGACAAGAATAATTTAATAATAGTTTATTCTCTTCTTCTCTTTTGCATACTTATGATGTATTTTTGGGATTTCAAATCCTTTCTTCTTTTGGGTTATCCTGAAAAGGAATTCTTTTCGACACCTATTTTTTCATTCTTCTTTTGTTCCTAACCCGTCCATCAATTTTGAATACCTTCCAAGTATGATTTTGATGTGTCCTTGAAAGCTCCATTCCATTCTTGGCAATAATCGAGTCGTTAGAGAACTGTCTTTTGCTTGGTGGTCCTTTAGAAATGGTGTTATAAGGACAGCGGAGAAAGTTTCCTTTTTCCAGACTATATTCGACGTAGTGTCGAATTAAATTTCTTTCTTATCGACGCACCTCTGAGTTCTTATCAGAGTAGGCTTCGAATTCCTTCTTAGCTCTGGTTAAACTTAGATGTCGACATAGCGTCATATACTTCTCAATGTATTCGTCGAGTTGAAGGATTGAACTTAGACATCATCTTCTGCGTCGAGTTGAAGTCAAAGTTGCGTCGACTTCAGTGATTATTCGACAAGCTCTTCCTTCTACATCGAGTCCCTTTCGACGTTGCGTTGACTTGACTTATACTTCGACAGACTGATTAAGTTGCTTGGAGTTCTAGTCAGAGTTATGTCGACATCAAGTCGAAGTTGTGTCGACTTTCATTCGGAGCAAGTCTTAAATTAACTAATTTTGTGATTATCTTGACTTGGCTTTGACAGTCTAATATGAGTGTGACATCCTAAGGCATCTAACGACCAATTTACCCTTACTATACAATGAGGGTAATATTCCTAGAAAGTAAAATCACATATAGATAATTTGTTATGTTAAATCAAAAGGAGTCTTTCCCAACAATCTCCCTCTATTTATCTTAACAAATTTTACAGATTATTTAAAGTGATTTTACACATACTTTGACATAAACACAAGTACAAACAAAACATACATAGACAATAAAATCCTTTGGAATGAAATCACAGACCATTTCATACATTGTCAAGTAATTATATTGTTCAACATAGTTGTTTTCTCTAGATAGTATAATAGAGTATTCATATTGACAGAATACCTGAGCTTCAATTTTCCTTCTCAGGAGTTTTCCTTTTCCTCGAGAATACTTTTGGTATCACCGTCCTTGCAGCAAATGCAAGAGGTTCATTCTCTTCTTCAGGAATCCTATCATCTTCTTCATTGATTTCATCTTTTATGGGAGGCTCCCCCTGAGATTGTGCATCATGTTCAGCTTTTAGGGCAGCCTCCTTAGCCACCATTGCCACCTCATTCACTATCTTTTCATCTTCTTGGAACTCCCCCTGAGTTGATGGGAGCTCCACCTAGGTTACTAACACTACTCCCCCTGAATTGATGCAGAGTTTGTTGGAGGATTCCCAACTGGTTCCATATGAACTGTTCCTGTTTGGAAAATAGTTTGCTTATTTGGATTGGTATCTGGAGCAATTTCTTCTGCAACACTCTTATCCTTTTCCTGGACATTCTTAATTCATTGGATAAGTATCCCCTCCTCCTGAATCTTCTCCCCCTTCTTAACATTGCTGACAAGAGTGGTTAAGAAATCTTTAATAGCCATGGAGGAGGATACAACTGTCTTGAGAGACAATAGTGACTCTTTTGATTCTTTGATTTCTGACTCCATTTGGGAGTATTTCATATTAAATCTTCTGGCTTGACTTGCCAGTAGGTCAACAAATATGCTGGAGGCCGACCCTACTGCCTTAGAGATGGCTTGTTCAATATCAAAAGATGTAGTATGGAAGGTAGAGGTGGGTGGATGTGTGTGTATGATTTCTGGAAGGATTGCAGTGGACCTCTCATTGAATCTTGTGAAATCTTGATGGATAGGGGAGTGGCACTGATATACTTTTGGAGAGATATGAACTGGTGGTGAGGGAGTAGACTGATTGTCTATGAATATGGTGGATGGTTGTTGCTGAGGCAAGAGAGGAACCTGAGATGCATGTTCTATGTCAGGGATGGATGGACTGGTGTGGTTGAACTGGGTTGGTTCAGCATCTGGAATAGCATCTGTTGAGTTGCTGGAGTGGCCTGAGGAGGAGAGTTATCCATAGGGGGATCTGGTAAGCTTGGCTCTTTATTTTATGGAGGTGGAGAAGGAGAAGGTGAGGTTGGAGCTTGACCAGGCTTCAACATTTTCCTGGTCCACTTTGAGAAGATTCCTATATTAATTCTTTTGCCAGGTGGAATTGGCACACCTTTTGGTTTGCAGACTATTAGGTAATTATACAACCCTCATTCTCTGAGGGTGGGCCCACTGAAAGCCACGTAGGCAGAAGTTAAGGTCAAAGGGTCAGCACAGAGGGCAGTAGTCCAAGACACAAGATAGCTCAGCGAGCAGGGGCAGAAGAAAGAATGGACGAGTATGGGTGGACTCGTGCGAGTATCCCTGATACTCGCCAAAAGGTGGGAGACCATAGGTGATACTCGCCCCTTTTCAGGCGAGGATGCCTCAATGTCTCCTAGTTGTCGAGTTGGGTGGGGTATAAATTAGCCCCCTCCCCCCCTCTCTTTGGTTTGCCTATAAATAGGACCCCAGAGGTACTTGTATTGGCACCTGATCTTGAGCTTCTGGAACCCCGTTTTTGAACTCTCGGACCCGTCATCCTTGGTCGTTACTCCTGGTACTAGCCAAGTCGGTGCCTTCCTTGTACACTGCTCAACCATTTTTGCTTGTGGAGTGGAAGTCTCTTTTGAGCTTCTAGGTACGTGGTGGGACCTCCCTGCCACAGCACCTGGGGTCTTGTTGTTGTTACTCTTCTAGTTCTTCATCGTTGTTGGTCAAGCCTTCTCGTTGGACTGCTAGGCAAGTAGCCTCCGGCTGCATTGATCCAAATTTTAGAGTCGGGATTTTCCTGTCTTCAACACTTTGGTGCGGTGAGCGTGGATCATAGCCAGCGAGAGAAAGTTTGGTGGAAAGGCGAGATGGTTGTATTTGGCGACCATGAAGAGGTAGTTGGTAACTCGGCCTGAGGAGGCGAGTTTGTGAAGTTGGCAGTCTTTGAAGAGTTTGCTTGGCGACTCGAGGAGACCATGTGAGCAGCTCTCCAACCTCTAACGAAAGGAACTATGACCTCGCATCATCGTCGGATTCTTTTTGAGGAAGGTGTTCCATCCCGGCGAGCAGGGAAGGAACATGAGGGGGAGCCCGAGCGACCAAGGAGGTCGGAGTTCTACCCGCAGGCCTCACAGGGAGCTAGCGGGACTCGATTCCGCGAGGAGGAAGAGCGGGCGAGGTACTACGGTACTCGCCAAGTGAGCGAGTATGGAGGAGATATTTGCCAGGTAGAGGATCGCCGCGAGGTGGGTGGGAGGAGCCCATTCTGTGAAGAGACCATTGTCGCGCCCATGCCAGAAGGGTTCAAAGATCCCGTGATGAATTACTACTCAGGGAGGGATGACCCTATCTGACACATCCAGTGGTTCGAGGATGTAGCCTCCATCAGGACCAAGTCAGATTAATTTAAGTGTAGGGTCTTCGCTATCACCTTCCGAGGGAAGGCCAGGGACTGGTTCCACTAGTTGCCAGCAGGTTCAATCTACTGCTTCGAGGACTTGTGTCAAGGGTTGATGATGTGGTTCACCACGGCCAAGAAGATGAAGAAGGAGTCTACGACCCTCTTCCATCTGGTGCAGGGAGAAAAGGAGTCGTTGGGGCATTATATCGATCATTTCCAGGAGGAGGTGTTGGACATCCAGGAGGTGGATGGTCCCACCTTACAGCTAGCCTTAACGTTCGGCCTCCACGATGGTCTCTTCAAGTTGGATCTCGGTGGGAACCCTCCTTATTCCTACGACAACCTCATCGAGAGGGCCAACAAGTTTGTTCAGGGTGAGGCTTCCAACCACGGCTTCCTAGCCAGGCTCACCCATGCAACCAGGGAGGATGAGGAGGAAGAAGAGAAGACCCCCGAGAGAAGGAATAGAGAAGAGCCCAGAAGGGATAAGAAGAGGAAGCATGAGGAGAGGCGAATGGGAGGAAAGAAGGAAGGAGGAGCCCAGGAAGGAGGAGTCCATAAGGAACGATGAGATGAGACTCATCGTGGCTATAGAGCGTCGGGAGGAGGAAAGACGCTATCAAGTTCCCGACAACCGGCCACCTTAGAGGCTGCGAAGAGGACCCCAGTGTCGGGATCGGGAGAGGAGATCCCCAGAGAGAAGGCGCTTCGACCGGCCAGAGCGGCGTCAGGAAAGGAGAAGGGAGGAAACAATGGCAGTTGCCCGGCGAGGAAATCGGCAAGGTCGGAATAATCGGCAAAGGAGGCTGCAGATGGAGGAGGTCCCCCTCTATTGTGATTTGCATCTAGTATAGGGGCACAGGACGATGGATTTCCCAGATTTTTGGGAAGCCAAGAGAAGGTTAGCTGCGGGAGAAGCGAGAGGAGAGTAGCAAAGGATAGAAGCGCCCCTGTCGAGCCGCCTTCCGTGCAAGTCGTAGCTCGAAGGAGGAATGAATACCGTATCGACCATGGAGGTCGAGGAGATGTTGCCCATGGAGGCAGAGGAGTAGGGGTGATCCATGGGAGAGCAAGGCTAGGAGCTTCCCGCAAGGGCAGTCTCAATCAGATCTATCGAAGTAGTGTCGCTTCGACCATGCAGGCACCTCCCCCATTGGAGGAGATCACCTTCTCAGAGGTGGACATGCTAGGGAATGAAAATCCCTTCCATGATGACCTCGTGATCCAAGATGTTGTAGAAGACTTCAACGTTGATCGGATTCTGATCGATAACGGTAGCTCTGTGAACGTCGTCTTCAAAGAGACATTTGACGGTTTTGGCATCGGAACAGAGCGAGTCCGGGCGTCCGATGGTCCCCTCTTTGGCTTCTCAGGAAAGAAGAAAGAGGTGGAAGGGGAAGTAGATATCCTGATAACACTCGGTGGTACCTCCCTCAATGGCTGCTTCGTCATCATTGACACCCCGAGTTGCTACAAGGCCATCTTCGGAAGGACGCTTCTAAACACCTTCAAAGCCGTCCCGTCTACCTACCATCAGTGCCTCAAGTACTGTTAAGGGGATGTCCAGGTGAGGATCGGGAGCGATCCAAGAGCCACCCGCGAGTGCTATCTCAGTGCGGTGAGCACCATCAACTGGATGGCTGACGCGGAGGAGTTCGAAAGAGTGTTGGGAGGCACAGCTAGGTTGGAAGTGGCCGAGGAAGTGGAAGTGATCGAAGTAATCTTTAGGGTGGGAGTACCTGGACTGCTGAAGGTCGAAGGATTGCTGAAGACCGAGGAGAAGATCAAGATGGCGGTGTGTCTTCAAGAGTACGTCGACATCTTTGCTTGGAGCACTGCTGAGATGTCAGGGATTGACGCAGAGGTCCCATGTCATCGCCTCAATCTAGACACCGCGGTCAATCCAGTTCGCCAGAATAAGAGGTCAAGTGCCACCATATCGGCCAGACCTATCAGAGAAGAGGTGAAGAAGCTACTAGAGGCGGGGTTTGTGTCAGTGATCCAGTACCCAGGCTGGGTATCGAACGTTGTAATGGTGAAGAAAGTTGGGGGCAGCTGGAGAATGTGTGTTGACATTTTGTTATTGAATAAAAGTTGCCCGAAGGATTGTTATCCCCTGCCTCAAATCGACACGCTGGTTGATTCAACCATCGGTTTTTCTATCATGAGCTTTCTCGATGCATTTTCAAGATACCAACAGATCCGTATGCATCCCCCAGACTACCGTGCGTCTCCTTCATCACTGGTGAAGGTTGTTACATCTACAAGATGATGCCCTTCGGGTTACAGAACGCAGGGGCGACTTACCAGCGGATGATGGATCATGTCTTCAAGGAGCAGAAAGGGGGGAACCTGGAGGTGTATGTGGACGATCTCTTAATCAAAAGCAAGATTGTCCAGGAGCATGTCGCTGATCTGGTGGAGACCTTCGCGATGCTGAGGAAGTTCAAAATGAGGCTCAATCCAGCAAAGTGTGTGTTCGGAGCTGGAAGAGGGATGTTTCTGGGGCATCTCATCACCCCGAAAGGGGTAGAGCCGAACCCTGACAAGGTTAAGGAAATCCTAGAGATGACTTTGCCAAAAATGATGAAAGAAGTCCAAAGGTTAACCGGAAGGTTGGCGGGTCTTAGCTGCTTTCTATCAAAGGCATGGGAGAAGTGCTCTCCATTCTTCAAGACGCTTCGAAAGAACGAGGACTTTGTATGGTCCGACGAATGCGAGAAGGCATTCGAAAGTCTGAAGGAGCAGTTGACTCATACACCTCTCCTTCAGAGCCCGAAAGAAGGCGAAGACCTACTCATCTACCTGGGAGTAGGGGTGGAAGCAGTGAGTTCAGTGCTGGTCTGAGAAGAAGGAAAGAAGCAGCTCTGCATCTATTATGTTAGCCAGGTACTGAAGAAGGCCAAACTTTGGTATCCAACCCTGGAGAAGCTTGCCTTCGCCTTGGTGGTGTTGGCGCGGAAGCTCCGACATTATTTTCAAGCTTATTCCGTCCGGGTCGTGACTGATCATCCCCTCCGAAGTATCTTAGAAGGGGTGGAGAATTCGGGAAGGCTAGCAAAATGGTCGGTAGAACTCAGCGAGTTCGACATTTCCTTCTCACCCCGGGTGGCGATCAAAGCCCAGACGGTAGCATATTTCTTAGCCAACTTCTCGGTGAAAGCAGAGCCGGGAGAGGAGGCTTCTACTCCCATTCCTTGGAAGATGTTCATGGATGGGGCTTCCGGTAAGAGCTGTGTGAACGTAGACATCGTTCTTGTCACCCAACGGGGAACGAGGATCGAGCAAGCAGTCGAGATCCTATTACCTGTCATAAACAACCATGCAGAGTACGAGGCCATAGTAGCAGGGTTGCATCTCGCAAAGGAGTTGGGCATCCAGGAAATTAGGGCTTTCACTGACTCAATAGTGGTTGCATCAAAGATTCGACGAGAGTTTGAAGTGCGCGACACCGTTCTGCAGAGGTATCTCGTCAAGGTGAAGAGATTGATTGGAGGCTTTCAAACCTTCTTTGTTGAACATGTACCGAGAGAGGAGAACTCGGCAGCGGATCGTCTGGCCAAGTACGGGCCAAGGGCCAGAGGGACTATCACGGAATTGTTCTGACCATCCATCGAAGAAGGGGAGATGATGGAGATCGAGCAGCGCCACTCATGGATGGATCCATTCACAGCATTTCTATCTACCGGATAGCTCCCAGTGGATGGAAGGGACCAGAGGAAGTTTCAATACAAAGCAGAGTATTACTTATTGTAGGACGGGGAGCTATATCATAAGACCATCTCGGGCCCTCTAGCCAGATATGTCTCTGAAGACGAAGTACCTCGAGTGTTGGAAGAGATCCACTCAGGAGAGTGCGGAAGTCATTCTGGGACTCGGACTTTAGAGCAGAGAATTCTAAGGCCTGGTTATTTCTGGCCTACTATCCGAAAGGATGCGAAGATCTTCTCAAAAAAGTGTCAGAAGTGCCAGCTATTTGCCTCCCTTCAGTTGCAGCCGTCCCAGCAACTTTGCTCAAACACCGCCCCGTGGCCGTTCGCTATCTGGGGAATGGATTTGATAGGTCCCTTTCCTCCAGCTAGTGTCCAGAGGAAGTTCGTTCTCGTCATGATCGACTACTTCTCCAAGTGGATCGAGGTCAAAGATCTGGCCAAAACCACCTCTCAGGTCATGAAGAACTACATCTGGGGGAGATCGTCTGCAGATTTGGGATCCCTCTCGCCATCGTCACCAACAACGGTCCCCAATTCGCCATCTTGGAGCTGGAAGATTTTTGCAGGCAGCTCAGAACCGATCTCCGGTTCGTGTCAGTACATCATCCAAGGAGCAATGGACAAGTGGAGCCCGCCAACAAGCTGATCATCAACCTCCTAAAGAAGAAAGTCGAGAACCTACGAGGTAATTGGGTGGAGAATCTCCTCTCGGTGTTGTGGGCTTTGAGGACCACTACTAGCTCAGGCACAGGGGAAACCCCATTCAAACTCTCTCACGGGTCCAAAGCTCTCATTCCAATATAGTTCGAGGTCATAAGTCCAAGGGTGATCGAAGCTGAAGACGGAGACGAAGAATGAACGACTGGAGAATGAGGAAGCTCAAAAGCTATCCCTCGACTACATTGAAGAGCTCCGAGACTTAGCCTCAACTCGGTAGGAGGAGATCAAGCGTCGAATGGCGAAACACTTCGATAAGCACGTTTGCCTCAAGCATTTCCATGCAAGTGATCTAGTCCTGAAGAAGGTGGACGCGGTTGGAAGATCAGCAGCCATTGAAAAGCTCAACCCAAATTGGGAGGGACCTTTCATCATCCACGAATCACTTACAACCAGAGAATATCGCCTGCAGAATCATGAAAGGGGACTTTTGGGAATACCTAGGGCGGCGATGACCTAAAAAGGTTATCCCTGAGTAGGAATGTGTACATCCCTCTCCTGTAAATTTATTGTTCATAAATAAACTCATCACCCCCCCCCCCCCCTGAAATATGGGGTAGAAAAGGGTTTCTTACATTTACCTCAAATTACAAATGTTTTCAAGTAAAGGAAGGAAAGTAGGTAAAAGCCGACCGCCGCGTTAGGTTAGGAAACAGGCCTCTGACTTGATTCTCGTAAAATCCAGAACGGATGATGGGACGGTGCCTCAATAGTGCATTCTCTTAAGACCAAGCCTCTGAACTGACGGTCTTCATCAGCTCCCCCCTTGCATGTTGGTCGTAGTTCCGTCCGACCGCATCTCTCATCCGACTGGGGAGATTGTCAGGAAGAACTCGTGGACGCCGACCTCCCAACTCGACAATAGGACGATCGACTTAACCTCTCAGGGGACCATTGAATAAAGGCGTCATAAATCCTCAAGAGTGGAAAGCTCGTGTCCTATCATCTTATTTTTTGATTACCTCATCCAATCATGTGAGATGGAGCGCTTAATCCCTTCTGATTGTTGAGTCTATTAGGAAAATGTTTGTCGAAACGGTATCAACATCACAGTAGGATGAAGACCTCGGGATGGTGTGTCTTCAGACCTCCCCGACTATCAGTCCCTACTTGTCGATCTCTCTGCCATCCTCAACATCACAGTAGGATGAAGACCTTGGGATGGTGAGTCTTCGAACATCCCTGACCGTCAGTCCCTACTTGTCGATCTCTTCGCCAACATCAACATCATAGTAGGATGGAGGCCTCGGGATGGTGTGACCCCGTGGACCTCCCCAACTGTCATTCCCTACAGGTCAACATCCAACACTCAAGTAAGATGGAGGCCTAAGGGATGGTGTGTCCCCTTCGACCTCCCCGACTGTCACTTCTTACTTATCTTGTCATATTCTCATTGATGTTTATCATTACTATGATCTTTGAAATCTTCTCAGCAGATGTAGTGAAAGCCTCAAGAGTGCACTCCAACTCAACTCCTATCAACCTTTGAGGCCGACGAGTATCTACAGTGCGAGCATGTAGGTGCGAGTATGTATGTGCGAGCAGCTAAAATGCGAGTAAGGTATGATCGTCGACCGCCGCACTCAGTCTCTCCCGTGCCTAGGAGCCTACCGAGCACTCATCCTTGCCTTGAGCCTAAGAGCCTACTCAGCATAACAAACGTAGAAGCAAAAATGACAATAGAAGATGAGCAAAAATCTGTATTCATTACTTTCATGATTATATATTCAAAAAATGATATACAGCTATCAAAAAGAGGACCGATGACTAACCATCATCCTCATCCTCGGAGTCATCATCCTCGGCATCACTAAAAGATGGGGAAAGATCTCGCCTAGGGGAGGTGGATTCCTCGGCGAGTAACGCAGGGATGAGGTCCACCACGGTCAGGTTCATCGCCTCCGGCTTCAAGAGACCTTCGGCTTTCAACCTGCTCAGGACTGTAACACCTCCCCTGCAATGATCATATAACATGGGTCCGGCCGGGACCCCACTACATATAACCGCCACAGCTTCAGTATTAAAAGATGATATTGACTACCCATTCTCAAAACTCAGATAACACAGCGGAAACAAACAGAAAACACAGAGATTGTCTATACTACATAGGAGTCCAACTGGCCTTAAGGCCATACAAATCCACAGTCCAAATCACCAAACATTCAAAACAAAAGAACGTCCCAACAAAAGGGGACAGGTAATAGTTTTACCTAAACTACCTCGGCATGCAAGCCGGTTACAACAAAATGTAATAATAAAAGTGCATGAAGACAGGGTAAACACTTCATGAGGCTTTAGGCCTTTTTGGCCGGCGCGCTGGGTCCAGCCTGCGATTCTTGCCCTGCAACCAAATCACAAAGAGCGATAAACGAGGGTCAGCTATGGCTGACCACAAACGGTGTAACAACATCCCTCCTCCCGGCCGTCCTAGCGGACCCCGGGGAACTACTTCACCCTGCAAGTCAGCACTTCGTATGCAAATGTACATAAACGGAAAACAGCATAAAAACAGGTATGAGTGTCACATACAGCATCACGTTTCTATGTTGAGCAGATAATAAAAAGGGGCCTATCAGTGCAGAATGAATGCAAACTCGGGTTTCACCCAAGGCACCCTAAAGCGTATGAATCTATCACATCATCATACATCATCATCACATCACAAACACAAGGGTACTTATCGTTTCCCCGCAAGGGCATCATAACCCAAGGCCAAGAGCTCTCGCTGAGACCCACCTCGCCTGGCTCACCAAGCCATCGGGCTTGTCTAACAGCTCACACGCTCGGGCCGCCAACAACACACCAAGACCGATACTAAGAATTCTGGCTAACCAAAACGTCCCAAGGCCCTGGACTTACTCTCGGGACGACGTCCACCGATTACCTCGCCTGGCGACCGTCAACGGACTCATCCGTAGCACAGACATTCTCGTCAGTCAACAATCGAAGGGACTAATCTTGCTGGGACACTCTCCACACGTGAATCTCAGTCTTCACGGGATAGCCAGCCGACCACAAAGACCAATCGCGCCTTCGCACAACACTAGGCATCACAAGCCCCATAATCTGCACATTATTTCTCCGCCCTAAACCCAACGTTCGTTACCACACGATGCTACAAGGGCATCACAACGACGAGTTCACCATAATCGGATTTCTAACAAAACCCCTAGAATGCGCGTAAATCACCTTCACCGAATCGGACCAACAGCCACAAATCCGGCTTCACCCACAATGCCTAATCCGCTAACGGAGCGGATCTCTAGTGCAAATCATGTCGGGGACGGACTCAATCAACCCGATGGTTACTTTTGAACCAAGGCGACCTGGATCCCTCTCACTCGACGGATCCGGTGCCAAAATGCAGAAAATAAAGGGATGCCAAGCACGCATCCTAAAGACCGAGAGGAGAAATGTCGTTACCTTTTGAGATCTCCTCCTAGCCATGAGAAGCTTGCAACCCAACGGTGGAGAAGAAGCGCCTTGACGCCCTCTACGCGTTGCCGGTCTCGGATCGGCGATCGGAGCTCCGAAGCTCCAACAATGGCGGATCTCCCCTCTTCTTCCTCCTTGCCACCTTCTCCTTTCTCCAACCTAAGAGAGAGAAAAGGCTTGAAAATATGAGGGATTAACCCCTCATCCAAGCCCTAAAGCCCCCCAGCGAAACATCCCAGCCGCTGGATCAAATCCCGAATTATTTGATCGGTCGGATCGTCATCCCCACACGATTTCACGGAACAGAAATAAACAGGGCGCACGATCACAGGCGCACGATCACTGGTCGTGCGCGATGAGGAGAATGGTCGTGCGATAAGCCGAGACAGAACTCCGATTCCTTGCGAGATACGCACGGTCACTAGCGTACGATCACTGGTCGTGCGCGAAGAGGCCAATGGTCGTGCGCATAGAACTGTTGTGGAATTTTTAGCCTATCCCGAGCGCAGCATTACCACTCCGCCTACCTCGCTGAACTACGATTTTTGGGGTGTTACAACTCCACCCCCCTTAAAAGAATTTCATCCTCGAAATTTTTGAATTTAAACAGGAAATTCATAACGCATACTTGGAGCGAAAAGTTCCGGGAAATCCTCCCGCATCGCTTGCTCACGCTCCCAAGAGAATTCGTCTCGCCCGCAGTTGTCCCATCGCACCTTTACAAGTTTGACTAGCTTGTTACGCAGCTGCCGGACTTCTGAATCCTCCACGCACACCGGGCGAACCCTCGCCCCCAAGTCCTCCATCACCGGCACCGCCGCCGCTTCGACCACGACGCTCGGCTCTACCAAAGCTTTCCTCAGCACGGAGACATGGAAAACGTCATGTAATCCACTCAACTCTGCGGACAACGCCAAACGATAGGCTGCTTCGCCTATACGCTCCGTAACCTCGAACGGACCCAAATATCTCGGACTCAACTTCTTGAGTCGCCGCACCCGCGAAACACCCTTGAACAGCTTGATCTTCAAGTAGACCATGTCGCCCACTACAAACTCCACATTTCTGTGGCGCGCATTAAAATACTTCGCTTGTCGATCCTGAGCAACCTTCATGCGCTCCTGAATCGTCCGCACAATCTCGCAAGCATCTTCCACCACTTGCTTTCCCAAAATCTTAGTGTCTCCCACCTCTGCCCAAGACATCGGCGTTCGACACTTCCTTCCATACAAAGCTTTGTATGGCGCCATCTTGATACTCTCCTGGAAGTTATTATTATAGGCGAACTCCACCACGAAAAGGTGGTCTTCCCAACCTTTGCCAAAGTCGAGAGCACACATCCTCAACATGTCTTCCAACGTACGGTTCGTTCGCTCCGTCTGACCATCGGTCTACGGATGGAACGCGGTACTAAACTTGAGCTTCGTGCCTAGACTTTTCTGCACTAATCTCCAGTCCTTCGAGGTGAATCGCCCATCGCGATCACTAACGATGCTCTTCGGAATCCCGTGCAACCGCACAATGTTTCGAACATAAAGCTCCACGAGCTTCTCCACGCCATCGCCCTTCTGATTCGGAATGAAGTGGGCCACCTTCGTCAGGCGATCCACTATCACCCAAATCGCATCGTTACCCTGCTGCGATCGAGGCAACCCATGCACAAAATCCATAGAGATGTCATCAAATTTCCATTCGGGAATGGGAAGAGGCTTCAAGAACCCACCGGGCCTTTGGCACTCAGCCTTCACCAAGGCACAAGTCTGACATCGGCTCACGTACTCGGCTACATCCCGCTTCATCCCAGGCCACCAAAAAGATTTCTTCAAATCCGTGTACATCTTTGTACTTCCTGGAAGAACGGAGTACTTCGTAAAGTGAGCTTCAAACATCAACTCCTCGCGAAGCTTGCCGAAGCGCGGAACACAGATCCTTCCGTCTCTCCTCAGAATTCCACCAACCATCTCCAAAGCAGTGCCTTCTCTTTGCTGAGCCTCCAACACCAACTGTTGGCACTCCTTGTCCGCACTGGTCGCCTCTCGGATTCGATCCGTTACATCACACTGCATTTCAATCCAGTTCAAACGAGCTACGCTATACTCACCTCTAGCCACACAAGAAATGTCAAGGGACTCCAAGTCTCAAATCAAACGCTCGTTATGCGCCTCCATCCAATTACCTTGCCCGGAATACTTCCTACTCAAAGCATCTGCCACCACGTTGGCTTTACCCGCCGTATATTGAATCTCCACGTCGTAGTCCCCAAGGAACTCGACCCACCTACATTGCCGCATATTCAGGTCCTTTTGGTCTAGAAGATACCTCAAGCTTTTGTGATCTGTGAAGATCTCCACCTTCGCACCATAAACGTAGTGCCGCCACAACTTTTGCAAAAAGATTACCGCCGCCAACTCCAGATCGTGGACCGGATAATTCTTCTCATGAGTCTTTAACTACCTTGACCCATAAGCGATCACCTTGCCGTGCTGCACCAGCACGCAACCCAACCCGCAACCTGACGCGTCACTGAAAATCTGAAATCCTTCCGTCCCACTAGGAAGACTAAGGATTGGAGCGGACATCAACCTTTCCTTCAGATTCTCAAATGCACGGGCACACTCCGGTGTCCATACAAACCTTTGGTCCTTGCGAGTGAGAGTGGTGAGGGGCAACGCCATCCGCGAAAAGTTCTCCACGAACCTTCTGTAATAACCGGCTAGTCCAAGGAAACTCCGGACTTCCGCCACGGTTCTCAAAACAGGCCAATCTCTAATGGCTTCAATCTTCGCTGGATCTACCGCCACCCCATCTCCACTAATTACGTGACCCAAGAAAGCCACCTTCTCGATCCAAAACTCGCATTTTGAGAACTTAGCATAAAGCTGATTCTCCCTTAGAGTCTGCAATACTTGCCTCAAGTGAGACTCATGCTCTGCCTCCGATTTTGAATACACCAAAATGTCATCAATAAACACCACCACGAATGAATCTAAGAACGGGCGAAAAACCCTGTTCATCAATCCATGAACACAGATGGCGCGTTCGTCAGTCCGAACGGCATCACCGAAAACTCGTAGTGTCCATACCGAGTCCCAAACACTGTCTTGGCAACGTCCTCTTCTCGAATCTTCAACTGGTAGTACCCCGATTTTAAATCCAACTTGGAGTACACCACCGACCCCACTAACTGGTCGAACAAATCATCGATTCGGGGAATCGGATATTTATTCTTAACGGTCAATTTATTCAATTCACGATAATCGATGCACAACCGCATACTTCCGTCTTTCTTCTTCACAAACAATACCGGCGCGCTCCACGGCGAAGAGCTGGGCCTAATGTACCCTTGCTCTAACAACTCCTGCAACTGAACCTTTAACTCGGCCAGTTCCTTCGGTGCCATCCTAAACGGAGGACGCGACACCGGCCTCGCACCCGGTACCAACTCTATCGAGAAATCAATTTCACGCTGAGGAGGTGCTCCCGGAAGCTCCTCGGGGAATACATCCTCAAATTCTTTCACCACCGGGATTTCTCTAATAGCCAACTTTGTGGAGTGAGTCTCCAACAAAGCTAAGAATGCCTCGCCTCCTTGGTTTACCGCACGCCTTATTTGCATAGCGGAAATCAGGGAGCAAGCCACTCCGCTTAGGCCTTCAAACTTGACCTCTGCTCTACCTTCACCTCTCAGGGTTACCACCTTCAACTGGCAGTCGATACTAGCTCGCTGCTCCGCAAGCCAGTCCATTCCCAAGATAACATCGAATTCGGCTAGTGGCAGAATCGCTGCTACTAACACGAAATCACAATCGCCAATTTGCATCACAATGCGTCCCTTCCTCATGGTAGTCATGATAGACCCATACGGCATACGCACACTCAACTCCACTTCTGCCACTACGGACTCAGCACCAATCTTCCGGATAAAACTTTCCGCAAGAAAAGAGTGTGACGCCCCCGTGTCGAACAACACTCGAGAGGGGTAGCCCGGAACTAGCACGAAACCTAACCACGTGCAAAACAACATGAAAGGCCGCAACCTACATTATAGTAATAACGAAACTTAAATCTTTCGTACCTGTCACCACATCGGGTTGACGTATCGCTTCCTGTTGCCCAAGATTATAGGATCTAGGCTGCACTGGAGGGAACCGCGAAGCACTCGACTCCGCCACTTTCCCCTTCTCTACAACACTGGGACCCGAACGCACCGATTGTTCTTGTCTCGGCTCTAGCCCAGCTCCGCCCTCGGTACAAAAACGACTAATGTGACCCACCTTGCCACACTGGTAACAAGTAACCGGACCTTTGGAACGGAAATCTCCCGAAGGTGCGCCACTTCTCTCCCCAGGCCTATTAGGACGGGGCTTCTTCTTCCATCAGCTGCCCTCGGACTTCCACTGGGGCTGAGACTGAGAAGGCTTTCCTTCTCCCTGCCTTGCCGCAACACCCTTTCGCCGCTGAGTTCGCTCCAAGTCGCTCTCCAGCGTGCGAGCGGCTTCGACCAACTCATTGAATCCCGCATTCTTCAAGGCTATGAGTGGTTGCCTTAAATTTTCCCTCAACCCTTGATAAAAGAGGTTATCTCTCTCTTCATCATCTGCCATAGTCGTACCCGCATAACGACCCAACCGAGTGAACTCTTGCAGATATTCATCCACTGTCTTCTCCCGCTGCGCCAAATGCAGAAACTGCCGCTGCAGTGCTAACCTTGGTGAAGCCGGAATGTAACGCTTTAGGAAAGCGTTTCCGAACTCCTCCATGGACGGAACACGCCCAACAAAATGTCGACCGCTATGGTTCACCCACCACAACTTCGCATCGCCCTCTAACATAAAGCTCGCAAAGTGAGACTGCCTCTCAGCTGCGGTCTCGGCTGCCTTCAAGAGCTCCTGGATCCTCGAAAGCCAATCCTCGGCATCCGTTGGAGTGCCCACTCCCTTGAATGTCGGAGGGTGGAAACTCAAGAAGTACTTCATGAATCGATCACCCATCGGAATAGCTCTCTCCGCTAAAGGCTCTGCTTGCCTTACTTCGACCTCCGGTGTATCCGGCGTAGCCGCCGGAGTAACAGGAGTCACAACTTGCACTACCGGCGTAGTAACCCGTGGCATCGCTCCAGCTTGAGCCGCTACCATTGCCTCCGCTAGCATGCGACAGAAATCAGCCGGGGACATGCCCACATTCATGAGGCCTAGAGCAGTAGCACTGCTCCCCGAAGGCTCCTCTTGCCTCCTCGACGTCCCCGCATGGTCGCCAACATCCTAGCATAAGCAAGGAAAAATAAAAGCTCATCAGGATCTAAACGCAAGACTCGAACGCAGGGATACTCATGATCCCGCATAATACTCTTATGTGGACAATCTCTTACGCGATCCAAAAACACTAGACCTCGCAAGAATACTAAACCTGGCTCTGATACCAAATTGAAACACCTCCCCTGCAATGATCATATAACATGGGTCCGGCCCGGACCCCACTACATATAACCGCCACAGCTTCAGTATTAAAAGATGATATTGACTACCCATTCTCCAAACTCAGACAACACAGCGGAAACAAACAGAAAACACAGAGATTGTCCATACTACATAGGAGTCCAACTGGCCTTAAGGCCATACAAATCCACAGTCCAAATCACCAAACATTCAAAACAAAAGAACATCCCAACAAAAGGGGACAGGTAATAGTTTTACCTAAACTACCTAGGCATGCAAGCCGGTTACAACAAAATGTAATAATAAAAGTGCATGAAGACAGGGTAAACACTTCATGAGGCTTTAAGCGTTTTTGGCCGGCGCGCTGGGTCCAGCCTGCGATTCTTGCCCTGCAACCAAATCACAAAGAGCGGTAAATGAGGGTCAGCTATGGCTGACCACAAACAGTGTAAAAACATCCCTCCTCCCGGCCGTCCTAGCGGACCCCGGGGAACTACTTCACCCTGCAAGTTAGCACTTCGTATGCAAATGTACATAAACGGAAAACAGCATAAAAACAGGTATGAGTGTCACATACAGCATCCACGTTTCTATGTTGAGCAGATAATAAAAAGGGGCCTATCAGTGCAGAATGAATGCAAACCCGGGTTTCACCCAAGGAACCCTAAAGCGTATGAATCTATCACATCATCATACATCATCATCACATCACAAACACAAAGGTACTTATCGTTTCCCCGCAAGGGCATCATAACCCAAGGCCAAGAGCTCTCGCTGAGACCCACCTCGCCTGGCTCACCACGCCATCGGGCTTGTCTAACAGCTCACACGCTCGGGCCGCCAACAACACACCAAGACCGATACTAAGAATTCTGGCTAACCAAAACGTCCCAAGGCCCTGGACTTACTCTCGGGATGACGTCCACCGATTGCCTCGCCTGGCGACCGTCAACGGACTCATCCGTAGCACAGACATTCTCGTCAGTCAACAATCGAAGGGACTAATCTTGCCGGGACACTCTCCACACGTGAATCTCAGTCTTCACGGGATAGCCAGCCGACCACGAAGACCAATCGCTCCTTCGCACAACACTAGGCATCACAAGCCCCATAATCCGCACATTATTTCTCCGCCCTAAACCCAACGTTCGTTACCCCACGAAGCTACAAGGGCATCACAACGACGAGTTTGCCGTAATCGGATTTCTAACAAAACCCCTAGAATGCGCGTAAATCAACATCACCGAATCGGACCAACGGCCACAAATCCGGCTTCACCCACAATGCCTAATCCGCTAACGGAGCGGATCTCTAGTGCAAATCATGTCGGGGATGGACTCAATCAACCCGATGGTTCCTTTTGAACTAAGGCGACCCGGATCCCTCTCACTCGACGGATCCGGTGCCAAAATACAGAAAATAAAGGGATGCCAAGCACGCATCCTAAAGACTGGGAGGAGAAATGCCGTTACCTTTTGAGATCTCCTCCTAGCCATGAGAAGCTTGCAACCCAACGGTGGAGAAGAAGCGCCTTGACGCCCTCTACGCGTTGCCGGTCTCGGATCGGCGATCGGATCTCCGAAGCTCCAACAATGGCGGATCTCCCCTCTTCTTCCTCCTTGCCCCCTTCTCCTTTCTCCAACCTAAGAGAGAGAAAAGGCTTGAAAATATGAGGGATTAACCCCTCATCCAAGCCCTAAAGCCCCCCAGCGAAACATCCCAGCCGCTGGATCAAATCCCGAATTATTTGATCGGTCGGATCGTCATCCCCGCACGATTTCGCGGAACAGAAATAAACAGGGCGCACGATCACAGGCGCACGATCACTGGTCGTGCGCGAAGAGGAGAATGGTCGTGCGATAAGCCGAGACAGAACTCCGATTCCTTGCGAGATACGCACGGTCACTAGCGCACGATCACTGGTCGTGCGCGAAGAGGCCTATGGTCGTGCGCATAGAACTGTTGTGGAATTTTTAGCCTATCCCGAGCGCAGCATTACCACTCCGCCTACCTCGCTGAACTACGATTTTTGGGGTGTTACAAGGACAACCTTCCCGGTCGCCCGTGCGATCTCCCGGTGAATATGCGGCATCTCATCGCCGTGCATCCTTATCTTCTTTCCGACCATGGAGGGAGCCGCCTCCGAAGGCTGTTGCTCGGAAGGCCGAGTCTCCAAATCGGCGATGGAGACTTAGGCGGCCTCTAAGGCCTGCCGAGTATCCTCCAACTCCTTCTCGAGCTAAGATGCCTTCTTCGCCATATCGATCTCGGCCGCCTGAAAAACTTGAAGACAGAGATTAGCAAAAAAGATCTTCACAAAATGCGAGTATCCCAAAAGCCGTAAAAGTGACGAACGAGTACCTCATACTCTTTCCACTTGGCGGCTTGTAGCCCCTGGGCGATGAGTTTTTTGCTCTGTGATGACTAGTATTTTAGTCATCGTTTTAGGTTAATATCCTATTAGATATTTAAATAATTTATCGCATTTTTTCGTGGTTTTTACAAATTTCGTAAAAATAATATTATACGTTATAACTAATATATTTTCGATATTTTTGTAGGGATTCGACAGGCCTGGGGGGAATTTATGTGCGAAGTCCCGCTGTCGCGTCCAAGACACGCAAGCTGTAATACATCTCTCATATATATATATATATATGTTTATATATATACGTAATACGTTTATATATATAGATAGGTTTATATATTTACATTTATATATATATATATACGTTTATATATATATATAAATATATATATATGTTTATATATATATATATATATATATATATATATATATATATATATATATATATTCAGGCAGCAACACGTCCGAGCTCCGACTACCACCCTGCTGCTGCCGGCCACCACCTTGCAGAAATTCGTCAGTCCTCCTCCACGCAGCAACAACGCCGGCCACCTCCACTCCTCCACGTCAGCAATACACTCTGCCACCTTTGCATGGAGCTCCGCCACCACCCTACAGCAACCCGTCCACCACCTCTGCATGGAGCTTTCATCCACCACCCTGCAGCACTTCAGCCTCCTCCGCCCCAACCCTCTCTCTCCATGTCATGCAGCCACGTCGGATAACACGAGCCCGATGCTGCCGTTTCGCCAGAAAAATGCCCGTCCCTGCTGACATGGCACTCCAAAATAAATTCCAGCCTCCTCCATGGACGCCTCCTCCGCCGCTGCTGCCGTTTCTAGAACAGTAACACCACCTCCTCCACAGATTCCGCCTGACATTACCCGACCACCACTGCCCATACCTGCCAATGAATTCTTTTTAGCACCTATAAAAAGGTCTCCTCGGGAAGGAGGAGGGATCCGGATTCTCTCCATTTCTGACGAAATGGAGGGGATCCATTTCATCAACAAATGGACCAAAATACTTTAACCTATATCTAGTGGTGGAGATTTATTGAGATTAAAAAAACTATAAAAGGATGGGGAAAACTGAACCCGTCGGATCAAGAGACAGTAGATCTGAGCCATGAAATGGATCCCCTCCATTTCGTCTGAAATGGAGAGGATCCTGATACAAGGAGGAGAGGGGCGGATTGAGATTTGAAGAAAATAAGCTTTTAGGATCCCGGATATTTATTTGGCAGTGATTATCATTTTTTTTATTTGGTGGAGTTTATTATTTTTCATTCCTATTTAGAGATTTAGAGATTAGAGATTTTCATTTCTGTTTTTTTTGTTCCGAAAGGTTGTGTTTCGGACGACACTTTAGTCGGTCTCATGTAATCTTGTACATCTTTCTTCTTTCAAATTAGAATTGTCTCAAACATGAAAGCTTGTAATTTTATTTCTTCTGATTTCTCTCCACTAGTAATAAAAGTTCATCTCTATTTTACTAATATTAATATTCAATTTTAAAAGTTTGTTGTTTGTCTTCCTTGTTCGTTCGTTTTCATAATGTCTCAGTTTTATAATAATGACTTCTCCATCTCCATGAGCGGCTAATTTCTATAGTGCTCGGTCGCGATGATCCTAGGATGAGATAAGTTTTGTTATGATTATTAGATTTGTTTTTCTCCAATTGTTGAACCTGTACGATTTACCGTTGGTCAACACATTGAGGCTATATCTTTTATATAGTTTTCATAATGGTTTTCTCTCTTTAGATGGCTGAGAGGCTCATAAGGCGAATCGATCATCCATCGGTAAAAGGAGTAGAACGTAAACCTCGAGAGAGGACGACGTAACTCTTCTGGATTGAAGTAAAATTCAATAGCGAGGTTCACAACCTAAGGCAAGTCTTAGGCGATGTGATTTGAGAACGAAAGTTCGGTCGATACACCTAAGCTTAGTTGAACCTAAACCTCGAAAGAGGGGTGTTCATGCTTTGGGAACCTCCACGGTCAAAGCCTATTCAACAAGAGAATTGTAATCTATCCTCATTTCAATTTTCTCTAAATCCGAGGTGACTCAAAGATCGGGTACTAGTTTTAAACCATCGATTTAATTCCGTTAGCATTTCTTTTAGTTTTTACTATTTGTAACCACAACTCAATTTGTATTTGATAAGATAATAATGCTTTTCAAAGTAGAATTACTCAACCACCCTGAGTCTAATACGACCTTGGCTTTTATAAACTTATACTACTTTCGACGCGGTACACTTGCCGTCGTAGTTTGCGAGCATAGTTTTCCTTCATCAAGTTTTTGGCGCCGTTGCCGTAGACCTTGGTCGATAATTTGAAAAAGAAATAGTTATTAATTTATCGTTCTCTTTCTTCTCACCCCTTTCTATTAAAAAAATTTAAAAATCTTAAAAGGCGTAATCTAAATTCCTGGAAGGGACGCTTTGAGCTTGAATTCTCATCACAGCCTCTAGTACCTTGCGAGCCCTTCACCAGGTTGACCTTGGGAGGTCCGGGACTAAATTAACCCGCTTTTTGAAAAAAAAATTTATTATATAATTTTTTTTATATTATAATTATTCTCTAAAATTCCTTTCATATAAGTGAAGGTTGTTCTCTTTTTATTTTATTAAATGAAGTTATCTGAATTGGCCGTAAAAGTTGTTGAGTTTCAAAACCAAGTTAATCTTTTGGAAGCTGCACAAAAACACCAAATTAATTGTTATTATTGTGGTGCGCATCATCAAAGTGAGTAATGTTATTTACATTCATATTCTCAAAATAATTATTACGAAAATAATTTTCCTCAATATTATGCAAATAATCTTGATTATAGTTATGATCATAATATTTCCTCTTTTTAATGAAAATAATTTTTCAAACTTTGATGAAAATGTTTTTTCTAATTTTCATGAGAATAATTTTTCGGCGTTTAATAATTGTTCTTCTAGCTCCAAAGTAGATTATTCCTGGTGGCAAGCTCACCCGGATAGTTCTCAGAGCGGTGTAGAAAAATCTTTAGATCCGAATTTTTATTCTTCTTCTTATGCGCTGCAATTTTCTTTCTCTAATTTTGGGGAATTTCCACCGATTCAATTTAATACTTCCCCCAAAAATGTAGAGGAGAATTTTACTTCTTCTATTGTTTTTTCTCCATCCATTGATAATTTAGTTATAGAGCAACATGTGCTTTCATGTAATCCCATAACTTCTTTTACCAAAGATAAAGAAAAAATTTCTTGCCAAGATTTTCTTCATGTTGTGGGCACCCCGGATGAACTAGAAGAACATGTTTCTTCCCCTACTTCACCCGGATCTTCTTTTCTTTGTCATGAATTTTCGCAAATCTCTTCTATTCAACCAAAAATTCATGAAAATTTAGTGTCCGAAAATTTTATTCCACTTGGTAATGCACTAGATTTTTCAAAAGAAAATATTATTTTAGAAAAGGAACAACCGGAGCTTAATCAAATATTTTTGCAAGCACCTCCTCCTTGCGAAAATTTTTCTGACACATTTAATTGTGATTCTCTATATACTAATAATTTTCAGGTTGAAGATGAGCCGTTGCTACCACAATTAATTGATTATCCATATGCCGCTCATCTTTATATTTTCAAATCACCTCAAGTTTGTATACACTACAAGAAAAACATCATTTAACAACGAAAATTAGGTAGGCTAAATGATTTGTTGCTAATTAGCATTGAATTTAGCTAGGAATATGATATTTGATTTTACCTATAAAAATAGCAACGAAACATCTCGTTGCAAAAATAACAACGAATTATTTTGTCACAAAATACTTGATGCTAAATAGAAATGAAATATTTCCTTTCAAAATTTCTATTCTAACTATTTTAGATTAAAATATTTTTGGAGAGAGATTCATTTCCCTCCAAATATTTTCATCTTACTTTTAATAAAAAAAGTATTTATAAGTTCTTAAACAAAATAAAGAAACTCTTGTTAACCTCATTCACGTCTTGATATCTGCTCCCTGCCAAGATCGTCACTCTCCTGCACGATCTCCCTGCCGAGCTCATCACACTCTCGCGATCTCCCCGCCCCGCTCCACCGAGAAATAAATAAATATATACATATAAAATATATAAGTATATACATAAATATATAAATAAAAATATATAATATATATACAGAAATATATATGTACATACAATATATACATATATTATATATAATACACAGAAATATATAAATATATACATATAATATATACAGAAATATATAAATATATACATAAAATATATACAGAAATATATAAATATATACATAAAATATATACAGAAATATATAAATATATACATAAAATATATACAGAAATATATAAATATATACATAAAATATATACAAAAATATATATATATATATATATACATATAAAATATATACAGAATTATATATAAATTTTATAATGAAATATAAATATGTTTATAAATATTTATATATGCGTGTATAAATATATATATAATATCGCTCATATATAACAAAATAGTAACATGGGTGAGTTGGATGATCTTTGTAGATTGTGTATGAGAGGTGAGCGGTTCGAATCCTGCATAGCCCAACATTAGTTTTTTTTAATTTATGCAAACTTTTTATATTTAATAAAGTATTAAAAATTAGCAACAAAATAAATACCTTCCTAAACAAGCCTTGCAAATTAGAAATGAAAAGTTTCCTTCCTAAAATTAGCTAGGCCCATATTAGTTAGGAAAAAATTTTGTTGTTAAATTCGTTGCTAATTAAAATTAGCAAGGATTTTATTGAATTAGCATGGAATTTGGCTTCTTGCTAATTTAAGTTTTTCTTGTAGTGGTATAGGTGATTTGGATTTGAATATTCAAGTCCAATGACACACGGAGACTCACATGTTAAGCGGAGGAATAGTCGGGCGACTGACGTCGACACATTCACCTATGCGTGAATTAAGGGAGTTACCTGTCCATTTCCAATTTAAATTTCCTTTTAGCTAACCCCTAACCGTCTAGCTTAAAGACAGGAAAAAGAAAGCGTTCTTGGGAGGAACCCCTTGCTTATCTTTGATTTTATGTATTTTTTTTAAAGTTTATCTTTCAAGTGTTCTTCATACTTAGTTTTAAACATTAGGGACAATGTATAATTTTAAGTATGGGGGTGTAGCTTTGCGTTCGCTGTATTTTTATTTGAAAAAAGAAAAAAATTTATAATTTAATAAAAATCTAATTTTTTGGAAAGGGCGCTTTGGGCTTGAACTCCCATCGCAGCTCCTAGTACCTTGCGAACCCTTCACCGGGTAGCCCTTGGGAAGTCCAAGAACAAAAAAAATTATAATAATATATTTGTAGATATTTCTCCCTTTTACTTGTTGTTTTTATTTTTCTAGATATCTAGTTTGAGGCCTGATTATAAGTATTCTTACATTTTTAATTTAGCTAATATTTTGTTTAATCAGAATTTGCTAAACTTAAATTTGAGGTAATTTAGTTTTAAGAAACATTTTATGTTTTTAATTCAATTAGAGAATTTATTTAGCATTACTTCTCATTTTAATTTTAAATAGCTTCACTTTGTGGTAAATTGGCTAAACATTTCTAGATTATGATTATATTCTCTATTAACTTTTAGATCTTAGGAAATTTCATTCCACTAAAAAAGTTGCTCTCAAAATAGTTTAATTTATAAACTAGAAGTATTTCTTTACCCTTACCCTCTGTTGGCAAATAAAAAAATGTGTAGAAATAAGATCATATGTCATGGAAATAATAGGATACAATTCATTATTTCCAAAACATATGCACCCAAAATCATTTAAAAGATTATATGTTATAAAGTAAGAGGATAAAATTCATTACTTTTAAGCATATACATTTTGGGTTTTTATTTGAAGAGAAATTTTAAAAGATTATATGGCATGGAAAATAAGAGGATAAAATTCATTATTTTCCTAAACATATACAATCTCGTATTCAAATATGGTGAGAGGATAAAATTCATCACTTTATTTTAGTATCTCTTCATTTTGTCATTTCGTTTAAACCCAGCCCTAGCCAATTTCATTATTTCTAGTCCTGAACTAAATTATTAAGAGAGCAATATTTTGGTAGGTGTCTTTTCCTTAAGTTTCTTTTATGTTAGAGTGTACATGACACAACCCGAGGCTTTTGAATCTCCAAATGAACCACTAAAATATGCAAGTTGAATCGATCCATTTATGGATTGAAACAAGCTTCTCGAAGTTGGAATCTTCATTTTGATGAGAAAATCAAAGAGTTTGGTTTTATCAAGAACGAGGATGAACCTTGTGTTTACAAGAGGATTAGTGGGAGCATTGTCGTTTTCGTGATTTTGTATGTGGATGACATACTATTAATCAGAAATGACATTCCGACCCTGCAAGTTGTTAAGAATAGGCTAGGGGACTGCTTTTCTATGAAGGACTTGGGTGAAGCAACTTATATACTTGGTATTAGAATCTATAGAGATAGATTGAAGAAGTTACTGGGTTTGACCCAAAGTACATACATTGAGAAGGTGTTGAAACGATTCAACATGCTTGAGTCCAAGAAAGGATTCTTACCCATGTCACATGGTGTGAGTCTCTCTAAGGACCAGTGCCCAAAATCTTTGGAAGATAAGGACCGCATGAAGTGGATTCCATATGCTTTGACAATTAGATCAATCATGTATGCAATGTTATGTACTCGACCTGATGTATCTTATGCTTTGAGCATGACTAGCAGATATCAGTCTGATCCTGGTGAGAGTCATTGGATTGCAGTCAAAAATATCTTAAAGTACTTGAGAAGGACTAAAGATGAATTTTTGGTGTATGGTGGAGAGGAAGAGCCCGTCGTAAAGGGTTACACAGATGCTAGCTTCCAGACTGATAGGGATGACTCAAAGTCCCAATGAGGTTTTGTATTTTACCTTAATGGAGGAGCTGTAAGCTGGAAGAGTTCCAAGCAAGAAATAATTGCTGATTCTACAACTGAGGCCGAGTATATCACTGTAGCAAATGCAGCGAAGGAGGCTGTATGGATTAGGAAATTCATCGGCGAGCTAGATGTAGTTCCTAGCATTGTTGATCCCGTAGTTCTCTACTGTGACAACAACGGTGCTATTGCACAAGCTAAGGAACCTAGATCTCATCAGCGCTCCAAGCACATACTTTGGCGGTTCCATCTTATTCGAAAGATTGTCGATCGAGGAGATGTGAGCATTTGCAGAGTACCAACTGAAGAAAACATAGCGGATCCACTTACGAAGCCTCTTGTGCAAAGGAAGCATGATGGTCATGTTAGATCAATGGGTATTAGATACCTGAATGATCGTCTTTAGTGGGAGCCTTGTGGATTGTATATTTGTCGGTTGTTTATTCATTTGATGAATTGTAATATGTACTGTGGTTTTTCATTTTACATTTATGACAAATTCTTTTATTATGTCAACTGTTTCTATATGATAGACTAATTAACATAATGAATGCCCTTAGAATGTTTGCTTCCATAGGAATTCAAGTACATGACTTAAATGTGAGGGCCTATGTTTAAATGAAGCTTAATTCTTAAATGGTCCCTGGTCGAGGTATCATCCTAGAATTTAGGGCGAGGATGAGACCATAAGATTAGCATGTGCGTTGACTGATGACAGATTCTCACAAGTCATGATATTGTGATATCAAGTCATCACATGGTTACTTGTTAGGAACAAGTTGTACTGGACAGACCCACCGTGAGACTACTTTGTGGATTGTTATATGAACGTGTCACAAGTAGGTCTCAAGTGACAATGGTGTTTGTGTTCCTTTGACCTGAAGTCACAACATTCATCAGGTGAGGAAGAGCGCACTTTGATGCCATCTAAAGTCTTCTCTTGAGAAAGGTTGACGATAAGGGTGTTTGTTGGGTATGTTATGAATCATTTGGATGTTTGTGTGTGAGCAGAAATGGGATTTGTCCTCCTTTATGACAGGAGTTACATCCATGGGCCCCTTGATGGAATGAGACTGAGAAATGCATGGCCATGCTTGGTTGAGTCAATATATGATATTGAGCTCACCATTTTGGTCAGCCTATTCTAGATCAGGAAACTAGGATTGAACAATTATAAGGGTGACACGGTCCATGCCTCTAGTTCTATCCGGATTTAAAGGACAAAAGGACATGACAGCACTGATACATTGGTCATGACAGGCTTGTTGAGTTATAAACTCGTATTGCTTGGGTAGCAATGATGTATTGCTAGATGCCGCTCATTGTTTGTGAGACTTTTGTTGACACTTTGTGATCAAGTGGGAGACTATTGGAGTTTCTGAGGTGATCTCAAAGCAATCAACAGTTAGTCTTACTGCCAACGCAATATGAGCCTATAGGGTCGCACATAAAAGTGCTTGAAGAAATTGGAGGAAGAATTGTGTTGGTTTGGGATTTCTCGAGAAGACATTATTGCCTTGGGATTCTCGAGAAGTTAATGTTTCCTGCATTGGGATTTCTCGAGAAGAATTATTGCCTTGGGATTTCTCGAGAAAATATATATATATTGCCTTGGGATTTCTCAAGGAAATATATCCTTGGTATTTCTCGAGAAGTTATATTGCCTTGGGATCTCTCGAGAAATTATGTCTTGATATTTCTCGATGTATCAGACCAATCCTATGCGACTTATTTGAAATCAGAGTTTAGTTTGCCGAACTGAAGGCATTCGTCGAATGCAGAGTTCAGTTCATTGAACTGAAAGCTTTCGTCGAACGCAGTGATCAGTTCGTCGAACTGAAGGTTTTCGTTGAGCGCTGAGACTAGAGTTCGGCGAATGATGAGCGCGCTCGACAAACGGCGAGCCTGTTCATCGAACAGCCGTTACGTTTGACGAACGCAAGCCAGTTCGTCGAACGCAGTTTGGCGAATTATGTTTTCTTCAGTTCAAGTCGTGGCTGTGCGGATAGCTTCTTTTTGCGCGTGGGTATAAAAGAATGCGATTCTTTTTGACCTGGTATGCAATTTCCATTTTGCAAAAGAAAGTGAGAGCGGCGGAAGAGTTCCGCCTGTAGCCCCGGAAGGAAGTGTTCCGACCGGTCGATCCTGCCGCCACTGTCGCCTCTTCCTGTAGTCAGACCTAGCAGTCCATGGAAGACGTAGAGGACAGTTCTTCTCCGACCTAGATCTTGTGTGACAAGTGGCTAGGGTTCTCCAGTGCTTGTGTGGACTACTATAGAGGTGCTGATCCATTTCTGTGCAAGGAACTCAGCCACACCATCTTGAATATGACATTGGAGCACCTTGGTTTGAGTATTGACTCAAATCCCCTTCAGGTATAATTTCTGCACTATTATGTGGGTGTTGTTTTATTTCTTGAATCAGTAAAATCGCAAGTTCCTTAACTCTTTGGGTTGTTCTAGTTATTTATTCCGCTGCGCATATGTGATATGCTGTATTATCATTTTGCTTTGAAATGGTATTAGAAAAACCCAACAGAAGGGCCCTGCCCAGTTGGGATTTAGTTTTCCGACGTTGCCTGTCCTGGCTGCGGCATCAAATGTCTTTAGCACAACATCACCAACCGCAAAATGTTTAACCCTGATGTTTCTGTCAAAGTATTTGGCCATTCTTCTTTTCAATTCCTCTTGCCTGATTGTTGCTTCATCCTGAAACTCTTCAATCAAATCTAGAATGTATTTGATAGCTTCATCATTATCATCTATCCATGCTTCTCCTCCCTCCTTTGCATATACAACTCTGGGGGTGACCACTTCAAATTCTATAGGAACGACTGCCTCCAAGCCATGAGATAACTTGAACGGTGTCTCCCCCATAGCTGAAGATGGAGTAGTATAGAGAGTCCAAAGAATGGAAGGGAATTGTTCTGCCCAATTCCCTCTTTGATTCAAAATTCTCTTCATCAAAAGCTGTTGGATTTGACTATTTTCTATTTCCACCTGGCCATTAGTCCTGGGATGATGTACCGAGGAAAACCGAATATCAATTCCAATCTGGTCACAAAAGTTTATCATTTCTGAATTATTGAACTGTGGACCATTGTCGGTGACAATTGCCAACAGGATTCCATGCCGACAAACTATTTCTCCCCAGATGAAGTTTTTGATGACCTGCATTGTAGTCTTTGCCAATGCCTTTGCCCCAATCCACTTACTGAAATAATCAATCATCAAAATTATAAAATGACGCTGGTCGCTAGCCATTTGGAAGGGTCCGATGAAATCCATTCCCCAAACTACGAAGGGCCAGGGCGCTGTTATTGATCTAAGTGATGGCAAATGCTTCGGCATCTTTTCTCATAGTTGGCCAGAAATATCCCTGCCTCAAAATCCTTTTCTCCAAAGTATTTGCCCCTGAATGACTACCACATTCTCTGAAGTGAACCTCCTGAAGTATGGTTAGAATTTCTTCCTCAGAAACACACCGCGCCAAGGGAGAAATCAGAGTTTTCCTGTACAGGATTCCCGCTATTAAGTAATAATAGGCTGCCTTTCTTCTGAATCTCTTTCTGTCTTTGATGGATTGATGAAATTCTCCTTTTGATAAGAATAGCTCATAAGGATCCTTCCAGGAAGGATCTTGATCTATCTGCATGAGTTCCCCTTCTTCTGTTGCCGAATGGAAAAGTTCAGAGGTCACTCCCCCTGATGGAAGACCGAACTTTGACAATTTATCTGCTTCTTCATTCTGTGTCCTGGGAATATGCTCAATGATGAATGATTTGAATCTTCCGATATCCTTCATAGCTAGCAGCAGACACTTCCTTAGCATTGGTTCTCTTGTTTCATAATTCCCCAAAACTTGAGAAGCCATCACTAGCGAATCAGTTTTGACATGCACGTGTTCTATCCCCAGCTCCTTTGCAAGTCTCAGACCGGACAGAAGTGCCTCGTACTCTGCCTGATTATTCGTGACCGGAAAGAAGAACTTGATAGCCTATTCGAGCTTGATGCCATTTGGGCTAATTAAAATTACTCTGGCTCCCACAGAGTTTTTACCAGAAGCCCCATCCACATAAATAGTCCATGCCAAAGGAGATTTCTGTACTTGTTCGGGACTGGACTCCGTCATATCAACCAAGAAGTCTGCCAAGACTTGTGCTTTGATTGCTGTTCTGGGAACGTAGGACATTTCAAATTCGCTCAGTTCGATAACCCATTTAGCCAATCTCCCCGAATGATCTGGATTTTCAAGAATACTTCTTAGAGGATGATCAATAACTACTTGAATAGGATGAGCTTGAAAGTAAGGGTGAAGCCTTCATGATGACATAACTAAAGCTAGGGCTAGCTTTTCCAAGATCGTGTATCTTGTTTCCGCATCTTTAAGGATATGGCTGACATAATATATCAGAAACTGCTTCTTCTTTTCCTCCCGGATGAGGACAGAACTCACTGCATCTGGGTCAACCCCTAAATATAAGAATAGTATTTCCCCTTCGCGGGGGCTTTGAAGTAGAGGGGTTGAAGTTAATTGTATTTTCAACTGTTCAAAAGCTTTATTGCACTCTTCGCTCCAATCAAACTTGGATCCTCCTCAGAGTGTTTTATTGAATGGAGCACTTTTATCTCCTGATTTAGAAATGAACCTGCTCAGCCCTGCCAACCTTCCTCCAAGCATCTGGACCTCTTTCAAATTACGAGGAGGGGTCATGTATAGGATAGCCTTCACCTTATCTGGGTTCGGTGCAAGGCCATCAAGAGTAAGGAGATGCCCGAGAAATTTCCCCTTATTTACACCGAACACGCATTGCAATGGATTCAATTTTAATTTGAACCTCCGTAGAGTAGTGAACGTCTCTACAAAGTATTTCAGATGTATTGAAAAGGTTTTACTTTTTAGGAGGAGATCATCGACGTAGACTTCAAGGTTCCTGCCTCTCTGATGCTTAAAAATCATATCCATCATTCTCTGATATGTCGCACCCGCATTTTTAAGGCCAAAGGGCATTATAAGGTAACAATAACACCCATCATTTGTGATGAAGGAAGTGTGCGGGATATTGGGTTTGTGCATTTTGATTTGATGATACCCAGAAAATGCATCGAGAAAGCTCATGAAATTATACCCAACCGCGGAATCTACTAAAACATCTATCTGAGACAGAGGGTAGCAATCTTTGGGGCATGCTTTATTAAGTTTTGTAAAATCAATGCACATGCTCCACTTCCCACAAGATTTTTTCACCATTACAACGTTAGACATCCTAGTGGGGTATTGAATTTCAGAAATAAAGTTTGCTTTCAGGAGCTTGGCAACCTCCTCTCTGATAGGCACCGCCAGTTTGGTTGCCACTTCCCTTTTCTTCTGCTGAACTGGTTTAAACTCTGTAGATATGTTGAGATGATGGCAAGCCACGTCCGGATCCACTCCGGGCATATCCTCCGCTGACCAAGCGAAGATATCCAAATTCCTCAGAAGATAAGAGATCAGTTGAACTTTCTCCTCTTCCGACAGTTCTGCATTGATGATCAACTTCTTCCCCCCCCCCCCCCCCCCCCCCCTCCCCCCCCCCCCCCCCCCCCCTCAGCAATGGGGACTTCTTGGGTCGCCTGGGCAGGTTGCAGGTGAGCCCCTTCTCGATCCTTCCTTTCATCTACAGCTTTTGAAGGCTCAGCAACTTCAAAGACTTCAACTGGAGACTCGGGAAGTGGAATGTTTGTGATCATATTGAAGGTTCGTACATAACATTCCCGAGCCACTTTAGGATTGCTCCGGATCTGGTACTGTCTTCCCTCGGCAGCAAATTTGAGGGCTAGATGGAAAGTGGACACCACTGCTCTATAGGCATTGAGAATGGGCCTTCCGAAGATGTCGCAATAGTTGCTTGGGGAATTCACTACCACAAAGTTGATTAGCTTCACCACTCCCCCCTGGGAAACTAGAAGCTTCACAGAGCCTTCTACTTCTTTTTTCTCTACGGAGAAGCCGTAGAGGGGCCCTTCGGTGGAAAGCAGAGGCTTCCCAGTCTTCAGGGCATCGAAAGTTGAACGGAAGAGGAGATTAACAGAATTGCCCATATCAATCAGAATTTTATGAACTGTATAATTCTCAATAATAGCCTTGATGACCACGGCGTCGTTAAAAGGATTGGCATTCGGAGGAAGATCATCTTGACCAAAAGTGACAATTTAGCTTTTAGGGGCGGAAGTTGTAGTTGCCGCCACTTCTTGCTTTAAGACACTTGCAATACTTGATTTGTGGGATGATTCAGCTCAAGCTCCCCCATGAATGCAGTATATGTCCCCCAGGGGGCCCACATCATTTACTTTTATGCATTCAGTTGAGGGATGAATATCCCCATAACAGCCGACATCTACAACGTCGGAACACTCCCATGTTACCTCAACTGCTTCCTTCTTTTTCTTAGTTGATGGTTCAGCAGTCACTTCCTTTCAGACTAGGCCTCGAAGCTTTCCTTCTCCTAAAAGACTTTCTATCAATAAGCGGAGGGCCCAACAGTTCTCAGTCAGATGCCCTCCCTCTTTATGATATTCGCAGAAGAGGTTCGGATTTCGGTTACGAATTTTCGAATTTAAAGGAGCAGGTCTACTGAAATCTGGCCTCTTTTGAAGGATTTGGACGACCTCATCCATGGTAACGTTAAGAGGAGTAAATGACTCTTGCGAATCATCATACTGGGTGGATAGAATAGCTGTAGATGGCTGCGTAGTATTCTGTGGCAGGTATACTGGCATTATTTGTGGAATGGAAATGGATGGAGCGGGTGCGATGGCCAACGGCGGTTTCTGATCCGAAAACCATTAATGGCCAATGAAGGGTTGTTTGTGCTTGTAGTTTCTTCCCCTCTAGGAACAGGGCTCTAAATCGGGTTGGTTTTCTTGTGGATGAGTGAGGAATGAATTGGGTTGCTCCTTGTCGCTCACCAACTTTGTGACGTACCCGGGGTTACTTTTTTCACCCCTTATGAACATATTGGCTAAACATATCATTTCCTGATAAGTTCTCGGCTCTCTAATATTTGCTTCAAACTTTAAGGGGCCTTCCCTCAAGCCATGAATCAGGGCCACCCTATACAACTCTGGATCTACATTTTGAACCTCCATGATTTCTTTCTAGAAACGATCCACGAAACGGGACCACATTTTGTCTTCCCGCTGCCTGATTTCAAAAAGGGCCGCCGGGCCACTTTTTCTCTTTCTAAAAGTGGAGAACCTGAGAAGAAACTCCCTGCGTAGCTCAGCGAAGCAGCTAATTGATCTGGAATGCAACCCATAGAACCACTCCCTTGCTTGCCCATCAAAGGATGTTACAAGGAATTTGCATTTGGTTGCATCCGAGAGGGTTCTCAAAGCGATGGCTGACTCGAAGGCCTGAAGATGGACAGTAGGATCAGTTTCACCATTGTATGTCGGCAGGCGCGGCTCCCTGAAATTATTTGGGGCTGTCTCCCTTTGGACTTCATCCACGAAGGGAGAGTTTTCTTCAGCATCCTCATACAGAAGAGGAGCAGAGTAGTAAGCCACCTGAGCTGCGGCTACTCGCGGACAAGCCGCCTGGTAGGAAGAGCGGGCAGCGACTTCTGGCGGGTAGGAAAGATGGGCAGCGTGAGAAGCCGCCCCCTGAAACTCGAGAACTCGGGCCGGCATGCTGTGCGCGGCCACTTGATAGAATTTTTGTCGGGCTGCAAAACCTTCTTGTATAGGTGGTAAATGGGCGACTTACGGTAGCGGGTACGGAGTAGGAGGAGGAGGGACTAGAGTCACCGCCTGGTTAACTGCGACCTGCTGAGGGACTAGCCGCTCAATTAACAACGCCAAGGCTTGACTGATTGCTTCCAAACGCTGATCAGTCGCCTTTTGAGCCCGCTCGGCTTCTATCTTTGACTGCTCCAAGGCCTCCCATAGAGAATCATCATTATGGTTGGAGCGGTCTCTTAGAGGGAACTGGCGATCTGAAATCTTCGTCAAAGATTTCACTGATAGTCTGCGATCTGAAGGTCGCGTGTTTCTGTTGAATCCGAAAATGCACCTCCGAAGAAAATTGGAGGCTGCGGGCTGTCAGTTACTATTTGATCAGAGAAAACTAGACCGCTGGCAGCAGTCGAGGCCATACTTTGCCCGTCATGGCAAATGTCACTCTTGTGATGGGCTTTCCTTTGATTCAAATGAAGAAGTTACAGCGGATTGCAGAACCAGGAAAGGGGAAGCCGGCGGGTCAGATAGGTCGCAACACAGTAAACTCGAGACTGCAGCTCTAACAGGCGTGCTCCAGGATTTGAGTGTGTGAGTCTTGGGAACGTAGCTGCCCCCTATTTATAGGCTCGGGGGACTGCCCAAATAGGCAGGGATAAAATAACCGCCTGCCCGGGTACAGGAGAATCGGGCAGGGGGCGACAGGATACAGAGGAAAAAGGAACAAGTCGTGTGGCTTGGCAGCTTGAGCGTCCGATCTGAGCTGGCTAGAGTCGAAGTGCACTGCGATCAAGGTTATGATATAGGCCGGGCGGTCTCTGACCTGAGACCGCGGCTTGCCTTCTGGACTTGAGCCTTGATAGTCTTCAATCCTGGTAGGCGGGCTGGATACTGTAGACCGCCCGGTTAGTTCAGGCCGGACCGAGACAACTCAGTTTTAGAGCTGGGCGACTTGATGTATCAAACCGCTCGCCTGAGAGAGGTATCATCTGGGAAGCGGTCTTCTGGGTAAACATGTATAGCTCCAACTGGCCCCCAATTTGGGTGTCACCCTTATTTAGGCAATATTTGTCCATGGTTAAAATTTGAGATCAATTGGACCTCTGCATGTAGGGTAATTCTCTTTGCATGTCTCTACTTAAAAGGTGATTTGGTGTGCCAATAGCCAAAAGAGGTATATTGTGTATTAATCTCAAATGGCTTTAAGTTAGCTTCTAAAATTTAGCACACACCCTCCTTATGAGATAATACACCACCTCAGAAAAAACTTAGGATCTCTAGGATCACGAACCTTAGGAATATGATCAATGTGATCCATGTCACACTTTTGTATTTATGAAATGTTTATGGTTAGTACCTTGAGGAAAATTGTGAAACTCTAGAGAATCACTTGTCATTTTATTTAGAATCCTTGTAAATTTTAGTACAAAATTTAGAGATCATTTCCTCTAGGATTTATCAAATTTTCCTTATGTCACAATTCTGAATAATTGAGAATTCACTAAGCAAAATGTCTGATTAGTGGTTGAAACTCTGGAAAATGATTAGGAATATAATTATGGGCCTCTGTTATTTTTGGAAGAATTTTGGAGATTATATTTGGTAAAATTACATTTATTCAGTTTGTCACTCTTCCTTATTTGTGAAATATTCATGGTGAAACATTCCGGGGAAATTATGAGATTCTGGAATTGATGTTTGTATGGCGTTTTAGTGCTACTGTAATTTTCCCATAATTTTTAGAAGTATTAAATTAAATAAGTACTTGATGTGTAAGGTCCTATTTTAACATTCATTATATTAAATAAAAATTTGGGTTATAGATTCCCTAGAAAATTATGAGATTCTCGAATTGATGTTTTTATGATATTATAGTGCCACTGTAATTTTGCCAGAATTTTTAGAAGTCATAAACAAGTATTTGATGTGCAAGGTCCTATTTTCACATTCATTATATTAAATAGAAATTATGATCATAGAATCCCTGGAAATTTATTAAACTCTAGAATTGATGTTTTATGCCTTTATAGTGCCACTCTGATTTTCTCAAAATATTTCGAAGTCTTGAACTAGTACTTGATGTGTAAAACCCTAATTGTACAACTTTGATGTTAAATGGAAATTATGATCATAAATCTTCTGAGAAATAATGAAATTTTGGAATCCATATTTTTATGTCATTTCTCACCTCTGGAAATTTATTGAGCAAGATTGAAACTACTGACATGATACTTCCTTTACATTCTAGAAGATGATACTTGATTAATGAATTTTAAATATAGGTCAAACCAATATAAAATGAGTCAAATTCTGGTCAACCCTTAAATTATCCATAATGGACCTCTGGTAAAAATTAGAATTCCTATAGACATGATACGGTTAAGATTGCATCATAGGAATCAAACCTAGTCCAATCTCGTTTTGGTCTGCGAATAGTAAAATCGTAATGTGATGATTTGACCTGCAAGATCACTTAGGAAATCAGTGGAATTTGAATTATAATAGTATACAAGGTGTACACCACTTAGAAGATGAGAAATCTTAAGGGTTGAGCATCGTTCAAGAGACATTTGCTTAGGTATAGGGTGAAGGATAAGTTATAAAATATATTGGCCATAAAGAGTAATAAGTAGAGTGGGTCTTTAGAAAGGGGTAGCCACCAATAAAAGTAATTGTCTTGGAAAGGGGGATTTGGGCTTCAACCCATCGCATTCCCTAGTACTGATGCGAGCCCTTCATCAGGTAAACCTCGGGAAGTCCAGGATTCACCATAAACGTCTAAGTATACAATAATTAGACAAGATTAGTCTAACTAAATGAATAAGAGATATGGTAATTTTCATCCCGAGTTAAGGGATGGGAAGTTGTATATCAGGATGGGATGGTCCTGCGAGATGGAGGCTCAGGAGGATGTATATCAGGACGGGTTAGTCCTGCGAGCTGGAGGCTCGGGAAATTGTGTATCAGGACGAGATAGTCCTGCAAGCTGAAGTCTCGGATGGTTGTATATCAGGATGGGTTAGACCTGCGAGATGAAGGCTCGGGTAGTGATAACTTGCATGTGCATAAGAACAAATTTGTGGTGGGTCTTCAGTACTGGACCGGTCATCACACCGATGGCAGTATGTTGATTTAGGTGGGTGTGAGGGTTTGAGGGGCCAGTAGGTTGTTTATACTGTGGTCTGGAGGACGATCCCCGAAAATGCACACTTGACCTCAAAGACTGGTGGATACCAGCAAAGAGTACAAACGGCTCTACTGTGCACCTAGGACGTGTACAGAGGCGTACGAAGGGTCTAGACCTGGTAGTGTGTATACCCGCCTAGGAAGTGGAGTTTCCCACTTCACTATTGATATAGCCACAACGGTGGTACCAGAGAGTGAAGCTACCTCCAAAAATCGGGAACTAAAGGTCTGTGATCACAGAGTCGTGTGGGTGAGTTGCACTTGTATGAATCATATCATAGCATGCATATCATAGCATACGTAAACCTTATAACATAATTTGCAGACCCTTATCATATAAATCAATATGGGCTCTTTAATATGATAAGTTCTTGTTGGTTATAGGGTGTCCACTTTATCACCTAAAGGGGGGGGGGGGAGGGGTGAATAGGTTTTTAAAATTATATTATCCCCTTTTAGGTGTTCTTGATTTCTGGTTAGTAGATCTAAAAGTTATAAAGCATTACACAGAAAACACACAACGATGTATAGAGGTTCCTCAAGACAGGATGTCTTGAGTAGTCCTCTTTCCCTCTGCGCCTACCAAGTAGTGTGCTAGGCTTGGCAAACGCCGTCAAATCTTCACGCCCTCAAGCCTTACAACTTGAACCCGCAAGTCCCAACAGCCTAGGCCCGCAAGCCCTTACTTCCCCCGAGCCCGCAAGCTCGACACTCAGGCCCTCAATCCCTACAACACGGACCCGCAAGTCACAACAGCTTATGCCCGCAAGCCCCTACTTCCCCCGAACCTGCAAGCTCAACAAATCGCACCCGCAAGTGCACTGCCCTGGCCCTCAAGCCTCACAGCTCTCCAGCCCACAAGCTAGCCGGTGTCGGACCCGCAAGTCCACTGCCCTGGCCCTCAAGCCTCACAGCTCTCCAGCTCGAAAGCTAGACGGTGTCGGACCCGCAAGTCCACTTCCCTGGCCCTCAAGCCTCACAGCTCTCCAGCCCTCAAGCTAGACAAGTAGGCCCGCAAGCCTTTACAAGAGATTACAGTAATAAGACTGTTACTTCTGCCGGATGAAGATTGGAACCTTTAGCCTTTTGAAGATTGGCTTCTTAAGGTTGAAGAAGATGCTATTTGATCTGGAGTTCAGCACTGGATCTTCTTCAGCCTTCACTTCTTTTGCCTGGTGTTGATCGGCTGCTTTTCAGTCGATGATGATGACTGATTCTTCAGAGAACTCTTGAATCTTGTTCTCATTCTTCTTCTCCACTGAATATACTGTTCTATTGATGAGCGACGAGATTCTTTCTTTTTCTTTTTCTTTCTTTTCAGAACTCCTTTTCATAGGGCGTTACTGTTCCCTTTTATAGGACAGATGAGCCGCATAACGGTCATAAGTCGTATCTTTTAATGTCAGATGCCCTTATCTTTAGAATACATGCTGATTGGACAATTGGGCGGCGGTATTAAATGCTGACAGCGCGTCTGCAATGTTTGAATTCTGTCTCGATGATATTTCCATCGTTACGACGTCATGGACAATATCTCGATGATAGGAATTTGTCGAACCCTTACGCTTTGATAGAACTTCAGTTATTCTTGCTTCTGCCTCTCATACTGGTATCTCAACGATACGAGATATTCTTGCTCTTCTGTATATACGACGATACGCCATCTCTGACTGTGTCGTCGTAATCACCTTGATTTCTCAACAACATGCCTTCTTTACGATGATGTTCGACGCCATCAGTTATACTTAGCCTTTTCAGCGACAAGGCTTCTTCACGACGATGTTTGTTCTTTCTCGACGACAAGGCCACTTTGGTGAAGTCGACGATACCGCGTCTTCTCTACGTTCGACGATCTTGCTTCTGCGTTTGACGAACATGCCAAATCTCAGCGGTCGTCGATTTTCCTTCTGAGTTCGACGATCTTGCTTCTGCGTTCGATGAACACGCCAATTCTCAGCGGTCATCGATCTTCCTTCTGAGTTTGACGAACTCCATTCTGTATTCGACGAACGGCATTCTGCGTTCGACGAACTCCCTTCCGCGTTCAATGAATCTTATCCTTCTTGACGATATATATAGTACTTACAGAAATAGTTAAAGTACATGACATTTGTCGATCTCTACAAGCATGAGCTAGATGGAGCATTAAATACAGCTTGCACTTATCATTGAACTGAGCACTTCTTCAAATCAGGAACATTGCTGGGCACTGTTCCCAACAATCTCCCCCTATTTGAAGAAGCCCTAACTTACCTCAATGATAAATGCCACACATGAAAAGATATATCATTTCAAATAGTAACATCACACTTAAAGCAGGAATCATATAAAGAGATGAGATGTTCTTCAAGCATATAAATAGATTAAATGATCAATAATAAACATTAACATTCATTTGCCCCATCAAAACAAATTAAGATTATAATTTGTTGCCCCATCAGAGTCTGCTGCTGCTTGCTCCTTTGTTTTTCTGCCTTTCCCTCTAAAGGTAGTTGATGGGCAGGGGAATTATCTTAGGGGAAGGAGGAGGACCTTGTGGGAATGCTAGCTTTTGGTTCTTCCTCCTTTCCAGCTGCTTCAGGTGTTTCTCCCATTCAACTGTTTGATATACTCTTTGATAGTCCTCTTGAGGGAATCAAAACTGGATCCATGATTCTGTTATTATTTCTATTGATGCTGGACTCCACCTTCCGGATTGTGGATCCAGCTCAACTTCTCTCAGTCTCTTTTGCCGATATTGGCTGCTCTAGCTTCTCTTTCTTTTCATGGAGGTTGCTGATTCTCCAAACTCTATTCCATATTCGGCTGAGTCAGTGCTTGCAGATGGATTAGCAGCTTCATATCGTGATGGGGGTTGCTTCATTGTCTGCTTTATCTGATTTGTTATCCACATCGCTTGATGTGAACTGACGTTTATTATTTCCTTCTCCCCCTTTAGGGCTTGTTCAATTACCCTTTCCTCGAGTCCTTCTCTGACTTGATTCAGCTTGTCATGCAAGCTTTGTTCAGTTACATCCAAGTTGTTGTTTACTTGCAGCAGATGTGCATCTAAAGTATGAGCGTTCTCATTAACCTTATTCAGAATTTGATTTCGGTTATTTTCAGCATCTGTCTCTATCTGCTTAAGACCATAGAACACATTGTCTAAGAATGTGCCTTGCTTTTTCAGGATTTTGTGGGTTTGATGTCCCACTTTATTAACTTCCTCACTCATTTTATCAATTGCGGGAGCTTCCATGGTATAGAAATGAGCACACTGGGTGTTGAGGTTGTGTATGTCGCTCTTAACTTTCTGAATTTCCACCTTCATCTCTTTCCGTAGACTATCCACACTTTTTACTATAAATTGTTCAAGATGTTTTCGCTGAGCAGACAATAAGGCTGATAGCATGTGGAAGAGAGATCCTGCCTGAGTCAAAGATGGCTCAGCAGTTTGTCCTTCTTGATCTCCTCCTCCCTGTGGATCTGCTTCACTGACATCTTCAGAGGATTCTTCACCGATGTACGTTGTGACCTTGGCTTTCCCCTTAGAACCTTCTGGCAGGGGCTCACTTGGAGCTATGAGCACGACTTTGCTTGCTACAGTTAGCTCTCGGCAGTCTGAGAGAGTGATGTCTGTTGTTGGCTCATTTCCTTAATCATCTAGGGCAGAGTACCCCAGTTGGGTCTCCCCCTCAACCTGTGCATTCTCCTGATGTGAGCCTCCAGCTGAGAGACCTCCATCAAACATCTCTGCGTCTTGGGCTGAGCTCCCAAGTTGGGACTCCCCCTCAGCAGGAACACTCCCCAAGTTGGGGTTTCCAGCATTTTCAATAACCTCTGTGGGAGCAGGTTCATGGATTGATACAGGAGCATTTTCTTTGGTGGATGTTTCTCTTCCGGATGGAGTGGGATGGTGTGGGGGTGGTTCAATGTCATTAGAGATGCTTGATGACCCTTTTTCTTCGGAGGTGTTTATTTGGGTTGCTGGTTTCTTCTGTTTCTTGGGAGCATGCTGGTGATCATAGGATGGTTTGGTGGATGTACCTATCCCATCGGTCCATCATCTTTGCATCCAATTTCTTGGAGTAATGAAGAGGTACTCCCATTCTTTTTTGCAATGTATCACCCTGGATGTTTAGAAGAAAAAGGGACAATATTCTTCCATACGGGGGGACTTCAGGGTGTTCTTTACTCTCAGGAAGAGGAATTCACTCCAATTGGTTTTCTTAGAGTGGATTATTCTGGCCATGACAGCAAACATGTCTTTAGATATATGGTCGTGGGAACCAGGCTTGCACAACAACACTTTGCCAACAATGTCGGCTAGCAGCTTCCCCTTCTGATTGAATTCAGCTCTCTTGATAGACACGTAGGTCTTCCCTGTGTGTCCGCACCATGTGTATCTTGCTGACATATCCTCAGAGGTCAGCTCTTCTTCTTCCTCTTCCCCTTGGATGGTTGGCAGATTCAGTGCTTTTCCAAGGCTCTTTGCGGATATCTTGACCTTTTTTCCTCCCACCATGGATCTTATCCAAGTTTCAGTGTGGTCAAGTTTTGCTCGGTAAAGAACTCGCCCAATTCCTGGTGGAGAAGAACCGAGGGTTCACATAGGACATACTCTAGTCTGGATGCCTCCAACAATCATATTACTGATCATATTTCGTCGGAGCAGGCATTGAAACCTCCTCGCTGAAGTTCATTACTTGAGATCACTTCTTCTTTCTTGGGAGCCATTGATTCCGAGCGAGAGAGAAGGCAGCACGACAAAGGAGGCGAGGGTTTGTCGACGGAACGACTTAGGGCAAATGATAGAGTAATTTTTATTTTCGAGCATTCACTCTATTTATAGTATCGGTAGGTGAAGAAGCGCATACCTTAAAAAACGATCAGACGGCTCCGATGGACCCATCTAATCCCGATAAAATTAGCTCGATTATATTTTGCCGATGCGGTTATTGTTGTCGAAATGATCCTTGGATACGTGTCATCCCAGCTCGAATCTTTGTCGTCCTAACGTCTATTGTGTCGTCGTAACAACTTCTTGTATCGACATGTCAATTCTTCCTTACATGTCTGCCTAAGGCATTCTTTCGCTCTGCTTAGGAGTTATCCTTTGGCACCAACCTTATGCAGCTTCTAGCCCTCTTTTAGTAGGATACCTACATCAGTTTTGTTAGTAAATAGACTTTGATGTTTTGCCTATGGGTCAGAACAGCCACCTTGTCCAAGGCCCTAATTTGCTTCTGGTGGGCACTCAGACTACCTGCAAAATAAGATTACAAGCCCTTAGGAACCCAAGTGAATTTGGGTCCTAGGAAATTGTTAGCTTTGACGGGCATACTGGATATAGCTGCCCTAGGGTATGCATAGTGATTATGAAAGATATTATTTGCCAGTTTAGTCTTTGTTACCCTTAGAGCAGTTGGATTGTATCAACAATTAATTGCAATGTGCCCAGTCTTTCCACAGCACCAACATTCATACCTGTTATATCTTCTTTTCTGGCTGACATTCATTGTTTTCCATCTGGAGTTAGTCCTTTCTAAGGATTTCTTCTCTTCTCTGGGCTCAGCAAATTTTTGCCTCCTCATAACTTCCTGAGGTACCTTTCTGGTTTTGGGCATGTTCTTTGCTCCACTTGTGGAGCTCCTAAACTTGAAATACCCAAGATTGGATTGCCCAGCATTCTTGTTGAAGGGTGAGATTACCATCCTCAAGCTAGCCTTCTTCCCACAGGGTCTGCCTGATCTGTCTTCCTTGAAGCATCCCTGCTCCCTTCTCTGAGTGGAGCAGCAACCATTTACCAGTAGAGCAGAGGTCTTTGGTTTGGAGGAGCGTGTCATATGCTTTATCACAAAGGGTAGTTTACTCTCCACCCTTCTGATGTTGTCATTTTTAGATTTCAGGAGTTTGGGCTGAAATTTGTCCTTCTTCAGAAGAACTACTTCTGTGGTTAGTGAGCAACACAACTTCTTGCTCTCAATCAATGCCTTCAGAGTTTTCCCAAATTTGTCTATCAAGTCAAGGTTGGAGCTTGCCTTGAAGTCCTTTTTGAGTTGACAAAACTCTGCATTCTCTAGAGTTAGCCTTTCTGCTTTCTCTGAGAGATCAAGATTTCTTGCTTGAAGAGAGGAGATCTTTGCATCCTGCTCCTTGCACAGCATCTTGAGCATCTTGACATCTTCTAAGATATCATTGTATGACTTGGTCCAGTCATTATTACCAGATGAACTCGTCTCTAAATCTGATTCTGAGGTAGATAGAGGAGCTCTTATGCATACTTGTTCAGGTGAGACTTCATTCTGGACTTCTTCCTCTGACTCAGATAGAACAGTCAATCCAAGCTGAGTCTTCTCTTCTGTGTCTGAACAGCTTGAGTCACTGTCACTCAATGTTCTTACTTTCTCCTTAGCTACTTTACTTCTTTCTTCTTCTGATCCTTCCATAAGGATTGTTAGAGAGTTCCACATCTCCTTGGCTGTAGTGCAGTGGATTATTTTCTGGAGTATGGGAGTATCAACTGCATCAGCTATAATGCCCTGGGCCTTTTTGTCTAAGTTGACAAGGATGATCTCATCTTCAGTCATTTTCTTGGACACTGTCTTAGGAACATAAGACCCTTCTTGAATAATTTGGAATAATCTAGGATCCATTACTTCCATTAATATTCTTGCTCTAACTTTCCAAAGGGGAAAGTTCTCCCTGGAACAGATAGCTAGTCTTGACTTCATAGCTATGAAACTTGGACACCCAATGACAGATCTGTTCAGGCTGTTAGGCTTTTCTTTGAACAACCTCGCTCTGATACCACTTGTTGTTTATAGGGTGTCCACTTTATCACCTAGAGGGGGGGGGGGGGGGGAATATGTTTTTCAAATTATATTATCCCATTTTAGGTGTTCTTGATTTCTGGTTAGTAGATCTAAAAGTTATAAAGCATAACACAGAAAACACACAACGATGTATAGAGGTTCCTCAAGACAGGATGTCTTGAGTAGTCCTCTTTCCCTCTGCGCCTACCTAGCAGTGTGCTAGGCTCGGTAAACGCCGCCAAATCTTCAGGCCCTCAAGCCTTACAACTCGGACCCGCAAGTCCCAACAGCCTAGGCCCGCAAGCCCCTACTTCCCCCGAGCCCGCAAGCTCGACACTCAGGCCCTCAAGCCCTACAAAATGGACCCACAAGCCCCAACAGCCTAGGCCTGCAAGCCCCTACTTCCCCTGAACCCTCACGCTCACCAAATCGCGCCCGCAAGTGCACTGCCCTGGCCCTCAAGCCTCACATCTCTCCAGCCCGCAAGCTAGACGGTGTCGGACCCGCAAGTCTACTGCCCTGGCCCTCAAGCCTCACAGCTCTCCAGCCCGCAAGCTAGACGGTGTCGGACCCACAATTCCACTGCCCTGAGCCTCAAACCTCACATCTCTCCAGCCCTCAAGCTAGACAAGTAGGCCCGCAAGCCTTTACAAGAGATTACAGTAATAAGACTGTTACTTCTGCCGGATGAAGATTGGCAACTTGAGCTTGTTGAAGATCGGCTTCTTAAGGTTGAAGAAGATGCTTTTTGATCTGGAGTTCAGCACTGGATCTTCTTCAGCCTTCACTTCTTTTGCCTGGTGTTGATCGGCTGCTTTTCAGTCGATGATGATGACTGATTCTTCAGAGAACTCTTGAATCTTGTTCTCGTTCTTCTTCTCCACTGAATATACTGTTCTATTGAAGAGCGGCGGGATTCTTTCTTTTTCTTTTTCTTTCTTTTCAAAACTCCTTTTTCTATGGCATCAATGTTCCCTTTTATAGGACAGATGGGCCGCATAACAGTCATAAGTCGTATCTTTTAATGTCAGAAGCCCATATCTTTAGAATACACACTGATTGGAGAATTGGGCGGCGGCATTAAATGCTGACAGCGCGTCTGCAACGTTTGAATTCTGTCTCGACAATGTTTCCATCGTTACGACGTCATGAACAATATCTCGACGATAGGACTTTGTCGAACCCTTATGCTTTGATAGAACTTCCATTATTCTTGCTTCTGCCTCTTATACTGGTATCTCGACGATACGAGATATTCTTGCTCTTCTGTATATACGACGATACGCCATCTCTGACTGTGTCGTTGTAATCACCTTGATTTCTCGACTACATGCCTTCTTTACGACGATGTTCGACGCCATCAGTCATACTTAGCCTTTTCAGCGACAAGGCTTCTTCACGATGATGTTTATTCTTTCTCGACGACAAGGCCACTTTGGTGAAGTCGATGATACCACGTCTTCTCTGTGTTCGATGATCTTGCTTCTGCGTTCGATGAACACGCAAAATCTCAGCGATCGTTGATCTTCCTTCTGAGTTCGACGATCTTGCTTCTGCGTTCAACGAACGCGCCAAGTCTCAGCGGTCGTCGATCTTCCTTCTGAGTTCGACGAACTCCATTCTGCGTTCGACGAACAGCATTCTGCATTCGATGAACTCCCTTCTGCGTTCGACGAATCTTGTCCTTCTTGACGATATATATATAGTACTTACAGAAATAGTTAAAGTACTTGACATTTGTCGATCTCTACAAGCATGAGCTTGATGGAGCATTAAATACAGCTTGCACTTATCATTGAGCTGAGCACTTCTTCAAATCAGGAACATTGTTGGGCACTGTTCCCAACAGTTATAATTCCGAAATTCTTAACTTATAAGTTTGTATGGGCATTCATATAAGTTAAGATACTCATGTGATGGTAGTATACTTTACATGGTTACTGTACTTGCATGCACTCTTAACTTACTTACTGCTTTACTTACTGCTTGTTTACTACTTCACTTACTGCTCGTATTTATCTGTTAGTATAGTTTACCTTGTTATATATATATATATATATATATATATATATATACTTGCTTGTATAGATTCCCATGTCACCTGCATTTGTTATTACCCCTTGTTGTCCTCCGCTTCTTCCTCCCGCCCGGTGCCTAGGAGTCGTGGGGGAGGCGGGGACAAAACTGGCTTAGACTTTATGACTAACGGTCAGTTGTGACCGTAGGAGTTCGAGGAGCTGGAGAAGCCGCACGACGAGCAGGACGATATGGAAAGACTTGAGGAGCCGATGTCATGCATTACTCCTACCATGAGACAGGTTCCAGATGATGAGAGTGTTTAGCTTCCGCATAGTTATGTAGAGAGAGAGAGAGAGTTTATTTTGTTGTCTTTTCATTCGAACATGTACTAGGCATAAGCCCTTACTCTTTCTTTTGTACTCATTGATGGACTTGGTTTATATGTGTGTGATTGTGGACTTGGTTTATTATACCTAGTTTTCTTCTTATCTCATGTTGGCCTGGTTGATCGTTCTTGCTGGCAGGATCGACGTCTTATGGAGGTGACTAACTCATGTGTTAGCATCACCGTAAGGCGGCAGTTCTGGGCATAAGATCTGGGAACTCTCCTAGTGAAGGAGAGGGATCTTACAATAGGTATCACTTGAACAATGATCCAACGAGAAAGAAGTCCACAAAACCCTGGGACACCCCCGCTCGAGTTAGTTTGAGGACAAACTAGCAACTGAAGCAGTGGTATGCCCATGTGTAAAAATCACATAAAACAGTCCATTAATCAATGAGTTAGGCCAACCCAACTAGGACATCATTCTAGTTTGACACACCAAGACGACTTCATAGCATATACTAATCCAAACCAACCTCGGGTATAGACTAACTAAGGCATGATGACACCCAATGTGACTAAGAGAAGAACCTTATGGGGAAGTTGATAATTAAGGCTTAAACCTCGATGTTCCAAATTCTCCTACCAAATGAGATTATCACTTCTTACCCAATGGATAAGGTCGCCTCAAGAAATTGGTGCATGAAATCCATTAGAAAAATAGCAAGAGACTTGTAAACTTAAATCTCCAAACCAAGAACTAGGTTGCATCGAACCAATCATCGTGAAAAATACCAGAAATCAGATCAGGATTTGTGTTCAGTCGGATAAGGATTGATGTTTGGAAAATGCCCATTTTGGTGCTGCATATATAATAACCGTGAGAAGGGTGTAATAATTGGTAACCCCGGGGATCTTAAAGTACGTGTAATATCAATAGGTCTTAGGATGAGACTCCAATTCTAGTGTCGGATACCCTAAGGACTGAATGTCTATCTAGGACAAATATATCCTAATGATACCAAAGAAACTTAGCCTAAAATGCATAGGGGCTAATCCTTTTGTTTATTGGATTAGTTTGGTACCAACTTGGATTTCCCAGACCTTACATACGGAAAATGGTGTGCATATAGCACCCAAATTGAACTTAGTGAATCTTGGAGTTCTACAACTCCAAGTAGAATGAAATTTTAGTCATGCATGAGTCATGCCCAAATACATACACTGCCTAAAATGGGAATTTCTGGAAAGACCTTTTATATAGCTTTTGTGATAATTTCATAAAACATGCTTGGTATAAATTTCGGACTATATGAAGTCAAATCACTCCAAATCCCCTTGGTAAGGTGATTATGTTTATATTAGTCTAGGGTAAAGTCTTGACACAATTGGATCCATACATATGGGTAGACCTATGTTTAAACGATTGATAGAAAAATATTTACTTAGGCCACACCAAAAGGTTGTTTTACCCTAGTAAAATAGACTTTTTTCTCCCCAATTCTGAGGCCTTAGATCCCATAAAATAAAAAGTAGGCTGAGATAACTTTTGTAGGCATTTGTGTCTACTGTCCTTAGAAAGTGAGATCACACCATTTGGAGCCCTACAACTCTCAGTATGACATATTTAGTAAGGTTGTTCCTAGTGAAGGACATACCTTAAAATGTGAATAACTTTTACATAGTAAGTAATATGAGTGATTTGGATTAAAATCACACCAAATCTCCTTTGGGAGGGTGGTCATGCATATAGTAGACCATGGTTAAAATTTTAGGTCGATTGGACCTCTAAAAGTTAGTTTACTTCACAAGCAAGTGCAAGGGAATTGGTGTGCTTATAGCATGACCATGTAACACTAGGTTTACATGAGAGTTTAAGGGTTTTCCTTTGGTCAAATTCTATGAAATTTAATCCATGCACTTAGAATCAAAATACAATACTTTATAGTGAAAATCATTAACCTTGGTGTTAGTTTCCCTAGGAAAGTTGACTTCACAAGTTTTGGTCACATATAGAGCCCAAATTAGTAAATATAGGGTCGAATCTCACTGGAATGTTGTGAAATTTTGTATATAGATTTTTCACATCACTAGAGAGCTCTGGAAAAATTTTGTTAGAATTAATCCTCAAGTAAATAACAAGCTTCCTTCACAAAGCGGTATTTGGACCCATAGCTTGAGAAATTAATTCCCTGAATTATTGATATAGAATGGCCATAGAAACCTTTGCATTGAATTTTGATAACAATATGAACTTCTGGTAATTTTGATAGAGTTTATCGTTACACATTTTTTATACTTCCTTCACGAAGTAGAATGTAAACTTATAAATTGATAAATTCATACCATGAATGATTGTTGCTGGATTGTTATGGAATTTGTATATAGACTTTTATATCAGTAGGAAGCCCTGGGAATTTTCTTAGAAGTGTCATTGAGGAAAAGACATGCTTCCTTCAGAAAGTAGAATTTGAACCTAAAAATTTGAGAAATTCATACTACGAATTATTGTTGATGGGTTGTTATGGAATTTTGTTTATAGACTTTCTATATCAGTAGGAAGATATGAGAATTTTGTTAGAGTTAATTACTAAGAAGACATTGTACTCCCTTCGCAAAGTGGAACCGTGGAAAATAATTTGAAAGATGGATATGTTGAGATATTGATGGGACAATATAACAATTACCAGATAGTCTTGTGATATTATTATAGACCTTCTTGAGACCTTTCATCTTCATTGAGCATGGAACCCCGTAGACCCGAACTTGAATTTCAGGGAAGAAATTATTCTTTTGTTTATTGGGATTTATAACATCTCATTTCCTACTAGACCCCTTGACTTCAACTAGGTAGGTCATGTGGTGAGAAAAATGAGTTTGAGCTAGGTAGTGACCTTAGGTCACCTTGAATTGAGAGAACTCAAATGTGAACTACTATAGGGGCAAGTCATTTTAGACCAAATTAGCTCAATTAAACTTATTGATGTGAATTAACCCACCACCATGTCCCTAACACTATAGGAGGCATAATTGACCAAAAGTCTCATCGATTGGTCAACCAATTTAGCCAAGTTGACCAAAGTCAAATCTATGTCAATATAGCACAATTCAACTCAATATGGTTCAATTCATGCTCATATGACCAAATTGACCCCACCACTAGATGGTAATCCTTTAAAGGAGTGCTATGGACCCAAAATCCCCATCATGGGGTCTTCAATTAGTCCAACTTGACCAAAGTCAAACTTAGGTCAATATAAGCCAATCATTCCCCAATAGGTTCAATTCACCCTCAAAACATAAAGTTGACTTCACCCCTAGTCTTAGAACATCATAGGTGACCCAATTGACTCAAAAGCCCCATCATGGGATCATAAATTTGACCAAAGTCAACTTTCCCTAATTTTGGTCAAAATCACATCTATTGGTTAAATTGGCCCAATTAGGGCATCACCATGACCCAATTGACATTGGAGGGTGTTAAGGGATCCAAGGTAAACATTTTGGACCAGTCAACCCACCCAATTGACCAAGTCAACATCAAGGTCAACCATGGTCAACCTTAAGCTAAGATGTAGAAATTAAGAGCCCAAACCAAATCCAATTGGGCTAAGGCCTCAAACCAGGCCCACCCTACAGCCCATGACCTAATGACCATGCATGCCCTCAGATTTGAGGAGGGATTTACATGCAAGGGGGTAGAAATGGGATTTCCCCCAATTTTGAATGAGGAAAGGAGGGATTTATGAAGTTGATGCCACATGGCATGTGTCTCCCATCCCCAAAGCCTCCTCTCACCTCGCCCATGAGTTTTCCTGCAATTTTGAGTGAGGTGGCAGCTGGGTAGAGGGAGAAATTTAGGTGGGGGAAGGTGTTGGTCGGCCACTTTAATGGCAACCCATGGGGTGAGCTGCCATTGGGCCCAATCTTTTCCCCTTCAGCATGAATTCGAGCTGAGGAGTGAAATTTTGGTGAGCTGGAGAACTGATAGTGGCTGGGGAGGGAGGTGCCAACTTAGCCGAAATCGCCCATTAATGGCAACCCGTCTATTACCCTCCCCTCTCTCAATTGATCTCATCATCCCCTTCAGAAACTCGACAGAAGGAGAAGCCCCATCTTTCAGAGAGGATTCATGCACTGGTGGTGGAGATTGGCAAGGAACCGAGCAAGGTGGACGGAATCGGCAACCCATAGAAATAGCCACCATCAAGACCAATACAGGTCTGGTTTCTCCTCCTCTCCCCTCGTGCTAGTAATCCCCCTCTCTTCCTTGTTAATTTGCTGTAAAATCTGGTGGATCACGCTGCCATTTTTGATGTTCATGTTCGAAAAATGAAAACAGAGGGTGGCTTGTTCCGGCCACCTCCAGCTGAGTTCTCACCGCTAGTGGATAGCCCTACCTCGGCCGGAGGTGGTGGCTTGGGGAATTCTCCGGCATTGGTCGGAGATCGCTGGAATATGGCCTGCAAAACCCCCCCAGATTGGACAATCCTGACCCTTGGCTCATCGGGGAAGATGAAGCAGCGCCGTTGGATTGGGAAGATCTGCTAAACACAGACCATATTAATTTCATTTTAATAAATCTGCCACATTATTTCAGTGTTTTGAATGATCAATTTGAGGCCCTTAGATGCCATTTCATGAAAATATCCTGAAATAGCTTTTGTAGATCTAGAGGTCTACTTTAATTAGAATTTCGAATCAACCCATTTATGGCACTGTTGAACCCTCAACATCCTGTTTGGTGAGACTGGTCCAACTAGAGGCCAGAAATTATTTTTTGTATATTTTCTAAACTATATGTCTGATGGACTTGAAATTTTGGATATGCATGCATGTACCCTGTATCTAGCTTGAATCCAAAAATCAGATTTTTAGGAGATAATATTCCTAAGGTTTTATTCAAAATATAGTAAATCAAATAAGTGACCTTTTTGGAGTTGTATAGCTCCAACTGGCCCCAAATTTGGGTGTCACCCTTATTTAGGCAATATTAGTCCATGGTTAAAATTTGAGATCAATTGGACCTCTGTATGTAGGGTAATTCCCTTTGCATGTCTATACTTAAAAGGTGATTTGGTGTGCCAATAGCCAAAAGAGGTATATTGTGTATTTATCTCAAATGGCTTTAAGTTAGCTTCTAAAATTTTTCACACACCCTCCTTATGATATATTACACCACCTCAGAAAAAACTTAGGATCTCTAGGATCAAGATCCTTAGGAATATGATCAATGTGATCCATGTCACACTTTTGTATTTATGAAATGTTTATGGTTAGTACCTTGAGGAAAATTGTGAAACTCTAGAGAATCACTTGTCATGTCATTTAGAATCCCTGTAAATTTTAGCAGAAAATTCAGAGATCATTTCCTCTAGGATTTATCAAATTTGCTCTATGTCACAATTCTGAATATTTGAGAATTCACTGGGCAAAATGACTGATTAATGGTTGAAACTCTGGAAAAAGATTAGTAATATAAATATGTGTTTTTGTAATTTTTGGTAGAATCTTTGGAGACATTATTTTTGTTAAAATTCCATTTATTCAGTTTGTCACTCTTCCTTATTTGTAAAATATTCATGGTGAAATATTCCTGGAAAATTATGAGATTCTGTAATTGATGTTTTTATGCCATTATAGTGCTACTGTAATTTTCCCAGAATTTTTAGAAGTCATTAATAATTACTTGATGTGTAAGGTCCTATTATCACATTCATTATATTAAATAAAAATTTGGGTTATAGAATCACTGGAAAATTATGAAATTCTGGAATTGATGTTCTTATTCCATTATAGTGCCACTGTAATTTTCCCAAAAAATTTAGAAGTCATAAACAAGTACTTGATGTGTAAGGTTCTATTTTCACATTCATTATATTAAATAGAAATTATGATCATAGAATCTCTAGAAAATTATGAAACTTTGGAATTGATGTTTTAATGCCATTATAGTGCCACTATAATTTTCTCAGAATTTTTGGAAGTATTGAACTAGTACTTGATGTGTAAAACCCTAATTGTACACCTTTGATGTTAAATGGAAATTATGATCATAAATATTCTGAAAAATTATGAAATTTTGGAATTCATGTTTTTATGTCATTTGTCACCTCTGGAAATTTATTTAGCAAGATTTAAAATACTGACATGATACTTCCTTTACATTCTAGAAGATGATACCTGATTAATGAATTTTAAATAGAGGTCAAACCAATATGAAATGAATCAAATTCTAGTCAACCCTTAATTTATCCATTATGGACCTCTGGTAACAATTAGAATTCCTATAGACATGATACAGTTAAGATTGCATCATAGGAATCAAACCTTGTCCAATCTCGTTTTGGTCTGCGAATAGTAAAATCTTTATGTGATGATTTGACCGACAAGATAACTTAGGAAATCAGTGGAATTTGAATTATAACAGTATACAAGGTGTGCACCACTTAGAGGATGAGAAATCTTAAGGGTTGAGCATCGTTCAAGAGAACATTTGCTTAGGTATAGGGTGAAGGATAAGTCATAAAACATATTGGCCATAAAGAGTAATAAGTATAGTGGGTCTTTAGAAAGAGGTAGCCAACAATAAAAGTAATTGTCTTTGAAAGGGGATTTGGGCTTCAGCCCATCGCATTCCCTATTACCGCTGCGAGCCCTTCACCGGGTAAACCTCGGGAAGTCCAGGATTCACCATAAACTTCTAAGTATACAATAATGAGACAAGATTAGTCTAACTAATTGAATAAGAGATATGGTAAACTTCATACCGAGTTAAGGGATGGGAAGTTGTATATCAGGACGGGATGGTCCTGCGAGCTGGAGGCTCGGGAGGTTGTATATCAGGACGGGATGGTGCAGCGAGCTAGAGGCTCAGGAAGTTGTATATAGGGATGGGTTAGTCCTGTGAGCTGGAGGCTCGGGAAATTGTGTATCAGGACGGGATGGTCCTGCGAGCTGGAGGCTCGGAAGGTTGTATATCAGGACGGGTTGGTCCTGCGAGCTGAAGGCTCGGGTGGTGATAACTTGCATGTGCATAAGAACAAATTAGTGGCGGGTCTTCGGTACTGGACCGGTCGTCACAACGACGACAGTACATTTACTTAGGTGGGTGTGAGGGTTTGAGGGGCCAGTAGGTTGTTTATACTGCGGTCTGGAGGACGATCCCTGAAAACGCACACTTGACCTCAAAGACTGGTGGATATCAGCAAAGAGTACGCAAGGCTCTAGAGTGCACATAGGACGTGTACAGAGGCGTATGAATGGTCTAGGCCTGGTAGTGTGTATACCCGCCTAGGAAGTGAAGTTTCCCGCTCCACTGATATGGTAGCCACAACGGTGGTACCGGAGAGTGAAGCTAGCTCCAAAAATCGGGAACTAAAGGTCTGTGATCACAGAGTCATGTGGGTGAGTTGTACTTGTATGAATCATATCATAACATGCATATCATAGCATACATAAACCTTATAACATAATTTGCAGAACCTTACCATATAAATTAGTATGGGTTCTTTTATATGATAAGTTATAATTCCGAAAATCTTAACTTATAAGTTTGTATGGTCATTCATATAAGTTAAGATGCTCATGTGATGGTAGTATACTTTACTTGGTTACTGTACTTGCGTGCACTACTTTACTTACTAACTGTTTTACTTACTGCTTGTTTACTACTTCACTAACTGCTCATATTTATCTGCTAGTATAGTTTACCTTGTTATATATATACTTGCTAGTATAGATTCCCTTGTCACCTGCATTTGCTATTACCCCTTATTTTCCTCCTCTACTTCCTCCTGCTCGCTGCCTAGGAGTCGCGGGGGGAGGCGGGGACAAAACTGGCTTAGTATTTATGACTAACGGTCGGTTGTGATCGTAGGAGTTCGAGTAGCTAGAGCAGCCGCACGACCAGCAGGACGAGACGACAATACTTGAGGAGCAGATGCCCCGCATTACTCCAACCATGAGATAGGTGCCAGATGATGAGAGTGTTTAACTTCTGCATAGATATGTAGAGTGAGAGAGAGAGAGAGAGTTTATTTTGTTGTCTTTTCATTCAGACATGTACTGGGCATAAGCCCTTACTCTTTCTTTTATACTCATTGATGGACTTGTATACTATTTTGGCATATGTATATGTGTGTGATTGTGGACTTAATTTATTGTACCTAGTTTTATTTTTATCTCATATTGGCCTGGTTGATCGTTCTTGCCGGCAGGATCAGCGTCTTGCCGAGGTGGCTAACTCGTGTGTTAGCATCACCATAAGGCGGCAGTTCTGGGCATAAGATCCGGGAACTCTCCTTGTGCGGGAGAGGGATCTTACAGCAGGAATGAGAGAAGTCAAAAGCGTATTGGGTTCGACGCCAATGGTGCTTAAAAGAAGATGATTCATCGCACCTTAGGGTTTTATTCGAAGCATCATCGACAAGGATTAATAGACATCGCGCTAAAATGTGTCGAGACAGCTTCTAGCAGTGAAACTGTGCGTGCTTTTTATATCGACGTTGCATCGATTAGAACTCGACGCACCTTCAAATTTGACGAGCAACTATTAAATGGACGTATCCGTTTGATAAGAAATCGATGTTGCGCCATATGCTATTCAAATTGTGTGATTTGGACGGCTCTCGTAGCTAGTGTCGAATAGAATTTGATGGTACATCGAATTCTATTCGACGCAACTCTGAGTTAGCAGTTGCATATTGCTTTTGGAGCAGGCGTCAAGTAGAATTAGACGGTACGTCAAATTCTATTTGACGCAACTCTAAATGAATAGTTCTATTTTCTTAGAAAGTTCTTGTTGTTTTTCCCAGCAATGATATTTATTGAAAATAGTATTTATACTATTATTTTCATAAACTAACAAAGATAATATGAAGATTTAAAGTAGAAATCACTCCCATGTTGGATTTGGGTCCTTATTAGACCATAGTTCTTTCTTCCCCTTCCATTATCTCCTAGGAGGGATCCTACTTACTCCTGCACAAGTGGCTCAAACATTAGAAGGAACCCAGGTTACCTTGGGCCCTTTGCTTTTACCATTATAAGGTTCTATGAAAGAGTAGAAAGGTCTTTCATGATATCCTTTTGGATGGCAGAGAGTGAGTTTATCAAACCTTGATTTATTATTTTGATACTTCAGATGTGTATAAAATGTATCTAAATATAATAAATCAGCTGTGTGTTTAACTACTCTAATGTTACGTCGACTTTCATTCAACGCAAGTCTTAGATTAATGAATTTTGTGATTGTCTTGATTTGGTCTTGACACTCTAATGTGAGGGTGACATCCTAAGGCATCTATTGACCAATTTACCCTTACTATACAATAAGGGTAATATTCCTAGAAAGTAAAATCACCTATAGATAATTTGTTAAGTTAAATCAAAAGGAGTTTTTCCCAACAGAAACCTAGAGTGACTCTGAAGCGGAGTCAAGCTCCTCTTCATCAGAGAGTGTTGAAGAAAAAGATGTTGAAGCAGCCTGCATGATGGCATTAGGGATATTCTCAGTTGATGAAGAAGAATAGGTATCTCTGTTTGATAATTTTGATGATTTCAAAAATTGCTTTAAAGAATTTTGCAATGATTTCCTCAAAATACAAAAAGAATTAGAGACAAATAGGGAAGAATTAGAATATCTTAAGAAAGATGAATCATATTTAATAAATAATGGTTTGAGAAATAAAATTTTGGTTAAAGAAATAGAATTGATAGAGATAAGAAAGGATTATCTAAAATTAAAAGAAGAGCAAACCAAGGAAAAAGCCTTTGAGGACTCTCTCAATGGGAGGAGTCAAAAGCTCAAAGATATTACATAAAATCTCTCCATGAGATTTAAACACCTAGGTCTAAAAGCAGACCCTTGCACTAGCATTGAAATCACTAGTAGACCAGCCTGGAAAAATCCAGTTAGATTTATTAGACCTAGTGATTTTCAAACAAGTGAGACGAGTGCACTAACTAAGGATCAGGAAATTAATAATCCAAATTAAATAACCATGTCTAATAAAGTAATTCTAAACAATGAAAAGAAATCTCTAGGCAAGAGTAATGCATAGAAATTAACCAACAATAGTCAAAAGGCTAAAGCCAGAATTAGAGTAGTTAAACACTCTGCTGATTTATTATATTTAGATACATTTTATACACATTTCAAGTACCAAAATAATAAATCCAGGTGAAAGTCCTCTGATACTAATTGAAAGTGAGGTTAGATCTTAGATTTACTCTTGAGGGGGGTGAATAGAGTAATAAAAGTTTTTAACTTATTTTTATAGTGGAATTAAAATACTGATATATATATGTGTAACAGAGTGAATGTAAAATGAAAATAAAAATCACAGCACAGCACAGTACAGAAAATAAACACAAACACAGAAGACACAAGGATTTATAGTAGTTCCCCAATCAACCTGGGTACATCTACTCTTCTACCACCCTTGTTAGGAATCCACTAGGTTTTTGATCAGGAGCCCTATCACCAATGGAGTTTTGATCAGGTGCCCAAACACCAATAGAGTTTTGATCAGGTGCCCAAACACCACTGAGCTTTAGATCAGGTGCTCAAACCAAACACAGGTTTTTGATCAGGTGCCCTGCCACCAAAGGGTTAACTTTTGAAGGGAGTTAGAACCCTGTACGAGATGGGATAAAGAGGGTTTATGAAGTTCTTCTCTGTCAACAAGCTGAGAGAAGACTAGTGGATTTGTTGTTGTAAAGCTCCCCCTATCTGATAGAATTTCTTGACAGATAATGGATGGAGCTTCCTCTTGAGTATAAATGATCTTCCTTGATAGCTAATGAATCTGAGTGATAAAAGTTTCTCAGATTGTTTATTCAGAGTTGCGTCGAATAGAATTCGGCGTACCGTCTAATTCTATTCAACGCCAGCTTCGAGAGCCATCTAAATCAGATAATTCGAATAGTATTTGAAGCAACGTCGACTTCATATCGATGAAAATGTAGATTTAATATTGCTCTTCAAATTTGAAGGTACGTCGAGTTCAAATCGACGCAACGTCAACATGACATGCACGCGCAGAGTCGCTTCTAGAAGCTGCCTCGATAGGTTTTGGCACGCTAAATATTAATTTTGCCGATGGTGCGTCGACTGCAACCCTAAGTTGCGAATAATCATCTTTTTTTAAGCAACTTAGGCGTCGAATTCATTATGCTTTCAAATTTTCTCTTTCCTCTCTTGTTCTCTCCTTCCCTCCAGCTTTCTTTCATCTTTCTCTCAGCTCTTTCTCTCTCTCATGTCTCCTTTTGCAGGTACTTCAGAATCAATGGCACCTCCAAAGATAAACTCTGGCTTTGATGTTGATATAGACTCCTTCAATGCAGCGTCTGACAACTTCAAGGCCATCCATGGCTTATTTCATGTTGCCGGTCTGACAAAGTTGATTTCTTCAAGGTGCAAGATTCTTGATACTGAACTAATAGAGTTCAAGGACAATATGCAAATAGGAAATGATGGCTCCCTCAAGGGGAAAGTTTCTGAGACAAAAATACATATAATAGAGGAATTGCTAAATCAAACATATGATCTACCCATTGGTAGTGATTCAGATGAACTGAAAGGGGAAGAGATCAAAAATGCTCTAGAGATCATGTAGTTCAAGAAAGAGAAGGCCATCAATCTGAAGAAGATTAATCTTGCAGATCGAAGAATATAGATTCCTTACTGATATAGTAGGGAATGTGCTCCTATGCAAAATCTCAGCTCATGATGTTATTCCCAAGCAGCAGCAGCAGCAGCAGATCATGGGCATTCTAGTCCTTAAGAAGAAGATAAACTGGGGGAGATGTCTCTTGAGAATGATTGGCCACAAATATGCTCACAAAGAAAATTCATATATGAGAATCATGATCCAGGTACTCTTTCACCATTATCCAATGGTGTGCAAGTCAAAAGGAGTGTACATTCCTCCATGGGAAGAATGAATATAGGGATATTTTCTAACTGGACCAGGCAGATTCTGAAGCTTGGTCAATCTGCACCTTCACCTCCTACTTTTCCACCTCCACAAGACATAGAGGCAAATCTACCAGATCCTCCAAAGGATAATTCTCTTCCACAGGACACCCCAACAACTCAACAAGATATTAATCTAGAGGTTGATCCAGATGCTGATCCAACCCTGTTCAACCACACCAGTCCATCCATCCTTGAAACAGAACCTGCACCTCAGGTTCCTCTCCTACCTCCACAACTACCATCCACCATATTCAAAGACAATTAGTCTACTCCACTACCACCATATAATATCTCTCCAGAAGTGTATCAATCCCACTCCCCTATTCACTATGATCATCCAGGACTCAATGAGAGCTTCACTACAATCCCTCCAGTCATTATATTCACACCTCCACTTGCCTCTTACCTCCCATTATACACCACCATTTGATATTGAGCAAGCAATCTATAAAGCTGTAGGGATGGCCTCAAGCACATTTGCTGACCGACTGGCCACTCAAGCCAGAAGGTTCAATAAAAAGTACTCACAGATGGAGAGTGAACTACAAGAATCAAATGGGTCTCTCCTAGCTCTCAAAGAATTTGTGACAGATAAAATGTATAATGAAAATCGTGACCCTCTCAAGGTTCACGACCAGCTATTTATATATTGAATGGAGTAAATAATTAGCTCCCTAATTATGGAGCAGTTACACTAAATCAGCCACTAAATCAGCCATTAAATACTGGTTGTGATCACATAAGGAAACTAATAACAATATACAACTAGGCACAGCTGGAGAGCAGTTATCTTTGAACGCTGGGGTGAATGTCAGGATCCGGTGATTCATTTGTTGCCGTATTCATCAGAGGACCATTAAGACTTGTTGTTGATGGCGTGACGTTAGAATCTCTAACATCCCCCCGCAAGATGGAGGGGTCTGGAAGAACCGAGAGCTTGGACTTGAGCAGCTTAAAACGTACAGTGCTTAAGGGCTTCGTAAGAACATCGGCAAGCTGATCATCAGTGGAGACGAAGCGGACATCGAAGGCCCCCTTGGCGACATGGTCACGGAAAAATTGAACATCAATTTCAACATGTTTGGACCGGGAGTGGCATACGAGGTTGACGGAAAGATAAGTGGCACCGAGATTGTCACAGAGGACTGTAGGCTTGGGGAGAGCAAGGCCAAGTTCACGGAGGAGAGACTTGATCCAAAGAAATTCCGCAGCCACATTAGCGACTCCCCGATATTCAGCCTCGGTGCTAGACCGAGCAACTGTTTGTTGTTTCTTCGAGCTCCAAGAGACGAGGTTGCCGCCAAGAAAGACACAATACCCATTTGTGGACTTGCGATCATCTAAGGAGCCAGTACAGTCAGCATCCGTGTACGTAGTCAGGCTAGAGGTTGGACGTGCGGACAAGAAGAGGCCATGAGTAATGGTGGACTTGAGGTAGCGAAGTATCCGCTTGACGGAGCACCAGTGAACCTCGGTCGGTGAGTGCATAAATTGAGCCACCTTATTCACGGAAAAGGCGATGTCCGGATGAGTGAAGCTGAGATATTGGAGAGCCCCAACCGTGCTTCGAAAGAGAAGGGGATCTGGCAGAGGAACCCCGTCGAACTTGGAGAGTTTGCAAGATGTGGCCATCGGAGTACTGACAGGTTTCACACCATCCATTCGGAGCTTGAGTAAGAGATCGTGAACATACTTTTGCTGAGATAAAAATAGGCTAGCTGCAGTGCGACCACACTCAACACCTAGAAAATAGTGAAGAGGGCCTAAATCTTTGAGAGAGAATTCAGCGCCAAGAGTCTGAATGCGTCGATCCACCAAAGCTGGGTTGTCACCGGTGACAAGTATGTCATCGACATAGATGATAACAAGGAGAAGATGAGAACCGGCGCGGTGTATGAAGAGAGAACTGTCAGCTTTGGAGCCCGTAAAACCCAAGGAAGTCAAATAGCGGCTGAGACGAGAGAACCACGCTCGTGGAGCTTGTTTAAGCCCATAGATGCTGCGATGCAAGTGACACACATGATTGGGCCGAGAGGAATCAACGAAGCCCGGGGGTTGGACCATAAAAACAGTCTCTGCAAGAAAACCTTGTAAGAAGGCATTATTAACGTCAAGTTGATGGAGAATCCAACCGCGGGAGATGGCAAGACTACAAATAGTGCGAACAGAAGTCGGTTTGATGACAGGGCTGAATTTCTTGCCATAGTCGAGGTCGGGTTGTTGATGAAACCCTTTGGCCACGAGACGGGCCTTGTAACGAGCCACTGAACCGTCCGGGTGGTTTTTAATCTTAAACACCCATTTGCAGCCGACGAGATTCATGTCAGGATGGAAGGGTACGAGAGACCATGTACCATTATGAAGAATAGCATTCATCTCCGTGTCCATGGCCTGCCGCCAACGAGGATCATGTGCGGCCTGAGAGAAACAAGTAGGCTCAACCGGTGAGGTATCTGAGAACAGTCAAGTGGGTAAGGGGTAATGGGTAGCAGACCACACCTTGGGTTTCCTTGTGTTATCCTGAGTTCTGGTGATCATGGGGTGAAGACGAGCCCGAGGAGGAGAGGAAATAGTAGGGGAGATAACAGGGGAGGGAGGTATGTTAGATGGGGCGATAGAGGACACATGAGATGAGGGGGAGGACGGTATGGAGGGGGATTGTACCAAGAAGTTGGGCGGGGAAAAAGGACGAGGAGACATGGGAGATGAAGAAGGGAGATCAGGAATGATCAAGGGACCAATTGAGACAGGAGCCTTGACCGGGGGTGGGAGGGCTTTTGTGTTTTGAAGAGAGCGGATTGGGAAAACACATTCGTCAAAGACAACATCACGGGAGATATAGACCCGATTTGTGGGAATATGTAAACACTGATAGCCTTTATGGAAGGAAGAATATCCCAGGAAGATACATGGCTCAGAGCGAAAAGCAAACTTATGGGAGTTGTATGGACGGAGATGCGGGTAACAAGCACATCCAAGCACTCGCAAGGAGAGAAAATTGGGTGTTTTATGAAACAACTTCTGGAAGGGAGAAAGGTGGTGTAATACGGAGGTTGGCAAGCGGTTAATGAGATAGGAGGCAGTCTGGAAAGCATAAGGCCAGTAAGAAAAGGGTACATGCGACCGAGCGAGGAGAGTTAAGCCGGTGTGAACAAGATGACGATGCTTCCGTTCTGCAGTGCCATTTTGGGCACTAGTGTGAGGGCAGGAGACCCGATGAACAATACCCTGAGCAGAGAGAAAATGTTTAAACGATTGGAACTCACCACCCCCATCTGTTTGAAGGATTTTAATGGGGTGACTAAGAAATTTTTCAACATAGGACTTAAACATGCAAAATGTAGAAAAAGCGTCGCCTTTATTTATTAATGGATAAACCCATACATATTTACTATAATGATCAATGAAACTAATGTAGTAGCGATGACCACTGACAGATGGTATAGGAGAGGGCCCCCATAGATCTGAATGAACCAGTTCTAGGGGAACAGTTGCGACGAAGGAAGAAGACGGAAATGGAAGACGGTGACTTTTCCCTTGCTGACAGGCAGCGCAGACGGATGGACCTCCACGATCAGGTAGGGAAGGTAGCCTATGCCGGAAGATCACACGAGAGATAACTTGACTGGTGGTATGACCAAGGCGCTCATGCCATATTGAGGAGGAGACACTTTCCCCAATGAGAGCCTGAGGAGAAGCTGCAAGACGTTGATTGCCGAAGGAGAAGGTGTAGAGACCATCTTTAAGATGTCCCTGCAAAAGGATTTTCAGAGTGGAGAGATCCTTGACAAGACAAAAGGTAGGAGGAAATTCAAGTAAGACTTTATTATCTGCTGTAAATTGACTAACAGATAGGAGATTCTTAGTGATATTAGGAACAAGCAAGAGACTGTTTAACACGAAGGAAGCAGAAGGAGAACTTAGGATGGAAAAACCAGTAGAGTGGATAGGCAAACCTGTCGCGTTACCCATGCGAACCTTGTCAGAGCCATGATATTCATTCGAGACGGAGAGGTTTGCCATGTCAGCTGTGAGATGATGCGTGGCCCCGGAATCAACATACCAGTTAGGATCATACGAACTGCTGGAGCCTGCGGAATGCAGAAGAGCGGATGGGTTGGCAGGTGGAGCAGCCTCATCATAGCGATTGTAGCATTGAGAAGCATAATGACCAAAGCGATTGCAGATCTGACATTGGGGTCGACTACCGGCGGACTGATGTGGAGGACCGCCAGAGGGTTGCTGGTAGGAGGAAAACCAACCTCGTCCTCGGCCTGGAGCGCGACCGTGGCCCCATCCCGGAGAAGACCATTGACCACGGCCACGGAAGGAGGATGGACCAGATGCTTTTGATGCCGTGTTAACAGCAGGTGCTGGAGAGATGGCATCATGAGGATGTTGCAGGTGTGATGCAGAGGTAGCGCGGACACGATGTATCTCTTGACTGAGCATGAGCCCAATGAGTTCTTCAGAAGTGGTTGAGTCAACCCGGGTGTTGACAGAGGTGACAAATGAGTCATAGTCAGAAGAAAGACCACTAAGAAGGGTGGACACCAAGTCAGAATCAACAACTGGATGGGCAACGGCCGCAAGGTTGTCGACAATTTATTTGACCGACTGGATATACTCAGCCATGGACGAGGTGCCCATTTTGACAGTATGCAGCTGATATTTGAGCTGTTGGACACGAGCTCGAGATGAGGATGAGAAAATTCTCTCTAGAGAGCACCAGACTTCACGGGACGTGGTGAGGCCGACAATATGGGCGAGAACGGGTTCTGTAAGTGAGGAAATAAGCCAACAGAGGAGCATTTGGTCCATTTTCGTCCACCGAATGTAGTCAGGATTGGGTGTGGGTATGGCGTCTGGTGTAGACGAAGGGAGGAATGGTGGTGGACAGAGATACGTACCATCAACCAGGCCTTCAAGGTCATGTAGTTTTAGGATAGGGAGGAATTGAGATCGCCATACAAGATAGTTCCCTTTGTCGAGTTTGATATTGAGGAAGTGAGTGACATTTGATCCTGATTGCATTGGTGGAAGGGTACCAAGGGTGACAGAGTTTGGTGTTGAAGACGAGAGGGAGACGGAGTTTGGTGTTGAAGACGAGAGGGAGACGACTGAAGAACTTGAGAGGGTAGGAGAGCTTGACATGATAGAAACCTTCCTCTGATACCAAGATAAAATGTATAATGAAAACCGTGACCCTCTCAAGGTTCACGACCAACTATTTATATATTGAATGGAGTAAATAATTAGCTCCCTAATTATGGAGCAGTTACAACAAATCAACCACTAAATCAGCCATTAAATACTGGCTGTGATCACATAAGGAAACTAATAACAATATACAACTAGGCACAACTGGAGAGCAGTTATCTTTGAACGCTGGGGTGAATGCCAGGATCCGGTGATTCATTTGTTGCCGTATTCATCAGAGGACCATTAAGACTTTTTGTTGATGGCGTGGCGTTAGAATCTCTAACAGTGACCTCCTCCTTGGTAACTAAATAACTCTTAACCACCCTTGTTAGTAAGGTCAAGAAGGGGGAGAAGATTCAGGAGGAAGAAATGCCTAATCTACAAAAGGATGGCTAGGAGAAGGACAAAGTTGCTGAAGTTCCTGATCATAATAGACCTACTATATTCCAAACAGTAAGGCTAGAAATTCCAGATGCAAGTATCCAGGGGGAGCCTCTTACAAGCCCTCAAGATAATCTTGTACAAAATCATGGGGAGCTTCTTACAATAGCTCAGGAATCAGTTGTAGAATTTCCTGTAGTAACCCACGGGGAGCTCCCATCAACTCAGGGGAGCTCCTAGAAGATGAACAGATATTGGATAAGGTTGCATTGATTGCTAAGGAGGTTGTTGTGAATGTTGAACAAAATGCACAATCTCAAGGGAAGCCTCCCAAAGAATATCACATTCATCAAGAAGCTAACAGGACTGATGAAGAGGAGAATGAGCCTCTTGTATTTGCTCCAAGAAAGGTGATACAACAAGTATTTTCAAGAAAGTGGAAAACTCCTTATGAAGATAAGTGATGTTCAGGTATTCTGTATACATGTGAAACAGTTCTCATTATCAAATGGATACAGTAATTCAGAATAGTATGATTACTTGGAAGTTTACTATATGATATATGTTGTTATTTAATAATGTCTGTATTGTATCTGTATAATTGTTTGTATTAAGAATTATGTTAAAGTATATGCAAAATCACTTTAAACAATCTGTAAAATTTGTTAAGATAAATAGGGGGAGATTGCTGGGAAAATATCCTTTTGATTTAACTTAACAAATTATCTATAGGTGATTTTACTCCCTAGGAGTATTACCCTCATTGTATAGAAAGGGTAAATTGGTCATTAGATGTCTTAGGATGTCTCACTCACCTTAGAGTGTCAAGACCAGGTCAAGATAATCAAAAAGTCAGCTAAGTTAAGACTTGCATCGAATGAAAGTCGACGCAACTTTGACTTGATGTTAATGCAACTCTCACTAGAAGTCCAAGCAACTTAATCAGCCTGTCAAAGTATAAGTCAAGTCGACGCAATGTCGAAAGGGACTCAACATAGAAGGAAGAGCTTTTTGAAGCCATTGGTAAAATCGGCGCAACTTCTATTTCAACTCGATGCAGAAGATGGAGTCCAAGTTCAAGCTTCCAACTCGATGGATACGTCGAGAAGTATTCGACATAACATTGACATTTGAGTTCAATCAGAGCTGAGAACTATTTCAAAGCCACTTCAATAAGAACTTGGGGGTGCGTCGATAAGAAGGAAGTCAATTCGACGCAACGTCGACATCTGAGTTCAGTCAGAGATAAGAAGGATTTCGAAGCTACTCCTATAAGAACTCAGAGGTGCATCGATAAGAAAGAAATTCAATTCGACGCTGCATCGAATACAGTCTGAAAAAGGAAGCTTTTCTACTGTCCTTTTAACACCTTTTCATAAGGTCCACATTGGTAATGACAGTTCTCCAACTGCTCGTTTATTGCCAGGAATGGAATGGAGTATTCCAGGACATAGCAAAAACATTCTTGGAATGTATTCACATTTGATGGATGGGTCGGGATCAAAAGAAGAAAGGTAAATCAAATGTCCAATAAGAGTTCCTTTTCAGGACAACCTAAGAGGAGAAAGAAATTCAAATACCAATCATACAAAATAAGTATTCTAAAGAGGAGAGAAAAATCAGTGGATTGATTATTATTATTATTCATCTGTCGAAAAAGGGGTCTTCTTCTTCTTTCTCCTTCAACCCTAAGATAGAAAAACATGTGCTCTCTCTGCACAGAAAAAGAATACAGCTGCTCCCTCTTCTTCATCTCATAGCAGATAGTTAACAAGAAGTGGTTCAAGCAAATAACCATTGCAATCATCTTAATCATAAGCAAGGGTTCATCATATTCAGATCCAGTGAAAATCTAAAGCTGCAGTTCTTGAGAAATTGCTTCTAAAGAATTCTGAGAATAGATTTCTATTCCCACTCTTCTTTCTTTCTTCTCTTATTCTTCAAACTGTAAAAGAGTTTTATTAATCCCTCTTTCAAAGGATTTAGTGGTTCTAAGAGTCTCCTTATCAAAAGACTCAGTGGTTCTATGAGTCTCCTTATCAAAAGACTCAGTGGTTCTAAGAGTCTCTTTATCAAAAGACTCAGGCACAGGTTGTGCAATCCTACCAGGGAGGTAGAAGAGAGGAGTACCCACATTTTGGGGAACCTTTATAAAAATTCATGTGTCCTCTGCGTGTTGATTTCCTGTGTTGTCCCTATTTCAATTTTCTGTGTTTATTTTTTGGGTAATCTATCTTTACTTTATTCTGTCTTTGGATTGCTAATTGCATAATACTTAGTGTTTTTATTATGTGTGCATAATTAGGGTAGAAAATATTTAAAACTCTATTCACCCCCCCCCCTCTAGAGAATACTCAGAGGCACACTGTGTACTTTCAACCATCATATCTTTGCGTGATTTGAAATCCTAGAAAATATGTGAGTTCTCCTACCAAGCTCATTTCAAATTCATTTTTCATCACTAAAACTACTTCACTGCACAACTCTTCATTAGTGGCTCCAAAAATAATATCATCCACATAAATTTGCAATATAATCAAATCATTATTAACATGCTTAATGAAGAGTGTGTTATCTGCACTTCCCATAGTATATTCGTGCTTTAACAAAAATGATGTTAATCTTTCATACCAAGCACGTGGCGCTTGTTTCAAACCATAAAACACTTTTTCTAATTTATACACATGATTAGGAAATTTTTTATTAATAAAATTGCGGTGTTGTTCAACATAAACTTCTTTTTTATAATCCCATTTAAAAATGCAATTTTAACATCCATTTGAAATCATTTAAACTTTTTAAAACTCACAAATGCAAGAAAAATTCTAATTGATTCTAGGCGAGCAACGGGTGCAAAAGTTTCATAAAAATCTACCCCTTCTATTTGAGAATATGCTTGTGCAACTAGTCTAGCTTTATTCCTTATAATTTTAGAGTCACCATCTAATTTATTTTAAATATCCATTTAACACCTATAACTGGATGACTAGATGGCCTCATTACAAGATTTTAAACCTTATTATGTTCAAATTTATTTAGTTCTTCATTCATGGCTAAAAACCAAAATTCATCATTTAAAGCGGTTGAAATATTTTTTGGTTCTATTTTGGATAAAAAACAAAGGTTTGAAAATGACTCATGTAAAGTAGAACGAGTGTGTTGAGTATTGTGTCCACAATCACCTTGATTTGAAGATGTCCCCTAGTAAACTAAAATGAATTGTATGTGTATTTGATGACTTTTGTTTAGATGTGTTATGACAGGTAGTAATGCTAAGTGCACACCAAAGTCAGGTTGCAATGGATCACCAAACACAGTTCTAGACAATGTAATCCCTCATTGTATAGAACAATGTGTTGGTCCATGTGTAATCTCTCTTTTGGAGTACACTTCATATTCTCATAACTGAAGGTGTTCAAGGTTGAGGTGTGGAGCAGGCTTTCAGAAGAAAAGAAAATTTCTGCTGAGTCAATTCGTCGAGATAACTCGGGTCCTTCCGACGAATCCTGACAGAAGACTTTCTGGCTGAGTTATGCAAAATTTTCTGAAGCCAAGTCCATTCGTCGAGATGACTCGGATCATTCCGACGAATCCCGACGAATGCTGACAGAGGTCATTTTGGCTGGGTTGTGAAGAAGTTTCTGAAGCCAAGTCCATTCGTCGAGATGACTCGGATCATTCCGACGAATCCCGACGAATGCTGACAGAGGTCAATCCTGTCTAGGTTCTGAAGAAAACTCTCAGCTAAGTCAATTCGTCGGATGCTCTCGTGTTATCCCGACGAATGACGGACAGACGGATTTCAATTTCTCGTTTCGTTTTTTGAAATTTAGGGTTAGCCGACATGAATAGTACACGTGTCGCATCTCCCTTCATTGTCGCAAGAGCCGTTGAAGTCCTCCCTATATATAGATCATTATTTTAGGGCAAAAGGATATATCTCAAGAATCGATCTAAGACTTTCTTCAGCCGCCAGTTCAGAAAAGAAAAAAAAAAGGCAAAAAGAATCTATCTTCTCCTTCTCTTTGTCTGAACAAGTATTCTGAGATTGAACTCTCTCTGCTCAAGAATCTTTCTCTATTTGTGATTAGAGAGTTCTCAGAAGAAGGCCTTTGATCTCTTTGCTGCTCTCCTTATTGAAGATTTTCTCAAGCAAGTCAAAGGGCCTATTCAGATCTGGTTAGCCTAGTCTTCTCTCTTCCACTTCTCTCTAGTGCCAAGCTTTCCTTCAAGGTTGAGAAGAAGACTCAGTTTTCAAGATCTGAAGTTAATCTCTTTAGAGGTTAAGAAGAAGTATTTTGTTTCCATTTCTCTTCTTTTGTAGGAGTTTTTCACTCCGAGATTATTTGTAGGAGTTGTTTACTCCGAGGTGTAGGAGTTGTTATACTCCGAGTTGTAGGAGTTTTGACTCCGAGGTGTAAGATTTGTTATAATCTGAGATTGGTTAAGTAGCCGAGTCTAGCCTCGAAGTGCTAGATAGGCGAGGCGGGAAAGAGGACTACCCACATCGGGGAACCTCTATAAAATCCTTGTGTCTGTGCTGTGGTTGGTTGTTTGCTTTTCTGTGTTTATTTTTTTAATTCCGCTTAAAGACATAGAATCCACCTATTCACCCCCCTCTAGGTGATTTAGGCCGCAACTAGATACTTTCAATTGGTATCAGAGGTAGGTTGTTCGCTATAAGGCTAACACCTTGAACAAGATCTCCTCATCTAGTTGCTAAAGCAATCATGTCTGGAATGGATAAGACCAAGGACTCCGTCAAGTTGCCAGTCTGCACCAAAGAGAACTTTCCTATGTGGAAGGAAAGAGTAAGATTCTATATGGAAGCTGCTGACCCAAGAATATTTCAGATCGTGGAAGAAGGTCCCCATGTTCCGATGAAACCATCTTCAATAAACTCCACCATCATGATCCCAAAGAAGATGTTGGAACTGAATAAAGATGAGATCGCTCTAGTGGCCCTAGACAAGAAAGCAAAAAATATCATAGCAGGTGCAGTTGATGATTCAATGTTGCAAAATCTGCTTCACTGCAAATCTGCTAAAGAGATGTGGGACTCACTAGTCGTTCTGATGGAAGGGACCGAAGAAGTGAGGGATGACCGAAGATCGTTGCTGAACCAAGAATATGAAGCATTCAAGCAAGATCCAAGAGACTCCATTTCTGACACCTACGAGAAGTTCTTCAAGATCGTAAATGGTCTTAGAAACTATGATAGAGAATTCACGACTGGTGAACTAAATGACAAATTTCTGAGATCCCTGACGAAAGAATGGGATACAAAGGTCATAGCCATCAGAGAATTTGGAAAGCTCGGAACCACGGAGCCCCAAATGTTGTTTGGTAAGCTCCTGTCTCATGAGTTGAAGCTGAATTCCCGCAAAGCTGAAGAAGAGGGGGTCAGAGCCTCTGGAAGGGAGAAGTCCTCTGCCCTAAAAGCTGAAAGCTCAAGAAAGTGCAAAGCTCTCCCACCTGTAAGGAGACCATCTTCTGATGAGGATGAGTCTGATGCCAGCCCATCAGGTTCAGATATGTCTGATGGAGAATTTTCTCTTCTCTCCAAACAATTCAAAAGACTTCTGAATAAAAGAAAGCAGAAGAGAGGGCAATCCACTACATTTGATCACAGAAGATCAAAACGTGATGGTGATCATCACAAAAAGGACTACAACAATGAAAGGTATAAATCTAAACCGAACAAATTTGATTCTGCTGACATTATTTGTTATTGCTGCAATAAGCCAGGGCATGTAATAGCTGAGTGCCCGTATAAAAAGAAAGAAGGATCAAGGAAGGAAGAAAAGAGATCATTTAAAGGAAGGAAGAAAGAAAAGAGTCTCCTCGCCAAAAAGGCCAAGACTCTGAGCGACAGCGACTCTGATGCGTCAAGCTCAGATGAAGAAGCCTACTTTGGGCTTATGGCTCATCTAGATGAAGAAGTAGGCGACTCCTCTTATAAGGGGAAGGTAAACTCTCATACCCCTCTATCTGCTTCTGAAGATGAGACTGCATCCGTAGCAAATGAAGGCTACTCCTCGGAGGAGGACTCTAAGTTAATTACTCAGTATGAAGCCCTTGTGAAAGGATTTGACAAGTGCCGCAAGGTTGTCAAATCCAAGTCAAAAGAAATTGAATCTCTCAAGACAGTGGAATTAGCCTTGAGGGAGGAAGTTGAACAATTAACTCCCCTCAAAGATGAAATCCAACTCTTGAAAGACGAACTGAAAAGCTCTACTGAGTTGTTAAAATTAAAGGAGAAAACCATAAGTGAACTAGAAAATAAGTTGAAGGCGGAAAGGAAGCTCGTAGAAAGCTTCTCCAAGCCTAAGACTATTCTTCCATTCATTGATACGTTTTCTGCTCCTGCGAAGGGTAGCGGAATTGGTCATAAGGCTGAAAGTAGTAAGGCTGCTGAGAAGAGAGCTGTGAAGGGAAAGGGAAATGCTAATCAAAGTCAACCTTCATTTAGGAAGGTCATTTTTCCATCAAATCCTTTTGACTTTGATTCATCCTACGGTCATTTTGCTAGGCCAACACATGTTGAACCTAGTAATAGATATCAAGGATGGAGCTTTCCCCGAAACTTTGACAACTCTTCCTTCAAAGCTCCTCATGAAGAAATAACCCTCAAAGATCATGGTCCATTTGTTCACGGATCAGCTCACAAGAAAGCACCGAAAATTAGAACGATTGCACCCAAACCTGTTGAGAAGAAGTTGGAGCCATGTGTGTGCTGTCACCATGAGGCTCCCACTTCTAAGAAGACTTCCTCTATGAAAGTCACTCCTGTTGCACCTCCCGTTCAAAAGGCAAAACAGGAGACAAAGAGAAGGTACAATCGATTCGATTGTTGGTGTTGTGGCAAGATTGGTCATTTTGCCATAGACTGTTGGTTTAATCCGAGAAATGTCTCGACTCCACGGATTAACAATGCAAGAATGACCTCTCGCAATGTTAACATTCCAAGTGGTGGTCATCTAACAAAAAGCCAAGGACCCAAATCGGTTTGGGTTCCTAAGGGCAATTGATTATTGATTGCAGGTATGTCCAAAGGCCAATTCAAATCCAATATGGTACTTGGACAGTGGATGTTCACGGCACATGACCGGAACGAGAAGTTTGTTACAAGAGTATACCCCCGTGAAAGATGGTCCAAAAGTTATTTTTGGCGGATCTGATCGGGGAATCACAAAAGGCTACGGTATGATCACTAATGGTACAGTCTCTTTCACAGACGTGGCTTATGTTAAAGGATTACAACATAATCTCAGTAGCATAAGTCAACTTTGTGACAAAGGCTATATGGTAGAATTCTACAAGGACAAGTGCTTGATAAAGTCGTCTGATACGTCAGAAACTATTTTAACAGGCACTCGGAGTAGAAATATCTTTTGTTTAAATTTTCTTTGCTTAGACTCTTCTACACCAGTATGTCTTTTAGCAAAAGATAGTGCATCTTTCTGTGACCAGTGGCACAAGAGACTAGCACATATTAATTTCAAAACAATAAGCTTGTTATTTTCTCACAACTTAGTTCGTGATGCTCCAGATGTCAAGTGCATTAAAAAGAGACCTTGTCATGCCTGCCAAATGGGTAAGCAGACTCGGGCTACCTCTAAGAGCATTATTGGCAAAGATTCTACCAGATGCTTATATCTGCTCCATATGGACTTGTTTGGTCCCATGCAAATCCGAAGTTTAGGAGGCAAGTCTTATACGCTGGTTATTGTTGATGATTACTCACGCTTTGCTTGGGTTTTCTTTCTGAAACACAAGTCAGACACCTTTGACTCGTTCACCACATTCGTCAAGCAAATTCAGAATGAACTGGAATGTTCTGTGGTCAAAATCAGAAGTGACCATGGTACAGAATTCAAGTCTGGGGCTATGACCGAATTTTGTGAAAGCCTAGGTATCTTTCATGAGTTTTCCTCTCCTCGTACTCCACAACAAAATGGAGTAGCTGAGAGAAAGAATAGAACACTCATAGAGGCTTGCAGAACAATGTTGAGTGACTCTTCTCTCCCAGAATACTTCTGGGCTGAAGGCATCAACACTGCCTGCCACGTGCAAAACAGAGCACTAATCAACAAGAACCATCATAAGACTCCTTATGAACTCCTGAAGGGCAAGAAGCCAACCTTGTCTTATTTTAGAATCTTTGGCAGTAAATGCTTCGTGCTTAATAACGGGAAATATTACAAAACTAAGTTTAGTGAAAAATGTTTTGAAGGTATTTTCGTAGGATATAGTAGCCATAGTAAGGCATATAGGATTTTCAACAAGAAAACCCTGGTTGTAGAAGAAACTTTTAATGTTATATTTGATGAAACTAGTATGCTTCAAAGCAGTTCTTCTAGTGTTTTTGTTGAAGATGCAGATGCAAGGTTCAAGGACATAAACTTGGAAGAAGCTGTAAAGGAAGATGCTCCAAAGTCTATTGAAGTCAACATTCCATCCGCACATGAGGAAGATGAACCTCAAGAAGATGAAGATGTACCGGAAGTGCAGGAACCCCGTGGAAATCCAAATGCTGGAATGATCCGACACTTAAGGGACCATCCTGCAGAGCAAATTATTGGAGATACCCATGCTGGTGTAAGAACAAGAAGAGGTACAACTAACGAAGTTTTACATTTAAGTTTTCTTTCACAGATTGAGCCAAAGAAGTTTGAAGAAGCAAACTCCAATCCCTCTTGGATCCTTGCTATGCAAGAGGAGCTCAACCAATTCAAAAGATGTAAAGTTTGGAAGTTGGTATCTAGACCCAAAGGACAGAATGTGATTGGAACCAAATGGATTTTCCGGAACAAGCTTGATGAAAAGGGCATCATCACCAAGAACAAATCAAGACTGGTTGCTCAAGGATACAGGCAAGAAGAAGGGATTGACTTTGATCAGACCTTCGCACCCGTAGCAAGACTCGAAGCCATCAGATTATTTCTGGCTTATGCTGCATATAAGGGTTTTAAGGTTTTTCAGATGGACGTAAAGTCCGCTTTTCTGAATGGAGACCTTAAAGAGGAAGTGTATGTAGCTCAGCCTCCAGGTTTTGTCGATCCTAACTTTCCTGATCATGTATTTCATTTACAAAAAGCCTTGTATGGTCTTAAACAGGCACCCCGAGCCTGGTATGAGACATTGTCTAAGTTTCTTCTTGAGAACAAATTTACAAGAGGAACAATAGACAAGACATTGTTTCTTAGGGAAGTTAAAGGCGAGATTTTGCTGGTGCAAATCTATGTCGACGACATTATCTTTGGCTCTACTGATGACAAACTTTGCAAAAAGTTCTCTAACTTGATGCAAGGTAAGTTTGAAATGAGCAGTATGGGAGAGCTGAAATATTTCTTAGGACTCCAGGTGAACCAATCTGAAGATGGAATCTTCATCTCTCAGACGAAGTTCACTAAAGAGCTTCTTAAGAAATTTGGAATGGAGAGTGCAACCTCAATGAGGACTCCAATGGGCTCAAGTATGTCTCTGGACAAGGATGAGAAAGGGAAACCTTTTGATGAAACCAAGTACAGAAGCATAATTGGATCCTTGCTCTATCTCACTGCTACTAGACCTGATATAATGTTCTCAACATGTGTGTGTGCCAGGTATCAAGTGAACTGCAAGGAATCTCATTATACCGCTGCAAAGAGGATATTGAGATACCTTAAGGGTACATCAAATCTCGGCTTATGGTACCCAAGAAGCAATGATTTTGAACTAATTGGATTTTCAGACGCTGATTTTGCAGGTAGCAAAGATGATAGAAAGAGCACTTCGGGAACTTGCCAGTTCTTGGGAAAAAGGCTCGTTTCCTGGAGTAGCAAGAAGCAAAATTGCGTTGCAATCTCAACTGCTGAATCGGAGTATATCTCTGCAGGCAGTTGCTGCGCACAACTTTTGTGGATGAAAAATCAGCTTGAGGACTATAATGTAAAGCTCTCAGAAATCCCCATGTTCTGTGACTCCTCAAGTGCTATTGCCATAGCAAATAATCCCGTCTCTCACAGCAGAACGAAGCATATTGAGCTTCGCTATCACTTCATCCGAGAACATGTCGAAAGTAAGGACATAAATTTATTATATGTTAATACTGACAAACAAATTGCAGATATTTTTACGAAGCCTCTGGACGAAACCAAATTCAATTTCTTCAAAATGGAACTTGGAATGCTCAACAAGGAATCTTGAAGTCGGGACTGTTGAAATTTCACGAAATTGCACGAGATTTCACGTATTAACTCAGAAAATTTCATGACATTTCACGGGTGTTCACGGGACAGTTTTTTTTTGGGATATTTATTCCTCTCAAAATTCCTCTTCCGTGGAATAAATTCTCTACAGGTGCGCGCCCTACTTAAAATTTTATATATATATATATATATAAATCAAAAGAAAACATCACGATTTCACGGAAGGATTCGTCTTCTCAAATTCCTCTTCCGTGAAACCCTTCCCGTCCGTTCGTCTTCTCCATCGCGATTCCCTGTTTCTCTTCCTCGACGTCGACGACATCAATGGCGCCCAAAGCTTCCGGTGGCTTGAACTCAGGGGGAGAGTTGGTGAGAGGCGCCTTCCGCTCTGCTTCTGATGAGTTTCGAAATGTCATCATGATGCTTGATGTCGCCGGGCTAAGTTTCATCTTGGAAGAGCCGACCAAAGTCCTGGAACAGGATGTTCTAGAGTTTTATCAAAATGCTAAAATCTCTGGTCAAGGCAAGAAGATCAAAAGCTCTATTCGATCGTGCTAAGTAATTTTGAAGGCTAGAGGTCTCAATCGATCGTTGAAGATGCCAGATGTCGAATCTGAAGAGCTGTCTGTTGTAGATACTTTCAATTGGTATCAGAGGAAAATTTCAGAGCCAGAAGATTTTGTGGTATTCTTGATCAGAGCGCCAAAATCAGAAGAAAATTCATGAATGAAGGAGGTAAGCTTCTGTGTGATATTATTGGCAAAGTTTTTTTATGCAAGGTAGGTTCTCACGACTACATATCTGAAGAGGATTTCAAAATTCACACCGCTATAATTTGTCGAAAAAATCTCAATTTTGGAGAAGTCATCTTTGAGAAGATTAAAGAAAGTTTTCTTGCTCCAAATTTTGGAAGGATTCTCAGTCTGCTTCTGCATAGTGGTAATCCAGAGTTTTTCAATACTGGAAGAGGTACCCCCATCCACCACACAAAGAAAATCAATTCCTCCATTTTCACCAAATGGGAAAGGGTAATTCCCAAAGGATTAGGGAATGCTGCTGTAAGGGCTCCTTTGAGTGATGATGAGGCCCCTCTCCCTGATGTACTTAGGTCCACTGAAGCAGGGCAATCCTCCAGGGGGAGTGGACTGGATCCAGCTCCTGCACAGGACAGAGATGCACATGTTGAGGGGGAGTTTCCAACCCCAAGAGACATTGGTGCATGCAGTGGTGCTGCAGAGGTTGCTCCTCCTAGTGTTGCTGATCTTGTCTTGGAGGATCAAGAGGTTGCTGCTGTGGTTGTTGAGGCTCCTCAGCTGGAAGATTCAAGGAGATCACCTGCCTTGGTTGATTCTCAGTCTGAAGATCATGATATATTGCCAGCCACTCCTCCTGAGCAATCTGATTCTGGGGAGCAGGGCAGCCTTGGTGCCATGCTGAGGTTGGCTAAGGAGATGTCTCTTCTTGAGGGGGAGAAAGACCAGGAAGATCCCTTCATGGCTGAATCTGTTCCTTCTGAGGTCCTTCCTCCTCTGCTGCGTTTGCCTCCTCCAGAGATTGTTGTGGCTAGGAGCACCTCTCCAAGAGCAACTGTGCTTGACAGCTTAGCACAGTCCTCCAGTTTTGTAGCTGAAAAGCTTTCTCCTGAAGAGGGTGAGACTGGTGATAGCTCTCACTCTTCTTTGCTGAAGTCCATTGCTGGGATGCTACAGGGTCAGACTGATCACTTTGATCAATCTATAAAGCAAGTGTAGAAGAAGATTGACTCCGTTGATAGTTCTTTGAGGCAAGACATGGCTGAGATCAAGCATGATATGGGCAGATTCAAGACTGATCAAGAAGCCTGGATGCTATCTGCTGGGAAAGCTTTGGATCACACAAATAAGGCTGTTGGGCATGCTCTCCAAAATCTGCATCAGGTCAGTGAAGATGTGTTGCACCTGACTTCTGCTATTTCTTCTCTCAGCTCTGCTCATGATCAAGGAATTTCTTACTTGGATGATCAAGTTGAAATTCAGCTGAAAAGGTTATATTCCCTCCTTCATGAAGATGTCATAAAGGGGGAGGAAAGTGTGGTCTCCAAGTTAGAAGGCTCTGCAAGCAAATTGGATGAGTTGAATGAAAATGTAGCTTCTCAAATGAAAGATCTCAAGGAAAACATCTTACAGAATGTCAAAGATGTAAATTGGTATACTCATGAAGCCCAAAGCTGGCTGTTCAAGCAAGTGGCTGAAATGCTGGGGTTTACTGTTGTTGACAAAGGGTCAAGTGTTCCCTCCTCTAGTGCTCCAGGTCCCAGGGCTCCTAGTTTCTCTCCACATTCTGCTGAGGACTCTGTGTTTGCTGATGAAGTCTTCCCGGCTTCATCTTATCAGGATATGTGGGATGATCCAGCTCTTGTTCAAGATCCTGACAGCCCCCATTTTGCTGATCCCTCTGAGAAGTCTTTAAAAAGGAAGCTTTTTGATGATAAGCCTCCTGCTAAGAAGTCTAATCCATTTAAGAAGGCCAGAGAGTTCTATGATAGGCCTCCTCCTAGAAACTTCCAAGAAAGCTGGAGCCCTATCTCCAAAAGTATTATTCTCTCTGCCTTTGATAAAGTCAGCACTCAGAATGAAAAGGTCAGTGACCATTATAGTTCAGAAGAATGGAGCAAGTTTGAGAAAAGAACAACTGAAAGAAGAATTCACTTCAAGAATGGTGGATCTAAAGAGTCTGCTCCTGACAAATACTGGCCTAAGCCAAAGGCATTTTTTGAAAGAATGGATTCAGAACTGAAGAAGAAAACTGAGGCAGTGGACAGAATGGCTGCAAAGATGAAAGGCAAAGGTCATGATTAAGCTGGGCTTTTCTGGAATCATGATGTTTTCTTTGCTTATATATATATACACTTTTCTTAAACATTTAGTCCTTTCTGCTCTTCATTATATATATTACTGCCTGGGTTCTGCCTTCTTATTTAATATTCTTTCTGTGCAATTCAAGTTAGTGCCTAGGGTTATGACATCTTCAAATAGGGGGAGATTGTTGAGTATTGTGTCCACAATCACCTTGATTTGAAGATGTCCCCTAGTAAACTAAAATGAATTGTATGTGTATTTGATGACTTTTGTTTAGATGTGTTATGACAGGTAGTAATGCTAAGTGCACACCAAAGTCAGGTTGCAATGGATCACCAAACACAGTTCTAGACAATGTAATCCCTCATTGTATAGAACAATGTGTTGGTCCATGTGTAATCTCTCTTTTGGAGTACACTTCATATTCTCATAACTGAAGGTGTTCAAGGTTGAGGTGTGGAGCAGGCTTTCAGAAGAAAAGAAAATTTCTGCTGAGTCAATTCGTCGAGATAACTCGGGTCCTTCCGACGAATCCCGACGAATCCTGACAGAAGACTTTCTGGCTGAGTTATGCAAAATTTTCTGAAGCCAAGTCCATTCGTCGAGATGACTCGGATCATTCCGACGAATCCCGACGAATGCTGACAGAGGTCATTTTGGCTGGGTTGTGAAGAAGTTTCTGAAGCCAAGTCCATTTGTCGAGATGACTCGGATCATTCCGACGAATCCCGATGAATGCTGACAGAGGTCAATCCTGTCTAGGTTCTGAAGAAAACTCTCAGCTAAGTCAATTCGTCGGATGCTCTCGTGTTATCCCGACGAATGACGGACAGACGGATTTCAATTTCTCGTTTCGTTTTTTGAAATTTAGGGTTAGCCGACATGAACAGTACACGTGTCGCATCTCCCTTCATTGTCGCAAGAGCCGTTGAAGTCCTCCCTATATATAGATCATTATTTTAGGGCAAAAGGATATATCTCAAGAATCGATCTAAGACTTTCTTCAGCCGCCAGTTCAGAAAAGAAAAAAAAAAGGCAAAAAGAATCTATCTTCTCCTTCTCTTTGTCTGAACAAGTATTCTGAGATTGAACTCTCTCTGCTCAAGAATCTTTCTCTATTTGTGATTAGAGAGTTCTCAGAAGAAGGCCTTTGATCTCTTTGCTGCTCTCCTTATTGAAGATTTTCTCAAGCAAGTCAAAGGGCCTATTCAGATCTGGTTAGCCTAGTCTTCTCTCTTCCACTTCTCTCTAGTGCCAAGCTTTCCTTCAAGGTTGAGAAGAAGACTCAGTTTTCAAGATCTGAAGTTAATCTCTTTAGAGGTTAAGAAGAAGTATTTTGTTTCCATTTCTCTTCTTTTGTAGGAGTTTTTCACTCCGAGATTATTTGTAGGAGTTGTTTACTCCGAGGTGTAGGAGTTGTTATACTCCGAGTTGTAGGAGTTTTGACTCCGAGGTGTAAGATTTGTTATAATCTGAGATTGGTGAAGTAGCCGAGTCTAGCCTCTAAGTGCTAGATAGGCGAGGCGGGAAAGAGGACTACCCACATCGGGGAACCTCTATAAAATCCTTGTGTCTGTGCTGTGGTTGGTTGTTTGCTTTTCTGTGTTTATTTTTTTAATTCCGCTTAAAGACATAGAATCCACCTATTCACCCCCCCTCTAGGTGATTTAGGCCGCAACTAGATACTTTCAGAGTGGTTACCCCTTTTGATGGTTCTCCAATGACAAGCTCCCTTGGATGGTCCTTTGAAAACGGTAGCACACTTGGAGGAACATGTTCTTCTTTTTCTTCTTCTTTCTCCACTCCATCTTCTTCTTTTTCTCCAAGAGATTCATCATCATTATGCTACAAAGGGGAAAGGGGTTCATCTTCGTTTCCTATAGTATTAGCAACCAAAATCATGAAAATAAGATACATTAGGTTTTCTTTTAAAATAAAGCTCATAAGGTGTTAATTTTAAAATAGGATGAAGCATGACATAATGAATAATATAACATGAAGTATTAACAGCATCGGCCCAAAATAATTTAGGCAAGCCATATTCAAAAAGCATAATGCGCGCTAGTTCTTGAAGGGTTCTATTTTTCCTCTCCATTAAACAATTTTGTTGTGGGGTGCGTGGAGCGAAAATTCATGTTTAATTCATAAATCATTACAAACTAAAGAAATCTTATCATTTTCAATTTCTCCTCCATGATCCGAGCGAATGCATTTAATTTTTAAATCAAGATCGTTTTGAATACTGATGCATAGTTTAGTAAATTCAAGAAAGGCATCAGATTTGTAAGATAGAAATAAAGTCCAACAAAATCTAGAATAATCATCAATTATTACAAAAGTATATTTTCTATCTCCTATACTAGAATTGCTAACCTGTCCAAATAAATCCATGTGAATTAATTGAATCGGTCTAGTAGTAGAAATTACATTTTTGCATTTAAAAGAACTTTTTGAAAATTTTCCATTTTGGCAAGGCGTACAAAGAGAAGATAAATTTCCATTAAGCATAGATAATCCCTTAATTAATTTATCTTTTGATAATTTCAAAATAAGCTTGGTGCTAGAGTGACCAAGGTGCCTATACCAAAGTTCTAATTCTTCATTTTGTGAGATAAAACATTTTAAAAAAGAATTTGAAAGATCATTAAAGGTAATCAAATAAACATTATGCATCTTAGGTGCAGTTAGTATGACTTCATTTGTTTTATAATTTAAGATTTTGCAAACGTTTGTAGAAAATTCAAATAATACATTAAAACCTATATCACATAATTGACTAATTGAGATTAAATTATGCTTCAAGCCTTCTACAAATGAAACATTAAAAATTGAAATAATTCGTTACTCACTGTGTCGATGCCAATGATCCTTCCTTTTCTGTTGTCTCCAAATGTTACCATCCCTCCTTTCTATATCTCATGGTTAAGGAACTTTACCTTGTTGACTGTCATGTGTTTGGATCATCCCGAGTTCAAATACCACATGTCTTCTTTATCCTTAGCCTGCCAACATACCTAAAAAGAGGATGAGAGTAAAGATCTGGATACCCAGGAGGTCCCCCCCATAGAATATGTGGAAATCTTAGGCACCCAAATTTGTTTTAACCCACTTCGCCCCTTCTTCCTACATGAGTCTGAGGTGTGCCCAAATATATGACATTTGGCGCACGATATAAAAGGGGTTGAGACCCATTTCAGAGTTATATATATAATCTTGCAGGAAGATGAGGTTACATCTAAATTTTGAAATGATTGTTTATTATAAGAATTCCCATTTCTGGATTTACTGCTACCACCGGTGGTAAGAGTTGCCGCTGGGCGATGGCTCCCAGTAACATAACCAAGCCCATATTTTGCACTACCGTGGCATTGGTTAGCCAAGATCATGTCAAGAGACCTTTGGCCAACACCGAATTTTTCAACGGCCCTGTTTAAATCATGAATTCGGTCTTTAAGAGTGGTGTTTTCTGTACTAACATAATGCACAGAATCGCAAAAGATTTCTTCTTCTATTTGATAAAGAGAGGTTCTTAAAGTTCTTTCTAAGTCCCTTTTTTCCTTAGTAAGTAATTCAATAGTGGAGTGGGACTTAGAAAGAGCTTCTTCAAGATCTTTCATTCTTGCCAAGGAGTGATTGCACTCTTGGCAAGCTACTTTCTCTTTCTCTAAAAGTTGAGCTTATTTAGACAATTTTTGTTTTCCTTTAACAAAAGTTTATTTTGAGTTTTTAGAAGATCAATATCTAAACTTTTATCAAAATATTTGCAAGTTTGTAAATACTCAGAATATAAATCATCAAAAGTAGGAGGAGGTACCTCAGTGTCGCTTTGGACACTGCACTCATCATCGAATGGCATGTTGCTTTTTCCCATAAGGCACATGTTTGCCTCTTTTCATCACTAGTGGATGAGCCACTTGAATCCTAGGAGGAGTCATCCCATGTAGCCACTTTTAGTACCTTCTTTTTCTCCTTTCCCTTGTGCCTCTTTTCATTTTGCTCTTTCAGATATTTTAGGCACGGGCTCCAGATGTGTCTGATACTTCTGCAATGGTAGCATTTCGGTGGTGGTCACTCATCATTGTCATCATCCATACCTTTTACTTTCTTCGATGAGGATCCCTTGTTGATGAAATATTTCTGGAAGGTGTTCCTCCTTTCTAGATTCTTCATGAATCTCTTAAATTTCTTCATAAAAAGGCTCTCCTCATCCTCTTCATCACCATCTTCTCCATTTGTCTCCTTATTTGACTTCAATGCCAAGGCCTTCTTCATTGGCTCCTCATTGTATTCTGGTCGTTGAATTTTTAGTTCAACCTCATGGGTTCTGAGATTCCCAATGAGTCTCTCAATTTGGAGCTTCTTTAGATCGTGCAACTTTGAGATGGTCGTCGCCTTTGGATTGAACTTTGGAGGGAGAGACCTAAGAATTTTTCTCACCATGTCACTGATATAAAAATTTACGGTTTTTGCAAAGTGAAATGATTAAAGATTTTCTCCAAAACTATATCTGTTAAAGGCAAGTGAACCTTATCGTCTATAGTATATGATATTTAGAAATACCAAGGTCATATTCCACAGGGCGCGTTGATTACTTCTACTTTTAGGAAAATCACTATTATCTTATCTAATCGATTTTTGTGTTTTTGCTTTAGTAGCTAAATAGAGACAAATTGCAAGCTAAAAGAAGGGATTAAACGATGGTAAAAGAGATTAGTGCCCAATCAAAAGTCACCTTGGATTAAGAATAATCAAGCGAAAGAAAAATTAAACCTAATTCTGTTTAATTAAACTACTTGACAGTGGAGGTTCCCGAAGCTCAAACATGCCTCTCTCGAGGTTAATGCCCAACTAAGTTTAGGAAAAATCAACCAGGCTCTCGTCCTATAATTGATTACCTAAAACTTTCTTTACGAAGTGAACCCCGCTATTGGATTTGACTCCAATCCAGAAGATTTATGTCATCCTCTCTCGAGGGGTGCATGCAACTCTCTTTACACTTGAGTGATCGATTCATACTTTGAGCCTCTCGGCTAACTAAGTATGAAAACTTAAGCAAAAACCATACATCGATAATATGGCCTCACTAGTTAAAAATCAAGGGTAATTCAAGTGTTTACAAAAACGGAAAAAGAGATCATAGAAAATCATAACTTAATTATCTCATCCTCGGATCATTTCGATCGAGCACTAATGAGAATTAGTTAATCATAGTGGACGGGGAAGAGAAAGAAAAATAAAAGTGCATGAAGGAAAATTACTAAGGCAAAAGGAGAAAAATAAAGAGAGTAAAACAAATTTTTATTGATACCAAAAATGAGTACAAGTTGAAGGAAAATTACAAGATTAGCAAGGAAAAACTACAAGATCACTAACTATTGCATTAGAAGAAAAACTAGTACATTGCATGAGATGAAAAAGAGAGCTTGAAGGTATAAAAAGACATGAACATGAACATGAAAAACTCACTATCAGCTCTAGCAGCACCTTCCCCTCTCAAAATTTCTGAACCCTGGACTCAAGGCGAGCCCTGGAATTTATAGGAAAAAATTTCAAGTTACACGTGTCACAACTCGTATTTTCCCGAAATAAATTATATTATCAGAGCGAAGGGGAAAACACGCGTCATGATGCCACGTCCTGTAGGGGACAACTACAGACGTTCAGGCGAGCACTCAAACGAACATTTTCTTTTACAAAAAAAGTATGATTTAAGTAAAAGGATTATCTTTTAAGATTCATTTCATTTGGGTTAGGAGACCGTGTCCCTCGGCCCTGTGGTTTACCAAGCCGCACTTTATAAAAGACATATGTACACAGCGGAAGGAAAATAGGTTCACTTTATTCCTAACGGCGCTGAAGACCAGAGACGTCTCCAGAGCGATTGCCGGTCTAATTTTTGTACATAATAAATAAGTATCATTTTACTTTGGTTTACGTTTCGCAAGTATGTGGTACTTAATAGTAATGTGACAAATAGTTATAAGAACAAATTTTTATAATGCTAAAAGAACTGCATTAATGTTCAGCAAAAATAGGCTTTTCCCAGAGTGTACATATACAAAATAACCAAGTAGCAGAAAAAGGAACTAGCAGTAGTAGCAACAAGTAAACCAAACAAAAAGCCGTACGGGCGTCAACATCTGACACGAACCCGCAGACGAACAAGTCAACTATCAAAAGACAAGCTACAACAAAAGGAGTTGAATCCTTACCCACTGGAGAGGGAAGGCCTCGATGACGAACAGTACGACCTCGCTAACACTCTGGCAGCAGCTACAAACCTGAACCTGAGGCATCCATAAGAAAAGAATGCCTCAGCCCAAAGGGTGCAAGAAAACAGCATGGGTATAAGAAAAGAAAAGGCTGGGTAACAAGTAGCGTACACAGACTGAAATGAGCATATAGTACATATATATTTACACATACATTCATATATATAACTATATATATATGCTTATATAAGGGTTCAGTAATAGAAGTTTAAGAAGATCCCGCATAGAACCAGCCCGAGAAGCAAGAGCATGACTAAACTTGGCATATAATGCAAAAAATGGACCAGTGGTGGCGGACCCAAAACAATGTCACTATCCACCCACATAAAGGGGATGTTCAAAACGAACCAGTGTGGCGGACCCAAATAATGTCACTAACCACGCACATAAAGGGGATGTTCACCCCAAATAAAAAGGCGCGGTGGTGGTCTCATCGCCCTACCAACCACTATTAACAGAACTATGATGGGGGACCCCTTCGTTCCCTATATCCATCATTCCAGTGCAAACATGTCCATCAATATTTAGCCAAGTAAATATGCAGAATTAGCCAAGTAAACATGATCTGGAACAAAATCAACCAGAATAAACCATCAAGGAATAGCACAGGATCGGAACAAAGCTAAACATATAGCAGCTAGCATATAAAAGAGGGATAGAAGGATTCACCCAACCATAGCAGCTAGCATATAATAAAACAGGGCCAATTAAGTGTGCTGAGGAGTTAGCAAATAGAATCACCGTAATATTGATCATTTCTAGCTACTTGAATCGAAGCGCGCAGAATTAGTTTGCAAGTAATGAAACCCAACAAGAGTGGTGCAAGGCAACCCAAAAGAAAAGAACGTAGCATCAGCCCTTGCTTAGACAAGAATAAGGTGCAGCCCCTAATATACCCAACATAAGAAGCAACCCCCCAAGAAAAGCAAACCAACAGGGCAGCCCCAAGAAACGCAAGCAACATCAGCCCCTCACAAAGGCAGCAGCAGCCTCACAAGGAAGGCAAACCAACAGGTCAGCCCCAATTAACACAAGCAGCAGCAACCCCTCACAAAAAGAAAACCAACCAAAAGGGCAGCCCCAAGCAACACAAGCAGCAGCAGCCCCTCGCAGAAAGAACAGAGCAGCCCCAAGCAACACAAGTAACAACAACCTAATTTTGAGTATAAACATCAACTCCCCCCCATATAAACAAAACTTAAGAAGCAGCCCCCACATAACCAACAACGGAATTTCACATACAGCAGCCCCAAATTAACCCAACAAGGATGATTATATAGCAGCAGAAAAATCAAATAACAGCAGCCTCAAATTAAAGATCGGAATTTATGCAAACCAAGGCCAAGGTAGCATAACCCAAGCAGCAGCCCACCTTAATTTTAAACCCCAACTTGACAATACATAGCAGCAACCCCAAAACAATTAAATCCAGCTGGAATCATGCATAACCGCCCCCTCATATAAAGTAAACCCCCAACTTAAAAAGGATAAATAGTAGCCCTTAGCAAAGCATAGCAGCCCCCAATTTATTACCAATCGGATGAGTATACAGCAGCCTCTAAAAATTGGGATTTATACTAGCAGCAACCACTAAAATCGGAGATTATGCAAACCAAGGCCAAAGTAGCATAATCCAAGTAGCCGCCCCCCCAAAATAATCCAACAAGGGTAGTCATATAGCAGCAGAAAAAAAACATATAACAGCTGCCCCCTCGACAAGAAGCAGAACTAAAGCGAAACAACAATTAGCAACCACCAAGGTATAACCAGCACAAGGAAGATGAATCATAAGCCTTCACAATCAAAGAACGAAGGGGGGAGAAGAAGAGGCGGTTTTCTTGCCTGAATTAGGAGCCGACACGACTTGCCGAAGCGAAGACCACGGCCGGGAGGTCTCACAACCACCACCGAAGCTAACAGGTGTCCTCCCCAACCCCTCTCCGGCGACGAAACAAGCCTCAAGCGACCTGAACCACCCTACCTCGACGGCTCCGGCGCCTCGCGACTCCCGCCCGACGGAACCCTAGCTCGCCTTCCTATCTCCCTCTCGACGAAGCTGGAGCCATCGGGGAAGGGGAAATATAACTGAAAGCTTTTCTTCCCACTCTCCATCATATATATAACTTATATGCATTAGTATTAAAAAAGATTTTCTTTTGACAGGATTTATACACGCCTAACAGCAGGGAGCCATCATAAAAATCTCTATTTATAATTTGTATGCCTACAACTTGAACACATATATGTATATATATATACAAACTTTTATATACACCTTTGTACATACATACATATATCATGTATATTTATAACTTTTATATAATCCTTTGTACAAATACGTATATATATAATTATCTATATTTACCTACCTACCTATAACCCTTCCCATATGAATCTTCATAATTGCATATGCTTGTCTATACATGCAGAAAACTTCATACATACACACATATACATATGTATATATATATATATTTGTATACACCTATCCGTATGAACCTTTATACTTGAATATATATATGTCTGCATATTTGACTCAACCTAGAATTAACTCGCCGGAAGACGACGACGACGCTTCTGAAACGGTAACGCCCCCCTCACATCGACACACGCAAGGGAAACTTTCATATTTAGACTATCAACGCTACCACAGCCCTACTTAGAAGACTAAGAAAAATCCTGGGGCGTTACAACCACCACTCCTAACAAAAAGTTTCGGCCCGAAACTTTGCAGCGATAATTTAAAACAAGGGAAGCATGAAAAAGAAAGAAAAACTCAGGAGACGAAAACTCACCGGGGAATCTAGTCGAAAAGATGAGGATAGGACTCCTTCATAGCTGACTCTAGCTTCCAGGTCGCACCCCGAACGTCCTGATTGCCCAAGAGAACTTTCACCATAGGAATGGTCTTCTGCCGCAACACCCGATCCTGCCTTTCCCAAAATGCGAACAGGCTGTTCCACAAACGACAGATTGGGCTGCAGCACTGGCACGGAATCCAGAACATGGCGATCGCTGCGGACGCAATTCCGCAGCTGGCTCACATGGAAAATGTCGTGCACGCCGGGGAAAGAGGCAGGTAACGACAACCTGTAAGCATCAGTCCCGATGCGCTCGACAATCTCAAATGGGCCTACATATCTGGGGTCCAGCTTGTGGCTCTTTCCAAACCTCTTGACGACTGCCATCGGGGACACCTTAAGGAACACCATGTCCCCCACTGCAAACTCCAGATCGCTCCTACGCCGGTTGGCATACTTCTCATAGCGCTCTTGAGCTACCCGGAGCTTCTCACGGATCTGCGTCACCGCAAAGCTCATCTCTTCCAAAGCCTCAGGACCCAGAATTGGCTTCTCGCCCAGTTCAGCCCAGAATAGGGGAGTCCGACACCTCCTCCCATACAACGCCTCAAACGGAACCATCTGCAAGCTCTCCTGGTAGCTATTGTTGTACGCGAACTCCATGAGTCCAAGGCGTTCATCCCCAGCTCCTACATGCTCTAGAATGTAGCACCAAATCATATCCTCCACGATCTGATTAACCCTCTCTGTCTGCCCATTCGTCTGCGGGTGATAAGCTGTAGAATACATGAGATCGGTGCCCAAAGCCCCTTGCAGACTCTGCCAAAAACGAGAGGTATACCTGGAATCACGATCAGACACTATGCTCGCGGGAACCCCATGCAGTCTAATGACCTCCTGCACATACAGAGATGCAATCTTCTCCATAGAATAACCGGTCTTGTACGGCACGAAGTAAGCACATTTGGTCAACCTGTCAACGATGACCCACACTGCATCATGCCCCCGCGGAGATCTCGGCAATCCTGTAATAAAATCCATGGAGATGCTCTCCCACTTCCACAAGGGAATGTCCAACGGCGTCAACTTGCCCCCGGGCCTCCTGTGATCTGCCTTGATGCGCTGGCAAGTGTAACACTGCGCTACGAACCTCGCAATATCACCCTAAATGCCCGACCACCACACGATCTGCTTCAAATCGCGATACTCATCAGAAAGAACTCCTCCACCAGGGACTGCACAGAGAGTCCGAAAACAGAAGCTGACTTCCTGCTTAGGGCATCCGCCACTACATTTGCTTTGCCGGGGTGGTAGAGAATCTCCACATCAAAATCAGCCACGTACTCCATCCACCGACGCTGGCGCAGGTTCAGCTCGCGCTGGGAAAATATGTAAATCAGGCTCTTGTGATCTGAGTAGATCTTGCACTCCACCCCATACACGAGATGCCTCCACAGCTTCAAGGCATAGATCACTGCAGCAAACTCCAAATCATGCGACGGGTAGTTCCGCTCATGCACCTTTAGTTGCCGCGACCCGTACGCAATGACCTTGCCCTCCTGCATGAGGACGCAACCAAGGCCTAACATCGAAGCATCGACGTAAACCTGAAACTCCACTCCCTCAACCGGGAGATCCAAAACCGGTGCGGAACACAGCCAACTCTTTAGCTCCTGAAAGGCCTCCTCGCACTGCTCGCTCCAGACGAAAGTCACTTCCTCCTGCGTCAACTTGGTCAGAGGCGCTGAAATGCCTGAGAAACCTTCCACGAACCTCCGATAATAACCTGCTAAACCCAGAAAACTACGGATCTCCTTCGGTGATGACAGCCTCTTCCAGTCCAAAACAGCAGCGACCTTCGCTGGGTCCACAGAGATGCCACTCTTGCCCACGACGTGACCCAAAAATGAAACTTGCGAAAGCCAGAACTCGCATTTGCTGAGCTTGGCATACAACTGGTGTGTCCTCAAGGTAGACAGCACCAACCGCAGATGCCGAGCATGCTCCTCCTCGCTCGAAGAATAGATCAGCACATCGTCAATAAAGACCACTACGAACTGGTCCAGAAAGTCCCGGAATACCCTGTTCATCAGATCCATGAAAGCCGAGGGCGCATTCGTCAGCCCAAAGGACATGACCAGGAACTCAAAATGCACGTAACGCGACCGAAAAGCAGTTCGCGGAACGTCTGAGTCGCGAATCCTCAGCTGATGGTAACCGGACCGGAGGTCGATCTTCGAGAACACGCAGCTACCCTGCAACTGGTTGAACAAGTCATCAATCCGTGGAAGCGGATACCTATTTTTAATAGTGACCTTGTCCAACTCTCTGTAATCGATGCACAGCCTCATCGACCCATCCTTCTTCTTCACAAACAGAACCGGCGCACCCCAAGGCGACGAACTCGGCCTAATGAATCCAAGTTGCAGAAGCTCATTCAACTGAGTGCGCAGCTCCTCCAACTCCCGCGGTGCCATACGGTAGGGTGCCTTCGCAATAGGGCGGTCCCGGGCTCCAAATCTAACACAAACTCTACCTCTCGCTCAGGGGGGAGACCAGGAAGGTTGTCGGGAAAAACGTCTGGGTACTCCCGCACCACAGGAATATCTTCAACACAAGGCGGCGATGCGCAAGCCGCGAGCAAGACAGAAACAAAATAGACACGGCCATCGAACTCCGCCAAGGCCTGAGCACAGACCACTAACACAACCGAGGAAGTTTGACGCGGAAAGCCAAACACACTTCTGTGCTGGACATCATCCATCAGAAAATCCAGATGCTTATCCCTGCACTGGATCACAGTGTTGAATCGGGCTAGCCAATCCATGCCCATAATCACGTCAAAATCCCCCAAATCGATCACCTTCAAGTCTGCATAGCCCAAAAAATCCATCCAAAACAATCGGACACTGCCTCCCGCACAGATCTAACACCACCGAATCTCCGGATGGGTACTTGACACAAAACGAATCATCAACATGCTCCAAGGCCCAGCGATACCGATCAATAACTTCTTGGCCACAAAAGAGTGAGTGGCACCAGAGTCAAAAAGAACAAGCGCCCAACAATCTCGAACCTTAAACTCGCCTAACAAAGCAGTATAGACACATGACATAACAAAGATAGAACGCTGCTATAGCGACTAAATAACCACCAAAAGATTGGACTACAATGAGAACGAGGAAGAACCTGATACAAACAGCCTGCTAAGACTGGACTCAAACCTCTAGAAAGAGAGGACATATAAATACTTGCTTTTGCTACTGCTTTTTCTCTGGGAAAAGTAAATACATATTATCACGTTATACTCAGGATGGTATACCATCCTTTACCTCTCGTGCATCTCACCCGAATGCATATAAACTTAGCATCTTACTTTTAAAATCATGCGTGTACGTGTGTCATCGTGTAGATCTCTAGCTTGGCACGTGTGCTATGCAATGTTATGTTATGCATGCAGTGCTATGCATACTAAGAAAAGGCCTTAATGCATGTTATGAGCGGCGTACACATGCGATCTTATGCATCCCATACTACATATTATCGCATGCAACGAAAAGAAAAATCTAATGGACACGCATGCGACCTACGTTATGCATCCCATACTACATAACAGTCGCATGTTGTCACCTATGAGGATCCATATACAGACACATATTATGCATCACATACTATATAATATGCCCTGTATACTTCTTTCATGATTATGAGTGTAGTGTTCGCGCTTCAGCCGAGATCTACCGATGACCCATCGGTGAGTGTATGCAATGATTAACGATTCTTACTGGATGGTTAACCGGGCCAACCAGAACATTTCCAGCAACCTGGCTAACCTGGCTCTGATACCAACTGTCACAACCCGTATTTTCCCGAAATAAATTATATTATCAGAGCGAAGGGGAAAACACGCAGCATGATGCCACGTCCTCTAGGGGACAACTACAGACGTTCAGGCGAGCACTCAAACGAACATTTTCTTTTACAAAAAAAGTATGAATTAAGTAAAAGGATTATCTTTTAAGATTCATTTCATTTGGGTTAGGAGACCGTGTCCCTCGGCCCTGCGGTTTACCAAGCCGCACTTTATAAAAGACATACGTACACAGCGAAAGGAAAATAGGTTCATTTTATTCCTAACGGCGCTGAAGACCAGAGACGTCTCCAGAGCAATTGTCGGTCTAATTTTAGTACATAATAAATAAGTATCATTTTACTTTGGTTTACGTTTCGCAAGTATGTGGTACTTAATAGTAATGTGACAAACAGTTATAAGAACAAATTTTTATAATGCTAAAAGAACTGCATTAATGTTCAGCAAAAATAGGCTTTTCCCAGAGTGTGCATATACAAAATAACCAAGTAGCAGAAAAAGGAACTAGCAGTAGTAGCAACAAGTAAACCAAACAAAAAGTCGTACGAGCATCAACATCTGACACGAACCCGCAGGCGAACAAGTCAACTATCAAAAGACAAGCTACAACAAAAGGAGCTGAATCCTTACCCACTAGAGAGGGAAGGCCTCGATGACGAACAGTATGACCCCGCTAACACTCCGGCAGCAGCTACAAACCTGAACCTGAGGCATCCATAAGAAAAGAATGCCTCAGCCCCTAGGGTGCAAGAAAACAGCATGGGTATAAGAAAAGAAAAGGCAGGGTAACAAGTAGCGTACACAGACTGAAATGAGCATATATTACATATATATATACACATACATTCATATATATAACTATATATATATATATGCTTATATAAGGGTTCAGTAATAAAAGTTTAAGAAGATCCCGCATAGAGCTAGCCCGAGAAGCAAGAGCATGACTAAACTTGGCATATAATGCAAAAAATGGAACAGTGGTGGCGGACCCAAAACAATGTCACTATCCACCCAGATAAAGGGTATGTTCAAAACGAACCAATGTGGCGGACCCAAATAATGTCACTAACCACGCACATAAAGGGGTTGTTCACCACAAATAAAAAGGCGTCGTGGTGGTGGTCTCATCGCCCTACCAACCACTATTAACAGAACTATGATGGGGGACCCCATCGTTCCCTATATCCATCATTCCAGTGCAAACATGTCCATCAATATTTAGCCAAGTAAATATGCAGAATTAGCCAAGTAAACATGATCTGGAACAAAATCAACCAGAATAAACCATCAAGGATTAGCACAGGATCGGAACAAAGCTAAACATATAGCAGCTAGTATATAAAAGAGGGATAGAAGGATTCACCCAACCATAGCAGCTAGCATATAATAAAACAGGGCCAATTAAGTGTGCCGAGGAGTTAGCAAATAGAATCACCGTAATATTGATCATTTTTAGCTACTTGAATCGAAGCGTGCAGAATTAGTTTGCAAGTAATGAAACCCAATAAGAGTGGTGCAAGGCAGCCCAAAAGAAAAGAACGTAGCATCAGCCCATGCTTAGACAAGAATAAGGTGCAGCCCCCAATATACCCAACATAAGAAGCAACCCCGCAAGAAAAGCAAACCAACAGGGCAGCCCCAAGAAACACATGCAAGAGCAGCCCCTCACAAAGGCAGCAGCAGCCTCACAAGGAAGGCAAACCAACAGGGCAGCCCCAATTAACACAAGCAGCAGCAGCCCCTCACAAAAAGAAAACCAACCAACAGGGCAGCCCCAAGCAACACAAGCAGCAGCAGCCCCTCACAGAAAGAACAGGGCAGCCCCAAGCAACACAAGTAACAACAACCTAATTTTGAGTATAAACATTAACTCCCCCCATATAAACAAAACTTAAGAAGCAGCCCCCACATAACCAACAACGGAATTTCACATACAGCAGCCCCAAATTAACCCAACAAGGATGATTATATAGCAGCAGAAAAATCAAATAACAGCAGCCTCAAATTAAAGATCGGAATTTATGCAACCCAAGGCCAAGGTAGCATAACCCAAGCAGCAGCCCCCCTTAATTTTAAACCCCAACTGGACAATACATAGCAGCAACCCCAAAACAATTAAATCCAGCTGGAATCATACATAACCACCCCCCTAATATAAAGTAAACCCCCAACTTAACAAGGATAAATAGTAGCCCTTAGCAAAGCATTGCAGCCCCCAATTTATTACCAACCGGATGAGTATACAGCAGCCTTTAAAAATCGGGATTTATACTAGCAGCAACCCCAAAAATCGGAGATTATGCAAACCAAGGCCAAAGTAGCATAATCCAAGCAGCAGCCCCCCCCCCCCCCAAAAAAAAATAATCCAACAAGGGTAGTCATATAGCAGCAGAAAAAAAAAACATATAACAGCAGCCCCCTTGACAAGAAGCAGAACTAAAGAGAAACGACTATAAGCAACCGCCAAGGTATAACCAGCACAAGGAAGATGAATCATAAGCCTTCACAATCAAAGAATGAAGGGGGAAGAAGAAGAGGCAGTTTTCTTACCTAAATTAGGAGCCGACACGACTTGCCGAAGCGAAGACCACGGCCGGGAGGTCTCACCACCACCACCGAAGCTAACAGGGGTCCTCCCCAACCCCTCTCCGGCGACGAAACAAGCCTCAAGTGACCTGAACCACCCTACCTCGACGGCTCCGGCGCCTCGCGACTCCCGCCCGACGGAACCCTAGCTCGCCTTCCTATCTCCCTCTCGACGAAGCTGGAGCCATCGGGGAAGGGGAAATAGAACTGAAGGCTTTTCTTCCCACTCTCCATCATATATATAACTTATATGCATTAATATTAAAAGGATTTTCTTTTGACAGGATTTATACACGCCTAACAGCAGGGAGCCATCATAAAAATCTTTATTTATAATTTGTATGCCTACAACTTGAACACATATATGTATATATATACAAACTTTTATATACACCTTTGTACATACATACATATATCATGTATATTTATAACTTTTATATAATCCTTTGTACAAATACGTATATATATATATATATATATAATTATCTATATTTACCTACCTACCTATAACCCTTCCCATATGAATCTTCATAATTGCATATGCTTGTCTATACATGCATAAAACTTCATACATACACATATACATATGCATATATATATATTTGTATACACCTATCCGTATGAACCTTTATACTTGAATATATATATGTCTGCATATTTGACTCAACCTAGAATTAACTCGTCGGAAGACGACGACGACGCTTCCGAAACGGTAACGCCCCCCTCACATCGACACACGCAATGGAACTTTCATATTTAGACTATCAACGCTACCACAGCCCTACTTAGAAGACTAAGAAAAATCCTGGGGCATTACAACACGCCCCTTGGTCACGGGCGTAACCTAAGGGCATGTAATCACTGATCTGCATGACTGGGACAGTGGTGTGGGCTTTGCGTGACGGCTGGAGAAATTTGGACATTACACGCCCGTGTAACTTGGGTCACGGGCGTGTACTTGGACAGTTTCATTTAATGCGGCGTGGGTCTTCTTTGCGGTGTGGCGGTGTGCAGGGATCGCGCGGGAAAGTCACGGGCATGACATATGGGTCACGGGCGTGACTCATGTTGACTTCTCAATGGCGGCTCCACATCTCGACGGCAGCACGCTGGGAAGATTCTAAATTTACACGCCCCCTAGTCATGGGCGTGGCTTTGGGTCACAGGTGTGACTGGGGGCGTGACTTGATGTGGGTTAGCTCAATCAGCGCGGCATCGACTCTGGTTCAATCTTCAGGTTACATGCCCCTTGGTCACGGGCGTGACCTTGGGGCGTGTCTTGTAAATTTCATCAAATTCTCCCAAAATTCTGTAAATATTGGAATTAAGCTAAGTTAAAATTAAAATTACAAAAAGAACTACTTATAACCTAAAATTGACATGAAAAGGAAAAATTCATTTTAAATAATTACAAAAATTTCTATTAAAAACTTATATAAATATTAATTATCAAATACCCACATACTTGAGGTTTTGCTATTCCAGAGCAAAAGTGTGAGACATAATATATAAGACATCCATAAGATTTTTAGTTTCAAACTAACATTTTATTAAACCAAAAGTTAAGTTAAGAATAAATTCTAGGAGGAGTTAAGTCCTAAATTATGATGATGATTTGAAAAGAGAGAAAATTGTTTAGGCAAGGATTTCTCAAGATAATTAATTAGCTTACCAAAATTGTTGAAAATATAAAACTAGATTAAATTAAAATTATAAAAACTATATCTTTAAAGAAACTTAAGGAAAAGTAACCTACTAAATATTGCTCTCTCCATAACTTAAGTTAAACCTAGATCAAAGATATTGGCTAAGGGGGGTTTACAAAGCTTGGCATAAGAAGAGATTTTTGATTTGAGGTGATAAATTTTATCCTCTCACCTTTATATTTTTTTTGTATATTTTTAGGGAATAATGAATTTTATCCTCTTATTCCCATGCATATAATCTTTTAAATTCTCTTCAATAAACCCAAAATGTATATGTTTAGGAGTAATGAATTTTATCCTCTTACTTCATGCCATATAATCTTTTAAATGATTTTGGGTGCATATGTTTAGGGAATAATGAATTTTATCCTCTTATTCCCATGCATATGATCTTTTAAAATACTTTTTTTATGCCATCAAAAGGGGTAGGGTAGGAAAAATTTCTAGTTTATAAATTAAATTATATTGAGAGCAAATTCTAGTAAATTTAAATTTCCTAAGATCTAAAAAGCTAGAAGAAAATATAATTGAAACCTAAAGAGGTTTAGCAAATTCACTATAAAATGAAGCCATTTAAAAATAAAAAGAGAAGTCATGCTAACAAAAATTCTCTAATCAAACTCAAATCATAAGATGGTTCTTAAAACAAGATTACCAAAAATTTAAAATTAACAAACTATGATAAATAAAATTTTAGCCAATTAAAAACCTAAAAATGCTTATAAACATTCTCAACTAGATTTCTAAGAAATCACAAAACAACAAGTAGGAGGGGTATACGAATTTTTTTTGGAATTTTTGATATTATCTTTTTTTGAATTTTTGAATATTATCTTTTATTTTTTTTTTTGAATTTTTGATAATATAAAAAGGAAACTAGTTTTAAACCTAACACTTTTTGGTAATTCCTAGACTTCCCAAGGTATACACCATGAAGGGTTATCACGGTACTAGGAGGTGCGATGGGATGATATCCCAAATGTCCCTTTCCAAGATTTAAATTTCCAATTTACTAATATTTTTTTTGAGTTTTTGGGTTTTTTTAATTTAAAAACTATTTACAAATAACTATTTACACCCTCATACTTAAAGTTAAACATTGTCCTCAATGTTTAAAACTAAGTATGAAGTAAAAGAAATGAAAAAAGCAAAAAAAGTGCAAGACAAAACAAAAAGAAATGCAAATTAAAAGAGAAGGAAGAAGGATAAAGGGCTTCCCTGGTTTTTGAAGATGCGCGGGGAAACGGAGGTTACCTGCAAAATATGTTAAAGAAGGAAATCAAGAGAAAATAATAAAAAGATAACTTTGGGGTGCCTCCCAAAAGCGCTTTGTTTAAGGTCGCGTAGCTTGACCAAATTGCCGATCATGTTATAGTAGGAAGTAATATCGATTCACTATTTTCGTTAGCTAACTCTCCCGGAAGATATAACTTAAGGCGGTGCCCGTTAACTTTGAAGGAACCTTTTTCCGGGTGGGAAATTAGGATTGTCCCATAGGACCAAACCTCTTTAACAATAAAGGGTCCGCACCATCGGGATTTTAATTTTCCCAGAAAAAGGCGAAAGCGAGAATTATAAAGGAGGACGAGATCGCCCGGCGAAAATATTTTCAGAAATTTTATGTGTTTATCATGATAAAACTTTGTTCGCTCCTTATATAATTTGTTACTCTCGTACGCATTCGCTCGCAACTCGTCAAATTCGTTCATTTGAAATTTTCTTTGTTCAGCCGCTAATGTAGAATCGAGATTTAAAAACTTAAGCGCCCAAAATGCGCGGTGTTCTAGTTCGACCGGAAGGTGGCAAGCCTTGCCATAAACCATTCGATGTGGTGTACAACTGATAGCGGTCTTGTACGTCGTTCCATAGGCCCATAGCGCGTCATCGAGATTTATTGCCCAATCCTTCCGATTAATAGAAACAGTTTTTTCTAAAATCTGTTTTAATTCATGATTTATGACTTTAACTTGGCCGCTCGTTTGTGGGTGATATGCAGTGGATAGTTTGTGCGTGACACCATATTTTGCTAGAATTTTTTAAATTGGTTATTGCAAAAATGGGTGCCCCAATCACTCACTATAGCGCGTGGCGTGCCAAATCGAGAAAATAATTTTTTTTAAGAAGTTAACGATGACTCGCGCATCGTTGGTGGGGAGAGCTTCCACTTATGCCCACCTCGACACATAATCGACCGCAACTAGAATATACTTGTTTGAAAAAGAGGGAGGGAGAGGACCAACAAAATCAATACCCTAAAGATCGAAAATTTCGCATTCTAAGAAAATATTTTGGGGCATCTTATCCCCGCGAGAGATGTTCCCCGACTGCTGGCAGCTGTCGCAAGTACTCACAAGGGTGTGAGCATCTTTGAAGAGCATGGGCCAATAAAAGCCTGCCTCCAGCGCCTTCCTCGCGGTTCGGTTCGCTTGATAATGACCACCGGTTGGTCCCTCGTGATAATGATGTAAAATTTTAAGGCCTTCCTCACTTGAGAAGCATCTTCTCACCACCCGGTCTGCGCAAACACGGAATAAAATGGGGTCCTCCCAAAAATAATTCTTTAAATTAGAAAAGAATTTCTTCTTTTGCTGATTTGAGAATTCTTTTGGCAGGACCCGGGCTACTAAATAGTTAGCCAAATCCGCAAACCAGGGGGTGGAAGATGAATTTATATTTTTGAGAGTGAGGAGGCGCTCTTCGGGAAATTTATCATTAATGTCGGCTTCTATTAATTTTTTCGAGGCGCGATTTTCTAATCGAGAAAGATGATCGGCCGCCAAGTTTTTGGCTCCCCTTTTGTCCCGGATCTCTAAATCAAACTCCTGCAAGAGGAGGATCCATCGCAAAAGACGAGGCTTGGCGTCCGATTTACTTAAGAGATAACTAAGCGCGGAGTGATCTGTGAAGATGATAACTTTGGAAAGCGTGATATATGACCTAAACTTATCAAAAGTGAAAACGATTGCTAGAATTTCCTTCTCGATAGTGGTGTAGTTTGCATGTGACGACGTGAGTGTCTTGCTCACATAATAAATTGGATGGAAATACTTACTTACCTGTTGGCCTAAAATGGCACCAACCGCAACATCAGTCACGTCGCACATGATTTCAAAGGGGAGCGACCAATCTGGCGCCACTAGAATCGGGGAGTTTATAAACTTCTCTTTGATAAGTTTAAAGGCCAAATGGCATTCATCGTTAAAAAGAAATGAAGACTCTTTCTCGAGGAGATGGGTTAACAGCTTCGTGATTTTGGAAAAATTTTGGATAAAGCGCCGATTAAACCCCGCGTGATCTAGGAAACTCCTAATGGCTTTTACGTTCGTTGGAGGGGGGAGTTTTTCAATTACTTCGATCTTGTCCCTATCGACCTTGATCCCTTTGCCCGAGATTTTATGGCCAAGGTCTAATCCTTCTTTGAACATAAAATGGCACTTCTCCCAATTGAGAGCAAGATTAGTTTCCTCACAACGTTGTAACGCGCGCTCGAGATTTTGTAAAAAAATTTTGAAAGATTTTCCGGAAACAGAAAAGTCGTCCATAAACACTTCCATCACCTCCTCTACTAACTCGTCAAATATTGCCAGCATACATCTTTGGAATGTAGCTGGCGCGTTACAAAGACCTAATGGAATCCTTCGATAAGCGAAGGTGCCAAAGGGACAAGTGAAAGTTGTTTTCTCTGGGTCATCGGGCAAAATCGGGATTTAGAAATATCCCGACAAACCATCGAGAAAACAGTAGTAGGAGTGACCTGAAAGCCGCTCTAAGATTTGATCGATAAAAGGTAGCGGTAAGTGATCCTTACGAGTGGCATCATTTAGTTTTCGATAATCGATGCACATCCGGCAACCCGTAATAGTACTGGTTGGAATTAATTGGTTATTTTTGTTCGCAACTACCGTGACGCCAACTTTCTTTGGTATGACTTGTACCGGGCTAACCCAAGTACTATTCGATATCGGGTAGATGATTGCCACATCCAACAGTTTAATTACTTTGGCCTTAACGACTTCTTTCATATTAGTGTTTAATCGTCGTTGAGGCTGGACCGTGTTACGGGAATTATCTTCGAGGGAGATTTTGTGAGTGCAGAAGGAAGGGTTAATACCCTTAATATCCGAAATTTGCCACGCAATTGCGTGGCGGTGCTTGCTTAAGACAATAGTCAACTCAGAAATTTTTGAATTGCTAAGTTCGGATGAAACGATGACGGGTAGCTTAGATTCTTTTTCTAAAAATAAATATTTAAGGTGAGGGGGAGTTGTTTTAACTCTAACATGGGTGGCTCTTCATAAGAAGTTTTGATTTTTAATTTTTCTAAAAAAAATGGTTCGGGTAGTGTGTAGCGAGAGACTTCTTCTTCTAAATAAAAGAGCTCGGCGAGCTCGGATTTGTGACTCGATGTGAAGAATAACTCGGGAAGTGGATAAAATTCGTTCTCAAAACATTCTTCTAAATAGAAACATGAATCGTCATTCTCTAAGGTGTTTCGCATCGAGGGATTTATACTAGAAGTAACTTCATCGTCTCTAACCCGTAGGGCGAGATTTCTGTCACTTACGTCTATAATTGCGCGGGAGGTGGCAAGGAAGGGGCGGCCGAGTATGAGGGGTAATTCGGCATCCTCTTCGATGTCAAGAATGACAAAGTCCACCGGGAAGATGAACTTATCAACCTTAATGAGCACGTCCTCCACTATCCCTAACGGAAATTTTAATGAACGATCCTCTAATTGAATACTCATTCGAGTGGGGTTTGGATTTCCTAGACCTAACTTTTTAAATAATGAAAAAGGCATGAGATTGATGCTTGCTCCAAGATCTGCTAAGGCATGTTTTACTAACGAATTGCCAAATAGACACGGGATGGAGAACCATCCCGGGTCATTTGCTTTTTGAGGCAATTTGTTGAGTACAACCGCAGAGCATTCTGTGTTTAAAGAAATATGCAAAATATCTTGTACTTTTTCTTATTGGAGAGCAACTCCTTAAGATATTTCGCATATTTAGGCATTTGAGAGATAGCCTCGTAGAAGGGTACATTAATATGAATTTGTTTTAAAAATTCTAAAATCTTTTTATAAATTTTTTCGAGGCACTCGCTTTTATACTTAGATGGATACGGAATATTAGAAGTAGAAGTGTGCGGAGCTAACGTAGCAGGCAAATTCGAAGATAAAATAAGAGGAGGAGAAGGAGAAGAAGTTACCTTGGGTTCGTCCTATTTTGAAACCACCTCCTTCCCCCTTCGGAGTGTAATCATGTTTGCGCTCTCCCTTGGATATTGCTCCGTATTCCCCGGTAGTGCTCCTTACTGATGCTCAGAAATCATCTTTGCGAGCTGGCCCACTTGATTCTCTAAATTTTTGATCGATCTGGTAAGGTTCCGGATGTTCGTTTCATTTGTCGCAACATATTTTGCAAAAACCTCTTCAAGCGGAGAGAGCTTTTGCTGTTGCGGTGGAAAACCGAGAGGATTACAATTTAGAGGTGGAGTTAAGTTAAGAAGTTAATTAGGGGGGGGTTGATTTAGATTCATAGGACGCTGAGCATTTCCTTGGTTGCTCCATGAGAAATTCGGATGGTTCTTCTAACCCGCATTGTAAGGGTTGTTTTACGGAGCGGTGTTGGGGTTATGGGAAGGCTGAGGAGGATTTCCCATGTAGTCAACATGCTCTTCAATTAAAATATTATTAGCCCAAGGAGGAGTGGCAGAGGAAGAAGACATCTACGCCACTTGCTTTGTTAAGCGCTCAACTTGTAAAGCCAAATTTGTGTTTGCGTCTATTTCAAAAATTCTGGCTGGCTTGTTAGGCCGCGCTCGGGGCATATTTTATTGGTACGCATTCATGGACATTTCCTTAAAAAGCTCTTGAGCAGCCTCCACGGTCTTTTTTTAAATGTTCCCCCGACGGCCGCATCAATCATTTGCTTAGTTTGGAAATTCAAGCCATTATGAAAAATTTGCACTTGTTGCCAAGTGGGAAGTGCATGGTGAGGACATCTACGCAAAAGCTCCTTGAAGCACTCCCATGTGTCATAGAGAGTCTCTGAGTTGATTTGCATAAATGACGCAATATCTGTTCGCATTTTGGCGGTCTTTGCAAGCAGAAAATATTTAGTGAGAAATTTTTCCGCCATGTCGGCCCATGTAGTGATGGACTCCCTATGAAGTGAGCCCAACCACTGCTTGGCCTTAGACCACAAAGAAAAAGGAAAAAGATGCAATCGAATGGCGTCATCGGTGACGCCATTGATTTTAAATGTGTTGCAGATTTTGAGAAAATTAGAAATATGATAGTTTGGATCGTCGTCCGGCTGACCATCAAAGGTCACTGATTGTTGCACCATTTGTATGATGCTGGACTTGATCTCAAAGTTATTGTTCGCCACCGGGGGGCGAACAATACTTGACTGTGTTCCTTCCAAGTTCGGCCGCGCATAATAGGACATGGTCCGTTGTGCGGCCTCATTAGGATTTGGAGCGCTAGGATTAGGAGGATTAAGATCCATATTCGTTGTGTTAGTGTCCCCGATCGACTCTTCGAATTCTAATTGATTATCCTTATCACGAGAACGGCAGAGCCGCCAAAGGGTTCGCTCGATCTCTGGATCAAAAGGAATATTTGAAGCGCTACCTCAGGTCATACACTAAAGAGAAAAAAAAAGAAATGAAGAAAAAGAGCGGATAATGAAAAGAAAAGAAAGAAAGAGGAAAACTAGACTATTATATTTATTTTCTTTTTGAAATTTAGAGAAAGCAAAATAAAATAAAAAGAAGTATGATAAAAATAATAGCTATCCTATTTTCAAAATATCTACGCAAGTCCCCGGCAACGGCGCCAAAAACTTGATATAAAAATTTACGGTTTTTGCAAAGTGAAATGATTAAAGATTTTCTCCAAAACAATATCCGATAAAGGCAAGTGTACCTTATCGTCTATAGTATAGGATATTTAGAAATACCAAGGTCGTATTCCACGGGGCGCGTTGATTACTTCTACTTCGAGGAAAATCATTATTATCTTATCTAATCGATTTTTGAGTTTTTGCTTTAGTAGCTAAATAGAGACAAACTGCAAAACTAAAAGAAGGGATTAAACGATGGTAAAAGAGATTAGTGCCCAATCAAAAGTCACTTTGGATTAAGAATAATCAAGCGAAAGAAAAATTAAATCTAATTCCGTTTAATTAATCTACTTTACCGTGGAGGTTCCCAAAGCTCGAACATGCCTCTCTCGAGGTTAATGCCCAACTATGTTTAGGGATAATCAATCGGACTCTCGTCCTATAATTGATTACCTAAAACTTCCTTTACGAAGTGAACCCCGCTATTAGATTTGACTCGAATCCGGGAGATTTACGTCATCCTCTCTCGAGGGGTGCGCGCAACTCTCTTTATCCTTGAGTGATCGATTCATACTTTGAGCCTCTCGGCTAACTAAGTATGAAAACTTAAGCGAAAACCATACATCAATAATATGGCCTCACTAGTTAAAAATCAAGGGTAATTCAAGTGTTTACAAAAACGGAAAAAGAGAGCTTAGAAAATCATAACTTGATTATCTCATCGTCGGATAATTTCGATGGAGCACGAAAGAGAATTAGTTAATCATAGTGGAGGGGGAAGATAAAGAAAAATAAAAGTGCATGAAGGAAAATTACTAAGGTAAAAGGAGACAAATAAAGAGAGCATAACTAATTTTTATTGATTTTACAAGCTTGAAGGAAAATTACAACATTAGCAAGGAAAAACTACAAGATCACTAACTATTGCATTGCAAGAAAAACTAGTACATTGCATGAAATGAAAAAGAGAGCTTGAAGGTATAAAAAGACATGAACATGAACATAAAAAACTCACTATCGGCTCTAGCAACACCTCCCCCTCTCAAAATTTCTGAACCCTAGACTCAAGGAGAGCCCTGGAATTTATAAGAAAAATTTTCAAGTTACACGCCCCTTGGTCACGCCCCTGACCAAGGGGCATGTAACCTGAAGATCGAACCAGAGTCGATGCCATGCTGATTGAGCTAGCACACAGCAAGTCACGCCCACAGTCACGCCCGTGACCCAAAGCCACGCCCGTGACTAAGGGGCGTGTAAATTTAGAATCTTCCGAGCGTGCTGTTGTGGAGACGTGGATCCGCCGTCAAGAAGTCAACATGAGTCACTCCCGTGACCCATATGTCATGCCCGTGACTTTCCTGCGTGATCTCTGCACACTGCCGCGCCGCAAAGAAGACCAACGCCGCATTAAATGAAGTCATCCAAGTACAAGCCCGTGGCCCAAGTTATACGGGCGTGTAATGTCTGAATTTCTCCCGCCGTCACGCAAAGCCCATGCCACTGTCCCAGCCATGCAGATCAGTGATTACACGCCCCTAGGTCACGCCCGTGACCAAGGGGCGTGTAACTTGAAAATTTTTCCTATAAATTCCAGGGCACTCCTTGAGTCCATGGTTCAGAAATTTTGAGAGGGGGAGGTGCTGCTAGAGCTGATAGTGAGTTTTTCATGTTCATGTTCATGTCTTTTTATACCTTCAAGCTCTCTTTCTCATCTCATGCAATGTACTAGTTTTTCTTCCAATGCAATAGTTAGTGATCTTGTAGTTTTTCCTTGCTAATGTTGTAATTTTCCTTCAAGCTTGTACTCGTTTTTGGTATCAATAAAAATTAGTTTTGCTCTCTTTATTTGTCTCCTTTTACTTTAGTAATTTTCCTTCATGCACTTTAATTTTTCTTTCTCTTCCCCCTCCACTATGATTAACTAATTCTCATTAGTGCTCGATCGAAATGATCCGAGGATGAGATAATCAAGTTATGAATTTCTATGTTCTCTTTTTCCATTTTTGTAAACACTTGAATTACCCATGATTTTTAACTGGTGAGGCCATATTATCGATGTATGGTTTTCGCTTAAGTTTTCATACTTAGTTAGCCGAGAGGCTCAAAGTATGAATCGATCACTCAAGGGTAAAGAGAGTTGCACGCACCCCTCAAGAGAGGATGACGTAAATCTCTCGAATTTGAGTCAAATCCAATAGCAGGGTTCACTTCGTAAAGCAAGTTTTAGGTAATCAATTATAGGACGAGAGTCTGGTTGATTTTTCCTAAACTTAGTTGGGCACTAACCTCGAGAGAGGCATGTTCGAGATTCGGGAACCTCCACGGTCAAGTAGTTTAATTAAACGGAATTAGATTTAATTTTTCTTTCGCTTGATTATTCTTAATCCAAGGTAACTTTTGATTGGGCACTAATCTCATTTACCATCGTTTAATCCCTTCTTTTAGCTTGCAATTTGTCTCTATTTAGCTACTAAAGCAAAAACTCAAAAATCGGTTAGATAAGATAATAGTGATTTTCCTCGAAGTAGAAGTAATCAACGCGCCCCGTGGAATACGACGGTGGTATTTCTAAATATCCTATACTGTAGGTGATAAGGTACACTTTCCTTTATCGGATATAGTTTTGGAGAAAATCTTTAATCATTTCACATTGCAAAAATTGTTAATTTTTATATCAAGTTTTTGGCGTGACTCATGTTGACTTCTCGACGGCGGCTCCATGTCTCGATGGCAGCACGCTGGGAGGATTCTAAATTTACATGCCCCCTGGTCACGGGCATGGCTTTGGGTCACGAGCATGACTTGTTGTGGGCTAGCTCAATCAGCGCGACATCGACTCTGGTTCGATCTTCAGGTTACACGCCCCTTGGTCACGGGCGTGACCTTGGGGCGTGTCTTGTAAATTTCATCAATTTTTCCCAAAATTCTGCAAATATTGGAATTAAGCTAAGTTAGAATCAAAATTACAAAAAAAACTACTTATAACCAAAAATTGACATGAAGAGGAAAAATTCATTTTAAATAATTACAAAAATTTCTATTAAAAACTTATATAAATACTACTTATCAGTCGCCGCTGGAGAAAAACCTTTCCAAGCACTTTTGAGTCATTGACGGTCTTGGTAAACCTTGTGTACATTGAATCTATGTCTTCATCCGCCTCCATCCGGAATTTCTCGTATTCAGATTCAAGTTGGAAGTGCTTTGAATCCTTGACCTACGAAGTACCTTCATAAGTAATTTCTAATAAATTCCATATATCGTAAGCAGTTTCGCAAGCACAGGTACAATTAAATTTCATTCTATCCAAAGCACAAAATAAAGCATTCATAGCTTTAGCATTATTCTTACATCTCAATTTATCGTTATCATCCCATTTGCCGCTTGGCTTTTTCCATAGAAACATCACAAACAATAAAAGTTAGTGGAGTGTAGCGTTCTTCAACCATACCTCACACATCATTATCTAAAGCAATTAAAAAACAATGCATTCTTGTTTTCCAATAATTGTAATCGGTATCGATGAATAGAGGTGGTCTACTTATCCCATGACCCTCAAGAAAAGCATGATTATGCTGCGCCATTATTCCCGGTTGTGAAACCATTTTGGAATAACATACCCTTTGATACTAAGTGTTGGATCTGTAGGCGCCCTTAGAGGGGGGTGAATAAGGGATTTTCGATTTTTGAATAAAAAGGGGTAAAATGAGTTCTGTCACTAATGCCTGCGGTAAGTAGTTACCACTCCGCGGTAGCTCTCCAGAAATTTAGAAGTTCTTCAAAAATTGTGCCAAAGTGATTTTTCTTACAAACTCTTGAACGAAATAAAATCTTACAAAACCGGAGAAGATGAGAATTGATTTTATTTCAAAATATAATTACATGAGTATTAATTTCAATAGCACTTGAAATTGAGGCGATATAATAAAAACACTTTTTGATCCTTCGCTGATCCTTCTCCCAAGGACCGGTTGTGTATAGCCTATCTTCCCCAAGATATGGCCTCTAGCCTTCCACCTAGATCTACACCTAGACCTAGTCGTCACACACACCATAGTAAATTCCCCCTAAACCTCGCAAGGCCTAGTCGCCAACCCCTGCGGCGAATTCACTACCATTTCAAATATAAAGAGAAGAACTACAAAGTAAAAAACACTCCCTATATAGAAAAGCTCTAAAGGAGACGAAGGATCGCCATGAACATCATCGGAGTTGAAGAGTGCATCCTTCCTTAAATATGATCGTGTTGAAATCTCCTTCTCACTATTATTCATCAATGATGGAGTTTGGAATAATTTGGAACTCTGGGATGAAGGCTCTCACGAAAGGTTGGAGTTGTGGCTTGAATTGTGTAACAATGAAAGAGAGAGATCCATCCATTATATAGGCAATGGAATCTAATGCCTGCGGTAGTACTACCGCTCCACGCTAGCATCGTGCATGCTATCGTGCTGCAATATGTCTGCCTTCATGGAGATCATGCTAACCACAATGGATCATGGGCCTACCGTGTCGCGGTAAGAACTAATGCGCCGCGTTAACTTCCATCATTTCATCATGGAGAAACCGTATGTCGCCAGTCTTCAGATGACATCCCATCTACCACCAACGGTAGGAGTTACCGCTCCGCAGTACCTCTAAATTTTGAGCTCTGTGATCATTCTGCATTGCTCTTTTAAGGAGTATAGATCTTGTACACTATAAACACACGAGAAGCAAGATTAAATATATTGTGGAATTTGTTATTCTCAAACCAAGAGATGTGGAAAAAAAGCTCCACCACATGCGGCATCTAATTATCGTGCGTCCCTCCTCCTTCCTTAGCCGCCATTCTCGCGCTTCACACAGTGGCGCTAACCATCGCTCCTCACCACCATGACTGGTGTGCCCACAAGGCCTCGACGCTCATGACATGTTCACAACACCTTAGCGCTCACAATGTGCTCATAACGCCTCCATGATCACGATGCGCTCCAAACGCTTCCATGTTCACGACGCGCTCCCAATGCCTCCATATTCGCGGCACACTTAGAATGCCTCTATGTGAAAGAGACTAGTTGTCTATCTAAATCACCTAGAGAGGATGAATAGGTGAGTCACGTGGCTTTTAGCGGAATAAAATTATCTAATAAAATAGAGCGCACAGAACAAGAGCAAACACAACAATGACACACGGATTTATAGTGGTTCCCCAGAATGGGTATATCCATTTTCTCGCCTTGCCTATCTAGCAACTCCGGCTAGACTCGGCAACTCCAACAAACTCAGATTATCTCTAATCTTACAACTTGAATTCTCTCACTCCTACAAACTCGGAGCACAACATCTCTTACACTCGATCCTTCCAATAATGATCAACAAAACTCGGAAGTAGACACTTCCTACAAGATGTAAAAGGGTTTTTATAACAAAGTAGATTGCAAACAATCTTCTTAAAGCTATGAAAGCTTTTCTTCAGATCTGAGGGAAACTTCCTTCTTCTTCACTTGAAAGCTTTTGACTTGAATCTTGATGAAGAAGGCTTGAATCAGTTTTAAAGTACATCTGAACTAAGTCGCTACTTGATCTCTGAATGTATGAAAGATTCTGAGCAGTAGGAGATTGGTTGACACTTTTCTTGCGGGAGGAATCTCCAAATCAAACTTCTGTCGGCGTGTTCTTCGCAAAATACGATTTTAGATTTTGACAGAATACTTTCCATAATGCACGATTAGTGTTATTAAAATTATCGCTTAACTATTTATAGGCAATTACTCCTCCAACGGCTAATTTCAAAATCATAAGGAAGTTCCACGTGTACTGTACATGGCGCATTGACCTAATCTGGAAAGCCTTCAAAACAGAAAACTGAAAGATTCATTTAAGTCCATTCGTTGAGTCTATGAAGGACTTCTCGAAACATCTCGATGAATTAACCGAGACCACTCGACGAATTATTGAGACTTCATGACGAATTAGACTTAGCTGAGCAGCTTGCACTTTATTGGAAACATCAACCAATGGACTTGAGTCTTCTCGACAAATTAGTTGAGACCTCTCGACAAATTATTGAGACTTCTCGAGAGTACTCGACGAATTTATTGAGTATACGTAAAACCATAAGACGAATTCACAGAGATAACTTAAAATTTTATTCTCTAAAAGAACTTGAGAGCACTCGATGAATTCTTTGATTACATCCATGATCACTCGGCGAATTTATTGAGTGCTTACGAGTTCACTTGAAGAATTTCACTTAGAAAAAATCTTGGACTCTTCACAGCAAACAGCAACAAGCTTTCCCCCTTTGCATAACATTGAAGTACTCCCCATTAGAGATATTACACATGAGTCAACACAAAGTTCTATGCAATGAGGAATTACAATGCATAGACTTCTGCTAGATGACCCATTGTAATCTGTCAATGGTTTGTACTTAGTATTTAAGATCTGCAATAATCATAACTAAAGAGTAACATCAAATACAAACTCAATTCATCTGAGTTCAAGAGGAACTTCTTCATATCAGGGCTATTGTGGAAACAATACCCAACAATCTCCCCCTATTTGAAAAAGTCAGAACCCTATATACTAAGCTGAATTGCATAGAAATTATAGTAAAATAAATGAGCACAGAACAAACGCAATGAATTGATGACAATTAATAGATCAACAAAATATTAATATTTATACAAATGTTTCCATAAGAGCATACACAAATATCAATATTTTTCAAAAATAATTATAATCAGGGTCTGCTTTACCTCTTCTCATGCTGCCTGTCAAAATAAGCTTTTGGCTTTGGATAATACTTGGAAGGAGCAGGAGGTGCATCAAGATTGTCATAACCAAGCTTTCTGAAATGTATCTTCCTTTTTTACTTTGCAGCTTCATGCTTATTTAGTTCTTTCTGACTGTAAAAATTCTGAGGCAGCTTATTGGAAATATTGATTAAATTATATGTGTCCAGAATAATTCCTTTTGAAATAGGACTCCATACTTCAGCAGCTTCTCTCCTTTCCTCAGCAACTTCTCTTCTTTCATTAGGATTTGATCTTTGAGCAGAAGGACCTTCTCCATATTTCCTTTTCTTTGGACAAGTGACTTCCACCTCTGAATCAGACCAAACATTATCATACTGAACTGGAGGAGCATATGATTTTGCCTAAGGTTGCTCTGAGGGAGAAAAACAAGCCTTCCCTTTTAGCGCACCAAGCAGCCATGAGAAGTTCTGAAAGCAGTATTCATTCACATTGTGAATCTAATTGCGTACATCACTATTTAGCAAATCCATTTTACCCAGAAGCATTTCCTCCCCCTTTTTGTCTTCTTCATTTAGGGTTTGGATGGTCTCTTCCTTGAATATTCTCATTTCATATAGTTGACCTGCTCTATCATACACATACCAATGCTTGTGATGGCATGGTCAATGGCTTTTCCTCCTTAAGCTATCCATTCAAACAGGTGATCCTTCAATTTGTCCATTTCAATTCTATGTTCAGCCAGACCATTATTTACATCCTTTTCAACTTCACTTTGAGATAGACTTGCTTTAATGAGTGATCAAAGTGATCTTTTTGCTTGATAAATATATTTTTTTATCTGTTGTAATAGAGAAAATATAAAATAGGGCATTTGCACCCTGAAACCTAATAACATCATCATGATCAGAAGGTATTTCATATTGACTAGAAGTAGCATTTTTCTGGAGAGGAGTGATCTTTCAGCAGCAAACGGGAATTATGGGTCTCTTGGGCAGAGGTCTCTGAGATTTCCTCCCCCTCACCAGCAATTCTATCTACACCTAGGTCCTCTGGGGAAAGCTTTTTCTTTGTTGCTCCACCTCAGCATTTACTGGTGAATCTTTCTCTACACCTTCCTTGAAATCTACTCTATCATCAGTGTGAAGAGGAGAAGATACATGAGCTGGCACATGATGAGTCCCAAATATATACACATTAATGGACTCATTTGGGCCGATTTTCTAGTCTATGCACTACACTTTAGGCATGTTTTTGCTCATATTTGTTATTCCATGCTATGTGCACTTCTAGGCCCGTTTTGGTGTTATTTCTTGTTTATCTTCATTATTAGTTTTCATGCATGGTTAAGTGTCACTTTCAGTGGTTTGATTAGTGTTGTATGCTGGAGCAGGAGTCGTGCAGGTGTTCTCGGTACAAATCTGTACAGGAACACTGCGCACGATCACTGGCTTTATCGCGCACGACCACTGGTCATGCTCCACTGATCGTGTGCACTTAACCCCTGAAAACTGAGTTCTGTTTCCCCTTATCGCACGACCACATACAACAGCGCGCACGACCACTGGTCGTGCGCCATTGCTCGTGCGAACATTGTATTTTATAATTTTCTAACCTTTCAGGCTCCGTCCAGTCAGGCGCATGATCACAGGATGATAGTGCGCACGACCACTGGTCGTGCGCCAATGACCGTGCACGCTGTTCAGTCCAGCGCCTATAAATTGCCCTGCTCGCGATTTTAGGTTGGATCCTCGCCGTTTTTCCGCCCAGCTCCGCCGTTCTGCCCATTTCCGCCGGTTTTCGCCCCCTAGGCCTCCTCCATCATCCAAGGGCTTCAAGGAAGAGATTCTACACTCATCTTCATCGCCAAGGAAGGAGTTCCTCGCATCGGACGTGGCCGGATTGTAAAACACTGGAGAAGACGGGTACATTGGGAGGTGTGACAGCCCTCCTCTACCCCGGACGCAGTTGGGACCGAGCTAGGACGTGGATTGACAACCCGACGATTCCTACCGTGAATCTACAATGAGACTCCAGATTCGGTCGTATCTCTTGCCTCTTTCTTCTACTTGTGTGGTTGTATTTGTTTGTAATCTCTATATTTATATGATGACACTATAAATCTTGTTTATTAATGGTTATTTCATGTTTATGGAATCATATTATTCATATGTGTGAATGAGGTACGCCGCCATCCATTTTCCACTCCACCACCGTGTCCGGTGCCGCACTAGCAATTGCTAGTGGTGTGCTTGTCAAAGAGGTGCTTGCGACCCTCATCAGTATGCCTACTCTTCCATCCGCCTAGCGAAGCGTGGCATAGCGGCCCGTATAATCCATTCCGACTCCGCCGGTGCGAACCATTCCATCCGCTAGCCTTCTCGTCCATCCGCCCTTACGAAGTAGCGCGTTCAAGGCCTACGTAGTCTTCCATCCCGCCAAGCGAAGCACTGCATAGCGGCATTGCATAGGAGTAGTTGTAGTTGTTTTCTTTTATTTTCCAAAAGCCAAATCACCCCGTTTCCGCATTCCATCCGACTCAAGGACTTTGATCTCAAGTCCTTCCTCGAACATTAACTCCACCTTACTGTGTTCCTTGAGAGATTCGATACTTGGGGATTACTCCTCGTTTTATATTACTTGAACGATCGGTACACTGTCGTGTCGTGCTGCAGTCGAGCCACCGCCTATAGCGGTGTGTGAGATTCGCGTCAACAAGTTTTTTTGGCGCCGTTGTCGGGGAACACAGTCGTGTGAGTTTTCTGGAGAGGGAGAACCTGAGAGAGAAGCCCTTCCATTTGTAAATTGCATTTCTTTGTTTTATTTCTTTTTATTCCATTTTCCTATTTTAATTAGGTTGCTTTAGTAATTTTTGTTAGGTGTAGTATTTTGCACAATAGCATTTTTATTTTGAATCGTATTATCTTCACACTATGTGGGCACATCTTAATTTTCGTTGCCGTTGGTGTGGAGCTACCTCCCACTCTAGTGATGAATGCCCTACGGAGAATAGTAGGCATAAGTCTTATAGCCCAGCATATGGAGCACCGACTTCGTCTGATACTCCATATGGTGCGCGTAAGTCTTATGGCTACTCTGCTGAGCCTTTACCGTCTTACTTCTTTTCGGCTTCAGCCCCCGCTGTGCCAAAGAAGCCCGCAAGGCAGTGCCAGTTTTTTCGGAGCACTGATCATGTCTTGAAGGACTGTGCCGAGTATCTTCGCCAATTGGATGAGGATGACGAGCCGGATATCCGGATCGTTCCAACTCCTAACTCTGGCGGCACACCTTCAACATCTGGCTATGTATCTTTGTCACCTTCACATCTTGAAGGGAATGGCATGGACACGGTTACCGGATGTGCGACTGATCTATGCACTGATAGTGCTGAGCCTATTCTCCCAGTGCATCCACCACCCCTAATGGATTCGATTCTTTGTGAGGAATCGGTGCTCGACTTTTATCCGAGCACTACTCCTCCCCCTGTTGTGCATACTATACTCGTCTCCGACGACATTGTTGAGGATGTGTCGCAGGATGAGGCTGGCGATCTATGTGTTGTGCATATTCCTATGAAGGAGGACAACCTTCTAGGTGAAGAGGAGTTGTCCTCAACACCGGTGGAGGAAGTCCAAATCTTGGGCATGACCACTGTCGATCCAGCTGAGCCTTGCGGCATTGATGACAATGCCAACATTATTTGACTTCCCCAACCTGATGGGAGTGAGACCGGGATCACTCCCCTGATTGATGTTTATTTATGTTCTTCGTCTTCTTTATTTCTTGATCCCCTTCCTTCACCCGAGCCTGTGCTGGTTGAATCTTCACAGGTACTTCAGGAGGACTTGGAGCTTTGTGCTCAAGTCAATGATGAGTGTGTCCTCTTATGCGAGGAGGTTGATTCCTCCTCCATTAAGGAAGCCTCATTCGTTGCCTTCTCCTTCTGCGGACCTGCTGTGGACGATACCTTGCTGGGCAAGGATAGTTTTGGTGAGATGAGTGAGGACCAGGCCTCCTCTTCTTACTTTCTTTTCCCTCTACCTGTGAGGAGCAGGTATTATTATTATTTAGGTAGAGGGGTGACTGCCTTATCTCCGTATCAGTACCAGCTACCGATACGCATATTGGAGCAGTTACCTGTGCATTTTCTTTTTCATAGGCCCATTAGCTAAATATTATAAAGTTTTGAATAAGTCGTGCTGGGATGACAATAACCCCAGTATTTATCTTACTTTCCATGCATTTTATTTTATTCAATCTAGTTTAGTTAGCTGTAGTTTATTGTAGTTTATCTTTTTCTTTTTCTTTTGTTTTGTGGAGCTGACCCCTGCAGGTATCCTTCTTCTGGATGGCGGATGCTGTAGCTTCATTTTAGCTTACACGCCAATCTTCTGGTATGCTCATTTCTGAGCATTGGGTACTCTCTTTCCCTAGCCCTATTTTGATTTTCATGTCATATATTATGTGGGTTGTTTAGTTTAAGTCTGGGGGAGAGTAGTTCTGTGTGCCCACGCACGTGCACTATTGCATTGCATGCTAGAAGTATTTCTATTTCATTTATTTAGTATTTTTTTTCATCTTCATTGCACACCACAACACCCACTTGAGCGCGTACTCACCTGTTTGCCTGCTCTGTTGTGAATTTAATTCTCCTGCTTATTTGGGAAAGTCTAGGTGATGGCTTAGGACTATGTAGCAGAGTAAAATGTTGACCCCAGTAGTGCTCCTAGTCGAGTGCTCGGTTGCATAGAAATTTGTGTAGATTAGATCTCTTTTTATACTTATGGTTTTATATTTTTTCTATTAGTGTAAATGTTGTTTACTCTACTCAAATGGTGAATCCGGTGGAATCAAACGGTAGCGTAGGGATGTGTGTAAACGATCGCTAGACTCGTATTGCTTGAGTCAGGAGAAAGGAGAATCTTTCTCTGTGGCTAGAACTTGCCCCAAGCGATTCCTGAAGCATTGGCATAGGATAGTTCTAGTGCGTGAGAATGACGTAGGCCATTATTTTGGCCCGGTTGAGCTTTTTATTTCATGCCTATCATCTACCCTTGCTAGCCCCTTTATGCCTACCCCTTCCTCTTGATTCAGCCCCACTTTTATCTCACCAAAAGCTTAAAAGCCTAACCTAGTTGCACACCCAAATCTGAGCTTTAATTATAGTTATATTTACATTTTGGGGAGTGTTGATGTGGTAATTTTTATAGTGGAAATTGTGGGTGTATTCATTGATATTTTTGCTTAAAAAAGAAAAGAAAGAAAAAGAAGAATGAAGTAGAGAAAGAAAAGAAAAAAAGGGGGATTGTTATAAAAAAAAGTTGAATTGAAAATTTTGAAATTTTGGTATTGGGAGCGGGCGGTGCACACACCTATGTTGCAAAAGTCCAAGTCTGGGGGTTTGGTGCATTTGTTTATTATCGTCGTGCGGGTAGCTCTATCTTATGCTCATGATTGGGTTAGGTGTGCTTAGCCTCCATGTTTATCTTTGTTTACCTCACTGTAACCCAAGCCCCATCTGTAGCCTAAAGTCCTACCGACTCACACTATGAACCAATCTAGTGTCGTGGAGAGAATGTGACCGGGCGAGCCTATGGTCACCGACACCGATGGATTTCGGTGGAGTTTTTCCAGCACCCCAATCTTGAGCAATGCTCATCTCAGCGCTTAGTTTACTTTCTCCGTATGCATGACCGGATGATTCACCGTAGCTCACCATTTTGAGTAGTTGTAATATGTTTTTACTCTTTTAGAAATATATAAACTGTTTGTGTATAATCAGAAATCTGCTCTACAATTTCTCTTATGCACGTGAGCATGCGACTTCGCATTGTACTCTGTATTGTAATTTTAAGCCATCTACTTTTCTTTCCCCATTCGCTTAGAATTTGTTTGCTCGGGACGCGCAAACAGGTAAGTCTGGGGGTGTGATGAGTCCCAAATATATACACATTTATGGACTCATTTGGGCCGATTTTCTAGTCTATGCACTACACTTTAGGCATGTTTTCGCTCATATTTGTTATTTCATGCCATGTGCACTTCTAGGCCCGTTTTGGTGTTATTTCTTGTTTATCTTCATTATTAGTTTTCATGCATGGTTAAGTGTCACTTTCAGTGGTTTGATTAGTGTTGTATGCTGAAGCAGGAGTCGTGCAGGTGTTCCCGGTACAAATCTGTACAGGAACACTGCGCACGATCACTGGCTCTATCGCGCACGACCACTGGTCGTGCTCCACTGATCGTGTGCACTTAACCCCTGAAAACTGAGTTCTATTTCCCCTTATCGCACGAACACATACGACAGCGCGCACGACCACTGGTCGTGCGCCATTGCTCGTGCGAACACTGTATTTTATAATTTTCTCCCCTTTCAGGCTCCGTCCAGTCAGGCGCATGATCACAGGATGATAGTGCGCACTACCACTGGTCGTGCGCCAACGACCGTGCGCGTTGTTCAGTCCAGCGCCTATAAATTGCCCTGCTCGCGATTTTAGGTTGGATCCTCGCCGTTTTTCCGCCCTGCTCCGTCGTTCCACCCATTTCCGCAGGTTTTTGCCCCCTAGGCCTCCTCCATCATCCAAGGGCTTCAAGGAAGAGATTCTACACTCATCTTCATCGCCAAGGAAGGAGTTCTTCGCATTGGACGTTGCCGGATTGTAAAACGCTAGAGAAGACGGGTCCATTGGGAGGTGTGACAGCCCTCCTCTACCCCGGACGCAGTTGGGACCGAGCTAGGACGTGGATTGACAACCCGACGATTCCTACCGTGAATCTACAACGAGACTCCGGATTCGGTCGTATCTCTTGCCTCTTTCTTCTACTTGTGTGGTTGTATTTGTTTGTAATCTCTATATTTAGATGATGACACTATGAATCTTGTTTATTAATGGTTATTTCATGTTTATGGAATCATATTATTCATATGTGTGAATGAGGTGCGCCGCCATCCATTTTCCACTCCACCACCGTGTCCGGTGCCGCACTAGCAATTGCTAGTGGCGTGCTTGTCGAAGAGGTGCTTGCGACCCTCATCCGTATGCCTACTCTTCCATCCGCCTAGCGAAGCGTGGCATAGCGGCCCGTTAATCCATTCCGACTCCGCCGGTGCGAACCATTCCATCCGCTAACCTCCTCGTCCTTCTGCCCTTACGAAGTAGCGCGTTCAAGGCCTGCGTAGTCTTCCATCCCGCCAAGCGAAGCACTGCATAGCGGCATTGCATAGGAGTAGTTGTAGTTGTTTTCTTTTATTTTCCAAAAGCCAAATCACCCTGTTTCCGCATTCCATCCGACTCAAGGACTTCGATCTCAAGTCCTTCCTCGAACGTTAACTCCACCTTACTGTGTTCCTTGAGAGATTCGATACTTGGGGATTACTCCTCATTTTATATTACTTGAACGATCGGTACACTGCCGTGTCGTGCCACAGTCGAGCCACCGCCTATAGCGGTGTGTGAGATTTGCGCATCAGCACATCCAACACTGAAACATTTGCAGTCCCCAATCTCCCCCCCCCCCCAGTACCTGCACTATGATTCTCAAGTGCTTCATTGGGGCACACTAAAATTCGATGGATGAACTCGCTGAAGATGAACCATTGCACTCGAGGAATAAACATGATATTTAGGGTATGCTCTTGAGGTGTTTATATAGTATTAATATTTTAAAAGTAACGAGGAGGCGTGTACCTTTTAGAAGAAATATATTTGACTCTTCGGATCCAGTAAATTGAATGAAATTTTTAGCAAGCAGATTCGTCGAGACTACTTGTGATCATTCGACTAAATTTTGAGTACTTGAAATAAATCTTGAAAACTTGGAAATTTTCTTCTTTGACAGATTTCTTCAATCTTCTTCACCACTTTAAGATTCCTTGTTGAGCATTCCAAGTTCCATTTTGAAGAATGAGAACTTGGCATCATCTAGCGGCTTCGTGAAAATGTCTACAACCTACTTGTCCTTTGAGATGTAGCTAAGGTTGATATCCTTATTCTCCACATGCTCCCTGATGAAATGATAGCGTATCTCTATATGCTTTGTCTGGGTGTAAGAGTCTAGATTATTATCTATTGCAATTGCACTTGATGAGTCACAAACATCAGAATCTCCTTCAGTTCATGTTGTAGTCTTCTAGCTGATTTCCTAGCCACAAAAGTTGTGCACAACAACTGCCTGCAGAGATATACTCTGACCTAGCAGTTGAAATTGCCACACAATTTTGCTTCTTGCTACTCCAGGAGATAATCCTTCTTCCAAGGATTTGGCATGTCTCGAAAATGCTTTTCATGTCATCCCTGCCTCCTGCAAAATCAGCATCTGAAAATCCAATTAGCTCGCATTCATTACTTCTTGGGTACCATAAGCTAAGATTCGGTGTGCCTTTAAGAAATCTTAAGATCCTCTTTGCAGCGGCATAGTGAGATTCCTTAGAGTTCACTTGAAATTTAGCATAAACACATGTTAAGAACATTGTATCTGGTCTACTGCAGTAAGGTAGAGCAAGGATCCAATTATGCTTTTGTACTTGGTTTCATCAAAAGGTTTCCTTTTCTCATCCTTGTCCAGAGACATAGCTGAACCCATTGGACTCGTCATATACGTTGCATTCACCATTCCGAATATCTTAAGTAACAACTTGGTGAACTTCGTCTGAGAGATGAAAATTCTATCCTCGGATTGCTTCACTTGAAGCCCTAAGAAGTACTTCAGCTCACTCATACTGCTCATTTAAAATTTCTCGTGCATCAAGTTAGAAAACTTTGTGCAAAGGTGGTCGTCTGTAAAACCAAAGATAATGTCATCGACATAGATTTGCACTAACAAGATCTTGCCTTTTACTTCCCTAAGAAATAATGTTTTATCTATCTTTCCCCTTGAAAACCTATTTTCAAGAAGGAAGCTAGATTGCGTCTCACACTAAGCTCGAGGAGCTTGTTTCAAACCATATAACACTTTGCATAGAAAGTAAACATAATTAGGAAGGGATGAATTAACAAAACCTGGGGTTGTTCTACGTAAACTTCCTCTTTTAAATTACCATTGAGGAAGACCGACTTCACGTCCATTTGATAGACTTTAAATCCCTTATGAGCAGCATACGCTAGGAACAACCTGATCGCTTTGAGTCTGGCCACTGGAGCACAAGTCTGATTGAAGTTGATTCCCTCTTCTTGTTGGTAACCTTGAGCTACAAGCCTGGCCTTGTTCTTTATGATAACTTCATTCTCATCCAGCTTGTTTCTGAAGACCCATTTTGTCCCTATAACATTTTCACCTTCGGGCCTTGGTACTAGCTTCAACACCTTGCACCTTTCAAATTTATTGAGCTCCTCTTGCATTGCAATGATCCATGAGGCATCCTTGTTAGCTTCTTCAAATTTTTTCGGCTCAACCTGAGACAAAGAACTTAAGTGCAAAACTTCATTAACAGTATCTCTTCTTGTCCTGATTCCTTCACTAGGATCTCCAATTATCAGATCAATGGGGTGATCTCTTTAGTGTCTGATCACGATATTCTTTGTAGTCCCACTAGAAGTTTCTGCTACTTCGGGTGCACATTCTTCATCTTGATGCTCTTCTTCTTCTTCCATTAAGTTTGGAGAGTTGATGTTGATGGAGCTTGGAACATCTTCTTTGACTGCTTCTTCTAATCTCAACTCTTTTAGCTGAGCACCTGCATCTTCAACAAAGATACTAGATAGGTTAATATGGAGCATGCTCGTCTCATCAAATATAACATTAAATGATTCTTCTACAACAAGAGTTTTCTTATTGAAAATCCTACATGCCTTACTATGGCAACTATATCCTACGAAAGTACCTTCAAAACATTTTTCACTAAACTTTGTTTTGTAATACTTCCAATTATTAAGCACAAAGCATTTGCTTCCAAAGATCCTAAAATAGGACACAGTCGGTTTCCTGCCCTTTAGAAGTACATAAGGTGTCTTACGATGGTCCTTGTGGATTAAGGCTCTGTTTTGCACGTGACACGTAGTATTAACTGCTTCAACCCAGAGGTACTCTGGTAATGAAGAGCCATTCAACAATGTTTTGTATGCCTCAATGAGTGTTATGTTCTTTCTCTCAGCGACTCCATTTTGTTGTGGAGTGCGAGGAGAGTAAAACTCGTGAAAGATACCTTGGCTTGCACAAAACTCTGTTATGGCACCAGATTCAAATTTTGTTCCATGGTCACTTCTGATTTTGACCACATAGTAGTTCAATTCGTTATGTATTTGCCTGATAAAGGTAGTGAAATAGGCAAAGGTGTCTGACTTGTGTTTTAGAAAGAATACTCATGCAAAACATGAGTAGTCATCAACAATAACCAAGGTCTAAGATTTACCTTCCAAACTACGAACAGCCAAGGGACCGAATAAGCCCATGTAAAGCAGATATAAACATCTGGTAGAATCTCTAGTAGCAATGCTTTTAAAGGTGTCCCTTGTCTTCTTACCCATCTGGAATGCGTGACACGACCTCTCTTTAACGCACTTAATATCAGGAGCATCACGCGCTAAGTTGTGAGAAAATAACATATTTATCGTTTTGAAATTAATATGTGCTAATCTCTTGTGCCATTGATCACAAATAGATGCACTATCTCTTGCCAAAAAACACACTGGTGTAGAAGATTCTAAACATAGAAAATTAAGACAAAATATATTTCTACTCCGAGTGCCTGTTAAAATCATTTCAGAATTAGAAGACAATTTTATCAGACACTTGTCCTTGTAGAATTCAACAACATACTCTTTGTCACAAAATTGGCTTATGCTGATGAGATTATGTTGTAATCCCTTAACATAAGCCATGTATGTGAAAGAGATGATACCATTAGTAATCATACCATAGCCTTTAGTGATTCCTCTATCAGATTCATCAAAAATAACTTTTGGATCATCTTTGACTGAGATATAATCTTGTAGTAGGCTTCTTGTTTCGGTCATATGCCTGGAACATCTACTGTCCAAATAACAGATAGGATTTTTGTTGGCTTTTTGACATACCTGCATTCACAAATTAAATAACCTTAGGAACCCAAATAGATTTGGTTCCTTAGTTCCTTGTTTGATGAAAACCACTAGGGATGTTAACATTGCGTGGGGTCATTCTTACATTGTTAACTCGTGGAGTCTTATAGTTAATAGAATTGAACCAGCAATCTATGGAAAAATGACCAATCTTGTCACAACACCAACAGCCAAACCTATTACCTTCTTTTCTACTCCTGCTTTACCTCTTGAACGGGAGGTCTAGTAGGAGCTACTGACTTAAAAGTGGAAGCATCATGAGTACAACATACGCAAGGCTCCTTTGTTTCATGTGGCTTTGTAGCAACGGATTTAATCTTTGATTCTTTCTTAGCACTCGGTCCAAGAACGAATGGACCATAATTCTTTAGCATAATCTCTTCATGAGGTGTCTTAAGAGCACTCATTCCAAAATCTCTGTGACGGCTCCATCCTTGGTTATTCTTGTTAGGAGCAACTTTCGTTGGTCTAGCAAGATGACAATAGGAAGTTTCAAGGTCATATTAATTAGTTGCAAAATCTACCTTCTTGAAAGAAGGTTGACTTTGAGGAGACTTCCCTTTTCCCTTAGCAACATTATGTCCAATGCCACCCTTCTTTGATGAAGAATATCCGCCATTGATAGGAAGGATAATCTTTGGCTTCGAGAAGCTTTCTAAAAGCTTCCTTTCAACCACAAACTTTTCTTCCAATTCGTGTATGGCTTTCTCTTTCATACGTACTAGTTCAGTAGAGCATTCCAATTCATCTTTTAAAGATTTAATTTCATCGTTGAGAGGAGTCAATCTTTCAATATCCCCCTCAGTACAGATTCCAATGCCTTGAGAGAGGCAATCTCTTTGGCTTGAAATTTGACCGCCTTGCGGCATTTGTCAAGTACCTTCAGTAATGAACGGTGCTAAAACATTAAGTCTAAATCCTCCTCAGATGAGTTGTCTTCATGACGAGTGGGGAAAGTATCTGATTCAGATAAATGAGTATGAGAATTTACCTTCCCATTATATTGGGAGTCACAGTTCTCATCATCAGAATATGCCATTAGCCCAAAGTAGGCTTCTTCATCGGAGCTTGACTCACTTGAGTCGTTGTCACTCAGAGTCTTAGGCTTCTTTGCGATAAAGCTCTTTTCTTCTTTCTTCTTACCTCTAAAGAATCTCTTCTCTTCTTTCTTTGATCCTTCCTTCTTGTGAGGACAGTCGGCGATCACATTTCCTGGCATATTACAATAGTAGCAAATGATGTCAGAAGAAATATATTTATTCTGTTTTGATTTATACCTGTCGTTGCTGCTGGAGCTCTTCTTGTGATGATCACCATCATGATGCGATCTTCTGAAATCAGATGAGGAAGGCTGATTTCTCATTTTCTTCCTCTTGTTGAGCATCCTCTTAAACTGTTTGGAGAGTAGTGAGAACTCTCCATCTGACATTTTAGAGTTGGAAAAACTTGCTTCTGATTCATCATGTTCATCTGCAGCATGTGTCCTTATCGGTGACACGGCTCTGCTTTTTCATGACCCTTCGTCCTTCAGTGCAACGGACTTCTCTTTGCCTAAAGTCCTGCTTCCCTCTTCTTCTACTTTTCTGGTGTTTAATTACATCTTATGGGAAAGCAGCTTCCCAAACAAATTCTGTGGTTCGATGCTGGGCCATTTACCAAACTCCCATATGGAAATAACCTTGCTATCCCATTCTTTCATCAGGTATCTCAACAACTTATAATTAAGTTTGTCATTAGTTAACTCACGATCATAGTTTCTTAGGTCGTTGGCGATCTTAAAGAATTTCTCGTAGCATTCCGAGATAGTGTCTCTTTTGTCTTGTTTGAAGGCTTTGTATTCCTGATTCAGGGGGTTCTCCGATCATCCCAAACTTCCTTTGTTCCTTCCATAAGAATAATCAAGGAATCCCATATTTCTTTTGCCGACTTATAGTGGATTAAATTTTGTAGCATTGAATCATCCACCGCACTAGCAATAATGTTCTTTGTCTTCTTATCCAGAGAGACGAGAGCAATTTCATCCATGTTTAGATCCATCATTTTCTTAGGAACCATCACATTTGGATTCATGGATGATGCAGTCAGAGGAACATTAGGACCTTCTTCCACCACTTGGAAGATTCTCGGATCTGAAACATCCATAAAGAATTTTACTCTTTCCTTCCACATAGGGAAGTTTTCATTGGAACACACTGGCAACTTCATCAAGGTCATATATCCTTGCTTCTTTCCATTACAGACATATTTTTTCTCTTGACAATTAAAAAAGGATTCTTTAAAGGTGTTAATCATATAATGAATGATCTGCTCTGATACCAATTGAAAGAGACTAGTTGTCTACCTAAATCACCTAGAGGGGGTGAATAGGTGAGTCCTGCGGCTTTTAGCAGATTAAAATTATCAAATAAAATTGAGCGCACATAACAATAGCAAAACACATCAAAGACACATGGATTTATAGTGGTTCCCAGAATGGGTACATCCACTTTCCCTCCTCTCCTATCTAGCAACTCCAGCTAGACTCGGCTACTTCACCAAACTCAAATTATCTCTAATCTTACAACTTGAAGTCTCTCACTCCTACAAACTCGGAGAACAGCATCTCTTACACTCGATCCTTCCAACAAGGATCTACAAAATTTGGAAGTAGACACTTCCTACAAGATGTAATAGGGTTTTTACAACAAAGTAGATTGCAAACATTCTTCTTAAATCTATGAAAGCTTTTCTTCGGACCTGAGAGAAACTTCCTTCTTCTTCACATGAAAGCTTTTGACTTAAATCTTGATGAAGAAGGCTTGAATCAGTTTGAAAGTAGATCTGAACTAAGTTTCGACTGGATCTATGAATGTATGAAAGATTTTGAGCAGTAGGAGATCGGTTGAAACTATTCTTGCTGGAGGAACCACGAAATCAAACTTTTGTCAGCGTGTTATTCTCAAAATATGATTTTAGATTTCGACAGAATACTTTCCAAAATGTGCGATTAGGGTTATTAAAATTATCCATTGACTATTTATAGGAAATTCCTCCTCCAATGGCTAATTTTGAAATCATAAGAAGGCTCCACGTGTACTGTACATGGCACATTGACCAAATCTGGAAAGCTGACAAAATAGAAGACTGAAAGATTGATTTAAGTCCATTCGTCGAGTATATGTAGGACTTCTCAAAACATCTCGACGAATTAACCGAGACCACTTGACGAATTATTGAGACTTCTCGACGAATTAAATTAGCTGAGCATCTTACACTTTACTGGAAATTTCAACCAGAGGACTTGAGTCTTCTCGACAAACTAGCTGAGGACACTCGACGAATTATTGAGACTTCTCGAGAGTACTCGACAAATTTGTCCAGTATACATAAAACCATACGACGAATTCATTGAGATAACTTAGAAATTTATTCTCTAAAAGAACTTGAGAGCACTCGATGAATTCTTCAAGTACATAAATGATCACTTGACGAATTAGTTGAGTGTTTACGAGTTCACTCGACGAATTTTACATAGAAAAATTCTAGGACTCTTCAAAGAAAAAAATCAACAAGCTTTCCCCTTTGCATAACATTGAAGTACTCCACATTAGAGAGATTAAACATGAGTCAACACAAAGTTCTATGCAATGAGGAATTACATTGCATAGACTTGTGCTAGATGACCCATTGTAATCTGACAATGGTTTGTACGTAGCATTTAAGATCTGCAATAATCATAACTAAAGAGTAACATCAAATACAAACTCAATTCATCTTAGTTCAAGAGGAACTTCTTCATATCAGGGTTATTGTGGAAACAATACCCAACAATCTCCCCCTATTTGAAAAAGTCAGAACCCTATATACTAAGCTGAATTGCATAGAAATTATAGTAAAATAAATGAGCACAGAACAAACGCAATGAATTGATGACAATTAATAGATCAACAAAATATTAATATTTATACAACTATTTCCATAAGAGCATACACAAATATCAATATTTTTCTAAAATAATAATAATAATCATCAGGGTCTGCTTTACCTCTTCTCATGCTGCCTGTTAAAATAAGCTTTTGGCTTTGGATAATACTTGGAAGGAGCAGGAGGTGCATCAAGATTGTCATAACCATGCTTTCTGAAATGTATCTTCCTTTTTAACTTTGCAGCTTCATGTTTATTTAGTTCTTTCTGACTGTAAAAATTCTGAGGCAGCTTATTGAAAATATTGATTAAATTATATGTGTCCAGAATAATTCCTTTTGAAATAGGACTCCATACTTCAGCAGCTTCTCTCCTTTCCTCAGCAACTTCTCTTCTTTCATTACGATCTGATCTTTGAGCAAAAAGACCTTCTCCATATTTCCTTTTCCTTGGACAACTGACTTCCACCTCTGAATCAAACCAAACATTATCATACTGAAATGGAGGAGCATATGGTTTTGCCTGAGGTTGCTCTGAGGGAGAAAAAACAAGCCTTCCCTTTCAGCTCACCAAGCAACCATGAGAAGTTCTGAAAGCAGTATTCATTCACATTGTGAATCTAATTGCGTACATCATTATTTAGCAAATCCATTTTACCCAGAAACATTTCCTCCCCCTTTCTGTCTTCTTCATTTAGGGTTTGGATGGTCTCTTCCTTGAATATTCTCATTTCATATAGTTGACCTGCTCTATCATACACATACCAATGCTTGTGTTGGCATGGTCAATGGCTTTTCCTCCTTAAGCTATCCATTCAGAAAGGTGATCCTTCAATTTGTCCATTTCAATTCTAAGTTCAGCCAGACCATTATTTACATCCTTTTCAACTTCACTCACTTTGAGATAGACTTGCTTTAGTGAGTGATCAAAGTGATCTTTTTGCTTGATAAATATATTTTCTATCTGCTGTAATAGAGAAAATATAAAATAGGGGCATTTGCACCCTGAGACCTAATAACATCATTATGATCAGAAGGTATTTCATATTGACTAGAAGTATCCTTTTTCTGGAGAGGAGTGATCTTTCAGCAGCAAACGGAAACTATGAGTCTCTTGGGCAGAGGTCTCTGAGATTTCCTCCCCCTCACCAGCAATTCTATCTACACCTAGGTCCTCTTGGGGAAAGCTTTTTCCTTGTTGCTCCCCCTCAGCATTTACTGGTGAATCTTTCTCTACACCTTCCTCGAAATCTACTTTATCATCAGTGTGAAGAGGAGAAGATACATGAGCTGGCACATCCAACACTGAAACATTTGCAGTCCCCAATCTATCCCCCTCAGTACCTGCACTATGATTATCATGTGCTTCATTGGGTCACACTGAAATTCGATGGACTAACTCGCTGAAGATGAACCATCGCACTCGAGGAATAAACATGATATTTAGTGTATGCTCTTGATGTGTTTATATAGTATTAATATTTTGAAAGTAATGAGGAGGAGCGTACCTTTTAGAAGAAATATATTTGACTCTTCGGATCCATTAAATTGAAAGAAATTTTTAGCAAGCAGATTCGTCGAGACTACTTGTGATCATTCGACTAAATTTCGAGTACTTGAAATAAATCCTGAAAACTTGGAAATTTTCTTCTTTGACAGATTTCTTCAATCTTCTTCACCACTTTAAGATTCCTTGTTGAGCATTCCAAGTTCCATTTTAAAGAATGAGAACTTGTCATCATCTAGCGACTTCGTGAAAATGTCTACAACCTACTTGTCCTTTGAGATGTAGCTAAGGTTGATATCCTTATTCTCCACATGCTCCCGGATGAAATGATAGCGTATCTTTATATGCTTTGTCTAGATGTAAGAGTCTGGATTATTGTTTATTGCAATTGCACTTGAAGAGTCGCAAACATCAGAATATCCTTCAATTCATGTTGTAGTCTTCTAGCTGATTTCTTAGCCACAAAAGTTGTGCACAACAACTGCTTGTAGAGATATACTCTGACTCAGCAGTTGAAATTGCCACACAATTTTGCTTCTTGCTACTCCAGGAGATAATCCTTCTTCCAAGGAATTGGCATGTCCCAAAAATGCTTTTCATGTCATCACTGCCTCCTGCAAAATCAACATATGAAAATCCAATTAGCTCGCAGTCATTACTTCTTGGGTACCATAAGCCAAGATTCGGTGTGCCTTTAAGAAATCTTAAAATCCTCTATGCAGCGGCATAGTGAGATTACTTAGAGTTCACTTGAAATCTTGCATAAACACGTGTTAAGAACATTATATTTGGTCTACTACAGTAAGGTAGAGCAAGGATCCAATTATGCTTCTGTACTTGGTTTCATCAAAAGGTTTCCTTTTCTCATCCTTGTCCAGAGACATAGTTGAACCCATTGAACTCATCATAGACGTTGAATTCTCCATTCCGAATTTCTTAAGTAACAACTTGGTGAACTTAGTCTGAGAGATGAAAATTCTATCCTCGGATTGCTTCACTTGAAGCCCTAAGAACCAGAGAGAGCTCCTTAGAAGATATTCTTGGAACACGGTTTTCAGCATCCCTTTAATTTGAGAATAACAAATCCTACTTGTATTTGATCTTGTTTACCATTTTGTTTTTAGCATCCAGGTTTGAACAAAGATGACACTAGGTTGTTGTTGTTGGTCTAGATTAGCTCACAAGCTGAAAAGAATAGAAGAGAGCTAACGTCCGGCGTTAACTCTTAACGCCGGCATTGACTTTTGTTCCCGCCAAGATGAAAATGGCATAGAGTGAAGCTGCCATGATTGCAATGCATTTTGGGAATGATTTGACTCAACGCCGGGCGTTAGACTCAACGTCAGCTTTAAGGTTGCCTAAAATAAATGTTTCCAAAGATGCAGAATCTCCTTCCTATTTTGAATATCTGAGCCATTAAAATATTTCTATATTGGGTCAACACCAGGCGTTAGACTTAACGCTGGCGTTAGCTTCCAGTCCTATAAATAGGTGGATTTCATCTTCTTCAAGAACCAATGCTAAGGATACCTATTCCAGCACTATGAATTATTTGTGAGGGTCGTATTTCCAGACCACAAAGGATCTCCCACTCAATATCAAAAGGAGGAATCAAAGGAGGCTTGGATCAACAACTCAACGCGAAGAACGCACGCTTGGACTTCAACGATCTTCAGCGATTCTTCGTCATCTCCTTCAGATTACCTCATAGGGAGTTTTTATATTTGTCTTTTATATTTATCTTTGTAATCGGTTCGTTAATTCGCCTCGTATTGACGACTAGGTCTGGGTAGGACTTAGGGAGGAATTCGCCTCGTGTTGGCGACTGGGGCTAGGGAGTAGATCTAGGGGGTGCTCGAGGCCTTTCTGGGGATAGAAGAACCAATGCTAAGGATACCTATTCCAGCACTATGAATTATTTGTGAGGGTCGTATTTCCAGACCACAAAGGATCTCCCACTCAATTTCAAAAGAAGGAATCAAAGGAGGCTTGGATCAACAACTCAACGCGAAGAACGCACGCTTGGACTTCAACGATCTTCAGCGATTCTTCGTCATCTCCTTCAGATTACCTCATAGGGAGTTTTTATATTTATCTTTGTAATCGGTTCGTGAATTCGCCTCGTATTGACAACTAGGTCTCGATAGGACTTAGGGAGGAATTCTCCTCGTGTTGGCGACTGGGGCGAGGGAGTAGATCTAGGGGGTGCTCGAGGCCTTTCTGGGGATAGAAGGGCTGGAGCGGCTTGAGGCCGTATTTGGGGAGAGATCGGTTAAAGCCAACCGGTTCATTGTGAGAAGAGTCGGTATAGAAAACAAAAAGAGTATTTCATATTTCGCCTTGGATTTCTAGCATCATAGAAATCAATTTTTGTAATCAATTTTATAAATGATAATCATGTTTTTCTTGTTTAAGAAAATTGATTTCATTTCTAATTTCTATCTCTTTAGTTTTGATTCAATCTACTTCTTATAAAATCACAAACCTTTTCTACAAAAGATTAAAGTTTTCTAAAACCTTTATTCACCCCCCCCCCCTCTAAGGGTGCCTCAAGATCCAACAGATACTTCAGAGTTCTCATTCCGCGTTCGAAGAATCCTTCGAAGATCTCCTTTGGCATTCAAAGATCTCCTTCCCCATTGAAGATCTCCTTCGAATGCGACTTGATTATCTCCCTTTGACCCTTGAAGATCTCCTTCTTCCTTAGAGGTTTTTCTATTTCTCATTCTTCTATGCACCTTGTGCAATGAGGGGTGGCTTGTCACCCTCTTGCATTCTACAACTTGTTACACACAATGATATAGTGAATTTGGTCGGCACTGATCTGGCCTGGTTGTTTTACACCCTTTCTAGGTTTTCCATGTTAAATGTTGTTGGGAATCCTGCCCTCGTGATTCCTGATTTGAAGAAGTCACCAATTCAAGAGAACTTCACTCTATATTTGATTATTTTCTTAGCTCTATCATCTCAGTGGAAGCCCAGTACAAAGAATGTCTTGGTGACAAATATCGTCAAAAATAGTATGCATGTCGTTGAAATGATGTGCAGAGCAAAGCAGGAGGATCATGTCAGTTATTGTCAAGATAACATGCACATGATGGTATCGTTGTGACATCAACACTACAACACCACACGACGATATCAGGATGCCAAGATGAAGGAAGAATACTTCAGTACAAGTACAAGACAATGTCGATGACATCGTCTAAAGAAGCCTTGACATCGAAAAGACTAAGAAAAACAAATGTCGATGACATCGTAGTAAAGAAGCTGTATCGTTGAAAAGGCAAAGAAAGACTGATATTGACGATGTCGTCGTAAAGAAGGCTTGACGTCGAGGGCTATGGAAGGTCTTATGAAGACAGACAATTGCTGAAGAATAACTTATCGACGTAATGGTGATTATGTCGTTGATAAGACAAGGTGGTGTCGACGACATAGTGAATAAGACATCGAGCAGTCAATATTACGCCGACATCAGTTAGATGACTTCATGTCGTCTTAAGTGCAGGTGTATAAGAGATGTTTCTTATCGTCGAGATATCATTTTCTGAAGTAGAAGGAAGAAGACTTGAAGATTTGTCCAAGTCCAAGACAATGACAAGCTCTGTCGTCGAGATACTGTCCATGTTGTCATAACGATCGAAATATCATCGAGGCAGATTCAAAAGTTGCCAGTGCACTGTCAGTATTTAATGTCGCTGCCTGATTGTCCAATCAGCGCGTGCTCTTAAAGTATGGGCGTCTGTCATTAAAGGACATGATAGGAGACTGTTGGACTGCTCCTCCGTCCTATAAAAGGGAACAGTGGATGCCCTAAAATCTCTCTCAAACCCAATTATGAAAAAGTATCCCGCTCAGCATATCAATAAGACAGTAAAAGTTGCGGAGAAGAATCAAGAAGAAGAGAACAAAATGCACATCTTGTGTTCCATAAGAATCAGTCTAGCTTCATCGGCTGATCAGAAGAGTTCCAGATAGAAGAAAAGCTTGAAAAGGATTTGTGTTGTCAAGGTTCAAATCAGAAGCATCTTCTTCAAGACAAGTAGTTAATCTCTATCAGGCAGAAGAATCTTTATTTACTCTTTCTCTGTAAGGCTTGCGGGCCAAAAACTGTAGTATCTGTTTACAGATCTGAGTGTCGAGCTTGCGGGCTTGAGAGATGTGAGGCTTGATGGCCAAGACAGTGTACTTGCGGGTCCAAATCTTATCGAGCTTGCGGGCCTGAGAACTGTGAGGCTTCAGGGCTAGGGCAGTGGACTTGCAGTTCCAAGAGGCAAGACTTGCGGGTCTATGTTGTATAGGGCATGAGGCCCTGAGTGCCGGGTTTGCGGACCTGAGTGCATTAGGGGCTTGCGGGCCTAGGCTGTAGGACTTGCGGGTCCATGTTGTAAGACTTGCGGGCCTGAGATTTTGGCAGAGTTTGCCAAATCTAGCACACTGCTAGATAGGTGCAGCGGGACAGTGGACTACTCAAGACACCCCATCTTGAGGAACCTCTATACATATGGTGTTGTGTGCTGTGATTTTCTGTGTACTATTTCTGTGTTGTGTTTAGAATATATACATTCTATACAAACAGATTTCAAAACAATCAAATCATCTAATCCCCCCCCCCCCCCTCTAGGTGATCATTCCATACCTAACAAGCGGTATCATAGCTAGGATGATCAGAAAGTGACTTAATCGTCAGATCTAGATCTTGGAATGACTCAATATGGCTGGAGGTAATCATCATCGAGAAATGAGAGCCATGAAACTCCCAATCTGCACAAAGGACAACTTTCCTATCTGGAAGGAAATAGTAAGGTTATTTATGGAGGCAGTTGATTCCAGAGTGTACATAACTGTTAAAGAGGTCCCTTTATCCCCACGACTGCATCCACTATTGATCCAACTCAGAAAGTGGCAAAGAAGTATGTAGACATGACTAAGGATGAGCTTGCCTTGGCAAGCCTAGATAAGAGGGCACAGAACATAATTGTAAGTGCCATCGATGATTCAACCCTCAAGAACCTCATTCACTGCGAGACAGCCAAGGAAATGTGGGTCTCCCTGATCGTCTATATGGAGGGTACTGAAGAGGTAAGGGATGATAGGAAATCCCACCTCAATCAGGAGTATGAAGCCTTCAAGCAAGGCAAGAATGAAACCATCTCTAGCTGTTATGAGATGTTTTTCAAAATAGTAAATGGGCTGAAAAACTATGGCAGAGAATTCACAAACTTTGACATAAATGATAAGTTCCTTAAATCCCTCTCTAAGGAATGGGATATTAAGATTTGTGCCATTAGAGAGATGGGTCAGCTGGGCATTTTGGAGCCCAAGAACCTGTATGGAAGATGCTGTCCCATTACCTTCAGCTCAACACCAGGAAAGCTGAGAAGAAAGCTCAAAGGGGAGCTCTAGAGAAAGATCTGTGGCTCTCAAGGCTGAGAGCACAAGGAGGCCCAGGGACAAAACTTCTACATACCAGAATAGATCAGAGAGCAGTGAAGAGTCTGATGCCAGCACATAAGATTCTAATAATACTGATAGAGAGATGGCCCTTCTCTCTAAGCAGTTCAAGAAGCTGATCTCTAGAAGAAGAAGTGACAACTACAGACCCTCCTCTTCAAGCTCCAGAAGATCTGATCAGTATGACATATCTAAATCCTCAAAGGAGGACAGGTATAAATCAAAACCTGGTAAATTTGATTTTGCTAACACTGTTTTCTACTCTTGTAATAAAACAGGTCATATAGCTGTTGATTGCTCTTCTAAGAGAAGGGAATCAAAGAATTATGAAGATAAGAGAAGGTCAAGGGACAAGAAAAACCTGAAAGAGGGTTTATAACAAAGAAAATTAGAACTCTAAGTGATTCTGATTCAAGTTCCTCAGATACTAAGGAAGAAGCACTAATTGGCCTGATGGCCATAAATGAGGACAACCAGGATGACATCTCTCCTGGGAAGGTACCTATCAAAGCTAATCTATCTGCATCTGATTCTGAATTAGTAGTAGACTCTTTGCATGATGATGAGAGTGTGTCTGCTGCCAACAACACAGCCTCAAGATCCTAATATGAAGTTGAATCTGACCTGATAAAGTAGTATAAAGCTTTATGGAAAGCTTTCAAGAACTGTAAGAAACTCCTCAAAGTCCAGACCAAGGGGTTATATTCCTTGAAGGCTGCCCAGTCTGAGCTCAAGGAGACAGCTGAAAAGTTGGCTGCCATGAGCAAAGAAGTGGACAGATTCAAGGAAGCCATAAAGTGTAAGAATGTTGAATTGGGTCAGAAGAACAAGGTCATTAAGGACCTTGAGGAGATGTTGCTCGCTGAGAAGAAACTTACTGCAAGCTTCTTTATGCCCAAGATAGTCTTGCTCATTATTGATACCTTCTCTGGATCATTCATAGCTGGTATAGGATTCAATCAAGAGACTGTCAAGGACAAATGCTCTGAAGCTCAACCTTCTTTTAAGAAGGTGTTAGTATCAGGTCCTTCTGCCCATGGACACATAGCAACAGCACTCAAGAGTAAGGGAAAAGCTGCTTCTACAAATCATGTTCCCAAGAAGGTGAACCAACAAGTGGTGAGACCAGCTCCACTCCACACTCACACCTGTGAGGTTCACCCAAGACCTGTTTGGTCAGTTGTCTTCCCTCCTACTCACCAACACTCCCACCCCACTCAGATGGTGAGGCAGAATAGAAGATATAACAGATATGAATATTGGTGCTATGGGAAAGTAGGCCACTTTGCCCTGGACTGTTGGTTCAATGCAACAGGACCCAATGCAAAGAGAATGCTGAACCCTTAGTGGTGTGGTGTTCCATTTTATCTTCCTAACAGGAACCAAGGACCCAAACCATATTGGGTACCTAAGGGTAATTAACTTTTCTTGCAGGTATGTCCAAATGCCAACCAATATCTAATCTAGTATTTGGACAGTGGCTGCTCCAGGCACATGACTGGAGTCGGGAAGTATCTAAGAAGCTTCACCCCTGTGGAGAATGGAGCAATATTGATCTTTGGAGGTTCAGAAATGGGGGTGACAAAGGTTATGGTAATATTTCTTATGGCTTAGTTACCATCACAAAGGTAGCTTATGTTGAGGGATTGAAACATAATCTCATAAGCATAAGTCAGCTTTGTGATCTAGGTTTTGTTATCATCTTCCACAAGGGTGTGTTTAATTAAGAAGTCTTTACATCCTGAGGCTACCTTAATTGGCACTAGGAGAGGTAACATTTACTGCTTAAATTTCTTTAATGCAAATTCTTCCATGCCTATGTGTCTTGTAGCTAATGACATAGAAGCTCTATGTGTACAATGGCACAAGAGACTTGCACACATTAACTATAAGACTATATGCAAGCTTTTCTCACAAGACCTGGTTAGAAATGGACCTAATATTACTTGCATCAAGAAAGGTCCCTGTCAAGCTTGCCAACTTGGAAAGCATACAAGGACCATCTTTAAAAGCATATCTGACAAAGATTCCTTTAGGTGCTAATTTCTATTGCACATGGATCTATTTGGTCCTATGTCAGTTCTCAGCTTAGGAGGGAAGGCATACACCCGTGTAGTAGTTGATGATTACTCAAGGTTCACTTGGGTGTTCTTCCTTAAAAGGAAGTTAGATACCTTAGATATCTTGAAGAACTTTGTCAGGCAGATCCAGAATGAGATGGACTATACTGTGGTCAAATTCAGAAGTGACCATGGTACAAAATTTCAGTCAGGAGCCATGATAGAATTCTTGAACTAGATATCTCCCAAGAATTTTCCTCACCTAGAACACCTCAACAGAATTGGGTTGCAGAAAGGAAAAACAGAACCTTGATATAGGCAAGTAGGACAATGCTAAGTGACTCCTCTCTACCAGAATATTTCTAGGCAGAGGCTGTCAATATTGCTTGTCATGTGTTAAGCAGGGCCTCCATCATCAAAGACCACAAGAAGACTCCCTATGAACTGATCAAAGGAAGAAAACCTACCTTATCCTACTTCAGGATCTTTGGTAGTAAATGTTATGTCCTTAATAATGGGAAATCCAAGCTAACCAAGTTTGCTGAGAAAAGCAGCGAGGGTATTTTTGTTGGCTACAACTCCTATTGCAAGGCTTATAGGGTGCACAACATCAATACCCAAGCAGTTAAAGAATCTGTACATATTGTATTTGATGAGACTAGCCTTATACATAAAGGCTGGTCTAGTTCTTTAGTGAATGTAGGTACAGTACAGAAAATGGAAAAGTTATCCATTGAAGACAAGGCTGAGACCTCAGTTAAAGATAAAAACCACTCAGTAATAGTTAAAATTGAAGAAGATGTTGTGGAAGGCTCAGAAACAGCAAAAGAAATGCAACCTGAAGAACCTGCCACAGCAGAAGTCCCCAGAATACTGCCAGTTGCCTTGAGACAAGTGAGAGATCATCCTCAAGAGCAAATAATAGGAGATGTCAACCTAGGAGTGCTGACAAGGAGCACAGCTGTGAATGAAGCATTGTACCTGAGTTTTCTCTCTCAAATTGAACCTAAGAAATTTGAGGAAGCAAATCAGGACCCATTTTGGATTGCAGGAATGCAGGAGGAGCTGAACCAATTTAAGAGATACAAAGTATGGAAGCTGGTTCCAAGACCCCAAGGATAGAATATTATAGAAACTAAGTGGGTCTACAGAAATAAATTGGATGAGAATGGTGTCATCACTAATAATAAAGCAAGGCTAGTGGCAAAGGGATATAGACAAGAAGAGGGGATTGTCTTTGATCAGACTTTTGCCCATGTAGCCAGACTGGAAGCGATTAGACTGTTCTTGGCCTATGCAGCCTATCAAGGATTCAAAGTCTATCAGATGGATGTGATGTCAGCCTTTCTGAATGGTGACCTCAAAGTAGAAGTCTATGTTGAACAGCCTTCTGGTTTTGTTGATTCTACTTATCCTGACTATGCATATTTTCATAGAAAATCCATGTATGGATTAAAACAGGCACCTAGAGCATGGTATGAGATTCTATCAAACATTATCATTGAGAACAAATTCTCCAGGAGAAAGATTGATATGACATTGTTCCTAGGGGAAGTTAAGGGAAAAATTTTGCAAGTGCAGATCTATGTAGATGACATTATCATATCTTTGGCTCTACAAATGATAATCTCTGCAAAAAGTTTGCCAACTTGATGCAGTGAAAGTTTGAGATGAGCAGTATGGGTGAGCTCAAATACTTCCAAGGTCTCCAAGTGAAATAATCTGAAGATGGAATATTCATCTCACAGACCAAGTTCACTAGAGAGCTAGTCAAGAAATTTGGATTGGAGAGTGCTTCTTCTATGAAGACTCCAATGGGAACCAATGTGTCTCTAGACAAGGATGGGAAGGGAATACCCTTTGATGAAACCAAGTACAGATGCATGATTGGATCTTTGCTATACCTAACTGCAAGTAGGCCTGACATAATGATTGCTACATGTGTTAGTGCTAGATATCAGGGGAACCCTAAGGAATCTCATCATGTCTCTGTCAAGAGAATCTTAAGATACCTAAAGGGTACATCAAATCTTGGTCTATGGTACCCTAGGAACAATGGGTGTGAACGGACAGGCTACTCAGATGCAGATTATGCAGGATGCAAAGAAGATAGGAAAAGTACCTCAGGGACATGCCAATTTCTCTGAGGAAGACTGATCTCTTGGAGCAGCAAGAAGCAGACAAGTGTAGCAATCTCCACAATAGAATCAGAATACATCTCCGATGGGAGCTGATGTGCTCAACTATTATGGATTCAGCATCAACTTGAAGACTACAATCTAATGATGACCAAAACACCCTTATTTTGTGACTCTTCCAGTGCAATCTCAATTGCTAAGAACCTTGCCTCACACAGCAAGACTAAGCACATTGAGATCAGGTATAACTTCATCAGGGAGCATGTGGAGAATGAAGATATCACCCTGGTGTTTGTTCCCATAGACAAATAAGTGCCTGATATATTCACAAAGCCCCTAGATGAAGCTAAGTTTAACTTCTTCAAGTTCCAATTAGGGATGTTAAATGTAGAGTAATTTTCAACTAACTGTTCACTAATCATTCTTCATATGTTAGTAAGAAGAACACTCATGTCAAGTGCTGAAGTAGTCTGATAAGAAAGGCTACCAAGTGCCAAAGTCGGACAAATATCGAATATTGGTCATGACGACACAGGCTCAAAGACTTGCAAACAGTGACTACATGGTCTATATTGAAAGAGTCAAAAAGGGGGAGAAAGAACATAACCTGGGAGAAAGAATATGACCTAGAAGATGCACTAGTCAAGGGGGAGAGTTCAGAGGAATCAGATGAAAAGGAAAAAAGAAAGGAGATCTCAAAAGTAGGGAGAGTAAAGAAAAGATACATCACATCAAGGGGGGATACTAGCTCGGGAAGATGCAAAAGCTAAGGTGAAGGTAACTATGTTAATGTTCACTGCATAAACAAAAAGTGCACAGTGTACCTCTGAGATTCCTCTATAGGGGGCTGAATAGAGATTTAAAAATTATTCCTATTCTAACTGTGAGAACAATAAAATATTCTAAGGAATTATACACAAGCAAGATCTCAGACAGAATAAATTAGTGCTGGAATATAAAGTAGAAAATAATAATGTAAACTAGCTATGAGGAGGGACAGCATAGAAAATTATCAATCCAGAAGACACATAGATTTTTATAGAAGTTCCCCAAAATGTGGGTACTCCCCTCTTCTACCACCTGGTCGGGATGCACCACTGTGCCTGGGTCTTTTGGTAAGGAGACTCTTAGAACCACTGATCTTTTGACAAGGAGATCATGTACCACCAGATCTTTTTATAAGGAGACCTTGAACCACTGAATCCTTTGAAGTGGGATTAACAAAAAACTCTTTTACAAAAGGGAAGGAGAAAGTGGAATAAGAATGTTGTAGGAATTCTGTTTTCAGAATTCTTATGATGCCTGTATGAAGAACAACTTCTTGTATCTATTCACAGGATCTGCTTTTGATGAACTTCTGCTTATGATGGTGATGATTTGTAGAAGCTATGATTGTCAGATCCTTCTATCTTCTTTCTGATTGAACTCTGGATGCTATAAGATTGTGATGTTGAGCAGCCTTGTTCTGTTCTCTTCTTAGAGAGAAGAAGAGCACCAGATATTCCTTCTCTATATTTTTCTTCTATTAGGGTTCCTGTGAGAGAGAGGAAAAAGAAGGAGACCCAATAGAACAGTATAGACGATTGTGATGAGTGCCACAATTTTCTCTTTCTTTTGTTGTTGTTTATTGCCCCATTGTTGAATTTGAATTTGGTCTCTTTTAGGTAAGTCCCGAAGGGTATATTTGTCTAGACAATAAATCCTTCCTTCCATCTTTAAATCCCACCCGTCCACCAACATTTAAAGCTTGTTTCTAATAAAGCTTTTCTCTAACCTCAGTTAATTCTTTATTCCATTTGAGGCAAATTAAGGAACCGTTGGGGAACGGTCTTGAGAGAGGTGGGCCATGAGAGAGGGTCAAAAATGATAGCTGAAAAGGTTTCCCTTTTCATACTATATTCGACGTAGCGTCGAGTTCACTTCCTCTCTTATCGAAGCACCTTCGAGTTCCTATAGGAGCAGCTTCGAATTCATCCTTGCTCTGACTGAACTCTGCTAGTCGATGTTGCGTCAATACCCAATCGACGTAACCGTTGAGTTGAAGATATGATCCTGAGCTTCATTTTCTGCGTTGAGATGAAGTCGGCGTTGCGTCGACTTTAGATTACTTAGACAGATACTTCCTTTTGCGTCGAGTTAAAGTAGAAGCTGCACTGACTTCCTCAAGTGCTCCGACATGACCATGGCCCTTGCGTCGATATCTATTCGACAATCTGTCTACTTGGGATACTTCGACAGAAGGGTGACCTACTTAGACTTCTAGTCAGAGTAGCGTAGACAATAATTCGATGTTGCGTCGATTTCTATTCGACGCAAATATTGACTTTGCCCATATTGTGCTTCTCTTGATCTGGTCTTGACGCCCTAGGTTGAGTGTGACTTCCTAAGACATCTAATGACCAGATTACCCTCGCTATATAATGGGTAATTCAATCCTAAGAAATAAAATCACCTTTAGGTAATTTTTTAAGTTAAATCAAAGGGATTTTTCCCAACAATCTCCCCTTATATACCTTATCAAATTTTACAAATTCAATAAAGTGATTTTACTTGTTTCTTTGCATAAATACACATAAATGCATATAAGACATCCTGGACATAAAAATGAAATGCATACAAGAAAGCATTGGTATATATAGAAAATAACATATTATTTTTCACAAATCATTCTAATGTCAAGTAATATGTAGATATCCAGAGCTATTTTTCAGGAGAAATATTTTCTTATAGAGTACCTCATTGCTCCTTCTTAGGGGTTTTTCTTTTTCTTGAAAATACTTTTGAGGAGACTTTCCTTGATGCAATCTTCAAAGGCTCATCATTTTCTTCAGTAGTGTCTTTGGGATGCTCCCCCTGACTTTGTGCATTTATTTTAGCTTCCTGGGCTGCTTCCTCAGCAATATGTGATATTTCATCTAGTGGATTTTTATCCTGAATCTCATCCTGAGCTACAAATGTGCTTACAGCTGCCATTTCTGCATCTAGATCCCTTTGAACATCTGCCATATCTTTGTCAGTTATCTCCCCCTGAACAGATAGGAGGTCACCTTGATCTACTGCTTCTTTTTCTACTTCATTCAGCTTCTCTGTTATCTCCCCCTGATCTGCTGGAAGCTCCCCTGGTCTTCTTGATTGGATTGCTCAAGATTTAACTTTTCTGGGAGCTCCCCCTGAATCTGTGCATCATGAAATATGGTCATTTTGTCAGGAGCAGGCTCATTATCAGCATTCCTTTTACCCTGTTCACTCATATCAAGAACATGTCTTTCTTCCTCTGAGATGTTCTCCCCCTTCTTGACCTTGCTGGCCAGTGAGGTTAAGAATTCCTTTGTGACCATGAAGGAAGTTATAAAATCCTTTAGGCTCTGGAGAGTTCTTTTAAAAGTTAATAGCTCAGCCTCCATTTGAGAGTGTTGTTGGATCTTGAGGAGCCCTTAGAGGGGGGTGAATAAGGGTTTTAAAAACTTATGTTATATTTTGAAATATTAGAAAAGATAAGATATTACTTTAAAGATGAAATCAAGTAATATAAATGAGAGACATGATTTTATTAACTTGAGATATAAGATTACAAAACTTGATTTCTTATGACGCTAGAAATCGTAGGCGATAAAGTAAAATCACTTTTTGTTTTCTATACCGACTTGTATCCCCACGAACCGGTTGGCTTTAGCCGATCTCTCCCCAGATACGGCCTCAAGCTGCTCTAGCTTTCCTATCCCCAGAAAGGCCTCGAGCACCCCCCTAGATCTACTCCCTAAACCTAGTCACCAACACGAGGTGAATTCCTCCCTAAGTCCTACCCAGACCTAGTCGCCAACACGAGGCAAATTCACAAACCGATTACAACGATAAAATAAAAAATACAAATACAAAAGACAAATATGAAACTCCCTATGAGGTAATCTAAAGGAGACGCCGAAGAATTGATGAAGATTATTGAAGTCCAAGCGTGTGTTCTTCGCAATGATTTAGCGTGTTGATCCAAGCCTCCTTCGATTCCACCTTTTGAAATTAAGTGGGAGATGTGTTGGTCTAGAAATATGGCCCTCTCAGAGTTTTTGAAGTGCTGGAATAGGGCTCTTGGAAATCAGCAGCTAGAGAAGACGAAATCCACCTTTTTATAGGACTGGAAGCTAATGTCGGCGTTAAGAGTAAACGTCGGGTGTTGACTTAGTATAGAAATAAGTTGATGGCTCAGATCTTCAAAATAGGAAGGAGATTCTGCATCTTTGAAAATTTTCATTTTAGGCAACCTTAACGCCGGCGTTGACTCTAACGCCGGGCGTTGAGTCAAATTATTCCTAAAATGCTCCAGCAATCACGGCAGCTTCCCTCCATTCATTTTGAATCTTGGCAGGAATAAAAGATAATGTCGGTGTTAAGAGTTAACGTTGGGCGTTGAGTCAAATCATTCCTAAATTGCTCCTTCAATCACGGCTACATTCCTCCTTGCCATAATCATCGATCGTTAACGCCAGTGTTAAGTCATAACGCCTGGCGTTAAGCTTCTTTCTATTTTTATTCAGTCGGCAAGCCATCCCGTCGATCAATAACCCATCCCATCAATCGGTAGACCATCCCATCAATCGCTAACGCCCAGCATTAAGACCTAATGCTTGGTGTTAGACATCTTTCAATCTTTCTACTTGTGGATAGTACCAGACCAATATTGCAGCAACCTGGCGTCATATCTGTTCAAACCTGCATGCTAAAACACAATGGCAAACAAGATCAAATACAAGAAGGATTTGTTATTCTCAAATCAAAGGGATGCGGAAAACCATGTTCCAACAATCTCCCCCTTTTGAGAATAACAAATCCAATAGAGATAACTCATATTCATATATAAGATATGTGTTTTTAGAAGTATATATGACACAAAGCAATCATAGAGATAATACTAAGAGTTATAGTTCATTGAACATTGTGCTCCCCCTACTTAATTGCTCCCCCTTAGTGTATGCACCCATAGACTAGACTCATGCTCCCCCTTAATCTAGTGAATCCTACTCCTTGTGATTTCATTTTATTCTCCCCATTTTGTTATTAGCAAAAGTGGGTGGAGTGTAATAAAAAAGAGAGGGCAAAAAGTAGAACATAACTAAGAGAGAAAGTAAAAGTTTTGTTTTAACAGAAGGTAAGTCGTGATCGAGCTAAGGGAGAGAGTGGCACAACGGAAAAAATATATGATAAGCGTGAAAGAACAACATTCCATGATTTTACCAAAGAAATTCTACCACTTGATTTTCAAATTAAATTTTAAGTAGAATATTACTTGTTGAATGCAATATTTTTTTGACAAGTACAAGTGAAAGACAAATCCTTAGAAATAAGCATGAGAACACATGGTAAAAACCACATAGTCAAATAGGAATGCGGAAAGATAAAACAAAGTTATTAAGATTTATATTTTTCTAATAGTTTGACCATTTCAACAATATATCTAGACTCTTCACATTTGAGCATTGGAACTTTGAAAATTTTCATAACAAATAGGCAAGCATAAATCAATATATTCAAAAAGATAATAACTACAATGTAACCAATTCGTATTTCAAGTAAAGAAAATATTGTAGAAATCATGCATTGCAATCTAGTGCTTTTACTAAAGTTTTTAGAGAATTATGTAATTTTTCATCAGGATCCAATTCTCATGAGTAGAAGCTTTATGAAAAACAATTATGTGTGCATAAAGTGTTTAGATAAAAGTATACAAGTGAAATAATCAAAACACATGGCATATGTAATGAAATAGTAACAACAATATTAAGATTGCAATCATATAATTACTTTCACACATTAATGTTAGAATAAAATTCAAAGCACGTAAAAGGAGTACAACTACCAAGGTGCTTCACCCACACAATGCTCATTAAGACTTATCAGGGAGCGAAGTATTTCTTGGGGGATCGCATAAGCATTTTTATAAAAATTTATTTTAGTGATCCGGTGTACTAATAGAAGTGATAAAAAAGAGTATGTTTGCACAAGACACTTTACAATTCTTTCCAAGGTGCTCAACCTCACAATGCTCATTAAGACTTATCAGGAGGGTGAGTAGTGCTTGGTGGAGTTATCTTTGGCATTTTATTTCAGATTTTTATTTTGGGTCAAAGGTCTCCGAATTCATTTGTTGTTGCAAACATTAATATTATTGAAATAACACTTCTATGTGTGCAAGAAATTTATTTTTGAAAGACGGTGTAGGTAATTTAGATATACAACTTAATGTGTTAAAACAATTAGACTACACAATCATACAAGACTAAGATTATGAGCACATGTAGATTACCAAAATAGTGAGTGTATAAATCATTGATTAACAAAAAGCATTACTCATACTTAGAGGCATGCTAGGCAATCATACACAATTATCTATAGACTATTTCATTGCACATAATCAGATTAAGGTCAAGGCATGACAAAAACAATGTTTAGAAAATTTGAAATAAAAATTAGACATTGAAGACAATCTTTAAGTGTAAGCCAAAAATCAATTTTGACCATTTGAAACAAAAATGACTAAGATGTTTGCTCTTGTGAAGTCTTATAGTCAAACCATAATTTTGTAAAGAGTTAAAGCAAAACAAATAACTAAAACATATTTTTGATCATTTTGAATTATTTGAATTTTTTTTGTATTTTGGAATAAAACAATAAAATTAATAACAAAATAATTTGAAATCAGACAAAATAAATTGAGAAAAATTAATAGAAAAATACCAGAAATATGCTAGAGAAAGCAGAATTGCAATTTGGTCAAAAAGGCTAACACGCCTGTCATTAACTAGTTAATGCCCAAATAGTACTCTGCTTTTTTGAGAGTTTTAAAAAAAATTCTTTGGAATAGGTAGTATGTATATAGACCTTCTTAGTGTAGAAATTTCAGAGAAGTTGGAAATGATAAGAAGGCTATTTAAGCATGTTTTATTTGTTCAAAAATAGTTTTTTATTTTTATTTGGTTTTCATATATTTGTGTTTTACAAGATCATTAGAGCTCAAAAATGATAAGATATGCAAAACACAACATAAGCATGTTCGATCAAAATAAGAATGCATGAATAATATAATGATAAAGAGTGCATGCAAAACATATGATATAGGTATGTCCTAGATTATAATACCCTAACTATATGTCTACACACTAGCCCCGTACTAAGTGACGGAAAGGCATGAGGAGCTGCACACATGTCGTAGGATGGGTGTTAATCCCATATGCACACACTAGAAAATGCTCAACCTAGCACACTTTCCCCTAGTGCCTCGCAAGGCCCCAATGGAACACTCCCCAGTTAAGGACAAGACATGACTAGAGGTTAGGTCTTCTAATGCACACAATCCTACGCCCTCGCTATTGTGAGACACATAATGTGGGTGAATGATCATGGACATCCTAAGCATTTTGTATCACTATAACAAAATACACTTTTACTAAGGACTAAAAACCTTACAAAAGGTAACTAATACCGTTACACAAAGTTTTTATAACGACATTTACTTTATGTTACGACCGTTACCTAAAGCTCGACGCTAATAGTTCTCGTAACGAATTTTTGTTTGTCGTTACAAATAATTTATTCGTGACAAACATTACTTCCTCACAATAAGATGAGTTATAGTAAAGAATATTTCGTTACAAATGTTTGACTTATCCCCACTAAAGAAATTATATTTATATATCAAATATATGAATATTTTGTTACAAATGTTTGATTTCTTCCTCACTAAAAATTTATATTTATATATCAAATATATTGAAATTAATTTATCACTATAAATAATTATAAAAAACATTACTCCGTTACAATAAGTTGTATCATAGCCAATCAATACACACAAATATTAAATTAATAAAAAGAAAACACATTACAAATATTAAATTAATAAAAAGAAAACACATTACAAATATTAAATTTGAAATACATGTAGTTGCTAGATAGAGTACAAGTGTCATCTCATCTATAACAAAACAACATTACATAACAACAATAAGATCAAAATTTTTTACAAAACACATCAACTTCTACACTTTCCGACTAATGCATCTTCTTCCGTCACTTTTCGTCCAAAGCTCCAACTTGATCCCTAGAAATAAAAGAGAGCAATTATTAAAGGGGGCAACAACACTTTAAAGGAGGCAAAAAGGTAATATAAAGAGGATTCATGGGTGTGATGTGAAAATGTGTAAGCTTTACAAGGCATAAAGGTTTAAAATTAATACTTAAATGCAGTTTAATACATATATAGTTCATTTGATCATTACAATACATAAGCGTTGAATAATATAGCTGAATAAGCAGTAGAAGAACCCTAAACATGCAAGTTCATTTGAATAATACAATGATAGCTGTATTTTATAATCTAGTACATTGGATAGTTTGAGGTTTGGGCACTATAAAAGTGATCAAGGAAAAGTAAATAATCAATAAGAAAATAAAACCAGCGGCCTCAGAAAGTGGTGTTCAAAACCCATAAAGAAAACTAACAAGCCTAAAAGCGGCAACAATCGCTAAGTAAAAGTGCATAAACATAACCATCATTGGCCAAAAATAGAAAATTTAGTGCACAACCACAACGCTCGGCAGTGGAAAAAATTACAGCATGTATACCTGGAGAACCAAACCCACCAACAATACAAAACATAGCAACATACACTAAAAAACCAACCAGGCATACTCAATTGTTATTATTGTTTTAGGAAAGATAACCAGCGACCTCAGCAAGTGAGTGTTAAAAACCCATCACAAATGCTACCTGGCCTAAAGGCGGCAACAATCTCTAAGTAAAAGTGTATCACCATAACCATCATTGGCCAAAAATAGATAATTTTGTGCACAACCACAACAACCGGCAGTGGAAAAAATTATAGCATGTGTACTTCGAGAACCAAACCCTCCAGCAAAACAAAAACATAGTTGAATGCATAGAAAACTGTGACATGTTGTTCCGCCACATAAATGGAAATTGTTGAAATATAGAAATTTAGTTAATGTTTAAAAAACATGAGAGCAGAACATCCATACATACACAATCCATAGACACACACACACTAAATAAAAATAAACATACATTAAAACACGCAAACACACCATCTATACACAAACATCCATACACACACACCCCATAGAATGCGCAAATACACACACACACACACCATCCAGTAGTTCACAAAATCACACATACATTAATAAAATTCATTAGTGAACTACTTACAGCAGTTCACTGAAAATTAGAACTGCTGGAGCAGTTCGCTGAATTCAGTAAATTGTTGGAGTAGTTCCCTGAATTCAGTGAACTGCTAGAAAGCAGTTCACTGAATGATTCAGTGAAATGCTTCCAGCAATTCACTGAACTCAATGAACTGCTTCCAGCAATGTCATAAGTATTGTGTCTGCAGGTTCAAGAGAAAATGTGTATAATAGGAGCAACAATCAAATGAATAAATATGAATGATAATGACAAAGACATTATTGTGGTGAATATTAAATGATAGGTTGACCTCATATAGTTCAAGATCTTCACTTGGTGAAAAGCCAGCCATTTTATTAAGTTTCGTAAGAATTTCAGCGGGCTTTCCAAGTGCTCTAACAAAGAGCCTTCCCGCATACCTATGTTTATTAAAAAAGTGGATGACCATACATATACTAAAAAATCTTACTAAGACCTCGAATCAAAAATAAATAAATATATAATTACCTTAGCTCTTCCTTCACAGGATCGAAAAACTTGAAAAAGGTAATATGTCTTCCTTAGTCCTGTCAGGGGGAGGAATAAGACCTGAATCCTGAATAAAAACAAAAACAATATATAGAATAAACTTAGATAAACAAACACATACAAAAAGCATGCGCCCCAAACACATTACTAATACCACTACTAACTAGAAGGTTAAAAGCAACTCAAGCTTTAGTAGGTATAATTACCTCTATAAACTTAAAATGCACATAATCAATCTAATATGCACCCATAGATAAAAATTTGTCTAATACACATGACTAGAATGCTGATAGAAAAACAAGATATAAGCACATTACATCTAACAATTCTAGATTAAACAAAGTAGAGCGATTATGATATGTACATCATTTTTTCCCTAGAAGTACTAGTTTAAGTGCATGTTCTGCAGTAATAGTTCGCTCCAAAAAAGGTAACAGCTATTCAGCTAAAATTTTATGCAACAAATACTTATAGACTATGTTTCTTATGGAGTGGTCAATGGCCTATTGGGCCAGAATGTATAGTTTTGTCTCTTGGCCCATAACTAAATACGTTGGAATTGAACTAGAATACCAAATTCTTTGGCCACCTCCTCCTGCATGTTACCAATATGAAGGTGTAGTTGTCAATGATCTAGTAAAGAAAAGTCAAAAGAATCAAATATAAAAACAATGAATTCACTGAATGATTCAGTGAATTCTGACTGATAGTTGAAGATATTTATTTAAGTATTATTTAAGCATATTGTTTTTCATCCATTGCAATCCTAGTGTTGTTTAAATATGATCCAATAATCATGGAGTAAAAATACAAACAGTCGCAATAAATTCCAATTCAAATTGGCAATTATAATAAAACATATATCATAATTTATGGTTGCAGAATTATTAATTTGCATAGCTTTCTCTTGTGATGTGCTAAAGCAATGTCACTAGTATCACTTGAATTATATGCGCGCATGTACAGAATTTGGAATAAGTCATGCAGGAATAAACATCTAATATGCAAACATTTTAACTCAATCTTGATACATGCAAGTACATATTCATGTAGAAGTAATTGTAAAAAAATCACACCCAAGAATACACAAACACAGGCACTTGAAGAACACCAAAATATGAAGTGCAAGAAATGCTTTGAGTAGAAATAAACAAGGTCTACTACAAACTTCTCATACGCATACAACCATACATGAAAATATGAGAAATGCAAGTACTAACACATTCCCACTGTAGATCTGAAATATACGCTTCAAACCTAGCCTTGAAAGATAGATCCAATAATCTGGGCTGCTATGTAGACTGAGAAGACGAAGCCGGCTGCACCTTGCCAAAACTAAAGATGGAAGGACACAATTCACTGATTGCCCTCCCAACATTTAAACTTGTTCTTGGATTGTTAACCAGTTTGCACTTTAATATTCAACAGTAATACACTCACAAAAACATATACATTGTCCATCTATACAATTGGTTAAGTCCTCTTTCTAATAAATTTAACTCAAAAGAACTCAAAACATTTTGTTTATGTACTTATAAAAGTATTGGAACAAGTAATGAAACTAAAAGTGGTGGTCAACAGGAACTGGAATAATGATCTTCACATGCAACCTGCAAAAATAGGAAAATGGCATGATAATTGATGGCAAGCTATGCCATAAAAAACTCCCATATAGTTTGAAAAAATGTCATGCTGATGTAATTATCATTCAAATACCAATAAAAGAACTACTTTTGCAAATTCAATGCACTCAATTTTATGGACTACAAGACCAAAACTAACAGAAAAGAACCTACATTGAAAGGCAAAAATATAAAGTCCCGCAAATGGAGCTGCTTGTCTTATAGTATAACATAATGCATTCATCTATATTCCACTAAGTCATTTGTATAGAATAAGTAGTATACTGACTCCTAACTCTGACTTGCTAATGGCTGAGCAAAAGAAACAACAAAAAACTCATACAAAGTGAGTACAAGATGGTCACCCCAAAATAATCATGTTGTGGTTGTCAATTAAAAACTTCCCTGTTCAAATCAAAATAATAATATGAACATAACTCAATTTTAACATCTTATCTTGCAATCAATCATGGAAACTGTAAAGGAATGAGGCCATTCAGAGAGACTTCTCTGTTTGGATCAAGAGAAAAATCTAATTATCAAATATCATAGTGCGAATTTGAGTAATCAATCAGGTACTTATTTTCATTTTTGAGATAGAACAAACAAGTTTATAACTTTCACTAAAAGAAAACATTGTCGAATGAACTCACATTGACAGCAACAACCATTAGAGCAATGCATGACGATACAAAACTAGCTAAATCAAGCCCGCCATGAATCTATTCCATGTTTACCAACTCTTCTTGAGCATAATAGAGCAAAATAACTTCAAAAAATAGATAAATTAAGAAAAGAGGATGAAAATAAGCCATGTTTATAACCAGCTCTCCTTGAGCAGAATAGATTAAAATAAATTCAAAAAATTGATAAATTGAGAAAAGAGGATGAAAATAATCCATCAGAAACTAGATTTATGTATTTCTTACATTTTATTCCCAAAATTTCCTCTTTACAAGGGGACTGGGAAAATCTAGAGAAATCTAAATGTACAAAGTCATTTAGATGTGGGGAGTTTGATGCATGTATAATACTCTTATTAAGAGAAGATAGAAATATGCACGATAAAAAGATGCAGGCAATGGAAAATAGAGGTTTTAAAAATCAAGAAAAGGCAAGAAGGCTTCACCTTATATTATGGAAACAATTTGTAAACTATGGCTTTTTATGGGAGGTTGATTTCTACTTATATTTTAAAGCAACATAGTTATTATGAGTTTTAACTTTTAATTGTTCTACTTTAAGATAGATTCATTATGGCATTATTAGGCAACTGGCATGAATGATAATATTTATTAGTTGATAATGCTAGAATGATGGGTTTGAATGCCATAGGATTAATAGTGATGATGTTGCATGTATTCAATAAATAGAATTTCAATTTATAGACCTAGAATGAATTGATGAAAGTTGGTTCTAGGGTGTACATAGAGATGAGATACATGCACACACATTAACTAATTTATGATAATGATCATAACCATATGTTGGAAGCAAATATGATATTTTGTAGTTATGTTTAATATTTGAATTTAAAAGATCTTTTGATTTTGCATGATCATTAATTTTATCACATTGAAATTTAGGTACTCGTGATTAATTATTCATAATGAGGTAGGTGAAGTATGTGAAACCATTCATATTCAACCTTTTCAAAATATCATAGACAAAGATTGTAAGGTGAATAATAAATATAATGAGAAAATATTTTTGGTTATTTTGAAAAGTTTTTGTAAATTTTCACTTTGAATTTTTAATTATTAACCACAATATATATATATAATTTTCTTGACTTTCAAACTTTCATTGTCCGATTTTTCTTTCGCATAACATGGCATGATATAACTAGCATAGACATTTTATAGTGAGTGATGATGCTACATGAAAAGTTATGATAACAAGGTGCAATATTATGTGAAGCATATAATAGATTTGCATATATTAAACATGGAGCTTCAACCTAACTATTCATAGACCTAGAATGATGAGATTTAATCTTATGAGTTATTTTCAATAGGTATAAAGTTGATTCTAAGGTCATTGGAATGGTACATAGGAGCATGTGATGTACAATCCTTTGACAAAAAAAAATTGCTGAAAAATGAATAACTGAGATAACTTCTAAACGGAGTTGAGTTTTGGCAGTTTTGAGGGTCGAAATGAACTCAAATGACCAAAGATGGTTTGCCATTGCATAGATCTTCTCGACCTCATTCCGAAAGTTATTATGGGCAAAAATCGGATAAGTGGATCAAAAGTTATGATCGTTTCAATTTTGTGTCAAAATCTCGCATATTTTTGTAAATTTAATTTTGGTTTTTGTTTAAAAACATATGATTTTTGCAATTTTTCAATTCCAATTTTTCATGATTATGATTAAACATATTAGGGGCTATTTCAATGACACAAATATATTAAATACATAAGCAAAACTTGCGCATTTTGTAATTTTAGCCTAATACTCCTAAAATACCTTTTAAATCCATTTCGACAATTATTTCATTAGTCTTAATTATATCATATGACAAATTTAGAGTTTGATTTATGATGATTGGAGACTTTTATAGGCAATGGATTTAGTGGGGTGAAAACAAAAAGGATTAGTAGATCACTTGAAAAAAATGATATGACTGTTTATTCAATTTTATTCAATTTGTTTTATTAATGAACTTTGGCTTAATATGAGAAAGTCAAATCACAAGTTATGTAAAGTAATCATACCATGTTGATTCAACAAAAAGAAAATAAACAAACAAGGGGAAGGTTTAGCATATCATAAAGTGGAGTAATAATATTTCATTTGTACTTAATTTCTACTTCATACGAATGATAGGACTCTAACAAATGAGAGATTTCGGTATCCAAAGAGGACCGGGTGAGGCGGTTCCTTTAGGTACCCAAATACATCATGTTTGATTTTGGGGATATATTAATGAATCAGCCCTTTTGAGTGGAATTAGTATTCCATGTTTAGCTTTGGGCCTCCATTCAAATCTTGGTTTAATAGTATTTTTATGCATCAAATTTCCATTATGATTGTCTTAATTTTGAAGAGCATAATTGTAATGATGATTGAAAATATTTTTCATAGGAAATTTGTGCACTTCTATTTTTAAGTTGGGAGAAGAATGATTTTGTAAATAATTGTGATTGGGATTTTGATTTACAAAGACTTTGTGTTCCTTACTCCCATTTTTAGGTTTAGTCAAGACATTCATATTCAACTTGTATTTAGATATTACTTGATATTGTGATTTTATGTTTTAAATTTTATAGTCTTTACACATAGCTCAATCACTTTTTAAAGTTGAATTTTCTAAAGACAATTTTTCATTATGTTCTTTTACAAAAAGAAGTTTCTTTTCAAGTTCCTTTTATTTTTCTTTTAATCATTAAATTCTATACAATGTGTAAAATTTTTAATTAAAGAGACATGGGTAGAACTAGATAAATTAGAATTTGATTCTTAACTAATTTTTGCCTTTAAATCTTTATTTTCTACGTGCAATTTGCAATTAGCATTTTTTAATTTCTTAATTTTGCGCTTTATAATTTGTAGCAATTGTAATGTAGAAATAGAATTACACATAATACGAGATTTTGATTTCCTTACAGCGCTTGTGGATGATGCGATATTTGAACATATAGGTCCTTTTTCTTTTTCATCTTCCACATCCAAACGGGAGTTTCCATCATCCCTTCCGCTTGATGTGCCTTTCATGGATCCATCATGTGAGGTGCCTTTTTGAACTTTTGTGCAAGCTTGTATGTTCTCCAAGTCTTGCGTTTGTTCCATACCTGCAGAAGGAGAATCATAAGTTCTTTCAAGAAAACTCCTAATTTTATATGCGGTAGGTAAATTATAAATAAGTTTGAAAATATTTTGATCTAGCGCACAAAATAAACTATTTATATATTTTGCATTTAAAACAATTTCGTTTCTAGTTAGTACGCTAGGTGGCTTTTCAATAGTAATATTCTAAACTTTTTCATTTAAGGATTTAAGAAACGTTTTCATTAATATTTTCCACCCTTTATAACTTTTGCCCACAAATAAAGGTGGTGATAATACTTTTTCATTTATATTAAAATTTTCCCCACTAGTAGGAGCGAGATCATGATCAAGAGACGCCATTATTCCCGGTTGTTAAGCCGATTAGGAATAACCTAGCTCTGATACCACTTGTTGGATCTTGAGGCGCCCTTAGAGGGGGGTGAATAAGGGTTTTAAAAACTTATGTTATATTTTGAAATATTAGAAAAGATAAAAGATTAATTTAAAGAAGAAATCAAGTAATATAAATGAGAGACATGATTTTATTAACTTGAGATATAAGATTAAAAAACTTCATTTCTTATGATGCTAGAAATCGTAGGCGATAAAGTAAAATCTCTTTTTGTTTTCTATACGACTCGTATCCCCACAAACTGGGTGGCTTTAGTCGATCTCTCCCCAGATACGACCTCAAGCCGCTCTAGCCTTCTTATCCCCAGAAAGGCCTCGAGCACCCCTAGATCTACTCCCAAGACCTAGTCGCCAACATGAGATGAATTCCTCCCTAAGTCCTACCCAGACCTAGTCGCCAACACGAGGTAAATTCACAAACCAATTACAACGATAAAATAAAAAATACAAATACAAAAGACAAATATGAAACTCCCTATGAGGTAATCTGAAGGAGACGTCAAAGAATCGCTGATGATTGTTTAAGTCCAAGCGTGCGTTCTTCACATTGAGTTAGCGTGTTGATCTAAGCCTCCTTTGATTCCTCCTTTTGAAATAGAGTGGGAGATGTGTTGGTCTGGAAATACGGCCCTCTCAGAGTTTCTGAAGTGCTGGAATAGGGCTCTTGGCAATCAGCAGCTGGAGAAGATGAAATCCACCTTTTTATAGGACTAGAAGCTAACGTCGGCGTTAAGAGTTAACGTCGGGCGTTGACTAAGTATAGAAATAACTTGATGGCTCGGATCTTCAAAACAGGAAGGAGATTCTGCATCTTTGGAAACATTCATTTTAGGTAACCTTAATGCTGGCGTTGACTCTAACGCCGTGAATTGAGTCAAATCCTTCAAAAAATGCTCCAGCAATCACGGCTGCTTCCCTCCATTCATTTTGCATCTTGGCGGGAACCAAAGTTAACGCTGGCATTAAGAGTTAATGCCGGGCGTTGAGTCAAATCATTCCTAAATTGCTCCTTCAATCATGGCTGCATTCCTCCTTGCCATAATCGTCGATCGTTAATGCCAGCGTTAAGTCCTAATGCCTGGCATTAAGCTTCTTTCTCTTTTTATTCAGTCGGCAAGCCATCTCATCGATCGGCAACCCATCCCATCGATTGGCAGACCATCCCGTCGATCTCTAATGCCCATCGTTAAGACCTAATGCTTGGCGTTAGACATCTTTCAATCTTTCTGCTTGTGGATAGTACCAGACCAATATTGCAGCAACCTGGTGTCATATCTGGTCAAACCTGCATGCTAAGAACACAATGGCAAACAAGTTCAAATATAAGTAGGATTTGTTATTCTCAAATCAAAGGGATGCGGAAAACTATGTTCCAATAAGTGTTTTCTGTCAAATCTTCTTCCCTGAGCCCCCCACCTGATCTGCAAATGTGGAGGAGGCAATGGCCACAACTTTGGAAATGATCAACTCAAGATCAATTGTGGGTGGATGAGATGTAGAGGGAGGAGGTGATGGAGGTAGCTCTTCTAGGATAGGGGTGAGAGGATGGTAAACATCAGGTGAGAAATGAATTGAGGGTGGTGGAGGTGGAGCAGGCTGATGATTTGGAATGAGGGTGGAAGGTAGTTGATAGGTTAGTTGAGGAGAGGGCTCAGGTGTTGAAGTGGATAAGAACTGTTGTTGTTGTTGTAGGTGTTGTTGTGCTGGAGTGTCATCCTGATGGATATCTGGAACAGTGTCCAGTGGAGGTGGAGAGTGAGCAGGAGGGATAGCATCCCTTGGAGGGTCTAGTATGTGCCTTTTCTAGATCTTGAAGAGGAGTAGATGGAAGAGGTGAAGCTGGTGCTTGACCAGGCTTTAAAATTTGTCTGGTCCACTTAGAGAATATTCCAATATTTATTCTCTTCTCTGATGGAATTGGCACACCCTTTGACTTACACACACTGGGATAGTGGTGAAGCTGTGTCTGACTCATGATTCTCATGAAAGCATTTTCCGTATGAGCATACTTATGCCCAATCATTCTTAGGAGGCATTTCCCCCAATTAATCCTCTTCTTCAGAACTAGAGCACCCATTATCTGAAGATGTTGCTTTGGAACAGCATCATGTGCTGATATTTTACAGAGCAGAACTTTCCCTACAATATCTGCAATGAATCTGTATTCCTCCCCAAGGTCAATCTTCTTCAGATTGATGGGTTTGTCCTTCTTGAACTGCATAATCTCTAGTGCCCTCTTGGTCTCATCCCCTGATAATTCTTCTGACTCATTTCCTGGAAGAAGATCATAGGTTTGGTTCAATATGTCCTCTGTTATATCTGAACATCTATGTCCGAGATTTTTCCTTTAAGAGAGCCATCCTCTCCTATCTGAGCATTATCTTTGTACTATGTAAGCTCGACATCCAGTATCTTGCATCTGATTAAGATAAGCTTGATTAGCCCGGCCTCTAAAATAAGCCCAGGATGGCTTTGAAGCTTTCTGTCGCAGCATTGAACGAGTTGATGTCCACATCAAATCTAGAGTTAACTTTTGGAGGCGCCATTGGTTGAGATTGGATGTACCTGCAAAGGCAGAGAAAATGAGAGAGAGAACAAGGGAGAGCTGGAGAACAAGAGAGAAAGGGAGCTAGAGGAAGATAATTCAAAAGCGTAAATGTTTTGACGCAGTAATTGCTTAAAAGCAGATGAATCGCCGCTACTTAAGGTTTAGGTCGACGCATCGTCGATAATACTTATTATTTGGTGTGCAAAGCTGTGTCGAGATTGCTTCTAAAAGCACTTATGCGCGCATTGATATATCGACATTGCGTCGCCTAGTACTCGACATTGCTTCGAGACTATTCAGAGACCCTAAGTCGTTGTAGTCATGTCGACGTTATGTCGATTTCTAATCGATGTAACTTTGAATTTAATCAGTAATTAATAAGTCGGCGTATGCGTCGATATGAACTTGACGCTGCGTCGAATTCAATTTGAATTGTCTATTCTGAGTGCTTCTTGACACTAGCGTCGAGTAGAAATCGATGGTACATCGGCTTCTATTCGACGCACCTCCTAATAAACAGATCTATTTCTTTAGAAGATTCTTGATGTTTTACTCAGCAATTTTTATTTATTGAAAATAGAACATAATATAGTGTAATAAATATTAAGGAGGATTCAAGGTAGAAATTACTCCCTTGAATAAGTCTTTTTCCTTAATCAAAATCTACATCTTTCTTCCCACTCCATTTTCTCCTGAGTGGGACCTTTCCTCATTCTACACAAGTAATTTATACTTTAGAAGGAACCCAGGTTACCATGGGCCCTTTGTTTTACCATTGTAGGGTTCAATGAAAGAGTAGAAGGGTCTTTCGTGATACCCTTGGGGATGATGAGGAATGGATTTGCCAAACCTCTTGTCTTGACACTTGAAGTGAGTATAAAATGTATCAAAATATAACAAATCAGCAGAATGTTTGATTATCCTAGGTTTTGTTCTTGCATGTTGGTTATTGTTATTTAACTTCTCTAAATGACTCTTGCCTAGGGGTTTTCCCCTTTTATTTAGGTTTGCCTTTTTAGGTTTGTCTATCATATCTGGATGATTGTTATCTCTACCCTTGGGTGATACACTCTTCTCACTTTTGATATTCACTAGGTCTAACAAATGACACTGGATTTTTCCAGGTAGGTTTCTTAGATGTTTGTGTGCTAGTGGAGGGCTCTGCTCCAAATCCTAGGTGATTAAATCTTATAGAGAGATTTTTTGTGATATCCTTAAGCTTCTGACTCCTCCAATTGAGTGTGTAAGACCCTTTTTTTTGCAATCTTTCCCGGGTGTTACCGCCCAGAACCGCTGTCTTGCGGCGACACCATTACACCCAATGGTCGCCGCCACCAGAAGCCGATCCTGCCGGCTATTCATCATCATCCAGGCCAACCATAATCACAGTAATTGAAGTATTAAATGAAACAAGTCCACAAAATCACATTATAAATTTATCATAATACATGATTACAACGTCCACGATGAGAAAGAACTAAACGAATAAGGGCTTATGCCTGGTACAGGTTCAAATATAGTGCAACAACACTCTCACTCTTCATCTATGCTGAAGCTATCAAACACTGTCTTCATGCATCTGTAGCTGCTGCTGCGATGACGTGTAATGGCTGCTCTGCTTCATCCTGTCCTCCTGTCCTATCTCCTGAATGAGTTACTGCTATTCTGACACTTCATCCCTAAAATGAGGAGGTCCACCGACCGTCATTCTATAAGACTCATCATATTCCTCACCGCCTCCACCCGAGACTCCTAGGCACCGTGCGGGAGGAGGAAGCGGAGGACATCAAAGGGTAAATCAAAGCAGGTGACAAGCGGGTATTACTAACCTAGCAGTATATATCAATAGCTAACAATATGTATATAAAAGCATTTACATCTAGCAATTATATCAATAGCTAACAACATGTATATATATACAACAAGCACCTTTCTAGCAAATCTATCATAATAAATCAAGGGGCTACAAAGAAACCGAGTAGTATGTAAATGAGCGTCAAAGTGAGTATACGCACGCAGTTATAAAATAGTCTAAGCAGCTAGAAAAGTAAACCAGAGTAGTTATAAAGATAACTAGAGCAAGTAAAGAAACAACTAGAGAAGCTAGAAAAGTAAACCAAAGTAGTTATAAAGATAACTAGAGCAAGTAAAGAAACAACTTGAGCAGCTATGAAAGTAACCTTAAATAATGTGTATACATACACAAACACTAAGCTAAGGGATCTGGCAAGAAGTAAACTCATCATATAAAAGAGCCCATACTAATTTATACGATGAGGTCTCTGTTTTATGCAAGTATGATATGTCATGATGTGCAATGCAATGATGCAACTCACACACACGACTCTGTACGTACAGACCTTTTATAGTTCCCTCTGTTCGAGTGTGTCAACTCAGGTACCCAGTTGAGGCAAACAGGGCAGTAGACCGGGATGTCCACTTCTAGGTTCATGTAACACCACCCAACCTAGACCTTACGTATGCCCCTAAGAACACACAGGGTATCCACGTACTATCTAGTAAGCACCACCTCTAGCCCTCTATTCGAGTCTCCGCTCAGGTACCCTGTTGAGGAAAACAGGGCAGTAGACCGGGCTGTCCACTTCTAGGCTTGTGTGACACCACCCAACCTAGACCTTACATACACCCCTAAGAACACACAGGGTATCCGCGTACTACTTGATACAGTGATGCCTCTAATTAAAAAAAATGTCTAGCCTACTTCTCGCAGGACCTAACCCAAAGCAATATATAGTGAGCCTAACGCTCGCAGGACAACACCAGTCTTATATTTAAACTATGAGCCTACCGCTCGCTAGACTATAACCTAGTCTTTCCTTATAACCCGAGCCTACCGCTCGCAGCACTATCCCAGTTCTTCCTTATAACCCGAGCCTACCGCTCGCAGGACTATCCCAATCCTTCCTTATAACCCGAGCCTACCGCTCGCAGAACTATCCCGGTCCTTCCTTATAACCCGAGCCTACCGCTCGCAGGACTATCCCAGTCCTTCCTTATAACCCGAGCCTACCGCTCGCAGGACTAACCCAGTCCTTCCTTATAACCCGAGCCTACCCCTCGCAGGACCAACTCAGTCCTTCCTTATAACCCGAGCCTACCGCTCGCAGAACTAACCCAGTCCTTCCTTATAACCCGATCCAGTTTGGGATGAAAGTTAACTTGTCAAGTTCTCCTACTTAACTAGTCTTGTTTATAATTTAGTTATTCTTAGAAGCTTTAGGGTTAGCCTTGGACTTCCGGAGGGTTACCCGGTGAGGGGTTCGCAGAGGTACTAGGAAGTGTGGCGGGCTGACACCCCGAACTTCCTCTTCCCAAGGCACTTAATCTTGTTGGTATCTACCCCTTTTTACTTGATCCCCATTATCCTCTCCAATTACATTAAATCTCTAAGATGAGTTAAACTTGGCACTTAGGAGTGGGGGAGTTATTTTGAACTCCAACACCACCAATTGTGACCGGGTGCTGACTCTCCTGTCGTCACATTCTAAGCTCGAGTTCCCTTCTTCACCGAGGAACTGCACACATTCAATTAGCATTCTCAACCTTACTTGGACCCACACTCCTATTCTTCGTCATCCTTATTCCAGGGTTTGCCTTAGATACTTCTCAATTTCGCCCTTGAGTATTAACCTTAAGATGGCTCACCCGGCTAAGGGTAGTTATACTTACATATAATCGTTTAACACTGATGAGTTGTTTGTGGGGCCCTTGACGAGGTCTAACTTCCTTTTCTTATCATTGTAAATTCCTACACTTATAGCTTTGCTAACGCACCCCAACCCTAATTTCCCACGATGCCCTTAGAGATGCTCTTCCAAATAATCTGAGCCTTCATAATAATCAAAGAGTTAACAGTTCTATGTGTGAAGGTCAGTGGTGGTCTAAATCATACAAATCAGTTTTACTATTCGCAGACCAAAATAAGTTTGAGCTAGATTTGACTCCTATGGTGCAATCTTGATCCTCTCATCCCCTAAAGAGTTCCAAGTTCTTACCATAGGTTCACAATTAGTGATCTAACAATCTCAAATCCTAATTTCATAAATATTCCACAGAATCTTTAATCATAGATTCTATTTAACATGCATGGGGTGCAAATAGCGATTTACACAACAAGTATCATCTACAGATCTTTATAAATTCTGGAAACATCACAATAGCATAATAATCATCTAAAAACATCAAATCCAAGGTTTCATAATTTTCCATGGATTTTCCAATCATAATTTCCATTTAAAATGAACGGTGTGCAAATAGGGTTTTGAACATTGAGTATCAACTAGAGATCTCTATATGTTCTGATAATTTCACTATATCATAGTATTGGTCTAAAAACCTCAAACCCAAGTCTCACATTTTCCAAGGATTATTTAACCATGATTTCTATTTAATACAAGTGATGTGCCGATAGGGTATTACACTACAACTACCACTATAGGTCACAATAAATTCTGACATAATTACAGTAGTTCAATATTGGCCTAAAAACTTCAGAGCCCAAGTTTCACAATTTTATAAAGGATATTTATCCACATTTACCATTTAATACTATTGGTGCGCCAATAAGGGTTTGTACATCAAGTGCTACATTATGACCTCAATAAATTCTGGAAAAATTAGTAGAGCATGGTAATGGCCTAAAAATACCAATTCCTAAGTTTCATAAAATTCCAAGGATTATTTTTCCATAATTACCATTTAATACAATTGGTGTGCCAATAAGGGTTTACACTACAACTACCATTTATGTGAAACTATAAATCACAGGAAAATTACTAGGTAGTTAAAATGATCTAAAAAGGGCCTATCCAAAATCTCATAATTTTCTCAGTGGGTTTTATGCATGTTTGCTACAAGATGAGGATTTTACAAAAATGCCCTTATGCCATAAAAGCCTACTTTTTCACCTCCAAAAATTCAACCAATAATCATAGGTGTTCTAAATACTGAAATAATGAGCCACATTTAATTTCATAATTTTCGATAAAACTATTCTCATTGAATTCATACAACTTCAAAAGGGCAAAAATGTAATTGGTGCTAACACTAGTATGAAATAAATTTCATAAATTCCCAATAATTCACCAGAGGTCTAATTCAACATTATAGACCTATGACCAGAGATCTAGAATTTTCTAGATTCAATTACCCATTTTTATTTCATTAATTTGAAAGGGGCTAATTTTGAATTAAAACATAAAACCCTAAAATTTTAACTCCAAAAATTCTACAACTTCAAAGGATGATCTATTCCATCCACACCAACTCATAACCAGAGTTTCAAGGGCATCTAATGGAGCAAATGGGCCAAAATTACCTTTTCCCATTTTTGCTAAATGCACCCCAATTTTCCCTACACCCTTTCAATGTAAATGTTGGATTCACCAATCATGCATGGATCCAATTGATCCCAAATTTTTACCAGAGACTAATATAGGTTAAATAAGCATGACACCCAAATTTGGGGTCATTTGGAGTTATATACAATCAAAAATGTCATTTATTTGATTTTTCATATTTTAGATAAAACCTTAGAAAAATCATCACCTAAAAATCTGATCTTTGGTTACAAGATAGATATGTGTCACATGCATGCATGGTCAAAATCTCAAGTCCATGTGACTTATATTTTAAAATATATACACCAAATAATTTCTGGTTTCTAATTTGACCAGCCTCACTAAAATGAGTGTTGTGGCTCCTACAGTAAACCAAATAACTTGATTTTACTTTCAGATGAAAGTAGACATCTAGATCTACAATTCGTATCTCTGGGGATTTTTCGACATATGGCTTCTAAGGGCCTCAAATTTGCCTTCCAAATTCGGGTAAATAGTGTGCCGGATTTTAACAAACTATATGACATTTATTAATAACATTGTTCATCATCTTCTTCCTTGAGCCCGAAAACTCAGTTCGCTGGGCTGATTTCAGTCCCTTTTTCCCAGCCACCTGGGCACCCATTCGCCCGGAAAACACCACCATCTCCATCGTGGATCTGGGGGCTATGAATCCTCGGCGACACCGCGACAGGCGGCGGCCCGTACGGCGATTTTGAGCTTGGGCTAAAATGCCCCATTTTCCGAAAATGAAAGAATGAATCGAGCTCATTTGAGCTCGATCTCCACCCTAGAAGGTCTAGGATGCTAGCACAGGTGGATAGGGGAAGAAAACTTGCCTCAATCGAGCTTGGTGGTGGACTTTTACCGGAATCGCCATGGCCGACCATGCTCCAAGCTCTCCCATGCTGATTCCTCATTTCTCCATCAAATGTCTTGATCCAAAACTTGAAATTCAGTTGCTTGGCACCGTCTGAAGATGATTGAGGGGTGTATTGGGGGTGAGGTTGGCTGGTTGTGATAATTTGAAAAGGGGGAGGTCGACCATGAGCTTTGGATGCTCCTCCTTGGCTCCAAGTGTCCTCCACCCCCGAATTCCTGCTGGGAATTACTGCTGGAGATCATATTTAAGCTTTGGGAGGGGGATTGAGTGCCAAATGTCACTCAACTCCTAATTCTATGCTTTGGCCATATGTGAAATTGGGGGAAAATCCCAAATTCACCCTTGTATGTCACCTTCTTCCAAAATCTGAGGGGCAAGCATGGTAATTGGGTCTTGGGCCTCAGAATGGGCCTCTATTGAGTTCCTTAGTCCATGGGAATTTGGTTTGATTTCATATAAGCTCATCTTAGGCCTATTTGACCAAATGTTGACTTTTGAGTTGACTTGGTCAAATTGGTGAGTGGGCTGGTCCAATGTGTCAGTCTTGAGTCCCTTGACACCACCAAATGTTGATTGGGTCATGGTGGTGCCCCAATTGGGTCAATTTTGCCAATATGAGTGCTTTTGACCAAAATTGGGAAAAAGTTGACTTTTGTCAAATTGGACCAATTAATAACCAATAGATGGGTCTTTTGGGTCCTTTGTACCCCAACTGGGGTTTGTAATACATTAGTGGGGTTAATTTGATCATTTGAACCCTAATTGACCCTTAATTGAGTGGTTTGACTTATTTGGGCATAGAGTTGACTTTGACCAAATTGATAAATTTGGCTGACCCCAACGGGTCCTAAATGACCCAAGGGACTCCCTAAGGGTTTTAGGGAGATTTGGTGGGGCCCATTTGTCATTTTGAAGCTCAATTATCAAGCCCTAAGCTTTGGGCTCAATTTGACTATTTGCACACCAAGGTGATTTTTACCAATTCACCTTGGTTCTTAGGGCCATTTTGGTCTCTTAGAGGAATGTCATGACCTTGACATGACAAAATACACTTTAGGGGTCTAGTTGTTATGGGGATGTTACAAATCCCAATAAACGAAGAAACAATTTCGTCCCCGAAATTTAGGTTGGGTCTGCGGAAGTCAGAGTTCAGAATATACCCGGAAGATTTGATAGTTCATGTGCAACGTGACTCCCGACTAATATTGGAAACGGTTAGGTCTAGTTCACATCGCCTCCTCCTCAGTTTTCTGCAAAGTGCACTTTTCGTTAAATCTTAATACGTTCGTAGTCATGACCTTCTTCCTGGAGGTTCTTAAATAATTCCCAATTGATGAAGGTATACGTAGTGGAGGGAAGACATAGGTTGAAGTAATGCTACGCATTCACATGACGAGTGTAGAAATACATCGAGTCTTATGATCTATTGTATGATGTATTCGTAGGTATACCGTTCTCGATCCGGAGAATATATCTTGAAGTTCACTGTTCGTATTTTTCAATGCCATCCTTACTAACCCTTTGGATCTAAACTCTCCCGTGGTTCACAATCATTGCACATGTGATATCAGCACTCTTATTTGTTAGGTGTTTGCAATTAGAATTTAAACTTGTCTTCCAAGATCATGATATGCTTATGGCTTGGGCAACATTGATTCTCCTAATTTTCATGCATCGTCATTCATTAAATACTTTATGTCAACGTTTAATCATGCTTTTAAGATCCGAAACGATATTTAATAAATGTAAATATGTCATGGTCATTTACTAAACTAAAAGGATACTCTAGTAATAATCAAGCTTAGTTCAGGTACTTAAATTCATATGAGTCATCAATTCCGAGCCTCATAAAATTCATATACTGTAAATCCTCCAAGATTAATTCTTGAAGTGCACACAATCACATTAACGTTCTGAAACTTCATTCCTGATTTTTATCCCAAATCATGTGTTCTTAACAGTCAAATCTATGGTCCTCATTTTTTGTTAACCGCAAACCAAGCTCAAACTTTTGCACGAGACCAATCACCTATGAATCAACTATCGTGAATATGTCGTAAATTGGTCTCTAAATCATTCCCAGAGTCTTGTAAGTGATAATTTACAGATTTCAACTCTTCATAATGTCGTGTTTGTTTTGGCCTCATTCTTATTTCTTTCATAATTATGGGGTCCCCAACCCAGTATCAGTTATCATGGGCCAATAGGTTTAACAGAATTTTCAGAGACTAATCATGATCCAAGACAGTGTTCAACAGAAATTCATAGTTCTCCTCCTTAAATAATTCCAGAAGATTAATTATGCGGTTAAGGGTGCAGAACCCATTTTGTGAAGGAAGTATGATAACTAAGCAATAGTTAAGTATAATAAAATTTTCGGGAGTTTAATGGAGACCACGAGTCTATCTACTCATTTCTATAATATTCCAGATTTTTATACTGATCTAGGGAAACTTGACATTGGAATTCTCAATATTGCTTAATGTAACAAGAGTTCACAAACCCCAATTTCCTACGGGACTCAATCCTCAAAGTCTTTGATTCCTTCAGAGATGAAAGATCATCCTGATAATAAGTACATGTTTCAAATTTCAAGAGAATTGACCAAGGAAATAACTCTTAACCATAGAACTCTATGTGTGTAAAAACATGGGTATTATCCTAAGCTGCCTTGGTCTTGGATGTGGGAACCACCATTATGTAGGGTTCCAAATGGCCTCAAATTGTCCAGGAACTTTTCTTTCCCGAGACCTGCCATTCATAAAGATTTGGGTGGATTGGTCTTCATTAAGCCTTAGGTCTACCACAATCGTATGTAATGAAACCATCTCCAAATCTATAGAACTTTATCTCAAAATTCTGATTCTTGGACAGCATGTGAATCGTACCAAATTTACATGTACGGTGTAAAATTCAGATCGTTTTGATAAGTCAGATGATGGGGGGTACACCAATTTGGGTCTAGGGTTCACTTTATATACCCTGCACTCAAACAGGTGCCCAGGGAGTTGTATGGCAGGGGCTTTTATGTTCTTAAAAAAAACCAAGTCAATATTCTTGTGGCCCAATAAATGAAGAAACAAGATTAGCCTCCCGTAATCTTGTGCTGAGTTTCTTATATCCAGAAAATTTGGACATCTCGCGTATTTACATAATCCTTATGGGTATACATTCCTTGAGATTTATGTATATGGTAAGGTTCTCTACCCTCAAAATGCCATTTGTCGTCACTTTTTCAAGGGTCGTGTGTCTATTAAGTGATCTTTTCTAAGTTGGAATTCTCATTCCATGTTTGACATCTTTTCCTTGTGATGGTTTTCCGAGGGTGGAAGTGTGGAGTATCAGCTTCTAAGCACATAAGTTAAGCCTTACAAGTCTCCTACTAATCCGATAGTACAATCGCAAGCACCAAATCCACCTAAGATTGTACTATTTGTTTGTGTGAGGGGTGTTAATATCACTTAGGAAGTGATGTGGGTATATCGGTGAGTAAGCCCCGAACACTTACATACGCTTTCAACTCCTTCTTTTAGTCAATGTGGGGGTATCCTACTACTTGGTCAAAATATAATTGAGGTTGATGTTGGACTAGGATACCTTATGAGATTTCTTGCTAAGTCAAACTGATACGGTGTACTAGTCAGGATGGCCTAATCTCATCGTTAAGTGGACACAGTTATGTGATTTCCCATATGGGCACACCACCGCTTCCGCTGCTAGTTTGTCCTCAAACTAGCTCGAGTGGGGTGGCCCAGGGTTTGTGGACTTCTTTTACTTGGATCGAAAGTCGGCTAAGCTGATACCAGTTTGTAAGACCCTTTTTTGCAATCTTTCCCGGGTCTTACCGCCCAGAACCGCCGTCTTGCGGCGACACCAATACACCCAATGGTCGCCGCCACAAGACGCCGATCCTGTCGGCTATTCATCATCATCCAGGCCAACCATAGTCACAGTAATTGAAGTATTAAATGAAACAAGTCCACAAAATCACATTATAAATTTATCATAATACATGATTACAACGTCCACGATGAGAAAGAACTAAACGAATAAGGGCTTATGCCCGGTACAGGTTCAAATATAGTGCAACAACACTCTCACTCTACATCTATGCGGAAGCTATCAAACACTGTCTTCATGCATCTGTAGCTGCTGCTGCGACGACATGTAGTGGCTGCTCTGCTTCATCCCGTCCTCCTGTCCTGTCTCCTGAACGAGGTCTTGCTGTTCTGACACATCATCCGTAAAATGATGAGGTCCACCGACCGTCAGTCTATAAGACTCAGCATATTCCTCACCGCCTCCACCCGCGACTCCTAGGCACCGTGCGGGAGGAGGAAGCGGAGGACATCAAAGGGTAAATCAAAGCAGGTGACAAGTGGGTATTACTAACCTAGCAGTATATATCAATAGCTAACAACATATATATAAAAGCATTTACATCTAGCAATTATATCAATAGCTAACAACATGTATATATATGTACATCAAGCACCTTTCTAGTAAATCTATCATAATAAATCAAGGGGCTACAAAGAAACCGACTAGTATGTAAACGAGCGTCAAAGTGAGTATACACACGCAGTTATAAAATAGTTTAAGCAGCTAGAAAAGTAAACCAGAGTAGTTATAAAGATAACTAGAGCAAGTAAAGAAACAACTAGAGCAGCTAGAAAAGTAAAGCAGAGTAGTTATAAAGATAACTAGAGCAAGTAAAGAAACAACTAGAGCAGCTATGAAAGTAACCTTAACTTATGTGTATACACACATAAACACATAAGCTAAGGGATCTGGCAAGAAGTAAACTCATCATATAAAAGAGCCCATACTAATTTATACGATGAGGTCTCTGTTTTATGCAAGTATGCTATGTCATGATGTGCAATGCAATGATGCAACTCACGCACATGACTCTGTACGTACAGACCTTTTGTAGTTCCCTCTGTTCGAGTGTGTCAACTCAGGTACCCAGTTGAGGCAAACAGGGCAGTGGACCGGGCTATCCATTTCTAGGTTCGTGCAACACCACCCAACCTAGACCTTATGTACGCCCCTAAGAACACACAGGGTATCCGCGTACTATCTGGTAAGCACCACCTCTATCCCTCTATTCGAGTCTCCGCTCAGGTACCCTGTTGAGGCAAACAGGGCAGTAGACCGGGATGTCCACTACTAGGCTTGTGTGACACCACCCAACCTAGACCTTACGTACGCCCCTAAGAACACACGGGGTATCCGCGTACTACTTGATACAACGATGCCTCTAATTAAAAAAAATGCTTAGCCTACTTCTCGCAGGACCTAACCCAAAGTAATATATAGTGAGCCTAACGCTCTCAGGACTACACCAGTCTTATATTTAAACTACGAGCCTACCGCTCGCTGGACTATAACCTAGTCTTTCCTTATAACCCGAGCCTACCGCTAGCAGGACTATCCTAGTCCTTCCTTATAACCCGAGCCTACCGCTCGCAGGACTATCCCAGTCCTTCCTTATAACCCGAGCCTACCGCTCGCAGGACTATCCCAGTCCTTCCTTATAACCCGAGCCTACCGCTCACAGGACTATCCCAGTCCTTCCTTATAACCCGAGCCTACCGCTCGCAGGACTATCCCGGTTCATCCTTATAACCCGAGCCTATCGCTCGTTGGACTATCCCAGTCCTTCTTTATAACCCGAGCCTACCGCTCGCAGGACTAGCCCAGTCCTTCCTTATAACCCGAGCCTGCCGCTTGCAGGACCAACCTAGTCCTTCCTTATAACCCGAGCATACCGCTCGCAGGATTAACAGAGTCCTTCCTTATAACCTGATCTGGTTTGGGATGAAAGTTAACTTTTCAAGTTCTCCTACTTAACTAGTCTTGTTTATAATTTAGTTGTTCTTAGAAACTTTAGGGTTAGCCTTGGACTTCCGGAGGGTTACCCGGTGAGGGGCTCGCAGCGGTACTAGGAAGTGTGGCGGGCTGACACCCCGAACTTCCTCTTCCCAAGGCACTTAATCTTGTTGGTATCTACCCCTTTTTACTTGATCCCCATTATCCTCTCCAATTACATTAAATCTCTAAGATGAGTTAAACTTGGCACTTAGGAGTGGGGGAGTTCTTTTGAACTCCAACACCACCAATTGTGACTGGGTGCTGACTCTCCCGTCGTCACATTCTAAGCTCGATTTCCCTTCTTCACCGAGTAACTGCACACATTCAATTAGTATTCTCAACCTTACTTGGACCCACACTCCTATTCTTCGTCATCCTTATTCTAGGGTTTGCCTTAGATACTTCTCGACTTCGCCCTTGAGTATTTACCTTAAGATGGCTCACCCAGCTAAGGGTAGCTTTACTTCCATATAATCATTTAACACTGATGAGTTGTTTGTGGGGCCCTTGACGAGGTCTAACTTCCTTTTCTTATCATTGTAAATTCCTACACTTATAGCTTTGTTAACGCACCCCAACCCTAATTTCCCATGATGCCCTTAGAGATGCTCTTCCAAATAATTTGAGCCTTCATAATAATCAAAGAGTTAACAGTTCTATGTGTGAAGGTCAGTGGTGGTCTAAATCATACAAATCAGTTTTACTATTCGCAGACCAAAATAAGATTGAGCTAGATTTGACTCCTATGTGCAATCTTGATCCTTCCATCTACTAAAGAGTTCCAAGTTCTTACCATAGGTTCACAATTAGTGATCTAACAATCTCAAATCCTAATTTCATAAATTTTCCACGGAATCTTTAATCATAGTTTCTATTTAACATGCTTGGGGTGCAAATAGCGATTTACATAACAAGTATCATCTACAGATCTTTATAAATTCTGGAAACATCACAATAGCATAATAATCATCTAAAAACATCAAATCCAAGGTTTCATAATTTTCCATGGATTTTCCAATCATAATTTCCATTTAAAATGAACGGTGTGCAAATAGGGTTTTGAACATTGAGTATCAACTAGAGATCTCTATATGTTCTGATAATTTCACTATATCATAGTATTGGTCTAAAAACCTCAAACCCAAGTCTCACATTTTCCAAGGATTATTTAACCATGATTTCTATTTAATACAAGTGATGTGCCGATAGGGTATTACACTACAACTACCACTATAGGTCACAATAAATTCTGACATAATTACAGTAGTTCAATATTGGCCTAAAAACTTCAGAGCCCAAGTTTCACAATTTTATAAAGGATATTTATCCACATTTACCATTTAATACTATTGGTGCGCCAATAAGGGTTTGTACATCAAGTGCTACATTATGACCTCAATAAATTCTGGAAAAATTAGTAGAGCATGGTAATGGCCTAAAAATACCAATTCCTAAGTTTCATAAAATTCCAAGGATTATTTTTCCATAATTACCATTTAATACAATTGGTGTGCCAATAAGGGTTTACACTACAACTACCATTTATGTGAAACTATAAATCACAGGAAAATTACTAGGTAGTTAAAATGATCTAAAAAGGGCCTATCCAAAATCTCATAATTTTCTCAGTGGGTTTTATGCATGTTTGCTACAAGATGAGGATTTTACAAAAATGCCCTTATGCCATAAAAGCCTACTTTTTCACCTCCAAAAATTCAACCAATAATCATAGGTGTTCTAAATACTGAAATAATGAGCCACATTTAATTTCATAATTTTCGATAAAACTATTCTCATTGAATTCATACAACTTCAAAAGGGCAAAAATGTAATTGGTGCTAACACTAGTATGAAATAAATTTCATAAATTCCCAATAATTCACCAGAGGTCTAATTCAACATTATAGACCTATGACCAGAGATCTAGAATTTTCTAGATTCAATTACCCATTTTTATTTCATTAATTTGAAAGGGGCTAATTTTCAATTAAAACATAAAACCCTAAAATTTTAACTCCAAAAATTCTACAACTTCAGAGGATGATCTATTCCATCCACACCAACTCATAACCAGAGTTTCAAGGGCATCTAATGGGGCAAATGGGCCAAAATCACCTTTTTCCCATTTTTTGCTAAATGCACCCCAATTTTCACTACACCCTTTCAATGTAAATGTTGGATTCACCAATCATGCATGTATCCAATTGATCCCAAATTTTTACCAGAGACTAATATAGGTTAAATAAGCATGACACCAAAATTTGGGGTCATTTGGAGTTATATACATTCAAAAATGTCATTTATTTGATTTTTCATATTTTAGATAAAACCTTAGAAAAATCATCACCTATAAATCTGATCTTTCGTTACAAGATAGATATGTGTCACATGCACGCATGGTCAAAATCCCATGTCCATATGACTTATATTTTAAAATATATACACCAAATAATTTCTGGTTTCTAATTTGACCAGCCTCACTAAAATGAGTGCTTTGGCTCCTACAGTTAACCAAATAACTTGATTTTACTTTCAGATGAAAGTAGACATCCAGATCTACAATTCGTATCTCTGGGGATTTTTTGAAATATGGCTTCTAAGGGCCTCAAATTTGGCTTCCGAATTCGGGTAATAGTGTGACAGATTTTAACCAACTATATGACATTTAGTAATAACACTGTTCATCGTCTTCTTCCTTGAGCCCGAAAACTCAGTTCGCTGGGATGATTTCAGTGCCTTTTTCCCGGCCACCTGGGCACCCATTCGGCCGGAAAACACCATTATCTCCATCGTGGATGTGGGGGCTATGAATCCCCGGCGACACCGCCACCAGCGGCGGCCCGTACGGCGATGTTGAGCTTGGGCTAAAATGCCACATTTTTCAAAAAATGAAAGAATGAATCGAGCTCATTTGAGCTCGATCTCAACCCTAGAAGGTCTAGGATGCTAGCACGGGTGGAGAGGGGAAGGAAACTTGCCTCAATCGAGCTTTGTGGTGGACTTTTCCCGGAATCGCCATGGCTGACCATGCTCCAAGCTCTCCCATTCCGATTCCTCATTTCTCCATCAAATGTCTTGATCCAAAACTTGATTTCAGTTGCTTGGCACCGTCTGAAGCTGATTGAGGGGTGTATTGGGGGTGAAGTTGGCTGGTTGTGATGATTTGAAAAGGGGGAGGTCGGCCATGAGCTTTGGATGCTCCTCCTTGGCTCCAAGTGTACTCCACCCCCTAATTCCTGATGGGAATTACTGCTGGAGATCATATTTAAGCTTTGGGAGGGGAATTGAGTGCCAAATGTCACTCAACCCCTAATTCTATGCTTTGGCCATATGTGAAATTGGGGAAAAATCCCAAATTCACCCTTGCATGTCACCTTCTTCCAAAATCTGAGGGGAAAGCATGGTAATTGGGTCTTGGGCCTCAGAATGGGCCTCTATTGAGTGCCTTAGTCCATGGGAATTTGGTTTGATTTCATATAAGCTCATTTTAGGCCTATTTGACCAAATGTTGACTTTTGAGTTGACTTTGTCAAATTGGTGAGTGGGCTGGTTCAATGTGTTAGTCTTGAGTCCCTTGACACAACCAAATGTTGATTGGGTCGTGGTGGTGCCCCAATTGGGTCAATTTTGCCAATATGTGTGATTTTGACCAAAATTGGGAAAAAGTTGACTTTTGTCAAATTGGACCAATTAATAACCAATAGATGGGTCTTTTGGGTTCTTTGTACCCCAACTGGTTTTTGTAATAAATTAGTGGGGTTAATTTGATCATCTGAACCCTAATTGACCCTTAATTGAGTGGTTTGACTTATTTGGGCATAGAGTTGACTTTGACCAAATTGATCAATTTGGCTGACCCCAACGGGTCCTAAATGACCCAAGGGACTCCCTAAGGGGTTTAGGGAGATTTGGTGGGGCCCACTTGTCATTTTGAAGCTCAATTAACAAGCCCTAAGCTTTGGGCTCAATTTGACTATTTGCACACCAAGGTGATTTTTACCTATTCACCTTAGTTCTTAGGGCCATTTTGGTCTCTTAGAGGAATGTCATGACCTTGACATGACAAAATGCACTTCAGGGGTCTAGTTATTCTGGGAATGTTACAGAGTGAGTCCTCAAAGTCCTTTTCCTTTGCTAGCTCTTCTTTTAGTTTTGTATTTTCCTCTCTAAGCTTAATCAATTCTAACTCTTTATTATTAAGTTCATTAGTTAGATTTTGATTTATTAGGAGTGTTCCATCTTTCTTAAGATTCTCTAATTCAGTTTTAGATGTGTTTAACTCTTTTTCTACCCTAAGATGTTCAATGCAAAAATCTTTGAAGCATGATTTAAAATCTTTTGAAGTAAAATCAAATTCATCGAAGACAGATACCTGATCATCTTCACCATCTGATGCCATCCCAAGAGCCATCATACAGGCTGCTACTGCTTCTTCTTCATCATCACTTTCAGATGATGAGGAGTCTACCTCTGCTTCAAAATCACTCCATTTTTCTGCAATAAATCCTTTGGCTTTCTTCTTGTTCTTTCCTCTGAAGGACTTCTTCTTCTTCTTCTTCTCCTCTTTGATGTTGCTTCTTTCCCTTTGCTCTTGTGGGCATCCAGGGGCAATTTGCCCTGGTTTGCTGCAAGTATAGCAAATAATCTCTTTCCTTGGAGTTTTATCATAACTGGGCCTTGAGTCCCCTTCTTTTCTCCTTGAGTCCTCAGTCTTGACCCACTTCTTGAATCTTCTTGCTAGCAGACTGAACATCTCATCTTCTGGAGTAGAGGGCTCTCCTTCAGTAGCCTTAAGGGCAAGGTGTAAGACCCCCCCCCCCTCCCAAATCGGCGGTCCGACCGGGGGATCTTATCGCACACCACCCTTTCGGCACGACGTCGAAGCGATCCGAAGGGTGGAGGTACTAGCTTCTCCAACCCCCCTTCCTTGAATACTCCGTTGTCACGCCTAGGGGTGGTGTTAAGCAAAAGTCACTACACATCAACAGAGTGGGGAAACAGTATTCTAGCGGAAGACATCATCAAAGAGTGCACTTTATAGCACTTAGCGGAGGACATCATCAAAGAGTGCTCTTTATAGCAGTTAGCGGAAGACGTAGTATTGTGGCGGAAGATTAACTATCACAGAAACCTTAAACTCAAGACCTTTATGAATAATTTCCATACCTCCACCACATTAAATCATGTCTATCAAGGATTCATTGCTAATATATAGATGTCGTGAGGTGGGGCACAACAAAAGGGATGTGGCTTAACAACTTGTACCTGACGTAGCCTGCTCTATGGCTTCATCCACACACAGATGTTGTCACTCATCCGCACCTGTCACCTGTGCCAAAGACAAGTTATTAGAACCATGAACAGAATCCAACCCCTACTAACAATCAGACATAATATAACATTTATAAGGGAGGGGACATCTGGACTCTTATTGGGCCGAGGCAGTCTTCCCACGACCACCGCCTACGTACTCCGTGTCATCCTGCATACGGTCTCAGACCCGCGTAGTTCTATAAGTTTCGCACGGGTTGCCCTCCCAAACCGTCCATCGTGCGGGTTGCCTTAGATTAAAACTCATCGGCCATCCAACATCATCCCAAGGCACATTTTCCGAAGACACATTATATTCCCGTATGAATATTTCTCGAAGGCACAATATATTCCCGTAGGAATATTTCCCGAAGGCACAATATATTCCCGTAGGAATATTTCTCGAAGGCAACCTTTTATTCCCGTAGGAATTATTTCTTGAAGTCACAATATATTGCCGTAGGAATATTTCTCGAAGGCACAATATATTCCCGTAGGAATATTTCTCGAAGGCACAATATATTCCCGTAGGAATATTTCTCGAAGGCACAATATATTCCCGTAGGAATATTTCTCGAAGGCAACCTTTTATTTACATAAGAGGAGAGAAAAGAGACTCTTCTTAAGCTTAGTAATATTTCCACTCGAGATGGTATAGTCGTCTTAATCCGACATTCGTCGATCTTTTGGATTGCTTGGCAATCAAACCCAAGCCAGCCACACAAGTTATGTATTTATTTGTGTGGGCTCCGTCAATCATTTGGATTGCTTGGCGGTCAAACCCAAGCCGTCCACATAAGGCACGTTTGCATTAATCACTTGGACGCTTGGCGATCAAACCCAAGCCATTCACGAACTTTATTTCCTCCATTGGTACATGAAGTAGCATCGAAGAGTAAAGAGAGACAATAGGAATAAAGAGAGAAAGTAGGAATAAGATGATGACAGATGAGGAATATATCATAGTAAACCATGGGTGGTCAACTCCCATAGTCATTCCACTCTTAAGCCATATCATATAAAGCCTCTGTATTCCAGTCCAAAATATAACTCTACTCTCCTTTACAGCCGACCAAGTGTATCAAGACTTAATGTAGCATGTTTTGTAACCAGCAGAAGTAAACATGTAAGGAAGAATGAGAGATGGAACTAGTCATACTTATAGGTCCCAGAATACACGATCCTCATTCAACATGCTCATATTATAATAACCCTCAATTATTTAAATCCTATTTCCTTTCTTTCAATCTTTTCAGGTAGTAGGGCAAGAGTAAAATTGCCTTAAATGAATCCATGATTCAAGAATGAAATACCGCCCAGCTCCTTTATCAAGAATAGATCTTGCAACACAGTTATAATGTCTAAGGCAACGGAAACAAGCCATATTTTCTAAAATATATGAATCGCGGTCAAATAATTAAAAAGAATGATTTTGAAAAGATAATCAACGATGGGACCCTATCAAAAATCCAAACAAGAGTATTAGAGTTCCCAACGAAAGTCGTTGAAACCCAAAAGGACAAAGAAAGCAAACGCATTTGGAGGTCAGTGGGGGCTCATATGCCCAACAGAAATCACAAACCTCATCTAAAGCGATGAAAACTTGGTAAGCCCCAGCCCTTGGCTTTGCTTGATAGATTCACAGCCTCTTGGGACGTGCCACCGACCTACTCATCTTAATAAATCGATTAAAAGAAAGTGAACCTCTTCATAAGCATGCATATATATATATATTATATGTATGCAAAGGTGACGTGAAGGAAAATGTGAACTAAGAAGTATCCCCCAACAACCCGAGCTTAATTAAACGAAGTACCGTTCTGAACTTAACTTCAAAATCAATAAAGATGAAGATCAAGTCAATGAGTTACCAAAGGTAAATCAAAACACCAGTTGCGCATTATATTTCCATCTAATCACCTAACAGGATAAAACTTCCCATGAGTTGACAATGACTTGATGAGCATCAGTACAAATTCTTCAAACCCTCGTCCCTTTGAAGAGAAGAGAGAGACAAGATGTAGTAAATTGAATATCTGAGGAGATGCAAAAGATTAGGGATTGAATCCCTCAATTCAACAAGAAAATCGGCTTAGAAATTCCTCCCTAATTCTGAAGTAGGAACCCAATTATTTGGAACTAAGGAATATGTGAAGTCCATACGCAGATAAGAGCTCATGGTAAGGTAATATGCAATATAAAGAAATTTCCAAATCCCCCCCTGTAGTATTTTAACGCTGAGTATAAGGACTATGTGGACTGATAAATCACAATAGACTAGAAAGAAAGAGAGGGCAGCACACATGGTTGCCTAGAGGATCATCCCCAAGTCATCCTCGTAACAAGCCCAGAAATTTGGGAAGAAAACATAAAAGTGGTTGATTTCCCAACCATCCAAACCAACATAATTAATTTACGAGAGATCGGAACGAGGGATAAGATTTCAACCGATTCATGGTGCTCCCATAATTCGAAACCTCCTCAATTGGAGAGGAGAAAATAAACAAAATCCAATCTCTTATGCTCTATCCATTTCTAACCCAATTTCCATAGCAGAACATATTACCAGCTCATGCACTAGTTAGAAATCACCAAAAATAGAAAAGAACATGAAGATAATGGCCCCATTTTGAAGGCCTTCCAAGAGGAGGAGGAGGAGGGGAAAAAGAGATGGGGAAGAGGTGGTCAAAATCTAAGCCTTCCACGATGTACCCTTCCCATCGAAGAGGGCATAAATCGATAGTAAAACCATAGTCGAGTGAGAGAGAGCCATGCCACCATATGAATCAAGCTATATATATAGTTCCACCGCTGAAGATAATAACAGAGAGGAGTGGAGAGTGCTTAGCTTAGTGGAAAAGATGAGAAAGAAGCTCGATCGGCCTTAGACAGGCACGCAGAACCAACCCTAGGTTCGCCCATTCAAATTGAAAGGGAAAGGGGGGTAAGGGAGAAGATGAGTGCAGGGCATGTTGAGGAGAATGGATCGACTCCCTCCAGGAGGAGGATCTTTGCCATCCGTAACGCATATAATCTCACTTCGATTCCAAATTAGTTTAGGAAAGTCAACAACTTTGGAGGATTACTAGCACTTTAGCAATCAAAATATAAGACTTATGGTTAGAGAAATTAGTATTAACCGGGCACCACCAAGGATTGCTTAAAGTGATATTTGTAGTATTATCCCCCATTAGCAGAGTCAATAGAAGAACAAGAAGTATTCAGATCAAGGAGACTCTCCACATTGATAATAGCTACCACAAATTGCTGGGAGTATCTTTAAGTATTCAAAATTTATGGGGAGAGGAAAAAGAGAAAGAGAAGCATTAAATTTCGAGTTGCCTTTCAAAATTTCTTCTCCATCTCCTGTGAAAGAGGGGAAAGCGGGAGTGAGAGAGATGGGGGAGAGGAGATGCTTCCAAACTGCCTTCCATCGCAGCTGAATAACTCGCCAAATATAAAATAAGCAAGACAGAAAGAGCTCGGTCAAGCGAAGAGAAAAGGTTGGAGAGGTAGAAGATCGCAAACCTTAACCTCTTGTTGTGAGGAGGAAGAAGAAGAAGAACCATGAAAATGGGCGCTTTCCCTCGCCGCCTGTCTTGCCGGAGTCAGGAGCGGAGCCCTCCCCTTATATAGACGGAAACAACCAATCTGGAGCTCCCAACGAGCTCGACGGCTGCAGTACGTGGCTCTCCTTCATTGGCCACCTCCTTGTCGATGGATCTTCCCCGAATTTTGTCCAGGTGGGAGGTCGCTGCTGCCCCCGGTGAGATTTCTCTCCCGCCCAAGGTTTTTTCCCCTTGTTTTCCGCCCAGCCCTGCTCGCTGGTTTCCTGAATCCCCTTTTCTTTTCTTTTTGATCAGCTGAATACGTGTATGCTTTTATTTTATATATATATATATATATGCACATATACATATCCTTTTATACAAATATAAATGTGCTCATAACTCCCTAGATGAGCGCGGGAAAAATGCGCAGAGGGCATCATTGTGTTCACGTCAACCATACGATGTTAACGGAATTATTTGGAGTCGGTCCCGAGTCCGTTCATTCATAATTATTCACTCAAATTAGTATGCAGCTCAAAATAGATTATTTCAGCTAAATTTCTCAAATCTCATCGAATTTGAATGAAACGAATTGCGTTGCGCTCGTATTGATTAAATGAGTCTGACGCAACTGACCGAATTCAATTCGGAGCTCGTTTGCTCATTAATCTAAAATGGCGTTGTTGCGACGCTCGATATTACTCAAAATAGTCATTTTCCCAAATGACCTCGGATCGGAACGAAACGAATTCCATTGCACTCGTATTGACCATACGAGTCTAACGTAACTGATGAAAGTCGATTCGGAGCACGTATGCTCCATATTCTAAAATTGCATCGTCATGACACGCTACGATACTCAAAATAGTCATATTCTACATATCACCTCGGATCAAAACAAAACGAGTTCCGTTGCACTCGTATCAACTATACGAGTCTAACGCAACTGACGGAAGTCGATTCGGAACACGTATGCTCCATATTCTAAAATCGCGTCGTCGTGACGCGCTACGATACTCAAAATAGTCATATTCTACATATGATCTCGGATCGAAACAAAACGAGTTCCGTTGCACTCCTATCGAACTTACGAGTCTAACGCAACTGACAGAAGTCAATTCAGAGCATGTATGCTTATTTTACTAAAATAGCGTAGTCGTAACGCGCTACTATACTCAAAATGGTCACTTCTCTAAATGACCACCATTTATGTGGGGAAGGACGGGCCGTGGTTGTCCTGTGACCCGACCTAAGCTCTTCCAAGGGTTTAACTGAACCGACTAGACCCCTTTTTAAAATTGGGATGTTACAATCCAATAAAACAAAGAAAATTTTCGTCCCTGAAAATACGAGTGGGTCATGGGGGTTCAAAACGGGACGTACTGTAGACCACCAGAGGTGTCGAACGATCCCAAATTTTAAGGGTCTCTAGGTTTGGTTTTACCTAACGAGCTATGTTGACGGCTCCCGCCGTGTACTTTAATAAATAGCTTAAGCGAAACAGAGGATAACTTTACCGTGGCTATGCTTATTCTGCAGTAACTCTGATATATATTGTCCGGGAGGATATTTCGCGCAGGCAAGTTGTTCGTATAATGAATTACCATCTTAGATAATTATATCGAGTAAGTAATTTTAGAAAAATCGAGTACCTTCAAGGTTTGAACGATTCAAATTGATCTAATCATGAGAAACAAGAAACCCTTCATCACTCGATACCCCTCCCGTGAATCGAGCTTAACGGGAGACGAAGGCAACTCAACACCTTCCAGGGAGCCGAGCTCAACTGGAAGCGGAGGCAACTCAACACCTTCCAGGGAGCCGAGCTCAGCTGGAAGTGGAGGCAACTCAACACCTTCCCAGGAGCCGAGCTCAGCTGGAAGTGGAGGCAACTCAACACCTTCCAGGGAGCCGAGCTCAACTGGAAACGGAGGCAACTCAACACCTTCCCAGGAGCCGAGCTCAGCTGGAAGTGGAGGCAACTCAACACCTTCCAGGGAGCCGAGCTCAACTGGAAGCGGAGGCAACTCAACACCTTCCCAGGAGCCGAGCTCAACTGGAAGTGGAGGCAACTCAACACCTTCCCAGGAGCCGAGCTCAACTGGAAGTGGAGGCAACTCAACACCTTCCAGGAAGCCGAGCTCAACTGGAAGCGGAGGCAACTCAACACCTTCTAGGAAGCCGAGCTCAACTGGAAGCGGAGGCAACTCAACACCTTCCCAGGAGCCGAGCTCAACTGGATGTGGAGGCAACTCAACACCTTCCCAGGAGCCGAGCTCGACTGGAAGTGGAGGCAACTCAACACCTTCCAAGGAGCCGAGCTCAACTGGAAGTGGAGGCAACTCAACACCTTCCAAGGAGCCGAGCTCAACTGGGAGTGGAGGCAACTCAACACCTTCCAAGGAGCCGAGCTCAACTGGAAGTGGAGGCAACTCAACACCTTCCAAGGAGCCGAGCTAAACTGGAAGTGGAGGCAACTCAACACCTTCCAAGGAGCCGAGCTCAACTGGAAGTGGAGACAACTCAACACCATCCAAGGAGCTGAGCTCAAATGGAAGTGGAGGCAACAATTGAATTTGGCCAACCAGCGGAGGGACCCAGCGGGGCATATAAGATACAACAGAGATCCCAGGGTGCACATCTCCCTATCGCCTAGAGTCGTCAACCTTCCCATTCCTGTAAGAATGGTCCCTGGGCATGACTGACCCGCCACGATAATCACATACAATTATTTGCACCTTATGTTGCCATATTTTGACCGCTTTTCTTCCAGCAGGGTAGCAAACCCCGCAGGCCTCACCGATGTGGCCGTCGGTGACAATGGCCGGTCCTGCCACTTCTAGGTGGGGATGTACCGCACTACCCAGGCCCTAACGTACAACCCCGTGTACTCTCGGACGTAGGAGATATCTGGCAAAACTACATTTGGCCAACCAGCGGAGGGACCCAGCGGGGCATATAAGATACAGCCGAGCTCCCGGGGTGCACATCTCCCTGTCGCCTAGAGTCATCAACCTTCCCGCACCGGTACGTACGGTCTACGGGCATGACCGACCTACCACTTTTCCACTGCAAGCAATTTACAGTAAAAGTAATAAAAGAGATCGTACTGATAGATGTTGCGTTAAATTGAAACATACCTCATAGTTCTTCTACGATTGCACAGCTTTATTTTAAACAGATCGTCAAAGCATACTTCATATTTGCAATCATCAGAGCAATTCTCCATATACACACAAAATTTCATTTGATTAACTTAACTCAAATGAAATTTTGAAAACGAGTATTTTAATCCCAATAAAACAAAGAGGCTTAAACCCGGGGTTCAAAATTTGAAGTGGTCATTTGCAGGGTTTAATGAAAGTGTTTTATGGGGACAAGGTAAATCATCAGTTGGGATCAGATGTGGTAAAGGCATGTAAGTGTTGATCCACATATATATGCCAAGTTTATTGTCAACTTTTACCTTTAAGGTCCACCACCGCTTCCACTGCAGTGGTTCGTCCCGAACCACGCAATAATGATCGGTGGAGAAAGAGTTGTTTCTGTGAACACTATTGGTCGAAAGATCGGTTTCCCTCTAATCCATTTGTAAGACCCCCACCCCCCCCCCCCCCCCCCCCCTCCCAAATCGGCGGTCCGACCGGGGGATCTTATCGCACACCACCCTTTCGGCACGACGCCGAAGTGATCCGAAGGGTGGAGGTACTAGCTTCTCCAACCCCCCCTTCCTTGAATACTCCATTGTCGCGCCTAGGGGTGGTGTTAAGCGAATGTCAATACACATCAACAGAGTGGGGAAACAGTATTCTAGCGGAAGACATCATCAAAGAGTGCACTTTATAGCACTTAGCGGAGGACATCATCAAAGAGTGCTCTTTATAGCACTTAGCGGAAGACGTAGTATTGTAGCGAAGATTAACTATCACAGAAAACTTAAACTCAAGACCTGTATGAATAATTTCCATACCTCTGCCGCATTAAATCATGTCCATCAAGGATTCATTGCTAATATATAGATGTCGTGAGGTGGGGCACAACAAAAGGGATGTGGCTTAACAACTTGTACATGATGTAGCCTGCTCTATGACTTCATCCACACACAGATGTTGTCACTCATCCGCACCTGTCACCTGTGCCAAAGACAAGTTATTAGAACCATGAACAGAATCCAACCCCTACTAACAAACAGACATAATATAACATTTATAAGGGAGGGGACATCTGGACTCTTATTGGGCCGAGGTAGTCTTCCCACGACCACCGCCTACGTACTCCGTATCATCCTGCATACGGTCTCAGACCCACGTAGTTCTATAAGTTTCGCACGGGTTGCCCTCCCAGACCGTCCATCGTGCGGGTTGCCTTAGAGTAAAACTCATCGGCCATCCGACATCATCCCAAGGCACATTTTCCGAAGACACATTATATTCCCGTAGGAATATTTCTCGAAGGCACAATATATTCCCGTAGGAATATTTCCTGAAGGCACAATATATTCCCATAGGAATATTTCTCGAAGGCAACCTTTTATTCCCGTAGGAATTATTTTTCGAAGGAACAATATATTTCCGTAGGAATATTTCTCGAAGGCACAATATATTCCTGTAGGAATATTTCTCGAAGGCACAATATATTCCCGTAGGAATATTTCTCGAAGGCACAATATATTCCCGTAGGAATATTTCTCGAAGGCACAATATATTCCCGTAGGAATATTTCTCGAAGGCAACCTTTTATTTACATCAGAGGAGAGAAAAGAGACTCTTCTTAAGCTTAGTAATATTTCCACTCGAGATGGTATAGTCGTCTTAATCCGACATTCGTCGATCTTTTGGATTGCTTGGCAATCAAACCCAAGCCAGCCACACAAGTTATGTATGTATTTGTGTGGGCTTCCGTCAATCATTTGGATTGCTTGGCGGTCAAACCCAAGCCGTCCACATAAGGCACGTTTGCATTAATCACTTGGACGCTTGGCGATCAAACCCAAGCCATTCACGAACTTTATTTCCTCCATTGGTACATGAAGTGGCATCGAAGAGTAAAGAGAGACAATAGGAATAAAGAGAGAAAGTAGGAATAAGATGATGACAGATGAGGAATATATCAGAGTAAACAATGGGTGGTCAACTCCCATAGTCATTCCACTCTTAAGCCATATCATATAAAGCCTCTGTATTCCAGTCCAAAATATAACTCTACTCTCCTTTACAGCCGACCAAGTGTATCAAGACTTAATGTAGCATGTTTTGTAACCAGCAGAAGTAAACATGTAAGGAAGAATGAGAGTTGGAACTAGTCATACTTATAGGTCCCAGAATACACGATCCTCATTCAACATCCTCATGTTATAATAACCCTCAATTATTTAAATCCTATTTCCTTTCCTTCAACCTTTTCAGGTAGTCAGGCAAGAGTAAAATTGCCTTAAATGAAGCCATGATTCAAGAATGAAATACCGCCCAGCTCCTTTATTATGAATAGATCTTTCAACACAGTTATAATGTCTAAGGTACCGGAAACGAGCCATATTTTCTAAAATATATGAATCGCGGTCAAATAATTAAAAAGAATGATTTTGAAAAGATAATCAACGATGGGACCCTATCAAAAATCCAAATCAGAGTATTAGAGTTCCCCAACGAAAGTCGTTGAAACCCAAAAAGGACAAAGAAAGCAAACACATTTGGAGGTCAGGGGGGCTCATATGCCCAACAGAAATCACAAACCTCATCTAAAGCGATGAAAACTTGGTAAGCCCAGCCCTTGGCTTTGCTTGATAGCTTCACAGCCTCTTGGGACGTGCCACCGACCTACTCATCTTAATAAATCGATTAAAAGAAAGTGAACCTCTTCATACGCATGCATATATATATTTTTTATATGTATGCAAAGGTGACGTGAAGGAAAATGTGAACTAAGAAGTATCCCCCAACAACCCGAGCTTAATTAAACGGAGTACCGTTCTGAACTTAACTTCAAAATCAATAAAGATGAAGATCAAGTCAATGAGTTACCATAGGTAAATCAAAACACCAGTTGCGCATTATATTCCCATCTAATCACATAACAGGATAAAACTTCCCATGAGTTGACAATGACTTGATGAGCATCAGTAGAAATTCTTCAAACCCTCATCCCTTTGAAGGGAAGAGAGAGACAAGATGTAGTAAATTGAATATCTGAGGAGATGCAAAAGATTAGGGATTGAATCCCTCAATTCCACAAGAAAATCGGCTTAGAAATTCCTCCCTAATTCTGAAGTAGGAACCCAATTATTTGGAACTAAGGAATATGTGAAGTCCATACGCAGATAAGAGCTCATGGTAAGGTAATATGAAATATAAAGAAATTTCCAACTCCCCCCTGTAGTATTTATACACTGAGTATAAGGACTATGTGGACTGATAAATCACAATAGACTAGAAAGAAAGAGAGGGAAGCACACATGGTTGCCTAGAGGATCATCCCCAAGTCATCCTCATAACAAGCCCAAAATTTGGGAAGAAAACATAAAAAGGTGGTTGATTTCCCAACCATCCAAACCAACATAATTAATTTAGGAGAGATCGGAAAGAGGGATAAGATTTCAACCGATTCAGGGTGCTCCCATAATTTGAAACCTCCTCAATTGGAGAGGAGAAAATAAACAAAATCCAATCTCGTATGCTCTATCCATTTCTAACCCAATTTCCATAGCAGAACATATTACCAGCTCATGCACTAGTTAGAAATCACCAAAAATAGAAAAGAACATGAAGATAATGGCCCCGTTTTGAAGGGTTTCCAAGATGAGGAGGAGGAGGGGAAAAAAGAGATGGGGAAGAGGTGGTCCAAATCTAAGCCTTCCACGATGCACCCTTCCCGTCGAAGAGGGCATAAATCGACAGTAAAACTATAGTCGAGTGAGAGAGAGAGCCATGCCACCATATCAATCAAGCTATATATATATAGTTCCACCGCCGAAGATAATAACAGAGAGGAGTGGAGAGTTCTTAGCTTAGTGGAAAAGATAAGAAAGAAGCTCGATCGGCCTTAGACAGACACGCTGAACCAGCCCCAGGTTCGCCCATTCAAATCGAAAGGGAAAGGGGGATAAGGGAGAAGATGAGTGCAGGACATGTTGAGGAGAATGGCTCGACTCCCTCCAGGAGGAGGATCTTTGCCATCCGTAACGCATATAATCTCACTTCGATTCCAAATTAGTTTAGGAAAGTCAACAACTTTGGAGGATTACTAGCACTTTAGCAATCAAACTATAAGTCTTATGGTTAGAGAAATTAGTATTAATCGGGCACCACCAAGGATTGCTTAAAGTGATATTTGTAGTATTTTCCCACATTAGCAGAGTCAACAGAAGAACAAGAAGTATTCAGATCAAGGAGAGTCTCCACATTGATAATAGCTACCACGAATTGCTGGGAGTATCTTTAAGTATTCAAAATTTATGGGGGGGGGGGGGGGGGGGGGAAAGAGAAAGAGAAGCATTAAATTTCGAGTTGCCTTTCAAAATTTCTTCTCCATCTCCTGTGAAAGAGGGGAAAGCGGGAGTGAGAGAGATGGGGGAGAGGAGATGCTTCCAAACTGCCTTCCATCGCAGCCCAATAACTCGCCAAATATAAAATAAACAAGACAGAAAGAGCTTGGTCAAGCGAAGAGAAAAGGTTGGAGAGGTAGAAAATCGCAAACCTTAACCTCTTCTTGTGAGGAGGAAGAAGAAGAACCATGAAAATGGGCGCTTTCCCTCGCCGCCTATCTTGCCAGAGTCAGGAGCAGAGCCCTCCCCTTATATAGACGGAAACAACCAATCCGGAGCTCCCAACGAGCTCGACGGCTGCAGTACGTGGCTCTCCTTCATTAGCCACCTCCTTGTCGATGGATCTTCCCCGAATTTTGTCCAGGTGGGAGGTCGCTGCTGCCCCCAGTGAGATTTCTCTCCCGCCCAAGGTTTTTGCCCCTGGTTTTCCGCCCAGCCCTGCTCGCTGGTTTCCTGAATCCCCTTTTCTTTTCTTTTTGATCAGCTGAATACGTGTATGCTTTTATTTTATATATATATGCACATATACATATCCTTTTATACAAATATAAATGTGCTCATAACTCCCTAGATGAGCGCGGGAAAAATGCGCAGAGGGCATCATTGTGTTCACGTCAACCATACGATGTTAACGGAATTATTTGTAGTCGGTCCCGAGTCCGTTCATTCATAATTATTCACTCAAATTAGTATGCAGCTCAAAATAGATTATTTCAGCTAACTTTCTCAAATATCATCGAATTTGAACGAAACGAATTGCGTTGCACTCGTATTGATTAAATGAGTCTGACGCAACTGACCGAATTCAATTCGGAGCTCGTTTGCTCATTAATCTAAAATGGCGTTGTTTCGACGCTCGATATTACTCAAAATAGTCGTTTTCTCCAAACGACCTCGTATCGGAACGAAACGAATTCCATTGCACTCGTATTGACCATACGAGTCTAACGTAACTGACGGAAGTCGATTCGGAGCACGTATGCTCCATATTCTAAAATTGCATCGTCGTGACACGCTACGATACTCAAAATAGTCATATTCTACATATGACCTCGGATCGAAACGAAACGAGTTCTGTTGCACTCGTATCAACTGTACGTGTCTAACGAAATTGATGAAAGTCGATTCGGAGCACGTATGCTCCATATTCTAAAATCGCGTCGTCGTGACGCGCTACGATACTCAAAATAATCATATTCTACATATGACCTCGGATCGAAACGAAACGAGTTCCGTTGCACTCCTATCGACCATACGAGTCTAACGCAACTGACGGAAGTCAATTCAGAGCACGTATGCTTATTTTACTAAAATAGCGTAGTCGTAACGCGCTATTATACTCAAAATGGTCACTTCTCTAAATGACCACCATTTATGTGTTGAAGGTCGGGCCGTGGTTGTCCTATGACCCGACCTAAGCTCTTCCAAGGGTTCAACCGAACCGACTAGACCCCTTTTTAAAATTGGGATGTTACACAAGGGACCTTTGGACATGAGCTGGAGAGGTCTCCCTTTCTTCACCTTCAGCCATGTTCTTCAGAAGCATCTCATATGACTTAAGCTTTCCTAGCAAAGTTCCAGTTGAGATCTCTCTGTGGCATTTGGATTCTCTGATTGCCTGGATCCTTGAATCCCATAAGCTAGGAAAGCACATGAGAATCTTATCATTAATTTCAGTCAAGGATATTTCCTTGTCTAAGCCTCTGAGCTCATTAATGATAAGGCTGAATCTGTCATACATATTGGTAACTGATTCTTCAGCTTTCTTTTGAAAGTTCTCATACTGGGATATGAGAAAGGATTTTTTTGTCCTTTCTTTCATCAGCACTTCCTTCCACCATGTTGGTGAGTGAGTCCCAGTTTTCTTTTGCTGATTGGCACTCAATAACTTTCTAGAAAATGTCATCTGACATTGTTGACACCAGAATATTCATGGCCTTGGCATCACATGCCTTGACCATCTTCTCAGCCTTTATCCATTCATTTCTTTTGACAGCCTCAGTTGTTGAGGTTTCTCCTTCCTTTTGTCTGACTGGAGCAGGAGGACCTACGAGAAAAACATTATAGATGTCTTCATCAATTGAATTCATGTAAAGCCTTATAATGGCCTTCCAGTGTGTGAACTTATTCAAGTTACACACTGGGGGTCTTGTCGAACCATAATCCTTAGTACACATTTTCTTGATAAAATATGTTTATAGAAAAGAAATAAGAGTAGGAGGCCTTTATGATCAAGGTGCTGACCTCTTAATGATCAACCTCCCTCTGATACCAATTGAAAGCGCACAGTGTGCCTCTAAGAATCCTCTAGAGGGGGGTGAATAGAGATTTAAAAATTATTCCTATTCTAACTGTGAGAACAATAAAATAATCTAAGTATTTATGCTCAACCAAGATCTCAAACAGAATAAATTAGTGTTGGAATATAAAGGAGAAAACAACAATGTAAACTAGCTATGAGGGACAGCACAGAAAATTATCAATCCAGAAGACACACAGATTCTTATAGAGGTTCCCCAAAATTTGGGTACTCCCCTCTTCTACCACCTGGTAGGGATGCACTACTGTGCCTGAGTCTTTTGGTAAGGAGACTCTTAAAACCACTGATCTTTTGACAAGGAGATCATGAACCACCAGATCTTTTGATAAGGAGATCTTGAACCATCAGATCTTTTGATAAGGAGATCATGAACCACTGAATCCTTTGAAGAGGAATTAACAAAACTCTTTTAATGAAGGGAATGAGAAAGAGGAAGAAGAAAGTTGTAGGAATTCTACTTTCAGAATTCTTATGATGGTTGTGTGAAGAACTGCTTCTTGTATCTATTCACAGGATCTACTCTTGATGAACTTCTACTTATGATGGTTATGATTTGCAGAAGCTATGATTGTCAGATCCTTCTATCTTCTTTCTGATTGAACTCTGGCTGCTATAAGATTGTATTGTTGAGTAGCTTTGTTCTGTTCTCTTCTTAGAGAGAAGAAGAGAAGCAGATATTCCTTCTTTGTATTTTTGTTCTATTAGGGTTCCTATGAGAAGAGGAAGAAGGAGACCCAATAGAAAAGTATGGCCAATTGTGATGAGTGCCTCGCTTTTCTCTTTCTTCTGTTGCCTTTTATTGTCCGACTGTTGAATTTGAATTTGTTTCTCGTTTAGGTAAGTCCTGAAGGGTATATTTGTCTAGACAATAAATCCTTCCTTCCATCTTTAAATACCGACCCGTCCACCAACATTTAAAGCGTATTTCCAAGAAAGCTTTTCTCTGACCTCAGTTAATTCTTTATTCCATTTGAGGAAATAAAGGAGTCGTTGGGGAACGGTCTTGAGATAGGTGGGTCATGAGAGAGGGTAAACAATGATAGCTGAAAAGGTTTCCCTTTTCAGACTGTATTCGACGTAGCGTCGAGTTCACTTCCTCTCTTATCAACGCACCTTCGAGTTCCTGTAGTGTACAACCCTCATTCTCCGAGGGTGGACCCCCCCAAGGCCACGTAGGCAGAGGTCAAAGTCAAAGAATCAATACAACAATCAAACCTAGGAGCAGAAGACAGCCTAGGCGAGTAGGGGTGCACTCGTGCGAGTAGCTCGGATACTCGCCAAAAGGTGGGTGACCATAGGGGATACTCGCCCATTTGCCCGGGGAGATCGCCTCCATGTCGCTAGTCGTCGGGCAGGGGCTGGGCTATAAAAAACCCCCTACCCCTTGGTTTTCCTATAAATAGGACCCCAGGGGTACTTGGATTGGCACCTGGACTTGAGCTCTCGAAACCCTGCTCTTGCATTCTGGAACCTGTCGCACTTGGCCGCTACTCCCGGTACTAGCCAAGTCGGTGCCTTCCTCGTACCCTGCTCGGCCATTCTTTGGTCTTGGAGGGGAAGTCTCTTCGGAGCTTCTGGGTACGTGGTGGGACCTCCCTGCCGCAGCACCTGGGGTCCTGTGTGCTGCTCTTCTAGCTCTTCAGTAGTCGCCAGCTTAGTCGTCTCGTTGGACTGCTGGGCGAGTAGCCTCCGGCTGCATCGGTCCGAATCTTGAGGTCAGGATTTTCCTGGCGTCAACATGTAGGAGCACCTTCGAATTCATCCTTGCTCTGATTGAACTCTGCTAGTCGACGTTGCATCGATACCCAATCGACGTAACCGTTGAGTTGAAGTTATGATTCTGAGCTTCATTTTCTGCATCGAGATGAAGTCGACATTGCGTTAACTTTAGATTACTTCGACAGATACTTTCTTTTGCGCCGAGTTGAAGTAGAAGTTGAGTCGACTTCCTCAAGTGCTCTGACATGACTATGGCCCCTGCGTCGATATCTATTCAACATACCATCAACTTGGGATAATTCGACAGAAAGGTGACCTACTTTGACTTCTAGTCAGAGTAGCGTCGACAATAATTCGATGTTGCGTCGATTTCTATTCGACACAAATATTGACTTTGCCCATATTGTGCTTCTCTTGATCTGGTCTTGACACCCTAGGTTGAGTGTGACATCCTAAGACATCTAATGACCAGATTACCCTTGCTATACAATGGGTAATTCAATCCTAAGAAATAAAATCACTTTTAGGTAATTTGTTAAGTTAAATCAAAGGGGTTTTTCCCAACATAAACTCATATTTATTGTTAAGTGAAATTTTTTTGAATTGGGGTTCTGACTTCTTCAAATAGGGGGAGATTGTTGGGAATCCTGCCCTCATGATTCCTGATTTGAAGAAGTCACCAATTCAAGAGAACTTCACTCTGTATTTGATTATTTTCTTAGCTCTATCATCTCAGTGGAAGCCCAGTACAAAGAATGTCTTGGTGACAAATATCATCGAAAATAGTATGCATGTCGTTGAAATGATGTGCAGAGCAAAGCAGAAGGATCATGTCAGTTATCATCGAGATAGCATGCACATGATGATATCATTGTGACATCAACACTACAACACCACATGACAATATTAGGATGCCGAGATGAACGAAGAATACTTAAGTACAAGTACAAGACAATGTCGACAATATCGTCGAAAGAAGCCTTGACATCGAAAAGGCTAAGTAAAACAGATGTCGACGACATCGTAGTAAAGAAGTCATGTCATTGAAAAGGAAAGGAAAGACTGATATCGAAGATATCGTCGTAAAGAAGGCTTAACGTTGAGAAGGCTATGGAAGGTCTTATGAAGACAGACAGTTGCTGAAGAATAGCTTATCGAAGTAATGGCGATTATGTCGTCTATAAGACAAGGTGGTGCCGATGACATTGTGAACAAGACATCGAGCAGCCAAGATTACGCCAACATCAGTTAGATGACTTCATGTCGTCTTAAGTGCAAGTGCAGAAGGGATGTCTCTTATCGTCGAGATATCATTTTCTGAAGTAGAAGGAAGAAGACTTAAAGATCTATCCAAGTCCAAGACAACGACAAGCTCTGTCGTTGAGATATTGTCCATGTCGTCATAATGATGGAAATAACATTGTGACAGATTCAAAAGATGCTAGATGCGCTGTCAGCATTTAATGTCGCCGCCTGATTGTCCAATCAGTGTGTGCTCTTAATGTATGGGAGTCTATCATTAAAGGACATCATAGGAGACCGTTGGACTGCTCCTCCGTCCTATAAAAGGGAACAGTGGATGCCCTAAAATCTCTCTCGAACCCAAGAATGAAAAATTATCCCACTCAACCCATAAATAAAATAGTAAAAGCTGCGGAGAAGAATCAAGAAGAAGAAGAGAACAAAACTTACATCTTGTGTTCTCTAAGAATCAGTCTAGCTTCTTCGGCTGATAAGAAGAGTTCTAGATAGAAGAAAAGCTTCAAGAAGACCCGTGCTATCAAGGTTCAAATCATAAGAATCTTCTTCAAGACAAGTAGCCAATCTCCATCAGGCAGAAGAATCTTTATTTACTCTTTCTCTGTAAGGCTTGCGGGCCAAAAATTGTAGGATCTGTTTAGAGATCTGAGTGTCGAGCTTACGAGCTTGAGAGTTGTGAGGATTGAGTGCCAGGGTAGTGGACTTATGGGTCCAATCTTGTCGAGCTTGCGGGCTTGAGAATTGTGAGGCTTGAGGGCCAGGGCAGTGGACTTGCGGGTCCAAGAGGCAAGACTTGCGGGTCTGTGTTGTGTAGGGCTTGAGGGCCAGAGTGTCAGGTTTGCGGACCTGAGTGCAGTATGGGCTTGCGGGCCTAGGCTGTAGGACTTGTGGGTCCGTGTTGTAAGGCTTGCAGGCCTGAGATTTTTGTAGAGTTTGCCGAATCTAGCACACTGCTATATAGGCGCAGCGGGACAGAGGACTACTCAAGACACCCCATCTTGAGGAACCTCTATAAATTTGGTGTTGTGTGTTGTGATTTTCTGTGTGCTATTTCTGTGTTGTGTTTAGAATATATACATTCTGTGCAAAAAGATTTCAAAACAGCCAAATCACCCAATCCCCCCCCCCCTCTAGGTGATCGTTCCATACCTAAAAAAAGTTTTCTTGTTAGCTGTCTCACTTACTTTGACTGATTGCATGCTCTACTCACTCTCACGCTGAGATAGTTTAATTCGACCAGTCTACAAGAGCGTCGAGCGACCCACAATAGTTTGGCGTTGTCTATGGGAGCGTGTTCCCCAAAGATCTCAAAAGACTCTCAAGATAGTACTCACCTTACGGGTGTACTCGTGACTTATAGCCAAGCTCCCTCAAGCTCTTAGAATACAATCAAGACAATACTCATGGTAGTGCTCGTGACTCAATCCCATGGCATGTAAAGGAACCTGCACTACTGAGGGATCCTCCCCTGGCGGCATATGGAGATAGCCCCCTCCCACTCACTCATCAATTTACCGCTCAGGCAAGAGGGTATGGTTGCACCCGCCGCTGCGATGGAAGGGAGCATGTGCCAGATCGAGGAGCACCAAACTGAAATGCTCAAACTTCTACGAAACATCGGAGCTCCACATGCTCCTAATCTAATCCCCGAGCAAGGAAATTTGCCTCTTCCACCTCCGGATCGTGCTCTGGCCGAGCACGCTACTCACGAGCATCACGATGGAGAAGAAGAATGCTCTAACGTAGCCGGCTCAGTGCGCTCAATTTAGCCAGCCAGAAAATACGAAGCTCACCGCTATTATCGATGCCAGGGAGTAGTACGCTTCGAGTATGAAATTGGAAGGCTCACACGCGAGGAGATCTGCAAGGTGATCACAGAAAAATATGAACAGGTCGGCCGACAGGCCACATTCTCCCACCGCCTTCTTCACCACGTTTCGTCATTGGCACCAGAGGTTTTGGAACACCTGATCCTGCTCGGCTTCAAGCTCACAAACATCGAGATGTTCGATGGAATGGGCGATCCAATGGAGTAGGTCAACCAATTCACCGCCATCATGAGGGTTTTTAGCGCCACCGACCAATTATTGTACCAAGAGTTTCGACAATACTGGAAGGGCAATCACGAACCCAGCTCCACTCTCTGAGAGAAGGATTCATTGACAGTTTTACAGAACTGGCTCAACAATTCACAAGTCAATTCATTTCCAACCGCAGAATCATCCGGGATCACTCCCACCTTTCAAGAATACGCCAGAACGAGTGAGAGACCCTCAAGAATTTTTTTCGCTGCTTAACTACTGAGGTGCAACAAATTCCAGGGGTGGACCCTGAGCTTCTACGATTAGTTTTTCTTGGAGGGCTCCACCCCGGTGGTTTTTAATCTGCACTGATGCGGGAGACTGTGCCTAGATATACCAATCTCCTTCACTGGGTCAAGGCCTACATTACAGGTAATGAGGTAATAGAAGCACACCGCCAGCAGTTTGAGGGGAGCTTGAAGTAGTAGTGGGGAAGGAGTTGCCACCATCATTGGTTCCCAAGAAGAACGACGGGCATCACAATGACTCCCGTCGGCCCGGGTGCATCAGCAACGTCAGGACTTCACTCCCCTCAACACCTCTCGAATGAACATACTCCTTGATATCCGCAATGACGACACTATCAAGATACCCAGGCTTCTCCCTCCAAAAACCATCAACCTATCACAATATTGCGACTTTCACTGCAGGCGTGGATACAAAATTGGAGATTGTACTCGACTAAAGGAAGGGATCAAACGCCTCGTCTGTCAAGGGCATTCGTAGAGAGCGCTCATTTACAGCAACTACCTCCACGTAGTGCGCTCTCAATTACAGCAATTGCCTCCTGGCAGCGCGCTCTCAATTATAGCAACTGCCTTTGTGCAGCACGCTCTCAATTACAGCACCTGCCTCCGGGCAGCGCTCTCTCAATTATAGCAACTACCTCTGGGCAGCACACTCTCCATTACAGCAACTTTTTTCGGGCAGTGAGCTCTCAATTACAACAACTGCCTCTGGGTAGCACGCTCTCAATTACAGTAATTGCCTTTGGGCAATGCGCTCTCAATTATAGTAACTGTCTCTGGGCAGCGCGCTCTTAATTACAGCAACTGCCTCCTGGCAGCGAGCATATTTACAGCAATTGCATCTAGATAGCGCGCTTATTTTATGGCAATTTCCTCTCAGCAGTGCACTCATTTATAGCAACTTTCTCCGTGCAGTGCACTCATTTACAGCAAATGTCTCCGGGAAGCGCACTCTCAATTGCAGCAGCTGCCTCCGAGTAGCATGTTCTCAATTATAGCACCTGTCTCCCAGCAGAGTGCTCATTTACAGCAACTGTCTCTCGGCAGTGCTCTCATTTACAGCAACTGCCTCCTAGTAGAATGCTCTCAACTACAGCAACTGCCTTTGGGCAGGGAAGTCTCAATTACAGCAACTACCTTAGGGTAGATCACTCTCAATTACAGCAACTGCCTCCAGGTAGCGCACTCTCAATTACAACAACTGCCCCCGGGCAGCACAATTATTTACAGTAACTGCGTCCGGGCAACACACTAAATTACAGTAATAACCACCAGGCAGCGCACTCTCAATTGCAACAACTGCCTCTGGGCAGCGTACTCACAATGACAGCACTTGCTTCTGGGCAGCACGAACTCAATCACAATAACTTCCTTCGGGTAGGACTCTCACAATTATAACAATCACCTTTGGTTAGAACACTTAAACTCGCACCAAAAACATTCAATGTCAATTCAGAGCAACGAGCTCACTCACAACCGACAGGAAAAGACAAAGGTCCCTCCACGTCATAACGAGATAGTAGCTCAAGCACCGACTCCCTGCACCTGTGCAATCCAAGAGGCCCATAACCATGTTAGATGTGGCATTTCTTCTTAAAAAAACTCGTACATCCGGTAATATATGGTTGTCAGGGGAAAATTTTGAGCTCATTTTCTGTGAAAAATGACCTTTGAAAATTTGGAGGCATTTGATAGGGTTTCCCAGTAATGACTCGATCGAGCTGGAGATTTCTCACGATCACCAATCGAATGAAGGAACGCCAATACGCCCAAATCGCGTTGTGCCCCGCTATGTGCACGAACACTAGCACCGCCACTCGCAAAGGCTCTGCGCATGGCATGGAGGTGGCAAATTGCGGCGAGGCGATCCGCGCATCGCACAACAATTATTATGTGTTGCGCATGATTATTACCGTCGCCTCATAGGGGTGCGGCAATTGCCCCACCTATATTGGTGCGCTGACCAAGTCATCGCCCCCTTGGGTCGCTGACTTCATTAGCCCCTTTGGGTGGCGCTCCCTAATTGGGGAGAGCCCCCACACCCCAATTTGAGAGTTTCGTAACTCCCCAATTGGGTAGTGGGATTAACTCTCCAATTTGGGAGTTATGCCCATTCAGCACTCCCCAATGGGGAGTGTCGAGCACTCCCCAATGGGGGAGTTGCACGATGGCCTCCGAGCGAGATGTGCAACATCTAATTATCGTGCATCCCTCCCCCTTACTTAGGCACCATTCTCTCGCATACCACAGCGGCACTAACCATCACTCCTCACCACAATGACTAATGTGCCAACAAGGCCTCCACGCTCACGGCACGTTCACAACACCTTAGCGCTCAGGACGTGCTCATAATGCCTCTGCGCTCATGATGCACTCCCAACGCCTCCATGTTCGCAGCACGCTCAAAACCCCTCGACGTTCACGGCGTGCTCAGAATGCCTCCACGTTCGCGACACACTGAGAATGCCTCCACATTCAATACGCGCTCAGAACACCTCCGCATTCGCGGCAGGCTCAAAACGCCTCTACATTCATAGCGTGCGCTCCTCCGTGTTTGCGACAAGCGCTGAATGCTTACACACGTGTTGAGTGCCTTTGCTCTCATGGCGCGCGCGGCAGTCAACATTCTTTGCTTCCTGGATTGCAGGTTTCGTCCATTGCCATCATTGCCACCCACGGAACTGCCCGAACTGCACGGGTGGCAAGAAGGTCATATCCAACAAAATGGTTATCTATATGCTCCAGATCGACGATAATAATTTACATGTCAGGTGGTTATGGTGGTTACAATGACAAATTACCAAACTACCCCTCTCCAAGCTATAAAAGGAGCCAAAATCCCTCATTTGAGAAGAACCTTGCCTTCAGCGCCCGAGAGAGTTGTTTCGAAGATCCTTTAGAGTTCTCCTGTTAGAAATTTTCCATAAGGTGGACGTAATTCAACGAGATGGTTGACAAAATCGTACGTGAATGTTTGGATCTATTTGGACTCCTACGAGCGAGCGTTGATTTAATCGTGCAAATGATCGAAACCTATGATAGGTGGGTTAGATCATCTCGTAAATTCATGGCGCGATCTCGGTCTCAACCTTGGCATAAATTTTTGGCATAATTATGGGATCCAATTTATTTATGGGTTTTAATTTGGTTTCGATTTAGGAGATTGAATGGTATTTAATTCCATTCACTTTTGTAACTCCTAAATTGGGCTCTGCCTATTAAGGGCCAAATATGCCAAGTTTTTTTTCCGGATGAAGTGAACAAGGGAGAAATCCAGAGTGCCTCTTTTCTTCTTCTTTGAAAAACTGTCACTAAGGTTTTTCCTTGAGTTTTCAGAAGCATATACCAGGGGTGTCTCTCTCAGACCATTGAGATATTAGTGCCTTTTCTGTCTACTTCCTTGATCAAGCATCAAGACCGGCGATCTCCTTCAGTTCACTCGAGAATTGTCGATGCGCCCCTCTCCACTTTGGATCGTGCTCACCATCAGGAAATAAAGGGTGGTCAAGGAGATTTCATCACTGAACCCTCAACCATTTGGAGGGAATAGTCGTAGAAACCTGGAATAGGGATTGGCCTTGTGTATTTTCAGCTTTTGGAACATATCAAGAAGACCCCAGTTTTTTCTTTTATGATCTGAGGAAATCAATAAGACCCCAGTATTTTCCTTCCCACTTGGATCTCTAGTGCCAGCCATTCCTCTATATATTTTCTCCTTTCAGATCTTGGAGAAAGCCATGAGCAGGCGATATATTTCTTCTTCACCTGGAAATCAACGCACACATGGAATACCTATAGAACAAGGCTCTTGTGTTCTTCGTGGAGGTAAGAACTGATTGATTTCTTATTTATGACTTTCGGTGCAGTGAACTAAATAAAGAAGGTATTCCTACAATCACAAGATCCATGATATCATTAGCATACATGTGTAAGACCCCCCCCCCCCCCCCCTCCACCTTACTAGGAGGGTTACCGTGCCTTATTCCCAGAACCGCCACCTTACGGATGACACTAACACTCGGGTTAGCCGCCACCGCAAGATGCCGATCCTGCCGGCTTGTACGATCATTTAACATTTAGGCCAATAGAGAATAGAAGTATATAATAAGAAATGAACAAGTCCACAATCACAAAATCTCATAAATGTATATAAGTAGTCCAGCAATGAGCACAAAAGAGAGTAAGGGCTTATGCCCGGTACATAACCAAATGAAAATAACAAAAGAGTCACTATCTCTCACGTCTCTATGAGGAAGCTAGACATTCTCATCATCAATCACCTGACTCATAGTAGAAGTAGTGTACGACATCTGCTCCTCATGTCCTGCCACCACATGCGGTTTGTGCTCTAGCTCCTCGGACTCCTACGGTCACAACCGACCGTTAGTCATAAGACTAAGCCAATTTTTCCCCGCCTCCCCCCGTGACTCCTATGCACTGAGCGGGAGGAAGGAAGCGGAGGACAACAAATTTAATATTAACAATAAGCATGTGACAAGGGAATCTAAGCTAGCAAGTATATACATAACAAGGTACTATACTAGCAGTATAAGCAGGTAAGCAGTAATAAAAGAAGTAAGTAAAGTAAAGCAGTGCGGCGCAGGTAAGTAAACCAGTATATCTATACTACCATCACATGAGTTCCTTAACTTATATGAATGTCCATACAAACTTATAAGTTAAGGTTTCTGGAATAATAACTTATCACAAAAAAGAGCCCATACTAATTTATATGATAAGGGTCTGCAAATTATGTTCTAAGGTTTATGTATGATATGATATGCATGCTATGAAATGATTCATACAAGTGCAACTAACACACACGACTCTGTGATCATAGACCTTTCATTCCCAATTTTTGGAGCTAGCTTCACTCTCGGGTACCACCGTTATGGCTACAGCAGTAGTAGAGCGGGTGCCTCCACTTCCTAGGTGGGTATACACACTACCAGGCCTAGACCCTTTGTACGCCTCTGTACACGTCCTAGGTGCACTCTAGAGTCTTGCGTACTCTTTGATGGAACCCACCAGTCTTTAAGGTCGGGTGTACGTCTTTGGGGATTGTCCTCCAGACCACAGTATAAGCAACCTACTTGTTAAATTTTTGAAGTGTAAGTGGAATGGGATGGGCGGTCTGCAGATTGGAGACCGCGCGGTCTGCGCTGGTGCTCTAGTCAATTCTGTCTCAGCAGTTTGTTCTGGGCGGTCTGATCTGGGAGACCGCCATCTGTTCGAGCGGCTTGCGCGGATTGTTCTGGCGACTTGTTCAAGTCGGCCAGATGTCAAGTAGGTCTGCCTTCTTGCAGTGACCAGGCGGTCTGACGTTTTGTTCTAGTCGGTCTGGGTTACTGAAGAAGTACTTTGCTTTTGGCAATAAGACCGGGCGGTCTGTTTTCGGAGATCGTGGTAACCGGGCGGTTTGTACATAACTGTATGGTTAATAAGGGAGTTGTTCAGCGTTGCTAAGGTCGGGCGGTCTGTTTTGTTGCACCGCTCGCGATCTGATGGGCAGTTATTGTATCCCGGTTTGTGCGGTGATGACATCGATCTGCTCGCCTATAAATAGGGATACAAGGCCCGCCATTAATAACGAGAACTGTAAGAACCAAAGTTGGCTTGATTGTGCCGGTCTCATTCTGAGGTCGTGCGGTCTGAGATTTAGACTGATCGGTTTGTTTGTTCGTAGGTTAGCGACTAGAAGCTCGCGATCAGCTTTTCTCCTTTCTTCCAGCTTTGAATAAACCAGTCAGGGCGGACTGTGTTTAGGTGTTCTTGGTCTGTGCAGCAAACTCAGTTGATCAGGAGGTCTTAAGTGGCCAGGCGATCTTGAGTTGCAGTTTGTAGCAGGTAGCAGTTTCCTTGTTCATTGTTCGCAGGTTCTTCTGTGATCAAGACCGTGCGGTCTGGGCGATCAAGGAGTGTGAACTGGTTGTTTTCAGCAGTGGAATAAAGCAGCAGGTCGGTTGGTCTATGGTTGTAGTTTGGCAGGTGCGGCTTGTGCTCTGTTTGCGCGGTCTCAGGGGCTTGCTGTCTGGCTTGTCTGTTCGCGCGGTCTGGCGGTCTTAAGTCGTCAGGTCGTCAACAGCTTGTTTGTATTTTGTGTTTGTGCTTCTCTCCTCCGTGATTCTTATGAATCATGTCTCGCCATGTATACCTCGAATTGTAAAGAGATAGTTAATACCAAAGCACTATTCAGTCTTCCCATTGTCATTGTGTTGTTATACTTGTGGAAAGTTTTGTGAAGTGTTCCGCATTTTACTTCATCTCCCGACCTCAAGTTTTTCAACATGGTATTAGAGGGAGGTTGTTGAGCAGTAGTTACCGATACTTCTCTCGGGTTCCTCAAGTTGGTTAACAACCAGTGGGATAGCAATGGAAGGAGGATATGCTAGAGGTCTTGTTATTGAGCTCCTTACGCAGACTAACTTCAAGAAGTGGAAGTCTTGCTGGAGAGCTATCTTCTTGGCGAGGATTTGTGGGAGGTTGTAGGAGGAGAAGAAAGACAAGCTGTTATTATTGTTGAAAGGAATGTTGAGCTCGTGAAGGCATGGAGGAGAACGAATGCTAAGGCGGAGTTCACTCTCAAGAGAGCTATCATTCCGGAGCTGTTTGATCACATCATCAGATGTGGATCAGCTGTTGTAATTTGGACAGCCTTGGATAGCTTGTTCAATAAGAAGAATGCAGCTAGGCTACAGTTCTTGGAGAATGAGTTGGCGAAAGCAACTCAGGGAGATCTGTCTATCTCAATGTTCTTCTTGAAGATGAAGAATCTTTGCGCAGAGATATCAGCTTTGGACCCGGATGAGCCTATCTCAGAAGCTAAGCTGAAGAGGCACATAATCCGCGGCTTGCGGAGGGAGTATGTGGCCTTTGTCACTTCTGTTCAAGGCTGGGCCAATCAGCCTTCGTTGCTGAAGCTGGAGAAATTACTTGCTTCGCAAGAAAGTTTGGCTAAGCAAATGGATGGGATGTCTGTCTCTGGGGGAGAAGGTGAGGTTCTCTTCTCTGGCAAGAAGAAGAGATGGGACAAGAAGAAGAAGACATCTGGAGATGATGGTCCTTCTACTTCATATCAGCAGGAGAGGAGTTATGCTCCTAAGCATGATGGGAAGAAGAAGGAAGGACCTAGATGCTTCAGGTGCAACAAGCTTGGTCACTTCAAGAGTGACTGCCAAGTTAATCTTCAGCCAGGGCATGCTTCAGGGAAGGAGGAGGCTGGTTCCAATTTTGAAGGTATTTGGGGTGGTGGAGGTGCATTCATGACGGGCACGTGTGTTTGGGCTATGGCTTCCATCAACTATCAAGATGATTGGATAGTGGACTCTGGGTGTGGTCATCACCTCACCGAGGATGAGTCGAAGTTCTCCTCATTGCAGGCATATACAGGTAATGACGCTACCATTACAGCTGATGATATTATACATGAAGTAGAGAAGGAGGGTGTGGTTTCTTTGAACAGTGATAGAGGTAATCTTACGTTGAAGAATGTCTATCATGTTCTGGTAAGGAAGAATAACCTCTTCTCGGTGACCAATGCGGTGGATGCTGGCTATCACATTCTGTTCGGTCCAACAGAAGTGAAATTTCTCTGAAATGTTTCAGCTGTGAAAGCTGAGGTCACTCATATAGGGAGACGGGTGAATGACTTGTTTGTTCTTTCAACAAGTTCTTATATTGATAAGATGAGGGCTAATGACAGCGCCACTATCTGGCACGAAATACTTGGGCATGTTGGGATGGATAAGTTGAAAGCTATGGCGGGAAGAGGCCTGGTGAAAGGTCTGCCTAGCTTGTCATTTTTCGGGGATAGTCACGTTTGTGTAGGTTGTCAGTTTGGTAAGGCTCAACGTATTCCATTTGACAAATCACAAAGCAGATGTAAAAGACCATTGGAGTGTATCCATGGTGATCTGTTTGGACCTACCAACACTGCCAATCTTGGAGGTAGCAGGTATATGCTGATTTTGGTTGATGACTTCACCAGATATGCTTGGGTATATTTTCTGAAGGAGAAGTCGGAGGCGTTCGAGAGGTTTGTGGAGTCAAGAAGCTGGTGGAAGGTCGGCTTAACTTGCGGGTCATCAGAACTGACAATGGAGGGGAGTTCACCTCCAAGGCATTCTTTAACTTATGCAGGAAGCATGACATCCAAAGGGAGCTTTCTTGTGCTCACACTCCACAACAGAACGGAGTTGCAGAGCGGAAGATCCGTCACCTGACGGAGAGCTGCAAATGTTGGCTTCATGCTAAGAGTATCCCAAAGTCCTTCTGGGCAGAGGGAATGTCTTGTGCGGCCTATGTTATCAACTGGATGCCTCTCAGTCCCATCAACATGAAGACCCCTCATGAGTTGATGTTCAAGGAGAAGCCAAGCGTGGAACACTTTTGAATGTTTGGTTCTACCTGCTACGTGCATGTTCCGGATGCCCTTCGAATTAAGCTAGATGCAAAGGCAAGGAAACTAGTCTTCGTCGGTTATGATGAACAGAAGAAAGGGTGGAGGTGCATGGATCCCGAGACACGGAGATATGTGGTCTCTAGGGATGTGATATTTGACAAGCTGATGTCATACCAAGGTAGCTCTTCTATTGAGTTACAAGGAAGCAGGGTAGATGGTGGACCAGAGGAAGCTGCAAAGGAAGTTCTGGTGGAGTTGCCTGTTTCTCCAGGTGCTCTAGGTATTTCTAGCTCTGGGTCAGGTGCTTCAGGTTCTGGAAGCAGGGGGAGCGATGCTCCATGTCTACCTGAAAGGAAAGCTAGACCAAAAGCTGCAGTTGAAGAGGTGGTCAGAGTCAAGCTCTGAGGAGGTCCAAGAGGACCATTATTCCACCTGATCGATATACGAGCGGGAACTTGGTGAGCTTTGTCTCATGTTTCTTCGCAGGTCCACTGGATGAGAGAGAGCCATCTTGTTATGAAAATGTCATTGGAGTCAAGGAGTGGGAAGGAGCCAAGGATGAAGAGATGGCTGCCTTCAGGAAGAATGAGACTTGGGACTTGGTGCCTAAGGTTGAGGGAGTTACTCCGGTGACTTGCATGTGGGTTTTCAAACTGAAAAAGAAGGCTGATGGAAGTATTGAGTGGTACAAGGCTCACCTTGTAGCTCGAGGTTTCTCTCAAAAGTATGGGGAGGAATATGAAGAAACGTTTAGCCCTGTTGCCAAGATGACTTCGGTCCGGGTGGTGATCGCATTGGCAGCTTGCTAAGGGTGGAAGATTTGGCAACTCGACGTGATGAATGCTTTCTTATATGGCGATATTGACAAGGATATTTTCATAGATCAGCCACCTTGTTATGTATCCGAAGAGCACCCAAGATATATTTGCAAGCTCAAGAAGGCTCTTTACGGCTTGAAGCAAGCGCCTCTGGCGTGGTACGGGAAGATCGCAGAATACCTCCAGTTCTATGGATACTTTACTTCTGATTCAGATTCAAGCTTATTTGTAGAGAAGACGGGGGAGCTTCAGGTCTTGGTGCTGCTGTACGTGGACGATATGATCATCACGGGAAATTCTGAAGTGGAGGTGGCTAGGCTTCGTGCTGAGCTAGCTATCAGATTTGAGATGAAGTATTTGGGTGAGCTCCACCATTTCCTTGGGCTCGAAGTGGAGAGGAAAGAGAGCGGTATGCTTGTTTCCCCAAAGGGCTATGCGGATCGAATCATGAAGAGGTTTGGCATGGAAGGGGGGAAGAGCAGCTCGACTCCACTGGAGGTTAGATTTCATCTTCGACGAGATGAAGGGAAGGTTCTTACCGATCCTTTGGTGTTTTGGGCTTTGGTCGGAAGCTTGATATACTTGACGATCACGAGGCCAGATATTGCTTATGCAGTTGGCAGGGTTAGTCAGTTTATGGCAGAGCCTCGAAAACCTCATCTTGTGGCGGCTAGAAGTATCTTGAAGTATGTCAAATCCACCTCGGATTTGGGTCTCTTCTATGGGAGAGATTCGGGCTTTTGCTTGCACTAGTACATGGATGCTGATTATGGAGGGGATTCGGATGATCGGAGATCGACATCTGGATATGTCTTTATGACAAGCTCTACAGCTATTTCATGGTGCAGCAAGAAGCAGGATTCTGTGTCTGTCTCTCCACGGAAGCGGAGTACAGAGCTTCGGCTTTGGCGGCTCAGGAAGCCATCTGGCTTAGAAGGCTTGTGGAGGACATTCATAAGGAGGTGCGAGGTCCTACTCTTCTACGTGGTGACAATGAGAGTGCTCTCAAACTGGTGAACAATCCAGTTTGTCACGCGCATACGAAGCACATAAAGATTCATCACCATTTCATTCGTTAGAAGGTGTTTGAGGGATCTTTGACTATGGAGCATGTGCAGAGCAAGGAGAATGTTGCTGACATATTTATTAAGCCATTGTCGAAGGGACCTTTTGGTCGGTTGCGGAGCTTGCTTGGGATGACTTCCACTTCCCACTTCAAGGGGGAGTGTTAAATTTTTGAAGTGTAAGTGGAATGGGCTGGGCGGTCTGCAGATTGGAGACTGTAGAGACCGCGCGGTCTGCGTTGGTGCTCTGTTCGGTTCTATCTTAACGGTTTGTTCTGGGTGGTCTGATCTGGGAGACCACCATCTGTCCGGGCGGCTTGCGCGGATTATTCTGGAGACTTTTTCAAGTCGGACAGATGTCAAGTAGGTCTGCCTTCATGCAGTGACCGGGCGGTCTGATGTTTTGTTCTAGTCGGACTGGGTTAAAGAAGAAGTTCTTTGCTTTTGGCAATAAGACCGGGAGGTTTGTTTTTGGAGACCGCAGTAATCGGGCGGTTTGTACATAACCATATGGTTAATAAGGGAGTTGTTCAGCGTTTCTAAGCTTGGGCGGTCTATTTTGCCAGACCGCTCGCGATCTGATAGGCGATTATTGTATCCCAGTTTGTGCGATGACGACATCCGTCTGCTCGCCTATAAATAGGGATGTAGGGCCCGTCATTAATTACGAGAACTATAAGAACCAAAGTTGGCTTGATTGTGCTGGTCTCATTATGAAGTCGTGCGGTCTGAGATTTAGACTGATCGGTTTGTTTGTTCACAGGTTAGCGACTAGCAGCTCGCGGTCAGCTTTTCTCCTTTCTTCCAGCTTTGAATAAACCAGTCCGGGCGGACTGTGTTTAGGTGTTCTTGGTCTGTGCAGCAAACTCAGTTGATCAGGCGATCTTAAGTGGCCAGTCGATCTTGAGTTGCGGTCTGTAGCAGGTAGCAGTTTCCTTGTTCAGAGTTTGTGTGTTCTTCTATGATCAAGATCGTGCGGTCTGGGCGATCAAGGAGTGCGAACTGGTTATTTTCAGTAGTGGAATAAAGCAGCAGGTTGGGAGGTCTGTGGTTGCGGTCTGGCAGGTGCGTCTTGTGCTCTATTCAGCGGTCTCAGGGGCTTGCCATCTGGCTCGTCTGTTCGTGCATTCTGGCGGTCTCAAGTCGTCAGGTCGTCAGCAGCTTGTTTGTATTTTGTGTTTGTGCTTCTCTCCTCCGTGATTCTTATGAATCATGTCTAGCCATATATACCTCGAATTGTAAAGAGATAGTTAATACCAAATCACTATTCGGTCTTCCCATTGTCATTGTGTTGTTATACTTGTGGAAAGTTTTGTGAAGTGTTCCGCATTTTACTTCATCTTCGGACCTCAAGTTTTTCAACACTACTGTCCCCTCAAACCCTCAAACCCGCCTAAGTCAACATACTGCCGTCGGTGTGATGACCGGTCCAATACCAAAGACTCGCCACTAATTATGCACATGCAAGTTTCATAACCCGAGCCTCCAGCTCGCAAGACCAACCCGTCCTGATATACAACTTCCCGAGCCTCCAGCTCACAGGACTAACCCGTCCTGATATACAACTTCCCGAGCCTCCAGCTCGCAGGACCAACCCATCCTGATGTACAACTTCCCATCCCTTAACTCGGGATGAAGTTTGACATATATCTTATTTATTTAGTTAGACTGCTCTTGTCTAATTATTGTTATACTTAGAAGTTTAGGGTGAATCCTGGACTTTCCGAGGTCTACCTAGTGAAGTGCTCACAGCGGTACTAGGGAATACGATGGGCTGAAGCCCAAACCCCCCTTTCCAAGATAATTACTTTTATTGGTGGCTACCCATTTCCAAAGATCAACTCTCCTTATTACTCTTTATAACTTAAATGCTTTATGACTTATCTCTCACTTTATTCTTAAGCAAATGTTCTCTTGAACGATGCTCAATACATAAGCTCTCTCATCCTCTAAATCTAGTACGAATGTTCTCCAAATATTCCACAACTCCTAGGGGCTGATATAAATGATATAACACAACTATGATCCAAGTTTTACTGATTTCCTATATGATCTTGTCAATCAAATCATCATGTTTAGTTTTTACTATTCGCAGTCCAAAATGAGAATGAACTAAATTTGATTCTTATGATGCAATCTTAAACATATCATGTCCAATTGAGCTACAATTCATATCATATGTCCATATTGGATATCTTAAGAAGTGCCCAGATTTTTGATATATTTCAAATTAAGTTGACCTCTATTTAAAATTCATTAATCATTTGACATGTTCCAATTACAAAGGAAGTACCATGTAAGTAATTTCAATTTTGATAATAAAATTTCCAGAGGTAACAAGTGACAAAATAACATGATTTCCAAAATTCCACAATTTTTCAGAGAATTTATAATCATAATTACTATATAAAATAAGATGGGTGAAAATGTAACTTTACACAGCAAGACTAATTTATGTCTTCCAAAAATTCTGAGAAAATTACTAGAGTACTGTAACGACCCAAAAAGATCCTATCCAGAAGTTCATAATTTTCTAGAGACATTTCACCGTAGATATTTCATTAATTAAAAAGTGTGACAAAATGAATATGTGGAATTTTACCAAGTGTAATACATCCAAAAATTCTATCAAAAATTCCAGAGGTTCATATTTAGATTCCAAAAGATTTTCCAGAGTTTCAAAATTTTACACAAGGTATTAGCCATAAACATTTCACTAATACATAAATGTGACATATTTCGAGTTTATCAAATACATAGAATTTTTGGTCCCAAAAATCCTAATGTTTACTGAGATAATGTATTATGTCATAAAGAGGGTGTGGCCAAAATCTCAGAAGCTAACACTAAGCCATATATGCCAAATACACAATATCCTTTTTGGTTATAAGCACACCATATCACATAATAGGCAAAGACATGCAAGTGGAACTACCCCAAATGCAGAGGTCCAATTGCTTCCAAATTTTAACCAGCGTTTAATAATGGCTTATCAATCATGACCCCCAAATTTGGGGTCATTTGGAGTCACACAACTCCCTAAATTTCATTTATTTGATTAGTTGAATATTGATCAAAACTATAGAGAAATATCCTCCAAAAATTCCCAGTTTTAGTAGGGGTACTTCAGGGCATGACTCATGTATGCCCAAACTTTCATGTCATTTAGAGTTTTATTTATCTCTAAATTAATTTTTAAATGTCTAGGGCTCCCTATGTACATGTCTCACAAGAATGGGTGCCCAGGGAGCTACAAGGCTCCAAATTTAGTGATTAAAAGCTCATTAGGAAGGTAAGACCAGCAGCTACAACTTTCATGTTCAAGCGTTTTTCTAATTCTAAACCTAAGGTACCTGATTTTTAAGCCACATATAACTGATCAAAGTGTGATAGAAATACTTATTTAATATAAGTGTAGAATAATGATCAAGCACGAATCTCAAAGCATAATCGGACGATTTCTGTTCATCTTCTTCCTCCAGCCAGTGGTGGAAATTTTCAGTTAAGAACATTAGAAATCTGAAATGGTAAACCACCATTTCTGCTTCGATTTGAAAATGGAAGAAGGGGAAAGCTAGCACTAGGGGAGGGGAGGAGAAATCGGACCTGAATGGTGGCTTGGGATTGCATGATCCGTCGGGGCGGCATTGTAACACCCTGCCAGTACAAAAAGTATAACAGCAGGTCCGGCCGGGACCCCACGCCATACAAACCACACTAGCTAGGAGTTAAAAGGTGATAACCAGAAAAGTAACAACTAACGAGAGTACAAAACGTAAGCGGAAGCATTAATTAAACCATTCAAATAGACATGTCCACTATCATAGGAATGAATCCAGAAATAAGAGTTACGGCCTTAGGGCCTTACATCAAATCAATGTACAAAACTCAAAAAAAAGCATACATCGGCACGCAGGCCGGCAATACATGAGAAAACAGGAAAAAGGCTGGCCTTCGAGGGCCAACTCAGCAAAAGGACCATCGCCCGCTATTTCCCGCTAGGCTCACCTGCACCTGCATAAGAACATTCCACCAAGCGGTGGTAAACAAAGCAACGGTCAGCACAGCTGACCAAATTATAACGACCCCACCCCTTTCCCGGGGTGGCGGAGATTCTACCCTGCAAGTAAGCCATACTAGCACAAGTACTAATCTAAAGAGAGTGCAACTACACAAGGTGAGGTTTCAAGCACAATCAATCTTCTAGGTTGAGCATCAAAAAGAAGGGAACCTAGGTATGCACATGATGTTGGTTGGGTTCACCCGAAGGTTTCCCACAACCGCCTAAGCAAATCGCATGAGGCTAAACATAACATCAAATTCACAACACTCCACCCTAAGGGTCACAACCTTAGGTGGGAAACAAGAGCTTTTGGTCGGTCTAGGTATGACACCTTCCACGACCTCTCCCATGATCACACGGCCTTCATGAGGAAGGGACCTCTCGCCGATCTGCATGGAAACGGGTTCGGTTCAGCTTTGCCCGTGCTCTAATCGTCGCGATCTATCGCACGACGCGGGTACGGCTTCACCTCGGCCCGTAAGGGTTTAGCACTTTCGAGTGCTACACAAAAATATACGCTACGCACCTAACCCCTTCATAAGGATCTAGGCTTCGCGAAACTCTCAACAAGGGAGGTACATACGCTCCGCATCAATAACGTGGTGAAGGTTTGCCTTCATCCAAAACTCAAAGCATGGGGCTTTCGTAGGGATCTTCACAAGACGCCTACACTTAACTCCCGCAATACTATAGGTGAGTTCACGGAGTCATTCTCCGGCACGCATTCTAGGTCTAACCTAAATGCAACGTCGCAAATCAAGCATCACCGATTCGGGCTCACGGCCACGAATAGGCTTCACACAAAATGCCTAAATCCGCACGACTACCGGATTTTCTACATGCAATATGCCGGGGACGGACACAATCTACCCGGAGTCCCGAAGGACTTGAGGAAATCCTACACTTCACCCATTTGGTGAAAGAGATACCTCATGCAAGCAAAGAAAGAGGAATAAATGGACAAATACAAGTCCAAAGTTCGGGAGGAAGAATCGTTACCCTAGACGTGTTCCTCTTCGCCATGGATCCGAGATTCTACGCGGAGGGAAAGAACCGCACCGGGCTGCACTCTCCGGATCTGGAAACGGCTCGCGAAACGGAGCTCCGGAGCTCCGTCAATGGCGAAATCTCCTCTTCTTCCTCCTTGCCCCCTTCTTCTTCCTCTAGCCTAGGAGAGAGAAACACTATGAAATAATGAGGGTTTAATCCCTCTCCAAAGCCCTAAGACCCCCCAGCATTAAATCCCAGCCGTTGGATCGAATTCCAAGAGATTTGATCGGTCGGATCTTCTTCTCCGCTCAAAATCGCGGAACAGAATAAACAGGGCGCACGATCACAGGCGCACGGTCAGTGGTCGTGCGCGACGAGGGAAATGGTCGTGCGCACTATCCGGGACAGAACTCTGAATTCTTGCGAATAAGCGCACGATCGCTGGCGCACGATCACTGGTCGTGCGCGAAGAGGGAAATGGTCGTGCGCACTGTCTGAGACAGAACTCGATTCTCTTCTGAATTAACGCACGATCGCTGGCACACGATCACTGGTCGTGCGCGATGAGGCCACTGATCGTGCGCTAAGAGCAGACAGGGAAAATTCTAGCCTGCTTCACGTGCCGCACTACCACTCCGCCTACTTCGCGGAACTACCAGATTTGGGGTGTTACAACTCCACCCTCCTTAAAAGAATTTCGTCCCGAAATCCAGGAAACAGTAATAGCATAAATTACAGTTATACTTTACCTGAGGGAAATAGCTCGGGATACTCCGCAAGCATCGTTTGCTCTCTCTCCCAAGAGAGCTCCTCTCGGCCGCAGTTATCCCACCGGACTTTTACCATCCGAATGGACTTGTTCCGCAGCTGCTTTACTTCGGTATCTTCGATGCGTAAAGGCTTGACTTTCGTCGACAACCCACTATCGACCGGAACTTTGCCGACCGCAACGATATGAGTAGGCTCTTGCACTGCCTTCCTCAACACTGAAATGTGGAACACGTCGTGCAGACCGCTCAGCTCTGCAGATAGTGCAAGCCGATAAGCCGCATCACCAACACGCTCCACGATCTCGAACGGTCCTAAGTACCTCGGACTGAGCTTTTTCAAGCGTCGAATCCTTGATACCCCTTTGAACGGTTTGATCTTCAAGTAAACCCGGTCACCGACGGCAAACTCTAAGTTCCTATGCTTGGCGTTGAAATACTTTGCTTGCCTATCCTGGGCAACCAATAGCCTTTCGCGTATAGCCCGGATCGTCGAAGTTGCTTCTTCAACATCCTTTTGCTTCAATAGCTTAGTATCGCCCGTTTCCGCCCAAGACAACGGCGTACGACACTTCTTACCATAGAGGGCCTCGAAAGGAGCCATCTTTATGCTGGCTTGGTAGCTATTATTGTAGGCGAATTCGATCATAAAGAGGTGATCCTCCCACCTTTTTCCAAAGTCTAGAGCGCACATTCGGAGCATATCCTCCATAGTCCTGTTGGTTCTCTCGGTCTGTCCATCCGTTTGCGGGTGGAAGGCCGTGCTGAACTTCAATTTTGTGCCCAACAGTTCATGGATAAGCCTCCAATCTTTCGATGTGAAACGCCCGTCACGATCGCTGACGATGCTACGAGGGACACCGTGCAGTCTCACGATACTATCCACATAGAGCTTTGCTAGCTTCTCTACGGAATCATCCTTCCGGTTTGGAATGAAGTGTGATACCTTTGTCAAACGGTCCACGATCACCCATATGGCGTCGTTTCCATGTTGCGATCTCGGCAATCCGTGCACGAAATCCATCGAAATATCATCAAACTTCCATTCCGGAATCGGCAAGGACTTCAGAAACCCACCGGGACGTTGACATTCCGCTTTCACCAACGCGCAAGTATGACACTTGGCTACGTAAAGGGCAATGTCTTTCTTCATGCCCGGCCACCAGAACAGTTTCTTCATATCCATAAACATTTTAGTGCTCCCCGGGTGGATCGAGTACTTGGTATGATGAGCCTCGTACATCAATTCCGCCCGTAGAGTACCAACGTTTGGGATGCATAACCTTTCCTGCTTCCACATAAGGTCGTCTTCGAAGGAGAAATCAGCGTTTAACCCTTCAACGGTTTCCGCTTTGTATCGTTTCAAGCTCTCGTCCAACTCCAATGCTTGTCGAACTCGGTCGGCAAGGTCGTAGTGAACTTCCGTCCAGTTCAAGCATGCTGAAGTAGACGTTCTCCTATCAATGCATATGATCTCCATTTCTTCTAGCTCACGGATTAGACGCTCATCGTGCATCAAAATCCAATTTGCTTGTGCGGGAGCCCGACGACTCAACGCGTCTGCAACTACGTTTCCTTTACCGGGAGTATACTTGATATCGAAGGTGTAGTCCCCAAGGAACTCCAACCACCTCCTTTGGCGCATGTTCAACTCCCTTTGGTCTAGTAAGTACTTGAGGCTCTTATGGTCGGTAAAGATATCGATCTTCACGCCATATAGATAGTGCCTCCAAAGTTTGAGGGCAAAAACCACGGCCGCTAGCTCCAAATCATGGACCGGGTAATTCCTCTCGTGAACCTTCAGTTGCCGGGAGCCGTAGGCAATTACCTTCCCGAACTGCACTAGGACACAACCCAAACCACTTCCTGAGGCGTCGCTATATATTTCGTAGCCTTCCGTACCTTGTGGCGAGCATAGAATGGGCGCCGTGGTCAGACGGCTCTTTAGCTCTTCAAAAGCTCGTGCGCACTCGGGCGACCAAACGAACTTATGATCCTTCCTAGTCAGTTTTGTGAGAGGAAGTGCGATCCTCGAGAAGTTTTCCACAAATCGCCTATAATAGCCGGCAAGTCCTAAGAAACTTCGGACTTCCGCTACGTTTTTCAACAAAGGCCACGCTTGGATCGCTTCTATCTTCGACGGATCAACTGCAATTCCTTCGCCACTAACAACATGACCAAGAAATGCCACTGACGGTAGCCAAAATTCGCACTTGGAGAACTTGGCATATAGCTGACTCCTCCTCAAGGTGCTCAGGACTGCGTGCAGATGCCCTACATGCTCCTCTTCCGACTGAGAGTATACCAAAATGTCGTCGATGAAGACGATCACAAATTGATCTAAATACTCTCGGAATGTCCTATTCATCAAGTCCATGAATACCGACGGTGCGTTGGATAGACCGAACGGCATTACCGTGAACTCAAAGTGCCCAAAGCGGGTACTGAACGCTGTCTTTGGAATGTCGCATTCCCTTATTCGCAGTTGATAGTAGCCGGACCTTAGGTCTAGCTTGGAGTAAACCGTCGACCCCATCAGTTGGTCGAATAGATCATCGATTCTAGGAATCGGATATCGGTTTTTCTCGGTCAACTTGTTTAGCTCTCTATAATCGATACATAGACGCAAGCTCCCATCCTTCTTTTTCACAAAGAGGACCAGTGCACTCCAAGGCGAAGAACTTGGACGTACGTAGCCTTGCTCTAGCAGCTCTTGCAATTGGACCTTCAACTCTGCCAATTCCTTTGGCGCTATTCTGTATGGTGAGCGGGCCACAGGTTTGGCACCTGGCACCAACTCGATACAGAAATCAATCTCCCGATGAGGCGGAGCCCCAGGGAGTTCGTTAGGAAACACGTCGGCGTATTCCGCTACAACTGGGACATCACACAACCTGGGCTTTGGCTCCGAAGCCTCCAACAAGGTGAAGAACAACTCGGCGCCTTTTCTCACCGCCTTAACCACTTGGAGAGCAGACATCTGCGTCTTGCTCGCTCCTCGCATACCGGCGAATATGGTTTCATCGTCGGTGTTCGTTCCCAGAGTGATCTCCTTTGTATTGCAATCTATGCATGCTCGCTGCTCCGAGAGCCAGTCCATGCCGAAGATCACATCGAATTCAGCTAACGGTAGTAACGACGCTTCCAAGTCGAAATCTTGACTTCCGATCCGCACCTTCACACGGCTCTTCCTATCCGCACTCATTCGAGATCCATTGGGTAGCACTACTTCCAATCTATCCTCTACAAAGGTAGACGGCACTCCGATTCGCACCACGAAGTCCTCAGACAGAAAAGAGTGTGATGCACCCGTATCGAATAGAGCTCTCGCCGGATAGTTGAAAATTAGGACGAAACCTAATTGTACACAAATAACACATATAGTCGTACAACAGTAAGAATCATATACATAGCTGTAAAAGCTAACTTCTAATTCGTACCTGTGACGACATCGGTTTGTCGTATGGCTTCTTGTTGGCCAAGCGAATAGACTCTCGGCTGAGTCGGAATGTGTTGGGAGGCCGAAGACTCTGCCGCTTTGCCCTTTTCCGCAGCCCGAGCATAATCCACCGCTCGATTTGCCGCCTTTGGGGGACCACTTCGACACACCGCAGCTTTGTGTCCCACCTTCCCGCAGGTGAAACACGTAATAGGAGTCCGCGCGGTCGTGGCTCCCGAAACATTCGAAGAAGCTGGTTCCGCCTGCTTGAACTTCCGCTTGTTCCTTCTGAAGTCCGGCTTGGACTGAGAGGCCGGCGCATGAAACTCGGGTTTCTTTACAACACTCTTTGCTTGTACCCTCTTCATGTCCAACTCCAAAGATCTGGCGGTTTGCACCATCACTTGGAAGCCAAACGTCATAGGGCCTGCAAGGAGCAGCCTCAACTCGTCCCGAAGCCCTTCATAGAATTTATTCGTCTTCGTCTCCTCATCCTCCACCAATGCCCCCGCATAGCGACTCAGTCTGGTAAACTCATGTAAGTAATCGTCAACGGAGCGATCACCTTGAGTTAACCTCAGGAACTGGTTTTGTAACGCAATGCGTTGGGCAGAGGGGATAAACCGCTGGAGGAACGACTTTGAAAACTCAGCCATTGTTATTTCAGTGATGTCTCTATCGCCGAACTTGTGCAGTTCCTGCTCTTCCCACCACAGCACAGCCTCTCCGTCAAGAAGGAAAGTGGCTAAGGTGACCATCATGGCTTCGTCCGTCGCCGTCGCCCTCAGAGTTCTTCTAACTCTTGACAACCAGTCTTCTGCCTCCGTTGGGGACTCAGATCCCGAGAAGGTAGGAGGATTAAAGCTCAAGAAGTGCTTTAATTGTTGGTCACGCGCTCGCCCCGCAACTACTTGCGCAACTTGACGCTCCACCCTTGGTGCTAACGCCGGTTCCACTGCAGCTACTGGCACAGGGGCATCAACCCTTGGTGCTACCGCAGGTTCCACTGCAGGTTCAACTACCGGGGCTGCATCAGTAGTAGGCGTAGCAGGCTGTGCAAGCCTTTGCGGTTGAGCATTGATCATCGCGAAGACTGCTTCTGCGACCATTCTGATCATCTCAGCCGAAGGAGTGGTCGCTGGCACCTCAGCCGACCCACTACTTTCAGCGGTGTTACGGGGTTGAGACCGCCCCGCAGCACTTCTAGTCACCTATAATCATGCAAGGCACAATTTAGTGACCCTAAACATATCAAACATCAATCATGGAACGCTCAGGTTCCGCAAACAAGTATGTTTTTTCATTCCTAAGTGGACATTCTTATTAGTTTTTGTCGTTTTAGGTGAATGCACAGCCCGTGCGCACCACCCCTTAAAAGGAATTCGTCCCGAATTTGCTAAACTACGGATCGACGCCTTAAGTCCGATACCAAATTGTAACACCCTGCCAGTACAAAAAGTATAACAGCAGGTCCGGCCGGGACCCCACGCCATACAAACCACACTAGCTAGGAGTTAAAAGGTGATAACCAGAAAAGTAACAACTAACGAGAGTACAAAACGTAAGCGGAAGCATTAATTAAACCATTCAAATAGACATGTCCACTATCATAGGAATGAATCCAGAAATAAGAGTTACGGCCTTAGGGCCTTACATCAAATCAATGTACAAAACTCAAAAAAAGCATACATCGGCACGCAGGCCGGCAATACATGAGAAAACAGGAAAAAGGCTGGCCTTCGAGGGCCAACTCAGCAAAAGGACCATCGCCCGCTATTTCCCGCTAGGCTCACCTGCACCTGCATAAGAACATTCCACCAAGCGGTGGTAAACAAAGCAACGGTCAGCACAGCTGACCAAATTATAACGACCCCACCCCTTTCCCGGGGTGGCGGAGATTCTACCCTGCAAGTAAGCCATACTAGCACAAGTACTAATCTAAAGAGAGTGCAACTACACAAGGTGAGGTTTCAAGCACAATCAATCTTCTAGGTTGAGCATCAAAAAGAAGGGAACCTAGGTATGCACATGATGTTGGTTGGGTTCACCCGAAGGTTTCCCACAACCGCCTAAGCAAATCGCATGAGGCTAAACATAACATCAAATTCACAACACTCCACCCTAAGGGTCACAACCTTAGGTGGGAAACAAGAGCTTTTGGTCGGTCTAGGTATGACACCTTCCACGACCTCTCCCATGATCACACGGCCTTCATGAGGAAGGGACCTCTCGCCGATCTGCATGGAAACGGGTTCGGTTCAGCTTTGCCCGTGCTCTAATCGTCGCGATCTATCGCACGACGCGGGTACGGCTTCACCTCGGCCCGTAAGGGTTTAGCACTTTCGAGTGCTACACAAAAATATACGCTACGCACCTAACCCCTTCATAAGGATCTAGGCTTCGCGAAACTCTCAACAAGGGAGGTACATACGCTCCGCATCAATAACGTGGTGAAGGTTTGCCTTCATCCAAAACTCAAAGCATGGGGCTTTCGTAGGGATCTTCACAAGACGCCTACACTTAACTCCCGCAATACTATAGGTGAGTTCACGGAGTCATTCTCCGGCACGCATTCTAGGTCTAACCTAAATGCAACGTCGCAAATCAAGCATCACCGATTCGGGCTCACGGCCACGAATAGGCTTCACACAAAATGCCTAAATCCGCACGACTACCGGATTTTCTACATGCAATATGCCGGGGACGGACACAATCTACCCGGAGTCCCGAAGGACTTGAGGAAATCCTACACTTCACCCATTTGGTGAAAGAGATACCTCATGCAAGCAAAGAAAGAGGAATAAATGGACAAATACAAGTCCAAAGTTCGGGAGGAAGAATCGTTACCCTAGACGTGTTCCTCTTCGCCATGGATCCGAGATTCTACGCGGAGGGAAAGAACCGCACCGGGCTGCACTCTCCGGATCTGGAAACGGCTCGCGAAACGGAGCTCCGGAGCTCCGTCAATGGCGAAATCTCCTCTTCTTCCTCCTTGCCCCCTTCTTCTTCCTCTAGCCTAGGAGAGAGAAACACTATGAAATAATGAGGGTTTAATCCCTCTCCAAAGCCCTAAGACCCCCCAGCATTAAATCCCAGCCGTTGGATCGAATTCCAAGAGATTTGATCGGTCGGATTTTCTTCTCCGCTCAAAATCGCGGAACAGAATAAACAGGGCGCACGATCACAGGCGCACGGTCAGTGGTCGTGCGCGACGAGGGAAATGGTCGTGCGCACTATCCGGGACAGAACTCTGAATTCTTGCGAATAAGCGCACGATCGCTGGCGCACGATCACTGGTCGTGCGCGAAGAGGGAAATGGTCGTGCGCACTGTCCGAGACAGAACTCGATTCTCTTCTGAATTAACGCACGATCGCTGGCACACGATCACTGGTCGTGCGCGATGAGGCCACTGATCGTGCGCTAAGAGCAGACAGGGAAAATTCTAGCCTGCTTCACGTGCCGCACTACCACTCCGCCTACTTCGCGGAACTACCAGATTTGGGGTGTTACAGGCATAGCGGCAAGTTTCTCCGGCGAGTTTGCTGGAGCTTCTTAGGATGTGAGGAAAAGGGAGAAGAAAAGATGATAAGTCTTCAGAAGAGGGAAAGAAATTTCAAGGCTAAGCGAGGAGAGAGAAAAATGTGGCTGATTTGATTTGGATTAATGGGAAATTAATGGCAAAGACTTTTTTTCCCTAGCTTGGATTGGACAAGACATCTATGTGTCATTTTCTTATTGGCCAAAGCCACCTACAAGTCTTTAAATAAACAAAGATATAATATTTAAACTTAACGCCTCGGGAAGCAGCTTTTCCCAGCTGCTGCCAGCAATCGACGGGATGGTCCCGTCGATCGACGGGAGGTCCCGTCGATCGATAGGATGTCCTGTCGATTATGACTTAGAGATATAAAGAAGCAGCTTACATAGCTGCTGGTGATAATCGACGGGATTGACGGGATGGTCCCGTCGATTTTGACTTAAAGGTATAAAGAAGCAGCTTACATAACTGCTTCCGACAATCGACGAAATGGTCCCATCGATCGACGGGATCGATGGGATGGTCCCGTCGATTTTGACTTAAAGGTATAAAGAAGTAGCTTACATAGCTGCTGCAGACAATCGACGGGATGGTCCCGTTGATTGACGGGATCGACGGGATGGTCCCGTCGATTTTGACTAAAAGATATAAGGAAATATATCTTTCCCAGTTGATGTCGCCGATTGACGGCATGGTCCCGTCGATCAACGGTATGGTCCGTCTTTCGACAGGATGGTCCGTTGATTTTGACTTGGCACACAAAATTTCCTCTTTTAAACCTAAAATTGACCATGGTTGGCTTGCCTCCTCTAGTGGACCACATGTGAGTTCTCTCAACTTAATGTGACCTAGGGTTACTACCTAGCTCATTAGCACCTCACTCACCACATGTCCTACATTAATTGGTCTAGTAGGAAATGGGATGTTACAAATCCCAATAAACAAAAAAATAATTTCGTCCCCGAAATTTAAGTTTGTGTCTACGGGGTTCTTTACACAACGTAAATAAGTAAATCTTGAGTGGGTTTAGGTTGTACTGGAAGTGAAGAGTCTCGGGTACTGTTGGTACATGAGATCCGTTGGCTCCCATGTGTGTTCCTCTCGTCCATGATTGGACCGTAGCACCTTGATTAAGGGGACTTTCTTCTTTCGCAGGACTCGGACTGCTATATCATCAATTTGGACTGGCTCCAGACGGACTGATCTATCGAACTCTACCGGGCTCGAGGGTGAAGTGATGTGCTGCTCCGGCTTAAGTAGAGCTCTCCATAGTTAAGAGACATGAAAGACGTCGTGCAAGTTTGCCAACACAAATGGCAGCTCCGGCATGTAAGCCAAGGGACCGATACGCTCCAAGATCCTGTAAGGCCCCATAAATTGAGGGTTGAGCTTCTTTTGTCCTCGCACCCGCGAGACACCATGCACCGAACGTATCTTCAAATAGACTTTGTCTCCCACTTGGAACTCCACCTTCTGATGCCTCACATCGTAATACTTGGTCTGCCTACTCTGAGCCTCTAGCATCTTGTCCCTGATCATCCAAACTGTAGCATCCGTGTCCTCAATGAACACTGGTCTGAGTGCCTTCTGATCCTCATCTTGGACCAAAGAAAGTGGTGTCTGACACTTCCTGCCATATAATGCCTCATACGGTGCCATCCTAATGCTTGTCTGGTGGATGTTATTGTATGAAAACTCGATCATGGGTAACAACCTCTCCCAGTGCTTTCCCGTATCCAAAATGCACAAGCATAGCAGGTCCTCCAAAGTCTGGTTGGTCCGCTTCGTCTTCCTATCGGTCTGTGGATGGAAAGAGGTGCTAAACGTAAGTTGAGACCTCAAGTATGCATATAGCGCTCTCCATTCCCTAGAGGTGAACTGGCCATCGCGATCTGAGTCAATCGTCCTGGGTACGTTGTGGTACCTGATGAACTATTCCACAAATAACCTTACTAGAACCGCAACTGAATCATCCTTCCTGACCAGTATAAACCATGCTACCTTGGTCAATCTGTCTACTATTACCCACATTGAATCATGCCCGGAGTGGGAGCGAGGAAATCGGTGTATGAAATCCATGGTTATGTCCTCGAACTTCCACTCTGGCACTGGTAGTGGTTGTAGAAGTCCGGCTAGGCTCTTGCATCCTACCTTCACTAGCTGGCAAGTCTTGCAATACGAGACAAAAGATATGATCTCTTTCTTCATTCTGGGCCAATATAAGTCCCTCCGCAGGCCCGCCATCATCTTGGAGATCCCAAGGTGCACTGAGTAACTTGTGTAGTGTGCCTCCCTGAGTATCTCTTCCCGGATCCCACCTCCTGCGGGTATGTAGACACAACCCCAGAAATGAATGATGTCATCAAGCAGTGAATAGTCCTCTGACTTGCCCTCTTCTATGGCTCTGAATACAGGCTCTAGAGTTAAATCCTTCCTCTGTTGTGCCCTGATGCGGTCTCGTATATCACAGGTGATGCTCATTGATCTCAGGTACTCCTTGTGGACTTCGGGCTCTGCCTTCGAAACTAAGGTAATGTGTATATCCTCTAGCATCCTCACCAGCTCCATGGCCATCATCTAGGACTCTGGTCTAGAAGTGCCTGCCCTCCTGCTCAGGGCATCTGCTATGGTGTTCGCCTTCCCCGTATGATAGTGCATGGTATAGTCATAGTCACACAATAACTCTAGCCACCTCCAATGGCGTAGGTTCAAATCCTTCTGGGTGTCGGTCCTTCAACTCCTAGAAGGCTGTCTCGCACTTTTCCGTCCACGTGAAAGCAGCATCCTTATTCGTCAAGGACGTGAGGGGAAGTGCAATCTTTGAGAACCCCTGCACGAACTTACGATAATATCCTGCTAATCCCAGGAAGATGTGGACAACTGAGGCTGATTTCGGCCATGGCCAATCTCTCACTGCTTGTACCTTGGTAGGGTCTACTTCCAACCCGGCCCCGCTGATGATGTGTCCTAGAAATGCCACCTCCTGTAGCCAGAATTGACATTTTGAGAACTTTGCGTACATTTGGCGTTGCTGCATCTTGCCCAAGACATCAGCCAATTGATGGGTGTGCTCCTCCTTCGTCTTGGAGTAGATCAAAATATCGTCAATGAATACTATGACAAATCTATCCAGGTAGGGCTCGAATACACTGTTCATCAAGCTAATGAATGCAGAGGGAGCATTCGTGAGCCCGAAGGGCATCACCGTGAACTCATATAACCTGTAGTGGGAACTGAAGGTCGTCTTCGGGATATCCCCCTCTCGAATCCACAACTTGTAATATCCGGATCTCAGATCGAGCTTGGAGAACCAGAAGGCTCCCTGCACCTTGTCAAATAACTCGTCGATCCTAGGTAATGGGTATGCGTTCTGTACCGTCAGCCAGTTCAACTCCCGGTAATCAATGCAGAGTCGCAGCAACCCATCCTTCTTCTTCCCGAATAGTACTGGTGCTCCCCATGGCGATGAACTCGGCCTGACAAATCCTGAGTCAACCATATCCTGAAGCTGGGTCCTGAACTCTGATAGCTCCTTTGGTGCCATCTGGTATGGTGCCCGAGATAACAGCCTTGCTCTTGGAACCAACTGGATCTGGAAATCTGTATCCCTAGATGGGGGGAGTCCGGGTAATTTCTCTGGAAATACATCAGAGAATCCCTAAACCACTGGAATATCTGCTATGGATACCTCCGTCTCCGCCATCTCAAAATAGATTAGGTACACCTCATCTCCCTGCTCATGAGCCTTGACAACCTATGCAGATGATAATAAGAGATGGGAGGTGGGTTTAATACCTTCGATCACTACTTCAGAATCTCCATGCCTTAGCACAATTTCCTTTGCCGGGCAGTCGATCCTAGCATGACTCTAGTGCAGCCAGTTCATGCCCAGAATTAGGTTAAAATCTGGCATCTTCAAAAGCGTTGTCGGCTCTTCGAATATCTTTCCTCCAATATCTACGTTCATGTTGCACTTGGCATATATTGTTATCTCTGACCTGTCCGGAAGTCGCACCTTCCTCCGGATGCCCTCAAAGTGATGTATTTGGTTTAGGTCGTCTACGAATTTCTCTAAGATGAACAAATGCGAGGCACCCATATCGAATAGAGTGTATGTGGGTTTGCCGCAGACAAGCAGTATACCTGGGTGGTTTTGTTGTTTGGGTCATAAATTAAAATACAACTACATTTTTTGAAAGGTACTATGTAATCGTAAAGGAAAAAACAACAAAGTACCTGTAATGACTTCTTCAGGGTTTCGGGGTTCTGCGAGATCCAGAGCATACATCTGCTCTGTCCGTCGGCCTATGCCATGAGGTCCTCGGCTCCGACCTCATCCTCGGCCTCGGCCTCAGCCCTGCTATGTTGGAGGGGTTGCTGGAAGAGGGGGAGGAGGAAGAAGAAACTGTTGGGGGAAGTTAGCTCTGATGTGCCTCGGCTAGTGGCACCCAAAGCATATCACTGGCTGGCATCCCCGATCATCCTGCCTCCCCGGCTCCTGGATCCATAGTGGTGGAGGATCCATCACTGCAGGAGGCTGTTGCTCTGGTCCGAAGTTGGGACGAGGACGTCCCCCACCTCTTTTGTGACTCATCAATCTGCCCCGCTGCGGGCCCCTACTGCTCTCTCCAAAGTATGATCCATCGGCCGGTCTCTTTCCCCTGCTTTGCACCATCAAATGGTATGCCTCCATCTTTTTGTCCATCTCGATAATCTGGGTAGACGTGCCATGCGATATGAAAAGTATAGTCTGCCTTAATGGGTCCCTGAAACCCCGATAGAACCTCTCAGTGTACTTCCTATCATCCAATTCATGTACCCCCGCAAATCTGGCTAGGTGAGAGAACTCCCTCTGGTATTCAATTACTGATCGGGTCCCCTGACGGAGGTTCAAAAACCTCTCTTCTAGCTCATCCCTATCCGTGGAAGATACAAAGTGCTCTAAGAAGACATCACTGAACTCATCCCATGAGATATCTGACATCTCCCGATCTACAAAAGTGGAGTCCAACACTAACTTCCACCATCTTTTGGCATGTGCATCCAAAGCAGACGCTGCCAAGGGGACAACTCTGTTGACTGGGCAGCTGATGCATGCTAGCATCTCCTGAATTGAATCAATCCACTCTTCCTTCTTCACTACATTTTCTATTCCATGGTACATTGGGGGAGCCAAACTCTTGAAGGCATTTAGCCAATTTGATTTATGGTTCGGTTGTGCGACCGGAGCCTGTTGAGCTCTGAAGGCATCCAAAATAGCCGTCAGAGTTTTCCCCAGCTTCGTCTGCTGAAAAAGGGTGGCAGTCGGAGGAGGAGGGACAGCACGGCGTGGATCAGTGAACTGCAGGGACTACACAAAAGTAAAGTTGTATTAGAATTGTCCTAATTCAATGCTTAAATGGACTATTTTCTATATTTTTTACACATGGGCACACCATAGCTTTCACTGCTTAGTTTGTCCGCAAACTTAAGCTCGAGCGGGGTAGCCTAGTGTTGTGGACTTCTTTTTCTTATGATCGTTTGACAAGTGATGCCAGTTTGTAAGACCCCCCCCCCCCCCCATACTAGGAGGGTTTCCCAGCCTTATGCTTAGAACCTCCGCCTTAGGATGACACCAACACTCGGGTTAGCTGCCATTGTAAAATATCGATCCTGTCGGATTGTACGATCATTTAACTTTTAGGCCAATATAGAAAAGAAGTATATAAAAAGAAATGAACAAGTACACAATCACAAAATCTCATAAATGTATATAAGTAGTCCAGCAATGAGCACAAAAGAGAGTAAGTGCTTATGCCCAGTACATAACCAAATGAAAATAACAAAAGAGTCACTCTCTCTCAACATCTCTATGCGGAAGCTAAACACTCACGTCATCAATCACCTGACACGTGGTAGAAGTAGTGCGTGGCATCTGCTCCTCAAGTCCTGCTACCTCATCCAGCTGGTGCTCCAGCTCCTCGGACTCCTACAGTCACAACCGACCGTTAGTTATAAAACTAAGTCAATTTTGTCCCCTCCTCCCCCCGCAACTCCTATGCACCGAGCGGGAGGAAGGAAGCGGGGGACAACAAATATAATAGAAATAATAAGCAGGTGACAAGGGAAACTACGCTAGCAAGTATATACATAACAAGGTACTATACTAGTAGTATAAGCAGGTAAGCAGTAATAAAAGAAGTAAGTAAGGTAAAGCAGTGCGGCGCAGGTAAGTAAACCAGTATATCTATACAACCATCACATGAGTACCTTAACTTATATGAATGCCCATTCAAACTTATAAGTTAGGGTTTCCAGAATAATAACTTATCAAATAAAAGAGCCCATACAAATTTATATGATAAGGTTCTGCAAATTATGTTATAAGGTTTATGTATGATATGATATGCATGCTATGAAATGATTCATACAAGTGCAACTCACACACTTAACTCTGTGATCACAGACCTTTCATCCTAATTTTTGGAGCTAGATTCACTCTCTGGTACCACCGTTGTGGCTACGGCAGCAGTGGAGCGGGTAGCTCCACTTCCTAGGCAGGTATACACACTACCAGTCCTAGACCCTTCGTACGCCTCTGTACACGTCCTTGGTGCACTCTAGAGTCTTGCATACTCTTTGCTGAACCCACCAGTCGTTAAGGTCGAGTGTACATCTTTGGTGATTGACCTCTAGACCGCAGTATAAACAACCTACTGGCCCCTCAAACCCTCACACCCGCCTAAGTCAATGTACTGCCATCGATGTGATGACCGGACCAGTACCGAAGACCCGCCACTAATTATGCACATGCAAGTTTCACAACCTGAGCCTCCATCTCGTAGGACCAACCCGTCCTGATATACAACTTCCCGAGCCTCCATCTCGCATGACTAACCCTTCCTGATATACAACTTCCCGAGCTTCCAGCTCGCAGGACCAACCCGTCCTGATGTACAACTTCCCATCCCTTAACTCGGGATGAAGTTTACCATATATTTTATTCATTTAGTTAGACTACTCTTGTCTAATTATTGTTATACTTAGAAGTTTAGGGTGAATCCTGGACTTCCCGAGGTCTACCCGGTGAAGGCCTAGCAATGGTACTAGGGAATACGATGGGCTGAAGCCCAAACCCCCCTTTCTAAGATAATTACTCTTATTGGTGGCTACCCATTTCCAAAGACCCACTCTCATTATTACTCTTTATAACTTAAATGTTTTATGACTTATCCCTCACTCTATTCTTAAGCAAACGTTCTCTTTAACGATGCTTAACACATAAGCTCTCTCATCCTCTAAATCTAGTATGAATGTTCTCCAAATATTCCACAACTCCTAGGGGTTGATATAAATGATATAACATAACTATGATCCAAGTTTTACTGATTTTCTATATGATCTTGCCAATCAAATCATCACATTTAGTTTTTACTATTCGCAGTCCAAAATGAGAATGAACTAAATTTGATTCCTATGATGCAATCTTAAACATATCATGTCCAATTGAGCTACAATTCATTCCATATGTCCATATTGGATAATTTAAGAAGTGTCCAGATTTTTGACATATTTCAAATTAATTTGACCTATATTTAAAATTCATTAATCATTGGACATGTTCCAAATTACAAAGGAAGTATCATGTACGTAATTTCAGTCTTGCTAATCAAATTTCCAGAGGTGATATGGGACAAAATAACATGATTTCCAAAGTTCCACAATTTTTCACAGAATTTATAATCATAATTTTCATATTAAATAAAATGGGTGAAAATGTAACTTTACACAGCAAGTACTAATTTATGTCTTCCAAAATTTTTGAGAAAATTACTAGAGTACTGTAATAACCCAAAAAGACCCTATCCAGAATTTCATAATTTTCCAGAGACATTTCACCATATATATTTCATAAATTAAAAAGTGTGACAAATTGAATATGTGGAATTTTGCCATGTGTAACACATCCAAAAATTCTAGCAAAAATTCCAGAGGTTCATATTTAGATTCCAAAAGATTTTCCAGAGTTTCAAAATTTTCCACAAGGTATTAGCCATAAACATTTCACTAATACATAAATGTGACATATTACGAGTTTATCAAATACTTAGGATTTTTGGTCCCAAAATTACTAATATTTCCTGAGACAATGTATTATGTCATAAAGAGGGTGTGGCCAAAATCTCAGAGGCTAACACTAAGCCATATATGTTAAATACACAAAATATCCTTTTTGGCTATAAGCATACTATATCACTTAATAGGCAAAGGCATGTAAGTGGAACTACCCCACATGCAGAGGTCCAATTGCTTCCAAATTTTAACCAGAGTTTAATAATGGCCTATCAAGCATGACCCCCAAATTTGGGGTCATTTGGAGTCACACAACTCCCTAAATTTCATTTATTTGATTAGTTGAATATTGATCTAAACTATAGAGAAATATCCTTCAAAAATTCCCAATTTTGGCAGGAGGTACTTCAGGGCATGACTCATGTATGACCAAAATTTCAAGTCATTTAGAGTTTTATTTCTCTCTAAATTAATTTTTAAATGTCTAGGGCTCCCTATGCACATGTCTCATAAGAATGGGTGCCCAGGGAGCTACATGGCTCCAAATTGAGTGATTAAAAGCCCATTAGGAAGGTAAGACCAGAAGCTACAACATTCATGTTCAAGTGTTTTTCTTATTCTGCATATAAGGTACCTGATTTTTAAGCCACATATAACTGATCAAAGTGTGATAGAAATACTCATTTAATATAAGTGTATAATAATGATCAAGCACGAATCGTAAAGTAGAATCGGATGATTCCTGCTCATCTTCTTCCACAATCAAGCGATGGAGATTTTCGGTTAAGAACAATAGAAATCCAAAATGGTAAACCACCATTTCTGCTTCGATTTGAAAATGGAAGAAGGGGGAAGCTAGCACGAGGGGAGGGGAGGAGAAATAGGACCTGAATGGGGGCTTGGGATCATTTGATCCGTTGGGGAGGCATGGCGGCAAGTTTCTTCGGCGAGTTTGCTGGAGCTTCTTAGGATGTGAGGAAGAGGAAGAAGAAAAGATGATAAGTCTTCGGAAGAGGGAAAGAAATTTCAAGGCTAAGGGAGGAGAGAGAAAAATATGGCTGATTTGATTTGGATTAATGGGAAGTTAATGGCAAAGACTTTTTTTCCTTGCTTGGATTGGACAAGACATCCATGTGTCATTTTCTTATTGGCCAAAGCCACCTACCAGCCTTGAAATAAATAAAGATATAATATTTAAACTTAACGCCTCGGGAAGTATCTTTTCCGAGCTGCTGTCAGCAATCAACGGGATGGTCCCATCGATCGATGGGAGGTCCCGTCGATTGACGGGAAGTCCCATCGATTATGACTTAGAGATATAAAGAAGCATCTTACATAGTTATTACCGACAATCGACGGGATGGTCCCGTCGATCGACGGGATCGACTGGATGGTCCCGTCGATTATTACTGAAAGGTATAAATAAGCAGCTTACATAGTTGTTGTCGATAATCGACGGGATCAACGGGATGGTTCCATTGATTTTGACTTGAAGGTATAAAGAAGCAGCTTACATAGCTATTGCCGACAATCGATGTGATGGTCCTGTCGATCGACGGGATGGTCCCGTTGATTTTGACTTAAAGATATAAGGAAATATATCTTTCCCAGCTGATGTCATCGATCGATGGCATGGTCCCGTCAAGCGACGGGATGGTCCGTCGATCGACGGGATGGTCCGTCGATTTGACTTGGCACACAAAATTTCCTCTTTTAAGCCTAAAATTGACCATGGCTGACTTGCCTCCTCTAGTGGACCACATGTGAGTTCTCTCAACTCAATGTGACCTAAGATCACTACCTAGCTCAGACCCACCTCACTCACCACATGTCCTACCCTAATTGAAGTCAAGGGGTCTAGTAGGAAATGAGATATTACAACATGTGTGTATGCAAAAGGTTAATTATTTGGAGTAGTTGAAGATCTTATTAATATCATAGCATATATATATATGTTTATTTGTAGATCATGCATCAAGAGTATTGACATATCCTCCAAATACTGAAGTGCGAATTTGAGTCAAATGAAGGTATACAGTCATTCCCGCACTAAAGCAGTACTACCATTCAAGTTCACTTAATTGCGTGTTCATAAATTTGATTAGGTTGATAAGAAAAAAAACTAAATTTTAAATCGCTACTCCAATAGAGATTAGCATATTTTGAATAAGACGATCATGCATTTAATCGTCACTACATTCAATGTTTTGTGTTGTCCAAAATTTTTGATAACACAATTAGGCGTAGCGACACCTATATTTTACTCATAGTTGGTATCAGAGCAACCTTATTTCAATTTTATTTGTCTCATTCATTATTTGGAGCAAAAATTAATTTCTAATTAATTACATAAGAACACCAAAATAAGAAAACTCATTCAGTTACATTGAGAGAAATAAATATTAGGATTAATTATAAAGTGCATTAATCATATTAGTCCTAAACAGACTTTGTGTTCTCATTGAGACGATTCAGTGCCCACACGTCATTAAGAAGAGAACAAGAGATTAAGTTTAGAGCAATATTCAGATATCCCGGTGTGTGAGAGTCTTATAGGTAGATAAATATTGTTGTCGCTAAAGTGGCCTTTTCGAGTCAGTTTGTGAAATTATAGTTTTACATATTTTAGGGAGTTCTCTTAGACTAGTGTGCAATCATTCACCCAAAGGCGGTGCTTGCATAATAGGTTCAGAGGGATACACATAGATATTTGGACGGTAGTGCGGGCTTTAGTAATCTATTCGCCCAAAGGTGGTAGTTCTACGAAAAGCTCAAGCATAACTGCTGCTGATGAGTCTGGTTTATATAGTGATTTCTGGCCTCATTTGGGTTTGTTTTAGTGTCAATGCACTTCATTTGCTGTTCGTATACGCTTATATTGATAGCATGACGTTTCTGCGCCTTTTGTGCAATCCTTTCCCATTTGTGGCATGTTTTTCCTATTTATTACTATATGCCTGTGTTATGGATCCGGTGGTGTGCATGGATCGGGGTTATGTGTACTTTTCCTGCAGGTCCTGGGGTCGTGTGCACGCTCGGGATGGTGTGGGATGATTTTTGGCCTAAAAAGCCTCTGATCGTGCGCATTCCTTCGCGCACGATCAGGCGCACGATCATTGATCGTGCGTTAATTCCCAGCCCAGATCAAGATCGGACCAAAGATATGTGCACGATCACAGGCCTTTCTTCGCGCACGACCACTGGTCGTGCGCCCCTGACCGTGCGATGTTTTCTATTTTCCCTTTGCTACAGGTTGACTGCGCACGATCACAGGCATTCCTTCGCGCATGACCATTGGTCGTGCGCCATTGACCGTGCGCAGTACTTATTCTGCTCCCTATTTAAGGCGCTGTTCCGCGATTTTAGAGATTCAGCAAGGTTTTTGGCGCGATTTCTGCGCGCGACTCCGCCGTTCCACCTCTCCAAGGTCCCTCCTTCCATTCCTCCCCTTGAGAAAGCTTCATCCATTGATCCTAAGGGCATTCTAGGGTCCCGGAAGCATTCTTCGCCATCTACGGCCAGCATTCCAAGAGGAAGACATCTCCATTGGGGGAAGAAGAAGTGAACCCAGCTCTGAGAAGAAGACGGGCAGCAGTTGGAGGTAGTGACAGCCTCTACATCCCGGAAGCAACCAAGGACTGAGCTCGGAGGAGGCGTGACGACCCCCCATTCCGACCACAATCCGCGGCAAGGCTTCTCATCTCGTGGTTACTTCTACCCTTTCTCTTTTTGTGATTTGTACTCTTAATAGTTGTAATGAACTGAATGAACATCTATTTGTCTATGAATGGAAGTTTATTTATGATCTTGTCTCTTCGTTATGCTGTGTTGTGATGCGCTCCGCCCCCGCTCCACTTACACCCACACATTCTAGCACCCACTCTAGCAAGAGCTGGAAGCGATAGCGAAGAGGTGCCTTCGACCCTCACCCCTCACATTTGCACTCACCTCATCCATATGCTCACCGGCCATCCGCTAAGCGAAGCACGGCATCGCGGCCTGCACTGAACCCATCCACCAAGCAAAGCGGTGATTGCAACCCGCATAGTGTCTAGTTTTCTCATTTCCCGTTATATAAAATCAACCAAATCCCCCTCTTGTTTTGTTAAACCTAGAACCCCCATAATTAATTTCCTAACAAGCAAATCGTATTCCCTAACTTGCGGTCCTTTGAGAACGATATTCGGGGAGCTACTCCCTACTTTTATTACTTGACAACAACCGGTGCACTGCCGTCGTACTGCATTTCGTGCCCGCTAATTAGCGGTGTGGAAATAGCGCGTCAAGTTTTTGTCGCCGTTGCCGGGGACTGCAAGCGGTTATGATTTATTTGTTGGGGAAATTAGTTTAAGGGTGCTTTTGTTTTTGATATTTCTCTTTTTGGTATAGTGTGCGCATGTATAGACATCATCCTGGTGAATTTGCAGCATTTGATCCTGAGATAGAGCGTACTTTGCGGGCGCGTCTACGTGCGGCTGCCACCATGTATGTTAATGAAAATCTGGCTAATCCAGGAGTGGGAAATGCACCGGCCGCAGCTCAAGCGGCTGATGAGAACAAAGTGGTTAGGCCACGGCCTAGGACCATGAGGGATTACACCACTCCTACTGTGGGGAGTGTGTACCCCGGATTTGGCCCGGCTATTACTAACAACAATTTTGAGATAAAGCCGGCCATTCTGAATATGATCCGCAATAATGCCCAATTCTCCGGGTTAACCAGTGAAGACCCCCATCTTCACCTAGCTGAATTTGCGGAGATTAGCGGTACATTTCGGTATGCAGGAATTGCTGATGAGACGGTGAAACTCAGGTTGTTTCCATTCTCCCTCTGCGACAAGGCGAAGGCTTGGCTCCACACAATACCACCCGGCGCAGCTAGCACCTGGGATGCTCTGCAGACAAAGTTTTTGGCAAAATTCCACCCGGTGGACAAGGTTGTTAACTTGCGGAGAGAAATCGCAACCTTCCGGCAACACGATCAGGAGACCCTTGTGGAAGCATGGGATAGGTTCACGGACCTCCTCCGGAAGTGCCCTCAGCATGAGCTACAGCCTTGGAGCTTGGTGGAAAATTTCTACTTTGCAATTGAGCCCAATTATAGGGCCATGATTGACGCAGCTGCAGGCGGCACCCTGATGAACCATACACCCGAGGACGCACTGAGGATTCTCCAGGACACCGCCACTCATAGCTCGTTCTGGACTGCTGGGAGAAACGCCCCAAGGAATGCTCGTGGACTCTTTGAGGTGAGCACATTGGGTGCATCTGCCGAGGTGGCATCGGCACCTTATGACAACGTCATGCTACTTAAGAGGCCTGCCCTCCCTCCTGCCCCAGTAATGGCCATTTCGTGTCAAGGATGTGGAAACCTCGGGCATCATGCTTATGAGTGCCCCTCAGGTGAGCAACCCGCTGAATTAACTTTTGATGAAAGTGTGAATTATTTGAATGATCAAAATCGGGGAATACCATTTAACAACGCTTATAACCCGGCCATGAGGAGTCACCCGAACTTCTCATGGAAACAAAATGTGCCTAACCAACGATGGCAAGGAGGCTTGCATCAATTTGATGCGCAAGCCTCCGGTAGCCAACCAAGGCCGCCACAACCGGGGTTTGCTCAAAATGCATCACCGCAGAGGAAGAGCGCATTGGAAGAAATGATGAAAAAATTTGTTGATCTGGCTCAAACAAATATGGCCAATCAAACTGCGTCAACGCGGAACTTGGAGATGCAGCTAGGCCAATTGGCCCAGGTACTCTCCGAGCGTACGCAAGGCGCTCTTCCAAGCAATACTGAAAAGAACCCACGGGAGCAAGGCAAAAGCATTGCTGACGCGGATGGTGGTCAAGTGAGCCCTTGCGTTGTTGAATGTACTATCAATAACATCGAGGTTGCCGCGCTTTGCGACTCTGGTGCATCTCGCAACATTCTTGCTCTGCAAGACGTTGAGAGGTTGAACCTAACAATGAACTCTGAGGACCGGAAGTCGCTGGTATTGGCTAATGGAGTGACTGCCGAAACTGAAGGTGAGATTCTTGAGGTTGTAGAAAATCTTAATGGAACGAATGTGGTCACTGACTTTCAGATTCTCGGCCCCATGGAAAATGATTCCATGCCAATCTTGGGGGTTCCTTTTCTGAAGGAGAGCGGCGCAACCCTCCACATCACCACGGGCTGTGTCACTCTACCTTCCAATGCAGCGAATCTTTCTGGATTATCTTATCTTCCTAACTTCTCTGTAAGTAAAAGTAAGTGCAGGTCTAATGAGGAAAAATCTGACTTTGACGTGAAGAATCCTAGAGAGGAGAAAAGTATCACTCTGCTGAAAGAAGAAGCGAAGCAGCTCACAAATAATGAGTTGGAGATAGAAGGGAAAAGCAATGAGACCAAGGCGTTGGAAGTCTTGGGAGAAGGCGGAGCGACGAGCCTTCCAAACAATGTCTTTATTGAGAACAAGAAATGTAAACAATCTAAACAGGTTCATTGGGCTGATCTACCCCCTCTTGAGGGTGCAGAAATGAAGCCCCCAGCTGAACCCAATCCGACAAACACTATCGCTCCTCCCACCCTTGGTGCTCGGTGGCGTTCTCCTTCGGTGGAAAAGCTGAAGCGGGAAAGAATCCTGCATGTTGCGCACTCTGCAGCCCTCCGGCGCGAGAAGGAGGAGGTTAGGGGCAAGGGAGAGACATCTTCCTTGGGCCCTAAAGCTTTCACCTCCTGCCCATCTCGCGTGACTGGGGAGAACCACCACAAATCAGCATATAGCTGATGCGTGCCGGGATCTCCGGGCTGTGCTGTGTGTCATCTGTGATGTTTCTGTGCTTCTTGTTTCATGTTATTTGCTGCGTAGTACTGTCTCTTTAGCTTTTTATTATAAGACTTGTGCTATCAAACTATAATACAGGTATTTGGTCCACCTTCAAGGACGTTAAACAAAAGGGCTCTTGGGAGACAACCCATTTGGGACCATTTGGGTCCGTTCTTTCTTGTCATTTTCTTTGCTATTTTTGTTGTGCTGGGACCTTTTTAATCATAGGTCCGCATCTATTGGAGCATGGCGGGATCACCGCCTTCTGAACAAAACTCCATATCTTCTAGTATGCTCATTTCTGAGCATGGGGTAATCTCTCCTCCTAGCCTTCTTAAGCTTATGCCGCTATCGAATATGTTTTTTGCTTAGTATAAGTCTGGGGGAGTAAGAGTTATCATTACCTCGTGCACATGCACAGTGCACAGCATACTAGGATTTATGATGTGTTATATTGTAGCATTGCTCATCTCATGGCACACCACGACACCCACGTGAGCGCACTTAACTGTAGGCGCGCGACGAGTCTAACTAGTCTCAGTTGTGTGAAGGGGAAATCACGGTGCGGGGTTAGGATTGCGAGACGAAGTACTTTATTGACTGTTGTAGTGCTCCTAGTCGAGTGCTCATGTCTCGTAGGAATTCGTGTAGATTTAATTTATTTTTATGCTTTTAGTTTACATTTTTCTAGCGTAAATATTGTTTACTTTACTCAATTTGGTGAATCCGGTGTGAATCAAACGGTAGCATAGGAATGTGTGTAGACGTTCATTAGTCTTGTGTTGCCCGAGTCGAGAGGAAGGATTATCTTTCTCGGTGGCTAGAACTCGCCCCAAGCGATTCTTGAAACATGGGTATTCGGTTGGTCAATTGCGTGAAGGTGATATAGGCCATCATTTTGGCCCGGTTGAGCCTTTGCACCCTTTCCTATCGATTTATCCTCGTTAGCCCAGTTGTGCTTACCCATTTTTTGATTCAGCCCCACTTGTATCGCACCAAAGCCCAAAAGCCAATCCTAGTCACACACCCAAATCTGAGCTCTAGCTGTTTATTATTTTTGCAAGTTGGGTTGTTGATGTGGTGACATGTGTGTGAAGTTGTGGATATGTTTTAGTGTTTATTTGCTGAAAATGATAAGAAAAGAAAAAAAATGAAAAAGAGAAAAGATGCGAGAAGAAAAGAAAAGGATATGAGTTTGAATGAAAAATTCATTCGTATAAGTTTCAGTTTGGGAGTAGGCGGTGCACGCACCCATGTTGTTAATTCCAAGTCTGGGGGTGTAGTGTACCCGCATGTTTGTGTGGTGATGAGGATAGTTTTTCTGAGCTAGCTCATTTCGGTTTAGTGTCTGAGCCGTCGCTTTTATCTTTGTTTACCTCACCTAAACCCAAGCCTCACCTCAAACCTAAAAGTCCTATTGATTCACGCATTTGAGTCATACCTGTGCCGTGGAGAGAGTGCGAACGGGCAAGACTATGGTCACCGACATTGATGGATTTCAATGAAGTTGTCCCGAGTCCCGATCTTTGGCAACGCTTGCCTCAGCGTTAAGTTTACTTTCTTCCTATGTACGACCTTATGATTCACCGTGATTCACTTGTTGAGTAAACGTAATATATAAATACGCTCTTAGAAAATTTTAAACTAACATGTATATTTAGAAATTTTGTCTACTAGATTTCTATGCACATGCGTATGAGACTTCGCATATTACTCCGCCCTTGCAATTTCTAACCCTACTATGTCTTTTCTCACTCCGCCGGATTTGTTTGCTCGGGACGCGCAAATAGGTAAGTCTGGGGGTGTGATGAGTCTGGTTTATACAGTGATTTCTGGCCTCATTTGGGTTTATTTTAGTGTCAATGCACTTCATTTGCTGTTCATATACGCTTATATTGATAGCATGACGTTTCTGCGCCTTTTGTGCAATCCTTTCCCCTTTGTGGCATGTTTTTCCTATTTATTACTGTATGCCTGTGTTATGGATCCGGTGGTGTGCATGGATCGGGGTTATGTGTACTTTTCCTGCAGGTCCTGGGGCCGCGTGCACGCTCGGGATGGTGCGGGATGATTTTTGGCCTAAAAAGCCTCTGATCGTGCGCATTCCTTCGCGCACGATCAGGCGCACGATCATTGATCATGCGTTAATTCCCAGCCCAGATCAAGATCGGACCAAAGATATGCGCACGATCACAGGCCTTTCTTCGCGCACGACCACTGGTCGTGCGCCCCTGACCGTGCGATGTTTTCTATTTTCCCTTTACTACAGGTTGACTGCGCACGATCACAGGCATTCCTTCGCGCATGACCATTGGTCGTGCGCCACTGACCGTGTGCAGTACTTATTCTGCTCCCTATTTAAGGCGCTGTTCCGCAATTTTAGGGATTCAGCAAGGTTTTTGGCGCGATTTCTGCGCGCGATTTCTGCGCGCGACTCCGCCGTTCCACCTCTCCAAGGTCCCTCCTTCCATTCCTCCCCTTGAGAAAGCTTCATCCATTGATCCTAAGGGCATTCTAGGGTCCCAGAAGCATTCTTCGCCATCTACGACCAACATTCCAAGAGGAAGACATCTCCATTGGGGGAAGAAGAAGTGAACCCAGCTCTGAGAAGAAGACGGGCAGCAGTTGGAGGTAATGACAGCCTCTACATCCCGGAAGCAACCAAGGACTGAGCTCGGAGGAGGCGTGACGACCCCCCATTCCGACCACAATACGCGGCGAGGCTTCTCATCTCGTGGTTACTTCTACCCTTTCTCTTTTTGTGATTTGTACTCTTAATAGTTGTAATGAACTGAATGAACATCTATTTGTCTATGAATGGAAGTTTATTTATGATCTTGTCTCTTCGTTATGCTGTGTTGTGATGCGCTCCGCCCCCGCTCCACTTACACCCACACATTCTAGCACCCGCTCTAGCAAGAGCTGGAAGCGATAGCGAAGAGGTGCCTTCGACCCTCACCCCTCACATTTGCACTCACCTCATCCATATGCTCACCGGCCATCCGCTAAGCGAAGCACGGCATCGCGGCCTGCACTGAACCCATCCACCAAGCGAAGTGGTGATTGCAACCCGTATAGTGTCTAGTTTTCTCATTTCCCGTTCTATAAAATCAACCAAATCCCCCTCTTGTTTTGTTAAACCTAGAACCCCCATAATTAATTTCCTAATAAGCAAATCGTATTCCCTAACTTGCGGGCCTTTGAGAACGATATTCGGGGAGCTACTCCCTACTTTTATTACTTGACAACGACCGGTGCACTACCGTCGTACCGCATTTCGTGCCCGCTAATTAGCGGTGTGGAAATAGCGCGTCAGCTGCTCATTGGTGTGTGGATAATTACTAATTGCGTGGAGTGTAGTCTGCCCAAAGGTGTTGCCCGCTGACGCATCTGGATTCTCCGTTTAGTGTGTTATTTAGGATTTTTAGCCACTATTGCTCTATTTGTCTAATATATTTTTATTTTCCCTCTTTTTAGTCACATTCATCGTCCATAAAAATATTAGAAGACCATTAAATAATTCATTGAGTCGAACTTCGAAATTCTAAGTTCGACATTAAGTCTGCACCACATAACGTAGATATAGAAATAACCATGAATACCAACCAGCATGAAGCTCTTACCGCGATCGTCACTCATGCTGATAGAGATCATTATGATCCATTACCCGATGTGTTGCTAATGAAGAGAAATTAAAGAACAATGAGTCTTACGCCGCAATACATATAATCAAGCCCTCTTTTAAGAAGAAGTGCAAAACACCTTATAGAGCTCATAAGGTACACACTTCAGATACTAAGGACACTAATAAAAAGAATCCTCTCACTTGCTTCTACTGTAACAAGAAGGGACACGTGAAGATGGAGTGCATAATGTTTAAAGCTTGGATTGAGCGGGGTGGTTTCACTCCTAAAGTTAGCCCTATGGCACTAGTCCTTTGTGAATCCAATTTAATTGAAGCCTCATCCCATTCCTGGTGGCTTGATAGTGCAGCAATGAATCGCGTAGCTTTCACATTGCATGGATTCATTAGAAGGAGGAGGCCAAATAAGGGTTAGTATAGACTCACGGTAGCAACACTATTGAAGTAGATGTGGAGTTTATAGGAGACCTATGTTTAGTTCTAGCTTCTATTTATGAACTATATTTAAGAGACATTTTCTATATTCCTTCATTTAGGAGGTGTTAAAAAATTTTTGAATAAGCGGAAAATGGGAACCAGGTCGCAGGAACAATCTCAACCACACCAAGCACCAGAAATCGGAAACAATGAAGGAACAAGAGAAATCTTGAATCAACTATCATGTGTACATTTCGAGGTATACATGGAGAGACATGATTTACCAATACACTAGGTAAGGAGAAAGAAGCAAATAAAAAGAAGCTGGTGTTTACAACATGAACCCGCCAAGTCGCCCGGCTAGCAAAGATTGTCCGCATAAACCGCCAAGTCGCCAAGCTGACCGCGCGACTAACTGCGAGATCACCAACCCGCAACTCAACACGCGGACTACCCTTTATTCCAATGCTCACTCTGTTCGCCCAAGCAAGGCCGCCTGACCGCTATCACTTGGCCGCTCCTAATCGTGAACAAAATGCTGAAGACCTGAACAGAAATCAGACCGGCAAAGGCAAACCGCCTAACCTCCTGAACCGATCTTTATTGAAAGCTGCCAAAGAGAAAACTGCCTTGTCGCTAACCACGACCTCCTGCTGCTACCCGTCGCTAACTGCTACCGACTTATCCGCCGCAGTCTCCTTAGATCAGATCAGAACCACAAGCAACCACGCAACCTGCGAACACAGCAAAGGCAATCTCAAACCGCGCGAATAGAAATTCTATCCGCACCAATCTTGCGAGTTCTCACTTACTATTCACGCTATTTATGATGAGCTAGGGGGTCCTATTTATAGTAGTGGTGAGGAGTGTGGTCACCGCCTACGCGATAGGATAACCGCCCATATAGGTAGCGGGTAGAAGATAACTCGCGCAGCTTGCTGAGAACCCTGCCGAACAGCATGCCGACTTAATAATAAGTCGTGCGGACTACTTCGCAACTTCCAATTAAACTAGTAGACACCTGCCTGCCCGCGAGCAAATAACCGGCCAGAGAACTAACACCAGATGTAACCGCGAATTCAAACCGCCCAGTTACAAATGGAGCTGACCCTAGGTGGTTTTGAGAACCAGGTCCACCTGACACTGACTAACCGCCAGTTCATAGCAGAATGACAACCCATGCGGTCTCCACATAAGACCACCCAACCTCCGCGGTTTTGCCAGACTTCCCGGTCTGATGCTCAGACCGCCCGACCTGCCACTTACACTTCAAAAATTCAACACTCCCCCTTGAAGTGGGAAGTGGAGGTCAGTCCAAGCAAACCTCGTAGCCTAGTAAATGGTCCCTTCGCCAGCAGCTTCGTGAATATGTAAGCGACATTGTCCTCACTCCGCACATGCTCAACCATCAAAGATCCCTCCAGCACCTTCTCCCAAATGAAATGATGCTCGATCTCGATGTGCTTGGTTTGTGCGTGACAGACTGGATTATTAACCAGTTTGAGAGCACTCTCTTTATCACCATGCAACAAAGTAGGACCTCGAACCTCCTTATGGACATCCTCCACCAATCTTCTAATCCATATGGATTCCTGAGTTGCCAAGGCAGAAGCCTTGTACTCTGCTTTAGTGGTAGAGACGGACAAAGAATCCTGCTTCTTGTTGCACCATGAAATAGTCGCCGATATACATAAGAAAACATAACCAGGCGTCGACTTCCGATCATCTGAATCTCCCCATAATCGGCATACATGTATCCATGCAAACAAAAGCCTGTGTCTCTCCCATAAAGGAGACCCATGTTTTAGGTTGACTTCACGTAATTCAGAATACTTCTTGCCGCTACTAAATGAGGTTTCCAGGGTTCCGCCATATACCGACATACCCTATCAACTGCATATGCAATATCCGGTCTGGTAATCGTCAGATATATCAGACTCCCAACAAGAGCCTGGAACACCAACGGATCAGGAAGAATCCTCCCCTCATCCCGCTGAAGGTTTAGACAAACCTCTAGTAGAGTAGAGCTGTTCTTCCCATCCTGCATGCCAAATCGCTTAACGATTCGCTCCGCATAACCTTTCTGGGAAACAAGCATACCGCTCTCTTTCCTCTCCATCTCGAGTCCAAGGAAATGGTGAAGCTCCCCCAGATCCTTCATCTTGAATCTGATAGCTAATTCAGCCCGAAGCTTAGCTACCTCAGCCTCTAAGTTCCCCGTGATGATCATGTCAATAACATACAATAGCACCAAGACTTGCAGCTCCATGATCTTCTTTACGAACAGACTCGAGTCTGAATCTGAAGCAAAGTATCCATAGAACTGGAGGTATTTTGCGATCTTCCCGCTTCAACCCGTAAATAGCCTTCTTGAGCTTGCAAACGTGTCCTGGATGAATTTCTGATACATATCCTGGTGGCTGAACCATGAAGATATCCTTGTCAATCTTGTCGTACAAGAAAGCATTATTTACATCAAGTTGCCAAATCATCCATCCTTGGCTAGCTGCCAATTCAATCACCACCCGTACCAAAGTCATCTTGGCTACCAGACTAAACGTCTCTTCATAGTCTTCTTTGTACTATTGAGAGAACTCTCAAGCTACACGGCGAGCCTTGTATCGCTTGATACTCTCGTCAGCTTTCTTCTTCAGCTTATAGACCCACTTGCATGTCACAGGAGTAATGTCATCAGCCTTGGGCACAAGGTCCTAGGTTTCATTCTTTTTGAGGGCAGCCATCTCCTCATCCATGGCATATTCCCACTCCTTGACTCGAGTAGCATCTTCAAATCATGACGGCTCTCACTCATCCAAGGGACCAGTAAAGAAACATGAGATGAAGCTCACCTGGTTTCCCCCTGTATACCGAGCTGGTGGAATAATAGTCCTCTTGGACATCCTCAGGGCTTTACCCTGATCCACCTCTTCCATTGCAACTTCTGGACTAGCTCTTCTCCTGGTCACACTTGGAGCATCGCTCCCCTGCTTCCAGAACCTGAAGCGCTTGACCCAGAGCTAGAAACACAAGGAGCACCTGGAGAAATAGGTAACTCCACCAGAACTTCCCTTGCAGCTTCTTCTTGCCCATCATAAAACCTGCTTGCCTGTAGCTCCACAGATGAGCTACCCTGGTATGATGTTAGCTCGTCGAATACCACATCACTTGAGACCACGGCTTTTCGCGTCTCTGGATCCATGCATCTTCACCCTTTCTTCTGGTCATCATAACCGACGAAGACTAGCATCCTTGATTTCGCATCTAGCTTCGTTCGAGTGGCATCAGGAACATGCACGTAGCAGGTAGATCCGAACACTTGCAAGTGATTTACGCTGGGCTTTTCTATGAACATCAGTTCATGTGGAGTTTTCATGAAGATAGGACTGAGGGGCATCCTGTTGATGACATAAGCCACGCAAGACATACCCTCTGCCCAAAAAGACTTTGGGATACTCTTGTCATGAAGCCACCACTTGCAGGTTTCCGTCAGATGACGGATCTTCTTTTCTGCAACTCCATTCTGTTGTGGAGTATGAGCACAAATGTGCTCCCGTCGAATGCCATGCTTCCTGCAGAAGCTCGAGAATTCCCCCGAGGTGAACTCGCCACCATTATCGGTTCTCAGCTTCTTGATCCGCAGACCAAGCTGACCTTCAACAAGCTTCTTGAACTCCACAAACTTTCTGAACGCCTCTGACTTCTCCTTCAGGAAATATACCCAAGTATACCTGGAGTAGTCATCAACAAAGATCAACATATACGTGTTCCCTCCTAGGCTTGGGGTGACGGTTGGTCCCATCAGATCACCGTGAATGCACTCCAACAGCACCTTACTTCTTATCTCCGATTTTCCAAATGGTAGGCGATGAGCCTTACCAAACTGGCATACTGCACAAACATGACCGTCGCCATAGGATGACAACTTAGGCAGACCTTTCACAAGGTTCTTCATAGCCATATCTCTCAGCTTGTCCATCCCGACATGCCCCAACCTTTCGTGCCAATTAGCAGTGTTATCATTCGCCCTCATCTTATCCACATAGGAGCTTGTCGATAACACGTACAAGTCCTTCACCCTTCTCCCAGTATGAGTAACATTAGCTTTCACTGATGATACGTTACGGAGAAACTTCACTTCTGTTGGCCCAAACAGAATGTGATAACCCGCATCCACCGCATTGGTCACAGAAAAGAGGTTCTTCTTCATTCCAGGCACGTGATATACACTCTTGAGAGTGATAGGACCCCGATCACTGCCAAAAGAAACAACGCCCTCCTTTTCTACTATATGAATAGTATCATCAGCCGTAATGATAGCATCATTACCTGTATATGCCTGCAAAGAAGAGAACTTTGACTCGTCTCCAGTTAGGTGATGACCACAACCCGAGTCCACTATCCAATCATCCTGATAGTCGATGGACGCCATAGCCCGAACACCCATGCCTGTCATGAAAGCTCCATCACCCCATCTATCATCTGCATTGGAACCAGCCTCCTCCTTTCCTACAGCATGCACCGGCTGAAGATTGACTTTGCAGACTCTCTTGAAATGACCATGCTTATTGCACCTGAAGCATCTAGGTCCTTCCTTCTTCTTCCCATCATGCTTAGGAGCATAACTCTTCTCCTGCTGATATGAAGTAGATGGACCGTCATCTCCAGATGTCTTCTTCTTCTTATCCCAATGCTTCTTCTTCCCTGAATATAAAACCTCACTTTCTCCCCCAAAGACTGACATCTCTGCCATTTTCTTAGCCAAACTCTCTTGCGAAGCAAGCAAGTTCTCCAGCTCCAGCAACGATGGATGATTGGCTCAGCCTTGAACAGAAGTAACAAAGGTCACATACTCCATCCGTAAGCCACAGATTATGTGCCTCTTCAGCTTCGCTTCTGAGATAGGCTCATCTGGGTCCAGCGCTAATATCTCTGCGCATAGGTTTTTCATCTTCAAGAAGAACATTGAAATGGACAAGTCTCCTTGAGTGGCTTTCGTCAACTCATTCTCCAAGAACTATAGCCGCGCTACATTCTGTAGGACATGTGTGTCACATTCTTCGTTTGAGAATAACAAATCCTTTATTGTATTTAATCTTGCTTGTCGTGTGTTTATAGTGTGCAGGAACTATAGGTGCAATACTCCACAGGTAGAAAGCAGCTTGGAACCAAAAAACTAAACTAAAGCACTACCGCCAGCGCTAGAGGTTACCGCAGGCGCTAGCGCTACCGCATATGTTATCGCTACCGCTTGGCGCTAGCTCGAGTTCGTGCCACAATGCCACGCCGCAATGGTTTCTTCTAGGATTGGATCATTCACCCAATGATAGTTATAACCGCTTCTACACGAATGCTACCGCAGGCGCTATCTCCAAGTTCTATAAACTGATGATTTCTCTCTCGTTTTGGCCATCCATCCCTGAGAGAATACAAGTGCCAAAATTCCATTGTTGTTATGCTGCCGAAGATGGATCTCCCACAAAAAACTTAAGGAGAATTCTGGAGGAGGACTATGTCACGCTACATCCGAAGGACGATCGCTTCGACCTCGCTCATACTACAGTGATCCTTCATCTCCAACTTCAGAAGATCTCATATAGGGAGTTTTTATTGTTGTTATCATAATTTTTATTTCATTCCATTTTATAACCGTATAGAGAATTCACCTTGTGTTGGCGACTAGGTCCTTGCGCTGCTTATGGGGTAATTCGTCGCATGAGTTGGCGACTAGATCTAGAAGATTAGATCTAGGGGGTGCTCGATGCCATATCTGGGGAAGGATTGTCTAGAGCGGCTTGAGTCCATATCCGGGGAAGGATAGGCTAAAGCCAACCGGTTTGTGGGGATACAAGTCGATATAGAAAAGGAAAAGATATTTACATTTGTACGCCTTCAATTTCTAGCGTTATTGAAATCAAGTATTTGTAAACACATTTAAATATATAAATCATGTATCTATTTGTGTTTACTTGATTTCTCTCTTTTGACATAATCTCTACTATATTGGTTACAAAGCTTTCAATTTGAATCACTTTATCTAAATTGTTTATTTTAATCTCTTTCATCATAAAACAATTTAGCACTTGTTTCTAAATTCTAAAATTGCAAATTACAATATTCTCTTCCTTTAGCTAAATTGTTATTTCGCTCTCTCTTACTAAAAACAATTTAGTAATTTGCCTAAACTTATAAAAAGAATTTTTTATTCCCTTATTCACCCCGCCCCCCTCTAAGGGCACATCCACTAGAAGGGAATGTTTTTATGAAAATGAAAAATCCTTATGTCCACCATTATTTATGGGTGAAAATTATAATGGGTGGAAAATTCTTGTGAAATAATTTCTTAAATCTTTGGATATTGAAGTTTGGAATATTACAATTAAAATGCCCCCAAGTATTTTAAATAAAAATGAAATGTTTTTAAATGTCAAATCAATGAATAGTCTATATTGTGCACTAGATCAAAATATTTTCAAACTTATTTATACACTTCCTACTGCTTATGAAGTTTGGAAATTTCTTGAGAATTCTTATAGTCTTCCTTCCATAGATGATGAACAAGAGCAATTCCTTATGGATCCAAGAGAAGATACCGATGAGGACTTATGCTTGGAGGAAGATCAATCTAAGAAAGAAGAATGCAATATCACAATATTGGACTCAAATGATGACAACACATCAAGCAAAAGAGAAGACGGAAATTCAACTATGGAACAGGAATGCGAAGAAGATGTCAAAGGAACCCTTGGTTCAAATCTTGCCTCATCCCATAGCAATGTAAGAAAATCAAAAACTTCTCTTTTTGTAATAAATTCTATTTCTACATCTCATATGCATAAAATTGCTAAACATAATATTTTAAAGTTGAAAATTGCTAATTCTAAATTACGTTTAGAAAATAAATCTTTAAAAGCAAATGATAAAGTAGAATCAAATATTGATGTGTTAAATTCTCTTTCATGTTCTTTAGTTAAAATTCCTACTCCTTGTTTAGATTGTAATCTATTAAAAGAAAAATTCAAGGATATTTAAAAAGGGCTCTTAGTTTCTAAAAGGCATAATGAAAAATTGATAATTGAAAATGATGCTATAACTTGTAAGTTAAGACAATTAAAATCTTTTGTTGAAAAAGTTCTAATTTCTAGTAATGACATTCATCATAAGATTTTGAATAACAAAGATAAATTAACTAACAAAATCATTTCTAAAAAGGACCATTTTCACACATCAACTCAAAAGGAGTTTAGTTTCAAAAGGAATTATGATCCTCACAAAATTCTTAAGAGTCACTATTATAAGTCTCAATATATTTTCAATCATGACTCATATTTAAAAATTCCTTTTCATGAAAATCAAACTATAAAATATTTTCCTTCACATTATAAGAGTATGTTTATAAGAAAGAGTGGAAATGAAAATCATCAAAATAAGAACCAATCATTTAACACATATTGTAACCCACTTTATCAACAATCACTTCTAAAGAAAGACAATCACTCTTATAAACTTTCAAAGAATCTATATAATTAAATTCATTATGATTATCAACAACAATTTATTTTGAGAAATAATTTTAATAAACATAAATCCCAAATGAATTATTTTTCAAACAAATATAATCATATAAATATTTCACATAATCATTATATGGATTTGAGTGATAAACAACCAAGGTATGAATGGAGACCCATAAAGAAAAACGACACATCAATTTTAATTAAAAGGGCCCATTCATCCTTGTCTCCCCAAAAGCAAACACGATGTATTTGGGTACCCAAAGGAACCATCCCACGTGGTCCCCTTTGGGTACCTAAATATCTCATTCATTAGTATCCAATCATTTGCATGAAGTAGAAGCAATTAAAAATGAAATATCATTACTTTACTTCATGATATGCTCAATTTCTTTTTCTTTGTTTAAGCTAACATGCCTTGGTCACCTTATAAATATTTCAAATATGACTTTATCATCTAAATCTTTATAACGTATAAATCAAATTGAATAAAAAGTCATATGTTTTTAAAAAGTGACCTTTCTCTCATATTTTTTTTTATCCTTTTAAATCCATTACCAATAAATGTCTTGAATTATCATTATAAATTGAATATTAAAATTATTATCAAGACTAATGAAATTATTTTAAAAAATGGATTTAAATGGTTTATTTAGGGTATATTTGTATAATTTCTTTGTTGCATATGATAGCCCCTATATTGAAAAATCATAATCGAGAAAAATCGGAATCAAATGATATAAAAGAAATCATGTGTTTTTAAATCAAAAAATAGTAACTCAAAATTGTAAATCAAAAAACATGAGTTGTTAACGCTATGCGTTATCACTAACGTCGGTGGTAGCCTATTTTCCTACAAAATTTTGATTTCTCTAATTATTATTTTCTGAAAAATTATTTTGCTATGTTAAGTATCGTTATCTTCTACTTTCAGATACCTTCTATTTGTTTTTTTTTTCTAATTTCTACAAATTAAAACCAAAAAGAAAATTTATAAAACAATTCAAAATAACCAAAACAAATTTTCTTTGTCCTTATATATATGTAGTATAATATTCACTTTACAAGCAGTCACTACATATTAAAAAGGATGAATATGAACTATACAATCACCACTATGATCTATTGATATCATATGCTAAAATTCACTATAATCATATATCATAATTCATGATCTAACAAGAGTTATCTTAAATCAACTAATTATATCAACCTTAGGAATTATGAAATATGTGATGGCTATTGGTATTATAATTTCACATCTTTTTTTGTGTGTGATATGCATCTCTATTGTTTGCATGTATCTCATTGTATTTAGATCTAAGAATTAACTTGATATCAACAAAATGAAATCAAATAGAATAATCATTTCATTATAGGTCTAAAGAAAATTCATTTGAAATCTTCGCATATTACATGTAACATTATCTCCATTAAATCATATATAATAACATTGCATTCAAACTCATCATCCTAGCATCACTTCTTAGTTTATGCTTAAATTTATATGCTAGGTATAATATCTACAATGTTATTAAAATTTCTAATAACTATGTGATTTGAAATTATAATAGAATACTAAAATTCCAACAAACACATAGTTTATGGATTAATCATTAGAATATATATGAATATTGTATCATGAATCATATATTATCATGCAAAACCAAAGATCAATATATTCAATTATTGAATGCAATTTAATTATAAATTTCAAAACTCTATATATGTGATCTTTGTCTTTAATACGATTGCATGATCATCATTTTCTAGACTTACAAATCAAACATGCTCATTCAAAAGAAAATCACCAAATCATATTGTCATAAGTCTAGAAGGAATAGAATTCACATACATCATGATAATCTAACATATCTTCTATGCAAAATTCTCTATAATCATAAATCATAATTCATGTTCTATCAAAACTATCTCAAATTAATAATGTTTATCACCTAGGAATTTTGAATCTTATAATAAAAATATGCATTATGTTTTTCTTTACATTATTTGGTGTATTGATATACTTTGCTATAGATTGCATGTATCTCACATATATATAGACTCTAGAATCAACTTTGCAATAATAAGAATAAATCAAACTAAATCATCACTTTATTCAAGGTCTATAATTTGAAACTCTATTTTGGAATACATGCAATATTAATGTTAATCTTATGAAGTAACATTAAACCCAAAACTCATCATACTAGCATTATCACTTATTGACTATTAGTAATTGTGCTAGTTATCTCATATCGTCATCTCATAAATGTAGAAAAACTATGCGGCTTTATATTTTTCTATAATTCTTCACATTAAACAAAAACCATAGTTTATAAATCAACTCATAGTTTAAGAGCATAGGTTGTCCAAATATTATTCAGCTATGACTTCATATCTCACAATTGCGGGGGCGTAGGATTGGATGCATTAGAGACCTAACCTCTAAGTCATGTCTTGTCCTTAACCGGGGAGGGTTCTAGTGGGGCCTTGTGAGGCACTGGGGGGAAAGAGTTCTAGGTTTAGCGTTCTCTAGTGTGTGCATATGGGATTAACACCCCAACCTACGGCATGTGTGCAGCTCCTCATGCCCATCCGTCACTTAGTACGGGGCTAGGGTGTAGACATTTAGTCTGAGTAGTTTTTAATCTTAGAACATACTTATATTACTCATTGCATGAACATTTTTTTCTCCCTTATCACTTAAATCATGCTTAGTTAGGTTGAATGAAAATGACCTCTTGTGTTTACATAGTTTATTTTTATGTGCTTAAATGATTTTGTAAAACACAATTATTTGAAAAAGCCAAAGTTTCATGCAAATTTGATCCACCTAGAGATCTCCAAAAATCTTGCGACGTTTCAAATGTTAAGGTTGGAAGTATGAGTCTTAGACATCTTAGGATGAGTTATTTGAAAAACGCTAAAGTTTTATGCAATTTGAGCAATCAAGACATCTCCAAAAATTACAAAATGTCTGCATAAGACTACTCTAAGGACTCTTAATCAAGATCAAAAAGTGAAAATTTAAAATTCTCAAAAAATCACTTACTGTTTTTGGCGGTAGCGTGGGTGTTTGATTTTTCTGTTTTTCAAAATTTCTAAAAATTTATAAAAATATGTTAGTTTATATGTACTACTTAGTTTTTGTAAGTCTGACTTTTGTTAATTTTGTTTTATTTATATTATGAAAAATCAATTACAAAACTTCAAAATTGAAAAATACAATAATATAGTTATGTGTTTTTTTTTCTTTAATTAAAAATTTTCAAAACAACAAAAAAAATGTATGATCTTTATTGCTAATATCAAGCATGTATGAATTCTATTATTTAGATTTATCTACAATGTTAAAACTTGTTTCTTCATATTACTATGAACATTGTTTTGTTTATCATGCTTTGATATATCTATTTAAAGTGCATCAATTGTATTGAAAACGATGTATAGAACCAAGCTTATCATGCCTCTAAGTATGAGTAAATGTTTTGTGATTGATAATGATACTCTTTCACTCACTTATTTTGGAAATTTGCATGTGTGTTTAAATCTAAAATGCTTGCTTGTGTATTGTAATTGTACAATGAATTAAACCTTGCATAAGTTTATTACCTACACTACATTTGAATTGCACTTAAGAAATTAAGAAAAGTCATTGAGTTTAAAAATTGTGTTAGGTTTGCAAAACAAGTGTATTCGGAGAATGTTGTCTCACAAAAGTGAACAAAAGTAAAAATATGACAAATATAACTCCACCAAGCACTACTTGAACGTCCTGATAAGTCTTCATAAGCATTGTGAGGTTGAGCATCTTGGAAAGAATAGTAAAGTGTCTTGTGCAAACCTTAGGTTATTACACCACTTTTTTCTAAGAATATGTGCATTAAAGTGTGTGAAAGTAAATATACTTGTGTTTTATTGTGCACTTTACTCTGCATATGTCTTGTATTTTGTGATTTAAATCAATTGATAACATTGCTCAAAATACACTTATGTGCACATCATTATCTTTCATAGCACTTCTTCTCATGAGTATTGGATTCTAATGCTTTATCTATACTACTCTTTATATAAGAAATGCACTAGATAACCTAGCATGATCTCTACAATGTTTTGGTATCTCTTACACTTGAAATTAAGTAACATTGTAGTATATTCTCTTTTTAATATGTTCATTTCATGCTTGGTAACTTTATGTAAAATTATAAGATTTCAAAAAGGTTAAAACATCTTTACTTAATGAACTTAAACTAAGATTTATACTTATGCTTTTCATGCTTACAAAAAGATGTTTCTTAAAATCTTCCGCTTGCTTACAACTCTTATCATTTTATTTGAAATCTCTTCAACACTATGCTTAAACTCTTTATCATTTTTTCTATATTACAAAAGCTCGATCATGATTTATCATTTATACAGAATGCCTCCTAACTACCCTCACCCCACCTTCTTTTGATAATACCAAAAGGGGGAGATTAATTGAAGAAATCTAGAGGAGAAATCTAGAAGATTAAGGGGAGACTATTTCTTGTAAGTTAGGGGGAGTAAAACATAAAATGCATTTATGTAGGGGGGAGCATTAAGATAGGGGGAGTTTGCACATTCTCATGCTTATCAAATACTATAGTTGCACTTTTATCTCGCTTATTATATCCTATAAACACCTTGTTAATTTCTTTCTAAGAGGATTTGTTATTATCAAAAGGGGGAGATTGTAGGACATGTGTGTCACATCTCTTTGTTTGAGAAAAACAAATCCCATATTGTATTTGATCTTGCTTGTCGTGTGTTTATAGTGTGCAGGAACTATAGGTGCAATACTCTACAGGTAGAAAGCAACTTGGAACCAGTGCTACCGCAGGCGCTAGCGCTACCGCAGGCGCTATCGCTACCGCCTGACGCTAGCTCGAGTTTGTTTCACAATGCCATGCCGCAATAATTTCGTAACCGCTTCTACATGAACGCTACCGCAGGTGCTAGGAGCTATCGCAGGCGCTATCTCCAAGTTCTATAAATTGATGATTTCTTTCACGTTTTGGCCATCCATCCCTGAGAGAATATAAGTACTAAAATTCCATTATTGTTATGTTGCCGAAGATGAATCTCCCACAAAAAGCTTAAGGAGAATTCTGGAGGAGGACTACGTCACGCTACATCCGAAGGACGATCGCTTCGACCTCGCTCATACTACAGTGGTCCTTCATCTCCAACTTCAGAAGATCTCATATAGGGAGTTTTTATTGTTGTTATCATTATTTTTATTTCATTCCATTTTGTAACCGTATAGAGAATTCGCCTTGTGTTGGCAATTAGGTCCTTGCGCGGCTTAGGGGGTAAGTCGCAGTGTGAGTTGGCGACTAGGTCTAGGAGATTAGATCTAGGGGTGATCGAGGCCATATCCGAAGAAGGATTGGCTAGAGCGCCTTGAGGCCATATTCGGGGAAGGATGCTAAAGCCAACCGGTTTGTGGGGATACAAGTCTGTATAGAAAAGGAAAAGATATTTACATTTGTACGCCTCCGATTTCTAGCGTTATTGAAATCAAGTATTTGCAAACACTTTTAAATATATAAATCATGTCTCTATTTATGTTTACTTGATTTCTCTCTTTTGGCATACTCTCTACTATATTGGTTACTAAGCTTTCAATTCGAATCACTTTATATAAATTGTTTATTTTAATCTCTTTCATCATAAAACAATTTAGCACTTGTTTCTAAATTCTAAAATTGCAAATTACAATAATCTCTTCCTTTAGCTAAATTTTTATTTCGCTCTCTCTTAATAAAAACAATTTAGTAATTTGCCTAAACTTATAAAAAGAATTTTTTTATTCCCTTATTCACCACCCCCCCCCCTCTAAGGGCACCTATCGATCCAACACATTCTTATTGAACAAGCCATCCAAGGCTGTCCAAATCTTTGCAGTTAATCGACATCCAACGATGTGATCAAACAATTCTGATGAGATAGCTCGCTTGAGAGGAAACTCCGCCTTAGCATTAGTTCTCCTCCAAGCTCTCACAGGATGAGCATTTTCACCAACAGCAACCACTTCTTGAGTTTCTTCTCCACCAACAACCTCCCATAGGTCCTCGCCCAAAAGAAAGCTCTCCATGCAAGACTTCCACTTCTTAAAGTTAGTCTACGTCAGGAGCTCAATACCAAGACCTCTTGTTATTCCTCCTTCCATTGATATACCACTGATAACTATGCTTCCAGAAATCCAAGCAAGATAACTGCGGCTGAATCACTGCTCAAACCTCTGTTCGCTTTGATACCATGTTAAAAATTTTATGAATAAGCGGAAAACAGGAACAAGGTCGCAGGAACACTCTCAACCATACCAAGCACCAGAAATTAGAAACAATGAAGGAATATGAGAAATCTTTAATCAACTATCTTTTGTACATTTCGAGGTATACATGGCGAGACATGATTTACAAGTACACCAGGTAAGGAGAAAGAAGCAAATAAAAAGAAGTTGGCGGTTACAACATGAACCCGCCAAGCTGCCCGGCTAACAAAGATTGTCCGCGCAAACCGCCAAGTCGCCAAGCTGATCGCGCGACTAACTGCGAGATCACCAACCCGCAACTCAACATGCGGACTACCCATTATTCCAATGCTCACTCTGTTCGCCCAAGCAAGGCCGCCTGACCGCTGTCACTTGGTTGCTCATAACTGTGAACAAACTGCTGAAGAACTTAACAGAAAATAGTCCGGCAAAGGCAAACCGCCTAACCGCCCGAACTGATCTTTATTGAAAGCTGTCAAAGAGAAAACTGCCTTGTCGCTAACCGCGACCTACTGCTGCTACCCGCCACTGACTGATACCGACATATCCGCCGCGGTCTCCTCTGATCAGATCAGAACCACAAGCAAGCCGCACAACCTGCGAACACAGCCAAGGCAATCTCAAACCGCGCAAATAGAAATTATATCCGCACCAATCTTGTGAGCTCTCACTTACTCACTGTTCATGTTATTTATGATGAGCCAGGGGGGTCCTATTTATAGTAGTGGTGAGGAGTGTGTTCACCGCCTACGCGATTGGATAACCGCCCATATAGGTAGTTGATGGATTTGAAATTAAATTCCCACGGAGCCTGGGTTCGGTTAGATTCCGGCCGGTGTTTTCGAGGAGTCCGACGAGTACTCCTACTTCGAGGAGCTAAACTTTTATCCCACTTGTCGAGGTGATGGAAGTAACCGTCGCTCCCGCTTTTGGAATATCGGGGGTAGCACCGCGGCGATGGGGACGGAATTCTTTTTTGGTTACTTAATTTTTATAAAAAAAGGTCTCTCGCAGAGTTTTTGAAAATAATTTATCCAACTTATCTTGCGATAAAGGCAAGTGCACCTTATCGTTTATAGTACATGATATAATTTTTTTAGAAAATGATATCGCGGTCTTATTTTTCCGATGTCGTGTTGATTATCTCTACTTTGAGGACGCTCTATTATCTTATCGATGAAAATAAGTGTGATTGCAGTAATTCTAAAAAGCAGAAAAGACGGAAATCGCGGGCTTGGTGTGCGTTTAGCAAAAACTAAGAAAAGCTATGATAATGCAGAAAATCTAAGCTATGAAAGCGATAAATAATGTTGAAAATTGCGGGCTTGGTGTGCGTTTAGCAAAAACCAAGAAAAGCGATGATATTGCAGAAAATCTAGTTATGAAAGCAGTAAAAATGCAGAAAATCTAGCTATGAAAGCGATAAAGAATGCGGAAAATCTAGTTATGAAAGCGGTAAAACTAATTATGAAAGCGATAAAAACTAGTTATGAAAGCTTTAAAATTAATCTCATACACACAAACACACAACAAAAATTAAGAAAAGAAGAACAACTATGAAGAAAAACTTATCTATTTCATTAATCAAATAAAATATTACAAAGCTAGAGAGGAGATAGTGGAAAACAAGAGAGAGAAAAACAAAAGTGGAACACAAATCCCAAAAACATCAGAATTTGTGAACCCCGGAAACATCAGCCAACACCCTTTATTTATAAGCAAAAGAGGGTTGCAATTAGCAAAAAGGAAAAACAGCAACTGGAGGTTTGACTGAAGAGGATGGCAAATTTGACTTGAGCTGGGGTGCAGATAGAAGCTGGCAGGTTCTAGAAGGAGAGAGCTGGCAGGACAGCTTGCTGGAAGGAGAGCTGGCGGGTTGGGAGCGAATTCGTCGAATGAAGTGGGGAGTTCGTCGAACTGGGAGGGAGGCGGAGAGGAATTCGTCGAACGCCTGGACTGAGTGATTCGTCGAACGCAGCTTGGAGAGGGATTCGTCGAACGCCTGGACTGAGTATTTCATTGAACGCAGCTCAGAGAGGGATTCATCGAACGCAGCGAAGAGTTCGTCGAATGCAGGTTCTGGTCTCAGCGGGCTGACTCATCTCAGCGGTTCGGGTTGAGTCGTCTCAGCGGACTGGGATTCGTCAAACGCAGTGGGGAGTTCGTTGAACTCAGAGATCCTTCGTCGTACGCCTGCAAATGTTTTTATATAATATATTTATATATAATATATATATAATACTAAGAGATCGTCGAACGCCTGGTGCTGTTCGTCGAACGCAGGGCGCTGAGCGTTCATCGAACACAGGGCGTTGCGCGTTCGTCGAACGCAGAGCAGCGTTCGATGAATCTCCAACAACCATATATATTTATTTTATATGTATTATTAATACTATATATATATACTATTATTATTTATATTTTATATATTATACATATATATATATATGGAAATACATATATTATACATATATATTTATTATATTTATAATAAATTTATTATACAATAATATTTCAAAATTTTATTCTTATATAAGTATATTTACTTATTTTTACAAATATTCTGATTTGTTTCAAACTTAAATAACTCAAGTTTTTTCAAAAAGATGTATAGCTATATACATATATAAAACAAGAGATTATTTCAAGAATTTATATGCAATATGTACAAAACTACCCAAAATTATGCTAAAAATTATACAAAAAATATGTATAATTTGTTATTCATCAAATACCCCCATACTTAAGCTTTTGCTATTCCAAGGCAAAAGTAAGAGATACCTATAAGACATTAATAGACTTTTTAATTTACCAAAAGTTTATTTAATCATTTAGTAAGCTTGAAATAAATTTTGGATATTTAAAGAGGTAAGTACTATATTGTTATAATGATTTAAAAAAAGAGCGAAAAAGTTTTAGCCAACAAGACTTCTGAAGTTAGCTAAGTAACGACCTAAATAATTGTAATAATTAGCACCATGATTAGAATAGAATTATAAGAACTTTAACTTTTTAAAGAAATTTTTTAGAATAATTAAAACTTACTAATTATGCTCTCTCAATTTTTTTATTTATATCTAGTTTTCAATTTGATTGGCTGGGGGGTAGGGGAGCTTGGTAGGAGAAGAGACTTTTGATTTGGGGGTGATGAATTTTATCCTCTCAGTCCACTCAATTTTTTTCTTGTGGATTGAGAGGGGAACAAAATCTTATTCCCATATATGTTTTTTTTCTCTTCAAAAATACCCAATGCCTATGTTTACGGAACGAAATTTTGTTCCCATTGACATAAGATCTTTTCCTTTAATTAATTGGGTGCTTATGTTTACGGAATGAAATCTTATTCCCATTGACATAAGATCTTTTAAACGAAATTACCAAGAAAATGGAATAATAGGTAAGGGGTTTAGAAATTTCTAGATTTTATAAATTAAGAAAATTTTTGAGAGCAAGTTTTAGTAGGTTTAAAACATTCCTAAAGTTTCACAAGTTTGGAGTAGGAATAATTAAAGTCTAAAGACGGTCTGCCAAAATAATACAACAAGAAGCTATTTAGGGTAAACTTGAAGTAGTGCTAAAAATTTTGATCTCAATTTAAATTAGAATCACAATATGTTCCTTAAAACTAAAATTCCATAGATTTAAATTTACGAACTATGATACAAATAAATGTTTTGGCAAATCAAAAATAATGAAAAATGCTTATAAATAAACTCAAACTAATTTTGAAAATAACAAAAAGCTAAGTAGGGGTTTTATTATTGTTATTTTTTTTTGGGGGGGGGGGGGGTTTAAAAAAATTTTAAAGTTTTTTTATTGAAATAAACTATATTTTTGGTTTTTTAGATTTTTTTTAGGGATTTTCTAAGTTATTTAAGATATGAAACAAATTATAATATTAATAAATTTTTGGTTTTAGGGTTTTTTTATTTTTTTGGATTTTGGGGTTTTTAGAATTTTTTTGGATTTTTCTAAATATTTACAAAGTATGAAGTAATAAATATTATTTTATTTTTGGGGTTTTTAGAATTTTTTTGGATATTTCTTCATATATACAAAGGTTTTGAAGAACGGAAAAAGAGACCCCCATACTTAAAACCCAACATTGTCCCCAATGTTGTAATTTAAGTATGAGAAAAGGCAAGAAAAAAAACGAGAAAATGCAAGAAACCCTGCAAAAATAAAGTAGACATAAAAAAAGGTAAAAATATTAGGTAAATATGGGGTGCCTCCCACGAGCGATTTGTTTACCGTCGTGTAGCTTGACTGATTTAGCGTTTTTACTCGCTCCTAGGTCCGCTAGGGCATATTTTATTAACAAATTGCCAAAGAGGCACGTGAGGGAGAACCTTCCCGGGTCATTCAATTTGTGCGGCGATTTGTTAAGTAGGACCGCCGAGCACTTCGCAATAAGTGAAACACGTGAAATACCCTCGAGCTTCTTTTTATTAGAAAGGAGCCCTTTAAGATATTTCACGTATTTCGGCATCTGAGAGAGAGCCTCGCAGAAGGGGACATTTAATTTGAATTTGTTTTTTTTTTACACTTAAAATTTTATAAGGCTCGTCCGCCTTCTCTTTAGTAATTTTTGAGGGGAAAGGAATTTGCGGGGTCGGAATGATCGGCGCAATTGGAAAATCGAATAAATATATATATATATGTATTTTTTTGTATTTATTTATTTTATTTTTATTTTTTTTTTGTTTTAATCGGAGGAGAGGGTGGAGGGGTCGGAGTCGAAATATGTACCTTTTGCTCAACCCGCGATGGGGAGACGACCTCCTTGCCGCTTCAAAGAGTTTAAGCGTGGGCATTTTCACGCGGGTTCGGCTCCGTGTTCCCTGGCAGTGCTCCAAGTGCCCGCTCAGAGACCATTTCCGCAAGTTGTCTAACCTGCATTTCCAAATTTTTTAGCGATCCGGTTATATTCCGGATATTTATTTCGTTGGACGCTACGTATTTTGCGAAAACTTCCTCGAGCGGGGAAGGTTTTGGAGGAGGAGAAGGTTGATACCCTGTTGAAGTCCTTGGGGGAACCCTTGCGGGTAGCCTTGGGGACCCGCAATTGGGGCACGTTGTGCATTATTAGGGTTGCTCCAGGAGAAGTTAGGGTGGTTCCTCCAACCCGGATTAAAATTATTACTATAAGGATTATTATTAGGGTTGAAGGGAGGCCGAACCGGATTAACGAGGAAATCCACTGTTTCCTCGATTAAATTATCATCATTATTATTATTATTATTATTGGCATTATTATTAGCGGCACTCGCCCACGCCGGAGTGGAGGAGGAAGCAGTCATCTCCGCCACTTGCATACTTAGTCGCTCTACCAGCGAGGCTAAGTTAGAAGTGGCATCCACTTCATAAATTCCAGCCGGTTTAGAAGTACGTGCTGTAAGATCTCTTTTCTCAAAACCCGTTTGGGTACATGAAAACTCGAACCTCTCCCGCATCGCACGGTTGAGGTGGATCTTCGCCCAGAATCGCTGCCTTGCGGTGTCACCAACACTCGGGTTGGCTAACCCCGCTCAGCACCGACTCTGACGGCTATATGATCATAAGTAAATATATGCCAAAAGGTAAGAACGGAAGTAAAGGCATGTCCACAAGTCACAACATCATATAATTATATAATGAAACAGAAATGTCCAAAAAGAGACAGTACAAGCAAAAAGGGCTTAAGCCCGATACATATCCAAAGTGAGTACTCTCTCTCTCTACAGCATGCAGAAACTACAAAACTCTCAAATACTAAAATCTAACTATCTAATCATCAACCTGTGGCGTCGTGGTAGTACGCTGCATCCGCTGCTCAGGTCCTGCCATCTCGTCCAGCTGCGCGCGGGACAACTCCGTCTCCTCAGACTCTTGCTGTCACAACCGTCCGTTAGTCATAAAGACTATGTCGTTTTGTCCTCGCCTCCCTCCACGACTCCTAGGAACCGAGCGGGAGGATGAAGCGGAGGACAACAAGGGGTAATCAAGGAAAGAGGTGACATGGCACTAATCTAGCAAGTATAGGAAAAGCAGTAAAACTAGCTAGCAGTATAATGCAAATAAATGACAGTAAAGTAGAGTATGAAGTAAACCAGTAATAAAAATGCAGTGCAGTAAGTAAAACTAATCTACCATCACAGATTCGTACCTTAACTTATATGAACGCCCATACGACATATAATTTAAGATGTCCAGGTATCCCATCATATAAAAGAGCCCATACTAATTTATATGATGGGGGTATGCTAATGTGTATGTTATGTTATGCTATGCTCATGGTTTAATGTGTTTATGCAATGTGACTCACCCACACGACTCTTTGTGCACAGACCTTTATAGTTCCCAATTTGTTTGAAAGGAAACCAACCTTTCGGGTACCGACCGTCGTGGCTCACAGTGGCAGTGGATCGGGCACTCCACATCCTAGGCGGGTATAGTCACTACCAAGCCTAGACCTCATGTACGCCTCAACGCTAAGAACACAACAGCGGAGCTCCTGCGTACTCTTGCTGGAATCCACCAGACTTTAAGGTCGGGGTGGGTTATTAGGGATTGTCCTCCAGACCGCGGTACTTAAACTTACCGACCCTCCAAACCTCACCCTCACCTGAGTCAACGTACTATCGTCGGTGACACGACTAGCCTAGTGCCGAAGACTCGCCACTAATTGCATAAGTAACAGGTGTTATCAAGTCCACCCGAGCTTCCAGCTCAGGGATTTACACACAAGTTACTCCAACCCATCTCCATTCTGAAGGAGATCCATACTAGTTTGCTAACCTAATTAGGCTACTCTTGCCTACAATTTAGTTAGTGATATATTTAGGGTGAATCTTGGACTTCTCGCGGTATACCCCGTATAGGGGCCCCCAACGGTACTATGGATTCAATGGGCTCAACCCCACCATCCTCCTTCTCAAGACAATTACTTTAATTGGTGATTAACATTTAGTTCACCCTCATTATTTCATATAATTTAAGTGGCTTAGCTCAACTCCCGTCCCACCCAATTGGGTTGGATGTACCTCCACACCTCATACACTAACTCTAACACAATCTCACTGCTAACCCTAGGTTTGACCCTCCTTGAATCATTGTGAGTTATCACTCAAATACAGAATGGATATAACTTCTAAACACTACTTAGGGGTTTGAATTGTCTAAAATTCAAAATTCTGTTTTTACTAATCGCAGACCACTAAGTTGAACTAACCTCAAACCTCATAAGGGAATCCTTCTAAAAACTCATCACCAAGGTCTGGTATAATTATCCTAGGCTCCCACTGACCTTAATAAGGTATGATCCAATTTCCATAATTTTCCATATTAATTTGGTATTTATTATTATTTAAAGTAGTTAAGGCCTTAAGTCGAATTACACATGAACTATCCTCAAAATGCTTCTACATGCTACATGGAAATTATCAGCAAGGTGATGTCCCATAAAAAGGAGGTTTACTGAGTTTCAACACCCTAGGATGTCATGTGGCCTACTAAATCATCATAGTTGTATAATTACCAAAATGCCACTATAATTAGGAAAAATAGTATTTCACATCTGAAAATTCTACAAAAATTACCACGTGTCCAAATGGTGGTCTAGAGTCCTCTACCAAATGATTTGACTAATTAAAATGATTTAACATCCAAGTGTAGTAATTACCAATTTCTACATGATGCACATAAAATACAAATCAACAGGCTTCCAAATAATAATCATGGGCATGTATCAACCTAAAATGACAGATAACCAGGTTTCATAATTTTGCCCAATGATTTGACCTTTTAAAATGATTTAACATCCAAGGGTTGTAAATACCAATTTCTACATGATGTACATAAAATACAAATCAACAGGCTTCCAAATAATTATCATGGGCATGTATCAACATAAAATGACAGATAACCAAGTTTCATAATTTTGCCCAATGATTTGAGATTTTTCATAATTAAATTCCTCTAAGCTAGTAAGCACTTAAAAATTCCTCCACAAGGGGTAACACCTCAATAAATCATAATAAAATTACCATGGCCTATTTTCATCCCAATTCAGCTACTGTTAAAGTTTCAAAGACATACAAGGTCATAAGGCCATGCATTTTATTTATTTAAGGAAAAAATGGCAATTTCATTTATTAAGAGAAAAATACCCAAATGATTCCAAAAATTCACATTAAATTATCTAAGCCATTTTATGCTCCTAGAATCAAGTCTACTAAGTTCTGAGCCAAGGCAAGGACATTTGGTCCTTTGTCCTTCACAAGCCCTAATATGCAACCTTAAGGGTTTACCCTTAGGGTTTTAGGACACACCACCCTAATGGCTCCAAATGCTCCAATAGGGGGGTGTCACATGCATTCATATATCAATACCTACAAAATCATCATGATGGGAGGAGGCCAACTCACTCAACTCCTCAAAATGGCCTAAACCCTAATTTGCCCCTTAAGGGCCCTCATTAGGGTTTCCCATTTTCCATATCAAATCAACCCCAAATGGAGTGAAAATTTAGGCAGACACTACGCATGTTCTAAATAGCATGCCACCAAAATTTGGTGTCATTTGTACTTCATATGCTCCAAAAATCAACTTTATTTAAATATCTTAACTACCACAAAAACTATAGGTAAAAGTGCCCTTCCAGGGCTATCCTTTGGTCAGGGGGTGACCCTAAGGTATACCTACCCATGATTAAAATATCAGCTTCAAAGCTTGAGGGGTTTAGGCTAGGTAATTATTTTAGTGGACTGACCTAGTGTAGGACCAGTCCTAGTAAAAGAGCTCACTAGGGAGTTGTGGGTCACCAAATGACTTGAACTCAAGCCCTAATGAAAGTCAAGACCAAGGCCTACAACTTTCATGTTGGGCACTATTTCTAATTCAGCCATTAAGAGCCCTTAATTAATTATAGAATTGGACTGATTATTAGTGGTAGAATATCTTAGCTTTAAATTAAATTAATACAAATAAATTTAGGATCTGCACGGATCTTAAAGCAGATCCGACCCTCCCCCTTCATCTTCTTCCTCCAGCCAAGGGCTGGGATTTGCCCGTGCTGGGCCAACTTGCTCCTCCATTTCCCGGCCACCTGGTGGCCACCACGGCCGGCCACCACCTCCACCACCTTCGTGGTGGTCGTGGCTACAACTTCCCGGCGACATGGCGGTCGGAGGAGGCGTTTCCCGACGAACTGAGCTTGGCCGAAACTACCAAAAATCCATGGTTTTGAGATTTCGATTCTGACCCAATTGAGCCCGAACCTTCAAATAAGATAGAGGGGAAACTAGCGTAGAGGGAGAGGAGGAGAAACGAACCTAGTATGGAGCTTGGCGGTGGCGGCGGCGGCGGTTGGCCATGGAAATGCTCCTCTCTGGCGACCTTGACCATTTCCTCCATTCTCCACCAAAATCTTTGATCCAAGGGTCGATCCCGACTGCTTTCCACCTTCTGAAGCTAATGGGAGGGCTGGGTGGAGGTGAGGAGGCTTGTATAGGTGAGTTTTAACTAAGTGACCCACAGTTTTGGCTTAATTTCCCCCTTGCTGCCACCACCTGATGCTCTGCCCCTCCCTGACGTGTTCAGCAATCACCCAAGTAATCCTCCAAGTCTTCCCCAAGCCCCAAGGGTGATTGGCTTGAGTGTGGAGGAGGACATTGCTTTATCAAATCTTTTTTTGTCCCCTTTTCTTCTCTCTCCTCCTTTTTGATGAAATGAGTCATGCTCATGGGCTTGGGTTAGCTTATTCAGCTGGTTAGGGTCTAATGAGTCTTGAAAATTAGCTATCCCACTTGGCTTGAATTTTGGTCATAGGGAATTAAGCTAAGTTACCTAATTTGGCATTTATTGACCATGGTTGACTCTTGATTTGACTTGGTCAACTTGGTGAGAGGGATGGACCCACTTGATGGTCTTGGATCCCTTGTCACCACCCAATATTGGTTGGCCCATGGTGGGGCCCCAATTGGGCTAATTTAGCCTTAAGGTGTGATTTTGACCTAAATTAAGCTAGAGTTGACTTTGGTCAAATTGGTCAATTGGTTGACCAAGTGCTGGGGCTTTTTAGGTCCAATGAGTTCCTTAAAGTGTTTAGAGTGTGGTGGTAAGGTCAATTTGAACATTTAGAGTCAATTGAATCCTAATTGACTTAGATTGGTTAATGTTGACCTATTGTTGACTTTGGTCAATTTGGTGAATTGAGGATCAATTGGCCTAAGGGAGTGGTATTGGGCTATGTTGATTTTGTGCCCTTGGTGTGCATTTAGCACACTCCACTTGGTCCAAAGGCCTTAGTGGCCGCTCTGCACACCACCCATGCCCTAATACCAACTAGGGGTCTAGAAGGATTGGGGATGTTACACGCGCCCTGGGCACATTCCATTGGTAGGTGTTCATGGCCATTTCCTCGAACAATTCTTGGCACTCCTCCGGGGTTTTGTTGTTTAACTTCCCCCCGGCGGCCGAATCGATCACTTGTCGAGTTTGGAATTTAAGCTGTTATAGAATGTCTGGACCTGTAGCCAGGGTGGTAGTGCGTGATGCGGACACCTGCGCAAGTAATCTTTAAAACGTTCCCAAGTCTCGTAAAGAGACTCGGAATCGAATTGTATAAAGGAGGCTATATCTGTGCGCAGCTTTGCGGTTTTTGACGGAGGAAAGTATTTCGTTAAGAACTTTTTCGTCAACTCGGCCCACGTGATTATGGCCCCTCTTGGAAGAGAAGTTAACCATGATTTAGCCTTTGTCCGCAGGGAAAAGGGAAATAAGCGCAAGCGAATGGCGTCATCGCTGACGCCATTAATTTTAAACGTATCGCATATTTCTAAAAAGTTTTGGAGGTGAAGGTTAGGGTCCTCATCTGGCAAGCCGTCAAATTGAACTGACTGCTGTACCATCTGGATAGTGCTGGATTTTATTTGAAAATTATTATTAGCAATAACGGGGCGAGTGACACTCGACCCAGTATCTTCCAAATTCGGCCTGGCATATTAGGTCAGGGTCCGTTGAGGGGCCGCATTTGGATCGATCTCTGCCATATTTAAACTATTTCTTTTATATATAAAAAATTGTAAAATATTTTTTTTTTGTTTTTTAGGGTGTTTTTGAATGAGAATATATATATAAAAAAGAAAAAGAGGAAGAAGGAAATAGAAAGGAAATATATTTTTTGGTGTCTTAGGGCTTTTTAGAAAGAGAGATAAACTTATAATATCTTAAATAATTTAATTAATCAAAATTTTTAGAGTGGTTTTTAGATGAAACGGTATATCCGAGAGAGAGAAAAAAACGTAATAATAAATTTTTTTTTGATTGATTTAATTTTTTAGAGTTTTTAGAAGAAGGAGAAAGAAAAAAACTATTCACATAGACATATTATTTATCTATATATATATTTTTTGTGATTTCTTTTTTTAAGCTTTTTAAGGAGAGAAAAAAAAAAGAAAATGATATTTCTATATATAAGATAAAATTAATAGTGATTCCCTGTTTCAAAATAACGACACGAAAAAGTCCCCGGCAACGGCGTCAAAAACTTGATGGATTTGAAATTAAATTCCTGCGGAGCCTGGGTTCGGTTAGATTCCAGCCGGCGTTTTCGAGGAGTCTGGCAAGTACTCCTACTTCGAGGAGCTAAACCTTTATCTCACATGTCGAGGTGATGGAAGTAACGGTCGCTCCCACTTTCGGAATATCGGGGGTAGCACCGCGGCGACGGGGCCGAAATTATTTTTTTGTTACTTAATTTTTATAAAAAGGTCTCTCGCAGAGTTTTTGAAAATAATTTATCCAACTTATCTTGCGATAAAGGCAAGTGCACCTTATCGTTTATAGTACAGGATATACTTTTTTTTAGAAAATGATATCGCGGTCGTATTTTTTCGAGGCCGTGTTGATTATCTCTACTTTGAGGACGCGTTATTATCTTATCGATGAAAATAAGTGTGATTGCAGTAATTCTAAAAAGCAGAAATGACGAAAATCGCGGGCTTGGTGTGCGTTTAGCAAAAACCAAGAAAAGCGATGATAATGCAGAAAATCTAAGCTATGAAAGCGATATATAATGCTGAAAATCGCGGGCTTGGTGTGCGTTTAGCAAAAACCAAGAAAAGTGATGATAATGCAGAAAATCTAGTTATGAAAGCAGTAAAAATGCAGAAAATCTAGCTATGAAAGAGATAAAGAATGTGGAAAATCTAGTTATGAAAGCGGTAAAACTAATTATGAAAGCGATAAAAACTAGTTATGAAAGCTTTAAAATTAATCTCATACACACACACAACAAAAATTAAGAAAAGAAGAACAACTATGAAGAAAAACTTATCTATTTCATTAAGCAAATAAAATATTACAAAACTAGAGAGGAGACAGTGGAAAACAAGAGAGAGAAAAACAAAAGTGGAACGCAAATCCTAAAAACATCAGAATTTGTGAACCCCGGAAACATCAGCCAACACCCTTTATTTATAGGCAAAAGAGGGTTGCAATTAGCAAAAAGGAAAAATAGCAGCTGGCGGTTTGACTGAAGAGGATGGCAAATTTGACTTGAGCTGGGTTCGGATAGAAGCTCGCAGGTTCTAGAAGGAGAGAGCTGGCAGAACAGCTTGCTGGAAGGAGAGCTGGCGGGCTGGGAGCGAATTCGTCGAACGCAGTGGGGAGTTCGTCGAACTGGGAGGGAGGCGGAGAGGAATTCGTCGAACGCCTGGACTGAGTGATTCGTCGAACGCAGCTCGGAGAGGGATTCGTCGAACGCCTGGACTAAGTGATTCATCGAACGCAGCTCGGAGAGGGATTCGTCGAACGCAGCGAAGAGTTCGTTGAACGCAGGTTCTGGTCTCAGTGGGCTGACTCGTCTCAGCGGTTCGGGTTGAGTCGTCTCAGCGGACTAGGATTCGTCGAACGCAGTGGGGAGTTCGTCGAACTCAGAGCTCCTTCGTCGAACGCCTGCAGATGTTTTTATATAATATATTTATATATAATATATATATATATAATACTAAGAGATCGTCGAACGCCTGGCGTCGTTCGTCGAACACAAGGCGTTGAGCATTCGTCGAACGCAGGGCGCTGCGCGTTTGTCTAACGCAGGGCGCTGCGCGTTCGTCGAACGCAGAGCAGCATTCGACGAATCTCCAGCAACCATATATATTTTTATTGTATATGTATTATTAATACTATATATATACTATTATTATTTATATTTTATATATTATACATATATATATATATATGCAAATACATATATTATACACATATATTTATTATATTTATAATAAATTTATTATACAATAAAATTTCAAAATTTTATTCTTATATAAGTATATTTACTTATTTTTACAAATATTCTGATTTGTTTCAAACTTAAATAACTCAAGTTTTTTCAAAAAGATATATAGCTATATACATATATAAAACAAGAGATTATTTCAAGAATTTATATGCAATATGTACAAAACTACCCAAAATTATGCTAAAAATTATACAAAAAATATGTATAATTTGCTATTCATCAGTAGCGGGTAGAAGACAACTCGCGCGGCTTGCTGAGAACCCACCCGAACAGCACGCCGACTTAATAACAAGTCGCACGAACTATTTCACAACTTCCAACAAAACCAGCAGACACCTGCCAGCCCGCGAGCAAATAACCGGCTAGAGAACTAACACCAGATGTAACCGTGAATTCTAACCGCCCGGTTACAAACGGAGCTGACCCCAGTTGGTTTTGAAAACCAGGTCCACCTGCCACTGACTAACCATCAGTTCATAGCCGAAAGACAACCTGTGCGGTCTCCATATAAGACCGCCCCACCTCCACGGTATTGCTAGACTGCCCGGTCTGATGCTCAGACCACCCGACCACCCACTTACACTTCAGAAATTTAACAGGAGGAACTTGATTTCATTCTCCGCATAAGATAAACTTAATAATTATAGATTTAACATTCTGGGTGGTTCATTTAATATTTCTTTTGAATCACAAGTTATAGGCCAATGCTCATTATCTGGCAGATTATATAGTTTATGTCTAGCTCCTACAAACATTTATGCAACCTTCTTTAATGTAGAGCCTGTTGCTAGTAAAAGACAACTACTTAAGGAAAAATCATTCATGTTGTGGCATAAACATTTGGGCCACATTTCTAGGGAGAGAGTAGAGAGATTAATGAAGGAGAATATTCTCCCTCTCTTCACTTCAGCGACCTAGATACAGGCGACGATTGTTGTAGAAGCAAGAAGTCCAACATCAAGAAGAAGGGCTTCACACGTAGTCTTGATTTATTGAGGTTATTTATATGGACATTAGTGGTCCTTATTCCACTACCCTATGTTTGAACACTTACTTCATTACCTTCATAGATGGCTACTCTCATTTTGGGTATTTGTACTTAATTAAGGAAAAGTCTGAATCTCTTGACAAGTTCAATACTTTCAAGTCTGAAGTTGAGAAACAAATAGAGAAAGTCATTAAGATTGTTAGGTTTAACAGAGGTGGCGAGTATTTTGGCAGACATGATGTCACCAGGCAACATAAAGGTCCGTTTGCCAGATACTTGGAGAGTTGCGACATTGTTTCCCAATACTCCTGAGTTTTTGTGGGGTGAGGCACTTAAGGTATAAGTGGGAGGTCCGTTTGCCAGATACTTGGTCAGTATGATGAGTAGGACAAATCTTCCTGAGTTTTTGTGGGGTGTGGCACTTAAGACTGCGGTGTACATCCTTAATAGAGTATCTTCAAAGTCAATACCCAAGACACCTTTTGAGTTGTGGACTGGTAGGCGACCCATCCTTAATCATTTACATGTTTGGGGTTGTCCTGTGGAAGTCCATTTATATAACTCATTGGAGAGTAAAATTACGCCTAGATCTTGTCATTGTTATTTCATTGGCTATCCAGATTATTCTAAGGGAATTAGGTTTTATTCCCCTTTAGGAGGACCCAGAATAGTAGAATCATAAACAGCTAAGTTCTTAGAATCAGATGTTGATGACGAAACAAGTTGTTATCGCACTATTAGTGAAGTCGAGAGGTCGTGCCTATTAATTTTACTATGCTCTTTTTGGAGAACCATGTTGTAACACCCCTGATTTTCGTTAATTATTTTGCGTAGCCGCTGTGATGTAATTTTGGCGTTAGGGCGTTACGTCAGCTCGTCAGGTTTAGTTTTGAGCCTTAGCTTAGTTAAAGTATGTAATTTAGATCGAGCGGGCGAGTTTTCACGTCGTTTTGATTTGTAGAGAAGATTTTGTGTAGTATTGAGAATTTAGCTTCGGTAGGCTTTTTGCCCGAGTTTGCTCGTCGAAATTGAATTCTGACTTCGTCGTTGGATTCGTAGCGCCGTGTTTCAGTTAAGGTGCGAATTTCGTAATAATCCAAGGTGATCTTGTTTCCCTCGCGGTTTTAAGTAAATTGGGGAATTAATTAATTATTTAAATAATAATTTAGGTTATATATAAAGCCTAAAATCTTCTTCCCATATTCATCTCCTTCTTCCTCGATCAAACCCGCCGAGCGAAAGAATGAGAGCGGAGCTTCGTGGAGCGTTCGGCCAACGATTTCTAGGGCTGTAGTAGTTGGAATCATGTTTGGAGAGTGGATTTGGAAAGCTCTCGGCGAGATCTTCGTCTTAGCGGTAAGCTTTTCCATTTTGTGGAATTTTTGGAGTTAGGGTAGTGACCTAACCCCTTCTTTCGACCCGAAAAGTTTCAGGAATCTGTGCTCGTGTGTTCTCTTAGCCGATCCTTAGCGTTCGGAGTGGAGTTCTTCGGGTTTGCAAGGTTAAGGCAAGTGGCTTCTTCCTCCTCATCTTTGTTTGGTTAAATCTTGGTTTTCCTCCTGATAAATGCTTGGTGAGCGGTTGGCTCGTATTTCGAGCATCTTGTTTGATAGTTAGAAACCCTAAATCCCCCCCCCCCCCCCCCCCCGTAGTGTCAGGGAATTTCTCCCGGAAAGCACCGGCGTCCCCTGGTTTAGCCGTTGAATGGTCCTTCTCGAGAAGTCCCGGTCGTTCTCGATAAGTCGTTTTAACCCAATCTCGAGAGATCCTTGTCTCTCTCGAGAGGTCTTAGCCATTCTCGAGAAGTCTTTGTTGTTCTCGAGAAGTCGCCTTAGCCCAGCTTGCGAGAAGATACCCTCGAGCTCTCGAGAAATGCCTCCTTTCTCTCGAGAAATCTGTGTATCGTCACGAGAGTCCTTTTGCGATCTGTTTCTCGAGAGGCCCCTGCCCCTCTCGAGAAATCCTTGATGTTCTCGAGAAGTCCCTATCCTGTTCGGTCCTGTCCTCGAGAAAACTTGCCTTGCTCTCGGGAAATCCCTGTCTAAGTTCTCGAGAAACCCTATCCTCCTCGAGAACTTTCCCAGTTTTGCTCTCTCTCTCTCTCTCCTAGTTGTTTCTCAAGGAATCCTATACCTATGCCTTGGACCCCTCTTCCCCTCATGAAGCCGTTGAATCTTCTAGAGTGTGCAAGTCTTATCTGTGCCTGTTTGTGCCCCCGATCATGATTACTTCTTCTCTTTGAAATCTCGTACCCATTGTGGTTAAAACAACTTATGGGTTCTCTTGTGATTAGTATTGAGAAATGTCTACTTTGTTGTGACCCTATCTCTTAGGGCATTCTAGTGATTATCCTTTCGGGCAGCGTCCCGTGTTTAATTGAAATTTAATTAATAAGAACCTCTGTCTTTAGCCTTACACAGTAGTTGTGTTTGGGGGTCAGTGGGGGATATGTTATAGCCTTGCACGGTAGTCATGTTTGGGTGGTTGGGTCTAAAGCACCCCCACCCGGTTTTTGGGCTTTGGGTGGCGGAGGTAGATAACCGCTCCCGTTTAATTGAGCTGATCAGTCTCTTTAATTAATGAAACAAGATAAATGAAGCTTGCTTGTTCCTCTTTTTGGCACTTTCTTTTTAGTGCACTCGGTGTTTGTTAGTTCTTTGTTTAGAGCATCTCTTCCGGTAAATCTGGCTTGGGTTGGTATCCCTTATGCCTTGCTTACTTTTCTGCTAGTTTTCTGCCACTTGTAATTCCTTGATGAGGCGTTCTTTGTTTTATTGAATGCCTCAGGTTCAGAGTCGTAGCGGCTAGTGGTGTAGCCTGAAGTTTAGTAGTTGTTCACCCCGCTGCTGCGAGGTAGTTGTTTTTAGTTCCTTCTTGTGCTCAGACATACTAGTTGGTGCCAATGGGTTAGTGTCATGTTGTTGACGCCCATTGCGCCCTTTTTATACTTTATAGTTTATCTGCCAGCTAAATGCCACTACTTTTAGATCTTGTGTATCTTACTCTCTGGGAATGATTTATGTTAGGTGCACTATAGTTATAAAATGGTTTTTCTTAATCCTCATTGCATTCTTTCTAACTGAAACCCTTAACTTTAAAGTCGCTTAAAGGTATTTTCTACTCTTACAATACACCTAGTTATGTGCATATCAATTACCTTATGCTCCGTCGTTTGCATACATTTAGGACTTTAAGTAAACTAAATCAAGTACTTTCTGCTGCAATTATATATAATTTCTCGGTGGACTAGTTGATCCACGAACTGAGAGACACAGTTCTTACCTCAAAACCCCTAATAAATGATTTCAAATGATGACTTATCATATAATCATGTTTTGTTTAGTTAAGTAATGGGTTTCCGCCTGAGCGTCTGCAGTTGTCTCCTGTATGACGTGGCATCATGACGTGTATTTTCTCTTACTCTGATATTCTTAAATTCGAAGAAAATGCGGTTTGTGACAGTTGGTATCAGAGGGAGGTTGTTCGACAAGTTGGTCGGGCAACAAATTCTGATATAGTAGTTGTTTTGGTTTCATTGCATACACACACCGATGTGTCATCAGTGCGTCTTGGCCGAAGCATGAACACTACACTCATAGCATGATAAGAAGTATACGGGGCATATTATGTAGTATGGGATGCATAATATGTGTTTGTATATGGATCCACCATAGGTGGCAACATGTGACGGTTATGTAGTATGGGATGCATAACCATCATCACATGGATGCCCATTAGCACGTTTTCTCTTTCGTTACATGCAATATTATGTAGTATGGGATGCATAATATTACATGTGTACGCCGCTCATAACATGTATTAAGGCATTTATTAGAATGCATAGCACAACATACCTTACATAGCATTGCATGAGCACACGTGTGAAGTTAAATACTTATATGATGACACACGTATACACATGATTTCAAAGCGAATAGCAAATTCATGCATTCATGCCCTTTGCACATGAGTCAAGAGGGACGATGTAGTATCGTTCCCAAATTTAGCATATCATCATGAAAAATATCCCAGAGAAAGGTAGTGGAAATGGCAAGTAGCTGTACATGTATGTTCTGAACCAAGCAGTGTAGTTCTAGTGTAAGGTTAAGTTTTAATTATAGGTTTATGCGTTAGCAGAGATGTCTCGGAGGCGTGTCGCGATGTGGTTGACCCCCCAATCGGAGGGTGAATCTTCGGGTGCGCATAGTGAGGCATGATCAAAAGTCTGCGACAAAGTAATGAGGTTCTGTCCAGGCAGTTAGTTGCGATGCAATCGCAGATCCAGACGTTGTTGACTGCCGCCGCTGGGCAGCAGCATGTGGTGCAGGACCCTGTAGTTGGCAGACTGTACCTATTCATCCCGCTCCTTTGGTGCCTCCAATTTTGCTGCCACCAGCGATGAACTTCATTTCGCATTTCCAGTGACTAGGGCCTCTTACGTTTGACGGAAGAGCTAATTTCATGGCATTAGATGACTGGTTTGTTGCCATTGAGGAGATGTTTTCGTACTCGGGAATCTCTGCAGACCAAAAGGTGATGGTCGCCGCTTACCAGCTGAAAGGACTTGCTAAAAGCTGGTTGATTTGGGAGAGGGAAAATCTCGTAGGCGGGTGTTCGTGGGAGTCGTTCAAGGCGATGGTGTTAAAGAAGTTACTGTCGTCGGTCGAGCAAGATCGTTTAATGAATAATTTTCTGCACTTGAAGCAAAGACAGCTCACGGTTAGTGAGTATGAGATCGAGTTCAGTAAGTTGAGCAGATTTGCTCCAGATTTAGTGACTTCTAAGGCAGGAAGAGTGAAGCGTTTCCTCGGAGGACTTCATTGCGATATTCAGCAGTTGGCGAGCGCTTATAGATCTGCAAGTTATGCTGAAGTGGTAGAAGCAGCGCTGAAGGTCGAGGCTATCGACAATGCCAAGAATAGAGGTGCATTAATGAAAAAGGACAAGAGGAAAGTCGAAGAGGGGGAGACCCCCAAGGTAGTTAGTCCGGCTCCAAAGAAAAGGAGTGGTGAAGTTTGTAGCTTCTATGGTCGCCCTGGCCATCCAGTTGAGAAATGTTTCAAGAGGAAGGGAGCTCAGAAGCAGCAGCGAATGCTAGCAATCCAGGGTGCTCTGAAGGGTGAGGTGCTCTGCCAGTTGTGCAAACAGAAAGGGCATGATGTGGCCCAGTGTTGGACTAAGGAGAAGGTTTGCTTCCGGTGCAAGCAGAAAGGGCACATGAAGTTCCAATGCCCACTAGTTCAACCCCCGTTGCAGCCTATTCCGCTTCGAACCTTGCCGCCGCCGCAGCATCAGGATAAAGGAAGAGGAAAGCTGAACGTGTTAACCCAGGAGCAAGCGCAGACTTCGACCCAAGTGATCGTAGGTTAGATCTTAAGCCAACTGGTTAGTCTTAATTCCTTTTAGTTCGCTGAGTTAGATTAGTTATTGTTCGCGCTTATAGGTAGATTTAAAGTAAAGAATCGTTGGGTGTGTGTTCTGTTCGATTCGGGTGCTACCCATTCGTTCGTAGCAAGGGCTTTCGTCGAGCGTCACCGTTTGACCCCTGAGCTGGGCAACGATTCGTTCCTCATTAAGTTCCCTTCTGGTGTTTTGGTGTCCTCGAACCGGTGCGTCCGAAGTTGCCCCGTCCTCTTAGGAGATTTCTTGGCTGTTGCTGATCTCAAAGTGTTGGACTTAGAAGACTTTGACGTGATTTTGGGTATGGACTGGTTGTCCAGTTATGATGCGGTCATCCAATGCAAGGAAAAGCGTCTGGACTTTGTGATGGACAACGGTCAACCCATGAGCAATTGTGGTTCTCCGTACCAGAGTTCTTCGAAAATTTCTGCGGTATGTGCTCGGAAACTATTAATTTCCGGTTGTTTGGCTTACCTTGTTTCTGTAGTAGAAACTTTTCCTGGACCGCCGTGTATTGAGAGTGTTTCGGTGGTGCGAGAGTTTCCTGATGTCTTTCCTGTCAGTCTTCCTGGACTCCCGCCTGATAGAGATGTGGAGTTCGTTATTGATCTTGAGCCTGGTACTCGTCCTATTGCTAAGGCACCGTACCATATGGCCCCGCGCGAGTTAGAAGAGTTGTGAACTCAGTTAGATGAGTTGTTGCAGTATGGTTTCATTAGGCCAAGTTCTTCGCCCTGGGGTGCTCCAGTTTTGTTTGTGAAAAAGAAGGACGGTTCTATGAGGTTGTGCATAGATTATAGAGAATTAAACAAAGTGACCATCAAGAACAGGTATCCGTTGCCGAGGATAGATGATCTGTTTGATCAGTTGCGTGGTAGCACGGTGTTTTTGAAGATTGACCTTCGATCAGGCTACCATCAGTTGAGGATCGGTGAGTCGGACGTACCCCGGACTGCCTTTCGTTCTCGTTATGGGCATTTTTAGTTTCTAGTCATGTCGTTTGGTTTGACAAATGCACCCTCTGCATTTATGGACATGATGAACCGCGTGTTCAAGGATTTTCTGGACCATTTTGTTGTGGTATTCATAGATGATGTGCTAGTTTATTCTAAGAGTGTTGAGGAGCATGCTACACATTTGCGCTTAGTATTGTCTACTCTTAGAGAGCACAAGTTGTTTGCGAAGCTGAGTAAGTGCGAGTTCTGGCTTCCTCAGGTTTCCTTTCTGGGTCATGTGGTGAACAAGGATGGAATTACTGTAGACCCAGCTAAGATTTCTGCTGTGTTAGGTTGGAATACGCCTTCAACACCTAAGGAGATAAGGAGTTTCTTAGGGCTGGCAGGTTACTACAGGAGATTTGTTCAAGGGTTCTCGGTGCTGTCGGCACCTTTGACTAAGCTTACCCAGAAGAATACATCTTTTATTTGGAGCGATAAATGCGAAGAAGCCTTCCAAGAATTAAAGAGGCGTTTGTGCAGTGCACCTGTGTTGTCCTTGCCGATCGAAGGATTAGAGTATGTCGTTTATGTGGATGCATCTCACATTGGTTTAGGATGTGTTTTGATGCAAGAAGGGAAGGTGATTGCCTATGGGTCTAGACAACTAAAAGTTCATGAAAGGAATTACCCTACGCATGACTTAGAATTTGCTGCAGTGATTTATGCTTTAAAGCTTTGGAGACATCTTCTTTATGGAGTGTCATGCAAGATTTTCACGGACCACAAGAGTCTGAAGTATGTCTTTATCCAGAAGGAGCTGAATTTGCGCCAGCGGAGGTGGTTGGAGTATGTTGCGGATTATGAGGTTGATATCTTCTATCATCCGGGTAAGGCTAATGTAGTGGGTGATGCCCTGAGCAGAAAGACCGCGCAAATATTCAATATCTCTGTGCAGTCCTTGGTAGAAGAGTTTATGTTGATGGATATCTCAATCGGTAGTTGTACTGCACCTTAGAGCTTAGGAGTTGAAGAACCTTCTTGGATTACCCTTGCGAGATTGCATCAGAAGGAAGATCCTGACTTGCAGCATCTTCGAGATAGGACTGAAAAAGGAGAATTACCTAATTTTTCTATTGATGATAAAGATACCCTGATGTATCGAGGTAGATACTGCATTCCCGCGTCGGATGATATTCGAGCAAAGATCTGTAGTGAGGCACACGATTCTACTATTTCATATCATCCTGGCTCCACAAAGATGTACAAAGACCTGAAGCAGATCGTTTGGTGGTCAGGTATGAAAAGTGATATAGCCAAGTATGTTTCTGAATGCTTTACTTGTCAACGTGTTAAGGCGGATCATAAGAGGCCTGGTGGTAAATTAAACCCTTTGGATATTCCAACCTGGAAGTGGGAGAGTATTTCAATGGACTTCATTACCGGTTTACTGAGATCTCCTGGAGGTCACGATTCGGTATGGGTCATAGTTGACCGTCTGACAAAGTGTGCTCACTTTGTGCCGTTTAAAATTGGATATTCAATGGAGAAGATAGCAGAGATGTACTTGGGCGAAGTCATCAGATTGCATGGTGTGCCCGTAAGCATTGTGTCGGACCGAGATTCAAGGTATATGTCTCATTTCTGGAGAAGTCTGCAAGGATCTTTGGGTACTGACCTTAGATACTCTACCTCTTACCACCCCCAAACAAATGGTCAGACGGAGAGCGTGAATCAGATTTTGGAAGATATGATAAGGTGTTATATTCTAGATCTTGGAGGAGCTTGGGGCAAGCGTCTTGGATTAATGGAATTTGCCTACAATAATAGTTATGAGGAGAGTTTGCAAATGGCCCCCTTTGAGGCTTTGTACGGGAGGCGTTGCCGAACTCCTTTATTTTGGGCCGAGGTTGGTGAGATCCCGTTGTTAGGCCCAGAAGCTTTGGAAGAGATGAGCGTTGCTGTGACTCATATCCGCGAGAAGCTTCGTGTTGCTCAGGAGCGGTATGAGAAGTACGCTAATCGGAGGAGAGTGGATCTAGAGTTTTCCGTTGGAGACTTAGTGTTCTTGAAAGTTTCTTCGATGCCGAGCGTTAAGAGATTTGGAAGGAACCACAAGTTGGACCCCCGGTATGTGGGACCTTTCCAGGTTGTTGAACGCATCGAAGTGTCCGCTTATAGATTATATTTGTCTGCCTCCTTTCCAGATGTTCACGATGTGTTTCATGTGAGCCAGTTGAGGAAGTGTTTGCGTAGTGATCGACTTGTACTTGATTTGGTGCCCGTTTTGCAGCCCAATCTTGTGTATGTTGAAGAGCCTGTCCGAATCTTGGAGACTCGGGAGCGTGTGCTGCGGAAGAAGACGATCCCGATTGTTAAGGTTCTTTGGAAGAATCAGGGTGTCGAAAGCGCAACATGGGAGCTGGAGTTTGCCATGAGAGAGACTCATCCTAGCCTCTTCTCTTAGATTTTGGGTAAACCTTCTGTCTGGAAACCTTTGGATTTGATTCTGTATCTTTCTTAACCTTTGAATTTCAAGTTTCGGGACGAAACTTCCTTTTAGGGGGAGTGACTGTAACGCCCCTGATTTTCATTAATTATTTTGCGTAGCCGCTGTGATATAATTTTGACGTTAGGGCATTACGTCAGCTCGTCGGGTTTAGTTTTGAGCCTTAGCTTAGTTAAAGTATGTAATTTAGATCGAGCGGGCGAGTTTTCGCGTCGTTTTGTTTTGTAGAGAAGATTTTGTGTAGTATTGAGAATTTAGCTTCGGGAGGCTTTTGCCCGAGTTTCGCTCGTCGGAATTGAATTCTGACTTCGCTGTTGGATTCGTAGCGCCGTGTTTTAGTTAAGGTGCGAATTTCGTAGAAATCCGAGGTGATCTAGTTTCTTTCACGGTTTTAAGTAAATTGGGGAATTAATTAATTATTTAAATAATAATTTAGGTTATATATAAAGCCTAAAATATTCTTCCCCTATTCATCTCGTTCTTCCTCGATCAAAAAGCAGCCGCCAAGCTAAAGAACGAGATAGGAGCTTCGTGGAGCGTTCGGCCAACGGTTTCTAGGGTTGTAGTAGTCGGAATCGTGTTTGGAAAGTCGATTTGGAAAGCTCTCGGCGAGATCTTCGTCTTAGCGGTAAGCTTTTCCCGTTTTGTGGAATTTTTGGAGTTAGGGTAGTGACCTAACCCCTTCTTTCGAGCCGAAAAGTTTCAGGAATTTGTGCTCGTGTGTTCTCTTAGCCGATCCTTAGCGTTCGGAGCGGAGTTCTTCGGGTTTGCAAGGTTAAGGCAAGTGGCTTCTTCCTCCTCCTCTTTGTTTGGTTAAATCTTGGTTTTCCTCCTGATAAATGCTTGGTGAGCGGTTGGCTCGTATTTCGAGCATCTTTTTTGATAGTTAGAAACCCTAAATTCCCCCCCCCCCCCCCCCCCCCCCCGTAGTGTCAGGGAATTTCTCCCGGAAAGCACCGGCGTCCCCTGGTTTAGCCGTTGAATGGTCCTTCTCGAGAAGTCCTGGTCGTTATCGAGAAGTCATTTTAACCCAGTCTCGAGATATCCTTGTCTCTCTCGAGAGGTCTTAGCCGTTCTCGAGAAGTCCTTGTTGTTCTCGAGAAGTCGCCTTAGCCCAGCTTGCGAGAAGACCCCCTCGAGCTCTCGAGAAATGCCTCCTTTCTCTCGAGAAATCTGTGTATCGTCTCGAGAGTCCTTTTGCGATCTATTTCTCGAGAGGCCCCTGCCCCTCTCGAGAAATCCTTGCTGTTCTTGAGAAGTCCCTATCCTGTTCGGTCCTGTCCTCGAGAAAACTTGACTTGCTCTCGGGAAATCCCTGTCTAAGTTCTCGAGAAACCCTATCCTCCTCGAGAACTTTCCCAGTTTTGCTCTCTCTCTCTCTCTCTCCTAGTTGTTTCTCAAGGAATCTTATACCTATGCCTTGGATCCCTCTTCCCCTCATGAAGCCGTTGAATCTTCTAGAGTGTGCAAGTCTTGTCTGTGCCTGTTTGTGCCCTTGATCATGATTACTTCTTCTCTTTGAAATCTCGTACCCGTTGTGGTTAAAACAACTTATGGGTTCTCTTGTGATTAGTATTGGGAAATGTCTACTTTTTTGTGACCCTATCTCTTAGGTCATTCTAGTGATTATCCTTCCGGGCAGCGTCCCATGTTTAATTGAAATTTAATTAATAAGAACCGATGTCTTTAGCCTTACACAGTAGTTGTGTTTGGGGGACAGTGGGGGAAATGTTATAGCCTTGCACGGTAGTCGTGTTTGGGTGGTTGGGTCTAGAGCACCCCCACCCGGTTTTGGGGCTTTGGGTGGCGGAGGTAGATAACCGCTCCCGTTTAATTGAGCTGATCAGTCTCTTTAATTAATGAAACAAGATAAATGAAGTTTGCTTGTTCCTCTTTTTGGCACTTTCTTTTTAGTGCACTCGGTGCTTGTTAGTTCTTTGTTTAGAGCATCTCTTCCGGTAAATCTGGCTTGGGTTGGTATCCCTTATGCCTTGCTTACTTTTCTGCTAGTTTTCTGCCACTTGTAATTCCTTGCTGAGGCGTTCTTTGTTTTATTGAATGCCTCAGGTTCAGAGCCGTAGCGGCTAGTGGTGTAGCCTGAAGTTCAGAGTTCTAGTAGTTGTTCACCCCGCTGCTGCGAGGTAGTTGTTTTTAGTTTCTTCTTGTGCTCAGACATACTAGTTGGTGCCAATGGGTTAGTGTCTTGTTGTTGACGCCCATTGTGCCCTTTTTATACTTTATAGTTTATCTGCCAGCTAAATGCCACTACTTTTAGATCTTGTGTATCTTACTCTCTAGGAATGATTTATGTTAGGTGCACTATAGTTATAAAATGGTTTTTCTTCATCCTCATTGCATTCTTTCTAACTGAAACCCTTAACTTTAAAGTCGCTTAAAGGTATTTTCTACTCTTACAATACACCTAGTTATGTGCATATCAATTACCTTATGCTCCGTCGTTTGCATACATTTAGGACTTTAAGTAAACTAAATCAAGTACTTTCCGCTGCAATTATATATACTTTGTCGGTGAACTAGTTGATCCACGAACTGAGAGACACAGTTCTTACCTCAAAACCCCTAATAAATGATTTCAAATGATGACTTATCATATAATCATGTTTTGTTTAGTTAAGTAATAGGTTCCCGCCTGAGTGTCTGCAGTTGTCTCCTGTATGACGTGGCATCATGACGTGTATTTTCTCTTACTCTGATATTCTTAAATTCGGAGAAAATGCGGGTTGTGACACATGTGGTGACTAAACCTGTGATAGAACCTGTAGAGGAAGTGAAACAAGTTTTGCCACCGATTCCAATTATGATTCCTCCACAGATTCAGGAGGATCTTTCGCCCGCTAGGAGATCCATTACGCAGAGTAGGTCATCGATTTCCTCAGACTTTGAAGTTTACCTAGGCGAGATTAATTTTTACATTGGTCATATAGTTGACCCAGTGACATTTGAGGAGGTTTTTTCTGGACCTCAAACTGATCTTTGGTGGAAAGCAATGAAAGATGAGATGGAGTCTATGAAGCTGAATAAAGTATGGGAGTTAGTTGAGTTACCTAAGTGTTGCAAACTCATTGGTTCAAAATGGGTGCTTAAGACCAAAATGGACTCCAAAGGGAATGTCGAGTAGTTTAAAGAAAAGGCTGGTAGTCAAGGGATTTACACAGAGAGAAGGTATTGATTAAAACGAGACATTTTCTCATGTTTACACTAAAGACTCTTTTAGAGTAATAATGGCGTTTGTAGCTCATTATGATTTGGAGTTACACCAAATAGATGTAAAGACCACATTCTTGAATGATGATCTTATCGAAGAAGTCAACATGGTACAACCCGAGAGATTCTCGTTCGGTCATACTGACCAACTTTTAGGTCACCCCATAGTAGGTTTAGGAGACTTATTAGAAAGTGGAGAGATAGAGAGCGGTTTGATCCGACAGCTGATGAAATATCATGCCAGATTCGATAGCCGTAATCATTTTAAGACTTTAAAATTCATGTGTTTAATATTTCTTTATATATGGTAAAGATATATGCTTCAAGAGTATTGACATATCCTCCATATACTAGAAGTGTGAACTTGAGTCGAGAGAAGGTATATAGTCATTTCTGCACTAAAGCAGTACTATCATTCATGTTCACTTAACTGCGTGTTCTTAAATTTGATTATGTTGATTTGAAAAAAATTAAATTTTAAATCGCTACTCCAATAGAGATTAGTAGATTTTGAATAAGACGATCCTACATTTAATCATCGCTGCATTCAATGTTTTGTGTTGTCCTAAATTTTTGATTACACAATTAGGCGTTGATGGGGTCTCGCCCATTTCATAGGAATTCCGGGCTGCGAATAGTCGGAATCCCATAACCTCCCACTACCTTAGTGGGGAGTTTAGGAAAAACCGTCGCAGGCACGATCAACGCACGCGATCATCGCACAATCCGTCATCCTAACCGGCCATGTGGGTCGGCCGCCGCCGGCATCACGTCACCGGCCCCCCACCTCGGACAGGGCGTCAGTGGCGCTCGACCACCGCTCCACACTACCGACCACCTGGTCGGCCGGGCTTGGTAGTGCGGCCGCAAGGGCCTTACGGCCGGCCAAGGCCGTGCGCTCGCAGGTGCGTGGCCGAGGCCGCGAGGGCGGCCTCCCGGGTCGGCCAAGGCCGCGCGCCCACATGCGCATGGCCGAGGCCGCGAGGCAGACCTTCCGGTCGGCCAAGACCGCGAGACTGACCTCCCGACCAGCCACCCAATCAGCCAAGGCCGCGAGGCCGGCCTCCCGGTCAGCCTTGGTCGTGCGCCCTTGGCGCTCCGCCGCCGACCGCCTCGCAATCCGGCCGACCAGGTGGTCGGCCGGTTTTGGCCGCGCGGCCACAAGGGCCTAGCGGCCCTGCAGCTGACCGCTCGAGGCCGACCACCTTCTCGACCGGCCGCCCCGTGCCGGTCGCCCCACCGGCACGTCGGTCGTGTCCCCTCGCTGTCTAATCTCTTCATCGGCCAGTGTCCGTTGCCGTCTGATCGCCTGCTTGGGTTCTCCACCTTCCGATTAGCGGGTAACCACCCGCATGACCGCTAGTGTAACCACCCGTAGTGGGTGGGTGCCGATATCCAGATTCACATTGGTTTGCGCTTAGAGAATTTTCTAATTAATATGCATCGTAATTCTTTTAGAATTGGCCTGCTTTTAGTATATGGTGGTTACGACCTGCGATTACCCGCATAACCACCGTAACCACCTCTGAGGCCTATAAATAGAACAACAAGGCTTATCTTTTTTCCCATTCTATTCTTCTTCTCTTTCATCCTATGTTCAAAAGAGAGAGAGAGCTCTCTTGAAGATCTCCCTCCTCTTCAAAGCCGTGCTTGAAGGAATCTTTAAGCACCTCGAAGACAGAAGAAGATCTTCGTCCTCCTTCAATCATTCCGAAGGCCGTCCAGTAACTCGCAGACCCAAGTTCCAGAACGCCCAAGTTCCAAAGTGCCCATGTTCTAGAACGCCAAGTTCCAAAGCGCGCCGAGTTCCAGAGCGCGCACAAGTTCCAGAGCACGGTGCTCCCCACCGCTGCAAAGAAGAAGTCGAAGCTTCGAGATTGGTGATTTGTCACCCTTCGAACGCCTCTCTCTCTCTCTCACCCCCAAAGTTGTAACGAGGAGCGGCCTGGCACCCTCGGTCTTTCAAACAAGCTCTGTAAAGAAGCAGCAAATAGTGATGTTTGGTCGGCACCGTCCCTACGACGTGATTTTTTTTATCCCTTTTCGGGGTTTTCCACGTTAAAAAGACTCTTTGTCATCTGTCTCGTCCCTCAGTAACTGATTGCGCGCTCGACTGCTCCCGAGCTAAGAAGTTTGTTCTGAACTGGTTTTAGGAGCATTGAGTAGACCGCAACAGGCGTAGCGACACCTATATTTTACTCACAATTCCTCCTTAGAGATTTTTCTATTTCTCATTCTTCTCTGCACCCTCTGCAATGAGCGGTGACTTGTCACCTTCTTGCGTTCTACAACTTTATACACTCTAATATATAGTGAATTTGGTAGGCACTGATCCGGCCCTGTGGTTTTTCATCATTTTTGGGTTTTTCATGTTAAAAATATTCTTGCCAGCTGTCTCACTTTACTTTGACTGATTGCGTGCTCGACATATTCTCGAGCTGAGACGATTTAATTCGGCCGGTCTACAAGAGCGTCGAGTGACCCGCAACACATATAAGTCTATATAAGCTTTAATAATGATAATATGTTTCTTAATTTATAGACATTTTAACTGAAAATTAAAAGATTAATAAAATATTAGAGCTAAAATTTGTGTTGTAAGAACCATACCAAGCTGTACTATCTGACCGGTTGGACCGTGAACGGGGGCCTCTAAACCGGTTTGATCCACGTTAAAAATCATTCCAGACGAGAATAGCTTAGGAACTCAGTACCGCCAGTCAAATTGCTAAAACAGTGAGCTAGCTAGTCCCGATTTTGGAAGCTTGGTGGATCTCCGATTTTAGCTTGAAAATGATTTTTGTAAAGAAAATTTATTTTATGTTTTACAAAGATGCTAGAAAAAATATACTGAAGAATTCTAGAGGTATTCTACACAATTTTTTTCTTCATTATATCTAGTTTGATTTGATTCAAGGTACTATTAAATTGTAATGTATTATTCCTTTTTAGTCAACTTAATCACATGGGGTCCATTTGGCATACCGGTGAAAGTCGTGAACACGGTGATTATGAACTCCTTCATGAGCACCCAATCTTATCTAAGGAACTCTGTCTATTTTATGTTCAAAATGTTGGAAATTTTGTAAATTAAACATTTATTTATAATATTTTATTCGAGCCTAGTATGGTGTTTGGTGTTTGGCTCATCATATGTGATGAAAAACTCCAAAACCAAATTGCGGATTTCGGATTTGGGGAATAATTGTAATTTTTGTACAAAATTGTTTTATTCGAAGTGGCGTCGAATTGCATTTTAGTCGGAGCGGCGTCGAATAGATTTCGAAATGGCGTCGACAAGCCCCCTGAAGTTGGAGGGGCGTCGAATGGAAGTCAGAGTAGCGTCGAATAGAACTCGACGCACACGACTTGCGTTGAGTGGAGTTGCGTCAAGTGGAACACGAAACATCTCTTTGCGTCGATAAGAACTCGACGTTTGCGTCGATTTGCAGTCCGTCAGCTTGACCTACGTCGATATGAACTCGACGTTACGTCAAGTTGCGTCGATATGATATCGACTCAACGTCGGTAAGAATTCGACGTGTCCTCTGTCCCTCGCGTTTTTTTTGCAGTTATTACGCGTATTTTCTAACCGTTCCTGTCACGCGATTTTCTCGCCATTACTCACCTACGTTTGAAATCTTCCACGTTTATCTGCACAATTATCTCTTATCAAATATAACCGTTGAAATTAATTACGTGTTTATTTTTCCGAGACTACTATATACGAGATTTTTCTGAATCGTTTCACAGAAGCTTTACGCTTTTTGGAAATCTGCTTCTTCTTGCACTCTGTTCTTGCGACGAATTTTTTGCGTGATTCATTTCTTTACATTTGCTTCGTCAAGTGGGAGTTCGGGTGCTCAGTGCTTCTTCGGTGTTCGCACACATCGGAGCTTTCGGGATCTAGCCGGGTGTTATACCTTGGAGGAGTGAGCATCAGTGAAAGCCCTGCCGGAGGGTGGTGCAACTTCTTTAGGGCAGTGATTACACGCTTTACCCTGGCTCGATTCTAAACTATTTTGATCTCTTTTATTTCTCACTCATTTATGCAATTTTATTAATATTGTCGTGTATATATATATATATATATATATATATATATATATATATATATATATATATATATATATATATATATTGTTCTGCAAAAGTCTTAAAACCGAAAAAAATATAATTTTTATATATTGATATAGGAATATAAGAAAAATATTCCAACACAAAATTAATTTTTTTCTTAGTGACGATTATAAATGTTGTCATGTCAAACTCATATTTATAATAATTTTTTTGACAAAACTCATAGGAAAAGTGCCAAATGGACCTAAGGTTTGAAACAAACTTGTCAAAATATTTTAATATAATTATTGTTATACCACCCGTGAAGGCCTTGTGGTGCGTCTAAAGGAAGCTCCACTAAAGAGATATGGGGTCAGCAGTCAACACGCAATCGCTCTAATCGAAGAAACCGAGCCCGTCATTTCCGTCGACAACCGCCAGAAACAGAGCGCGCGGAGAACAAACCGCAAGCGCGTACGCTACCGCACACACGGTAGCGCGCGGGAAGCGCCCCCCGTCGCGGGGGAACGGCCCCGCCGCACCTCCCTCGGGGTGCGGCTCGCGCGACGCCGCACCCCTCAAGGGGGTGCGGCCCAGCCGCACCCCTCCAGGGGGTGCGGCCCAGCCGCACCCCTCCAGGGGGTGCGGCCCAGCCGCACCCCTCCAGGGGGTGCGGCCCAGCCGCACCCCTCGAGGGGTGCGGCCAAGCCGCACCCCCTTGAGGGTGCGGCCCCGCCGCACCCCTCCAGGGGTGCGGCCCGGCCGCACCCCCCTTGAGGGGTGCGGCCCGGCCGCACCCCCCTTGAGGGGTGCGGCCGGCCCAGCCGCACCCCTCAAGGGGTGCGGCCGAGCCGCACTCCTTGTGGGGTGCGGCCCGGCCGCACCCCCCGGGGTGCGGCTCCGCCGCACCGCTCATAGGTTGCGTTCTGGCCCCCTCCCCTCGCCTTTTTCCGCAGGGGAGCTCGCAAGGGGCCCTGCCGCAGTCGCGCCGCCTCGTTAGGTGCGTCAGATCCCAATTTCTATTTGGGGGACAACTCCTCGCCCCACCGTTCGCTCAGAACGCCTCCGCGCTAACGCGCGCTCAGAACGCTTCTAGGCGCGCTCAGAACGCCTCTACGCTCGCGCGCGCTCAGAACGCTTCCAAGCGCATTCAGAACGCCTCCGCGCTTATGCGCGCTCAGAATGCCTCCAAGCGCGTTCAAAGCACTTCCATGTTTGTTGCACGCTCAGAACACTTTAGCGCTCGCGCGCGCTCAGAACGCTTCCGAACACATTCAGGAGCGTTCTCACTTTTTGTCTTTCAGGCTTCTCACTTTTCAGGAACGGCCAGTCGCCTTTTTCGCCTCCAACAGAACTGCCCGAACTGCCCGAGCCGCCCAGGCTGCCCGAAGGGCAAGGTGGTCATTTACGAAAAATGGCGATCCGTGTGCCCCAAATCGGAAAATATGATTCGTCCACCAAGCATTTATGGAAACTGCAAACGGCAAAATTACCGGACCGCCCCCGGCCAAAGCTATAAAAGGAGCCCCAAGGCTTCATTTGAGAGGACCTTGACTTCTGGACCCGGGAGAGCTCCTTGCAGACTTTTGCGGAATTCTCCTTCGGCGCTTGAAGATCTCCTTCGTGGACTTGAAGATCTTCATCATCCCGAAAAGCGACTAGCCTTCTCACTTCCGAAAGGCGACTAGCATTCTCAGAAGAAAAAGGCGACTAGCCGCCTCACTTCCGAAAGGCGACTAGCCTTCTCAGAAGGGAAAAAGACTTAGTTTTTCCGAGAGGTGGCCTGTCACCCTCGGAGCTCGTTCTCTCTCTCTCCAAATATTGTAACGAGCAGCGGCCTGTCGCGCTCAAGTTCTAGTTTCCAAGTTGTAACCCCCAGAAGATAGTGAAGTTTGGCCGGCACAGCTCCGACCGCATGGTTTTTTACCCTTTCCGGGTTTTCCACGTTAAAAAGTCCCTGTGTACTCAGCAAATCTCTAATTGACTGTTTGCGCGCTTAGTTCGCTCACGAGCTAAGGTGGTTCAAGTGAACCGGTCTACCACGAGCCCTAAGCGTTCCACAACAGTTTGGCGCCGTCTGTGGGAACATTCCCAAAACTCTTTGAAGGCGAACTGCGATGGCAAGAAAGAGTGCTCGCACTACTGAAGGATCAATCCCGGAAGGGCGCGTCGACCCAGCTCCCTCCCACTCGCTTATCAATGCGCCTCCCGGGGAAGGCGCAGTGCCTGCGCCCGCAGCAGGATTGGAAGGGCGCATGCGGCAGATTGAAGAACAGCAAGCCGAGGTGTTGGCTCTCGTGAGGAATCTCGGGGCTCCTCAAGCGCCGAATCAGCCACCGGCTCCGAACGCGCCACGACCCCCAGTTCTGAATCATGCTCCGAACCAAGAAGCCATTCAGGAGGATGAGGCCTCAGAAGGATTCTCCAACGTGGCGAGTTCCGCTCACCTTGCCCCACCAGCTGGAGGCCCAGAGGATGACCACCGTCGCCATCATCCCAGAAGAGCTTCCCCTGAGCGAGCAACGGAAAGAACTACGTGAGAAGAAATACGCGATATGATAGAGGAGGAATACGCTCAAGCAGGGCGACGCGCCACACTCGCCCGCCGTCCCGCGCATCAGGGCTCCCCACTATCGCCTCAAGTCTTGGCCCATCCAGTTCCAAACGGGTTCAAGCTTCCCAACATCGAAACATTTGACGGGATGGACGACCCATTGGAACATGTCAATCACTTCACCACCATCATGAGGATTTACAGCGCCCCTGATCAGCTCCTCTGTTAGGTGTTCCCGGCAACCTTGAAGGGGCAAGCGCGCACTTGGTTCCACTCCCTGCCGAATGGGGCTATCAACAACTTCGCAGAAATGGCGCAGCAGTTCGTGGACCAATTCATCGCCAACCGCAGAATTGTCCGAGATCTCTCCCATCTCTCAGGGATCCGCCAAAACGACGGAGAAACACTCAAAGATTTCTTCCGACGCTTCACTACGGAGGCTCGACAGATCCCAGGAGTCGATCCCGAGCTCTTACGGGGAGTCTTCCTTGGAGGACTCCGCCCAAGTGGCTTTTACTCAGCTCTAATGAGAGAGACCGTACCAAGCTACCCTGACCTCGTTCAGCGAGTCGAGGCCCAGATAGCAGCAGATGAGGCAATTGAAGAGCACCACCAGCAGTTCGAGGGGAGCTCGAAGAGGAAGAAAGAGTAGTCGCTGCCGCAGACAACTCCCAATAAGAAAAGCAAGCATTACGACAACTCCAGCCGAGACCGAGGATCTCGCCAACATCAGGACTACACTCCCGTGAACACTACCAGGACTAACGTACTGTACGCAATCAAAGACAACCAGACGCTCCGCAAGCCCAGACCCCTCGCTAAAAACTCAGGGGACCAGACAAAATATTGTGAGTTCCATCGTGGACAAGGACATGACACGGAAAGTTGCTCCAAGCTTAAGGATGAAATCGAGCAACTCGTCAAACAAGGCCTACTGGGGAAATTCCTATGAGACTAGGCGACTATTCGGCTAGCAGGAGATCAGCTAGCGGCTTGTCAGGAAGGACCAGGAGCAACCCTTAAGGCATTCATCCCAGGAGAAAGCTTCATACCCATCAGCGGGGCTCTACCAGCGCCGCTAAAATATTCTGTCAACTTTGTTTCTATCAACTTTGTTTCTGAAGAAATTGCGTAAATTATCACTACGACTAAGAGTTTTTAAAGTTCTATTTCACGCATGTCATATCTTGCGCCATCGAAACTACGTAAAGACGTCCACTCGCTAATGAACAACAATTGCCTCCGGGCAGTGCGCTAATGAACAGCAATTGCCTCCGGGCAGTGCGCTAATGAACAGCAATTGCCTCCGGGCAGTGCGCTAATGAACAGCAATTGCCTCCGGGCAGTGCGCTAATGAACAGCAATTGCCTCCGGGCAGTGCGCTAATGAACAGCAATTGCCTCCGGGCAGTGCGCTAATGAACAGCAATTGCCTCCGGGCAGTGCGCTAATGAACAGCAATTGCCTCCCGGCAGTGCGTTAATGAAGAGCAGTTGCCTCTGGGCAATTGCCTCCGGGCAGTGCGCTAATGAACAGCAACTGCCTCCGGGCAGTGCGCTAATGAACAGCAACTGCCTCCGGGCAGCGCGCTCACAACAATCTCTCACTGCCGTCGATTGAAGGTTCGGCCTTCTCCACCGCAGTAAGGTCCCGACGTCATAAGTATCTGCCCCTCCTACGTTCTTCCACGGTTTGAATACATATGCTCTTCACCGCCCAAACCTATCTTTTATTATGTAAAAAGCCACGAGCTCAGACTCGCGCGGGCTAATTTTCTATTATGTAAAAGCCGCGAGCACAGACTCGTGCAAGCTGAATTTCCATTATATAAAAGCCGCGGGCTCAGAACCGCGCAAGTTCATATGTTATTTTGCAGAAAGCACTCAACCTATACGAATATCGATGCTAGGCAGCAGGCCAGCAACAATCTCAGAGAACCAGCGCCCTTCGCCGGCCATCTTAAAGCGTCTTCCCTCAATCAACACTTTGTCAGCAACCAGGGCAGCATGACCATCAGAGGACTATCAGGTCACAGCACAGGGCGAGGAACGCCTGACCAGAACAAAGGAACAGAGTCAACCACGCTTACCCCCGACGGCAACTCCTACCCAAGGCACCACCAAAAAAATTAAAACCTCCGAACTCCTCGCACCGAAACTCGGACTCCGAAGGTTTGGGGGGCTTATGTTATACCACCCGTGAAGGCCTTGGGGTGCGTCTAAAGGAAGCTCCACTAAAGAGATATGGGGTCAGCAGTCAACACGCAATCGCTCGAATCGAAGAAACCGAGCCCGCCATTTCCGCCGACAACCGCCAGAAACAGAGCGCGCGGAGAACAAACCGCAAGCCTGTACGCTACCGCACACACGGTAGCGCGCGGGAAGCGACCCCCCCCCCCCCCCCCCCCCCCCCGTCGCGGGGGAACGGCCCCGCCACACCTCCCTCGGGGTGCGGCTCGCGCGGAGCCGCACCCCTCAAGGGGTGCGCCCAAGCCGCACCCCTCAAGGGGGTGCGGCCCAGCAGCCGCACCCCTCCAGGGGGTGCGGCCAAGCCGCACCCCCCTTAAGGGTGCGGCCCAGCCGCACCCCCCTTAAGGGTGCGGCTGGGCCACCCCCCTTGAGGGGTGCGGCCGGCCCGGCTGCACCCCCCCGGGGTGCGGCTCCGCCGCACCGCTCATAGGGTGCGGTCCGGCCCCCTCCCCTCGCCTTTTTCCGCAGGGGAGCTCGCAAAAGGCCCTGCCGCAGTCGCGCCCCCTCGTCAGGTGCGTCAGATCCCAATTTCTATTTGTGGGACAACTCCCCGCCCCACCGTTCGCTCAGAACGCCTCCGCGCTAACGCGTGCTCAGAACGCTTCTAGGCGCGCTCAGAACGCCTCTACGCTCGCGCGCGCTCAGAACGCCTCCAAGCGCATTCAGAACGCCTCCGCGCTTACGTGCGCTCAGAACGCCTCCAAGCGCGTTCAAAGAACTTCCATGTTCGTTGCACGCTCAGAACACTTTAGCGCTCGCGCGCGCTCAGAACGCTTCCGAACACATTCGGGAGCGTTCTCACTTTTTGTCTTTCAGGCTTCTCACTTTTCAGGAACGGCCAGTCGCCTTTTTCGCCTCCAACAGAACTGCCCGAACTGCCCGAGCCGCCTAGGCTGCCCGAAGGACAAGGTGGTCATTTACGAAAAATGGCGATCCGTGTGCCCCAAATCGGAAAATATGATTCGTCCACCAAGCATTTATGAAAACTGCAAACGGCAAAATTACCGGACCGCCCCCGACCAAAGCTATAAAATGAGCCCCAAGGCTTCATTTGAGAGGACCTTGACTTCTGGACCCGGGAGAGCTCTTTGCATACTTTTGCGGAATTCTCATTCGGCGCTTGAAGATCTCCTTCGTGGACTTGAAGATCTTCATCATCCCGAAAGGCGACTAGCCTTCTCACTTCCGAAAGGCGACTAGCATTCTCAGAAGAAAAAGGCGACTAGCCGCCTCACTTCTGAAAGGCGACTAGCCTTCTCAGAAGGGAAAAAGACTTAGTTTTTCCGAGAGGTGACCTGTCACCCTCGGAGCTTGTTCTCTCTCTCTCCAAATATTGTAACGAGCAGCGGCCTGTCGCGCTCAAGTTCTAGTTTCCAAGTTGTAACCCCCAGAAGATAGTGAAGTTTGGCCGGCACAGCTCCGGCCGCGTGGTATTTTACCCTTTCCGGGTTTTCCACGTTAAAAGGTCCCTGTGTACTCAACAAATCTCTAATTGACTGTTTGCGCGCTTAGTTCGCTCACGAGCTAAGATGGTTCAAGTGAACAGGTCTACCATGAGCCCTAAGCGTTCCGCAACAATTATCATTATTATACTTTAAATAATTATATACATTAATTTGAATATGAATCTTTTGAGAAATTGTGCAAATTTCATATAGCCGACCCCACTATGATGGGATAAAGATTTGAGTGTTGCTGTTGTTAGATTATAGCCGTTCCACCGGTTGAGAGAGTCCAATGTGTCTAATTTTGAACCGTTCTATTTCCCACTTACCATCTAGTTCTGAAAACCTTGATTACAAAACTAGGTAGATTATTGCACTATTTGATATGAAATGCCTAACGTTGTCTCTGTCAGGATATCATTACTATCTAAAATGGGTGGTTATATTTGCAGGCCCTATATGGATATTTGCAGCCCAATTTTTACGAGTTATTACGCGCCTTTTGAAAATACTCTTTGTTACGTGCATTTTTAGGAAAAGTGTTCAACATGAAAGTTGTAGATCTCGTCGAAATCTACAACTTTGATGTTGAACACTTTTCCTAAAAATGCACCTAACATTGCGTATTTTCACAATAGTCTCGCGCCTTTTGAAAATACGCAATGTTAGGTGCATTTTTAGAAAAAGTGTTCAACATCAAAGTTGTAGATTTCGACGAGATCTACAACTTTCATGTTGAACACTTTTCCTAAAAATGCACCTAACAAAGAGTATTTTCAAAATGCGCGTAATAACTCGTAAAAATTGAGATGCAAATATCCATATAAGACCTGCAAATATAATTACCCATCTAAAATCTATTCTGTACTATTCTTTGACTTGGCAAGGCAACTCATCTCTTAGCATTTAGTAAAATTATCAAATCCCATCGCCGATAAATAACAGTTGATAAATGAATATCAATTCAATACGCCCCAGTCCCCACCCTAGTTATAGCATTCCCAAATCCAAAACAAAGTGGAAAAGAAGCTCTCTAATTCGCCATCGTCAATTCACAAATCAATGGCTGATTACAAGCAGTGTGATGGTCCTCCAATGGCCACCGGCTATCCCGTCAACGCTCCTCCATCGCCGATGCCGGGTTACCAACCTCAAGAATCGGTTCCATGGTCCCCGTACCCTCCGCCGATGCCCGGATTCCAGTCTCAAGGTCCCGCTCAATGGTCCACCGGCCTCTGCGATTGCTTCGACGACTGCAGCAACTGTATGCTTTCAAAACTCCATTAATGATCTAGATTGTGCTAATATCTTTACTGAAAAACTCAATTAATAATTTATAACAGGCTGCCTGACATTCTGGTGCCCCTGCATCAACTTTGGTCGGATTGCAGAGATCGTTGACCGCGGATCATCATGTAATGGACCAAATATGTATATCAAACTTCATTTATGCATGTATATTGATGATCAAATGAGTTGTTTGTTGGTGTTGTTATGATTGATGAATTTGGCAGCATGCGGCACGAGCGGGGCTCTGTACCTGCTGATCGCGTTGTTGACGGGATGCGAGTGTCTGTACTCGTGCGCGTACCGGACGAAACTGCGAGCTAACTATGCGCTGCCGGAGAGTCCGTGTAACGACTGCCTTGTTCATTGCTGCTGCGACGCCTGCGCTCTCTGCCAGGCTTATCGCGAGCTTCAAAACCGTGGCTTTGACATGGCTTTAGGTATTCCATCTCCCTCTTTTTCTTCTTCTTCTTTTTCTTCTTCTTCCTCGGCCTCCTCCTCCTCCTCCTCTATAGTTCTAAAGTAAAAATCTTAATTTTAAATAGGAACAATTTCAGAAGAATCATATTTCGGTGTAAAGATATAACAGTTAACGGCTAATTAGTAGTTCAGGTTGTGAGTGTGCACAATTTCTTCCATTTTGAAATAAAGTTTAACCGTAGTACCTTTAATGATTTGCTGTCTAAGCTGCTGATCGCTTTTCTATTGATTTATTCATATCTAATAACAAGGATTTCGATAGTTAACTCCAAAAGTAAGACTGTTCAACGGCGGAGCAAATCTTAGCGATTTTCTCCAGTTTGGTTTCAATTCTCCTAATCATCTTGTATCGTCGCATAAAAAGAGGGATTTGAGACAGTTTTGGGTGGAGGGAGACGAATTGAACGGAGATGCTTTGGACAGAATTGGAAGCCAAGAGAGAAGAAAGTTGGGGCTTAAACAGAGATCTGTTCATCACCCAAGTCTTCAAGTATAGCCGTTAGAAGTCATAACAAGCTGTTAACATCTTTTTAATGGGCTTTAATGAAGTTTCTTCTCTTTAAGGAAGAGTGATTCAGACGTTGACACGTAGTCTAAGGCTCCGTTTGGCGCGGCGTTTTTGCTCTGTTTGTTTGGACAAAAACACCAGTGTCATAGAATGCATGTTTGGCAAGACAATGATTATGACTGCAACTAAGAAAAGAAAATTAGTTTTAAACACGGTTCTTAACCATAGCGTTACCAACCGCACCGCCGTGCCAAAAGGTGCCTAAATTGATCACATTAATCAGTATATGACATTTAATGCAGCTTTTTTCCTTTATTCTGCCTTATTTATGGCATTAAACAGCAACAACCACAAATCTAAAGGCATGTTATTTAGCACGTGCATGGCTGGATTTTGATCAAGGGAAATTCTGAAGCATCTCACTTCCTTAATTCCAACAAATAAAACATATTTTATTATATTTTCACCCGAACTGAATGGATTTTAATGGAACGGAGGCTGTGAATTTTACAGGATGGCATGGAAACATGGAGAAGATGCAAGGTGTCGGGATGATTCAACCGCCACCAATGCAAGGCACCATGATGCGCTGATCCATCAACGCCATCTCCTCTTTCCCTGAAATTTAAAGTGGCAACAAGTTTCAGTTCTTGTTATATCAGCTCTTTCTATAGTACTTCATTTTTATGGGGATTATTTTCCATAAAATCACTCTATTGTTGGATTAAATAAAGCTCAAGACATGTTTCCATAAAATCTCTCTTTGAGGCTTGCTTCTCATTGTTTTGATGTATTTTAAGCCATGGAGGAAGTTTTGTTCCATCTCGTGGATTATTAATTTCATTCTCCCTGTCTGTTAGTGCAACAATGATATGTGGTTATGGTGATTTTCATAATTTCATCAAATGCTCGGAATGTCAATGTAATGACCATGTCTTGAGCTTTATTTAATCATGATTCGTAACTATTTGCCCGGAAGTCCGTGATCTCAGCTTCTCGATCAAAGTTACCGGCCTCGGCGGTCACGAATTTTGGAGACCGCCCAGACCGCCTGTCTGGTTGTCTTGTCTCCGGCAGATTCACCAAGGCATAGGCGGTCTGCTGTACCCCGAACAACCCGTTATTTTTAGACCTGTCCGTTTGGGCAGACCCTCCCGTCTATAAATAGAGGGGTGGGGGTACAAGAAAAGGGACTCTGGATTTGAGCATTCGACTTATGACCTGTATAAGCGGTCTCGAATTCAGCATTTTTTCTACCTCTTTCCCTGACCTGTTTTAGACTCCCCTATAACCTCTTTTTATCAATGAGATCATGCTTCTTTGCTTAGCAACCTCTCTTTTAGCATCCTCTAGCCCGAGTAACCGACACTCCACAGTTTCCCCCCTTCCCTTTGTAGTGTGAGTTTTGGAGGTACAATTTTTGTGTTAACAGAACGAACATGCATCCTAGATAGTGGGGAACCGTGGGAGAGACTGTTGCCACTCATCGAATTCTCCTACAACAATAGCCGACAGTCTAGCATTCACATGACTCCCTACGAAGCCCTTTACGGCAGGAAGTGCTGGACTGAACTTTCATGGATTCGGGATGAGGACCCAAAGGCGCTGGGGTCAGAATATATAGAGGATATGGATGTTCAGATACAACTGATACGAGATCGGATGTTGAAAGCGCAGAGCAGACAAGCTAAATATTACAACGCACGACATCGCAAGGTGGAATTCCAGGCGGGAGACAGGGTGTTTCTAAAAATATGTCCGGCGCACGGAGTCTCGCGGGTGAGGAGACTAAAGAAGCTCAGTCTGAGATACATGGGACCCTATAGGATCCTGGAGTGGATCGACCCCTTGGTTTATGGACTGGAGCAGCCGCCGAAATTGGCGAGATTGCACGATGTTTTTCATGTCTTCTCTGATAGTTTATTAGGATGTAGTCTTAATCACCTAGAGGGGGGGGGGGGGGGGGGTGAATAGGTCTCTTTTCTCTTAAGGTTATGCCTAGCTGTTTTCAGAGTTTATGTTAATTATAAATCAAGCACACAGAAAACACACAAGCATTTATAGAGGTTCCTCAAGATAGGGTGTCTTGAGTAGTCCTCTTTCCCTCTTCACCTTTCTAATAATGAGTTAGATAAGACCAACACCTCCAATCTCAGCTCCAAGAGCTTACAACTCAGATCCCTCAGGATCTCTCAGGTTTTCTCCAAACCCTATCTCAGGCACAGCAGCCCTACCAACTCAGACCAATCAAGAAGTCCTACCTCAGATCTCCATTGAGAACCTACACTCAAGCTGAACTCTCAGCTCTACACTCAGGCCCAACAACCCTACTCCCTCAGGCAAAATGGCCTACTAACTCAGAACAAATATGTTCCTACAGAAGTTATGAATGAAGGTTACAACAGAAGATGAAAATAGATAACTCTTTCAAGCATTTGGTCTTCTGTTGTAGATTTACTGCAGATGTAGTCTTGAAATAGGGAACAAGTCAGTAGCTTCAATCCAGCCCCTTTTTGGTCCTTCTCTTCAGTAGATGAATAAGGATCAACTTGCTCTTCTTGATTCACACAGGAAGAACAAACTTTCTCTCCTTGCAGCTTCAGGAAGCGGGAAGAGAAATCTTCTTGACAACCGTTAATATAACAGTAGAGGTAAGTTCCTTTTTTAAAAAGCTTGCTTCTTCAAAGCCCTAATTTGTTCTGTTATACTCCTTCAGTCTTCAACGGCTATCAAATGGCCCCTGACAAAGTATGGAGGTGATTGTAGCACCTTATCTTGCTTTTCTTAGGGTAACAAAGGCCAAGATATAGGCTGCCTTTAAGGTATCTCAAAAATTCTCTTTGCAGCTGAGTAGTGAGATTCCTTAGGGCATGCCTGGTACCTAGCAAAAACACATGTATCATACATAATGTCTGGTATACTAACAGTTAGATACAATAGAGATCCAATAATGCACCAGTACATGGATTCATCAAAGGCCTTGTCCTTCTCATCCTTATCCAGGGAAATGTTGGACCCCATGGGAGTTTTCATGGTGGAAGCTGATTCCATCCCAAACTTCTTGATAAGCTCCCTAGTGTATTTAGTCTGAGAGATGAATATCCCCTCATCAGACTGTTTCACTTGGAGGCCTAAAAAGTACTTGAGCTCTCCCATACTGCTCATCTCAAACCCCCCATGCATAAGGTTGACAAATCTTTTGTAGAGGTTGTTATCAGTAGACCCAAATATTATGTCATCAACATATATTTGGACTAGAAGACACTTGCCCATTGTTTCCCTAAGAAACAACGTGATATCTATCTTTCTCCTCAAGAACTTGTTCATGATGAGAAAGCTAGACAAGGTCTCATACCAAGCCCTAAGGGCTTGCTTTAGACCATATAGAGCTTTCCTAAGTAAATACACATGAGAAGTGAGGGTTGGATGCAGAAAACCTGATGGTTGTTCAACATATACCTCTTCCTTCAAGTCACCATTGAGGAAGGCTGATTTGACATCGATCTGGTATACTTTGAACCCCTTGTTGGCAGCATAGGCAAGGAATAGCCTAATTACTTCTAACCTTGCAACTGGGGCAAAGGTTTGATCGAAGTCTATACCCTCTTCTTGGTAATAGCCCTTGGCTACTAATCTAGCCTTATTTTTGATGATGATTCCATTTTCATACAACTTGTTTCTGTATATCCATTTGGTGCCAATGATGTTGTGTCCTTTAGGTTTTGGCACCAACTTCCATACCTTGCATCTCTTGAATTGAAGAAGCTCTTCTTGCATGGCTTGAATCCAGAATATATCTTGGTTGGCCTCTTCAAACTTCTTGGGCTCCATTTGTGATAGGAAGCTCAGGTATAGGGCTTCATTGTGAGCCCTGCTTCTGGTTAGTACACCTTAGTTCTGATCTCCAATGATTTGTTCTCTTGGATGATCCCTTAAGTGTCTTGTTGCTGCAGGCAACCTGTCCTCTATTTGCTGTATTTCATCTACTGGTTCAGCAATATCTTCAACTGAAAGTGCACAGTGTGCCTCTAAGATTCCTCTACAGGGGGGGGGGGTGAATAGAGTTTTAAAATATTTCTATCCTAACTGTGTTTAATAATAAATTACTCTAAAGAGTTATGCTTAACAATCCAGGCAGAATAAAGAATGCAGGAAATAAAGTGCAGAATAAAAGAATGGGACAGCACAGAAAATCACAGCATAGACACAATGTATTTTATAGAGGTTCCCCAAACCCTGGTTACTCCCCTCTTCTACCACCTGGTAGGAATGCACCACCTGTGCCTGAGTCTTTTGATCAGGAGACTCTTAGAACCACTGATCTTTTAATAAGGACATCATGAACCACCAGATCATTTGGTAAGGAGATCTTGAACCACTGAATCCTTTGAAGAGGGATTAATAAAACTCTTTTATAGGAAATGGAAAGAGAAGGAGAAGAAAGAATCTTCTATGAATTCTGTTCTCAGAATTCTTGTGATGGCTGATTGAAGAACAACCAATGTGAAGTCCCACATAATCTGCTTTTGATTAGTCTCTGTTTTTGATGAAGATGAACTGCAGAGACTTTGATTGTCAGATTCTTCTTGACTTCTGCTGATTTAGATCCTGCTGCTATATGATGGTGATGAGAAGCAGCTATCAGATCTACTGTTCTCTTAGTTGAAGAACAGTTGTATTTCTCTTTTCTTTTCTGTTCTTGATTAGGGTTCCTGAGAGAGATGGAGAAGAAGAGGAAGCCCTAGAAAAATGAAGGAGACGACTGATTGTGATTAATGCCTCGTCTGCCTCTATCTTCTCTTGTATTTTTATTATCCCTTTTTCAAAGTCGAATGTGTTTCCCTTTCTGATATGCCTTGGTAAGGTCATCTGTTTATCACTCTCTCTTTCTTTCCTCTTTAATTCTCGTCCCGACCACCTACAAGGAATATGGTTCCAAGAAACCTTTTGTGTCCTTCTTTAATGCTCCTTTCTATTTCAGGCAATTATTGAGCTGTTGGGGAACGATCTTGAAGGATGTGGGCCATAAAAGAAGGATCAGAGAGACACCTGAAAAGATTACCTTTTACAGACTGTATTTGACGTAGCGTCGAATTCATTTCTTCTCTTATCGACGTAGCTTCGAGTTCTTCTAGGAGCTGCTTTGATTTCATCTGTGCTTCGACTGAACTCTGCTAGTCGACTTTACGTCGATATCTTTTTGACGTGTACGTCGTGTTGATCTGCCTGGCTCTGAGCTTCATCTTCTGCGTCGAGATGAAGTCGACGTCACATCGACTTTAGATGGCTTCGACAGATAACATATTCTACATCGAGTTGAAGTAGAAGCTGCGTTGACTCCTCCAGTTACTCCGACAAGTCCTTGACCTCTATGTCGACATCTATTCGACGTTATGTCGACTTGAGTTACTTTGACAGATGGTTTGAACCACATGGACTTCTAGTCAGAGCAGCGTCGATATGGACTCGATGTTGCGTCGAATTCTATTCGACGCAAATGTTAACTTAGCCCAATTTTGCTTCCCTTGATCTGGTCCTGACACCCTATGTTGAGTGTGACATCCTAAGACATCTAATGACCATACTACCCTTACTATACAATGGATAATTTAATCTAGTAGATAAAATCACTTGTAAATAATTTGTTAAGTTAAATCAAAAGGGGGTTTTCCCAACAATCTCCCCTTAATTATCTTAACAAATTTTACAGTTTGTTCAAAGTGATTTTACACATTTCATAGCATAAAATAAACTCTATACACATGATTTTACAGACAGTACTTCTGACTCATTGGCAGTAGCTTGTTCCTTTCCAGAAGTTGAAGCTTTTGTAAACATGACCTTCTTTATCTTGATCTCCTCTTCAGGTGACTTATTCCATTTCTTTCTTTTCAGGGGTAGCTATACTGCATCCTTTGGATTACATCCAATTCCTCTGTATGGAGGTCTCCCCTGAAGAGGGTGCTGTGGATGATTCTCCAGAGGACACTCTGAATGAGAGAGGATCAGGGGTAGATGATTCAGTCATTTCATGAAATTCTTGAAGTGACTTGAGGTACATATGATCATCTGAAATTGAGGGGACCTCCCCCTGAGTTAATGGCTCTCCCTGAGCAAAAGGGCAGAGTCCTTGGAGAGATCACCTCCCGCTGATTTACTGCAACTGAAATCTGAAGTTTGGATAAGATAGTCGGCTCTCCTTTAGTGGTTAAGGAGAGAGGGATCACTGTCGTGTAAACTGAATCTTGAGGAGGCAGCTGTTGTTGATAAGTTTGTTGCCTACTGATACCACTCTCCCCCTGCTTTATATCATTGAGAAAGGATATAAAGCCATCAGCAAGCACAGCTGCCGATCGTACTTCTCTGTCAAAGACTTCTAGGTCAGAGGTCAGCTATTGAAATCATTTATGTTGATGGCGTAATTTACGATAGCATGCTGTAGAGAAGTCCAGATAGAGCGAGCCAAACTTAGACATTAATATTTCAAGATCTAGATTGACTGCCTCCATAATATCTTCATGACTGGGCGGAGAAGCCATTGAAACGCTGCGCGAACTTGCACTGAAACAGAAAAAATAGACAAAGAGAGGGAAGTAGGAAGAGAGCAGGAAGGAGAGAACTCGAATAACACAATAAAATTTAAATGCAAAAGTTGCTTTTAGTAGATGAATCACTGCAACTTAGGGTTTTATTCGAAGAAACGTCGAGAGAAGAGCAGAATGCAGTGCGCCAGAGTATGTCAATACGCACGATCTGTCAAGTCGACGGAACGTCAAGTTGATGTCGACGTGGCTTCGAAATATAGGCATCAGTAATGATGTTGATGTAAGCATCGATATGTATTCGACGTTACGTCGAGTGGTATTCAATGTCAGCTTCCCAGAGTGCTCTCGAAGCTGACGTCGAGTGTAAGTCGACGGTACATCGATTTGAATTCGACGCAGCTTTGATTAAACAGTTAAGATTTCTTTTAAGATTCTTGATGTTTATCCCAGCAATAATTTTGTATAAAAAAATAGTTCTGTATTTATAATAAAGGGGGACCTACAGAGCTCCATCAAGCATCCCCAGTGCATTGATGAAGAACTTGTGCTTGCTTTCATCAAGGGGCTTAGTGAAGATGTCAGCCCTTTGAGTGTCAGTAGATATGTATTGACGGTTGATCTTACCATTCTCTACATTATCCCTGAGAAAGTGGTGCCTTATCTCTATGTGCTTAGTTCTGCTGTGGAGAACAGGATTGGAAGCAATTGATATTGCACTAGAGCTATCACAATAGATTGTGGAATTGGCAAGGGAAAAGTTGTAATCTAACAACTGATTTTGCATCCACAAAATTTGTGAACAGCAACTTCCTGCAGCTATATACTCAGCTTCAGCTGTAGAAGTGGAGACTGTGGTTTGCTTCTTGCTAAACCATGATATCAGTCTAGCACCCAGGAACTGACATGTTCCTGAAGTGCTTTTTCTATCAAGCCTACATCCAGTATAGTCTGCATCTGAATACCCTACCAATTCAAATCCAGATTCAGCTGGGCACCATAAGCCAAGTTCAGGAGTACCCTTTAGATATCTTAGAATTCTTTTGATAGAACTCATGTGGGATTCCTTTGGGTCAACCTGAAATCTTGCACAAATATAAGTAGCAGACATTATATCAGGTCTGCTAGCTGTTAGGTAGAGAAGAGAGCCAATGGCTGCTCTGTAAGTCTTTTGATCAAAGGACTTACCTTTTTCATCACTAACCAAAACAGCATTGGTAGTCATGAGGGTTTTCATGATAGAGGCATTTCCATCCCAAATCTCTTGATGAGTTCTCTGGTATATTTGGATTGGGATATGAAAATGCCATCTGCATTTTTTCTAACCTGGAGACCAAGAAAGTAGGATAACTCCCCCATGCTACTCATTTCAAATCTTGACTGCATTAGGTGAGCAAACCTTTTGCATAGAGATTGATCTGTGGAACCAAATATAATATCATCTACATATATTTGCACTAGTAGTAGCTGATTCTTATGTGCTCTTGTGAAGAGTGTTTTATCCACCTTTCCTCTTTCAAATTTGTGTTCCAGGAGAAAAGTGGATAAGGTCTCATACCAAGCTCTTGGAGCTTGCTTTAGACCATATAGTGCTTTATCTAATCTATATACAAAAGAGGGAAAAGTTGGATTGATAAAACCTGGTGGCTGTTCCACATACACCACTTCTTGTAATTTCCCATTGAGAAAAGCACTCTTGACATCCATCTGGTATACCTTAATCTTCATGTGGGCAGCATATGCTAAGAACATTTTGATTGCCTCCAGTCTGGCTACTGGGGCAAATGTCTGGTTGAAATCAATGCCTTCCTCTTGCCTATACCATTGGGCCATAAGTATAGCTTGTTTCTGATTATGACCCCAGTTGAGTCCATTTTGTTCTTGAACACCCACTTTGTTCCAATCACTGAGTAATTCTTTGGTCTCTCAACCAAAGTTCAAACCTTGTTCCTTTCAAACTGGGTCAATTCCTCTTGCATAGCAGATATCTAGTGAGGGTCACTGTCTGCTTCTTCAATTTTCTTGGGTTCATATTGTGACAGAAAACATTGCAGCATTGTCTGACAAGTTAGTTGTTTCCTGGTCTTTACTCATGCTGTCAAATCTCCTATTACTTGAGTTGGAGGATGATCCTTTTGAGTCATCCTAGATCTTGTGGGATGATCTAGGGGACAGTCTTCTTCCTGAGCTACCACCTGCTCAGAGACAATAGGAGCTTCATCCTCATTCACTTGAATGATGTCTATGACTGGTAGCTCAGGTGCTGCAGTTTTCTTTTCTTCTACTGCATAATCATCACCAGACTCAGTGTCAATGTCCTGTTGTTCCTTTTCCTGACACACAGTTGGATGATCCACTATGCTCATCCTTTCCACCTGCTCAGCTAGTTGATCTTCTTCCTGCAGGATAGAACTGGTGGAAGTTTCCTTCCCCTTGTAAACCATGTTAGTTTCATCAAAAACTACATGCATTGACTCCTCAATTTTGAGAGAGCTTTTATTGAAGCACCTATAGGCCTTGCTTGATGAAGAGTATCCTAAGAATATTCCATCATCAGCCTTCTTGTCAAATTTGGCAAGATGGTTTTTCCCATTGTTAAGGATAAAGCAAGTACACCCAAAGATTCTAAAGTAGGTGACTATGGGTGCCTTTCCCTTCAGCAGCTCATAGGGAGTTTCTAACTTAGTTTTGTGGATGAGACTTCTATTCAGAACATAATTTGCAGTATTTACTGCCTCAGCCCAGAAGGACATTGGCAAGTTAGATTCAGCTAACAATGTTCTTCCTGATTCAATTAGGGTTCTATTTCTCCTTTCAGCCACCCCATTTTGTTAGGGGGTTATAGGAGCTGGAAAGCTTTGTCTGATGCCTTCATCCTCACAGAATCTACACATTAACTGATTCTCAAACTCAGTGCAATGATCACTTCTGATCACAACAACCTGTGTATTGAGTTCAGATTGAATCTGTCTAATGAATCTTGAGAGGATCTTGAAGGTGTCTGACTTAGCTTTTAGAAATAACACCCAGCTGAACCTAGAAAAATCATCAACAATGACTAAAGTGTAGGACTTCCCTGCTAAGCTTTGAGTGGAGATGGGACCAAAAAGGTCCATGTGTAGCAGGAAAAGGATTCTAGGAGAATCATTCTTACCAATTGGTTTGAATGAATCTTTGATCTGCTTCCCTAGTTGGCAGGCTTTACAGTGATGATCTTTATTAAATTTACCATTTGGTAAACCCCTGACTAGGTTCAGTTTGGAAATTTTGGCTATGGTCTTAAGGTTAAGATGACTAAGTCTCCTATGCCACAACTCACTATTTTCTAACTGGGAGTTAAACAAGCAGATCTCAGAATTTGTGTACTCAAAGTATACCACATACACCTTACCTTTTCTGAGACCAATCAAAACTGTTTGATCAGTCTTAGAACTGACTATATGACACAAGGACTTGATGAATACAACTTTGTATTCACCATCACACAGCGACTAATGCTGATCAGATTATGTTGAAGTCCTTCAACATAAGCTACTTTAGCAAAGGAGATTTCTCCTATCTTGATCAAACCATATCCTTTGGTTTGACTAGAGTGGGAGTTCCCAAAGATTACCTTGGGCCCTTCCTTGGCCTTGAAATTTTCCAGCAACTCTCTTGCTCCAATCATATGCATGGAGCATCCACTGTCCAGATACCACTGTTGGTTTGTGGTTGAACAACCTTCCCTCTGCACATGTAAATTAAATATTAATACAGACCCTCTCATGTTGGGGTCTCTTCCTTATATCATCATATGGAGACATGAAAGAATGAGATGATCTTCCATTGTTCCCCCTTAGGTGAAGAAGTGTTGCATTATTATGCCAACAATACTTGGCAATATGTCCTAATTTAGAACAGCAGGAACATCTAAGCATAAGAGCAACATAAGGTTTTGATGTTTTGAGATTCTGTGCAGAAATTATGCTTCGAGAAGAAATCGACGCAGTTTTAGAGTTGTGTCGAGTGAGATTCGACGTACCTGCATAGTCCCATCGATAATCATTCGAAGTATTGTATTGGTTGCATTGAGAGAGATTCGACACACCCACATAGCTTCTTGAAGATGATGTCGACGCACATGCTGGAGTCCGTCGAGATGCATTCGACGCATCCCAAAGATTGTGCCGGGTTCTAATCGACGTATGATTCATATCATTCATGGTTTGTGAATTTGAATTTATAACTTTCTTAAGCAAGTGGATTTCTGACCTTAATTTATCATTCTTGATCATTAAATCATGTCTGGCTTTATTGTAGGCATTTGTGCTATTTTTAAGAGTGGAAATGACAGAATCAATATGGGTTTTGTAATTATTTCTATACTCATCAAAAGTTTCATCCATCTCTTGTATTTCATTTTTATAACTTCTGCATGTAGCACGTTCATTTTCCATAGGGAGATCTAAATTTTCTAAAGGCAGTTTACCTAGGATTCCTGATTCATCACTAGTATTTACCCTATTAAATGTGGTGATTTTATTAGGGTTATTTTTTATCATGTTCTCCACATGATTCTAATAAGTTATCAAGCCTAGATCTAACAGATGTACTTGGTCTATCATAAACAAGTTTGCTTGTGAGTGATTGTGATTCTTGATTAAGATGGTCAAATCTCTTAGAGAGATTTTGTGAGATCTCTTTGATCTTTTGACTCCTTCCATTGAGGGAGTCTTCAAAGGCCTTTGCTTTTGAGAGTTCTTTTCTTTGGCCTAAATTTTTCTTATCTAAGAAATTTATTTCTTCTTCTTTCTTAAACAATTTACATTTCAGATTATTGTTAACTGAGGATAAAAGATCTAAACTAATAGCCTTTATTTCAGACTTGATTATTTCAAGTTCCTTTTGATTGTCAATATAGTCTTGGCAGAATTCTTTAAAACGTCTTTTAAAATCTTTTGAAGAAAAGTCAAAATCTTCGAAGATGCTTACTTCAAAACCATTAGTAGAATCTTCCAAAGCCATTAGGCAGGCTTCTTCTGGTCCACTATCTTCACCATCATCAGATGAGGAGGAGCTTGATTCTGAATCTGAATCACTCCAGGTCTCAGCTAAGAGACCTCTTTCTCCTTTCTTATACTTTCTCATGAAGGATTTCTTCCTATGCTCCTTCTTCTGCTTGTTTTTCTTGTTCTTGTCTTCCTCAGGACATTCAGTAGAAAAGTGTCCTGGTTTCCTGCAAGAAAAATAGATTATCTCCTGTTTAGGAGTTTTATCAAACCTTGGCTTGCATGAACTTCTCTCTCTCCTTCTGGAATCTTCTATCCTGACCCACTTCTTGAATCTCCTAGCTAAGAGATTAAACATTTCTTCTTCAGTAGTGGAGGACTCTGCTTCTGCACTTTTTAGTGCAATAGTCCTCTCCTTGGAAGTAGGTGACCTTTCTAGGGCTTCTGACTCAGCCCTGCTTTTGAGTAGGAGCTCATAAGACTTGAGCTTTCCTAAGAGAGCATCAGTTGAAATCTCCCTGAGGCATCTAGAATCCCTGATAGCCCAGATTCTAGAGTCCTATGTGCTAGGGAAGCGCATGAGGAGCTTGTCATTAATCTCTGTCAGAGAGATGTCCTTGTCAAGCCCTCTCTGCTCATTTATGATGAGGCTGAATCTGTCATACATTTCTGTAATGCTTTCATCAACCTTTTTCTTAAAATTCTCATATTGAGATATGAGAAGAGCCTTTTTGTCTTTCCTCTCATCAAAACTTCCTTCAACCAGTCTGGAGAGAGATTCCCAGATCTCTTTTGCAGAGTTGCAGTCAGCAACTTTCTAAAATATGTCATCAGACATAGTTGAGACCATATGTTCATGGCCTTGGCATCACATGCCTTGACCTTCTTCTCATCCTCAGTCCATTCAGCTCTGGGAACTGAGATTTGTATAACCTTCCCAATGAAATCTTTCCTTATTGGGGCTGGGGGACCTGTGAGGATGACATTGAAAATTTCCTCATCAATAGAGTTCATATATAATTTTATTCTAGCTTTCCAGAGTATAAACTTATTCAGATTACACACTAGAGGTCTTGTAGATGTATAATCCTTAGAGCTCATTTTCTTTATGAAATATATTTATAGAAAAAGAAATAAGTGTAGGAGGTCTTTTTGATCAAGGTGTTAGCCTTTTATTGATGAACCTCCTTCTGATACCGATTGAACGTGCACAGTGCGCCTCTAAGATTCCTCTAGCGGGGGGGGGGGGGGGGGTGAATAGTTGTAAAATATTTCTATCCTAACTGTGTTTAACAATAAATTACTCTAAAGAGTTATGCTTAACAATCCAGGCAGAATAAAGAATGCAGGAAATAAAGTGCAGAATAAAAGACTAGGACAGCACAGAAAATCACAGTACAGACACAATGAATTTTATAGAGGTTTCCCAAACCCTGGGTACTCCCCTCTTCTACCACCTGGTAGGAATGCACCACCTGTGCATGAGTATTTTGATCAGGAGACTCTTAGAACCACTGATCTTTTGATAAGGAGATCATGAACCACCAGATCTTTTGGTAAGGAGATCTTGAACCACTGAATGCTTTGAAGAGGGATTAATAAAACTCTTTTACAGGAAATAGAAAGAGAAGGAGAAGAAAGAATGTTGTATGAATTCTGTTCTCAGAATTCTTGTGATGGCTGATTGAAGAATAGCCAATGTGAAGTCCCACAGAATCTGCTCTTGATTAGTCTCTGCTTTTGATGAAGATGAACTGCAGAGACTTTGATTGTTAGATTCTTCTTGACTTCTGCTGACTCAGATCCTGCTGCTATATGATGGTGATGAGAAGCAACTATTAGATCTACTATTCACTTAGTTGAAGAACCGTTGTTTTTCTCTTTTCTTTTCTGTTCTTGATTAGGGTTCCTGAGAGAGATGGAGAAGAAGAGGAAGCCCTAGAAAAATGAAGGAGACGGTTGATTGTGATTAATGCCTTGTCTGCCTCTATCTTCTCTTGTCTTTTTATTCTCCTTTTTTCAAATTCGAATGTGTTTCCCTTTTTGATATGCCTTGATAAGGTAATCTGCTTATCACTTTCTCTTTCTTTCCTCTTTAATTCTCGTCCCAACCACCTACATGGAATATAGTTCCAAGAAACTTTTTGTGTCCTACTTTAATGCTCCTTTCTATTTTAGGAAATTATTGAGCCGTTGGGGAACGATCTTGAAGGATGTGGGCCATGAAAGAAGGATCAAAGAGACAGTTGAAAAGATTACCTTTTACAGATTGTATTCGATGTAGAGTCAAATTCATTTCTTCTCTTATCGACGTAGCTTCGAGTTCTTCTAGGAGCTGCTTTGATTTCATCTGTGCTTCGAATGAACTCTGCTAGTCGACATTCTATCGATATCTTATCGACGTGTACGTCGTGTTGATCTGCCTGGCTCTGAGCTTCATCTTCTGCGTCGAGATGAAGTCGACATCACATCAACTTTAGATGGCTTCGACAGATAACATCTTCTGCGTCGAGTTGAAGTAGAAGCTGCGTCGACTCCTCCAGTTACACCGACAAGACCCTGACCTCTACATCGACATCTATTCGACGTTACGTCGACTTGAGTTACTTCGACAGAGGGTTTGAACCACTTGGACTTCTAGTCAGAGAAGTGTCGATATGGACTCGATGTTGAATCAAATTCTATTCGACGCAAATATTAACTTAGCCCAATTTTGCTTCCCTTGATCTGGTCCTGACACCCTATGTTGAGTGTGACATCCAAAGACATCTAATGACCATACTACCCTTACTATACAATGGGTAATTTAATTCTAGTAGATAAAAACACTTTTAAATAATTTGTTAAGTTAAATCAAAAGGGGTTTTTCCCAACATCAGCAGCCTGCACCTCTTCATCTTCAGGAATTGCAGCATCTGTATAAACTTTGCTACTGCTGGATCTGTCTTGTACATACTTCTTTTCCATTTTCTTTTCATTTCCTGTCAAAACAGAAGAACTAGACCAGCCCTTATAGATTAGGCTGGTCTCATCAAACACTACATGCATAGACTCTTCTACAACATGATTTTTCTTGTTATAAACTCTATAAGCTCTGTTATGCGAGCTATAGCCAACAAGAACCCACACATTACATTTTTCTACAAACTTTGTTAATTGAGATTTTCCATTGTTTATAATGTAGCATTTGAACCAAAGATTCTAAAGTATGAAATTGTTGGTTGTTTGCCTTTCAGAATCTCATAGTGGGTAATTCCATGAACCTTATTGATGGAAGCTCTATTGAGAACATAACATGCAGTATTGACTGCCTCAGCCCAAAAATATTTTGGGAGTGAGGAGTCACTAAACAATGTTCTCCCAGCTTCTATCAAGGTCCTATTCCTCCTCTCAGCCACACCATTTTGTTGTGGAGTCCTTGGGGAGGAGAACTCTTGGGTGATACAAAATTCTTGACAAAACTATGTTATGGCTTCAGATTGAAATTTTGTGCCATAGTCAGTCCTAGTCCTGACCATAGTGCATTGTAAGTCATTCTGAATTGTCTTGACATGGTTTATAAAGACATTTAAAGTATCAGATTTCTTCTTAAGGAAGAATACCATGTATATTTTGAGTGATCATCAACAATCACCAAAGTATACAACTTCTCACCTAGGCTCTGAATTGGCAAAGGACCAAACAAGACCATGTGCAATAGATAAAGACATCTTTCAGTGTCTTTGGAGCCAATACTTTTAAAGGTGTCCCTTGTTTGCTTACCCATTTGGCAAGCATTACAGGGACCACTTTTAATACATTTCAAGTTTGGACTATTCCTAACAAGGTTTTTAGAGAATAGTCTATACATTATCTTGTAGTTAATGTGGGCAAGTCTCTTGTGCCATTGAACACAAAGAGACTCACTTTCATTAGCCACAAGACATACAGATGATAGAGAATTATTGCATATAAAATTTAAACAATAATATTCCCACTCCTATTGCCTGAGAGAATGGTCTCTAAGTCATTAGACTTTTTGATCAAGCACTTGTCATTGTGGAATTCAATGACATAGCCTAAGTCACATAGTTGATTTATGCTTACTAGGTTGTGTTGCAACCCTTCAACATAAGCTACCCTTGTGATTGAAACTATGCCATTGGAGATCATACCATATCCTTTGGTGATTCTCTTTTCAGATCCACCAACGATGATTTTAGGTCCATTCTTCACAGCTGTGTAGTCCTGTAGAAGGCTTCTGGTATCTATCATGCGCCATGAGCACCCACTGTCCAAGTACCATATTTTTTTAAGACTGGTACTTGAACAAACCTGCAAGAAGGAATTTAGTTACCCTTAGGAGCCCAAGTAATTTTGGGTCCTAGGTTCTTGTTAGCATGATAAGATGAAGTCACACCTGCTGCACCCTTTGCAGGAAGGCTCTTCTTTGCACTTGGCACATTGGGATTGTGCCAATAGTCTATGACAAAGTGTCCCACCTTACCACAGTACCAACATTCATGAATGTTGTATCTCCTCTTCTGAATATATCTTGAGGAAAGAGCATTAATATGCTTGTGTTCAGGAGGGGAGGAAGCAGCAGTATTCTTGTTCCTTTCAGCAATGATCTGCTGAATGTTAATTTGTGGATAGTCTTAGCAGCCTTTGTCTTAATGGCATCAGCTTGCTTTGGCTTGGGATCTAGGAAAGATTGGATTGCATCAGACACTGAGCAGCAAGGCTTGACTACAGGTTTGACAACAGTCATATTCTTTGCTGGAATGAACTTGGAAAAGCTAGTTTCCTTACTCTTGAATGATGGAACTGAAGTACCAAATACAAATAGTCCAGGTTGGGCCATTTGAATTTCTTCATGGGGAGCCTTCATAGCACTCATTCCCATGCCCTTTCTTACACTATGGGAAGGACTATTTTCCTTCCTATAGGAGCTTCCATTCTTCTAGTGACCATACATATTGTCATGGTCATATCTGTTAGAGGGAAGTAATACCTTTTGAAAGGTAGTATGAGGCTTAGCCTTATCCTTGCTCTTTTCTCCACTCCCTTCTCCTACTTCCATTTTATTGAACCCTAATCCTCTTCTATTGGTTTGAGAGGAAAAAGTGTCAATAATGGGAAGCACAGATTTGGGCTTGGAGAATTGAGCCACTAGGCTCTTTTCTTTGAGAAGCTTCTCCTCAAGGTCCTTGATGACCTTTTCTTTTGGGATATGGTGCTCAATTGAACAATTGTTATCCCCTTTAGATGGCTTATCTCTCTACACATCTGAGCCACCATGGTAGGTGAATCAGTGCACTCTTTCTCAGCCAACTTAAGGGAAGCAATTTCATGGGCTTGCCTCTTGGCCAACTTCTTGCTCTTTTTCAGAGCTTTCAAGAGAGCACCATACCTGCCAATCAATTGATTGGCTTCTTCCTCAGATTCTGAATCACTTCCACCATTAGATGAAGGTGCTTCATATTCTGGGCTTGTCTCATATTCAGAAGAAGAGATGGAATAAATAAGTACATGTTCACTGTCAGAGTTGTTCTGACTTTCTTCCTCATCAATTATGGCCATTGAGCCTAGCTGATCTTTGTCCTTTTCATCCTCCTCAATGTCACTGTCTGAATGTGACAGAGGGGACCTGATTCCAATCTTGTCAGCAGGAAAATCTTCATCCTTTTTTGCTGCAAACAACCCAATGTAGGCTTCCTCTTCTTCATTTGAATCTGAAGTTGAGGATTCAGATTCACTCCACCTTTTCCCTTTCTTTGCTAGGAAGGATTTTTCACCTTTCCTTTCCTTGTGGTGATAATGTTTCTTATCACCTTTCTCCTTCCTCTTGATTGGATAGTCAGCAATGACATATCCAGGCTTGCTGCAACAACAACATATGATATTATTTGAAACATGTTTAACAGGTTTAGATTCATACATATCACCCTTGGTGTGCTATCTTTCAGATCTGCTGTGGTCCTTCTTGTAATGTGAGTAGGAGGAGGGCTTGTTCTTCCACTGCTTCCTCCTCATCATCTTCTTGAACTGCTTTGAGAAGGCAGCAAACTCCTCATCAGATGAAGAGTTGTCTGAGGTGCTGTTCTCAGACTTCTCAGATCCAGCAATCCTTCTTGGAGGAGACACCATCCTGGCTTTGCTCTTCTTGGAGCTGTCAGCTTTGAGAGCAACAACTCTCTCCCTTGCATGAGCCCTGGTGGAAGTGTCCTCTTCCTTCCTTGCAGACAACTCCATCTCACAAGAGAGCAGCTTCCCAAACAATGTATGGGTAGGAATTTCACCCAGCTTGGCCACTTCCCTGATGACACATATCTTTGTGTCTGAGTCTCTAGTTAGAGATCTTAGGAACTTGTCATTTAGCTCATATTCACTGAATACCCTTTCATAGGTCCATAGTTCATTAACTATCCCGAAGAACCTTTCATAACAGATAGAAATGCTTTCCTGGCCCAGCTACCTAAAAGTTTCATATTCTTGATTGAGGAGTAATTTTCTATCATCCCTCACCTCAGCCGTCCCTTCCATATACACCACAAGTGTATCCCACATCTCCTTGGCTGTTGTGCAGTGCACCAAGTTCTGAAAGGTGGAGTCATCAATTGTATTTACAATGATATTCTAGGCTCTTTTGTCCATTGCGAATAATGTAAGTTCATCCTTGGTTAAGTTAGTAAAAGCCTTGACCACTCTCCTAGTTGGATAAATGGTGGAGGATCTTTGAAAAGTGAAAGGGCAGTGCTTCACAGTGATGTAGATTCTAGGGTCTGATGCTTCCATGAATAATCATACCCTTTGCTTCCACAGACCAAAGTTTTCTTTGTTGCATATGGGCAACTTCATAGACCCCATCTCCTTCTGCAATCCAGTGGAGGACATTGGATTCAGATATGACTACTCCTTCCTCTTTCCCCCTTCACCTTTCTAACAATGATTTAGATAAGGCCAACACCTCCAATCTCAGCTCCAAGAGCTTACAACTCAGATCCCTCAGGATCTCTCAGGTTTTCTCCAAACCCTACCTCAGGCTCAACAACCCTACCTCAGGCACAACAACCCTACCAACTCAGACATATCAAGAAATCCAACCTCAGATCTCCACTGAGACCCTACACTCAAGCTGAACTCTCAGCTCTACACTCAGGCCCAACGACCCTACTCCCTCAGGTAAAAATGCCCTACTAACTCAGAACAAATATGTTCCTACAGAAGTTATGAATGAAGCTTACAATAGAAGATGAAAATAGATAACTCTTTCAAGACTTTGGTCTTCTATTGTAGATTTACTACAGATGCAGTCTTGAAATAAGGAATAGTTCAGTAGCTTTAATCCTGCCCCTTTCTGATCCTTCTCTTCAGTAGATGAATAAGGATCAACTTGCTCTTCTTGATTCACACAAGAAGAACAAACTTTCTTTCCTTGGAGCTTCAGGTAGTAGGAAGAGAAATCTTCTTGACAGCCGTCAATGTAACAGTAGAGGAAAGTTCCTTTTTTTTAAAAAGCTTGCTTCTTCAAATCCCTAATTTGTTCTTTTATACTCCTTCAGTCTTCAACGACTATCAGATGGCCCCTGACAAAGTATGGAGGTGATTGGAGCACCTTATCTTGCTTTTCTGCAACTTGCGCCAAAAGCAAAACCTCCCAGCACATTTGAATCTGTCTCAGCGGTTGGGATGAGACATCTTCCAGTCTCAGCGACTACTTCTGTCTCCGTCTCAGCGGATCCGCTGAGACAGACAATTGTCTCAGCGATTTTCCTCTATCTGTAGCTCAGTAGGCCCAGACACCTTCTCAGTGGCTCCTGGCCTTGTCTCAGCGGTTCAGCTGAGGCTGAGAACTTGTCTCAGCAGGTTTGGCAGTGAACTTATTCCACACCCTGGAATAACCTAACCCTGCATAGTAATGATGTAGAATTGGGTTTATCAAATACAACTTGTACTTAGCATTGAGTGTGATGCTTCTTTAAATCAAGGGAACATTGAGGGTAATATTCCCAACATCCTTGCTTAGAAGGGCTCTCCTTCGGCCAGAGCAACATATCACTACCACGACATGACCGATAGCGTCTGATCGTAAAGTTCGTTTGGAGCCAATTCAGATCGATGACACAACCGTCTGAGTCCTGCGGTGGAAGAAGGTCCAGCTGGTGAAGGTCCTTTGGTCGAATCATGGGCGAAAGGAGCACACTTGGGAGCCTCTGGTCCTGATGTAGCAGTAATACTTGGGACTCTTCACGTCAGGTAAAAATTTAATTAGCTTAAAAGCTTTACATTTGTCTACCTTAGGTAAGAACCCCGCGAGCCCAATCTTAATTTTGGGGACGAAATTCTTTATTTATCTATTGGGATTTGTAATATCCCACAAACCACTAGACCCCTAAAGTTGAATTTTGTCATGACAAAAGGTTAGGCTAGCGAAAGGAACTATAGAAACCTAGGTGAGTAGGTGAAATTGCACATTGGTGTGCATTTAGCTACCTTTAGTCACCTAGCCTAAGCTTGGTCAAATTGAACCCAAGGTGATAAATGACTCCACCATGACCCCTAACCCATTAAAGAACCCAATGATTCATAAACAACACAAAGGGGTCAAGTCAAGGCTAGGGTTGTCACAACCCGTATTTTCCCCAAAATATAAATATATTATCAGAGTGAGAGAAAATATGCTCCGTGATGCCACGCCATGCAAGAGACAACTGCGGACGCTCAGGCAAGACATTCTTCTATTCTTTTTCATAAAAAGACTTATGTATTTCTTACATAAAGCATAATTCAAGTTAAAAGCTTCAGAGACCGTGCCCCTCGGTTTAGTGGATCAGCTAGTCCACAAGTAAAAATATAAGTATTTACGCAGTGGAAAATATAAGGTTTGATTCATTTTATCCTACATGAGCATGAAAGACTAATAACCGTCTAATGATATGCATGTCTCTAAATTTATTATAACTAGGAAATTTTTTTTTACGATTTTTAAAGTAGGGTGATATTTGATTGAAACCATACTATGAACATGAGTAAATGTGTAGATTTTTATATACATAAGATAACTACTATGCATCCTGACATAAAACTTTCCCAAAGAGCAATGCATTAACAGCAGTAAGTAGTAATAGCAGGAACATCAAGTAAAGAGTCTACACCAAAGAAACAAGCTATGAGCGTCAACAATCTGACACGAACCCAAAGAACTATCAGGAATGTAACTGAAGTACACTGCAAAGTCAAAGTTAAATTCGACTAACAAAGCCTCACCAACACGGAAGAGAAAACACCTACTGCAGTCTGGAAGGACAGCCTAGTCAACTCTAACTACTCCTGATCTGAGCCTAAGGCATTCAAAAAGAAAAGAATGCCTCAGCACAAAGGCGCAAGAGGCAGCTCAAAGAAATAAAGACCAAAGGATTAAGTTTAGAGGGTTACCAACCCAACAAGTGCAACTGTAAATCAACAGCAAACGAGTCATATGAACAATAGGTTTAAACAATTTAGCAGTATTGACTATAAAAGTGACAAAATCCTACACTAAGTGTGAGATATATTCATAGGTTATTGTAGGGACTCGACGCTACCAACTCTCTCAAAAGCCCAGAATCTTTGGGAAAGGTGCTACCGCTCTTTTATAAAGCTAGCTACCCTAGGCAGGATCCACATGGCGGCCAGTTAAGCCCAGGGCACACTCCCTTCTATTCGACTAGTGTGGGCCATACCGCCGCATGCCGTCCCTGCCAACACCGGGAGCATTGTTGAACCCCAACAATCCCCCCCCCAGAAATGACCCCGGGGTTTTTGAACCCGTGACCTCCTCTGATACCACTTGTTTTCCTTTTCTTCTCTTTTATAGCAGCTTGGGTATCTTTGGAAGATTTGGAGATAACTATATCCCATCTATCCAACATTTTTGAGTCCATCCTCTTGGAATAATGTATAGGTACTCCTTTTTTCTTTTTAACACATCCCCAAGGGAATCCAGAAGGAAGATAGATAAGATTTTTCCAAATGAAGGGGTCCTCAAGATGCTCTTTATCCTCTGGAATAGAAACTCTCACCATTCTAATTTCTTTGAGACAATGATCCTGCACATGAACTCAAACATTTCTTTAGAAATCCTGTCATGGGAACCAGGCTTGCACAGTAGCACCTTCCCTACAATGTCAGCTAGAAGTTTTCCCTTCTGGTTGAACTCTGCTCTTTTGATAGACCCATAGGTCTTGCCACTGTGCTCGCACCAGCCATATCCTTCATTTAGATCTTATGCAGTCAATCCTTCCTCTTCTTCTTCTTTACGGAGTCGGGGTTGACGCAAAGCTTTTCCTAAGATTTTTGCTGACATCTTTACTTTCTTCTTAGCCACTTTGGATTTTACTAAGGTTTCAGACTGATTGAGTCTCGCTCCATCAAAGAATTCTATCAATTCCATATGCATTAAGATACTTGGCTCGCTCTGCAGATACTCTAATCCAGCTGCTTCAAGTAATCCAATAACCGACCTGATCTCTTCAGAGCAGGAGTTGAACCCTCCTCTCTGAAGCTCACATCATGAAATGATTGTAGCTTCTTCCTTCTTGGGGCCATTGAGTCAGACTTGTGGGAATGAGAAATGTCGGGAATGAAACGAGGGTTTGTCGCAGAGATGACTTAGGGCAAATGAAACTGTAATTTTGTTCTAAGCATTCATTCTATTTATAGTATGAGTAGATGAAGGGGCATGTACCTTTTCATACTGATGACTTGATTAATAAATCACTAGACGGTTCTGATTAAAAGATCCAATATTGCATTGAGCATTTGGGATGTATTTCGACGATATGCATTTTTGTCATCGAAATAGGTCGCCATCACAAATTCTTTCCAATGAGTCTATGTGTCATTGAGACTTAGCACATTGTCATCGAGACACAAGATAATGTCGTCGAGATGTTTCATTATGTATCGCTGAGAAGCCGTCTACGTCGTCGAGACAACTATCTGATATTTGTCTGTCTGGATAAAATTATCAGCACTTCTTGAAAGATTCTTGGAGGCTGTGCCACTTAGATTTCCTCCTTCAAGTATCTTGTTTAGAGATACTATATTCACTTGATAGGCTTGAAATCCTCAATGGACTACATAGACTAAGAATATTTTGCTTGATTGACAACTCCTCATAATTTGCTCTTGAGGATGATGCTTGACTTGTCTAAAGGTAGCTTGTAGTCTTCTGAGAATGACTTTCATCTTTCATATAAGATTCAGCCTTGTCTCCAATGAATAGCTCTAGTCTTTTCCACGTTGTATATGCATCCACTAATGGACTATACTGGTCACTTTGTGTAAGGCATAACCTTTGGTCATGCTTTTTTTAATCCCCAAGTATAACTATTGGTCTATTTTCACTAGGGGTGAATTTTCTTAAATACCTATTTACTCCAGCAATGTGCGTAGAGAATCCACTGTCCAAATACAAAATGAGAGACTAGTTGGCATTTGGACATACCTACAAGAAAGATTTCTTACCCTTAGGTACCCAATTGGATTTGGGTCCTAGGTTTCTGTTAGGGGGGGGGGGGGGGTAAACTGAAATATCACACCTCTGAGTGGTCTGCATTCTTCTTGCACTAGGCACTGTTGGGTTGAACCAGCAGTCCAAGGCAAAATAACCAATTTTTCCACAACACCAGCACTCATACCTGTTGTATTTTATCTTATGCCTCACCATCTGGAAATGTTGGTTGGCAGGAGTGAAGATAGCTGGCCTAACATGCTTTGGGTGAACCTCATAAGTGTGAGTATGTAGTTAAGCTGGTCTCACCACTTTTTGGTTCACCACCTTGGGAACAGACTTAATGGGGACTGCCTTTCCCTTACTTTTGGGTGTTGATGCTGCAGATCCATGGACTTGAGGATCTAGATTCTTTATTTGAGTCTCTTCAAGGGGTATTTTAAAAGCACTCAGCCCAAAACCTGCTCTTCTATGTGTGTTAGAAGGTTTACTGCCTCTTGTAGAGCAGGCATTGGTCAGATGAACATATGCAGATTCTTGGTCAAAGAAATTTGATGCCAGTAACTTCTTCTTGAAGAAAGGTTTGGCTTTAGAGGCCTTGCCCTTGACTGTCTCCTTACCAAATCCTACACCACCTCTGAATGGTGCAGAGATTCTGTCAATGATGGGAAGGATAGTCTTGGGATTTGAGAAGCTGACAACAATTCTCTTCTCAGCCAATAACATTTCCTCAAGGTCCTTGATGACCTTGTTCTTCTTACCCAACTCAGCATTTTTGAGCTTTGTGACTTCCTTGAGTTTGTCCATTTCTTTGCTCATAGCAATCAGCTTTTCAGTTGTCTCTTGGAGCTCAGATTGGGCAGATTTTAGGGATGCAACTCCTTAGATTGAGCTCTAAGAAGCTTCTTACTTCTTTTCAAAGCAATCCACAAGGCTTCATTATGCTGCACTAGTTCAGATTCAACCTCATATGAGGATCTTGAGGGCATGTTGTTGCAAACAAATTCACACTTGCTATGATCATGCACAGAAAATGCTATTGATTCAGAATCAGAGACAGACAAGGGAGCTCTAATAAATACCTTCCCAGGAGAGGTGTTCTCATCCTAGATTTCTTTAGTTATGGCCATGAGGTTAATGAGAGCTTCCTCCTCAATTTCTAATGAATGTGAATCAGAATCACTAAGTGTTCTGAGTTTCTTAATAATGAATCCTTTCTCAGATTTCTTTTTGTCCCTTGGACTTCTTCTATCATCATTCTTCTTTGATTCTCTCTTCTTGGAGGGGAAGTCAGCAATCATGTGACCTATCTTCTTGTAGTGATAACAAACTAAGTTAGTCAAATCAAATTCACTGAGTTTAGTTTTATACCCTTCCTCCCTTGAAGATTTGGGTTTATCATGTTGACCAGATCTTCTGGAGCTTGAGGAGGATGTCTTATGACTGTATCTTCACCTTCTAGACATCAACCTTTTGAACTGATTGGAGAATAGTGCCAATTATTTATCAGTTTCATCAGATTCTGATGTGCTTGGATCAGAAGCTTCATTGTCTTTAGAGATATTCTGAATTATAGGAGTCTTATCCTTGGTACTTCTCAAGCTTTCAGCCTTAAGAGCCATAGGCCTTTCTCTGGTGCTCCCCTTGAGTTTTCTTCTTCAGCTTTTCTAGTGTTAAGCAGAAGTTCATAAGACAGTAGTTTACTATACTGATTTTTAGGCTCCATATTGCCCAACTGGCCCATCTCCCTGATGGCACAAACTTTAATATCCCATTCCTTAGTAAGGGATCTAAGGAATTTTTCATTGAGGTCTGAGTTTGTAAACTCCCTTCCATAAATTTTCAAGTCATTTACAATCTTAAAAAATCTCTCATAACAGTTGGATATATTTTCACTCTTGCCCTGCTTGAAAGCCTCATACTCTTTATGATGCTCACTAGCCATTGAATGATCACAACCCAATAAACTTGTAGATCTTGTTCTAAGCTGTTAAGCCTTTGAACTTAACCTACCTCTGATACAAATTGAAAGATTATGGTTGATCTATAATACACCTAGAGGCGGGGGGGGGGGGGTGATTAGGTGTTTTTTATGTTATTTACTACTTTAAAATCTAGCTAGCACAACATATTAACAACACAAAAAAACACATAGGATTTATAGTGGTTCCCTACAAGACAATGTATCTAGAGGTAGTCCACTGTCCCTCCCACCTATCTAGCAATGAGCTAGACTAGGCAACTTCACCAACTTCTCAGATCTCTTCTCAATAAGCAGATCTTACAATTTGGGCTCACAAAGAACCCTACCAACAACTCAGATCTATTACAAGATCCTACAAGCTCAGGCTCACAAAGAACCCTACAGAACTCAGACTCACACATAACCCCACAAACTCAGATCTATTACATGATCCTACAAGCTCAGGCTCACAAAGAACCCTAGATGATAATACAAATGAGTTTGCTGTTGTAGAAGTGAAGGCTTCAAGATAAAAGCATTGATTGAGCGGACTTCTTCTTCTTCTTCTTGCAGATGTAAGCCCAGAGATCTTGTGAATCACTGAACCTTTCTATTGAATCTTCTTCTTAGATGATAGATGCACATCTTGTACAGGAAGAAAATATTGGTATTTCCATGGTGATCTGGAAGTGGTCAAATATCTAGTCTCACTGCCAACGCGATATGAGCCTATGGGGTCGCACAAAAGAGTGCTTCGAGAAATTGGAGGAAGAATACTGTTGACAAAGGATTGGAATAAAGCAGGCGTTTGTCGAACTGCTAATGTAGCGCGTTCGTCGAATGGTGCTCGTCGAACAGCTAGCTTAGCAAGTTCGTCGAATGGATCGTCGATCGGCTAAGTGTTGAATAATATCATCTTGACTGTCTCGACGATATTTTGGTCTTCTCGACGATATATGTATATCCTTTCGACGATATATATGTCTTCTCGACGATATATATATGTCTTCTCGACGATATTTATATGTCTTCTCGACGATATATGTCATCTTCTCGACGATATATATATCTTCTTATCGGCTGGTATAGCACGTTCGTCGAATGGATAATGTAGCGCGTTCGTCGAACGACGTTCATCGAATGGTTCGTCGAATGGCTAGCGTAGCACGTTCGTCGATCGGTTCGTCGAACGGCCAGCACGTTCGACGAACGATGGCCAGTTTGTCGTACGTAGTGTTCGACCTTTTATCTTCGCCCAACGCTTCTCTTGATTGCTAAAAGGTATAAAAGAATATGATTCTTTTAACCTAATGACCCGATCTAATTTTGGCGATCAGTTTTGCGAGAGAGAGCGGCGGAAGAGTTCCGCAAGGGTTCTGACGGAAGTGTTCCGACCAGTCGATTCCGCCGCCGCCGTCTCTCCCTGTCGTCGGACCTAGAAGTCTTTGGGAGACGTAGAGAGCAGTTCTTCTCCGACCTAGATCTTGTGCGACAAGAGGCTAGGGTTCTCCAGCACTCGTGTTGATTTCCTGTAGAGGCGTAGATCTATTTCAGCGCTTGGAACTCAAGTTTTGTTCTCTGGATCTGCCATTGGAGCATCTCAGTTGAGTATAGAATTAACCCCCTTCAGGTATAATTTCTGCACTGTGATGTGGATGTTGTTTAATTTCTTGAATCTATGAAATCCCAAGTTCCTGTTAACTATTTAGGGTTGTTCTAGTTATTTATTCCGCTGCGCATATATGATATGTTGTATTATCATTTCCGAAATGGTATTAAGAAAACCCAACAGTGGTATCAGAGCTAGGTTTGCGATCTAATGCATGTAAATCAGAAATTTAGAAGAGTTCTAAATATCTGGATTTCTTCCTGGGTGTTTGGATTTCGAAGAAATGTTCTAGATTGGAACACTCCCAGGAATGCATGTGATTGTGTTGCGATTTCATTATTTCAGAAATTTTTTCTCCTTTGCAGTAACCGTCCCTCTAATTGGTTTGTGAAACCAAATGTCTTAGATTTTGAATCTGACATTGAGAGACGAGCTTGTCTACTGCATAATTGGAGTTGTTTTGCCTGTGTCAAATGCATGTAAATCTGAAGATTTAGAAGTGTTCTAAATGCTCAGATTTAGCCCTTTTCTATCAAGCGTTGATAATTTTATTTTGTGCACTTCTGTGATGTATTTGGTTGTGAATGTTGTATTTTATTAAAGTGCACGTTGATTAATTGTTAATCAATTTTATAAATAAAATCCCTTATCCAATATTAAGTATACGGATGCCTTCCGATGGATGACACTCTTCCTGCCTCGATCAATGATGTGTGAGCTTGCCAAAGCAAAGGTGCATTAATCTATCTTGGTAAGGGTGCGGGCGAATAATTGTGATATCCCACTGTCGACATCGGGTCCAACTTAACTGGGTGACCTCAAAAGTTGAGTGCCTAGAGGCATTGGGTTGGCATGCACCATATGATGGATGCGAATAAAGAGTTATTCACCAACCATACAAGAGTTGCATAGTGATGCAATTGGCAAGTGTTGCCTACCTAAATAACCGCATTATGAGAGGAACGCCAAAGCGGACTCGTTGTGTTGGTGAAATACGGATCTTGTCCACTAAGAGAGTAGCTCGCATAAACTCTCTAAATTGATATTAAGGGTTATCAATTTGAATAAAATAGTGGGAGTATTTAATTAAAGACCTTATTAAAATAAAAATGTATTTTGAAATATAGTACTCAAATATATTTTGCATTATTTTGTAGAATTTTCATGGCAAATACTTCACACTCCACGTTGTCCCTGAGAGCCATCCTTGAGAAGGATAAGCTCAATGGGATGAATTTCCTCGACTGGTATAAGAACCTGAGAATTGTTCTCAGGCAAGAGCGCAAGCTCTATGTCCTTGAAGAAGATCCCCCCCCCCCCGAGTAGCCAGCCTCTACTGCACCTCGTGCAAATAAAGATGCTTATAAGAAGTATGGAGATGACTCCTTGGATGTTGAATGTCTCATGCTCGTGACCATGAACTCTGAGCTTCAGAAGCAACATGAGAACATGAGTTGTTATGAGATGGTCGAGCACCTAAAGAAAATGTTTGAAGGGCAAACTCGCCAAGAGAGGTTTGACATATCTAGGGCGTTATTTCATTGTAAAATGGGAGCTCGGGACCCAGTAAGAACTCACGTACTCAAGATGATTGGGTATATAGAGAACCTTGAAAGACTAGGGTTTCCGTTGGGCCAAGAGTTGGCCACTGACCTGATCCTGCAAACGTTGCCGGACAGTTATGAGCAGTTTGTATTAAATTACAATATGAATGAAATTGACAAGACACTGCCTGAGCTCCTAGGCATGTTAAGAACTGCCGAGATCAATATGAAGAAGGTCAAGCCTGCTAGCCCCATATTGATGGTGCATAAAAGCAAGGGCAAGACCAAGGGACTCAAGAAAACTAAGGTGGGACCTAAGTCATATCTTGATCCCAAGTCTTCAGCACTGAAGAACAAGGGCTTGCACAAGGAAGGGAAGTGCCACCATTATGGTAAGGCAGGGCATTGGAGGAGGAACTGTCCCCTCTATCTTGAAGATCTGCAAAAGAAGAAGGGAAGTGTGACTTTCACTTCAGGTATATTTGAAATAAAACTTTCTGCTCCTTCATCTTGGGTATTGGATACCGGATGTGGTTCTCACATTTGTACGAATGTGCAGGAACTGACAAGGAGAAGAATGCTGGGTAAAGAAGAGGTATACCTGCACGTTGGAAATGGAGCAAGAGTTGCTCCCGTTGCCATTGGTTTTTATCGTCTTTCTTTGCCCACTGGGCTTGTAATCGAATTAGATAACTGTTATTTTATTCCAGCCATAACTCGAAACATTATATCTGTGTCATGTTTAGACATGAGAGGATATTCTTTCATTATTAAGAATAATAGTTGTTCTATATTTATGAATGATGTTTGTTATGGTGTAGCCCAACTGTGTAATGGTCTATATGTTTTGAACTTAGGCCATCCGATCTATAACATAAAAAATACTAAAAGACTAAAAACAAATGACTCGAATCCTACATATCTCTGGCATTGTCGTTTAGGCCATATAAATGAGAAACGCATATCTAAGCTCCATAAAGATGGATTATTGGACTCATTTGATTATGCGTCATTTGAGAGATGCGAGTCTTACTTATTAGGCAAAATGACTAAATTCCCTTTCACTGGTCATACTGAGAGGGCTGATGATCTTTTGGGTGTAATACATAGTGATGTATGCGGACCCATGAGTTCTATGGCTAGAGGTGGGTACTATTACTTCGTTACATTTACTGATGATTTCAGTAGATATGGATACGTGTTTCTTATGAAGAACAAATCCAAAACCTTTGAAAAGTTCAAAGAGTTTAAAAATGAAGTAGAGAACCAACTGGGAAAAAGGATAAAATCACTCCGATCTGATCGAGGTGGTGAATATCAAAGTCATGAGTTTTGTGATCATCTGAGAGGGTGTGGTATTGTATCACAGTTCACTCCGCCCGGAACACCACAACATAATGGTGTGTCTGAGAGGAGGAATCGTACTTTGTTAGACATTGTACGGTCGATGACGAGTCATGCAGATTTGCCCATTTCCTTTTGGGGATTTGCTTTAGAGACTGCTGCTTTCAGATTAAATTGTGCTCCAACGAAAATGGTTCTAAAGACACCACATGAGATATGGGCTGAGAAGCGTCCTAGTATGTCTTTTATTAAGATTTGGGGCTGTGAGGCATACGTGCGACGTCAAATGCCTGACAAGCTGGAACCCAAATCGGATAAGTGTTATCTTGTGGGATATCCTAGGGAAACCAAAGGGTATTACTTCTACCTGTCGTCCGAGGGCAAAGTGTTTGTCGCAAGGACTGGCATCTTTTTGGAGAAAGAGTTCTTATCCAGAAAGACTGCAAAGGTGGAACTTGAAGAAGTTCAAGAACCACAAACAATAGCTGAACCGATTTTAGAACCTGAGCAAGGACTACAAGTTGTTGTAGCTAGAGAGCTTGCTCAAGAAACACAAGTCCTACGTAGATCTGATAGACTAAGATTTGAGCCTGAGAGATATGGATTTCTCATGTCTCAAATAGGTAACGTGTTGCTTATGGATCATGTTGATGAGCCTGCAACCTATCAAGAGGCTATGTGTGGACCTGACTCCGAGAAGTGGCTTAAGGCCATGAAATCTGAAATGGACTCCATGTATGCAAACCAAGTTTGGACCTTGGTGGAACCACCTGAAGGGGTACGACTCATAGGGTGCAAGTGGGTCTTCAAGAAGAAGACCGTCATGGATGGGAATGTACAGACATTCAAAGGCAGGCTAGTGGTTAAAGGTTTAAGGCAAATTCATGGTGTTGACTATGATGAGACCTTTTCCCCTGTAGCCATGGTAAAGTCCATCAGAATTCTACTTGCTATTGCTGCGTATTATGACTACGAGATCTGGCAAATGGATGTCAAAATGGCTTTCCTTAATGGAAACCTCCTTGAGGAAGTGTACATGACAAAACCCGAGGGTTTTGAATCTCCAAATGAAGCCACTAAAATATGCAAGTTGAATCGATCCATTTATGGATTGAAACAAGCTTCTTGAAGTTGGAATCTTCATTTTGATGAGAAAATCAAAGAGTTTGGTTTTATCAAGAACGAGGATGAACCTTGTGTTTACAAGAGGATTAGTGGGAGCATTGTTGTTTTCCTAATTTTGTATGTGGATGACATACTATTAATCGGAAATGACATTCCGACCCTGCAAGCTGTTAAGAATAGGCTAGGGGACTGCTTTTCTATGAAGGACATGGGTGAAGCAACTTATATACTTGGTATTAAGATCTATAGAGATAGATCGAAGAAGTTGCTGGGTTTGACCCAGAGTACATACATTGAGAAGGGGTTGAAACGGTTCAACATGCTTGAGTCCAGAAAGGAGTCTTACCCATGTCACATGGTGTGAGTCTCTCTAAGGACCAGTGTCCAAAATCTTTGGAAGATAAGGACCGCATGAAGTTGATTCCATATGCTTCAGCAATTGGATCAATCATGTACGCAATGTTATGTACTCGACCCGATGTCTCTTATGCTTTGAGCATGACTAGCAGATATCAGTCTGATCCTAGTGAGAGTCACTGGATTGTAGTCAAGAATATCCTAATGAACTTGAGAAGGACTAAAGATGTATTCTTGGTGTATGGTGGAGAGGAAGAGCTCGTCGTAAAGGGTTACACAGATGCTAGCTTCCAGACTGATAGAGACGACTCAAAGTCCCAATCAGGTTTTGTGTTTTGCCTTAATGGAGGAGCTGTAAGCTGGAAGAGTTCCAAGCAAGAGACAGTTGCTGATTCTACAACTGAGGCCGAGTATATCGCAGCAGCAAATGCGGCGAAGGAGGCTGTATGGATTAGGAAATTCATCGGCGAGCAAGATGTAGTTCCTAGTATTGTTGATCCCATAGTTCTCTACTTTGACAACAACGGTGCTATTGCACAAGCTAAGGAACCTAGATCTCATCAGCGCTCCAAGCACATACTTCGGAGGTTCCATCTTATTCGAGAGATTGTCGATCGAAGAGATGTGAGCATATGCAGAGTACCGACTGAAGAAAATATCGCGGATCCACTGACAAATCCTCTTGCACAGAGAAAGCATGATGGTCATACTAAATCAATGGGTATTAGATACCTGAATGATCGTCTATAGTGGGAGTCTTGTGGATTGTATTTATCTGTTGTTGATTATTCATGTGATGAATAGAATACTTTATATTTCAATTTTCATTTATGGCAAGTTCTTTTATTATGTTATATGTTTCTACTAATAGATTAATTAGCATAATAAATTCCCTTAGAATGTTTGCTTCCATAGGAATTCAAGTATGTGACTTGAATGTGAGGGACTATGTTTATAAAAAGCTTCATTCTTAAATGGTCCCTGGTCATTGGATCATCTTAGAAGTTCAGGGCGATTATGATACATAAATACTAGCATGTGCGTTGACTGATGACCGGTTCTCACAGGTCATGATATTGTGATATCAAGTCATCACATGGGTACTTGTTAGTGAACAAGTTGTACTGGACAGACCCACCATGAGACTACTTTGTGGATTGTTATATGAACGTGTCACAAGTAGGTCTCAACTGACAATGGTGTTTGTGGTTCTTCGACCTGAAGTCACAACATTCATCAAGTGAGGAAGAGCGTACTTTGATGCCATCTAAAGTCTTCCTTGAGAAAGGTTGATGATAAGGGTGGTTATTGGGTATGTTAAGATTCATTTGGGTGTTTGTGTGTGGGCAGATATGGGATTTGTCCTCCTATATGACATGAGTTACATCCATGGGCCCCTTGATGGAATGAGACTGAGAAATGCATGACCATGATTGGTTGAGTCAATATGTGATATTGAGCTCACCATTTTCAGACAGTCTATTCTAGAACAAGGAATTAGGATTGAACAATTACGAGGGTGACACGGTCCATGCCTCTAGTTCTATCCGGATGTAAGGGACAAAGGGACATGACAACACTGATACATTGGTAAAGACAGGCTTGTTGAGTTATGAACTCTTATTGCTTGGGTAGCAATGATGCATTGCTAGATGCCGCTCACTGTTTGTGAGACTTTTATTTGATATGTTCAAGATCAAGTGGGAGACTGTTGGTATTTCCATGGTGATGTCGAAGTTGTCAAATATCTAGTCTCACTGCCAACGCGATATGAGCCTATGGGGTCGCACAAAAGAGTGCTTGGAGAAATTGGAGGAAGAATACTGTTGACAAGGGATCGGCTTAAAGTGATCGGATTAAAGCAGGCATTCGTCGAACGACTAATGTAGCGCGTTCGTCGAACGACGCTCGTCGAACAAGTTCGTCAAACGGCTAGCGTAGCGCGTTCGTCGAACGGATCATCGATCGGCTAAGTGTTGAATAATATCGTCTTGACTGTCTCGACGATATTTTGGTCTTCTTGACAATATATGTATATCCTCTCGACGATATATATGTTTTCTCAACGATATATATATGTCTTCTCGACGATATTTATATGTCTTCTCGACGATATATGTCATCTTCTCGATGATATATATATATCTTCTTATCGGCTGGTATAGCACGTTCGTCGAATGGCTAATGTAGCGCATTCGTCGAATGGCGTTCGTCGAACGGTTCATCGAACGGTTCGTCGAACGGCGTTCGTCGAACGGTTCATCGAACGGCGTTCGTTGAATGGTTTGTCGAACGGCTAGCGTAGCACGTTCGTTGAAAGGTTCGTCAAACGGCCAGCGCGTTTGATGAACGCTGACCAGTTCATCAAACACAGCGTTCGACCTTGTATCTTCGCCCGACGCTTCTCTTGATTGCTAAAAGGTATACAAGAATACGATTCTTGTAACCTAATGACCCGATCTAATTTTGGAGATCAGTTTTGCGAGAGAGAGCGGAAGAAGAGTTCCGCAAGGGTTCTGATGGAAGTGTTCCGACCGGTCGATTCCGCTGTCGTCGCCTCTCCCTGTCGTCGGACGTAGCAGTCCGTGAGAGTCGTAGAGAGCAGTTCTTCTCCGACCTAGATCTTTTGCGACAAGAGGCTAGGGTTCTCCAGGACTCGTGTGGATTTCCCGTAGAGGCGCAGATCTATTTCAGCGCTTGGAACTCAAGTTTTGTTCTCTAGATCTGCCATTGGAGCATCTCGGTTGAGTATAGACTTAACCCCCTTCAGGTATAATTTCTGCACTGTGATGTGGATGTTGTTTAATTTCTTGAATCTATGAAATCGCAAGTTCCTGTTAACTGTTTAGGGTTTTTCTAGTTATTTATTTCGCTGCGCATATATGATATGTTATATTATCATTTCCGAAATGGTATTATGAAAACCCAACATAAAATTCTTTCATGTCTTCTCAACAAAGTGATGAAGATTTTCTGCTTGAGCACTTCTTTTCTTGATCAGAATCAGTATTCGTGCAAGAGAGAAAGTCAAGTCTGCTTTTTGAAACCGAAAGTCTTTCTATTTATATTCCTCTGCAATTTTTCATAAAGACTCGTATTGATTATTCCATATTCAATTTTCTAGTTTGAAAATGTTGACAAAATTGGCATAATATTTTATCATAAATGTCTTGCCGTTCTTGGAACTTGCAGAATATGAAAGTTATAATATTTTTTATTAATTATTATGCAACGACTATATTCTATAGAGAATATATCATTTATTACTCCTTGATCAATGCACAAGATAAGCGGCGTGCACATTCCCTGCATTTCAATTTCCGAGAAAATCAGTGCATTAAATGCACCTCAGCATCTGTCACGACGATAAATTTCTTCTAGTCGATGTTGTCTTGATTGTCTCAACGATTTGTAATCTTCACGACGATATCGTCGACATGTTTCCTTCTTCAGGACTTAATTTGATATCTCAACGATATTGCTTCTTTTAGACGATATCGTCGAGATATCTGAACATAGCTTTCTCAACGATAAAGTTTCTTCAAGACGATATCGTCGAGACTGTCTCGATGATATGTTTCTTTTCTCAGCAATTTATCTGCTAATTCTTGAGATGATATTTTGCTTAGTGAATTTTCATTACTTTTATGGTCTTGACACTAGTGATGGAGCTTTGGTGCATTTCAACGATATGTGTATCATCTCAACGACATGTCCATTCCTTCTTGACGATTTTGGACTTAGAGAATTACTGGACATATAATTTATCCTCTGCAGTCATGAATAAAATATAACATCAAATACATAGTGTATTTACCATTGATCTGAGCACTTCTTCAAATCAGGAACATTGATGGGTACTGTTACCAACAGTTAATTCTATATACAGATATATAATAAAATAAAAGAGACTGATTAGATCTAAAAGAAGAATGAATCATTAATGCCAGACATAAAATGGTACTGAGGTGGGACGCAACCATTTGCAACCTAACCTACAGTCTGTAACACCCCCGTCCGTTAAGAAGCATATAGCAGAAGGTCCGGCCGGGGCCCCACGCCATATACTACAAAACAAACGGAAACGTCACTTAATTGAATATGCAACGACACTATACCACTAAGCCTAACTCAGAGCATTCTATGCGGAAGTAAGAGAGAGAGACAGAATTATAAACCACAAGACCCGAACTCGGGTATGTCCACTTCTATTAACTTGGAATAAAATGTTTTACAACACACAAAAGAGGCACGACGGCCTTACAGTTTACCAACATCGGCGCGCAGGCCGGCCATACATGAAAACAAAAGAAAGGACAAAAGGCCTTCAAGGGCCGCAGCAGCGCAGGGGCTTCAGCCCGCCAAGGTCCCGCTCGGTCCAGCTCCTGTACAACAAGCCCACCAAAGACGGTGGCAAAATAGGGCAACGGTCAGCTAAAGCTGACCAAGTTATAACGACCCCACCCCTTCGAGGGGGTGGCAGTTCTAAACGTCCCTGCAAAACAGTCTTAACAGCATATATATATATATAAGAGTGCGACTAGACGAGCCCACAGCATTTCATACATATGCAACAACACAAACGTGGGAATGGCAGGGCTCCCTAGTGCTTTAATTGTGAACATAACGTAGTCCGAAGACTCTGTCCCATTGCCTCCCGACATGCTGTCCGAGGCTTACTAATCAGGTGCTGCAATGGTGCGGTTTCAGGTTTGCCAAATGCCCGTTGTTCACAGCTCTCGTTGTACAACACGAAAAGCGGGTATGGTGTCCCTTCAGCCCATGTATTCTCAATTAGCCGGCTCCACGGGCCGCTAAGTCATCCACCAGGACACCCCCACAGGTCGGGTACACCAGCCTCAGGCCCCCTCAACAGGTGGGCACAACAACATCACCAGAACTCAGTCAGGGAAGCTGTCGCCCAGGCGACATTCACTGTCGCCAGCGACAGTGCACAAACACTAATTTGGCTTCTAGCTGTGGGTGCTTCCCGGGGCACACCCCCAAGCGTTGCTGCACATGCAGTAGCACTCCCACTGCCTCAGAACACCCAAATTCACCAGAACCCAATTCTGGGAAGCTGTCGCCCAGGCGACAGTCACTGTCGCGCCAGCGACAGCTGGACAGAACTCCATTTCTGCCTTTTAACTTCGGGTGCTCCCCGGGGCACACCCCCGTGCGTTGCTGCGCATGCAGTAGCACCCTCTAGCCCTACGAGGCAAGTATAACAACGCGGGGTTTTTCCCAGGCACGCACAATACCAAAAAGTATCACCAATCCGGACGAACCGTCTCGGATGGGCTTCACACAGCGCGCCTACGTCCATCTCACGCGTGGACTCTACATGAATGCAAGCTTTGACGGGGATAACATGAATCGACCCGTCGGAGGCCACGACCTCACCCTTTTGGGTAGGGGCCTCAATGATGCAAGGGAAAGGACTAAGGCATGTCCAAAAGAGGGTAGAAAAGTTCGTTACCCTTAAACGCCGCTTTGAGCCCATGGCTCGACGTTCCACACGGATGGAAAGGAGCGCCTTGCCCTCCTTTACGCGTAGCCACCAACTTTGAAGGGATCGGATGAGTGTAGCTCCTCCAAACCCAAGCTCCAAGCTAGGGTTTACTATTCCTTCTTCTTCTCCAAGCTTCTCTCTCTCTCTCTCTCTCTCCAAAATAAAGCCTTAAGGAAAATAATGAAAAGAGGAGGATTTTCGGCCTTCTAAGCTGCCACCGAGCCTCCCAAGCCAAAACCAGCCCCCAAAGTCAATAAGCAATCAATTCCCTTGATTTCGGCCACAAAGTCCAACTTTGAGCTGTTGCCGGGCGACAGCCATTGTCGCCTGGGCGACAGCGTTATGAACCGACTTTGACCAGCCAGCAACACTGCTGCATGACCCCAGTCACCTTGTCGCCAGCGTTAGCCGCCACCCGACAACGCTATCGCCGGGCGACAGCCACTGTCGCCTGGGCGACAATGTTAAGAACTCCAGAAATTTACCTTCCTGATTTGGGGTCTTACAACCCTCCCCTCCTTATATAAATTTCGTCCCGAAATTTTATAAAAACACACATATATACATATATATCCAAAAGTCTTTACACAAAGGGGAAAACGAGATAAACGTCACCGAAACAGCTCGGGGAACTCCTACATCATGGTCTGCTCACGCTCCCATGAGAGCTCCTCGCGACCGCAGTTGTCCCAACGGACCTTTACCATACGGATCGCCCTGTTCCGCAACTGACGCACCTCAGCCTCCTCGATGCTAATGGGCCTGACCGCCGTCTTAAGCCCACTAGCCACGGGCACCTGAACAGCCGCGACCACCTGCGTAGGCTCTTGCACTGCCTTCCGCAATACGGAGATGTGGAATACATCGTGTAGCCCGCTCAGTTCCGCCGATAGCGCAAGCCTATAAGCCGCCTCGCCGACGCGCCCGATGATCTCAAAAGGTCCAAGGTATCTCGGACTCAGCTTTTTCAAGCGCCGAATTCTGGACACGCCCTTGAATGGCCTGATCTTCAAGTAAACCCAATCGCCAACGGCGAACTGGACGTCGCGGTGCTTCGCATTATAGTACTTCGCCTGCCTATCCTGCGCAACCAAAAGCCTCTCCCGGATCAAATGCACCATCGAAGTCGCCTCTTCGATGTCTTTCCTCTTGAAGAGTTTCGTCTCGCCCGTTTTCGCCCAAGCTAAGGGAGTGCGGCACTTCCTGCCATAGAGGGCCTCGAAAGGCGCCATCTGAAAACTCGCCTGATAGCTGTTGTTGTATGCGAACTCAACAAGAAAGAGGTGATCTTCCCACCCCTTGCCAAAATCTAGGACGCACATCCGTAGCATGTCTTCCATCGTCCTGTTGGTACGCTCAGTTTGGCCATCCGTCTAAGGATGAAAGGCCGTGCTAAACTGCAGCTTCGTACCCAAAAGACGGTTGACTAGCCTCCAGTCGCTCGAAGTAAAGCGTCCATCACGATCACTGACGATGCTACGGGGCACACCATGCAGTCGCACTATAGAATCAACATACAACTTCGCCAATTTCTCCACCGAGTCATCCCTCCGGTTGGGGATAAAGTGCACCACCTTCGTCAGCCGGTCAACGACTACCAAGATGGCATCGTTCCCGCTCTGCGACCTCGGCAGTCCATGCACGAAATCCATGGAAATGTCATCAAACTTCCACTCCGGAACAGGCAATGACTGCAAAAAGCCACCGGGCTTCTGACATTCCGCCTTCACTAGCGCACAAGTGTGGCACTTGGCCACATATTGAGCGATGTCCCTCTTCATACCCGGCCACCAGAAAAGGACCTTCATGTCCTTATACATCTTCGTGCTCCCCGGATGAACTGAATACCTGGTACGATGCGCCTCGTACATCAACTCATCGCGCAGCTCACCCACCTTGGGAATGCACAAACGGTCACCTCTCCACAGCAACCCGTCTCGAACCTGAAACTGGGCATCCAGCCCACCACCAGCATCCTCCACGCAGCGCTTGAAACTCGGATCGAGTTTAAAAGCCTGGCGGACTCTATCTGCGAGGTCGTACTGCACCTCAGTCCAACTCAAACAGGCACCGGCACCGCCCCTCTTCTCTACGCAAGAAATACCCAAGGCCTCCAGGTCACGTATTAGGTGCTCATCATGCATCTGAATCCAGTTGGCCTGCGCTGGAGCCCTGCGACTGAGTGCATCCGCAACAACATTCCCCTTCCCGGGAGTGTAGTGGATCTCGAAGGTGAAGTCCCCAAGGAACTCCATCCACCTCTGCTGCCGCATATTCAGCCCTTTCTGCGTTAGAAGGTACTTCAGGCTCTTATGGTCCATGAAGATATTGATCTTCAAGCCATACACATAATGCCGCCATAGCTTCAGGGCAAATATCACGGCCGCTAACTCCAAGTCGTGGACCGGATAATTCCGCTCGTGCACCTTCAGCTGGCGAGAGCCATACGCTATAACCTTGCCATGCTGCTGCAGAACGCAGCCAAGGCCGCTCCCAGAAGCGTCGGTGTAGATCTCGTAGCCCTCCGTGCCGCAAGGCAAACATAAGATCGGAGCAGTCGTAAGCCGCCGCTTCAACTCCTCGAAAGCCTGCGCACATGCGGGCGTCCAAATGAACTCCTGCATCTTCCGTGTCAGCGTCGTAAGAGGCAGCGCGATCCGGGAGAAGTTCTCCACGAAGCGCCTGTAATAACCGGCCAGCCCGAGGAAGCTACGGACCTCCGCTACAGAAGAAAGGACAGGCCACTCCCTGATGGCCGAAACCTTCAACGGATCTACCGCCACACCCGAACCACTAACCACATGGCCCAAGAACGCCACGGAAGGAAGCCAGAACTCGCACTTCGATAACTTGGCATACAACCGGTTCCTCCTCAGAACCTCCAAAACTACTCGCAGGTGATCACTGTGCTCCTCCTTGGACTGAGAGTAGACTAGTATGTCATCCAGGAAGACGACCACAAACCGGTCGAGGTACTCTCAGAAAGTCTGGTGCATCAAGTCCATAAACACCGAAGGCGCATTAGACAACCCAAACGGCATCACGGTGAACTCATACTGCCCGTACCTCATACTGAAGGCAGTCTTCGGGATATCGCACTCCCTGATCCGCACCTGATAATAGCCGGACTTCAAGTCCAGCTTCGAGTATACTGTCGAACCAACGAGCTGGTCGAACAAATCATCTATCCTCGGAAGAGGATACTTGTTCTTCTCCGTCAGCTTGTTCAGCTCCCGATAGTCGATGCAAAGCCGCAGGCTATCGTCCTTCTTTTTGACAAAGAGGACCGGTGCACTCCAAGGTGAGGAACTCGGACGCACGTAGCCCTGCTCAAGCAGCTCCTGCAACTGCAGCTTCAACTCCGCCAACTCTTTCGGAGCCATACGATACGGCGAGCGGGCCACAGGCTTAGCGCCTGGCACCAACTCAATCGTGAAATCTATCTCCCGCTGCGGTGGAGCACCGGGGAGCTCGCTCGGGAACACATCGGGGAACTCTGCTACTATCGGAACATCTACTAGGCTGGGCCTCGACGTTGAAGCCTCCACAAGAGCAAAGAATAACTCTGCTCCCTGTCGCACTGCCTTGGACACCTGGAGAGCAAACATCAGCATCTTGCTCGACCCACGCATGCCCGCAAAGACCGTCTCACGACCGACACCTTGCCCAAACCTCACCTCCTTGGTGGTGCAATCGATACACGCATGCTGTTCCGACAGCCAGTCCATACCGAAGATAACATCGAACTCAACCAGGGGGAGTAACGATGCCTTCAGGTCATACTCCCGACTACCAACTAGAACCTTTACGCAGCAACTCCTCTCCACACGCATTGAATATCCATTCGGCAGTAGGACCTCCAGTCCATCTGCAGAAGCAATCGACGACGCACCAATACGTTGGACAAAGTCCGACGATAAGAAGGAGTGCGAAGCCCCAGTATCGAAAAACGCTCTTGCAGGGACGCCTAAAACATTTACATAGCCTACGCCGCCAACAAGTTAGCATGAACATTAAAACAGGTGTATAAAACAGTAAAGACTGTATCTTAAATTGTACCTGTCACGACGTCCTTGGCTTTGATAGCCTCCTGCTGATCGAGACTAAAAACTCTGGGCTGCGGGGGAGCCATACGGGAAGCAGTGGACTCAGCTGCCTTCCCCTTCTCAGAATAAGCTGGCCCCGCCTTCTTCTCTGGCCTTGGAAGCCCACTTCGGCAATCCCGAGAGAAATGGCCAGGCTTGCCACAAGTGAAACAAATAAGAGGGCCACATCCAGATGACGCGCCCGAAGCAGAGGGAGCTGGACCAGATACTCGAGCCTTCTTCCAGCGACTCAACCTCCGCAACTTCGTCACACTCGGCGCTTTGCCCTCCGGCACTGCCTCGACCACAACCGCCTTGCCCTTTTCCCTGAGCATGTCCTGCTCAAGGGCTCGGGCTGAACCAATGAGGGTCGTGAAACCCTGCGTCAACGGCCCTGTCAGAAGATGCCGCAACTCAGTACGCAAACCTCCATAAAACCTGTTCACCCTTCTATCCTCATCATCGAAAGAAGTTCCAGCATAGCGCCCGAGGCGGGTGAACTTATGCAAGTAGTCATCAACCAGTCTACCACCCTGTGTTAGAGCCAAGAACTGGTTCTCCATCGCGATCTGCTGCGACTGAGGCACATACCTTGCGAGGAAGATTCTAGAGAACTCTTCCATCGTCACATCAACCAGTCGCCTTCCCGCGAACTGGCGCCTCTCAACCTCATCCCACCACCGCCTAGCTTCCTTTTCTAGCAAGAAAGAAGCAAAGGTCACCTTCTGCGCTTCCTCTGACTGTGTCGCTGTCAGAATTTGCTTCACATGCGACAACCAGTCTTCGGCCTCAGCTGGGGATTCAACCCCGGTAAACGGAGGAGGTCGAAATCCCAGAAAGTGCTTCAGCTGTTGCTCAGGAGCACGCCTCACTGGGACTTGCTCCACTCTTAGTGGCTCAGGGGCCACCTCTTGCACTGGCGGTTGGCCTTGCCTTTCAGGCTGGCCATTCAACGTAGCTATAACGGCTTCAGTAACTAGCCGAACCAACTCAGCAGACGGAGCTGTAGGGGCCTCAGCAGACCCACTACTCTCATGCACATCACGGGGACGCGACGGTCCCGCTGCACTTCGAGTGCCCAACACAAGTGCAACACACAGTTAGGCGACAACACAGTCGCAACTAACAACAAAAGGAACACTCAGGTTCCAAAATCATGCAATTATTGTTGGTTTGTTGTTACATTTTATTCCTAAGTGGACATTTTTGGGTTTATTTTATGTCTCAACGGTAGCGCACACACGTGCTCACCACCCCTTAAAAGAATTCGTCCACGAATTCTGGAGAAGGATACGGAACCTTAGAAGCTGATACCAATTTGTAACACCCCCGTCCATTAAGAAGCATATAGCAGAAGGTCATGCAGGGGCCCCACGCCATATACTACAAAACAAACGGAAACGTCACTTAATTGAATATGCAACGACACTATACCACGAAGCCTAACTCAGAGCATTCTATGCGGAAGTAAAAGAGAGAGAGACAGAATTATAAACCACAAGACCCGAACTCGGGTATGTCCACTTCTATTAACTTGGAATAAAATGTTTTACAACACACAAAAGAGGCACGACGGCCTTACAGTTTACCAACATCGGCGCGCAGGCCGGCCATACATGAAAACAGAAGAAAGGACAAAAGGCCTTCAAGGGCCGCAGCAGCGCAGGGGCTTCAGCCCGCCAAGGTCCCGCTCGGTCCAGCTCCTGTACAACAAGCCCACCAAAGACGGTGACAAAACAGGGCAACGGTCAGCTAAAGCTGACCAAGTTATAACGACCCCACCCCTTCGAGGGGGTGGCAGTTCTAAACGTCCCTGCAAAACAGTCTCAACAGCATATATATATATATATATATATATATATATATATATATATATATATATATATATATATATATAAGAGTGCGACTAGACGAGCCCACAGCATTTCATATATATGCAACAACACAAACGTGGGAATGGCCCCCACGTCCCGTGCTCTCAGGCACTCTTTGGTGTACTCCGCCTTCCACCACCATCCACTCTTGATGGCTTTGCCCTTCGAGGCTAAAGTCGGTGGTCCGAATACCAGGGCTCCCCCGTGCTTTAATTGTGAACATAACGTAGTCCGAAGACTCTGTCCCATTGCCTCCCGACATGCTGTCTGAGGCTTACTAATCAGGTGCTGCAATGGTGCGGTTTCAGGTTTGCCAAATGCCCGTTGTTCACAGCTCTCATTGTACAACACGAAAAGCGGGTATGGCGTCCCTTCAGCCCAGGTATTCTCAATTAGCCGGCTCCACGGGCCGCAAAGTCATCCACCAGGACACCCCCACAGGTCGGGTACACCGGCCTCAGGTCCCCTCAACAGGTGGGCACAACAACATCACCAGAACTCAGTCAGGGAAGCTGTCGCCCAGGCGACATTCACTGTCGCCAGCGACAATGCACAAACCCTAATTTGGCTTCTAGCTGTGGGTGCTTCCCGGGGCACACCCCCAGGCATTGCTGTACATGCAGTAGCACTCCCACTGCCTCAGAACACCCAAATTCACCAGAACCCAATTCTGGGAAGCTGTCGCCCAGGCGACATTCACTGTCGTGCTAGCGACAGCTGGACAGAACTCCATTTCTGCCTTTTAACTTCGGGTGCTCCCCGGGGCACACCCCCGGGCATTGCTGCGCATGCAGTAGCACCCTCTAGCCCTATGAGGCAAGTATAACAACGCGGGGTTTTTCCCTGGCACGCACAATACCAAAAAGTATCACCAATCCGTACGAACCGTCTCGGATGGGCTTCACACAGCGCGCCTACGTCCATCTCACGCGTGGACTCTACATGAATGCAAGCTTTGACGGGGATAACATGAATCGACCCGTCGGAGGCCACGACCTCACCCTTTTGGGTAGGGGCCTCAACGATGCAAGGGAAAGGACTAAGGCATGTCCAAAAGAGGGTAGAAAAGTTCGTTACCCTTAAACGCCGCTTTGAGCCCATGGATCGACGTTCCACACGGATGGAAAGGAGAGCCTTTCCCTCCTCTACGCGTAGCCACCAACTTTGTAAGGATCGGATGAGTGTAGCTCCTCCAAACCCAAGCTCCAAGCTAGGGTTTACTATTCCTTCTTCTTCTCCAAGCTTCTCTCTCTCTCTCTCTCTCTCCAAAATAAAGCCTTAAGGAAAATAATGAAAAGAGGAGGATTTTCGGCCTTCTAAGCTGCCACCGAGCCTCCCAAGCCAAAACCAGCCCCCAAAGTCAATAAGCAATAAATGCCCTTGATTTCAGCCACAAAGTCCAACTTTGAGCTGTCGCCGGGCGACAGCCATTGTCGCCTGGGCGACAGCGTTATGAACCGACTTTGACCAGCCAACCACACTGCTGCATGACCCCAGTCACCTTGTCGCCAGCGTTAGCCGCCACCCGACAACGCTATCGCCGGGCGACAGCCACTGTCACCTGGGCGACAACGTTAAGAACTCCAGAAATTTACCTTCCTGATTTGGGGTCTTACACAGTCCACCACAAATCCATCAGATACATTGATTCACCACAGGCACTGCAGTGGTGGTCATCCATTCCAACCCAACCAGCTGTCCAAAATCAACTTATCATAACAAAATCCGGCACCACACAAAAACTAAACATTGGGTCACCACGACAACATAAAAGAACAAAAATCCAAAAAAAAATCAAGTATTAACAGCTTTACCCGATGAATTCGTCGAGCCCACTCGTTGTGTTCAGCGGGAACACTCTGTTTGAACATGCTTTCCGCATCTCTTGATTTGACAATAACAAATCCTATTGTATTTGATCATACATGTTTTGTGTTTATAGTATGCAGGATTCTGTGCTTTCAAATATCCATGGTGCTGTGTATTGTTGCTACCGCGCCGCATTAATTTTACCGCTGGCGCTAGCACTAACGAACTGCTGAGACGAAACCGCTGAGACGAAACCGCTGAGAAGATCTGAAAGCTCTACCGTGCCGCGTTAATCCTACCGCTGGCGCTAACAACCGCTGAGAAGAAACCCCTGAGAAGGAAACCTGCGTTCGACGAAATGGATGCTGCGTTCGACGAACTGGCGCTCGACGAAATGAAACCTGTGTTCGATGAACTCCACGCTCAACCACGGTGCTCGACGAAATGCATGCTTTACCGCGTCGCGATATACCTACCGCTGGCGCTAATATTCGATCGACAAAAAGAAGGCTGCGCTTGACGAAATGCTTATCACTGTGTTCGACGAATTTGCGATCGACGAAAGCCGAATCACATTCGACGAAAATTCGATCGACGAAATATAAGGCCGGTTCCACAAAGATGCTGCCCAACGAAAATAATTGTGCTCTACTGCGGAGCGTTAGCACTACCGCTGGCGTTAGCATATATGGAAACTATTGACAGAAAGGAAACAATGGAGAAAAAGGAATGTCGATGGGTTGCTATGTTTGGCATGTACTATCGCGGCGCATTAGGTCTAACGCCCGGCGGTAGCTTTTGGAAACATCCCGTCAGCAGTTGATTGAGGAGCAGTTTTGGAAGAAGATTGTGGCTGAAGGAAGGAGATCTCGCTAACGCGGGGCGTTAGCGGTACCGCGACGCGCTAGTGTTTGGCGCTCAGAATGTTGCCTAAACTACCACGACCCGTGTGCTTCATTGCCTTATGTGGATACCGCGTGGCGGTAGTACTACCGTAGGAGGTAGTGGCTGAATCTATCAAAGGACGCGTGCCTCCTCCGTTGTTGCTTGCTGATAGAGAAGGAACAGAAGCCATATATTCAGAGGACTCGTGAGAGTCTTCTCCAAGCAGCCCGAAGAACTCCGTCAACGTTCGTGAACGCAAAGAACTTGAAGACCAATATGATCGCATCTACATCGACATCAAGTTCTACTTTTGAGGGATTCTTTAGTTTGAGTTTTGTTTTACTTTCAATTTATAACCTTTATATCTTTTGTTCGGTAGAGGAACTCGCCACACGGCGACTAGGGCCTTGCAGGGACTTGGGGGAATTCGCTACACGGCGACTAGGTCAAGGCTGTAGATCTAGGGGGTGCTCGAGGCCTTTGTGGGGAGAGAAAGGCTAGAGCGGTTTGAGGCCTTATCTGGTGAGAGATAGGCTAGAGCCAACCGGTCCTTGGGGGAAGGGTCGGTATAGAAAACCAAAAGTGTTTTTCATTAGTCGCCTCTCTCCAAGCGTCATTGGGAGAAGATTTTGTAATCATAGTTGTTTCTGTTTAATGCTAATGAAAATATGTTTGGTTCTTCATCTTTGATTCATGCTTTATGTTTTTCATTGTTCTAACCTAAAAGGACTTTCACTATCGCTAACGCCGAGCGGTAACTTTACCGCCGGCGGTAGCAGCAGAGCATTAATTTTTAAATAATAAAGTTTAAAACCCTTATTCACCCCCCTCTAAGGGTGCCTACAGATCCAACAAGTGGTATCAGAGGTAGGTTATTCCAATTCGGTGTAACAACCGGGAATAATGGCTCTCCGTGATCTGGCTTTCCATGAGGGGCAGGGAATTAGTAGACCTCCATTGTTTACCGGAACTGATTATAATTACTGGAGAACGCGTATGCATTGTTTTCTGATAAACTTAGATCTTGATGTACGGGCATGTATTGAAACTCCATACACTTCTCATACATACATTGTTGGAGAAGTAACCATGGAAAAACCGAGGGATAGATGGGACGATGGAGATAAGGCAAGGTGTAAGAATAATGCGAAAGCGATGAATGCTCTGTTCTGTGCTCTTGATAGGACTGAATTTAATAGAGTAAGTGCATGTGAAACTGCTTATGATATTTGGAGCTTATTAGAAATAACGCATGAAGGTACCTCGCAGGTCAAAGATTCAAAACTATTCCAACTGGAATCTGAATTTGAGAGGTTCAGGATGGATCCAAATGAGGACGTCGATGCCATGTACACTCGATTCACCAAGATCGTTAATGCCTCAAAGATTCTTGGAAAAACTTTTTCAAACGGCGACTTGGTGAGAAAGCTTCTTCGATCACTCCCACCAAAGTTCAATCCAAAGCTGACGGTGATTTCCGAATCGCATGATCTTAGGCGGCTCCAAATTGAGAGCCTCATTGGGAACCTTAAAACCCATGAGGTAGAACTCAAGATTCAAGAAGAGGAGTACAATAAGGAACCAAAGAAGAAAGCCTTGGCACTGAAGTCAAGAAAAGAAGATGACGATGTGGAAGATGATGAGGGAAGTCTCTTCGTGAAGAACTTCACTAAGTTCATGAAGAATCCGGAAAGAAGAAACACCTTCCGGAAATTTTTCCGAAACGGATCCTCATCCAAAAGAGAGAAGAAGGAGAAGTCTAGCGACGAAGACGAAGAACGACCACCTCCTGAGTGCTTCCATTGTAGGAAGACAAGGCATATTAGAAGTCAATGCCCAAAATTCCTGAAGGAGCAAAAAGAAAAACGGGTTAAAGGAAAGGAGAAGAAGAAGGTCTTAAAAGCTGCAACATGGGATGACTCTTCCTCCGGTTGCTCAAGTTGTTCAAGCTCAAGCGATGACGATGAGGCAAACTTGTGCCTTATGGGGAAAAGCAATGAATCAACCGACGACGAGTGCAGTTTCCAAAGCGACACTGAGGTAATCCCCTCTAACTATGATGATCTTTATTCCGAATACTTAAGAACCTGTAAATCTTTTGGCAAAAATTTAAAAGATCTTGATCTACTTAAACTGAAAATAAAATTCTTTTGAAACAAAATCAAAAATTAAATAAGGAAGTTTTTGCTTTGGGAAAGGAGATGGAGTCTTGCCAAAGGAATGATGATCTCTTGTCAAGGACTAGCAAACTTGAAACTGATCTTTCTAATGCTCTCTCCAATATCGAATCACTCTCGAAACAAAAGAGAGACTTAGAAAGAAATTTGAAACTCTCTCTTTCTAATGTTGAAAATGAAAAGAAAATTTTTGCAAATAGATGCAGAAATTTAGTTAGTGATAATTTTGTATTAAAAGCTAAAATCCATGACCTTAAAATAGCTATAGAAAAATTCGGTGTTGGCCAGAAAAGTCTTGATATGATTTTGGCCAACCAAAGGCATGGTAGTGCAAAAACTGGTCTAGGTTTTGTCTATGCTAACTACCGCCCGGCGGTAACAACTAACGCTGGCGGTAGTACCAAAACTCATAATTCATCAAATAATAACAAATTTGGAATCTATTCTGCTGATTCCCCATCCTCCAGCAAGAGTCCACAACAAAAACTGGAAAAGGTCTCAACCCCTTTTGTGTTATGTGCCAAGTGCCATCACTTCGGGCATACCTTGGACTCCTGCAGGATGAAGGGTCGATGTACTATCAAGCAAATCTGGGTTCCTAAGGTTTCCACCTATTCTATAGGAGGAACCACCTGGGTATCCGGATCTTTACTCTCATCTTCTTGTTAGGTATGTTGGCAGGCTAAGGAAAAGGGAGACATGTGGTACTTGGACTCAAGGTGCTCCAAGCACATGACGGGCAATAAAGCAAAATTCCTTAGCCTCACTAAGAAGAAAGGAGGAATGGTGACATTTGGGGACAATGGAAAAGGAAGGATATTAGGCACCGGTACTGTTGGTAACAATTCTTTCTCTCTTAATAATGTTTTATATGTAGAAGGTTTGAAACATAACTTGATTTATATTAGTCAACTCTACGATAAAGGTCTAAATGTTTTATTTGAGTCTTCTACAGATTTATGCAAAATTATTGATCCAAAAACCAATAGTATTGTACTCACTGCACCACAAATTCACAATGTGTATCTAATTGCCTTTCATAATCTATCACGTGCGTCTCTCAAATGTCTTATATCAAAAAATGAAGAACTTGAATTATGGCATAGGCGTCTCGGTCACTCTAGCATCAAGTTAATTTTTAAATTGTCAAAGAATAAACTCATTAAAGGTTTGCCTATGCTAAACGGAAATCTATCTTCCTTATGCTCGCCATGCCAAAAAGGAAAATTTTCAAAAACATCATTTAAAAGTAAAAAAGAAATATCCACTTCAAGACCCTTACAACTAATTCACATGGATCTTTTTGGACCCATTAGCACATGTAGTCTTGGTGGTAAAAAGTACACTTTTGTTTTAATTGATGATTATTCTAGATTTACTTGGACCTTATTTCTCACCTCCAAATCCGATGCATTTTCTGAATTTACAAAACTCTGCAATCGTATTCAAAATGAATTAGATCTAAAAATCAAGTGTATATGATCTGATCATGGAGGGGAATTTGAAAATGATAGCTTCACCACTTTCTGTAATGATCTAGGTATTAAACACGAATTTTCTTCTCCACGCACCCCCCAACAAAACGGTGTGGTGGAGAGGAAAAATATAACTCTTCAAGAACTCGCACTCACCATGCTATCTGAATATGGGTTGCCTAGATGTTTTTGGGCCGAAGCCGTAAATACATCATGTTATGTCATAAATCGTGTTATGCTTCGCCCTAGTTTGAAATTAACTCCATATGAATTATACTTTAAAAAGAAACCTAATGTATCGTATTTTCATGTCTTCGGTTGTAAATGTTTTATCCTAAATACCAAGGATGCATTAGCTAAATTTGATGAAAAATGTGATGAAGGTATTTTTCTTGGTTACTCTTCCACTAGCAAAGCATATAGAGTATATAATAAAAAATCTAAAACGGTTGAAGAGTCTATTCATGTGAAGTTTGATGAACATGTGCCTTGTGTAGATTCTACTTGTGCAGGAAATGAAGATGTACCTCCTCCACCATTGGAGCATGATGATGATGATCCACTTAGAGAAGAAAAAGAAGTAGAAACGGTGCAAGAGGAGCTCGTGCCTCCAAGTGTGCTCCGATTTACAAGAGATCATCCAAGGGAGCTTATAATTGGAGAACCATCAAGAGGGCTAACTACACGTTCTTCTTTTAATGAATCTTTTTCAAACTTATGCTTTGTTTCCGAAATAGAACCGAAAAATGTTTCCACCGCTTTGAATGATGAATTTTGGTTTATTGCTATGAATGACGAATTGAATCAATTTGAACGCAATAGGGTTTGGAAACTAGTTGAAAGACCATCTAATCACCCAATTATCAGTGTCAAATGGATATTTAAAAATAAATTTGATGGAGAATCTAGAATAACTAGGAACAAAGCTCGATTAGTGGCACAAGGGTATTCTCAAATCGTGGGGGTAGATTTTGATGAAACATTTGCACCTGTTGCTCGCCTTGAATCGATTAGAATTTTTCTAGCTTTTGCGAGTTATAGGAAGTTTAAATTATTTCAAATGGATGTTAAAAGTGATTTCTTAAATGGGATAATTAAAGAGGAAGTCTATATTGAACAACCCCCGGCTTTATTAATGAACAATTTCCGAATCATGTATATAGATTAGAAAAAGCACTTTATGGTTTAAAACAAGCGCCCCGTGCTTGGTATGAACGCTTAACATCTTTTTTATTAAAGCACGGTTATAAAATGGGTAGTGCCGATAACACGGTCTTCATTAAGCACTGTGATAATGATTTGATTATTTTACAAATATACGTTGACGATATTATTTTTGGAGCCACTAATGATGAGTTGTGTAAGGAAGTTATTTTAGTGATGCAAAATGAATTTGAGATGAGTCTAGTAGGTGAACTAACATATTTTTTAGGATTTCAAATAACCCAAAGAAATGATGGAATTTTTATATGTCAATCCAAATATGTCCATGATATGCTACAATGTTTTGGGTTTGAAAATTTAAAACATGCTAGTACTCCAATGAGTGCATCACTAAAATTAGGAAAAGATGAAGCCGGAATTTTAATTGACCAAACTTTATATAGAGGAATGATTGGATCCCTATTATACCTTAGTGCATCTAGACCCGATATTATGTTTGCCATATGCTTATGCGCTAGATTTCAAGCAAATCCAAAAGAATCTCATTTAAAAGCGGTGAAACGAATTTTTTGATATCTAATAGGCACATCAAAATTAGGACTTTGGTATCCAAATAATGATTCTTTTGTCTTGCATGGGTATTCTGATTCTGATTATGCGGGTTGTTCATTGGATAGGAAAAGCACTAGTGGTACCTGTCATTTCTTAGGCCCTACTCTAGTTGCATGGTCAAGTAGAAAACAAAACTCTGTTGCCCTCTCCACCACCGAGGCAGAATATATTGCACTAGGAAGCTGTTGTGCCCAAGCATTATGGAAGACTCAAACCTTAGAAGATTTTGGTGTCCATTTAACTAATATTGAACTTAAGTGTGACAATAAGAGTGGTATTGACTTAACAAACAACCATGTTCATCACTCACGATCTAAACACATAGATGTAAGACACCACTTCATTAGGGATCACATAAAAAGGAACATGTTCATGTAAATTTCATTGGAATTGAATCGCAACTTGCGGACATCTTTACCAAGCCTCTACCCGATTCCCGATTTGCTCTACTTAGACTAGAACTAGGGGTCTTGGATATTCATACTTAATCATGCAAAGCCCGCATTTTTGTGACCACACATATCTGATTTCTGTACTGAATCACAGTGTCACCAATCTGCACAACTATATTCATAAGAAAAATTCTGAAAAATTTCACGTTTTCCCAAAAATTCGAGTTCTGTCACTAACGCCCGACGATAGTATTGTACCGCTAGCGTTAGTGAATACTTCTGTATTTCCAGTCTCTTTTTCATTTTTATTTTTCAGTTTCTACTATTTTCTTTTAAGATTCCAAAAACACAAAAAACAGTAAAACAAATCAAAATCCAACCAAAAACATGCTTTGTTTTTCTATATATCAAAACAAACTACAAAATATATATACAAAAAACAAAACACCAAAAACATGCTTTGTGATTCGATATATAAAAACCAACTACAAAATTGAAAAACCAATTAAAACAACAAAAACATGATTTTTATTTGTTGTACTTATTTTTGTTTTTCTTAAATCAAATTTTTTATAAAAACTGATGTGTTTTTCAATGTTTCAAGGATGATATATTTTATCTTGCAAAACTTAGTATACAATGTTTCATTCTCTAGTTCAAGTATCTTAATAACATTGTTTTTGTATCATGCCTTGATCATTATCTTATATGTGCTTTGAAACTGATTATAGAAATCATGTGTAGTATTGCATAGCAAACCTCTATGTATGAGTAAATGGCTTATATTTGCAAATGATTTTTTTTCACTCACACTTTTTGATATACTACATATGAATTTAATCTTCTCCTTCATGATTGTGTAGTGTAACAACTTAATATTATTGTTAGGCATGCTTAGTTTTACCTACACCACATGTAAAAATCTTTTTCATGCACCTAATTTTTGAAGAAGTGTGTCTTTTCAAAAAATCTTTTGTTTGCACATACAAGTGAATTCAGAGACCTTTGTCGTTAAGCAACAATTCAAATAAATAATTGACAAAGATAACTCCACCAAGCACTACTCACCCTCCGGATAAGTCTTAATGAGCATTGTGAGGTTGAGCACCTTGGAGAGAATTGTAAATTGCCTTGTTGCAAACATTTTCCTTTTACACTACTTCTTGTACACCGAATCACAAAAAAAAACTAAAACTCAAAATAATAATTGTGATTCCCCAAGTACTACTTTGCACCCTGATAAGTCTTAATAAGCATTGTGTGTGCAGAGCACCTTGTTAGTTGTACTATTTTTCTATGTGCATTGAAAATTTTAAATAGCTTTGTGGGACAAGGTAACTCAAAAAACGCTTGTTCAATATTATTATGTTTATTCCATTATACATGTCATGTGTTTTGATTAACTCATATGTATACTTTTATCAAAAACACTATTTTGCACACTTCATTTTCACTTGTAAGCCTTCTACTCATGAGAATTGGAGTCTATTGCATATCTACATGTATTCTCTAAATTCTTAAGTAAATGCACTAGATAGCCTTGCATGATCAATACAATGTATAAGTGTACTTGTTTTCTCAATTTAGAACATTGTATTCTTCCATCTTGACTTGATATCTTGTATCATGCTTACATTTTTTTCCCGCTACGCCATGAGAACTTTGTATTGCATATCTTTCAAAACTAGTATATGGCTATGTTACAACTGCAATTATTTTGTGTACTTAAAATGCTACAACATCTATTTTGTTATGTCTAAAATTCTTAATCATTTACTATGCTTCACAATTCCTATATAGATGTTCGCTTAACAAAAAATTATTTCGTCATGCTTTCCACATCTTTACTACTTGTACGCTCGATCATGAATATATTTTCCCAACAAGTGGTTTCTTTATGACTATTTCTTCACATTCTTTTTTTTTCTCTCTCCTATCAATTGTATTTTTTTTTTGCGTTTCACTCCTTATCATGATCATTCCCTCTCTACACAGTTATTGCACTTTTTGTTGGACTACCTCTCCACCCTCTTTTGATAATACCAAAAGGGGGAGAATAAATTTGAAAGAAATTAACATGTTTTGGGGAGTCAAGTTCATAGGAAGTTTTGTTGTAGGGGGAGCATTCACTTAGGGGGAGCATTCAGTTAGGGGGAGCATACGCACATGTCTCAAATTTCATGCTTATCTCTATTATAAACACAAACTCCTATCAATTGCATTATTTCTTTCTAAGGGGATTTGTTATTATCAAAGGGGGAGTTTGTTGGAACATGCTTTCCGCATCTCTTGGTTTGACAATAACAAATCCTATGGTATTTGATCATACTTGTTTTGTGTTTATAGTATGCAAGATTCCGTGCTTTCAAATCTCCATGGTGCTGTGTATTGTTGCTACCGCGCCACGTTAATTTTACCGCTGGCGCTAGTACTAACGAACCGCTGAGACGAAACCGCTGGATGAAACCGCTGAGATAAAACCGCTGAGAAGATCTGAAAGCTCTACCGCGCCGCGTTAATCCTACCGCTGGCGCTAACAACCGCTGAGAAGAAACTGCTGAGAAGGAAACCTGCGTTCGACGAAATGGATGCTGCGTTCGACGAACTGGCGCTCGACGAAATGAAACCTGTGTTTGACGAACTGCACGCTCTACCACAGCGCTCAACGAAATGCATGCTTTACCGCAACGCGCTAGACCTACCGCTGGCGCAAGTATTCGATCGACAAAATGAAGACTGCGCTCGACCAAATGCTTATCACTGCGTTCGACGAATTTGTGATCGACGAAAGCCAAATCCAGTTCGACAAAAATTCGATCGCCAAAATATAAGGCCGGTTCGACAAAGATACTGTCCGACGAAAAGAATTGTGCTCAACCGCGGAGCATTAGCATTACCACTGGCGTTAGCATATATGGAAACTATTGACAGAAAGGAAACAGTGGAGAAAAAGGAATGTCAATGGGTTACTATGTTTGGCATGTACTATCGCGATGCATTAGGTCTAACGCTCGGCGGTAGCTTTTGGAAACATCCCGTCAGCAGTTGATTGAGGAGCAGTTTTGGAAGATGATTGTGGTTGAAGGAAGGAGATCTCGCTAACGCGGGGCATTAGCGGTACCGCAATGCGCTAGTGTTTGGCGCTCAAAATGTTCCCTAAACTACCAGGATCTGTGTGCTTCATTGCCTTATGTGGATACCGCAGGGCGGTAGTACTACCGCAGGCGGTAGTGGATGAATCTATAAAAGGACGCGTGCCTCCTCCGTTGTTGCTTATTGATAGAGAAGGAACAGAAGCCATATATTCAGAGGACTCATGAGAGCCTTCTCCAAGCAGCCCGAAGAACTCCGTCAACGTTCGTGAATGCAAAGAACTTGAAGACCAATACGATCGCATCTACATTGACATCAAGTTCTACTTTTGAGGTTGTCTTTAGTTTGAGTTTTGTTTTACTTTCAATTTGTAACCTTTATATCTTTTGTTCGGTAGAGGAACTTGCCACACGACGACTAGGGCATTGCGGGGACTAGGGGGAATTCGCCACACGGAGACTAGGTCTAGGCTGTAGAACTAGGGGGTGCTCGAGGCCTTTGTGGGGAGATAAAGGCTAGAGCAGTTTGAGGCCTTATTTGATGAGAGATAGGCTAGAGCCAACCGATCCTTGGGAGAAGGGTCGGTATAGAAAACCAAAAGTGTTTTTCATTAGTCGCCTCTCTCCAAGAGTCATCAAATAAAGATGATTACACAAACAACAATAGCCCAAGAGGAGAAAAATGCAAGAGAAACAACCGAATCCGGAGGCTTGTTGTTGATTCACGGTAGGAATCATCGGGGTGTCAATCCGCGTCCTAGCTCGGTCCCAACTATCGTCCGGGGTAGAGGAGGGCTGTCACTTCCTCCCAATGGACCCGTCTTCGCCGGTAAACTACAATCCGGCCACGTTCGATGTGAAGAACTCCTTGCTTTGTGATGGAGATGAGTGTAGAATCCTCTCCTTGAAGCGCTTGGATGATGCGAGGTGGCCTCGGGCAAAAGGTGGGGGGGGGGGGGGGGGGCAGAGTGGAAGAAAATGGAGTGGTCTCTCCTTCCGGCGGAATAAATCTCAGAACAGTTCGGTCTGCCCTTTAGGTTGAAATCTGCGGCTTTTATAGCACACAATCAGAAATTTGGTCACGCACGGTCGAACGCACGACTGTGCGTGAACCGTGCGATATTAAACCTAAAGCAGACTGGGAAGAAGAGTAAGTTGCACCCGTGCATTTTACTCACGCATGGTCGAAGCCGACCGTGCATAAAAACGCATGGGCAAATTCCGAATGTATGAAAATAGGCTAACAGGGGGGGGGGGGGGGGGGGCTCGTGCGTTTTACTAACGCACGACCGAAACCGATCATGCATAAATCGCACAGGCAAATCTAGATCACCATTTTGCCAGCAGATAACCACGCACGGTAGGAGCGATTGTGTGTCAAGAAAATGCACGATCATGCGATTCATGCAGAAATATAATTTGGGCAAAATGGAGATCTGTCCACCTTCACAACACAATAAACACCTGGGAGTACACCTCCAACAACATCCAAATACAGAAAAATGGTTGGGGAGCACCATGTGCTTACCCCCAACAAACATAGCACGCAATTGGACACCAAAACGGGCCTAAAAGTGCACTTAGCATGGAATGAAGTATGGAGAACAAATATGAGTGATTATGGATCTAATATGTAGTGCAATGACTATAATACCAGCCTAGATGAGTCCAAAAATGTGTATACAAATGAGACTCATCACACCCCAGACTTACCTGTTTGCATGTCCCGAGCAAACAAATCCTAAGCAGGCAAGAAAATGGAGTAGCTAGCTTACAAATTACAAAATGGAGTACCATGCGAAGTCGCATGCTCACGAGCATAGAAAAATAATAGAGAAGATTTCTAATTATACACATAGTTTATAGATTTCAAATAGAGTAAATAAATATTACTACTAATCAAAAATGGGATTCACGGTGAATCATTTGGTCACATATACAGAGAAAGTAAAACAATCGCTGAGACGAGCATTGCTAAAGTTGAAATGCATAAAACTAAAAGTATAAACAAAAATCTAATCTACACAAATCCTATACTCACGCGAGTACTTGAATAGGAACACCGGAGTCAACATTTTACTCCACTACATAATTTGAAAGCCAACACAAAGATTTTCCCATTCACTCAAAGGAAATGAGTTATACTCGATACGCGCCTAAGGCTAAGTACACGCTCAAGTGGGTGCTGTGATGTGCAGAGAAAATGAATAATACAACCTAAAAAAAGCTTCTAGTATGCTATGCAATAGTGCATCTGGGCGGGCACAGAAAATAGCTCTCCACTAGACTTAAACTAAATAATCTAACACAAGATATAACCATGAAATTCAAAATGAAGTTGATAAGTAGTATTTATATAAGTTTTTAATAGAAATTTTTGTAATTATTTAAAATGAATTTTTCCTTTTCATGTCAATTTTAGGTTAAACCAAGGGGTGTGTAACCTGAAGATCAAACCAGAGACGATGCCGCGCTGATTGAGCTAGCCCACAGTGAGTCACGTCCTAGGTCACGCCCGTGACCAAAGTGCGTGTAATCTTAGAATCTTCCAAGCGAGCTGCCGTCTAGATGTGGAGCTGCCATCGAGAAGTCAACATGAGTCACGCCCGTGACCCATATGTCACGGCCGTGACTTTCCAGCATGATCCCTGCACACCGCCACGCCGCAAGCAAGATCCACGCCGCATTAAATGAAGCCGTCCAAGTACACGCCCGTGACCCAAGTTACACGGGCGTGTAAAGTCTGAATTTCTCCCGCCGTCACACAAAGCCTACACCGCTGTCCCATCCGTGCAGATCAGTGATTACACGCCCCTAGGTCACGCCCGTGACCAAGGGGCGTGTAACTTGAAATTTTTTCCTATAAATTCCAGGGCTCTCCTTGAGTCCAGGGTTTAGAAATTTGGAGAGGGGGAGGTGCTGCTAGAGCTGGTAGTGAGTTTTTCATGTTCATGTTCATGTCTTTTTATACTTTCAAGTTCTCTTTTTCATCTCATGCAATGTACTTCTTCCAATGCAATAGTTTAGTGATCTTTAGTTTTTCCTTGCTAATGTTGTAATTTTCCTTCAAGCTTGTACCCGTTTTTGGTATCAATAAAAAAATTAGTTTTGTTCTCTTTATTTGTCTCCTTCTACCTTAGTCAATTTTCCTTATTATGCAATTTTATTTTTCTTCATCTTCCCCCTCCACCATGAGTAACTAATTCTCATTAGTGCTCGATAAAAATGATTCAAGGATGAGTTAATCGAGTTATGATTTTCTAAAGTTATCTTTTTCCGTTTTTATAAACACTTGAATTACCCTTGATTTTTAACTAGTGAGGCCATATTATCGATGTATGGTTTTCGCTTAAGTTTTCATACTTAGTTAGCCGAGAGGCTCAAAGTATGAATCGATCACTCAAGGGTAAAGAGAGTTGCACGCACCCCTCGAGAGAGGATGACATAATTCTCCCTGATTGGAGTCAAATCTAATAGTGGGGTTCACTTCGTAAAGCAAGTTTTAGGTAATCGATTATAGGACGAGAGTCCGGTTGATTTTTCCTAAACTGAGTTGGGCATTAACCTCGAGAGAGGCATGTTCGAGCTTCGGGAACCTCCACGGTCAAGTAGTTTAATTAAACGGAATTAGATTTATTTTCCTTTCACTTGATTATTCTTACTCCAAGGTGACTTTTGATTGAGCACTAATCTCTTTTACCATCGTTTAACCCCTTCTTTTAGCTTGCAATTTGTCTCTAATTAGCTAGTAAAGCAAAACTAAAAAATCGATTAGATAAGATAATAGTGATTTTCCTCGAAGTAGAAGTAATCAACGCGCCCCGTGGAATACGACCTTGGTATTTCTAAATATCCTATACTATAGACGATAAGGTACACTTGCCTTTATCGGATATAGTTTTGGAGAAAATCTTTAACCATTTCACTTTGCAAAACCAAAATTTTTATATCAGAAGTCTAGAGAAAGAGAGTACCCAATGCTCAGCAGGTGAGCATACCAGAAGATGCGTGTAAATCCAGGGCAAAGCAGCCATATGAAGAATCACAACCACCACCTTCACAAATAGAAAATGCCTGCAGTGGGGGTGAGCTCCGCAAAAACATGAAAGAAAAATAAAAACTAAATTATAGAGAATGCATATATAAAAGTAAGATAACTATTGGGGTTATTGTCCTCCCAGCACGATTTATTCAAAAGTTTAACAGTTCTAGCTTATAGGAGTATGGAAGGAAAAGTGAACAGGTAATTGGCCTAATATCCGTGTCGGTAGCGGGTATCGATACAGTGATAGAACCACTACTCCTCTACCTAAATAATGATACCTGCTCATCACAGGTTGAGGGAAGAGAAAGAAAGAAGTGGAGGAAGAGTCCTCCTCACTACTTTAACCAAAATAAATGTCCTTGCTAAGCAAGGTGTCATCCTCAGGGAGGCAGCAGGAGGAAAATACAATGAATGAGGCTTCCACTATGGAGGAAGGATCAAACTCCTCACACAAGAGGATACTCTCATCTTTGACTTGAGCAACATGCTCCAAGTCCTCCTGACATTCCCGTGGAGATTCATCTTGCACAGGATCAGATAAAGAATGGGGGTTAGGGAATAAAAGAAAAGAATGTCATAAATAGTCAGAAATTTGGGGAGCGGTCCCGGTCTCACTCCCATCAGGTTGGGGTAGTAAAATAATGTTAGCATTGTCAACAATGCTGCAAGGTTCGACAGGATCAACAGTGACCTTGCCCGAGATTTGGACTTCCTCCACCAGTGCTGAGGTAAAATCCTCTTCACCTAGAAGGTTGTGGTCCTCCATTGGAATAGTCATAATATATAGATCACCTGCCTCATCATGCGATGCATCATCAACAATGTCATCAGTGACGAGCGTAGTGGTATGCACAACAGGGGAAGGAATAGTGCTCGGATAAAAGTCAAGCACCGATTCCTCACAAAGAATCAACTCCACGCACGGTAATATATGCATAGGGGAGATGGGCTCAGCCATGTCAGATACTAGATCAGCCACAACTCTGATGAGCGTGTCTGCATCATTACCTTCAAAACTTGAAGGTGATACAACAACGTAATCAGAGGTGGAAGGTGTGCTGTCAGAGGAAGGAGTTGGGATGATCCAGATATCCAGCTCATCATCCTCATCTAATTGGCGAAGATACTTGGCACAGTCCTTCAGGGCGTGATCTATGCTTTGACAAAACAAACACAGATTTGCTGGCTTCCTTGGCACAAAAGGTGTGGGAGCTGCAAAGAAGTATGCCGGTAAAAGCTCAGAAGAATATCCATCGGACTTACGCACATCATATGGAGTACCAGACAAAGTAGGTGCTCCATATTCCGGGCCTTGAGTGCTAGGGCTATTATCTCCCTTTGGACATCTATCACTAGCATGAGAGATATCTCCACACCAACAACAACGAATGTTAAATGAAGCCCACATTGCGTGAAGATAACTAGATTCAAAAGAAAAACACTATTGTGCAAAATACTACACCCAACAATAATTCACTAAGGCAACCTAATATAAAACAAGAAAATGGAATAATAAGAACTGAAATAAAATAAAGGATGCAATTTACAAATGGAAGAACTTCTCTCGCAGGTTCTCCCTCTCCAGAAAACTCACACGACTGTGTTCCTCGGCAACGGTGCCAACAACATGATACACAAATCTAGCACACCACTATAGGAGGAAGCAAGACTGCGGCACGAAACAGTAGTGAACCGGTCGTTCAAGTAATATAAAATGGCAAATTTCCCCAAGTATCGATCTCGAAGGAACACAGTAAGGTGGAATTTACTTTTTAGGAAGGACTTGAGATTAAGTCCTAAAGGTCGGATGGATTGTGGGAAGCTTGGATTGGATTGTGGAAAACAAATAAAATAAACTAAATTAACACTACTCTGCAGGCTGCAATGCACTTCTTCGTCGGGCAGATGGAAACTATGCAGGCCACTATGCACTGCTTCGCAAGGCGGATGGATGAGAAGGCTTGCGGATAGAGAGAGTCGCACCGGCAGAATGAGGGTCGCAAGCACCTCATCACAAAGCTCGCACCTAGCAATTGCTAGTGTAGCAAACCCAAACACTCACACCACAATTACCACAAGAGCTCACCTCAAGCACTCATACAAGAATAATAACATTGTATAACAATGAGATGAAGATTAAATCAAATGTAGAGTGCAAACAACATCAAATAAAGAAGATTACACAAACAACAATAGCCCAAGAGTAGAAAAAATGCTAGAGATACAATCGAATCTGGAGGCTTGTTGTAGATTCATGGTAGGAATCATCGGGGTGTCAATCCGCGTCCTAGCTCGGTCCCAACTATTGTCTGGGGTAGAGGACGACTGTCACTTCCTCCCAATGGACCCGTCTTCTCCGGTAAACTACAATCCGGCCACGTCCGATGCGAAGAACTCCTTGCTTTGCGATGGAGATGAGTGTAAAATCCTCTCCTTGAAGCGCTTGGATGATGCGTGGTGGCCTCGGGCAAAAGGGGGAGGAAGAGTGGAAGAAAACAGAGCGGCCTTCCGGCGGAAGAAATCGCCGAACAGTTTGGCCTGCCTTTTAGGTTGAAATCTGCGGCTTTTATAGCAAACAATCAGAAATGTGGTCACGCACGGTCAAACGCACGACTGTGCGTGAACCGTGCAATATTAAACCTAAAGCAGACTGGGTAGAAGAGTAAGTTGCGGCCGTGCATAAAAACGCATGGGCAAATTCCAAATGTACGAAAATAGGCTAATAGGGGGAGTTCATGCGTTTTACTAACGCACGGTCGAAACTGATCGTGCGTAAATCACACGGGCAAATCCAGATAACCATTTTGCCATCAGATAAGCACGCACGGTCGGAGCGATCGTGCGTCAAGAAAACGCCCGATCGTGCGATTCATGCAGATATGTAATTTGGGCAAAATGGAGATCTGCCCACCTTCACAGCACAATAAACAGCTGGGAATACACCTCCAGCAACATCCAAATTTAGAAAAAGGGTTGGGGAGCACCATGTGCTTACCCCAAGATACATAGCGCGCAATTGCACACCAAAACGACCCTAAAAGTGCACTTAGCATGGAATGAAGTATAGAGAACAAATATAAGTGATTATGGATCTAATATGTTGTGCGATGAATATAATACCGGCCCAGATGAGTCCAAAAATGTGTATACAAATGAGACTAATCAACGCTAAAGTAGCGAGAAAAAAGAGGCTGCCGGTTACTATTGACTAAGAGAAATCAAACCGCTTAGATCGCTAGCAGCGGTCGAGACCAGACTTCGCCCGTCACGGCGAATGCCACTCTTGTGATGGGCTTTCCCTTGATTTAAGTAAAGCGATTACAGTGGGTTACAGGGCAAGGAGAAGGAGAAGCCGGTCGAACAACAAGTCGCAAGACAGTAAACTCGAGACCGCAGCTCTGACAAGCGAGCTCCTAGATTTGAGTGTGCATTTTGTGGGAACGTCGCCCCCTATTTATAGGCTCGGGGGCCTGCCCAAATGGGCAGCGATAAAATAACCGCCTGCCCGGATATAGGAGAATCAGGCAGGGGGTGACGGGATACATAAGGGAGAATAAAAGATAAGCCGCGCTGCCTGGCGTCTTGTCCTTCAGTTTGTGTAGGACTTGGATTGAGAGACCTTGGCTTGAGGAGAATATCGGCCCGCGCAGTCTATTACCTGAGGCCGCGGCTTGCCTTCTGGACTTGAGCCTTGCTATTTTTCAGTCCTTGGTGGCGGTCTAGCATTGGCAGACCGGCTGGCTTGTTCAAGCTGGGCTAAGAAACCAATGTGCTAAGCACTAATTACAGAGCTGGGCAGCTAGTCATATCAAACTAACTAGTCTAGGAGAGGTGCTGCTTAGGTAGCGGTCATCTGGGTAAACATAATCCCCGCATATTTTCAAATCTCGAGGAGATTTCAAAAATATAAGTTTTAGCCGGAGACCGCGCCCGATTTGTCCTGACATCTATAAGAAGCTCTGAAAGTTCTCCGCTCTGCACAATTCTTCTGAAACTACGGGGCACTACTCGCCACTTGTGGTTAAGATTTTTCAAGCCGTCATGCCCTCTATCCTAATGGCTGATCTGATGTCCAAAATCTCTGACCGTGAGGATAAAGCGGTTGAACTCAAGAAAAAGAAGGCTCATCGGTATGCGAAGACCGAGCGGCCTGAAAAGCCAGATCTGGCCATCGATAAGATCACATCAAAGCCGGAAGAGGGTATCTCAAACCCCCCTCCGACTAATCCGCCTGCACCGTGCGATAAGGCGGGTTCAAGCACTTCCCTATCAAAGACCGGAGAGCCTGCCCCTTCTGATAAGGCCGGCTCGAGTAATGTCCCACTAAAGACCAGAGAGGCCACTCCTTTTGATATCGTATACTCCCCTTCCGGGAATCCTCAATTAAAAATAAATGATGGAGACGAAGGGGTGGTTAACTCCCCGAACCCGGATGGATTGACCACCCCATTGGTGGTGGTTATAGAGGACAACTCTAGCCGATCCCAATAGGCCGACCTGGAGTCAGCTAAGAAGAGAAAAAGAGCTGAAACAACAGCAGAGAGAATAACCAAGAAGGCCAAGAAGTTGAGGGTCAAAATTGAAGCAGCCTCCAGGAGACCAGCCGCAGCCAGCCTCCAAAACAAGCCTCGCGAAAAGGAAGTCGCCAAAGAGCAGGTCACCCCTTCCGACAAGCCGAGCGAGCTGCTATTCAATTCTGCGGCTAGCATATCCGTCAGCGATATTCTTAAGGATATGGACACCTTGGAAATGCAGGACAAGATGCTTGACACTCCTGCGGTCACAAGTGAAGTCGACCATCCTGGCGAGAATGCGGCTATACCAGATGAAACCGTGCTGAAAAAGAGCGCTTTCGAAGAAAGTGGGATGAAATTCATGAAGATCAAGGCCTAGGAGCTGAGGCGGTCTCTGGACAAGCCACGACCGTCAGACCCCTTGGCAAAAGGTAAACATGACACGGGTTTTCACCCTGTCCGCTTCTTTATATCACGTCCTCGGAAAAATTTCTTATTGCTGAATCCGCTGCCGAGTTATTTTCCATCCGCAATTCAAACTTCTGCCATCAAACGAAGGCAAAATGAGCGGTTTTGGAAGGAGCAACGCCAAAGAATGGATCCCGAGCAGTCGAGGCGGCCTGTGCATTCAAGCATTAATCTAATAGTATTTTGTGTTGTGTTATTCGCTTCCGACTATGCTGATCGCACTTTTATTTGCAGATAATCTGGATCATGCTATAAAGCCGGGCGATCTGATGGCCAACCTCACTCCACTTTTTCCTCCAGTGCCAAGCCTTGCACTGAACTTAAACTATAGACATGAAGAGCTGACCGAATTCAAGAGACTTCTTGACACCTTGAAAGAGAGGGTGAAGGAGCTTGAAGATTGGGAGGAGGCCGCACAGACTGCTCTGGAGGCCGAGAAGAAGGCGCGGCTGGAAAAAGAGAAGGTGTTGATGGAGCAGAACGTTGTCCTAACCGCGCGACTTAACAAGGAGAAGAAGGCGGTCTTGAAGCTCGAAGAAGACTGTAAATATTACCAAGAGAATTTTTTACATTTGACTAGGGAAGTCGGCGGAAGCCGGCAACCCGCTAATGCTACTGATGAGAGGCCGCGGATATCGAGCTGCCCAACTGCTGGGGCGACCTAAAATCCCCCCGGTCAGGGCGACCGATCCCATGATTGAATAGGCCACCGCGATACTTCCTGCTCATACGATTCCTGTAGCGTGGGTATAGTAGGATGCCGCGCAGCTTCACAGTATAATTAACCAGCTTCATCATGGTGTCATTCATATGTATAACCTTCTCCTCCAAACCGGCGACCAGGTTGCTCGTCTTCATCGCGAACACCCTTCTCCTGAGCATCGTCAGCCGTGAGTGGCTTTAGTTTGAAGACAATGTTTGTAATATTATTTGTTTGGTCCTTGGGACAAATATTGACGTTGGATGCTGGCTTTGATGATATTCTATTTTTCAATGCCTATAGATGTTTATTTAATCTGTGTGTCTTGCATTGAATGCTTGCGGTCTCTGTTTTTAAATTTCTAGAATTTTTTTTGATGTCTTTAAACTGCACTGTAAGCCGTGCGGCTTGTGTTTTGCGCTTGCGGCTTTTCTGTCATATAATTTCATGAGTATGCAGGTTACTGGCCGCGAGGCTTGTGTTGTGCGCTTGCGGCTTTTCTGTTATATAATTTCATGAGTATGCAATTTCTGGCCGTGCGGCTTGAGACAGTTAGCCGCGACCTAGCTTTGCTATTTGTAGGTCATTGAAAGCTATAAGTAGCAGAATTTCAGAGTCATTCTCACAACATTCATAGCGCGGGCTAAGAGCAAGTCGAAGTGGTCTAAGAAGATGGTAGCCGTCCGAACTGATGCGGCTTCAACATTTCATTCGGCCGATCACAAAGAATGTCGTCTAACTCAAGCGGAGTTAGACGATTTTGTGGAGAGGCATATGGCGGGTATCAATTCGTCCACCCCCACTCAGATCGCTATTCACACTGATCATTTTGAAAATGGCCTCAAGTTTCCGCTTCCGCTTGAAGTCATTACAGTTTTCGACCATTACAGAGTTGTTCCCGGACAACTTCCGCCGAACTCAATAGCCTCCATCTTTAGCTTCGTTTCTTATCTGCGGTCTGAAGGAGTCCGCTTCTCCATCGGTCTGTTTAGGAAGTTCTTCTCCGTGCGGTCTATTCCAAATGCCGGAACAAGGATATTCAGAGGGCATCTTTACTTTGGATGCAGAGGACTGAAGATCGTCAATATGGCGAACAAGATCTCGAGCTGGTCGGAGAGGTACTTGATCTTCAAGGGCCAGCTCGGGCTATTGCAGGTCAACCCGCAAGTGCGGGATGAGGAGGCTTTCCGGCCAACTGATATTGGAGAAGTCGAGCTGAACATCTTCAAGTTCCTCGAGACCACGTGGCTTGATATAAACCACTACATCATGCTGCTCTCAAAGTTGGAGCATGTTCGATCTGAAGATAGTAAGTTTCTCACAACCCGCCATGTTTGACCGCACGACCTATCTTATTAACCTTTAACTATTTTACAGCCGTTGTTGTTGTCCCGAAGAACAAACCGGTCAGTCCGGGCGGCCTGGTTCTGACTCAAAGGGACAGGCGGCGGAAGAAAAGCAAGCCGCAGGGGTCCATAGAGGAGGACTCGACTTCTTCTAGCGAGTTCGATCCCCTTCGCTTCTGTGGCAATCCTAAGGATCTGCGGGGCAATTCGACCTTGCTATGGCACCCGGATGGCGACTGCGTGCAGGTGTCGACCGCGCGCCCGTACTGGGGGAGTGAAAAAATAAGCTTCCATGCTGTAGCCGCCGGGGCTGCAATGTATGGCTGAAAAACACTGAGAAAACTTAAACAAGACTCGCCAAGTTAGCCTCCCAGGTTAGCGCAAGGAGTTTTGCGACTAACCATTTCATGGGCCTATCTTACAGGAGGCTAATATCGGCACATAGTCATTTAGAGAAGACATGTGCCGAGCAGGCAAAAGAGATCGCGCGGTTAAAAGAAGCCACTCTGGCAAGTTATCACATGATGTTCATTTATGCTGTTCAATTTTCTCAAACCATGCGGTCTAACCTTTTTCTCTTTTTCAGAAACAATATGACATCGATAAACTGGTCTTCCAAAATGAGGTCTTTCCCCATGTCGCCAAGGGGTTCGATGCCGCCTTAAACCACTTGAGAGAGTGCGACGGTCTGTCCTTGGGCTTCAAGGATTTCAGCTTCTCGGATGTCTACCCATTCTTGAAGAAGAAGCTAGATGATATTACCCACAGAGCGAAGGGTAAAGATAAGGTCAGTAGCTCGAAAGAGGAGGAGGATGATGAGGACGAAACTGCCGCAGCCAATGAAGCCGCGCGGTTAACGAAACTGTTGCAGAGCAAGAGGCTGTTGCTGATGATGAGGCTGCTGCTGACAATGGAGGGAGTTCGTCTTTTGAAACGGATACCTCCGAAGGTGAGGCCGATTGGGTTGGGAGCCAGAAAGATGAAGACTCGAGCAGCAGTTCATCAAGTTCCTCATCGGCCAGTGGAGGTTATTTGCTCGCCTTGACATCGAAGGTGAAGGAGACTCAAGTTATCCTATGGCAAAAAGACTCAAGTCGGGCGATTAGTAATTTTTGTGCTTGTTGTAATTTTCCTTACAAAACAGATGGCTTGATTTTGTTAGCCGATCAGTCTGAATGTTTTGTAAATACATTTTGAGAATGAATGAAAAGATATTAGCTTTCAAACTGTCTTTCTTTGAGTCTTACTTTTGAATGTTGTGTGAGCTTTATTCTCTCTTAATTGTAAGTACCTTTCAATCCACCAGAATTTTAGGTTGCGTGGTCAACATATAATCCGAGCGGATAGAAGTTCGGGCTCTTGAGAATCTCAAATGAATGATTACTCGATTATAATTTTTACCTAGAGGTCAACGCCGATCATAACTCAAAATCGCCAGTTATAATAAATGAATAACAATCGTGAGTTGTGCGGTTTGAGTATATCCCAGGCGGCTAGTAATCAGAGTCAAGCAATATTTATCATTATAATTATTGAGATATGCGATCAGTTCTCAACCCGAGCGACCAATAATTTGAATTCCTTTTTCTGAAGTTTTAAACATTCTTTTAAGTACAAATAATAATCAATAAGTTCGCGCGGTCAGTATATAGTCCGGGCGACCAGTAATTTGAATTCTTTCTTCTGAAGTTTTAAACATTCTCACAAGTATAAACAATAATCAATAAGTTCGCGCGGTCAGTATACAGTCCGGGCGACCAATAACCAATAGTTGAGCAATATTCATCCTTGCAAGAATAACCCATGGTGATTCCTTGTGGACGACTTGATCCTGACCGAGCGAATAATATTATGTTATAAACTTATGAATGACCACAAGATGATAGAATTAATTAGAAACCCATCAAAGAGTACCAGCTCGTAGCAGTGTTATTAGATTTATTATAAACTGACTGTGGAAGCTGATCGGTCTATATTATGATTGACAACCTGTTAGAAATATTGCTTTGCGGCTTCCTTTAATAACCTGCTTTCTAGCTTTTACGGCTAGATTTATTCTAACCGCCCGGTTAGCATATTAAGCTGTCATTTTCACCTGTTATCTTTATTCAAGCCGGTCGGCTTAATAAGTTTGACCACCCGGTCTTAAAGCCATATTTCCTTAAATAGTAGATGAATGCTCGTACCTGTTTTAGTACTACTCTCAAATGGTCATTAAGGACCATACGAGAAAAAATAATTTCTTGTCAAGAAGTAACAAGATTATAGACTCAGATGACTAAGTGGGAAGGTGCGCTTAGGTAGCAAGCATTGCTTTCCTCAAGTGGTCATAAAAGTTGTAGAGATTTCGATAACACAACTGCTCTCTAGCCTAGGGTTACAAGCTAAGTTGATCAATTGGGCAAGTGTGGTTATGCCGCAGGGGCTATACCAACATTGCTTTCCTCAGAGAGATCAAATTAGTTGTGGGTCCCCTGTAGGCACCGCTCGAGAGTTCCTTTAGGAGTATTTGATTGTCACAGGCTAAGATGATCAGTTGGGCAGGTGTGGTTATGTCGCGGGGGCTATACCGACATTGCTTTCCTCAGAAAGATCATCAAAGCTATAACTATATCCCTTTCGGGGCACGATAGAGCTAACAGTCACCTGGACCTCCCTTGATGCAGAGGTGTGTTAGATACCGACCGGGATCCAAAATTCTGAAGACCTCCGCACGGGAATTGGCAAGCTTCCACTACACATGTGAGAAAACTCCCCGCTACACGTGATCTTCGTGGTTTTATGCTAATGACTACAATCCGAGAGGGTTCGAGCAGAACTTGGTGATGTCTCCAAGGTTCAGTGAGGGATATAAAAAATGTAAAAAGTCTCCAGACAAGGAAAAGTGTCAGTATAGGGCTTCTCATTGAATATCCAAAAATGCAAGTAATGAAAGAACATTTAAGGATAGAATCGTTTAAGATCGTCACCGCTCCAGGTGCGTGAGATGTCTTCTCCATCACTTGTCTGAAGGCGGTAAGCCCCAGCCGAGTTGGGATTTAGTTTTCCAACAATGCATGTACTGGCTACAGCATCCACCTTTTTAACACGATATCACCAACTGCAAATTGTTTAACTCTGACATTTTTGTCAAAATATTTTGCCATTCTTCTTTTCACTTCTTCCTGCCTGATAGTAGCTTCATCTTGAAGCTCTTCAATTAAATACAGGCTATATTTAATCCCTTCATCATTGTAATTTATCCATTCTTCGCCCTCATGCTTTGCATGCATAACTTTGGGACTGACTACTTCAAATTCTATTGTAATGACTGCCTCCGAACCATGAGCCAATTTGAATGGCGTTTCCCCTGTGGCCGAAGTTGGTGTAATCCAGAGGGTCCAGAGGATGGAAGGGAGTTGATCTGCCCAGTTTCTTTTTTAATTTAAAACTCTCTTCATTAGAAGATATTGGATTTGTTTATTTGCTGCCTCCACCTTGCCATTACTCCTAGCATGATGTACCGAAGAGAATCGAAGTTCAATTCCAACCTGGTCGCAGAAGTTGATCATTTCTGAATTGTTGAACTGAGGACCATTTTCGGTAACGATTGCCAAAGGAATTCCATGACGACAGACGATTTCTCCCCAGATGAAGTTCCTAATAACCTGTGTCGTAGTTTTTGGCTAATTCCTTCGCCTTAATCCATTTGCTAAAATAATCGATCATGACGATTAGAAGCGACGTTGGCTGCTGGCAATTGGAAAGGGTCTTATAAGATCCATTCCCCAAACTGCAAACGACCAAGGTGCTGTTATTGATCTGAGTGTTTGAGCCGGTAAATGTTGAAGTGGAGCAAATTTCTGACACTAAACACATTGTTTGGCGAATGCTTCGGCATCTTTCCTCATGGTTGGCCAAAAATACCCCTGTCTCAAGATTCTCTTCTCCAAAGTCTTTTCCCCAGAATGGCTCCCGCATTCTCCTGAATGTACCTCTTAGAGTATTACTGGAACTTCTTCTTCCGAAACACATCTCGCCAGAGGAGAAATGAGAGTCTTTCTGTGTAAGACTCCTGCCACCAAGTAGTAATAAGCTGCCTTTCTCTTAAATCTCCTCCTATCTTTTATGGATGGATGGAATACCCCTTTTGATAAGTACAACTCGTAGGGATCCTTCCAAGAAGGGTGCTGATCAATCTGCATTTGTTCTCCTTCTTCTGTTGTAGGATGGAAAAGTTCAGAGGTCACTCCCCTTGATGGAAGACCGAACTTTGATAGCTCATCCGCCTCTTCATTATGTGTTCTTGGAATATGTTCGGTGATGAACGATTTGAACTTCCCAATTTCTCCTTTTTCCAGCAGCATATACTTTCTCAACATTGGCTCCCTTGTTTCAAAGTTTCCCAATACTTGTGAGGCCATTACAAGGGAATATATTTTAATATGCACATGTTCTATCCCCAATTCTAATGCAAGTCTTAGACTGGACAAGAGTGCATCATACTCTGCCTGATTGTTTGTGACCGGAAAAAAGAACAAGATGGCTTGCTCCAGTTTGATACCATTTGGGCTGATTAAGACAACTCCGGCTCCCACAGAGTTTCTACCTGAGGCCCCATCTATGTAGATAATCTAGGCCAGAGGAGATCCTTTCATCTGCTCGGGATTAATCTCTATTGTGTCAACCAGGAAATCTGCTAAAACTTGTGCCTTGATTGTTGTCCTAGGGATATAGGATATTTCATACTCACTTAGCTCTATGACCCATTTGGCTAATCTTCCTGAATGGTCTGGATTTTCCAATATGCTTCTCAGAGGATGATCTGAGACCACTTGAATTGGATGAGCTTGAAAGTAAAGACGGAGCCTTCGAGATGACATAACCAAAGCTAGAGCTAGCTTTTCTAGAATTGAATATCTAGTTTCCACATCCTTGAGAATGTGGATGACATAATAGATTGGGAATTGCTTCTTCTTCTCTTCCCGGATAAGGACAAAGCTTACTGCATCTGATCCAACCCCCAAATATAAGAACAATATTTCCCCTTCGCGAGGGCTTTGGAGCAGAGGGGTTGACGTTAGCTGTATTTTCAATTGTTCGAAAGCGTTGTTGCATTTTTCATTCCATTCAAATTTTGACCCTCCTCGGAGTGTTTTAAAGAATGGAGCGCTTTTATCTCCTGACTTGAAGATGAATCGGCACAGGCCTGCTAGCCTTCCTTCCAATAGCTGAACTTATTTCGGACTACGAGGAGGGGCCATATCAAGAATATCCTTCACTTTATCAGGATTCGGTGCAAGGCCATCCGGGGTGAGAAGATGTCTAAGGAACATTCCTTTATTTTCCCCAAATACGCATTTCAACGGATTCAATTTTAATTTGAACCTCTGTAGAGTAGCGAACATATCTATGAGGTATTTCAAGTGTATTGAAAGCGTTTTGCTTTTTAGGAGGAGATCATCGACATAGACTTTGAGATTCCTCCCATTTTGTTGTTTAGAAATTGTATCCATCATCCTTTGGTATGCAACACCCGCATTTTTAAGACCGGAAGGCATCACAAGGTAACAATAACACCCATCATTTGTAATGAAAGACGTATGTGGGATGTCTGGCTTATGCATTTTAATTTGGTGGCACGCAGAAAATGCATCTAGAAAGCTCATGAAATTATACCCAACAATGGAATCTACCAAAACATCTATCCGAGGCAAAGGGTAGAAATCTTTAGGGCATGATTTATGGAGCTTTGTAAAATCTACACACATACGCCACTTCTCTCCCAATTTTTTCACCATTACAACATTGGACATCCAGGTGGGGTATTGAATTTCAGAAATAAAATTGGCTTTAAGAAGCTTGGCAACTTCTTCAATAATTGGCACCGCCGGCTTAGTTGCCACCTCCCTTTTCTTTTGCTGGATTGGCTTGAAATCGGGGGAGACATTAAGATGGTGGCAAGCGACATCCGGATCTACTCCGGGCATATCTTCTGCCAACCAGGCGAAGACGTCCAAATTCTCGAAGAGACGGGAGATTAGTTGAACTTTTTCCTCTTCAGACAGCTCCACATTAACGATTAGTTTCTTCTCTTCCCCTTCAGCAATGGGGATCTCTGTGGTTACCTGGGCAGGTTCCAGGTGAGCCCCTTCCCTTTCTTTGTTTTCCTCAGCCACTTCCGGAAGCTTGGCCACTTCGAGGATTTCAACTGGAAACTCAGGAAGTGGAATGTCAGTGATCATTTTGACAGTTTTATGTAGCATTCCCGAGCTACTTTTGGATTACTCTGAATCCGGTACTGCCTTCCATCAACTGCAAACTTGAGAGCCAAGTGTAAAATAGATACCACCGCTCTATAAGCATTCAGAATAGGCCTTCCGAAGATGGCACAGTACCTGCTCAGGGCATCCACTACCGAAAAGTTGACCAACTTTGTTATTCCTCCGAGAGATACCAGAAGTTTTACGCAGTCTTCCACTCCCTTCTTCTCTCCTGAGAAGCCGTAAAGGGGCCCTTCAGTGGAAAGCAGAGGCCTCTTAAAATTAGGCCTTTCCTGAAGGATTTTGACGACTTTGTCCATGGTAACGTTAAGGTGTGGGGGGGGGGGGTGAATGATTCTTGTGAATCATCATATTGAATGGATAGAGCAACTGGAGGTGGTGGCGCAGTGTATTGTGGCGGATACAATGGCATTATTTGCGTAACTGCTATAGGTGGAGCGGATGCGGTGGCCAACGGCGGTTTCTGATCTTGAAATCGACGATGGCCAAATGATGGTTGTTTGTGCCTAAAATTTCTCCCCCTCTGAGCACGGGGTCCGAAATAAGGTCGAGGTGGATGGTGGTATGGTTGTTGATGATCCGAAGAGGAATTGGGCAGATCCTGGTCATTGAGCAGCTTTGCGACATAGCCTGGGTTACTTTTTTTCACCCCCGATAAACATATTCGACATGCTTATCATCTCCTGGTAAGTTTTCCTCTCTCTGATGTTGGCTTCGAATTTAGTGGCCCTTCTCTCAGGCCATGAATCAGAGCAACCCTATACAGTTCAGGATCCACATTCTGAATTTCCATGATCTCTTTTTGGAAACGGTCAACAAAATGAGCCCATGTCTCATCTTCATGTTGCCTTATTTCGAAGAGAGCCGCCGGGCAACTTTTTCTTTTCTTTGAGGTAGAGAATCGAAGCAGAAATTCCCTACGCATTTATGCGAAGCAACCAATGGATCGAGGGTGGAACCCATATGATGTAGGCCTTGGAAAATTGCACGTTCTAAGATCCCACGAAAAGCACGCACGCCTTGTTCCATGACTTTGTGGTGGCCGAATAATCTTGAATATTAGGATGGTGGAGAGAGAAAAGGTGGTGAATGAATAGAAGACCCCTTTTGAAGAGGGAAATGATGGCTTCTGGGTTTTGTGGAGGAGGGATGATGGTGGCGGCTTGAACAAAAGGAGAAGGAGGAGAGGTGGTGGTGGCAAGAGAAGAAGGTGGTCGAATACCACAAAGAGGAGGAAGAAGAAGTTCGGCCCAAAGACAAAGAGAGGAAGAAGAAGGAGAATTTTAGGCAAGGGGGGGGGTGGGGGGGGGGGGAAGAGAATTTCGGCCAAAGCCAAGAGGATGAAGGAGAAAGGAAAGAGAGAAGAAATCTTAGGCAAGAGGAGAGGAGGAATTTCGAAATTCCTAGAGAGGGAGAATAGAACACTTTAGGCAAGAGATCCAAGGGAGGGAGAGGGGAGAATATTAGGCAAGAGGAGATTTCACAATTAAGAGGAATTCAAATTTTATTCATTCATATCATGACTTATTCTATTACATAGGGGGCCTATTTATAGGCTTACAAAATTAAAACATACCAAAATAAACGATGACAACATACCAAAATAAACATACAAGGCTACATGCAGCCCAATATAATAAAATAAATACTAGACGCACCATACATGAAATATGGTTCACACAATAACATTAAAACATGACATGATAATATTTAATTAATAATCATAATTGAATAATGATAATTATAATTAAATATTATAGGGATAATATTTAATTAATAATTATTATTAATTAATTATATTTATGAATTAATATTAGACGCACCATACATGAAATATGGTTCACACAATAACATTAAAACATGACATGATAATATTTAATTAATAATCATAATTGAATAATGATAATTATAATTAAATATTATAGGGATAATATTTAATTAATAATAATTATTAATTAATTATATTTATTAATTAGATTATTATTGTGCCGCGAGCGGAGGTTGTAGCGGCGTTGGCGTTGCAGTTGCTGTCGTCGTCATGTTGAGGGTCATCATCTCCATCAATCCTCCCCCTCTCAAAATCACTCATCCCCGATGAGTGGCATAGGAGAGGAAAATAGACGAAGGTAGCATCCATCGGTAGTACGTCCGGCTTGAACCTCCAATGGATCGTGTGTCAATTAAGAAATTGAAACAACCTCACTTTGATACCAAATTGATGTAGGCCTTGGAAAATTGCACGTTCTAAGATCCCACGAAAAGCACGCACGCCTTGTTCCTTGACTTTGTGGTGGCCGAATAATCTTGAATATTAGGATGGTGGAGAGAGAAAAGGTGGTGAATGAATAGAAGACCCCTTTTGAAGAGGGAAATGATGGCTTCTGGGTTTTGTGGAGGAGGGATGATGGTGGCGGCTTGAATAAAAGGAGAAGGAGGAGAGGTGGTGGTGGCAAGAGAAGAAGGTGGTCGAATACCACAAAGAGGAGGAAGAAGAAGTTCGGCCCAAAGACAAAGAGAGGAAGAAGAAGGAGAATTTTAGGCAAGGGGGGAAGAGAATTTCGGCGAAAGCCAAGAGGATGAAGGAGAAAGGAAAGAGAGAAGAAATCTTAGGCAAGAGGAGAGGAGGAATTTCGAAATTCCTAGAGAGGGAGAATAGAACACTTTAGGCAAGAGAACCAAGGGAGGGAGAGGGGAGAATATTAGGCAAGAGGAGATTTCTCAATTAAGAGGAATTCAAATTTTATTCATTCATATCATGACTTATTCTATTACATGGGGGGCCTATTTATAGGCTTACAAAATTAAAACATACCAAAATAAACGACGATTGATCAACCTAAACTCAGTTAGGCGTATCCTTGAGAGTGGTGCGTTCATAATTTGGGAACCTCCACGGTCAAGCATTTCTTTTAAAGAGAATTAGAAGTTTTATTTCTTTATTTATTTATTTTTTCCAAGGTGATTCGAGGTTGAGTGCTAATCCTTCTTATCATAGTTTTAACAATTTATTTCTCTTTCTTGCAACCAACCAACCCAAGTTTCTTTCGATAAAATAATAGAGATTTTCCGAAGTAAGAGTACTCAACCGCCCCGAGTCTAATACAACCTTATTTTAACAACCTATAGTACATTCGATACGGTACACTTGCCGTTATCGTTTGCAAGCATAGTTTTGCGCATCAAGTTTTTGGTATCGTTGCCGGGGAAACGGTTGATATTTCGAAAACCGAAATATCTATTAATTTTATCTTTTTTTTTCTTTTTCTTAATTTTAAGGTGCAACTAAATTCCTGGAAAGGACACTTTGGGTTTGAATTCCCATCATAGCCTCTAGTACCTTGCAAACCCTTCACCGGGTAGATCTTGGGAAGTCCAAGACTAATTCTAATTCACTAATAATAATAAAAAAATAAAAATCTAAAAAAATATAATAAAATAAAAATAAATTTATTTATCTAAAATCTTATTTTCCCTTTTTCTTTTTCCGCTTCTTTTCTTTTCTTTTGGTTTATGACCCGAGGAAACTCTTCAATTGATTTTGAATTTGGTTTTGATCCGGAAATCGAGCGCACCTTGCGGCGACGTCTCCGATTTAGTGATCTACCAATAATTCGCGAAGAGTCAGTCGGAGAGACTAATGAAGATATAATGGGTGACCCCGACCATAATGAGGCTCCGCTACGGACTATGTCCTATTATGCGAGGCCAAATTGGGAGGGAACACAATCAAGTATTATTCGCCCGGCGGTGGCAAATAATAATTTTGAAATCAAAACGAGTATCATTCAAATGGTACAGCAAACCGTCATCTTTGACGGGTTACCAGATGAAGATCCAAATTTACATTTATTGAATTTTTTGGAAATTTGTGATACGTTTAAAATTAATGGCGTCACCGATGACGCCATTCGCTTGCGTTTATTTCCATTTTCTTTGCGGACTAAGGCCAAGCAATGGTTGGGATCTCTTCCTAGAGGTTCGATCACTACATGGGCCGAGATGACGGAGAAATTTTTAACTAAATATTTTCCTCCGGCGAAGTCCGCTAAATTACGTACGGACATTCTCTCGTTTATGCAAATAGACTCGGAGTCTCTCTATGACAAATGGGAGCGCTTCAAGGAATTATTGCGGAGATGTCCTCACCACGCCCTTCCTTTATGGCAACAAGTTCAAACATTCTACAATGGTTTGAATCTCCAAACGAGGCAGATGATTGATGCAGCAGCTGGGGGAACTCTAAATAACAAAACCCCAGATGCCGCTCAAGAGCTTTTTGAGGAGATGGCCATGAATTCTTATCAGTGGAATGCGCCACGGTCGCGTCCTAGCAAACCGACTGGACTCTTTGAAGTCGAGGCCACCCCGAATTTAGCATATCAAGTAGAATGGCTTACTAAGCAAATGGCGGAGATGTCTGCTTCCACCGTCATTAACGGGGCTAATAATTATAATAATAATAATTATTATTATAATAATAATTATAATCAAGAACAAGTTGATTATATGGGGAACTCCTATCGTCCTCCTTATAACCCAAATAATAATCTTCCTAATAGTTATAATCCGGGTTTAAGGAACCACCCAAATTTTTCATGGATCAACCCCAATAATGCTCAGCGCCCCCCACAAGTGAATCCTCCCGGATTCGCTCCACCACAACCACCAAAGGCCCCTTCACTTGAAGAGGTCTTCACCAAATATGTCGCTTCTACTGATGCCAATATCCGGAACCTTTCCGGATCCATTAAAAGCCTAGAAAATCAGATTGGACAACTCGCCAAGATGTTCTCCGAATGCCAGCAGGGAGCTTTACCGGGCAATTCTGAGCCCAATCCACGGGAGAGCGCCAACGCTATAACCCTCCGCAGCGGAAAGGAGGTAAAAAGTTCAAATTTGGCCGAGCCTAAGGTAAACGTTTCAACTCCAACTCCACATTTAAACTCTTCTGATTTAGCTCCGCGCATTATTCAAAAGCCTTCTATTTCGTATCCTTCTAAATTACAAAATGAGCGCAACGAGGAGCAGTATAAAAAATTTATAAATATTTTAAAACAAATACAAATTAATGTACCATTTTGCGAGGCACTCTCTCAAATGCCTAAATACGCGAAATATCTCAAGGATTTATTATCAAATAAAAAGAAACTTGAAGATATTTCGCGTATTTCTCTTAATGCAGAATGTTCAGCGATAGTTCTTAATAAATTACCGGAAAAATTAAATGATCCGGGACGGTTTTCCATCCCGTGTTTGTTCGAAAATTTACTAATTAAAAACGCCTTGGCCGATCTAGGGGCGAGCATAAATCTTATGTCGTTCTCCTTATTTAAGAAGTTTGGTTTGGGCACCCCAAGCCCAACCAATATAAGCATCAAACTAGCGGATCGGTCCTTATAGTATCCAATCGGGATCATTGAGGATGTGCTTGTGAAGGTTGACAAGTTTATCTTTCCGGTAGACTTTGTCATCCTCGATATCGAAGAGGACGCTGAAGTACCACTCATACTTGGCCGGCCCTTCCTAGCCACCGCTCAGGCTATAATTGACATAAGTAACGGAAACCTTCTCCTACGAGTTGGGGAGGAAGAAGTTATTTTTAATATAAATCAATCGATGAGAAATGCGTTTCCAAACGACGACTCTTGTTTTACCCTAGAAACAAATTTTGAAGAGGAAATAACGTCGTTTTCTGAAATAATTTCGCCTTTATTTGAAAATCTGGAAATTGCAAATTTATTTTTAGAAGAAAAAACTCGGCCAACCAAATTTGAAGAAGTAAACTTAAATATTTCTAAAATAAAAACATCTTACGAGGAGCCACCGAGTTTAGAACTAAAACAATTGCCGGAACATTTAAAATACATATTTTTAGAAAAAAATTCAAAACTGCCCGTAATAATATCTTCCGCACTTAACGATTCGGAAACTTCCGAATTAATTAAAATTTTAAATAATCACCGCCATGCAATTGCATGACAAATTTCGGATATAAAGGGGATTAGCCCCTCGTTTTGCACGCACAAAATAAGTTTAGAAAATAATTCTCGCGGCGCTATTCAGCCCCAACGTCGCCTTAACCCAAACATGAAGGATGTCGTTAAGGCCGAAATTATCAAATTATTAGACGCAGAAATTATTTATCCAATTTCTGATAGCACTTGGGTTAGCCCAGTGCAAGTCGTGCCTAAAAAGGGAGGAATAACGGTAATCACCAATGAAAATAATGAGTTGATTCCGACCCGTACTGTTACGGGTTGGCGTGTATGCATCGATTACAGAAAATTAAATGATGCTACCCGCAAGGATCACTTTCCGTTACCATTTATTGACAAAATTTTAGAACGCTTATCCGGTCATTCGCACTATTGTTTTCTCGATGGTCTTTTGGGATATTTTCAAATCCCAATTGCCCCCGAAGATCAAGAGAAAACTACCTTCACTTGTCCGTTCGGCACCTTCGCATATCGAAGAATGCTGTTTGGACTTTGCAACGCGCCGGCTACATTCCAAAGATGTATGTTGGCAATTTTTAATGAACTTATCGAAGACGTCATGGAAGTATTCATGGATGATTTTTCTGTTTTTGGCGATTCTTTCACTAATTGTCTAAATAATCTTGATCGTGTTCTTCAACGTTGCGAAGACACGAATTTGGCACTCAACTGGGAGAACTGCCACTTTATGGTCCAAGAGGGATTAGTCCTTGGGCATAAAATTTCTAATAAGGGGATCGAGGTCGATCGGGCCAAGATCGAGGTCATAGAAAAACTTCCCCCTCCTACCAATATAAAATCTATTATAAGTTTTCTAGGACATGCGGGTTTTTATAGACGGTTTATAAAAGATTTCTCAAAAATTTCGAAACCGCTAACTCATCTTTTGGAAAAAGAATCCGCGTTTAATTTTGATGACGAGTGTTTGAAAGCGTTTAACAAAATCAAAAATGAACTAATAAATTCCCCTATTTTAATCGCGCCAAATTGGTCTCTTCCGTTTGAAATCATGTGCGATGCGAGCGATTTTGCTGTAGGTGCAGTTTTAGGCCAACGGGTGAATAAACATTTTCACCCAATCTATTACGCAAGCAAAACGCTAACATCCGCACAAGCAAATTACACAACAACGGAGAAAGAATTTTTGGCAATAATTTTTGCGTTTGACAAATTTCGATCATATTTAACGCTTTCAAAAGTTATTGTTTTTACAGATCACTCCGCTCTCCGGTATTTACTACAAAAAGGAGATGCAAAGCCTCGACTGCTAAGGTGGATCCTCCTACTACAAGAATTCGATTTGGAGATCCAAGACAAAAGGGGAGCGGAGAATGTTGCGGCCGACCACCTCTCACGGTTGGAGAATCCGGCTGCAGAAGCACTAGTGGAAGCCGAAATTGACGACAAATTCCCCGAAGAGCGCCTCCTTGCCATCAAAAAGGTAAAGACTTCTTCCACCCCTTGGTACGCAGATTTGGCCAACTATTTAGTGGCCCGGGTCCTACCAAAAGATTTTTCAAGTCAACAAAAGAAGAAATTCTTTTCAGATTTGAAAAATTATTTTTGGGAAGACCCCTTTTTATTTCGTGTCTGTGCGGACCAAGTGGTAAGAAGGTGTATTTCGGGCGAGGAAGGCGCCCAAATTCTGCGGCACTGCCACGAAGGGCCAACCGGTGGCCATTACCAAGCGAACCGGACCGCAAGAAAGGCGCTAGAGTCGGGCTTCTATTGGCCCACCTTATTTAAAGATGCTCATAATTTCGTTAGTAATTGTGATCGGTGCCAACGGTCAGGTAACATTTCTAACCGGGACGAAATGCCCCAAAATATTTTTTTAGAATGCGAAACTTTTTGATCTTTGGGGAATAGATTTCGTAAGCCCTTTACCCTCCTCTTTTAATAATAAATATATCCTTGTTGCGGTCGATTACGTGTCAAGGTGGGCGGAAGCACAAGCTTTTCCCACTAACGATGCGAGAGTCGTCGTAAATTTTTAAAAAAAATTATTTTCACGATTTGGCACACCCCGAGCACTAATTAGTGATCGGGGCACACATTTTTGTAACAACCAACTTGCTAAAATTTTAGCAAAGTATGGAGTTACCCACAAGCTATCTACCGCCTACCACCCACAAGCAAATGGCCAAGTGGAGGTGGTGAACTGTGAACTTAAAAGAATTTTAGAAAAAACTATGTCCGTTAATAGGAAGGATTGGTCGCTAAAATTAGACGACGCTCTATGGGCATATCGGCCAGCGTATAAAACCGCCATCGGATGTACACCGTACCGATTAGTCTATGGAAAAGCTTGTCATCTACAGGTGGAATTAGAACATCGCGCCTTTTGGGCGCTAAAATTTTTAAATTTGGATTTAAACTTAGCCTCCGAGCACAGAAAACTACAATTAAATGAATTAGACGAGTGGCGCGCAAACGCTTACGAAAATAATAAGATTTATAAGGAGCGCACAAAATTTTATCATGATAAAAAAATCAAAAATCCAAAAACTTTTTCACCAGGAGACTTAGTCCTATTATTTAATTCAAGACTTAGGCTTTTTCCGGGTAAATTAAAATCATGATGGTCCGGTCCCTTCATAGTTAAAGAAGTTTGGCCATACGGAACGGTGCTAATAGAGCACCCGGAAAAAGGCTCTTTCAAAGTCAACAGACAACGCTTAAAATTATATCACCCGGGCGACCCAGCGCCCGGAAACATCGAAACCATTCACTTCCAAAATCTTTAAAATTACCACTTAGTCAAGCTACGCGACGGTAAACAAAGAGCTCTTGGGAGGCAACCCAATGTTAACCTCTTTATTTTTGTCTTTCTTTTCTTGTTTGTTTTTTCTAATTTAACTCTGCATGTGCTCGACTGGCAACCTCGACTACCATTCAGGGAAGCCCTCTTTACACTTTAGTAATTTCTCTTGATTTTTCTTTATTGACATTTTTTTTGTTTTATCTTTCATACTTAGTTTTAAACATTGGGGACAATCTTTAATTTTAAGTATGGGGGTGTAGCATAGCTTTCTTTGTAGTTTTACTTGAAAAATAAAAACAAAAAAAATAATAAAAAAAATGCAATTAAATTTCTTGGAAAGGACGCCTTGGGCTTGAATTCCCATCATAGCCTCTAGTACCTTGCAAACCCTTCACCGGGCAGATCTTGGGAAGTCCAAGAACAAAAAAAAATCTATTAGAAAATGTTCTTTTTATTCATCAAAACTCCCACTTGCTAAATTGTAAGTTCTAAGTAGACTGTTTTTCATATGGACTAAAAATAATTTTGAGCTAGAATAGTTTGTGAAACTTTTGAGTAAAATTGTTGACTCATGTAGTGCTCCTAGTCATATGCTTGTCTTTGAGTAGTTTTGGTGTAAAATTAAATTCTTGGCATAGATCTAAAATTATGTTTTATTAAATTGCATAGTAATAATATATTTTACTTTTAAATTCGAATCCGGTCTTATCCAAAAGTAGTTTAGGTGAGTGTATAGAAGATTGTTAGAAAGCTATTACTCGAATTGAACAAAAGGGTGTCCTTTCTCGATATCTAGAACTTGCCCCAAGCTATTTTCGAAACATGTGCGCTTTAGGCAAATTAACTTTACGGAAATGATTTAGGCCTTTCTTTGGATAGTTTGTGCATTTGCACCCAACCTAGATTTACCACCATTGTTCACACAAATTTGAGCCTTACACCTTTATTTGATCCACCCTCATCATTTCGGCACCAAAGCTAAAAAGCCCAAAACCAAATGAACACTTTGAAATTTTGAGCTAAATTTAAAAAAAATATTTGGGTACGATTCTATGAAAAAATTATGGGCATCAATTCAAAAAAATGTTTAAATCTCAAAAAGCAATAATCTCATAATGATATGCGGCCTAGGTATGTACATGCATACTTGGAATGATCCCAATTATGAAGATTCATGATTTAAATAAAAGAGTATGAGAGTGTTTCCCCTTTGAAAAAATGCGAGTATGGGAGTAAAGCTTCATTATTTTGTGGTGGCAATCATTTCCTTTTAGCTCAAAAATTTTGTTTAAGTGGAATGCGCCTTCATGTTTATCATTGTTACCTCACCCTTAAACCCAAGCCTTAAAATGTACCCTATTTAAGTCCTAAAGATCCATAGAGTCGATTTAGTTCGAAGTGTAGTGGAGAAAGTGCAAACGGGCAAGCCTATGGCCGTCAACATTGATGGATTTCTTTGGAGGCCACCCCGAACGTCTACATCTAGTAATTTAAATCTCAGCAATCACGCTATTTTCTCCCTTCACATAACTTTTTGATTGACCGTCGACTCATTTTTAAAGTAATGATAAATAATTATAACGCATTTTTGAAGTATTTCATAAATTAGCATTTATGCCAAGAACATCTTTTTACTAAAATATCTACACATGCCAGCATAATAATTCGCATTTTACTCTCTAGTCTTCATAATTCTATCTTGCATTAATTTTTCTTACCCTTGTGAAAAATGGATTGGGGACGAGCAATGAGCAAGTATGGGGGTATTTGATGAGTAATTTATTTACTCATCTTTTAGTTTAGGTTTATTATGTTTTTCATATAAAATTATGTTATCTTTTAGGAATTTTATCATATAAATCCTTCCATTGTTATTTCATAAGCTAACTTAAGTTTATTTTGTGTTTTCAGGTTTTCTGGGCTGTTTCGAGCAAAAAGTTAAAATTACACACCCCAAGTCACGGGCGTGACCATGGGCGTGTAACCTACGAAATACTCCAGACCTGCTTCTGCCACTCCAGGGACGCTCCGTGAAGTTTTCGCCAAGTACACGCCCCAGGTCACGGGCGTGACCAAGGGCGTGACCCAATGTCACGGCCACGACCCGCCACAAGCATCCGGAGCACGCCGCCATGTCAATTAAAATTACACGCCCTCGGTCACGGGCGTGACCAAGGGCGTGACATCCAGCACACAAGCGTGACTTTTCCCGCGCCAATTTCCCGCCGAAGCTTCCCGCCAGCAGCACTTAATTGAGATTACACGCCCTAGGTCACGGGCGTGACCTAGGGCGTGACACGTCCGTAACGCCTGCATTGAAGCCAGACGGCGCCTTCCCGCACCGAGCCGATCGCGCCCCTTACACGCCCTTGGTCACGGGCGTGACCAAGGGCGTGTAACACCAAAAATTCAGCTATTTAAAGGGAGCTTTTCCAGATGTTTGGGGACAAATTTTGGGAGTTCTAAGTTTATTTTCTTGCAGTGTTTTTGTCATTCTTAAGCTTGTAATCTCCCTTCTTAGCTTGCACTTTCATTTCAGGTTTGTAACTTCTTGTTTCCTAGTTGTAATTTCTTTTCAATTAATAAAATAGTACTTTTTCTCTTATTCCACTCTCAATCTTCATTATGCACTTCTTGTATTTCATCAATTCCTCCATCTCCATGAGTAGCTAAATTTCATTAGTACTCGGCCGAGATGATCCAAGGAAAATATAATTCATAATTCAGTTTAGAACTTCTTTTTCTCTTATTTAGATCGCTTAAGATTTATCCTTGAATTTATATTGATTGAGATTATATTATCGATATATAATCTCATTCTTGTTTTTGTAGTCTAATAATCGAGAGGTTTTGAGTTCGAATCGATCATTTCAAGGATAAAGAAATTTGAATGCACTCCTCGAGAGAGGACGACATAAATCTCCCGGATTGGAGTTATATCCAATAGAGGGGTTCACTTCGATAAAGCGAGTTTTAGGGGTTTCGATTCTAGAACGAGAGTTCGATTGATCAACCTAAACTCAGTTAGGCGTATCCTTGAGAGAGGTGCGTTCATAATTCGGGAACCTCCACGGTCAAGCATTTCTTTTAAAGAGAATTAGAAGTTTTATTTCTTTCTTTATTTATTTTTTCCAAGGTGATTCGAGGTTGAGTGCTAATCCTTCTTATCATAGTTTTAACAATTTATTTCTCTTTCTTGCAACCAACCAACCCAAGTTTCTTTCGATAAAATAATAGAGATTTTCCGAAGTAAGAGTACTCAACCGCCCTGAGTCTAATACGACCTTGTTTTAACAATCTATACCACATTCGATACGGTACACTTGCCGTTATCGTTTGCACGCGTAGTTTTGTGCATCAACACCCTAGGGGCGATGCCCTAGCTAAAAAAAATCAGGAAACAAACAAAGCACAACACAAACTAGTTCAACAAAAACAAAGCTAACTAAGGAGGCACGTCATCAGGAAAGCTGCAATGAAATGATCACGATGGTGATTCCGAAGCCGAATGCGAAGGAGGAGGAGGAGTAGGAGTACGCTGCCGCCTCGATCCAGAAACAGAAGCTCGGGCAGGGACAACCGGAGGCACGACTCCCAGATGCGCACCAATCCGCGATGAAAGCTCGTACTGCATGGCCATAGTATCTTCCATGCGTAAGAACCTCTCGTAAAACTCTGGATAGTGCTGCTCTATGTTGGGCCGCGGGGCTTGCCATTGAGCATCCGGGTATGCAGAGGGCTGCTCACTCGTCCCTGCAGTAGTACTAGTTCCGGCAGTGCCAGTATGATCGCGTCGCTCCTCACGTTCAGGTCCGGCTCCGCAGAGTTCGAAACGCCAATTGTGGCATACCTTCACTCTTTTGACAAGTTTAAAGGCTGTCATCATGGCAACTATGATGTTGGAACCCTCGGAGATTTGTGTCATAGGGGGAAGTGTATCCCAAATCCCAAGCCCTTTGGCAATCCTGGTGATATACTGCGAACCTTCCTGAATAAGTCGTGCTGTGTTCCCCGACAAACGCGCCAAAAACTTGATGGCGCAAATCTTGCACACCGCTATAGGCGGTAGCTCGACTGCGACACGAAATGGCAGTGTACCGATCATTCAAGTAATATAAAACGAGGAGTAATCCCCGAGTATCGAATCTCGAGGGAACACAGTAAGGTGGAGCGATCTATCGAGGAAGGACTTGAGATCGAAGTCCTTTAAGGCGGATGGATTGCGGAAACCGGGGGGGGGGGGGGGGGGGTTGATTTGGTTTGTGGAAAATAAAGTGAAAAATCTATCACTACTCCTATGCGATGTCGCTATGTTGCAAAGCTTCGCTTGGCGGAATGGAATCTACGTAGGCCTTGAGCGTGCTACTTCGTAAGGGTGGATGGACGAGTAGGCAAATGGAATGAGGGTCGTAAGCACCTCTTCGACACGCACGCCACTAGCAATTGCTAGTGCGGCAACGAACGCGACGGCGGGATGGATGATGGAATGGGGCGCACCTCATGCAACATAAACATAAAATGACATCACATAGACATGAAATTAAGAAATATAAGAAAGTTTATGCACTCTACTTCATCATAATAGTGAGATCTAAACATATACACAACAATAAGAGAAGTACAAGGCAAGAAATTGACCGAATCCGAAGTCTTGTTGAAGATTCACGGTTGAAATCGCTGGGTTGTCAACCCGCGTACAAGCTCGGTCAGCAACTGCGTCCGGGGTAGAGAGAGCTGTCACTACTCTCCAATGGACCCGTCTTCTTCGTCTCACGATCCGGAGGAGGTTGCAAGCTTCCTATTGCTTGAAGGTGATGGAATATAGATCTCTCTTGAAGCCCTAGGATGAAGGAGGAGGCCAAAGGGACGAAACCCTGGTGGAAAAGGCGAAATCGCGCTGCTGTACGGCGCGTACGGATCTCTCCCGGTTTAGGTCGAAACTGCAGCTTTTATAGAAAATCGTCAGAAAATTGGTCGCGCACAGTCGAACGCACGACCGTGCGTCGACCGTGCGATACTTAAGCTCAGCAGGCGTGCAGGGGAAGAAGACCTTCTGCCCGTGCGATTTGTTCATGCACGACCAACGCCGCCCGTGCGCTAAGACGCACGGGTAAACTCCGATGCTCTGAAATCAGCAAGACACAGGTCCACCGTGCGTTTTGTTCACGCACGGGCGAATCCGCCCGTGCGTCAAAACGCATGATTAAACTCTGATGCTCCATTTTCCTGCCGAGACACAAACGCACGACCGCACAGACAGTGTGTCAAGGAAAACGCACGACCGTGCGATATGCACAGAAATTACATTGGGGAAAATGGGGCGATCAGGTCACCTGCATACATGACAACCAAGCTGAGAATCCACGTCCAGCAGCACAGGGATACAGAAAATACCATGGGGAGCACGAAGTGCTTACCCCCAACAACAAAGTGCGCAATTGCACACAAAAACAGGCACAACTATATACTTCTAACAAAAGCATAACTAAAGGAAATATGAACGAAACTGAAGCACAAAAGCAGAAAAAACTAGCCTAAATGAGTCCAAAAACTTGATGGCGCAAATCTCGCACACCGCTATAGGCGGTAGCTCGATTGCGACACGAAACGGCAGTGTACCGATCGTTCAAGTAATATAAAACGAGGAGTAATCCCCGAGTATCGAATCTCGAGGGAACACAGTAAGGTGGAGCTATCTATCGAGGAAGGACTTGAGATCGAAGTCCTTTAAGGTGGATGGATTTCGGAAACGGGGGGGGGGGGGGGGGGGGTTGATTTGCTTTGTGGAAAATAAAGTGAAAAATCTATCACTACTCCTATGTGATGCCGCTATGCAAAGCTTCACTTGGCGGAATGGAATCTACGTAGGCCTTGAGCGCGCTACTTCGTAAGGGCGGATGGACGAGTAGGCAAATGGAATGAGGGTTGTAAGCACCTCTTCGACACGCACGCCACTAGCAATTGCTAGTGCGACAACGAACGCGACGGCGGGATGGATGATGGAATGGGGCGCACCTCAAGCAACATAAACATAAAATGACATCACATAGACATGAAATCAAGAAATATAAACAAGTTTATGCACTCTACTTCATCATAGTAGTGAGATCTACACATATACACAATAATAAGAGAAGTACAAGGCAAGAAATCGACTGAATCTGAAGTCTTGTTGAAGATTCACGGTTGAAATCACTGGGTTGTCAACCCGCGTCCAAGCTCGGTCAGCAACTGCGTCCGGGGTAGAGAGAGCTGTCACTACTCTCCAATGGACCAGTCTTCTTCGTCTCACGATCCGGAGGAGGTTGCAAGCTTCCTCTTGCTTGAAGGTGATGGCATATAGATCTCTCTTGAAGCCCTAGGATGAAGGAGGAGGCCAAAGGGACGAAACCCTGGTGGAAAAGGCGGAATCGCGCTGCTGTACGGCGCGTACGGATCTCTCCCGGTTTAGGTCGAAACTGCAGCTTTTATAGAAAATCGTCAGAAAATTGGTCGCGCACGGTCGAACGCACGACCGTGCGTCGACCGTGCGATACTTAAGCTCACCAGGCGTGCAGGGGAAGAAGGCCAGCGCCCGTGCGTTTTGCTCATGCACGACCAACACCGCCCGTGCGTCCAAGACGCACGGGTAAACTCCGACGCTCTGTTTTTTGCCCAGACACAAACGTACGATCGCCACCGACCGTGCGTCAAGGAAACGCACGACCGTGCGATATGCACGGAAATGACTTCTGGGGAAAACGGGACGATCAGGTCACCTGAATACAAGAACAACGGCTGGGAATACACGTCCAGCAGCACAGAGATACAGAAAACACAATGGGGAGCACGAAGTGCTTACCCCCAACAACAAAGTGCGCAATTGCACACAAAAACAGGCAAAACAATATACCTCTAATAAAAGCACGAATAAAGGAAATATGAACGAAACTGAAGCACAAAAGCAGAAAAAACTAGCCTAAATGAGTCCGAAAATATGTATATAATAGAGACTCATCGCAAAAAATCTTGATGGCGCAAATCTCGCACACCACTATAGGCGGTAGCTCGACTGCGACACGAAACGGCAGTGTACCGATCGTTCAAGTAATATAAAATGAGGAGTAATCCCCGAGTATCGAATCTCGAGGGAACACAGTAAGGTGGAGCTATCTATCGAGGAAGGACTTGAGATCGAAGTCCTTTAAGGCGGATGGATTGCGGAAACATGGGGGGGGGGGGGGGGTTTATTTGGTTTGTGGAAAATAAAGTGAAAAATCTATCACTACTCCTATGCGATGTAACTATGCAAAGCTTCGCTTGGCGGAATGGAATCTACGTAGGCCTTGAGCACGCTACTTCGTAAGGGCGGATGGATGAGTAGGCAAATGGAATGAGGGTCGTAAGTATCTCTTCGACACGCACGCCACTAGCAATTGCTAGTGCGGCAACGAACGCGACGGCGGGATGGATGATGGAATGGGGCGCACCTCAAGCAACATAAACATAAAATGACATCACATAGACATGAAATCAAGAAATATAAACAAGTTTATGCACTCTACTTCATCATAATAGTGAGATCTACACATATACACAACAATAAGAGAAGTATAAGAAAAGAAATCGAACGAATCCAAAGTCTTGTTGAAGATTCACGGTTGAAATCGTTGGGTTGTCAACCCGCGTCCAAGCTCGGCCAGCAACTGCGTCCGGGGTAGAGAGAGCTGTCACTACTCTCCAATGGACCCATCTTCTTCGTCTCACGATCCGGAGGAGGTTGCAAGCTTCCTCTTGCTTGAAGGTGATGGCATATAGATCTCTCTTGAAGCCCTAGGATGAAGGAGGAGGCCAAAGGGAAGAAACCCTGGTGGAAAAGGCGGAATCGCGCTCCTGTACGGTGCGTACGGATCTCTCCCGGTTTAGGTCGAAACTGCAGCTTTTATAGAAAATCGTCAGAAAATTGGTCGCGCACGGTCGAACGCACGACCATGCGTCGACCGTGCGATTCTTAAGCTCAGCAGGCGTGCAGGGGAAGAAGGCCAGCGCCCGTGCATTTTGCTCATGCACGACAAGCACCGCCCGTGCGTCCAAGACGCACGGGTAAACTCCGATGCTCCGTTTTCTGCCCAGACACAAACGCATGATCGCCACCGACCGTGCGTCAAGGAAACGCACGACCGCGCGATATGCACAGAAATGACTTCTGGGGAAAACGGGACAATCAGGTCACCTGCATACAAGATCAACGGCTAGGAATACACGTCCAGCAGCACAGAGATATAGAAAATACAATGGGGAGCACGAAGTGCTTACCCCCAACAACAAAGTGCGGAATTGCATACAAAAACAGGCACAACTATATACCTCTAATAAAAGCACGAAAAAAGGAAATATGAACGAAACTGAAGCACAAAAGAAGAAAAAACTAGCCTAAATGAGTCCGAAAATATGTATATAATAGGGACTCATCACACCCCCAGACTTACCTGTTTGCGCGTCCTGAGAAAATAATTCCTACGCAAGCGGGAATATGAAATAGCTAACTAAAAATTACAAAATGGAATACCATGCGAAGTCGCATGCTCATGTTCGTATAAGAAAACCAGAGAAGATTTCTAATTATACACAGAGTTTATGAATTTTAAAAACATAAATTATTGTTATTTCTACTCAAAATGAGAATCACAGTGAATCATCCGGTCACGCATATGGAGAAAGTAAACTGAACGCTGAGGCGAGCATTGCAATAGATCGTGGTGCCGGAAAAACTCCACCGAAATCCATCGGTGTCGGTGACCATAGGCTTGCCCGGTTGCATTCTCTCCACGACACTAGATTGGCTCAAGGCGTGAGTCAGTAGGACTTGTAGGTTTTGAATGGGGCTTGGGTTAGGGTGAGATAAACAAAGGTAAACCTGGAGGCTAAGCACACCCAACCCAAAATGAGCTTTAAGAAAAGCTACCCGCACGACTATAATAAACAAGTGCACCACACCCCCAGACTTGGACTTTTACAACATAGGTGTGTGCACCACCCACTCCCAATACCAAAACTTTCAAAATTTTCAATTTAACTTTTTCATAACAATCCCCTTTTTTTCTTTTCTTTTTTTTTTCTTTTTCTTCTTCAATCTTCTTTTTCTTTCTTTTCTTTTTCAGCAAAATTTTCAATGAATACACCCACAAATTCTACTCTAACAATTACCACATCAACACCCCCCAAAATGTAAATACAACTATAACTAAAGATCAGATTGGGGTGTGCGACTAGGTTAGGCTTTTTAAGCTTTTGATGAGATAAAAGTGGAGCTGAATCAAGAGGAAGGGGTAGGCACAAAAGGGCTAGCAAGGGTAGATGATAGGCATGAAATGAAAAGCTCAACCGGGCCAACATAATGGCCTACGTCATTCTCACGCACTAGAACTATCCTATGCCAATGCTTCGAGAATCGCTTGGGGCAAGTTCTAGCCACCGAGAAAGATTTTCCTTTCTCCCGACTCAAGCAATACGAGTCTAGCGATCGTTTACACACATCCCTATGCTACTGTTTGATTCACAACGGGTTCGTCATTCAAGTATATTAAACAATATTTATACTAATAAGAATGCATAAAACTAATAGTATAAAAAGAAATCTAATCTACATGAATTACTATACTTGCATGAGTACTTGACTAGAAACACCGGAGCCGACATTTTATTCCACTACATAATTTAAAAGCTAGCATAAACATTTTCTCATATGCAAAAAGGAATGAGTCATACTCGTGACGCGCTAAAGGTAAAGTACACGCTCAAGTGGGTGCTAAGTGTGCAGACAAAATGAACAAAAATGATTCTTAGATAAAGAAGCTTCTAGCATGCTAAATAACTGTGCACGTGAGTGGGTACACAAACAGGTCTTCCCCAAACTTAAACTATGTATTAAGATATTCTAAAACAAAGTTTTAGGGGATGAGGGTACCCAATGCTCAGCAAGTAAGCATTCCGGAAGCCTGTAGTGAAGTTCTACGAAGAATCACGACCACCGCCTTCACAAATAGAAAATACCTGCAAAGAGTGGTCTCCGCACACGAAAACTAAAATAGCACAAAATAAGCTAGTTTTTGCAGGGGATAAATTAAAAGACAAGAAAAATTAAGATAACTACTGGGGTTATTGTCATCCCAGCACGACTTATTCAGGAAGGTGAGGGTCTTAGCTAATGGGAGTATGGAAAGAGAAGTGGATAGGCAGCTGTTCTAATTCCCGTGTCGGTAACGGGTACCGATACGGCGATAAAACAGTTATTCCCCTACCTAAATAAAGATACCTGCTGAACATAGGTAGCGGGAATAGGAAGTAAGAAGAGTAGGAGGCCTGGTCCTCACTCATCTCATCACAAAATAAATCCTTGCCTAGCAAGGTGTCATCTCCAGGGAGGTGGCAGGAGAAAGAGATCAATGATGGAGCTTCCTCATTGGAGGAGGGATCAACCTCCTCGCACATAAGGATGCTATCATCATTGACCTGAGCTGGAAGCTCCATGTCCTCCTGATGTACCAGTGGAGACTCAACCTGCACAGGCTCAGATATAGCAGAAGGGGGGTCAAGAAATAAAAGATAAGAAGAACATAAATAAAAAATGAGCGGGGGAGTGGTCCCGGACTCACTCCCAATAGGTTGGGAAAGTAAAATAATAAATGGGTATTGTCATCAATGCCACAAGATTCGGCGGGATCGTCAGTGGCCAAGCTAAGGATTTGGACTTCCTCCACCGGTGCTGAGGAAAGCTCCTCTTCACCTAGAAGGTTGTCCTCCTCCATAGGAGCAGGCACACTTAGATCGATGGCCTCATCCTGCGACACATCCTCGACAATGTCATCTAAAATAAATGTACTAGAATGCACAATAGGAGGGGGAAGGGTGCTTGGATAATAGTCCAGCACTGGTTCCTAACAAAGAATCAAATCTATGCTAGGAGATGGGTGTATAGGGGAGATGGGCTCAGCCATGTCAGTGCCCAGATCAGCCACACATTTGGTGTCCGTGTCCACATCATACCCTTCATAAGATGAAGGTGATATGGCCACATAACCAGATGTCGAAGGTGTGCCGCCAGAGGTTGGAGTCGGGATGATCCGGATATCCGGCTCGTCATCCTCGTCCAATTGGCGAAGATACTCGGCACAATCCTTCAGGGCATGATCCATGCTCTGACAAAACAAGCACTGCCTAATGGGTTTCTTTGGCACAGCGTGTGCTGATGCCGAAAAGAAGATTGACGGTAAAGGCGTGGCAGAATAGCCATAAGACTTTCGCGCACCATATGGAGTACCAGACGAAGTCGGAGCTCCATATGCTGGGATGGTAGTGCTAGGGCTACTATCTCCCTTTGGACATCTATCGCTAGCGTGAGAGATATCTCCACAAAAATGGCAACGAATATTAAATGCTGACCACATTTTGTGAAGATAAAATGATTCAAAATGCAGAAAACTATTGTGCAGAATAATACACCCAACAAAAATTTACTTAACAACCTATTATAAACAGTAAAACAGAATAAGAAGAAATAAAACAAAAATGCGATAAACAAATGGAAAGGGCTTTAATCTCAGATTCTCCCTCTCCAGAAAACTCACACGTCTGTGTTCCCCGGCAACGGCGCCAAAAACTTGATGCGCTATTTCGGCACTGCTAATTAGCAGGCACGAAATGTGATACGACGGTAGTGCACCGGTCGTTGTCAAGTAATAAAATAGGGAGGAACTCCCCGAATATCGATCTCTCAAAGACCGCAAGTTAGGTAGTACGATTTGCTCTAGCAGGAAATCAGTTCAAAGGATAAAATAGTAACGACTGGGGTTTTGATTGGGTTTCCTATGCTATTGCAAAATGAAGAAAGATGCGGGTCTAAACTCCGCTTCGCACGGCGAGATGGGTGCAACGGCCGCGATGCCGTGCTTCGGAAGGCGCATGGGCGGAAAATCACTATGACGGTTGAGGGTCGCACACACCTCTTCTCAAAACATCACCGCTAGCTTTTGCTAGCGGCTTCAACCACAACGTAACACAGAAAATAGCAAGAAACAAAGGGGCTATTCATGCCACCACAATAACATTGCATATGAAAACAAGCAGTAATCCATAAGATCTACTTAACACGCATTCATAAAGCAACTGCAAACGTGTTCAAGCAACAAAGGTTAGAGAGGACCACAACGAAGAAATCACGTCTTGGGTTCACGGCCGGAATGAGAGGTTGTCGGGCTCTCTCCGGACTCGGCCCTCAGATGGTGAGCTTGGCTCGAAGGAGGCTGTCACTGCTCCTACGATCTTCAGCGCTTCCTTGGTCTCCTTGGTGAGGAATGCTTGACCTAATGGTGGATGAAGCTTCCTAGTGCTCCTCGATGGAAGGATGGAGGTGGAAAGTCACCGGAAATGGCCTTGATGGTGGAGGAGATGAAGGAGAAGCCTTCACCCCTCAAGAGCAGCGGGAAGGAAGAGTTTTCCCGCCCTCAGAATCGCTCCTGCTCGTCCCCTGGTCGTCCTCCTCTCGTCCTCGATTCCTGCAGCTTTTATAGGAAACATGCTGAAAATTGGTCACGCACGGTCGAACGCACGATCGTGCACAGACCGTGCAATATTAACGGAAGAAATAAGGCTTGCCGAATACGCTGCACCGCCCGTGCGATTTGTTCACGCACTACCAACGCCGCCCGTGCGTTCAAACGCACGGGTAAAATCCGACGCTCTGAGATCTTAAAGATACAGGTCGACCGTGCGTTTTACTCACGCACGGGAGAATTCGCCCGTGCGTTAAAACGCATGAGTAAACCCCGATGCTCCATTTTCTTCCCAGACACAAATACACGACCGCGCAGACCGTGCGTCAAGGAAATTCACGACCGTGCGATATGCACAGAAATTACATTTGGGGGAAAACGGGACGATCAGGTCACCTGCAAACAAGATATATTAGCTGGGAATACACATCCAGCACAGAAATACATAAAAGAAGGGAAGGGGAGCACAATGTGCTTACCCCCAACAACAAGGAATGCAATTGCACACCAAAATGGGCTTAATGGTGCACCTAGCATGGAATAGTATATGTAAATGAAAATGTGACTAAGATGTGGTGCAAACACTAGAATAACAGCCCAAATGAGTCCAAGAATATATATATATAAATGGGACTCATCAGTTTTCTCCTTCATTCTTAATGAACAACATATCATATATGTGCAGAGGAAATAAAACAAGAACAACCCAAAAGAGTTTTGAATCTTGCGATTTCATGAATTAAGAAATAAATAATGCAATGCATTGCAATATACCTGAGAGGGATTGAGTCAACACTCAACCAAGATGCTCCAAGGTCTGATCACAAAAACGAACTCTGAGTTCCAAGTACTAAAAAGGATCAGCACCTCTATACGAATACACACAGTGAAGGAAAACCCCACGACTCTGTTCCAACAAGGGCTGGGATGGAGGAAGAATGCCCTCTACATCTCCCACGAACTGCTAGGTTTGGCGACAGGGAGCGGTGGCGGTGATCTCGCGAAATGCCGAGACCTATACGAAACACTTCTGCTTCAGCTCTGATAGTTTTACGAAAGTATATACCAGGAAACCTAATCGCTTCCTATTCTATACTCAGGGCATAAAACACATTATCCGCAAACCAGTGGCTTAATCAGAGTGTAACAAGTATCGTCGAGACTATTTGACGCAACTTTGAGACAATTAGACGCAATGTTAATACAAACTCGATGCAACGTCGAGTATAAGTATCGATAAGGCAATTCAACGCAGCATCGAGACTGTAACACCCCAAAAATCGTAGTTCAGCGAGGTAGGCGGAGTGGTAGTGCTGCGCTCGGGATAGGCTAAAAAATTCCATAGCAGTTCTCTGCGCACGACCATTTCTCCTCTTCGCGCACGACCAGTGATCGTGCGCCAATGATCGTGCGTTAATTCGCAAGGAATCAGAGTTCTGTCTCGGATAGTGTGCACGACCATTTCTCCTCTTCGCGCACGACCAGTGATTGTGCGCCTGTGATCGTGCGCCCTGTTAATTCTGCTCCACGAATTTGAGCGGAGAAGGAGATCGGTCCGTCCAAATCTTTTGGAATCTGATCCAATGGCTAGGATTAGATGCTGGAGGTCTTTAGGGTTGAATGCAAACCTTCACCACTAGAATTGTTGAGGAGTGGTCTTGTACCTCCTTTTTGGTTACGTGTAATGCCTAAGTCCTCGTGAAGGCTTGGGTGTTGTAACTTATGTTTTGTGTAGCGCTAGCGAGTGCTAAACCCTTACGGGCCGAGGTGATGTCATACCCGCATCGTTTGTTCAATCGATGACAAGAGCACGGGAATTGGCTGAACTGAACCCGTTTTAAGGCGCGACGGTAGGGGGATTTATCTCTTGTAAACCCGAACGACCTTGGGAGAGGTTGGGAACGGCGTCTTGCCTAGACCGGCCAAAGGCTCTTTTCCATCTAGAGTTTCCGGACTCATGATGGTATTGGTGCTCGGGAAGAAGTACCTTTGGTGCATGCCTTGTGAGCATGGAACGTGCGGTTGTGTGTACCCACGTTTGTGATAAATTGATGTTGTTAGCCTCATGCGGTTGTTTAGGCGGTTGTGGGGAACCTTCGGGTGAACCCAACCAACATCATGTGCATACCTAGGTTCCCTCCTTTTTGATGCTCAACCTAGAAGATTGATTGTGCTTGAAACCTCACCTTGTGTAGTTGCACATTCTTTATATTAGTACTTGTGCTAGTATGGCTTGCTTGCAGGGTAGAAGCTCCGCCACCCCGGGAAAGGGGTGGGGTCGTTATAATTTGGTCAGCTGTGCTGACCATTACTTTGTTTGCCACCGCTTGGTGGAATGTTCTTATGCAGGTGCAGGTGCAGGTGAGCCTAGTGGGAAATAGCGGGCGGTGGCTCTTTTGCTTAGTTGGCCCTTGAAGGCCAGCCTCCCTTTTCTGCTTTCTCATGTATTGTCGGCCTGCGTGCCGAAGTATGTTCTGAGTTTTGTTCTTTGGTGAATGTAAGGCCTTAAGTCCGTAACTCTATTTAATAGTTTCATTCCTATGATAGTGGACAGTTCTAAATGAAATGTTAAATCATTATGCTTCCGCTAGTGTTTAGTATACTCTGTTGTAGTTCTTTCTGTTTATCACCTTTTAACTCCTAGCTAGTGTGGTTTGTATGGCGTGGGGTCCCGGCCGGACCTACTGTTATACTATTCGTACTGGCAGGGTGTTAAAATTTGGTATCAGACTTAAGGCGTTGATCCATAGTTTAGCGAATTCGGGATGAATTCCTTTTAAGGGGTGGTGTGCACGGGATGTGCATTCACCTAAAACGACAAAAACTAATAAGAATGTCCACTTAGGAATGGAAAAACATACTTGTTTGCGGAACCTGAGCGTTCCATGATTGTTGTTTGCTATGTTTTCGGTCACTAAATTGTGCCTTGCATGATTATAGGTGACTAGAAGTGCTGCGGGGCAGTCTCGACCCCGTAACACCGCTGAAAATAGTGGGTCATCTGAGGTGCCAGCGACCACTCCTTCGGCTGAGATGATCAAGTTAGTCGCTGAAGCGGTCTTCGCGATGATCAACACTCAGTCTGGGCGGCTTGCACAACCTACTACTCCGACTCTGGATGTGGCCCCTGTAACTGTTGCTGCAGTGGAACCTGTGGTAGAGCTGAGGGTGGAACGTCGAGTTGCCCAGGTAGTTGTGGGGCGAGCGCGTGACCATCAATTAAAGTACTTTCTGAGCCTCAACCCTCCATCCTTCGAGGGGACGAAATCCCCTGGAGAGCTGCTGAGTGGTTGTCAGAAATAAAGTGGACTTTATTGTCAATGCTTATAAGCAAAGATATGTTGGTAACCTAAACCACCTTCCTACTTATAAGAGAAGCAAGACTTTGGTGGGAAGAAGAGTTGTTGCACAAGTTTGGTGGGAGACAACTTTCCGAAATCTCTTGGGAAAACTTCCATGAGTCATTCCTTCTAAAGTTTATACCCCTAATCGAGATTCCTGAACTACAAGATCAGTGTCCACACCTAGAGCAGGGAGAACACTCAGTGGATGAATACCTGATTGAGTTCATCAGTTTGGGTCGTTATGAGAGGTCTATGTGGGAAGATGAGGAGACCAAGGTCAACAAGTTCTACAATGGGCTGCGAGATGACCTAAGACTAATGCTTGTGGGTCCAAAGTTACTCGGCTTCAACGTCTTAGTGAAAACAGCTAAATCTCTGGAAATGGATATGAAGAGTATGCAGCGCGCGAAAGACTTCAATGTAAAGAAGTCAGAGTTTCATGCACCGGTCTCTCAGTCCAAGTCTGAGTTCAGAAGAAACAAGAGAAAGTTTAACTCTGTGGAAGCTAAGACTGCACGGTGTTCCTTAAATTGTTTCACTTGTGGAAAGGTGGGACACAAAGCCGCGGTGTGTCGAAGTGGTCCCCAAAAAGCAAAAAGCGGAGAAGTGGACTATGCTCGTGCGATGGTTTCAGCTCCTATGGAGAAAGGCAAGGCGGTGGAGTCTTCGATTCCCCAATATTCTCTAACCCACCCGAGAGTCTAATCTTATGGCCAGCAAGAGGTCATTCAACAGTGCGATGTTGCCACAGGTATGGATGATCATATCCTAATATGATTTCTACCCCGTGTGCGGATAGAGATAGAAATGTGTCCACTGTATCCGATGACAACAAAATTTTATGTCTCGTATTTGTGTGCAATTAGGCCTTGTCCTAATTATCGACTATTCGACGAGAGCTCTGTTGGTGTGGGAGCATCGCTCTCCTATTTGTCTAAGGACTTCGTGTTATGAATCGAATTGTCATTTACCTTAGTCAAGGATAGATTGGAGGTAATGCTGCCCAATAGATCTCGAGTGAGCGCGAATAGGAGAAGCTGTGAAGAGGCGCGAAGATGTTCTTCACCTCGTTGAAGGATTCGGGGCCTAAGACCAGTTTTGTGTTGTCCTAGTAGTAGCGGACGAAGCTGACCGAGAGGAACCGTTATCCGATTCCGAGAATCGACGACTTACTTGACCAACTGGTTGGGTCGACGGTATACTCCAAACTGGACCTAAGGTCCGGTTATTACCAACTGCGGATAAGGGAATGTGATATTCCAAAGACAACGTTCAGTACCCGCTTTGGGCACTATGAGTTCACGGTGATGCCGTTCGGTCTGTCTAATGCACCGTCGGTATTCATGGACTTAATGAACAGGACGTTTCGAGAGTATTTGGATCAATTTGTGATCGTCTTCATCGACGACATTTTGGTATACTCTCAGTCGAAAGAGGAGCATGTAGGGCATCTGCACGCAGTTCTGAGCACCTTGAGGAGGAGTCAGCTATATGCCAAGTTCTCCAAGTGCGAGTTTTGGCTACCGTCTATAGCATTCCTTGGTCACGTTGTTAGTGCAGAAGGAATTTCTGTTGATCCGTCGAAGATAGAAGCGATCCGAGCGTGGCCTTTGTTGAAAAACGTAGCGGAAGTCCGAAGTTTCTTAGGACTTGCCGGCTATTATAGGCGCTTTGTGGAAAACTTCTCGAGGATTGCACTCCCTCTCACTAAACTGACTAGGAAAGGTCATAAGTTCGTTTGGTCGCCCGAGTGCGCACGAGGTTTTGAAGAGGTGAAGATCCGTCTGACCATGGCGCCCATTCTATGCTCGCCATGTGGTACGGAAGGCTACGAAATGTATAGCGACGCCTCGGGGAGTGACTTGGGTTGTGTCCTAGTGCAGTTCGGAAAGGTAATTGCCTACGGCTCCCGACAACTGAATGTTCATTAAAGGAATTACCCGGTCCATGATTTGGAGCTAGCGGCCGTGGTATTTGCTCTTAAGCTTTTGAGGCATTATTTGTATGGCGTGAAGATCGACATCTTTACCGACCACAAGAACCTCAAGTACCTGCTGGATCAAAGGGAGTTGAATATGTGTCAGAGGAGGTGGATGGAGTTCCTTGGGGACTACACCTTCGACATCAAATATACTCCTGGAAAGGGAAATGTAGTTGCGGATGCATTCAGTCGTCGGGCTCCCGCTCAAGCAAATTGGATTTTGATGCACGATGAGCGTCTAATCCGTGATCTGGAAGAAATGGAGATCATTTGCGTTGATAGAAGAGCGTCTACTTCAGCATGCTTGAACTGGACGGAGGTTCAATACGACCTTGCCGACCGAGTTCGACAAGCATTGGAGCTGGATGAGAGCATGAAATGCTATAAAGCGGAAACCGTGGATGGGTTAAACGCTGATTTCTCCTTCGAAGATGACCTTATGAGGAAAGAGGGCAGATGGTGCGTCCCAAACATTGGCACTCTACGGGCGGAGTTGATGTACGAGGCTCATCATACCAAGTACTCGATCCACCCTAGGAGCACGAAAATGTACATGGGCATGAAGAAACTTTTCTGGTGGCCAGGTATGAAGAAGGACATTGCCCTCTACGTGGCCAAGTGTAATACTTGCGCGTTGGTGAAGGTGGAATGTCAACGTTCCGGTGGATTTTTGAAGTCCTTGCCGATTCCGGAATGGAAGTTTGATGATATTTCGATGGATATCGTGCACGAATTGCCGAGATCACAACATGGAAACGACGCCATCTGGGTGATCATGGACAGACTGACAAAGGTATCACACTTCATTCCGAACCGAAAGGATGATTCTGTAGAAAAACTAGCAAAGTTGTACGTGGATAACATCGTACGGTTGCAAGGGATCCCCCGTAGCATCGTCAGTGATCGTGATGGGCGGTTCACATCGAATGATAGGAAGCTAATTCATCAACTATTGGGTACCAAGCTGAAGTTTAGCACGGCCTTCCACCCGCAAACGGATGGACAGACCGAAAGGACCAATAGGACGATGGAAGACATGCTGAGGATGTGCGCCCTGGATTTCGGAAAGAGATGGGAGGACCATCTCTTTATGATCGAATTTGCTTACAACAACAGCTACCAAGCGAGTATAAAGATGGCCCCTTTCGAGGCTCTTTATGGTAGAAAATGTCGCACACTGTTGTCTTGGGCTGAAATGGGTGACACTAAGTTGTTAAAACGCAAAGACGTGGATGAGGCGAATACATCGATCCGGGCTATTCGGGAGCGCTTGCTCATTGCCCAGGATCGGCAGGCAAAATATTACAACGCAAATCACCGAAACGTCGAGTTTTCCGTTGGCGACTGGGTCTCAAGATCAAACCGTTCAAAGGAGTATCAAGGATCTGACGCTTGAAAAAGCTAAGTCTGAGGTACTTAGGACCGTTCGAGATCTTGGAGTGCATCGGGTGAAGCTGCTTACCGGCTTGCTCTATCTTTGGAGTTGAGCGGGCTGCATGATGTATTCCAAATCTCTGTGTTGCGGAAGGCTGTTAAAGAGCCTAATGTGGTTGTTGCTGTCAATGAAGTGTCGGTAGATGGTGGGCTAACGACGAAAGTCAAGCCCATTTGCATTGAATACACTGAAGTGAAGCAGTTGCGGAACAAGTCCATACGGATGGTGAAAGTCCGTTGGAATAATTGCGGAAGAGAGGAACTCTCTTGGGAAAGAGAGCAATCGATGCTCGCGGAGTACCCCGAGCTATTCCCCTCAGGTAATTTAAACTGTTTTTACTTACTACTGTTTTCGAAATTTCGGGACGAAATTCTTTTAAGGAGGGTGGAGTTGTAACACCCCAAAAATCGTAGTTCAGCGAGGTAGGCGGAGTGGTAGTGCTGCGCTCGGGATAGGCTAAAAAATTCCATAGCAGTTCTCTGCGCACGACCATTTCTCCTCTTCGCGCACGACCAGTGATCGTGCGCCAATGATCGTGCGTTAATTCGCAAGGAATCAGAGTTCTGTCTCGGGTAGTGTGCACGACCAATTCTCCTCTTCGCGCACGACCAGTGATCGTGTGCCCTGTTAATTCTGCTCCGCGAATTTGAGCGGAGAAGGAGATCGTTCCGTCCAAATCTTTTGGAATCCGATCCAATGGCTAGGATTAGATGCTGGAGGTCTTTAGGGCTGATGAGAGGAGGTTAATCCTCATAATTTCTAAGCCTTTCTCTCTCCAAACCTAGAGAAAGAAGAAGGAGGCAAGGAAGAAGAAGGAGAGATCCCGCCATTGACGGAGCTCCGGAGCTCCGTTTTGCGAGCCGTTTCTAGATCTGGAGAGTGCAGCCCGGTGCGGTCGTTTCCCTCCGTCTAGAATCTCGAATCCATGGCGAAGAAGAATGCTCCTAGGGTAACGATTCTTCCTCCCGATATTTGGACTTGTCATTTGTCCTCTCCTTCATTTCTCTATGCTTGCATGAGGAATCCCTTTCACCAAATGGGTGAAGTGTAGGATTTCCTCAAGTTCTTCGGAACTCCGGGTAGATTGTGTCCGTCCCCGGCATATTGCATGTAGAAAATCCGGTAGTCGTGTGGATTTAGGCATAGTGTGTGAAGCCTATTCTTGGCCGTGAGCCCGAATCGGTGATGCTTGATTTGCGACGTTGCATTTAGGTTAAGCCTAGAATGCGTGCCGGAGAATGATTCCGTGATTTATGTGATAGTATTGTAGGATTTAAGCGTAGGCGTCTTGTGAAGATCCTAGCGAAAGCCCCATGCTTTGCGAGTGGTTGAATGCAAACCTTCACCACTAGAATTGTTGAGGAGTGGTCTTGTACCTTTTTTTTGGTTATGTGTAAAGCCTAAGTCCTCGTGAAGGCTTGGGTGTTGTAACTTATGTTTTGTGTAGCGCTAGCGAGTGCTAAGCCCTTACGGGCCAAGGTGATGTCATACCCGCATCGTGTGTTCAATCGATGACAAGAGCACGGGAATTGGCTGAACTGAACCCGTTTCCAGGCGCGGCGGTAGGGGGATTTATCTCTTGTAAACCCGAACGACCTTGGGAGAGGTTGGGAAGGGCGTCTTGCCTAGACCGACCAAAAGCTCTTTTCCATCTAGAGTTTTCGGACTCATGATGGTATTGGTGCTCGGGAAGAAGTACCTTTGGTGCATGCCTTGTGAGCATGGAGCGTGCGGTTGTGTGTACCCACGTTTGTGATAAATTGATGTTGTTAGCCTCATGCTGTTGTTTAGGCGGTTGTGGGGAACCTTCGGGTGAACCCATCCAACATCATGTGCATACCTAGGTTACCTCCTTTTTGATGCTCAATCTAGAAGATTGATTGTGCTTGAAACCTCACCTTGTGTAGTTGCACTTTCTTTATATTAGTACTTGTGCTAGTATGGCTTGCTTGCAGGGTAGAAGCTCCGCCACCCCGGGAAAAGGGTGGGGTCGTTATAATTTGGTCAGCTGTGCTGACCGTTACTTTGTTTGCCACAGCTTGGTGGAATGTTCTTATGCAGGTGCAGGTGAGCCTAGTGGGAAATAGCGGGCGGTGGCTCTTTTGCTGAGTTTTCCCTTGAAGGTCAGCCTCCCTTTTCTGCTTTCTCATGTATTGCCAGCCTGCGTCCCGAAGTATGTTCTGTGTTTTGTACTTTGGTGAATGTAAGGCCTTAAGGCTGTAACTCTATTTAATGGTTTCATTCCTATGATAGTGTACAGTTCTAAATGAAATGTTAAATCATTATGCTTCCGCTAGTGTTTAGTATACTCTATTGTAGTTCTTTCTGTTTATCACCTGTTAACTCCTAGCTAGTGTGGTTTGTATGGCGTGGGGTCCAGGCCGGACCTACTGTTATACTATTCGTACTGGCAGGGTGTTACAGAGACAATCTCGACGCAGCTCTGAATACAACTTGTATCGTCATGCAATTCGACGCAGCATCGAGACTATTTGATGTAGCGTCGAGTACAAGACTTCCGTCGAGACAATCTCGAAGCAACGTTTGGTACAACACGTCGAGACAATCTCGACGTAACGTCGAGTTAAATTCAATGCAACTTCAATCAGCTATAGGATTGGTCCTCCACTCATATCCAATATGAGTAAGGCCAACACAATCCTTCATCCAACTTCTCCAACACTCTTATGTGAGACCCTATAGGCTCATATTGCATTGGAAGCAAGACTAACTACTTGATTGCTTTGAGATCACCTTGAAAAAACCAACAGTCTCCCACTTGATCTTAAAGTATCAACAATAGTCTCACAAACAATGAGTGGCATCTAACAATACATCATTGCTACCCAAGCAATAAGAGTTTATAACTCAATAAGCCTGTCTTGACCAATGTACCAGTGTTGTCATGTCCCTTTGTCCATTACATCCGGATAGAATTAGAGGAATGGACCGTGTCATCCTCATAATTAGTCAATCCTAGTTTCCTGATCTAGAATAGACTGTATGAAATTGGTGAGCTCAATATCCCATATTGACTCAACCAAGCATGGCCATGCATTTCAAGGTCTCATTCCATCAAAGGGCCCTTGAATGTAACTCCTATCATAGAGGAGTATAAATCCCATATCTGTCCACACACAAACATCCAAATGAATCATAGCATACCCAATAACCACCATTATCATCAACCTTCTTTAAGGAATACTTTTGATGGCATCAAAGTACACTCTTCCTCACTTGATGAATGCTGTGACTTCAGGTCGAAGAACCACAAACACCATTGGCAAATGAGACCTACTTGTGACACATTCATATAACAATCCACATAGTAGTCTCATGGTGGGTCTGTCCTGTACAACTTGTTCACAAACAAGTTCCCATGTGATGACTTGATATCACAATATCATGACCAGTGAGAATCGGTAATCAGTCAACGCACATGCTAGTCTAATTATACCATCATTGCCCTTAGCTTCTTTGATGATACACAAACCAGGGACTATTAAAGAATGAAGCTTCTAATACACATTGGCCCTCACATTCAAGTCACGCACTTGAATTCTTATGGAAGCGAACATTCTAAGGGCATTTATTATGCTAATTATTCTTTCCTATAGAAACAATTGAAATAATAAAAGAACTTGCCATAAATATAAATGAGATATGAAATACTCTATTCATCACATGAATAACAACCGACATTAATATAATCTACAAGACTCCCACTAGAGACGATCATTTATGTATCTAATACCCATTGATCTAGTATGACCATCATGCTTTCTCTGTGCAAGAGGCTTTGTTAGTGGATCCGCAATATTCTCTTCAGTCGGTACTCTACATATGCTCACATCTCCTCGATCGATAATCTCTCGAATGAAATGGAACAGCCGAAGTATTTTCTTGGAGCACTGATGAGATCTAGGTTCCATAGCTTGGGCAATTGCACTGTTGTTGTCATAGTAGAGAACTACGGGAACAACAATGCTAGGAACTACATCTAGCTCGTCGATGAATTTCCTAATCCATACAACCTCCTTCGCTGCATTTTCTGCAGCGATATATTCATCTTCTGTCATAGAATCGGCAACTGTCTCTTGCTTGGAACTCTTCCATCTTACAGCTCCTTCATTCAGGAAAAATAAAAAAACCTGATTGAGACTTTGAGTCGTCCCAATCAGTGTGGAAACTAGCATCTGTGTAACCCTTTACGACGAGCTCTTCCTCTCCACCAAACACCAAGAATACATCCTTAGTCCTTTTCAAGTACTTTAGGATATTCTTGACCGCTGTCCAGTGACTATCACCGGGATCAGACTGATATCTGCTTGTCATTCTTAGAGCATAGGAGACATCGGGTCGAGTACAAAACATTGCATACATGATTGATCTAATTGCCGAGGAGTATGGAATCAACTTCATGCGGTCCTTATCTTCCAAATATTTAGGACACTAGTCCTTAGAGAGATTCACACCATGAGACATGGGTAAGTATCCCTTCTTGGACTCAAGCATGCTAAACCGTTTTAGCACCTTGTCAATGTATGCACTTTGGGTCAAACCCAACAAATTCTTTGATCTATCTCTATAGATCTTAATACCAAGTGTATAAGTCCCTTCGCCCAAGTCTTTCATAGAAAAGCAGTTCCTTAGGTTGTTCTTAACAACTTGCAGGGTTGGAATGTCATTTCTGATCCACAATATGTCATCTACATACAATATCATGAAGACAACTGTGCTCCCACTAATTCTCTTGTAAACACAAAGCTCATCTTCATTTTTGATGAAACCAAACTCTTTGATTTTCTCATCAAAACGGAGATTCCAAATTCGAGAAGCTTATTTCAATCCATAAATGGATCAATTCAACTTGCATATTTTAGTGGCTTTAGTTGAATATTCAAAACCCTTGGGTTGTGTCAAATACACTTCCTCAAGGAGGTTTCCATTTAGGAAAGCCATTTTGACATCCATTTGCCTGATCTCGTAGTCATAAAATGCGTTAATAGCAAGCAGAATTCTGATGGACTTGACCATAACGATAGGGGAAAAAGTCTCATCATAGTCAACACCATGAATTTGCTTGAAACCTTTAGCCACCAATAGCCCTTTGAATGTCTGTACTTTCCCATCCATGTCGGTATTCTTCTTGATGACCCATTTGCACCCTATGGGTCGTACCCCTTTAGGTGGTTCCACCAAGGTCCAAACTTGGTTTGCATACATGGAGTCCATTTCAGATTTCATGGTGCCAAGCCACTTCTCGGAGTCTGGTCCATGCATAGCCTCTTGGTAGGTTGCAGGCTCATCATCATGATCCATAAGCCACACATTACCTATTTGAGACACGAGAAATCCATATCTCTCATGCTCAAATCTTGGTCTACCAGATTTATGTAGAACTTGTGTTTCTTGAGCAGGCTCTCCAGCTACAACTGCTTGTAGTCCTTGCTCAGATTCCAATTCTGGTTCATTTTCAGTTTGTGGTTCTTGAACTTCTTCAAGTTCTACCTTTGCAATCTTTCTGGATAAGAACTCTTTCTCCAAAAAGATTCCAGTCCTTGCGACAAACACTTTGCCCTCAGATGATAGGTAGAAATTATATCCTCTGGTCTCCCTAGGATACCCCACTAGATAACATTTATCCGATTTGGGTTCCAGCATGTCAGACATTTTATGTCGTACGTATACCTCACAGCCCCAAATTTTAATGAAGGACATAGTAGGACGCTTCCCAGTACATATCTCATATGGTGTCTCTAGAACCGTTTTTGTTGGATCATGATTTAAGGTGAGAGTAGCAGTATCTAGAGCAAATTCCCAAAAGGAAGTGGGCAGTTTTACATGACTCATCATCGATCGCACCATGTCTAATAAGGTATGATTCCTCCTCTCAGAAACACCATTATGTTGCGGTGTTCTTGGTGGAGTGAGTTGTGATACAATACCACACTCTCTCAGATGATCACGAAACTCATGACTTAGGTATTCGCCACCTTGATCAGATCGGAGTGCCTTAATCCTTTTTCCCAGTTGGTTCTCTAATTCATTATTAAACTCTTTGAACTTTTCAAAGGTTTTGGATTTACACTTCATAAGATATATATATATATATCCATATCTACTGAAATCATCAGTAAATATAACGAGGTAGTAGTACCCACCTCTAGTCATAGAACTTATTGGTCTGCATACATCACTATGTATTATACCCAAAAGATCACCAGCCCTCTCACTACAAATAGTGAAAGGGGCTTTTGCCATCTTTCCTAATAAACATGGTTCACATCTCTCAAATGATTCATAATCAAATGAGTCCAATAGTCCATCTTTATGGAGCTTGGATATGCGTTTCTCATTTTTATGGCCTAGACGATAGTGCCAGAGATATGTGGGATTAGAGTCATTAGTTTTTAGTCGTTTGGTATTTTCTATGTTATAGATTGGATGATTTATGTTCAAAACATACAAACCATTAAACATTTGAGCAACGCCATAACAAACATCATTCTTATAAATGAAAAAACAATTGTTCTTGATAATAAAAGAAAAACAATTCATGTCCAAACATGAGATAGAAAAGATGTTTCTAGTTATATCAGGAACAAAATAACAATTATCAAGTTCTAAAATAAGCCCAGTGGGCAAATAAAGATGGTACAATCCTATGGCAACGGCAACAACTTTTGCTCCATTTCCAACGCGTGGGTCCACCTCTCCTTTACCCAACATTCTTCTCCTTGTCAGTTCTTGCACATTCGTACAAATGTGAGAACCACATCCGGTATCCAATACCCAAGATGAAGGAGCAGACATGTTAATCTCTATAACAAAAATACCTGAAGTGGAAGTCATACTTCCCTTCTTCTTCAGATCCTTGATGTAGAGGGGACATTTCCTCCTCCAATGCCCTGCCTTACCGTAGTGGTGGCAATTGCCTTCTTTAGCCAATCCTTTCTTTTTCAGTGTAGAAGACTTGGGATCAAGGCAAGACTTAGGTCCCACCTTAGTCTTCCTGAATCCCTTAGCCTTGCCCTTGCTTTTATGCACCATCAATATTGGGATAGTAGGCTTGGTCTTCTTCATGTTGTTCTCGGTAGTTCTTAACATGCCTAGGAGCTCGGGCAGTGTCTTATCTATCTCATTCATGTTGTAGTTCAAGACAAACTGCTCGTAACTATCCGACAATGATTGCAGGATCAGATCAGTAGCCAACTCTTGGCTTAATGGAAACCCCAGTCTCTGAAGGTTCTCAATGTATCCAATCATTTTGAGTACATGAGTTACCACTGGGTCTTTAGCTCCCATTTTACACTGAAGTAAAGCCTTACTGATGTCGAACCTCTCTTGTCGAGCCTACCCTTGGAACATTTTCTTCAGGTGCTCGATAATCTCAAAGCCACACATGGTCTCATGTTGCTTCTGAAGATCAGAGTTCATGGTAGCGAGCATGAGGCATTCAACATCTAGGGATTCACCTTGATACATCTTATAAGCATCTTTGTTGGTACGAGACGTATTCCCAGTCGGCACTAGGGGGATCCTCTTCCAAGATATAGAGCTTACGCTCTTGCCTGTGAACAATTCTCAGGTTTCTATACCAGTCAAGGAAGTTAGTCCCATTGAGCTTGTCCTTCTCAAGGATAGCTCTCAGGGACAAGGTAGAGTGAGATCCACTTGCCATGGAAGTTCTACAAAATAATGCAAAATTAATTTCAGCATTATATTTCAAAATACATTTTAGTTAATAAGGACTTTTATTAAATACTCCCACTATTTTATTCAAATTGATAACCCTTAATATCAATTCGGAGAGGTTAAGTGAGCTACTCTCTTAGTGGACAAGATCCGTATTTCACCAACACAATGAGATGCTTTGGCGTTCCTCTCATAATGCGGTTATTTAGGTAGACAACACTTGTCAATTGCATCATTATGCAAGTCTTGTATGGTTGGTGAATAAATCATTATTTGCATCCATCGTATGGTGCATGCCAACCTTATTCCTCTAGGCACTCAACCTTTGAGGTCCTCTAGTTAAGTTGGACCCGGTGTCGACAATGGGATATCATAAGTATCCGCTCACACCCTTACCAAGATAGATTGATGCACCTTGCTTTGGCAAACCCACACTTCATCGATCGAGGCAGGAAGAGTGTCATCCATCGGAAGGCATCCGAATACTTAATATTTAATAAGGGATTTTATTATAATCGATTAACAATTAATCAATGTGCACATATACAAAATTACAACATTCATAAACCAAATACAACCCAGATGAGCACAAAATAAAATTATCAACACTTTGATAAAAAAGGGCTAAATCTGAGCATTTAGAACACTTCTAAACCTCCAGATTTACATGCATTGGCCACAGGAAAAAACAACTCCACTTATGCAGTAGACAAGCTCATCTATCAATGTCAGATTCAAAATCTAAGACACTTGGTTTCACAAACTAATCCGAGGGACGGTTACTACAAAGGAGAAACGATTTCTGAAACATTTAAATCGCAACGCAATCTCATGCGTTCCTGACGGGGATACAAGGGGTAGCTCCCCTGGCGGTTGTCTCGCTGACTGATCAGCGAGCGGGGTCAAGGGGCAGCACCTCTGCGGGGTGCAGGGCAGAGCCTCGGTGAAAATTTCAAAAAACCACCACCAGAAACCGCTCAGAAAATACATCAAAATGATGTATCAGGAAGAAATCTAGATGTTTTAGAACATTTCTAAACCTCTAATTTACACACACTGGATCGCCAACCTGGCTCTGATACCACTGTTGGGTTTTCCCCTTCATTCTTAATGAAAATCATATCATATATGCGCAGCGGAAATAAAACAAGAACAACCCAAAAGAGTTTCAGATCTTGCGCTTTCATGAATCAAGAAAATAAATAATGCAATGCATTGCAATATACCCGAGAGGGATTGAGTCAACACTCAACCAAGATGCTCCAAGGTCTGATCCCAAAAATGAACTTTGAGTTCCAAGTACTGATAAGGATCATCACTTCTATAGTAATGCACACAGTGAAGGAAAACCCCACGACTCTTGTCCAACAAGGGCTTGGATGGAGGAAGAATGCCCACTGCGTCTCCCACGAACTTCTAGGTTCGGCGACAGGGAGCGGCGGCGGCGATCTCGCGGAATGTCTAGACTTATACGGAATACTTCTGCTTTGGCTCTGATAGTTTGACGAAAGGATTATATACCAGGACACCTAATCGCTTCCTGTTTTATACTCAGGGCATAAAACACATTATCCACAGACCAGAGGCTTAATCAGAGTGTAACAAGTATCGTCGAGACTATTTGATGCAGCGTCGAGACAATTCGAGGCAACGTCGATACAATCTCGACGCAATGTCGAGTGCAAGTATCGATGAGGCAATTCGACGCAGCGTCGAGACAATCTCGATGCATCTCTGAATACAACTTGTATCGTAGTGAAATTCGATGCAGCGTCGAGAAAATTCGATACAACGTCGAGTACAAGACTTTTGTCGAGACAATCTCGATGCAACGTCGAGTACAACACATCGATACAATCTCGACATAACGTTGAGTTAAATTCGATGCAACTCCAATCAGCTATAGGATTGGTCCTCCACTCATATCCAATATGAGTAAGGCCAACACAATCCTTCATCCAACTTCTCCAACACTCTTATGTGCGACCCTATAGGTTCATATTGCGTTGACAACAAGACTAAGTAATTGATTGCTTTGAGATCACCTTGAAAAAACCAACAAGTTGTTAAGAATAACCTAGATAGCTGCTTTTCTATGAAGGACTTGGGTGAGGCGACTTATATACTTTGTATTAAGATCTATAGAGATAGATCGAAGAAGTTGCTGGGTTTAACCCAAAGTACATACATTGAGAAGGTTCTAAAGCGGTTCAGCATGCTTGAGTTCAAGAAGGGATTCTTACCCATGTCTCTTGGCATGAGTCTCTCTAAGGACCAGTGTCCTAAATCTTTGGAAGATAAGGAACGCATGAAGTTGATTCCATATGCTTTAGCAATTGGATCAATCATGTATGCAATGTTATGTACACAACCCGATGTCTCATATGCTTTGAGCATGACGAGCAGGTATCAGTCTGATCCCGGTGATGGTCACTTGATTGCTGTCAAGAATATCCTAAAGTACTTGAGAAGGACTAAGGATATGTTCTTGGTGTTTGGTGGAGAGGAAGAGCTCATTGTAAATGGTTACATAGATGCTAGATTCCAGACTGATAGGGATGATTCAAAGTCCCAGTCATGTTTTGTATATTTCCTTAATGGAGAAGCTATAAGCTGGAAGAGTTCCAAGCAAGGGACAGTTTCTGATTCTACGACTGAGGCTGAGTATATCGCTGCTGCAAATGCGGCGAAGGAGGCTGTGTTGATTAGAAAATTCATCAGCGAGCTTGATATAGTTCCTCGCATTGTTGGTCCCGTTGTTCTATATTATGACAACAATGGTGCAATAGCCCAATCTAAGGAACCTAGATCTCATCAACGCTCCAAGCACATACTTCGGCGGTTCTATCTTTTTTGAGAGATTGTCGATCGAGGAGATGTGAACATTTGCAGAGTACCGACTGAAGAAAACATAGCGGATCCACTGACAAAGCCTCTTGCGCAAAAGAAGCATGATGGTCATGTTAGATCAATGGGTATTAGATACCTGAATGATCGTCTTTAATGGGAGCCTTGTGGATTGTATGTTTGTTGGTTGTTTATTCATTTGATGAATTGTAATATATACTGTGTTTTTCATTTTACATTTATGGCAAGTTCTTATTGTTATGTCAATAGTTTCTATTTGATAGAAGCATAATAAATGCCCTTAGAATGTTTGCTTCTATAGGAATTCAAGTACGTGACTTCAATGAGAGGGCCTATATTTTCTAGAAGCTACATTCTTAAATGGTCCCTGGTCGAAGCATCATCTTGGAAGTTGAAGGGCAATGATGATACATTAAGACTAGCATGTGCGTTGACTGATGACCGGTTCTCACAGGTCATGATATTGTGATATCAAGTCATCACATGGGTACTTGTTAGTGAACAAGTTGTACTGGACAGACCCACCTTGAGACTACTTTGTGGATTTTTATATGAACGTGTCACAAGTAGGTCTCAACTGACAATGGTGTTTGTAGTTCTTTGACCTGAAGTCACAGCATTCATCAAGTGAGGAAGAGCGTACTTTGATGCCATCTAAAGTCTTCCTTGAGAAAGGTTGATGATAAGGGTGCTTAATGGGTATGTTACGATTCATTTGGGTGTTTGGGTGTGGACAGATATGGGATTTGTCCTCCTTTATGAGAGGAGTTACATCCATGGGTCCCTTGATGGAATGAGACCGAGAAATGCATGGCCATGCTGGGTTGAGCCAATATTTGATATTGACCTTACCACTCTCTTAAGGTCTATTCTAGATCAGGAAACTAGGATTGAACAATACAACACTGATACATTGGTGAAGATAGGCTTATTGATTTATGAACTCTTATTGCTTGGGTAGCAATGATGCATTGCTAGATGCCGCTCATTGTTTGTGAGACTTTTGTTGATACTTTGTGATCCAGTGGGAGACTGTTGGAGTTTCCGAGGTGATTTCAAAGCAATCTAGTAGTCAGTCTTACTGCCAACGCTATATGAGCCTATAGGGTCACACATAAAAGTGTTTGGAGAAGTTGGAGAAAGGATTGTGTTGTCCTTACTCATATTGAATATGAGTGGCGGACCAATCCTTTGAAAGTTCGGAATTGAAATGAGAATGCCTCAAACGGGAAATAAGTACTATTGATGAATCGTCGAAATGGTTTAGACGAATTCTATAGGACTTAACAAATTCGTCCAAAGGGTTTCGATGAGATATGTCAATTTGTCAAAAGAGTTTCGACGAATGGATTTATAAGAGACAAAATCGTTTAAAGTGTTTCGACGAGAAATGTCAATTCGTCGAATCTAGTTTGTCGAAATTGTTTCGATGAATAAGATGCAAATTTGCTGAAAATGTTTCGACAAAATTGTATCGACGAATTTGTCGAAATTGTTTAGACGAATTTATGATGATTCATCGAATTTAAATCCTGGCGGAATTGTTCTATTTTTCCCGGGACTGCGGATAACCTATTTTCATGCCTTGCGTATAAATGGGATAAGATTAGGTCTTCTATACATCGATCCTTTTCGCGACTTTTAGAAGGGCCAAAGACGGAAGCATTTCGACTCCTCATCCACATCCGCCAAACTAGGCTTCGCCGACCGTAGCCGCCTCCCCTTCAATGGACCTAGCAGTTCGTGGGGATGCAGAGGGTTGTTCTTCTCCGACCCATTCCTTATACGACAAGGCATTGGAGTTCACCTTCTTTTGTGTGGATCTCTGTATAGGGTGTTGGAACATGGTCTTCCACATCTCCTAGGTTTGAGAATAACAAATCCTATGTGTATTTGATCTTGTGTGTCTAAGTGTGCAGGAAAACAAAGTCCATATGACTCAAGGATTACATAAGAAGGTTGCCCCTAAATTTGAGCCATCAAATCCAACACTCCTACTAGCGCCGGCGGTATCACCTAGCGGCTGGCGCTAGCGATGATCTGCACAATTATGGGAGCACATATAGAAGGGGATAGAGCCTGGCGGTATCCGATAGCGTAGGCCGTAGCGCGGAGCACATAAGGCAAGAGAGAAATGTTTCCTCGGATTGACGATCCTGTCGCGCAGAATATGTCCTAAAATGGGATAGCGCCGGCGGTAGCTCTAGCGCAGGCGCTAGCGCTAAGGCTATAAATATGACCCCTCTTCTCTTGTTTCGTGGAGACATCAGGGAGAGAGATTGAGTGCTAGAATTCTAGAGGCTGCCTTGGCCGAAAGTTGATGTCCTACCAAAGCTCTGCGAATTTCTGAAGGAGCATTTCTTCACACCGGATCTAAACGACGTCCGCTTCTACAATGCTTATTCTACAGAGGATCTTCATCTCCAACTTCAGAAGTTCTTTAAGAGGGAATTTTAATTATTTTCATTTCATATTTCTTGTAATCGGTTAGAGAAATCGCCGCGTGTTGGCGACTAGGTCGGGTAGTACTTAGGGCAGAAATTTTCCTCGTGTTGGCGACTAGATCTAGGTTAGGTCTAGCGGGTGCTCGAGGCCATATTCGGGGAAGGGTTGGCTAGTGCGGCTTGAGGCCGAATCCGGGAAGGATAGGCTAGGGCCACCGGTTCGTGGGGATGCGAGTCGGGATTGAAAACAAAAGGAGTTTACTATTATTCGCCATGGATTTCTAGCGTTATAGAAATCGACTTTTGTAAAACTTTATTTATTATTAATATAACATGTCTCTACTTTATTTCAATTATTTTACTTGATTTCTCATTGTCTTAATCACGGAGTATTTCAAAGCTTTTCAAAATATAATATAAATTTTAAAAACCCTTATCCCCCCCCTCTAAGGGCGTCTACCGATCAAACAAGTGGTATCAGAGGGGTTTTATTCCAATCGGCTTAACAACCGGGAATAATGGCTTCTCATGATCTCGCTTTTCCGGTGGGTCAAGGGGTTAGTCGACGACCTCTCTTTTCCTGGTCAGATTTCAACTACTGGAAATATCGAATGATATGTTTTCTTATGACCATGGATGTAGAAGTATGGAACATGGTAGAAGTTCGGTACTCTCCTCCTACAACTGTAGTGGGAGAGGCAACATTACTAAAACCTAAAGATAAATGGGATGATAACGATAAACTAAGGTGTAAAAATAATGCTAAAGCAATGGACGCTTTATATTGCACCTTAAATAGGACTGAGTTTAATAGAATTTCTGCATGCATAACTGCTTACGATATTTGGAATCAATTTGAAGTTACTCATGAAGGTACATCGCACGTGAAAGATGCAACGCTATTCCAACTGGAATCTGAATATGAAAAATTCAGGATGGATACTGAAGAGGACATCAACTCGATGCACACTCGCTTCACCAAGATCGTCACGCTTCAAAGGCACATGGAAAGATCTACTCAGACGGGGATTTGTTGAGGAAAATTCTTTGCTCTTTACCTCCAAGGTTCAATCCAAAGGTGACAGCCATCTCGGAGTCGCACAACTTAAGAACACTCCAGATCGAGAAACTTATTGGGAATCTCAAAACCCATGAGGTAGAACTCCAGATACAACACGATGAATACAACAAAGAGTCAAAGAAAAAGGTGCTAGCACTAAAATCAAAGAAGGAGTGCATCGAAGATGATGATGAAGATGAAGAAGGTCTCCTAGTGAAGAACTTCAGGAAGTTCACCAGGAATCCGGAAAGAAGGAACACATTCCAAAAATACTTCCAAAAGGATGCTCGACGAAAGGGATCTTCCTCTTCATCAAGGAAAGGAAAGGGAAGCGAAGATGAAGAAGAAAGACCACCACCAGAGTGCTACCACTGTAGAAAGACCGGGCACATTCGAAGCCAGTGCCCGAAGTATCAAAAGGAGCAAAAAGAACAATACAAAGCAAAAGAGAAAAATAAAGTATTGAAAGCCGCAACTTGGGATGATTCTTCCTCTGAAGAATCAAACGAGTCTGAGCCAAGCAGCGAGGAGGAAGCAAACTTATGCTTAATGGCAAAAAGCAACGATGGCGGCACCATTGTTCTTAGCGACACTGAGGTAACTCCTCCTACCTTCGAAGAACTCTATGATGAATTTGTTCTAACTTGCAAATCCTATGATCAAAGTATAAAAGATAATATCATATTAAATCGTGAAATTGAATCTATTATTAAAGAAAATCATAAGCTCACAAAAAAATTGATTTCCCTTGAAAAGAGAAAGGTTTCATGTCAAGAGTTTGAGCACTCTTTATGTAAGGCAAAAGAACTTGAAGTTTCTCTTTCTAAGGCCCTCTCACAAATCAAAACTATTAGAAAAGAAAAGGGGGACATAGAGAGAATACTAAAAACCTCTCTTTTACAAATTGAAAATAACAAAAAGGGCTTTGAAAATAAATGTGTTATTATTGTACAAGAAAATACATTTCTTAAAAAACAAAATCATGACCTCAATATAGCCATAAAAAAATTCGGGATTGGTCAAAAATCCTTGGATATGATTCTGGGAAACCAATGTTATGGTTCTGGAAAATTTGTGGTTGGATATCAAAGTGAGCCCTACCGCCTGGCGCTAGCCACTAATGCTGGCGGTAGCTCAACAGTTAAAAAATCTCCTGTTTTTTCTAAAGTTCAAACATCATCAAGCAAGAGCAATGTAGAAATTGAGAAAAGGGTCTCAACCCCCTTTATTTCGTGTGCAACTTGTCTTAAGTTTGGACACACGTCTATCTCATGCAGGAATATAAAACAACGATCATTAAAACAAATCTGGCTACCTAAGAAATCCACTTACTCTATGGGTGGTACCTCTTGGGTATCTGGATCTTTACTCTCATCTTCTCTCTAGATTTGCAGGAAGGCTAAGGAAACGGAGGACGTGTGGTACTTGGACTCAGGCTGCTCCAAGCACATGACGGGCAACAAAGCAAAATTCCTTAGCCTTGAAAAGAAGAAAGGAGGGATCGTAACGTTTGGTGATAACGGTAAAGGAAGGATCATTGGAGTAGGTACAGTGGGTAAAGAATCCTTTCTTATCTCAAATGTTCTTTATGTAAAAGGATTAAAACATAACTTAATATCTATAAGTCAACTATGTGATAAAGGATTATATGTATTATTTGAATCATCAACTAATCTTTGCAAAATATTTAATCCTAAAACAAAAGATGTGTTACTAACTGCACCTAGAATTCACAATGTTTACATAGTTTCGTTTCATGATCTTTCCAAATCATCTATAAAATGCTTTATAACCAAAAATGATGAATTAGAGCTATGGCATAGACGTTTAGGCCACGCTAGTACAAAGCTCATTTTAAAACTAGCAAAAAGGAATTAATTAGAGGATTGCCTAAATTGAATGGAAATTTATCTTCACTATGTTCTCCATGCCAAAAAGGAAAATTTACAAAATCATCTTTTAAATGCAAAAACAAAATTTCTACTTCAAAACCATTGCAATTAATTCATATGGATCTCTTTGGTCCCGTTAACACCGCAAGTCTTGGTGGTAGAATATATACTTTTGTTCTAATAGATGATTTCTCAAGATATTGTTGGACTTTATTTCTCTCTTCCAAATCTGATGTGTTTTGCGAATTCTCAAAATTATGTACTCGTATTCAAAATGAACCAGATTTAAAAATAAAATGCATTCGCTCAGATCATGGAGGTGAATTTGAAAATGAAAATTTTAAATCTTTCTGCGAAATGTTAGGTATTAAGTTTGAGTTCTCCGCTCCACGCACACCTCAACAAAACGGTGTTGTAGAAAGGAAAAATAGGACAATCCAAGAACTAGCACGCACCATGTTATCTGAATATAAATTACCTAAGTCCTTTTGGGCCGAAGCCGTAAGAACATCATGCTATGTAATGAATAGAGTCATGCTTCGCCCATCACTAAATCTCACACCGTATGAACTATATTATCAAAGGAAACCTAATGTATCATATTTTAAAGTATTTGGTTGTAAATGTTTTATTCTTAATACAAAAGATTCTTTAGGAAAATTTGATGAAAATTGTGATGAAGGAATATTTCTTGGATACTCTTCAACCAGTAAAGCCTATAGAATATTTAACAAAAGATCGAGTAAGGTTGAAGAGTCTATTAGTGTTAAATTTGACGAATTTATTCTGTGTGCAGAAAAGCTTCCTACAGGTACAAATGATGAACCTTTGTCATCTTCGGAGCACGACGAAGAGGAACCTTCCAAAGAAGAGGAGGAGAAGTCCAAGGAAGATGAATATGTACCTCCAAGCATTTTGAACTTCACAAAAAATCATCCAAAAGAGCTAGTCATTGGGGAACCGTCTACTGGGTAAGAACTCGATCTTCTCTTCATGAAACGTTTTGAAATATTTGCTTTGTTTCTGATATCGAACCTAAAAACATTTCCACCGCTTTAAATGACGAATTTTGGTTTTTGGCTATGAATGAAGACTTAGATCAATTTGAAAGAAATAAAGTTTGGAATCTAGTAGATAGACCATCTAATCATCCAGTTATCAGCGTAAAATGGATCTTTAAAAATAAATTAGATGTTGAATCTAGGATTATAAGAAATAAAGCACGCTTAGTCACTCAAGGTTATTCTCAAATCGAGGGGGTAGATTTTGAAGAAACTTTTGCACTCGTTGCTCGCTTAGAATCTATACGAATATTTTTGACATTTGCGAGTTTTAAAAGAATAAAATTATTTCAAATGGATGTTAAAAGTGCCTTTTTAAACGGGTTTATAAAAGAAGAAGTTTATGTAGAACAACCCCCCAGTTTTATAAATGAAAAATTTCCTAATCATGTTTACAAATTAGAAAAAGCGCTTTATGGTTTAAAACAAGCACCCCGTGCATGGTATGATAGACTTACATCGTTTTTGTTAAAACACGGTTATGTTATGGGAAGTGCCGACAACGCACACTTCATTAAGCAAAATAATAACGATCTAATTATTCTACAAATATATGTTGATGATATCATTTTTGGAGCCACTAATGAAGAGTTGTGTAATGAAGTAGTCTTAGTAATGAAAAATGAATTTGAAATGAGTCTTGTAGGAGAACTATCATATTTTCTTAGTTTTCAAATCTCACAACGAACTGATGGTATCATTATTTGCCAAACAAAATATGTTCACGATATGCTTAAACGATTTGGATTTGAAAATCTTAAACAAGCCTCTACTCCTATGAGTGCTTCGTTAAAACTAGGAAATGATGAATCTGGCATTTCCATTGATCAAACATTATATAGAGGAATGATAGGATCTCTTCTTTACTTAAGTGCATCTAGACCAGATATAATGTTTGTCGTATGTTTATGTGCTCGCTTTCAAGCCAATCCAAAAGAATCTCATTTAAAAGCGGTAAAACGTATTTTTCGTTATATATTAGGGTCATCTAAATTAGGATTATGGTACCCACACAATGATTTATTCACACTCCACGGCTATTCCGATTCGGACTACGCTGGTTGTTCACTAGATCGAAAAAGCAATAGCGGTACTTGTCACTTTTTAGGACCCTCATTAGTTGCTTGGTCTAGTAGGAAACAATCTTCAGTTGCACTCTCCACCACGGAGGCTGAATACATCGCACTTGGTAGTTGTTGTGCAGAAGCGTTATGGATGAGCCAAACTCTAGAGGATTTTGGATTTCATCTCAAAAACATTGATCTTAAATGTGACAGCAAAAGTGAAATAGACCTCACATATAATCCCGTACACCACTCTAGATCCAAACACATCGATGTTTGTCATCATTTCATTAGGGATCACATTAAGAAAGAGCATATAAAAGTAAGTTTCATTGGCAAGGACTCTCAACTCGCTGACATATTTACTAAACCTCTTCCTGATGCAAGATTTCGATTATTACGACTTGAGTTAGGTGTCCTACATCTTTCGTGTTAAAACACATTCATAAACGCAATTTTGTAATGTTTAACCATCTAAAACATCTCCTAAAATTCTAAAATTTCTGCATGAAACTACTATTGGGACACTTAGTCAAGATCAACTATTAAAAATTTCAAAATCATCAAAAATTGTGTACTGGTTCTCGCGATAGCGCTAAGGCCGGCGCTAGCGCACTTATTCATTTTTCTGTATTTTTAAAATTTTGAAAAATTCTTAAAACTATATTATTCTATATGTACTATTTATTTTTGCACTTCTGATTTTATTTCATTTTTTAAAATCAAATACAAAAATACAAAAGCCAAATTACTAAAAATATATTTTGCTTTTTGTTTTTGACATTTGTTTGAAGTCTATTTTTTTATGAAAAATCAAATACAAAAATACAAAAGCCAAATTACAAAAAAATTTATGTTTTGCCTTCTTGCTTTTGTCATTTGTGTAAAGTCTTTTTTTGTGCAAAAATCCACGACACAAATATAAAACATTAAAACTATAAAAAAAACTGTATGGACTTTTCTTTGAAAATCAAGCATGATTTAATGTATTATTTAGAACTTCTATAATGTTGCAATTTATCTTTTCAAACTACTTTGAACATTGTTTTCATCATGCTTTGATATATCTATTAATATGTGCATCAATTATATTGTAAAAGTTGTGTAGAACTATGCTTAGCATGCCTCTAAGTATGAGTAAATGTTCTATGTTTGATAATGATCTTTTTTCACTCACTTATTTTGGCATTGTCTACATATGTGTTTAATCTAAGAATGCTTGTGTATGTTTTATATTAGTACAATGAATTAAAATTGCACAAGTATCTTAGCTACACTACTTTTATTTGCACTTTTAAAAGTTAAGAAAAGTGGTTATGTTTTCATAAATTATATTGGTTTGCAAAACAAGTGTATTCGGAGAACTTTGTACAAAACAAAAATCATAAAATACAGTGACAAAGATAACTCCACCAAGCACTACATGAACCTCCTGATAAGTCTTAATAAGCGTTGTAAAGTTGAGCACCTTGGAAAGAATAGTAAAGTATCTTGTGCAAACCATATCTTTCTTTAAAAATAAAAACCACTTATTCTTAAGTACACCGGATCACAAAAAAAATTAAAGAATAAAATTGTGTGATCCCCCAAGCACTACTTTGCACCCTGATAAGTCTTAATGAGCATTGTGTGTGCAAAGCACCTTGGTAGTCGTACATTTTGTTTGTACATTGAAGTGCGTGGAAGTAAAATTATTTGTGTTTTATTGTGCTCTTACTTTACATATTTCTTGTATTTTTGATTAAAACATTTGTTTACTCTACTCAAAAATACACTTACGTGCACATCATTATCTTCCATAACACTTCTTCTCATGAGTATTGGATCCTAATGCAAATTCTATACTACTCTTTATTTATGAAATGCACTAGATAACCTAGCATGCTTTCTACAATGTTTGGTATGTTTTGAAATTGTGAATTAACATAACATTGTAGTACTCTCTTTTTTGTAACATTATTTCATGCTTGGTTACTTTATTATTGAATTTAACGATTTTACTTGCACAATGATTTACAAAAACATTTTCTTTATGAAATTTAACTCATATCTCTTTTTATAAATCCTCATGTCTTACAAAAGATGTTTGATTGTATTTTCCTAAGTCTTCCACAACTTTGCATTTACCTTGTATGCTACAAACTCTGATTTATGAAAATATTGTAATACTCAAACTCTGATCTACTTCAATGAAAAGTATTCTAAAACTCCTTATCATTTCCTTCTCTCTACAAGCACGATCATGCCTTTATCTTATTATCAAAACTTTTAAGTGGTGCCTCCTTACCCACTTTTGCTAATAACAAAAGGGGGAGAACTAACATGATAAATTAAGATGATAGCCTACATAATATGGGAGCATTCACTTAGGGGGAGCATGTATTTAGGGGGAGCAATTCTAAATGCTAAAATCAATAATTATCCTAAGTCATCACTCTCACACACACACAAGTAAGTTTCATCATGCTTATATATTAATGCTCTGATTTATCATTAATGGATTTGTTATTATCAAAAGGGGGAGTTTGTTGGAACATGGTCTTCCGCATCTCCTAGGTTTGAGAATAACAAATCCTATGTGTATTTGATCTTGTATGTTTAAGTGTGCAAGAAAACAAAGTCTATATGACTCAGGGATTACATAAGAAGGTTGCCCCCAAATTTGAGCCATCAAATCCAACACTCCTACTAGCGCCAGCGGTATCACCTAGCGCCTGGCGCTAGCGTTGACCTGCGCAATTTCGGGAGCACAAATAGAAGGGGATAGCGCTTGGCGGTAGCTGATAGCGCAGGCGGTAGCGCGGAGCACAGAAGGCAAGAGAGAAATGTTTCCTCGGATTGTAGATCCTGCCGCGCAGAATATGTCCTAAAATGGGATTGCGTCGGCGGTAGCTCTAGCGCAGGCGCTAGCGCTGAGGCTATAAATAGGACCCCTCTTCTTTCTTTTCGTGGAGACATCAGGGAGAAAGATTGAGTGCTAGAATTCCAGAGGATGCCTTGGCCGAAAGCTGATGTCCTACCAAAGCTCTGCGAATTTCTTAAGGAGAATCTCTTCACGCCGGATCCAAACGACGTCCGCTTCTACAACGCTTATTCTACAGCAGATCTTCATCTTCAACTTCAGAAGTTCTTTAAGAGGGAGTTTTAATTATTTTCATTTCATATTCCTTGTAATCGGTTAGAGAAATTGACGCGTGTTGGCGACTAGGTCTGGGTAGGACTTAGTGCGGAAATTCGCCTCGTGTTGGCGACTAGATCTAGGTTAGGTCTAGGGGGTGTTCGAGGCCATATCCGGGGAAGGGTTCGCTAGAGCGGCTTGAGGCCGAATCCGGGAAGGATAGGCTAGGGCCACCGATTTGTGGGGATGCGAGTCGGGATAGAAAACAAAAGGAGTTTACTATTATTCGCCATGGATTTCTAGCATTATAGAAATCAACTTTTGTAAAACCTTATTTCATATTAATAAAACATGTCTCTACTTTATTTCAATTGTTTTACTCGATTTCTCATTGTCTTAATCACACATTATTTCAAATCTTTTCAAAATATAATATAAATTTTAAAAACCCTTATTCACCCCCACCCCCTCTAAGGGCGCCTACCGATCCAATAGAGGGGCCAATCCATTTTGGTCCTTGGAACTCGAAGTTCATCTACCGGATTTCTTCTTGGAGCATCTTGGTTGAGTATTGACTCAATCCCAGAAAGGGATATCGTATATCTGTCCACACGAAGAGTACTACGTAGAGTCCTAAGAAGACCCAACATTGACCTATAAAGAGTCCTAAGTAGAGTCCTAAGAAGAGTGCTACAAAGAGTACTACGAAGAGTCCAACAATGAGTCCTAAGAAGAGTCCTACGAAGAGTCCAGCAAAGAGTCATAAAAAGAGTCCTAGAAAGAGTCCTAGAAAGAGTCTTATGAAGAGTGTTACGAAGAGTCCTATGAAGAGTCCTAAGAAGAGTTCTACGAAGAGTCCAATGATGAGTCCTACGAATAGTTTTATGAAGATTCCTAAGTAGGGTCCTACGAAGAGTCCAATGAAGAGTCTTAACAAGTTTTATAAGAAGAGTCCTAAGAAGAATCCTATGAAGCGTCCTACGAAGAGTCCTTAGAATAGTCCTATTAAGAGTCCACCAAAAAGTCCTACGAAGAGTTCTATGATGATTCCTACGGTTTTGCTAAAAGTCGACCTCAACTTTTCGATCTGAATTACCGGCCCTGGCAGTGACTATGTTATGAGACCGCCCAGACCATCTGTTTCATCTTCGGAAAAATCTCCAAGGCACATGCGGTTAATTTCCAGCGAGACCACATGACCGCGTTGTCTGAAGATCTATCTCTGTTTGCTATTTGCACCCCATGTATCTTCTCTTCTCTGCCTCGGTTCTCCTGGCAACACGCTATTTTTGGACCTGCCCATTTGTTCAGGCCCCCGCATATATAAATAGAGGGGTAGGGGTACCAAAAAGGGATTTTTTGGATTCGATCCTCCATCTTATGACCTGTATAAGCGGTCTTAAATTTTGTCACTTTTCTACGTCTCATCCTGACCTATTTTAGACCATCCTGTATCCCTTTTCTGATCAATCAAAATAGGTGTTTACTCAACAACCTCTCTTCTGGCATCCTTTAGCCCAAGTAACCGGCACTCCATAGTTTCCCCTCATCCTTATGAAGTGTGAGTTTTGGACGTACAGTTTTTGTACCAATAGATCAAATACGCGACCTCCTTAGAAGCTCTTGCAGACATACACGATGTCAAACTGCGAAATACAGCCTGCTAACAGTCACCCTACGAGTAGTGTGACCTCCTTAGAAGCTCTTGCGCTTCACGTTGATCTCTGCCTCAAGCAAGCTCGCCGAGAGGCCGCCCAGGCTCGGAATGAGACCGCCCGGCAGCTTGAAGCCATGAATCAGATCTTGGCTATGATATCTTAGAGGATCATTCCATAGAATGATCTGGTCTCCTCCCCTGATCCCCTAGCTGGCAGTCATGCTCCTGACTGCGCGATCCCTATGTCCGTAACTCCTCTGTAGTCTTATGCTGAGGAGTTCGCAGCTCGTCGAGACTTCTTTAGAGCAGCTGCTCAGGGAACCCCAACCCGAGTGCTAAATTTTTAGGAAGACTATGTCTATCCTCCAACTTCAGCTGCTCCCCCTTTTTCTGATCCTTTCGATGCTATTGAAGCGGAGAAGCCTACTCCCTTCACTTATAGAGTTCATTGAGAGCCTATTCCCAACTGCTTCAGGGAGTCTTGTTTGCCAATGTTTACCGAGGAGAGTGATCCCCGTCTCTCACCTTTAGGCTTTCGAGCCTATTATCGCTCTGAGGTCTCTCTCAAATGTGATTAGGTGCAAGCTTTCGATAACCTCCTTAGATGGGAAAGCACGGGAGTGGTTTTACAAACTACCTCCCTAGTCCATCACATTCTTTGCCGCTCTGAGGCAAGAGCTCCTTTTAAGGTTTGCAACCTCAAGGAAAATTTAGAGTAGCCCCGCATCCCTCTTCAGAATTAAGCAAGGAGAAAGAGAGACCCTAACTCGCTTTGTGGATCGCTTCCATAAGGAGATCCTTGGAATGCGGGACATCGATCCCACTCTCTATATGGTGGCTTTGGTGAATGGCGTCCAAGAGGGACCTCTTAAGTTTGAAGTCACCACCCAGGAATCTAGCTCTAACCAAGAGCTAAACAACATCACAAATTGATTCATAGAAGGGGAAATCAGTAACCCCAACTATGTTTCCAACTTGACATCCAGAGCTAGTCAGAAGGGCATTGCTGGTTTCTATCCTACACAGAAGTCGACGAAACCTCCTAGTCAAGTGTTCCAACCTACCGCTTAAAAGGGGAGTAACATCCACCATCACAGTTCGTATTAGGGTCATCAGCAGTTCCAGCATAAGGGACCTCTACTACCAACCCCAACAGCTCCATCCCCTCTATTGGGAAAAAATTCTTTTGATTTAACTTAATAAATTAACTATAAGTGATTTTACCTCTTAGGGTTTATTACCCACATTTTATAGTAAGGGTAATCTGGTCATTAGATGTCTTAGGATGTCACACTCAACTTAGAGTGTCAGGGGCAAGACAAAGCAATCACAAAATAAGTTAAGATAACACTTGCGGCGAATAAAATACGATGCAACTTCGACTGTATATCGACGTAACTATGACTAGAAGTCGGAACAACTTATTTAGTCTTCCAATATATAAAGTCAAGTTGACGCAACGTCGAAAGGGACTCGATGCAAAAGGAAGAGCTTGTCGAAGCCATCTCAGAAGTCGACGCAACTTCGACTACAATTCAACGCAGAAAATAAGAGCTCAAGTCCAAGGCTTTAACTCGATGGACACGTCGATAAGGAATCGGCGTAATGTCGACATCTTAGTTCAACCAAAATGAGAATAAATTTGAGGCTACGTAAATAAGAACTCAGAGGTGCGTCGACATGAAGATTGATGATGTCGGCGTAGAGTCAGAAAAAGGAAGCTTTTTCAGCTGTCATTTTGGGACCTTTTCAGAAGGACCACTAGGCTAGAGACAGTTCTCCAACGGCTCGTATGTTTCCAAGAATAGAATGATGCTTATCAGGACACAACAAATTACTTTTCGAAGGTATTCAAAATGAATGCACGGGTCGAGAACAAAAGGAGAAACAAAATTAGGTGGGTAAGAGGAATTCCTTTTCAGGACAAGCCAAAAGAAGAATGGTTTTTGAAAACTCAATCATACACAATAAGTATGCAAAGAGAGGAGAAGCAAAAAAAAACAATTCAGTTATCACATTATTATGTCTGTTGAATAGGGTCTTCATCTTCTTCCCTCTCAAACCCTAAAATACAGATATACAGAATTGCTCTCTCTGCACAGGAAGTTATATGTTGCTTCTTCTTCATCATTATACAACAACAGAACTACAACAGGTGCTGAGAGAAAAGGATCAAGCAAAACAACCCTTGCAAATCATCACTATCATAAGCAATGGTTCATCATTTCAGATCCAGTGAAAGAACGACAGAAGCAGCATCAGAGCTTCTGAAGAATTCTGAGAACATAATTCTTACCTTCTCCCTCTTATCTTCATCTTACTATTTCCATAACTTGTAAAAGAGTTTTAAGAATCCCTTTTCCAAAGGATTCAGTGGTTCAAGATCTCCTTATCAAAAGATCTTTGGTTCTAAGAGTCTCCTTACCAAAACACTTAGTGGTTCAAGATCTCCTTATAAAAAGATCTTTGGTTCTAAGAGTCTCCTTGTCAAAAAACTCGGTCACAGGTTGTGTAATTCTACCAGAGAGGTAGAAGAGAGGACTACCCAAATTTTGGGGAACCTCTAGAAAACTCCTTGTGTATTTGATGTGATTTTTTGTGCTGTCCCATTTACTTTTTCTGTGTTCATTTTCAGCAAACTTTATTTCATTTATTCTGCCTTTGATTTTGTTGTGTGAATAATACCTTAGTATTTTTATTGTGTGTGCACTATTAGGGTAGAAAATAATTTAATCTCTACTTACCCCCCTCCCCCTCTAGAGAATTCTTAGAGGCACACTGTGCACTTTCACCCTCAACCAACACCTATTCGTCAGGTCCAGTTCTGCAAGCCGCCTCTCCCGACCTCATCTCAGACTTCAGCCATCTTTCAAGGACTCTCAAGAGTCTTTTACCGAGCTCAATCTGTCCACGAGCGAGGTAGTGCAAATCCTCCTAAAGTTGTTTTTTTTAAAGGCCTGCTCCTCTACAGTAAGATCACAAGTCTAGAAATCTCTCCCTACTATGAACATCATAGGGAGAGCGGGCATTTCACAGAATATTGTCGAGCTCTTCGCATGTTGGTAGAGAAGCTCCTGAAAGAAGGAAAGCTACAGGACATGGACCTGAAAGGAGATTCTGCAAAAGCTTTGACCTCTAAGAGCAAAGTGGTAGCAGAAACTCACTGGGAGTGTGAGGAAGTAGAGGACGTTGGCCACTTAGGCAATTTTGGTTATCTAAATGAATGTGTGGAAGCCAACGATGAGGGTGCTTTTTCCCTTAAGTTATCTCTCTCTCTCTCTCTCTCATGTTTTCATGTAAATTTCTTCTAACTTTTCATACAATTGTCTAGTGTAAGCTTGTAATATCTTCCGTTTTCTAGTGTTGTAATCTATCTTAAGGCATGTAAGCACTATGTTTTTCAATAAAATTTAGCTTTGCTTTCCTTCATTTTCTCTCTCTACCTTTAGTTAATTTTTCATGCATTCTTATTTCTATTTATTTTTATCCTACACCATGATTAACTAATTTCTCATTAGCGCTCGATCGAGATGATCCGAGGATGAAATAATCATGTTATGAACTTCTAGCTCTCCTTTTCCATTTACGTAAACATTTTTGATTTACCCTTGATTTTTAATTAAGTGAGACCATATTTTCGATATATGTTTTTTCTAAGGTTTTTGTGCTTAGTTAGCCGAGAGGCTCAAAGTATGAATCGACCCCTCAAGGATAAAGAGAGTTGCACACAACTCTCAAGAGAGGATGAAGTAAATCACCCAGATTGGAATCAAATCCAACAATGGGGTTCACAACGTAATGCAAGTTGTAAGCATTCGATTATAGAACGAGAGTTCGGTCGAATTTTCCTAAACTTTGTTGGGCATTTCCCTCGAGAGTGGAATTTTCAAGCTTTGGGAACCTCCATGGACAAGTAGTTTATTTAAAAGGTATAAGATTTATTTTTAGCTACTTTTGATTATTCTCATGCCGAGGTGATTCAAGATTGAGCACTAATCTTTTTTATCATTATTTAAGCTTTGCTTTAAATTGCAATTTGTCTCTCTTTTTATTTAAGTAAAAACTAAAAAAATCACTTGATAAGATAATAGTTTCCTCCTTAAAGTAGAAGTAATCAACACGCCCCGAGGAATATGACCTTGATATTTTTTAAATTTCCTATATTATAGACGATAATGTACACTTTCCTTCATTTGATATAGGTTTGGAGAATATCATCACACTTACCTCGCTTTGCATTTTCCAAACATCAATTTTAAACATCATGTTTTGGCGTCATTGACGGGGAGTAGGGTAGATATTTTGAAAAGAGGATAACTATTAATTTATCATTTTTTCTAGTTTCAAAAAAAATTCATAATGGTGTAATTTAAATCTTTGAAAGGGACGTTTGGGCTATCATCCCAACACACCTCCTAGTACCAGTGAGAAACATTAATGAGGTATACCTCGGGAACTTCAAGACTAACTTAATCCGCCTAAAAAGAAAAAATATAATAATTAAGTTTTTCTATTTCTTTTGTTTTATTTATTATTCTCTCTCCTTTCTATTTCTCTTTCTTTTTTTCTTCTATCCCCTTTACTTTTTTTAGTGTATGGCCCGAGGTAGCTCTTCGAATATTCTTTTTGATCATGAGAACGAGCGAACCATTTTGTAGAGCCAATATTTCATGATCAGGATACGCACTTAGCATTCGAAGAGTCGATCGGGGACACTACAATAGAAAATATGGAGCATAATGTGCCCAATCCTAATGAGGCCCAACAAAGGACCATGTCCTATTATGCCCGACCGAATTTGGAAGGCACACAGTTAAGTATTATCTGCCCCGCGGTGGAAAAAATAACTTTGAGATCAAGTCTAGCATCATACAAATGGTACAACAATCAGTGACCTTTGATGGCCTTCCGAACGAAGATCCAAACTCCCACATCTCTAACTTTCTCAAAATTTGTGACACTTTCAAAATCAATTGTGTAACTGATGAAGCCATTTGTTAACGTCTTTTTCCTTTTTCTTTGCGGTCTAACGCCAAGCAGTGGTTGGGCTCCCTTCCTAAGGAGTCCATCACTACATGGGCCGATATGGCAGAAAAATATCTTACAAAATATTTATCGCCTGCAAAGACCACAAAAATGCGCACAGATATTGCCTCATTTATGCAAATTGACTCGGAGACTCTCTATGATACATGAGAGAACTTAAAGGAGCTATTGCGTAGATTCCCTCACCATGCACTACCTACTTGGCAACAAGTACAAATATTTTATAATTGCTTGAATTTCCAAACAAGGCAGATGATTGATGCAACTGCTGGGGGTACTTAATAAAAAGACCTCGCAGACCGCTCAATTGCTTTTTGAGGAGATGACCATGAATGTGTATCAAAGGAACATGCCCCGAGTGCGGCCTAACAAGCTGTCCATTTATTTTGAAATAGACGCTACTTAAAATTTAGCTTTACAAGTTGAGTGCTTAACAAAGCAAGTGGTGGAGATGTCTGTTTCCTCCGCCACTCCTCCTTGGGTAAATAATGTAATAATCGAAGATAAGGTTGACTACATGGGAAATCTGCGTGGGCCTTCCTATAACTCGAACACCTCTCCGTATAACAATAGTTGTAATGTGGGTTGTAGGAATCATCCGAATTTCTCATGAAGCAACCAAGGAAATGCTCAGCACCCTCTAAATCTTAATCAACCTCAAAACATAACTCCACCTAGTTGTACACCGCAACAACAAAAGCCCTCTCCACTTGAAGAGGTCTTTGCAAAATTTATTTCTACAAATGAATCGAACATCTGGAACATCACCGGATCGATCAAAAAATTAGAGAATCAAGTAGGGCAGCTAGCGGGAATATTTTCCGAGCATCATCAAGGATCTCTACTGAGAATTACTGAACCAAATCCAAGGGAAAGCGCGAACATGGTTACCCTCTACAGCGGAAAGGATGTTGTTTCAAAACAGGATAAACCCTAGGTACTTCCCTCTCCTCCTATTTTATCTTCAAATTTGCCCGCTATGTTAGCTCCGCACGCTTCTAGTTCAAATATTTCGTATCCGTCTAAGCTTAGGAGCAAGTGCGCCGAGAAAAATTACAAAAAGTTTTTAGAAATTTCAAAACAAATTCATATTTATGTTCCCTTCTGTGAGGCTATCTCTCAAATGCCGAAGTATGTGAAATATGTCAAGGAGTTGCTCTCCAAAAAAAAGAAACTTGATGATATCTCGCATATTTCCCTACACTCAAAATGCTCCATGGTTATACTTAAAAAATTGACCCAAAAAGGAAATGAATCGGGACGGTTCTCCATCCCATGTCTATTTGGTAATTTATTAGTAAAACACGCCTTAGCTGATCTTGGAGCAAGTATAAATCTTATGCCTTTTTATTTATTTAAAAATTTAGGTTTAGGAGATCCTAGCCCTACCAGAATGAGTATCCAACTTGCATATCATGTTGGGAATATTTCCCTCAATGTTCCCTTGATTTGAAGAGGCATCACTCACAATGTTAAGTACATATTGTATTTGATAAACCCTATATTGCATCATGGCAATGCAGGGTGAAGTTATTCCAAGCATTGGGATAATGTCAGTGGTTTACTGTCAAAACTGTTGAGACGAGCTCACTGTCTTAGCTGAACCGCTGAGACGAGGCTAGGATCCGCTGAGAAGGGGTCTCCCTCAGCTGAGCTGCAGATAGTCAAAATCCGCTGAGAAGACAATCTGTATTAGCAGATCCGCTGAGACCAAGACAGCTAAACCGCTGAGACTGAAGGCTGTCTCAGCCCAACAACTGAGACAAATTCAAATCTGAAAGATGACACTACCGGTATTTTCTTTTGGCGCAAATAGTTGTAAAGGAAGATAATGTATTCTATCCTTCTCCATACTATTTCAGGGCCCTCCTTAATGTTGTTGAAGATAGAAGAGCTATAAAATAACAACTAAGGGAATTTTAGAAAGTGCTGGTGTGCTAAGTGCTGGATAGAGGTGAAAGCTTTATACTATTCCATTGATGGCTTCCACAAACTATCTCCTTCTACTTCTTAAACCCGCAAGAAGATACAGGGAGAGAAGATAACTCTTCTATCCATAAGAGCAAGATGATATTTCCTTATCTACTAAATAGGAGGATCAGATAGGAGCATGGTTTGAAGATTTACAATTCAGCCCTGCTTCAAGGCAACACCGCCAGTGCATCTACAACAGAAGACAATAAGCTGAACTAAACATCATTGATGTCATCTGTTGCATGCAAATCTTATAACCCATGTAAGAACACTTCTGCTCTGAGATTGTAGGGCATTCTGCCTGAGGTGTAGGACTGGTAAGCCTGATTTGTAAGGTTGTTAAGCCTGAGTAGATATAGGGCTATTGTGCCTGAGAAGTAGAGTTGAAAGCTTGAGTGTAGGATCTCTGTACAGATCTGAGGTAGGGTCTCCCCATAGGCATGAGGTAGGAAATCAAGGGGATTTCTGAGCTGTAGGAGTGGGAGCACTCTCAGTTTGTAGGACTGGTTATCTTGAGGTAGGGTTTGGAGGAAACCTGAGAGATCCTGAGAGACTTGTGTTGTAAGCTCTTGAAGCTGAGATTGGAGGTGTTTACCTTGTCTAACATACTGTTATAAAGGTGTAGAGGGAAAGTGGACTACCCATTGACACATTGTCTTGGGGAACCACTATAGATAGTTGTGTGCTTTCTGTGTTGTGCTTTTGTTTTCTTAATTATATCTAGCTACTACTAGCAATAAAAAGGAAAATCAAAGGGTCCTATTTACCCCCCCCCCCCCCCCCCCCCCCCCCCTCTAGGAAAATTAGACTGCAAATCTATAAACTATCAAGTGGTATCAGAGGGAGGTTGGTAAAAAAGGACATAATAGTCTGACCAGATCCTACATAAGTGTAGTCAAATCTAAATCTGATGACTACCACTGGAGGTCAGAAGGACATGGGGTCAATGGACTTGCCCATACGCAAAAAAGGAAACTTTTGGAATTTGGAAGCAAAGGGTTAGGCTGTTCATGGAAGCCTCAGACCCTAGGATTTATATTACTGTCTAGGAGGATCCCTTTGTCTTCACAAAGACCTCCACTATTGATCCTACAAGACAGGTAGCCAAGTCATATGCTGTAGTGACAAAGGAAGAAATTGCACTGGCCACAATGGATAAAAGAGCACAAAATATAATAGTCAATGCAATTAATGATACACTAATTGTGTACATGGAAGGTACTGAAGTATAGTGGGATCATAGGAAATCCCTCCATAATCAGGAGTATGAAGCCTTCAGGCAACAAAGCCTGGAATGTATAGCTTACTGCTATGAGAGGTTCTTCAGAATAGTGAATGAGCTGAGGACCCATGAAAGGGTCTTCACTCATTATGAGCTGAATGAGAAATTCTTAAGATATCTAGCTAAAGATTGGGATACCAAGATTTGTCCTAAAAGAGATGTGGAAAAGATGGGTGAGACTCCTCCCCACACTCTAATTGGAAAGCTGCTCTCCTAGGAAGGGAGACGACAGTGGATCTCAAAGTTGAGAGCTCTAAGAAGAGCAAAGCAAGGATGCCTTTACCACCAAGAAGGGTTGCTAGCTCAAAAAATTCTTAACCCAGCACATCAGAAAGCATCTCATCAGATGAGGAGTTTGCTGCCTTCTCAAGTCATTTAAAGAAGCTGATGAGGAGGAAGCAATGGAAGAACAAACCTTCCTCCTCCTCACATCCTAGGAAAGATCACAGCAGGTTTGAAAGGCAGCACCCCAAGGGGGACATGTATGATCCTAGACATGTTAAACATGTTTCAAATAATATTATTTGTTATTGTTGTAGCAAGCCTGGACATGTCATAGTTGACTCTTCAGTCAAGAGGAAGGAGAAAGGTGATAAGAAAGCTCATCACCATAAAGGAAGGAAGGGTGAAAAATCCTTCCTAGCTAAGAAGGAGAAAAGCTGGAGTGAATCTGAGTCATCATCCTCAGATTCAGAAGAAGAAGAAGAGGAAGACTACATTGGGATATTTGTAGCTGAAGAGGATGAGGAATTTCCTGCTTCAAAGGTTAGCATCAGGGCCCCTCTGTCAGACTCAGACAATAACATAGAGGAGGATGAAGAGGATAAAGAACACCATAGCTTAATGGCCATAACAGATGATGATGAAGAAAGTCAGGACAATCCTGACAAGGTACCTACTCGTTTCCCTTCTTCTGATTATGAGTCAATGCCAGATTTTAAAGCATGCTCAGAATCTGAAGTGGTTGTCAATCAATTGATTTACATGTATGATTCACTATTGGATGCTTTGAAAAAGAGTAAGAAGCTAGCCAAGAGGCATGCTCAGGAAATTGCCTCCCTTCAGCTGGCTAAGCAAGATTGCACTGAGTCTTCTACCCTGGTGGCTCAGATGAGTAGAGAGATAAGCCAAATCAAGGGAAATACAAAACTCTAATTGAGCACCATCTTCCAAAGAACAAGGTCAACAAGGACCTTGAGGAGAAGCTTCTCAAAGAAAGAGCCTAGTGGCTCAATTCTCCAAACCCAAATCTATACTACCCATCATTGACAGCTTTTCCTCCCAAACTAATAGGAGAGGACTAGGCTACAATATTGTGTCAGTGGGTGATGGGAATGGATAAAATGGCAAGACTAAGGCTAAGCCTCATACCACCATTCAAAAGGTGTTGCTTCCCTCTAATAGGTATGACCATAACAACATGTATGGTCACAGGAAGAATGGGAGTTCCTATAGGAAGGAAAATACTCCTTACTATAATAGAATAAAGGGCATGAGGATGAGTGCTATGAAAGCTCCCCATGAAGAAATTCAAATGGCCCATTCTGGACCATTTGTTTTTGGTACTTCAGCTCCTTCATCCAAGAATATGGATGCAAGTTCTTCCAAGTCCCTCCCAGCAAAAAAAAAGGCTGCTGTCAAGCCTATAGTCAACTCCAACAGCTCAGTCTCTGATGCCATCAAATCTTGCCTAGCTGCCAAGCCAAGGCAAGTTGATGTCATTTATACAAAGACTGCTAAGACTGAGCATAGATTGTCTTTCAGCCAGATTATTGCCGAAAGGAATAGCATGAATTCTGATGTCTTCCCTCCTGAACATAAGCATATTGATGCTTCTTCAAAGAATGTTCAGAAGAGAAGATACAACATTCATGAATGTTGGTGCTATGGTAAGGTGGGACACTTTGGCATAGATTGTTGGAACAATCCCAACGTGCTTAATGCAAAGAAGAGCTTTCCTGCAAAGGTTGCAGTAGGTGTGAGTAAGGTTTTTCATGCTAACAATGTCCTAGGACCCAAAATCAATTGGGCTCCTAAGGTTAAATGAATTGTTTTTATCAGGTTAGTTCAAGTACCAACCATGGGCAAATATCGTACTTGGACAGTGGATGCTCAACGTACATGACAGGTACCAAAAGTCTCATGCAGGAATACACAGCAGTGAAGAATGTACATAAAGTCATCTTTGGTGGATCTAAAAAAGACATCACTAGAGGATATGGTATGATCTCAAAGACATTGTCTTAATCACAAGGGTGGCTTATGTTGAAGGGTTGCAACACAACCTTGAAATCATAAGTCAACTATGTGATGTAGGCTATGTCATTGAATTCCATAATGATAAGTACTTGATCAAAAAGTCCCATGACTTAGAGATCATTCTCTCAGGCACTAGGAGTAGGAATGTTTATTCTTTAGATTTTATATGCAATTCATCTCTATCTCCTGTATGTCTGTGCTAATGAAAGTGAGACTCTTTTTGTTCAATGTCTCAAGAGACTTACACACATTAACTACAAGGAAATGTGTAGGCTATTTTCTAAAAACCTTGTTAGAAATAGTTCTAATTTAAAATGTATTAAATGTGATCCCTGTCATGAATGCCAAATGGACAATCAAACTAAGGCCACCTTTATAAGCATTGACTCCAAAGACACTGAAAGATGTCTTTATCTATTGCACATGGACTTGTTTGGTCCTTTCATAATTAAAAGCCTAGGTGAGAAGTTGTATACTTTGGTGATTGTTGATGATCACTCAATCTTTACATGGGTATTCTTCCTTAAGAAGAAATATGATACTTTAGATGTCTTTATAAACCATGTTAAGGCAATCCAGAATGAACTACAATATACTGTGGTCAAGACTAGAACTGACCATGGTACAGAATTTCAATCTGGGGCAATGACAAGGTTTTGTCAAGAATTTCGTATCACCCAAGAATTCTCCTCACCAAAGACTCCACAGCAAATTGGTGTGGCTGAGAGGAGAAATATGACCTTGATAGAAGCTAGGAGAACATTGCTTAGTGACTCCTCACTTCCAAAATATTTTTGGGCTGAGGCAGTCAATACTGCTTGTCATGTTCTCAATAGAGCATCTATCAATAAGGACCTAGGTATAACCCCCTATGAGATTCTGAAGGGAAAACAACCAACTATTTCATACTTTAGAATCTTTGGTTGCAAATGCTACATTTTAAATAATGGAGAATCTCAATTAACAAAATTTGCTGAAAAATGCAATGTAGGTGTTCTTGTTGGATATAGCTCACATAGCAAGGCCTATATAGTATTCAGTAAGAAAACTCATGCTGTAGAAGAGTCTATGCATGTAGTATTTGATGAGCCAACCTGCTTTATAAGGGCTGGTGCAGTTCTCCTGTTTTGACAGGTGATGAACAGAAAATGCAAGATATGTGTCTCCAAGACATACCTAGCATAAGCAATATTAATTCATAGGCAGCTATACTTGATGTTAAAGATGATCAAGCTACTGAAGATGATGCTACTCCAGAAGAAGAGCTGCATATTGCTGACAAGTTGCTTGTAGCAAAGAGGCACCTATAGGAGCATCCAAGAAACCAAATTATTGTAGATGAAAACCAAGAAGTGATCACCAGAAGCAGAGCTCATAATGAAGCTCTATTCTTGAGCTTTTTATCACAAATGGATCCCATGAAATTTGATGAAGCAAATGAAGACACCTTCTGGATTCAAGCAATGCAAGAGGAGCTGCTTCAATTCAAGTGGTGCAAGGTGTGAAAGTTGGTGCCAAAGCCTCAAGGACACAACAACTTTGGCACCAAGTGGATCTACAAAAACAAGCTTGATGAGAATGACACCATCATCAAGAATAAGGCTAGACTGGTGGCCAAGGGGTACAATCAAGAAGAAGGTATTGACTTTGATCAAACCATTGCCCTAGTTGTAAGGTTAGAAGCAATAAGGCTATTCCTTGCCTATGCTGCCCACAAGGGGTTGAAAGTATAACAAATGGATGTCAAATCAACATTTCTGAATGGCAATCTAAAGGAAGATGTATATGTGGAGCAGCCCTCAGGTTTTGTGCATCCAACCCTTTCTTCTCATGTCTATTTACTTATGAAAGCACTATATGGTCTAAAGCAAGCCCCTAGGGCTTGGTATGAGACCTTATCTAGTTTTCTCATCAAGAACAAGTTCTTGAGGGGAAAGATAGACAGTACATTATTTCTTAGGGAAACAAAGGGCAAATGTCTGCTAGTCCAAATTTATGTTGTTGACATAATTTTTGGGTCTACAGATGACAACCTTTGCAAAAGGTTCGCAAACCTAATGCGGGGGGAGTTTGAGATGAGCAGTATGGGAGAGATCAAGTATTTTTTAGGACTCCAAGTGAAATAGTCTGAATAGTGAATTTTCATCTCTCAGACCAAGTACACTAGGGAGCTTATCAAGAAGTTTGGAATGGAATCAGCTTCCACCAAGAAAACTCCCATAGGGTCCATCATTTCCCTTAACAAGGATGAAAACGGTAAGCCATTTGATGAATGCATGTACAGGTGCATTGTTAGGTCCATGTTGTATCTAACTGCAAGTAGACCAGACATTATGTATGCTATATGTGTTTGTGCTAGGTACCAAGCATGCCCTAAGGAATCTCATTACTCAGCTGCAAAGAGGATTTTGAGATACCTCAAGGGCAGCCGACATCTTGGCCTTTAGTACCCTAGGAACAATAATTTTGAACTGATTGGCTTTTTAGATGCATATTTTGCAGGATGCAAGGAATATAGGAATAGCACAAGTGGGACTTATCAATTCCTAGGAGGGAGGCTGATCTCATGGAGCAGCAAGAAGCATACCAGTGTGGCTATATACACTGTTGAGTCTGAATATATAGCTGCAGGGAGCTGTTGTGCACAACGATTGTGGATACAACATCAGCTAGAGGATTATAACCTCAAGGTGAGTAATTATCCCTTGTATTGTGACTCATCTAGTGCTATCTCTATAGCTATGAATCCAGTATCCCATAGTAGGACTAAGCATATAGATATAAGGTATCATTTTCTTAGAGAGCATGTTGAAAGTAAAGATAAATGCCTTGAATTAGTCCCCACAAACAAATAAGTAGCTGATATCCTTACTAAGCCATTCGATGAGGCAAAGTTTAATGCTTTTAAAATTGAGCTTGGTATGTAAAATCTAGAATAGATTTCATCATGTCATATTTTCTATCTTGCTTATTACTTTACTCATTAGCATTGATAAAATATGTATCACACGCTATGATAGGATAGGTTGCTATCTAAATAGTTTGTAGCATGTTTAGGACTTGAAATAATCCTAATTATATAGTTCACTGATAGGCAGTGAGATCAACTAAAACGGCTGAGAACGTTTCAGCTAAACCGCTGAAACAGCTGAGAAGGTCTCAGCTGATCCACTGAAATGGCTAAAACTGTCTCAGCGGTTGACAATACCTTGTTCCAGCGGATTACAACTCTGCCTCAGCGGTTACGCTGAGATGGGATGGTTAAATTAAACTATACCTTAATTGACTGGTCAACAATATAAAATTAATTCAATTAATAAGTCAAATCAACATATTTCATTAGGGCAAATCTAAACCTAAGATAAGCCTCTATAAATAGGAAAGTGTTGATTAAATAAATTACAATACTTTTTCACCCTAGCTAGTGAGACGAACCCTTTTCCCTCCCGTCTTAGCGACTCATTCTTGAGAAGAGATGGTGTCAAATATGGCAAAGGATCTCTTGGAAGGTTATGAGAACGTTAGGAATGGATTCCAGCATGCCCCAGCAGAGATTAAAGAAGTGATTCAACTTCTAACTGAACAGTGATTCGAATATCTCCTATCTGAGCCATGTGTAATTCTCAAAACTGAAGTTCTAGAATTCTACAACAGTGCCAAGTTGTCATCATCTAATTCCTTAGTTAAGGCTAAGATTGGAACTATAAAAATAAAGATCTCTCCAAGAAAATGGAGAAGGCTCTTCAACTGCCATCTTGCAGTCAAGATGAAGAAGCAGAAGTCTCTGAAAAGGATAAGGATAAGGCCCTAAAGTGGTGTGAATATAGTGATGCCAAGACTATGTCACTGAAGAGGAAATTCTTCAATCAGAGAGACAAGTTGCTCTCTGATATAGTTGGAAAACCACTATTGTGCAATCCAGGATCTCATGACACTATTTCAAAACATATGTTTGAACTAATGACAAGGGTGGTCTTTAAAAAAAGACCTCCTGGGCAGCTGTGATATTTCAAAGGATCCGAGAATGTTTGCAGGCCCCCAACCTAGGCAGAATTCTCTCAATATATCTTCTGAATACTTATCCTGAGGAATTTGATAAATCCAAAGGTACAAACCTTCACAATCTAAAAAGGATGGACATTAAGCCTTGGATAGGTTCTCAAGCATCTTACCAAAGAGCCAGCCCTCTGAGCCGAAATAGAAGAAGAAAGTCTTAGTCATGTGGGTAAGGAAAACCAAAATGATCTGCTCTGATTCTGAGTCAGAGGCAGAAGAAGATGTACCAACTAAGGTCAATCATGTTCCTGTCAGCAGCCCATCCAAGGATGATCAAGGAGGAGACCATGCACTGAAGGTCATGAAGGTCATGCTGCTACTAGAGAGCATGAGAAGGATAAAGATGCTGCTCCTGAAGAGCAAGAGAAGGATAAAGATGTTTCTACTACTGCAAAGGACAAGTCAGAAGTACATGAAGGAGATCACACTCTAGGTGATGCTTCCAATCCTACTGTAGCTGACAAAAGTGTTCAGATTATACAATCCTCCTCAGAAGGACATGAGGATGAAGAAGATGACATTGCTGGTGACTTTCAGGGTAAGATTGATTTTATTTTATCAATTCTAGAGAAAAGGTTTAAGCTAATTCCCACTTAACCAACAAATTACTGGGGAGATGATCAAGACCATGATGATGCCCCATCTGAGGGGGAGAAATAGAAGAATGTTTTTGATAAGGAAGATGAGGGAGATCCAAGTGAGGGGGAGCAAGAAAAGAATGCTGAAGAAGCAAGGAAGAATGCTAAAGATGAGCAGGTTGCTGCCCAGCATAGTGATCCAAGTGAGGGGGAGCACAACCTTGCTCAGGCTGAGTGGGAGCATGATATGGGGCTTGAAGTCCCCTCCACATCAGCAATATCACAAAATCAGCTCCTAAGCTCAATCAGTTCAATAATTGAAGGTCAAATGACTTCAATTTAGGATTATATTGATATGTCTATCTTTACTGTAAATAAGGAAGTCATGAATGAAATTAAAGATATTAAGGAAGAAACTGCCTTCCTTAATAAGCATATGACAAAATGGTTTGACTTTGCAGAAAAGTCTGTAGGTGCTCAGAACACTATTCTTAGATCAATGGATAAATAACTCCAATTATCTTAGCAATACATATCATATGTCAAAAACTATGTGAGCAAGACTGATGAAGTCATAGAAAAAGCTTCCAATCACATTGAAGATTATGTATGGAACACAGCTTCAACAATGATTGGAGAAGCAAAGAAGATGAAGGATGAGCTAAAACAAGACCTAGAAAATGCCTTCCAAACCATCTCAGGATCAGTAGTTGTTGCCTCCCAGTTCATAGAAGCTAAAGCGGTTGAAGAAGCCAGAAAGGGTGAGGTGGCCTATGCTGAAACCAATTCTGAACTAGCCCTCCAAGTGCTATAAGGAATAAGGGTACCCCTAAATCTTCCCCTGTTGGACAACTACAGAAAGGAAGATTTTGACTTTGAATTCAAGCGAAAATAGCTCAAAATCCTCAGCTTGCAAAATGGAGGAAGAGAGAAGGAGTGTTGCTAGCTGAAGAATTCATGGCAAAGCAATGGGAAGAGCAGGGAAATGACCCTGATTATGACTACTAGAGTGAGGACTCCAAGAGCATTATTCTTTATGCCTGCCTAAGCGATGGACAAGTCTGCAAGGACATTGACTGGATATATCCAGCTGAAGAGTGGATAAGGCACCTTGAGAGAAACACAAAAAGGGAATGAATCTTCAAGGAGAATGTTGGGAAAACCTCCTTTGATTTAACTTAACAAATTACCTAAAAAGTGATTTAATCTCTTAGGTTTCATTACCCATTATATAGTGAGGCTAATCTAGTAATTAGATTTCTTAGGATGTCACACTCAACCTAGGGTGTCAAGACCATATTAAGAGAAGAACAATTTGGGCAAAGTTAACATTCACATCGAATAGAAATGGACACAACATCGAGTTAATGTCGACGCTACTCTGACTAGAAGTCAAAGTGGTCCAACCCTTCTGTCGAAGTTATTCAAGTCAATGTTACGTCGAATAGATATCGGCGTAGAGGCCATGGACCTGTCAAAATACCTCGAGAAGTCGACGCAGCTTCTACTTCAACTCAAAGCAGAAGGAAGTATCTGTCGAAGCCATCTAAATTCATCACATCGTGGACTTCATCTCGATGCAGATAAGGAAGTTCATAGCATGATTTCAACTCGACATTTACATTGATAAGATATCGATGCAACGTCGACAAGCAAAATTCAATCAGAGCATAAATGAATTCGAAGCTGCTCTTACAAGGAATCAAAGGTGCTTCGATAAGAGAGGAAGAGAACTCGATGCTACGTCAAATACAGTCTGAAAAGGAAACCTTTTCAGGTGTCATTTTGGACCCTCTCTCATGACCCACAATACTGAAGACCGTTCTCCAACGGCTCCTTAATTGCCTCAAATAGAAAGAAGAATTAAAGGAGGACAGAAAAAGGTTTCTTGGAAACAAGCTTATAGTTGGTTGACGGGTCGTGAATTAAAGATGGAAAGAAATTGATTTTTCCAAGGCAAAATACCTTTTCAGGACCTACCAGAAAATGAAATTAATTCAAATTAAAGAGGGACAATATAAGGGAGTCGCAGAAAGAGAGACACGGAGCACTTATCACAATCGGCTAAGGTTTTTCAATTAGGGCTTCCTCTTCTCCTTCTTCCTTCAGGAACCTTAATAGAGAAAACACAGAAAAGAAAGAACTGCTTTCTCTCTCAGTCAAGGATCTTCTTCTCTTCAACACAAACCTTTGAAGAAAAATCTACAGAAGAATAAACTCTGCTCAGAGAAAGAACTGCTGATTCCTCATAAATATTATATAGCAGCAACACTATTATAAGAGTAGAGAGAAGAAGGATCAAATGCTTACAAAAACCCTAGCAATCATCACTATCATAAGCTTGGGTTAATCTGATACAGATCTTGAAGAGCACTCAAAGAATAGCACCTCAAGGATTAATGTTACAGAATTCTGAAAAATAGATTTCTGAATCTTCCTTCTCTTTCTTACTCTTCTTTCCTCACACCCCTTGTATAGAGTTTTGAGAATCCCTCTTCCAAAGGAATCAGTGGTTCAAGATCTCCTTATCAAAAGATCTGCTTGGTTCAAGATCTCCTTATCAAAAGATCTGGTTGGTTCATGATCTCCTTATTAAAAGATCAGTGGTTCTGAGAGTCTCCTTTTCAAAAGACTCATGCACAGGTGCTGCAATCCTACCAGGTGGTAGAAGAGAGGACTTCCCACATTTTGGGGAACCTCTATAAAATCTTTGTGTCTTCTGGTTGCCTATTTTTTGTGCTGTCCCATATAGCTTACTATTTCTTTAACTGTTTTCTCTTTCTTTTATTAAAACAGCTTTTGTTGTATTCTGTGTGGGATTTGTTGAAGCATAAACACTTACTGTTTTATTGTATTTGCACAAATAGGATAGAAATATTTTTAAATCTCTATTCACCCCCCCCCCCCTCTAGAGTATTCTAAGAGGCACACTATGCACTTTCAATTGGTATAAGAGGGAGGTTGATCATTAAAAGGTTAACACCTTGATCAAAAAGACATCCTACACTTATTTCTATATTACAAATATTTTTGTAGGAAAATGAGTACTAAGGATTATGCTTTTACAAGACCTTCAGTGTGTTATCTGAACAAGTTTACACTCTGAAAGTCCAGAATAAAACTTTATATGAATTCTATTAATGAGGAAATGTTCAATGTCATCCTCACAGGTCCCCCGGTCCCAATAAGGAAAGACACTAGTGGAAAGGTCATACCAACTTCAGTCCCCAGAGCAGAATGGACTAAATATGAGAAGAAGGTTAAGACATGTGATGCCAAGGACATGAACATACTGTTCTCAACCATGTCTGATGACATATTCCAGAAAGTTGCTGATTGCAACTCTGCAAAAGAGATCTGAGAATCTCTCTCCAGACTAGTAGATGGAAGCTCTGATGAGAGAAAAGAATAAAAGGCTCTTTTCATATCCCAATATGAGAATTTCAAGAAGAAGGCTGATGAAAGCATAACATAAATGTAGGACAGATTCAGCCTCATCATAAATGAGCTGAGAGGGCTTGACAAGGAAATTTCTCTGACAGAAATTAATGACAAGCTCCTCATGTGCTTCCCTTGCACATGGGACTCTAGAATCTGGGCCATTAGAGATTCTAGATGCCTCAGAGAGATATCAACTGATGCTCTCCTGGGAAATCTCAAGCCTTATGAGCTTCTACTGAAAAGCAGACCTGAGTCAGAAGCCCAAGAAAGGAAACCAAATCCTAAAGAAAGGACTCTTGCATTAAAGACTGCAGAAGCAGAGTCCTCCAACACTGAAGAAGACATGTTTAATCTTTTGGCTAAGAGATTCAAAAAGTGGGTCAGGACAGAAGATTACAGAAGGAGAGAGAGGAGCTCAAGCAAGCCAAGGTATGATAAAACTCCTAAACAGGAGATTATTTGTTTTTCCTGCAGAAAGCCAGGACATATTTCTACTGAATGTCCTGAGGAAGAAAAGAACAAGAAAAACAAGGAGAGGAAGGAGCATAAGAAGAAATCCTATCTGAGGAAGGATAAGAAAGGAGGGAAAGGTTTCATAGCTGAAACCTGGAGAGATTCAAACTCTGAATCAAGCTCCTCCTCCTCTGATGATGATGAAGATGGTGGACCAAAAGAAGCCTGCTTCATGGCTCTGGAAGACTCCTCTACAGAGATTGAAGTAAGCATCTTTGAAGCCCTTGACTTTTCTTCAAAAGATTTCAAATAATGATTCAAGGAATTTTGCCAGGACTACATTAACAATCAAAAGGAACTTGAAATAATCAAATCAGAACTAAAAGTTCTTAGGAGAGATCCTTTTCCCTCAATCAACTATGATCTAAGAGGTGAATTATTTAGAAAAGAAAAAGAAATATACTTATTAGATATAGAGAACTCAGACCTAAAGAAAGAAATCTCAAAGCAAATGCCTTTGAGGACTCCCTAAGTGGAAAGAGTCAAAAGATTAAAGATATCTGATCATTTTGATCAGGAATCACAACCAACCAATAGCACCCAGATCCGTAGCAAACATGCTTGGGAAAAACCTGTAGCATCATTTAGATGTAGACCTAATAATTGTTTAGAATCATGTAAAGATCATAATAATGATAACCCTAATAAACTCACCATATTTAATAGGGTAAACATGAGTGATCAAACCGGAAACTTAGGAAAACATCCCTTAGAAAAATCAATTGAAAATCTTAATGGCAAGAATCATACGTCGAATAGAACTCGACGCAATTTTTAGAATGCATCGAATCTAACTCGACGGAATCCACCATATGCATCGACATCATTTTTGAAGCAACTATGTGGGTGCATCGAATTACACTCAACGCAACCAGTACCATGCTGAGAATGACTATCGACGGGACTATGTAGGTACGTCGAAATCGATTCGACGCAACTCTAAAAATGCGTTGAATTCTTCTCGACGCATATTTTCTGCACAAAATTATCAAACATCAAAACATCTTTCTACTTCTATCCCTAGATGTTTTTGCTGCTCTAAACTAGGACATATTGCCAAACATTGCTGGCATAATTATGTAGCACTTCTTCACCTAAGGGGGAATAATGGAAAACCATCTCAATCTTTCATGTCTCCATATGATGATAGGAGAAAGAGACCCCAGCATAAGAGGGTCTATTCTAATGTTTAATTCAATGTGCAGAGGGAAGACAATTCAACCACAAACCAGCAGTGGTATCTGGATAGTGGATGTTCCATGCATATGACTTCAGCAAAAGAATTGCTGGAGAATTTCAAGGCCAAGGAAGGGCCAAAGGTAATTTTTGGGAATTCCCACTCTGGTCAAACCAGAGGATATGGTTTGGTCAAGATTGGGGAAATCTCCATTTCTAAAGTGGCTTATGTTGAAGGACTTCAACATAATTTGATTAGCATTAGCCAGCTGTGTGATGGTGAATACATAGTTGTATTCACCAAATCCCAGTGTCATATAGTCAGTTCTAAGACTAATCAAATATAATTGACTGTTCTCAGAAAGAGTAAGGTCGATGTTGTAGATTTTGAGTACACAAAGTTTGAGATCTGCCTATTCAATTCACAAATAGAAAATAGTGAATTGTGGCATAGGAGACTTAGTCATCATACCTATAAGACCATTTCCAAACTTTCCAAACTTAACCTAGTGAGGGGCTTACCAGTTGATAAATTCAATAAGGACCATCCTTATAGAGCCTGCCAGCTAGGAAAGCAGATCAAAGCATCATTCAAACCAATTGGTAACAATGATTCTCCTAGAATCTTTTCCAATTGCACTTGGATATATTTGGTCCCATCTCCACTCAAATCTTAGCAGGTAAGTCTTACACACTAGTCATTGTGGATGATTTTTCTAGATTCAGCTGGGTGTTCTTTTTGAAAGCAAAGCCAGACACTTTCAAGATCCTCTCAAAATTCATTAAATAGATTCAATGTGAATTTAACACCCAGGTTGCTGTGATCAGAAGTGATCATGGCACTGAGTTTGAAAATCAGTTAATGTGTAGATTCTGTGAGGATGAAGAGATAATACAATTCTTTTCATCTCCTAGAACCCCCCTCCCCAACAAAATGGGGTGGCTGAAAGGAAAAATAGAACTCTAATTGAATCTGGTAAGAGATTATTAGCTGAATCCAACTTGCCAAAGTCATTTTGGGCTGAGGCAGTGAATACAGCAAACTATGTTCTGAACAGAAGTCTCATTCACAAGTCTAAGTTAAATACTCCCTATGAGTTATTGATGGGAAAGGCACCCATAGTCACTTACTTTAGAACTTTTGGGTGTACCTGTTTTATCCTCAAAAATGGGAAAAGCCATCTTGCCAAATTTGACAAGAAGGCTGATGATGGGATATTTCTGGGATATTCATCCTCAAGCAAGGCCTATATATGCTACAATAAAAGCTCTCTCAAAATTAAGGAGTCTGTGCATGTGGTCTTTGATGAATCTAACATGTTTAGCAAGGGGAAGGAAGCTTCTACCAGCTTTATTCCACAGGAAGATGACCAACTGGCAGAACAAGTTGAAAGGATGAGCATAATGGAACATCCATTTGTGTGTCAGGAAAAAATACAACAGGAGAGTGACACTGACTCAGGTGAAGATTCTGTAGTATATGAGGGGGAAACAGCAGCACCTGGGCTACCAGCCACAAACTTCATCCCGGTAAATGAGGTTGACGCCCTCACTGTCACTGAGCAAGTGACACCTCGGGAAGAAGAAAATCTCCTAGATCACTCCACAAGATCTAGGATGACTCAAAAAAATCATCCTCCAACACAAGTAATAGGAGACTTGGCAGCTGGAGTCAAGACAAGGAGACAACTCACAAGTGAGACAATGCTGCAATTTCTCCTAACACAATATGAACCCAAGAAGTTTGAAGAAGCAGACAATGACCCTCACTGGATATCTGCTATGCAAGAGGAACTTAGACAGTTTGAAAGGAACATGGTCTGGATAGTGGTTGAAATACCAAAGAATTACCCAATTATTGGCACCAAGTGAGTGTTCAAAAACAAAATGGACTCAACAGGAGTCATAATCTGGAATAAGGCTATACTTGTGGCCCAAGGGTACAGACAAGAGGAAGGAATTGAATTTAACTAGACATTTGCACCAGTGGCATGGCTGGAGGAAATCAGAATGTTCCTAGTGTACAACCCCGATGTTCGCCAGGAAGAGTCAGACGGCTCACACCCAAGAAAGCGAGCCAAGATGGGCGAACCCCGGTGAGGCGAGCCAAGGAAAGGTGGGAGACTCTACAAGCAAACGAGCCGGGACAGGCTAGCCCACCTAGAGTATGTGCGGATAGCAATTCTAGGGCTCGCCAAGGTAAGATAGGCGAGCCCGCCTAGAGTATGTGTTGATAGCAATTCTGGGGTTCGCCGAGGTAGTGCCAGCGAGCCCGCCCAAAGAAGGCACGGCTAACCCAGGAGTTCGCGAGCTCCGCTCACAGGGAAGGTGCAAGGGTGAGCCGGTTCGCCCAGCAAGGGCATATAGAGAAATTCCCGGTGGTCTGCGGCTAGCTCCTCTGAACAGCGGGGTTTGGCTGTTAGCAGACCAATCCGGTGTGCGGATAGTAAGAATGGACATCGGGATTTAGCTATTGACAGACCACAAAACTAAAATCTATAAATAGACCCTAAAGGGCACCTTGGAGAGGCCGGTTCGAAATCTTTGAGCCTTCTTCTCTCCTTAGGTCGCTTTGGTTTGGGCTCTCTAGCTCTCCAAGGTGTCCGAGTCTTAGCATTGGCTTGGGAGGGGAAGCGCTCGACGATCTTCCGGGTTAGTGGAGGGACCTCCTCTCTAAGACTAGGGTCTTTGTTATTTGTCCGAGTTATCTGCCCACCTCTTCCGAGGGACCGATAAGGGCTAGCTGCCCCTCAACTCATTGAGGGCCCCGAGCTCCACAAGAGACCGAGAAATCGATTTCAACATTTTGGTGCGGTGAGCGTGGAGCGTGGCTGGTTCAAGAAAGTTCCAGAGAAGGGTTATGGCGGGAGATGAAGAGCAAGGCGAGGAGTTCGGCGAGACACCTCAGGTGGCGATGGCCAGGATGCTCGCAGATTTCAGAAGGAAGGTGCTCGACACCTTGGGGTTTACGGTCACAGCTCTGCGAAGCGAGTTTGCGACCCCAGCACCTCGGGCGACCCCTCCCCCAACGACGGTCGGCGAGAATGCCCCGGGGGGAAGGGCTGGAAAGGAAGTTGTCGTTGGGTCAGGGCAGGACAGGGAGGGGCGAGTATTGTTCGCCAGTCTGGCTAGCCCGATGCCGGCGAGCTCTGTGTTGGCGAGCTCTGGGCCGGCGAGCACAATGCTGACAAGCTCTGTCCAAGCGAACACGGCGCAGGCGAGCGCGCGCCAGGAGGATGCGGTGACGGTCAGGGTGGTTCAGGCGAGCGCCGCCCTCGCGAGTGCAGTCCCGGCGAGCTCAAGTTTGGCGAGGGAGCTTGGGGGGCGAGTAGAGCCAGAAAGGGTGGCAGGAGGGGGAAGCCACTTTTGCGAGTTGGTGCTTTCTGCACCCGTTCCGGGGGGGGGTTCCGGGAGTGGGACCGGGTATACTACAATGGTAGGGATGACCCTGTCCAGCACCTGCAGTGTTTCGAAGACTCAGTCTCCATCAGGCCAATGTCAGATGCCTTCAAGTGTCAGCTCTTTGCCGTCACCCTCAAGGAGAAGGCCAGGGACTAGTTCCATCAGCTCCCTGCAGGATCAATCTGCACGTTCGAGGACGTGCGCCGAAGTTTTTTGCTGAGGTTCTCGACCTCAAAAAAGAGGAAGAAGGATGTTGATTCCCTCTTCAAAGTGAAGCAGGAGCCCAGGGAGTCGTTGGCTCAGTATGCGGATCGGTTCCAGGAGGAAGTGCAGCTTACTCAGGAGATGCCTAGGTTTGCACTCCAACTCGCATTCATGGTCGGGTTGAAAGAGAGTTTCTTCAAGATGGCTTTGAAGAGGAAGGCCCCCGTCTCCTATGAAGAGTTGATGGAGAGTGTGGCGGAGGAAGTCGCGAGTGAAGAAGCCAACCCGGAGCTCACCAAGAGGCTAGGAAAGCTCAGTGAGCCGGAGGTGAGGCAACAGGAGGTTAGGAGAAGGGAAGAGCCCCGGGCCCCAGAGGGGGATGGAGGCTGCACGGCGGAGGAATGCAAGGGCAGGGAAGGGGTTACGGCCTCGGATGGCCCTCTGTTTGGGTTCTCGGGGGAGAGGAAAGAAGTAGAAGGGGGAGTAGGACTTCATGTGATCCTGAGGGGGCAGTCCAGGAACTACCGTTTTGTCATAGTGGATGCTCCAAGCAGCTACAACGCCATCTTTGGACGGACCCTCATCAGCGCGTTCCGCTGTGTCCCCTCCAGTTTTCATCAATGCCTTAAGTTCAATGACAGAGGGGTTCATGTGCGGATCAGGAGGGATCCCAATATGGCAAGACAGTGCTACGTGACGGCTGTAAACACCATCCCCTGGATGGGAGAAGCTGAGGAATGGGATAAGGTGATGGAGGAGGCGGCCGAAGTCGGAGGTAAGGAGGTAGCCGAGGAGAAGATGGAGGGAGAGGAAGTCCATGCCCAGGAAGGGGTAGCTGAGGGACCCCGGGCGGAGAGAGAGGAAGAAGAGGAGAAGGCCCAGGAGGGAGGGGTGGAGGAGCTGATGGTGGTAGAGGAGGAGGTAGAGGAAGGAACCCAGGCCCTCGCTTGTGCTGAGGAGGAGAGGGCTTGGGGAGAGCAGTCCCGGCTGGAGGCTATGGACGAGGTCGTGGAGCTCAAGGTCACCACCCGGCTAGGGTTGGTGGAGAAGGTCCGGGTCAGCGGAGGACTCAACCCGGAAGATCAAGCGGAGATTCTGGCTTGCGTGCAGAAGAACGTAGACGTCTTCGCTTGGAGCGCCGCGGAAATGCCCGGGATCGACGCAGATATGGCTTGCCATCGCCTTAACCTCGACCCTGGCACCCGCCCCATCCTCCAGAAGAGGAGGGCCATTGCCGACAAGCTGGAAGGGCCCATCAGTGAGGAGGTGGGCAAGCTCCTACAGGCAGGCTTTGTATCGGAGATCCAGTATCCAGGCTGGGTCTCCAACGTCGTTATGGTGAAGAAGGGAGGAGGTAAATGGAGGATGTGTATCGACTTTTCTTTACTTAATAAATCAGGCCCTAAGGATTGTTACCCCCTTCCTAGAATCAACGCACTAGTTGACTCAGCCGTCGGTTTTCCTGTGATGTCTTTCTTAGATGCTTTTTCAGGTTACCATCAAATCCACATGCACCCCCGGACATCAAAGATGTCTCCTTCATCACGGGGGATGGATGCTACTGTTATAAGATGATGTCGTTCGGGCTCAAAAATGCAGGTGCCACATACCAAAGGATGATAGATAGAGTCTTCCGTGAGCAGAAGGGAAGAAACTTGGAGGTTTATGTTGATGACCTCATGGTAAAGAGCCGAGACCTTGGGTCTCACCTCCAAGACCTTGACGAGACATTTGGGACCCTGCGGCAGTACAAGATGAAACTAAATCCCTTGAAGTGTGTCTTCGGGGCAAGCCGAGGAAAGTTCCTAGGCCACTTGCTCACCCCCGCGGGAGTGGAGCCTAACCCGGACAAGGTTAAGGCGGTAATGGAGTTGGGGTCGCCGAGGAATCCGAAGGAGGTTCAGAGCCTTACAGGGAAGTTGGCTGGGCTCAGCAGGTTCCTCTCCAAGGCGGGAGAAAAGTGTGCGCCTTTCTTGAAGGTGCTACGTGGCAACAAGAAGTTTGAATGGATCCCGTAGTGCGAGGAGGCCTTCCAGGCTCTGAAAGAACAACTCACCCAGACCCCTCTGCTCTAGGGGCCAAGGCCAGGAGAAGACCTATCCCTGTACATGGGGGTAGGGTCCGAAGCAGTAAGTTCCATGTTGATCCGGGAGGAGGGGAAGAAACAGTTCCCTATCTACTACGTCAGCCGAGTGCTGAGGAAGGCGGAGCTCCGGCACCCGATTCTGGAAAAGTTAGCCTTTGCATTGGTGGTGTCGGCCCGGAGGCTCCGGCCTAACTTCCAAGCCCATTAAATCAAGGTAGTGACGGACCACCCGCTCCGTAAAATCATGGAAGGGGTGGAGCACTCGGGAAGGTTGGCAAAGTGGTTTGTGGAGTTAAGTGAATTCAATGTCACGTTCGTGCCCAGGACGTCCATCAGGGCTCAGGAGGTGGCAGACTTCATGGCCGACTATGCGGCCGAGGTGGGGGAGCACGAGCCACCTCCCATAGAGGCATGGAAGATGTTGGTGGATGGAGCATCGGGAAAGTACTCCTATGGAGGGGGGATAGTCTTGGTGAGTCCCCAGGGGACACGAATTGAGCAAGCCTTAAACATCCATTTCCCAATTACCAACAACCACGCTGAGTACGCGGCAGTGATAGCAGGCCTTCGGCTGGCCCGAGAACTAGGGGTGCAGGACATGGAGGTCTCAACGGACTCCATGGTGGTTGCATGCCAAATCAAGGGAGAGTTTGAAGCGAAGGACCCGACCCTCCTGCTATACCTGGAGAAGGTCAAGGGGGTCATCGGGCAGTTCCGCACCTTCTCCATCAAGCACGTGCCGAGGGAGGAGAGAACCCATGCGGACCTCTTAGCCAAGTTCGGTCCCCGAGCGGGAGGGACGGCTTCGGAACTCTTCCGGCCCTCCATCGAGGAAGGAGAGTTGATGGAGGTGGATCAACGAGCCTCGTGGATGGATCCATTCATCACCTTCCTATCCTCCGGGAAGTTCCCTAGAGAGGGCGTGGACAAGAGGCGCTTCAGGTATAAGTCCGCCTATTACTCCTTGCATGCAGGAGGGCTATATTGGAAGACTCTCTCGGGACTCCTGGCCCGTTGTGTTTCCGAGGAGGAGGTTCCGAGAGTCCTGGAAGAAATCCACTCCGGGGAGTGCGGCAGTCACTCCGGGAGCCGGACCCTGGAGGGGAGGGTGTTGAGGCAAGGCTACTTCTGGCCCACTCTCAGCAAGGATGGGGCGGAGTTCGCGAGGAAGTGTCCGAAGTGCCAGCTCTATGCTCCGCTCCAACTCCTCCCAGCTCAAAGGCTCCGGACCATCACGGCTCCCTGGCCCTTCGCCATATGGGGCTTGGACCTAGTCGGTCCCTTCCCCCAAGCCAGCGGCCAGAGGAAGTTCCTGCTGGTCATGATCGACTACTTATCCAAGTGGGTAGAAGTGAAAGCACTCGCTAAGGTAACCTCTCAGGTTGTAAGGAATTTTGTGTGGGGGAGATAATTTGCAGGCACGGGCTCCCTCTAGCTATAGTGACGGACAATGGGCCGCAGTTTGCTAGTGAAGAGTTTGTTGGCTTTTGCACTCAGCTCGGCATTGACCTCAAGTTCGCATCGGTCCACCACCTGAGGAGCAATGGGCAGGTGGAGGCGGCGAACAAAATAATCGTTAACCTATTAAAAAAGAAAGTGGAGAACCTTCGGGGGAACTGGGTGGAACAGCTACCCTCCATCCTCTGGGCCATGAGGACTACTCCGAATACCGCCACCGGGGAGACTCCGTTCAAGCTCACTCACGGGTCCGAGGCCGTTCTCCCCATAGAGTTTGAGGTAAGGACCCCCCGGGTGATCGCTGCGAGCGAGGGGGATGAAGAGTGGCTAGAAGATAATAATGCAGAGCAGAGGCTGTCTTTGGACCTGGTGGAAGAACTCCGGGACTTGGCCACCATCAGGCAGGAAGAGGTCAAGCGGCGGATGGATCGATATTTTGACAAACATATCCGGATAAAGCACTTTGAGAAAGGAGACCTAGTCCTGAAGAAGGTCGATGCGGCCGGCAGAGGGGCCACGGTGGGTAAGCTTAACCCCAACTGGGAGGGTCCATATATTGTAAGCGAGGTGCTCAAGTCGGGGGGGTATCACCTCCAGGATGTGGAAGGGGTGCCCCTCGACCGAGCCAGGAGTGGGGATAATTTGAAACGATTTTACCCTTGAAAGCTTTATTATGTTGTTTATTGAATGTCTTACTCCTTTTTGTGATGCTTATAACTACTGCCATGTCGGGGTGACGAAGGTTGGATATGTTGGTGCTGGAATGCCCCAGATCGATTCCGCTCCCAGGCTCTCACCTAGACGGTGGGTTCAGGTTGATCTCTGGAGAGGCTGGCAAGGTTGGATATTTTGGTGCTGGAATGCCCCAGATCGATTCCGCTCCCGGGCTCTCACCTAGACGGGGGGTTCAGGTTGATCTCTGGAGAGGCTGGCAAGGTTGGATATTTTGGTGCTGGAATGCCCCAGATCGATTCCGCTCCCGAGCTCTCACCTAGACGGGGGGTTCAGGTTGATCTCTGGAGAGGCTGGAAAGGTTGGATATTTTGGTGCTGGAATGCCCCAGATTGATTCCGCTCCCGGGCTCTCACCTAGACGGGGGGTTCAGGTTGATCTCTGGTGAGGCTGGCAAGGTTGGATATGTTGGTGCTGGAATGCCCCAGATCGATTTCACTCCCGGGCTCTCACCTAGACGGGGGGTTAAGGTTGATCTGTGGAGAGGCTGGCAAGGTTGGATATTTTGGTGCTGGAATGCCCCAGATCGATTCCGCTCCAGGGCTCTCACCTAGACGGGGGGTTCAGGTTGATCTTTGGAGAGGCTGGCAAGGTTGGACATGTTGGTGCTGGAATGCCCCAGATTGATTCCGCTCCCGGGCTCTCACCTAGATGGGGGGTTCAGGTTGATCTCTGGAGAGGCTGGCAAGGTTGGATATTTTGGTGCTGGAATGCCCCAGATCGATTCCGCTCCCGGGCTCTCACCTAGACGGGGGGGGGGGGGGGGGGGGGGGGGTTCAGGTTGATCTCTGGAGAGGCTGGCAAAAGGAGGCACGGTTTGAAGGTAACAGGTTGAGGTGTTAAAGCCAGAGGGGCTTGGTTCGCAAAATTGAAAGGGTTGAGGCTGGTAAGGCCTAAGGTAGTGGGTTGAGGTGCTAAAGCCACGGAGGCTTGGTTCGTAGGATGCCAAATGTCTGAGGTTGTCAAGGTCGGATTCATAACTATCATTCCCCAAGATTCTTCTATGTTCAGCGGCGATCTCGCTAGTTCAAAAAGAATAATATACATTCGAAGGAAAGAGAAGAGAAGGGAGGCTAAGGGGGCTCATTCTGGGGGGCACTCGCCATCCTTGCGAGCCCTCAACCATGGCGCCAAGTCAAAGAGATCTGGGCAGACGTCTTCGGCTGTGAACTCCATCGCGTCTTCGGCTAGGAGACCCGCGTTCTTGAGAGTCGTGAAGACGAGGTTGGCGACCTCTTGTGCATCTCGCCGCCTCTGGTCTTCGCTCTCGGGAACCCTCTGTTGAGACCCGGCTCGCCCAGGAGAAGGGGGTAACACGCTGCGAATCAGCTCGTCCACCTGAGCCTTCAGCATGGTATTCTCCAGCTCTAACTCGCCGTTGCGAGCGAGAAGTTTGGTTGTTGTGTCGGCATCCTGAAAGTTAATACCAAATAAGTTAGGCGAAGACCGGGGGTTGCGAACAGCAAAGAGAGGGGGCCCAGGGTCGCTTACCATCTTGCCCTGCATCCCGGCGAGAAGGCTTTCTGACGCCGCCTCTCTCTCCTTAAGGCCTTTGATCTCATCGCGAGCTTTCTTAAGATCCTGCCTGTATGCGCGGATATCCCTGTCCGCCTGCAGGTAACGGCGCCCCGCCATATGAGCGAGCTCCGTCAAGCGAAACTGAGCTCTCATGTCTTCGTAGACCAGTTGCCTTGGCCCCATCTCTTTAAGGGCGGCGGCGTCCTCGCGGCCATATAAGCCGAAGGCGATAGAGAACGCCTCCTCCCCGGCCTTACCAAGCTCCACCCAGGTGGGGTGAAGGGTGGAGCAGGAAATCCTGTTGGCATCAGGATCCCAAGCGAGCAGGGGCTCGCCGAGGGAATCAGAAACCTTCTCGCCTAGGCCGCAGTTCTTGTGACCCTTGGGTTGTGGGGTTGCGGAAGAGCTCCCAGCGCCCTGGCTCGCCAAGGGGTCCAACTGTTTCGCAGGGGAAGGGGCGAGCCGTCGGTCTCTCTCAGATCAACGACCGCGCTCTTGTCTTTAACAACAAGGGTTTTCCCCTTTGACTTCATGGAAGAGGATTGCGAGCCGGGCTGGCTCACAGACGGAGGTCGCTTCTTGCCGGACCTAGTGGTAGGGAGATCGCGGCAAGCCTCTGCCGTTGTGGTCGCGAGCGTGTCCTCCGTAAGTGTGGTGCCTTGCGCGTGCGGAGGATTGACGGGGACGTCACGCTCGCCTGTAGAATAAGAGCGTTAGACAAAGGGAAGAAGGAAAAAAGGTAGGGAGAAAGAGAGCCATACCTTCCCCTTGAGGAACCGCGAGTAGCGAGTCGACGTTGCGCCTCAGGTGGGCGACTTCGAAGTTTTTCGCGGAAAGGTAGTGGAAGAGTTTGGCGTCGGCGCCGCTCAGCGAGCTCGGAGGGCGGTAGGTGGCGTCGTCCCGTTGAAGAGGAGTGAAGTGGAGGTTGCCAAAGGGTCCCTTCACCTAGATGAACTTCTGAGTCCAGTAGTGACTCTTGTTCCCCGTCTCGCAGACGGTGACATGCTGGCTCGCAAAATAAGTGGTCCCGTCCCGGAAGGCGCGGAAAGAGAACACTTTGCAGAAGACGAGGAGGCTGAACTCGATCCTCTCCTCCCGCATATAACTAGCGAATGCGACCACGTCCGCGATCGCATTCGAGGTCAGCTGGCTCGGCATCATCCCATAGTACCGTAGCACCTGCAAGGAACAAAGAAAATGAAAAAGTTGCGAGAGCGAACAGGGAGCGGCGAGAGGCTTAAGCGAAGTACCTGACGAATTTCAGGCCATAAGGGGAGTCGCAACCCATTCTCGAAGTGAGCGACGGGGATCGCGAGCTCGTCGGCCTCGGTCTCGTTCAGCATAGCCTTCTCGCTTGAATAGCGAGCCGAATAGCCCTCCAGGAGATAGCGATCCACGACATATTTGTATTCCTCCGCAGTGAGGTTCGCACAGAAGAAGTCGTGAGTTTGGAATGCTGAGGTGCATCTGGCTCGCCCCTCGCTCTCGCCATCTGCTCCCATTGAAGGATTTGTTCGCAGCGAGCCGGGAAGAAGCAACCTGCAAGTAGCGAACGTGAGCACGAGCTTGCGAGAACAGAAATGAGCGTAGAGGCAAGAGGATTTGGGAAATAAATGCGGCGGATGGAAAAGTGAATCTGAACTATTTATAGGAAAATAAGATGGGCACAGGATTCGAAGCGTCGGGAGTGCGGATAGCGAAAATAAAGTAGATTTTTACTCGACAATACTACAGCCTTGCGAGCCCGGGCTCGCCACTGCGCGGTAATTGAGCCGCGCCTGAAGCCAGCCCGTGAGGGAAGGAGGCTTGGGCGCGACGTCGCCCAGAGGTTCACGAGCGCTCCACGAGGGCAATCATATCAAACACGACGAACATGCATAATAAGTCACATGCGCAACACAGATAAATAAACGGCGAGATAAAATGATAAAAGGCGAGTCACGATGGACTCGCAAATATTACAACACCAGAGGTATCGTTCAGCAGAAACATCATGAGAGAAATGAAAACACGGGGACAGCAGAAATGAATCCACGACAGGCTCAGGGGTAAGGAATCCTTTTCCAGCGACCCCGGCCTCGCTTCCCCGCGCGCGGCGGCACTCTCGGATAGTGGTATTCACGAAGTACTTTGAGATCGTGCAGGATCAGGTGTGCTTGGTCCTCTCCCCGCGAGATGTGCACACCAGGCAAGGTAGCGTCTGCGCGAGTCACCGGCCCCGCCTCGGGGAAGAAGCGCGCATTCACATCCTCCATGGCGGCGAATCTCTCGTTGAAGGAAGCCCAGTACGCATCATACCGCTCCTCCAGCTCGCGCAGCATCATACCATGCTTCTGAAGAACCTCTGACACCCGTCTCTTCATCCACGCGGGGTCGCCCGGGTCACCCAAGAATTCATCGATCTGGCTCGGCGAGGGCGGCGGTGACATCTCCACCCTCCCATGCTCTGACTCAGGCGTGGCTTCTGAAATTTCTGCGAAGGAAGAGTTAGTAGGATCAGGGGACGAGCGAGAAAGTGAGCTCGCACAGATGTACTAACCTTGGGAGGAGGAGGGATCGCGACGTTGTTTGCGAGAGGACTCCGACCGACCCTTGAAGTTTTTGCGGAACCCTCGAACGTTGGGTTTCCCCAGACCAAGGGGATACACCACCCTCTCCGCGACCTGGGCGCCGTCGAGAAGCGAGCCGCCTGGGCTTCGCCTGCCCACAGTGACGAAGCCCGGGGTCTCCACATTAGCCTTAGGAGGAATCAGAGAGCACGTCGGTGTGGAGCCCCTCTTCTTAGGGCTCGGCGGTGGGGTGTCTGCATAAGCCATAAGCGCATGGATATTGGAAAGAGACATGAGCGGGGATAAAGGAAGAAGGTACTTATGACTTACGGGGTTGCGAGAGAGGCGCCTGTTGGGTTGAGGTCCCAACCCCAGCAACTAGCGATCCCAGCCTCGCTGGGGACGGGGCACGAGAAGAGGTCAGCGTAAGGCCCGCCATGCGTTCCTCAGGTGGAGGATTCTGCGAGAGGAAAAGGAATAAGTAGGGAGTCGATATAAAGAATTTAGACGAAGAATACCTGTTGCGCGAGCCCGATATTCGGCGGCGAGGGCGAGGCAGGAGGTGACGACACGTCCTCCCCCTGCGACCTCCTAACCGTCTTGGCTTTCTTGGTCTGGGGAGAAGGGGAGGTGGCGGGGTTGAACATCCAGGCGTTGCGCTCGGCGGCCTGGGCCTTCTCCTTCTCCCTGGAAGCCTTCAGTCGATCCCGCGCGCTCTACTTGGAAGACATTCAGAAGGAAGAGTGTTTTCAGCGAGGAAGAGGGAGAAGGAAAGGCTTGATCACTAGCCACGGTGGACGGTATTTATAGTTTTGGGCATGGGACTCACCAAAGGATTCCCGCCACGTCAGCAGAATCGGCGAACACCAAGGGTTGGATGTTTCTTCACGAGCTTAGGACAACCTCGCGAAGAGCGGGGATTTTATACAACCCTGATGTTCGCCGGGAAGAGTCAGACGGCTCACACCCAAGAAAGCGAGCCAAGATGGGCGAACCCCGGTGAGGCGAGCCAAGGAAAGGCGGGAGACTCTACAAGCGAACGAGCCGGGACAGGCTAGCCCGCCTAGAGTATGTGCCAATAGCAATTCTGGGGCTCGCCAAGGTAAGACAGTCGAGCCCGCCTAGAGTATGTGTAGATAGCAATTCTGGGGTTCGCCGAGGTAGTGTCGGCGAGCCCGCCCAAAGATGGCGCGGCTAACCCAGGAGTTCGCGAGCTCCGCTCGCAGGTAAGGTTCAAGGGTGAGCCGGTTCGCCCAGCAAGGGCTTGTAGAGAAATTCCCGGTGGTCTGCGGCTAGCTCCTCTAAACAGCGGGGTTTAGCTGTTAACAGACCAATCCGGTGTGCGGATAGTAATAATGGACAACGGGATTTAGCTATTGCAGACCACAAAACTAAAATCTATAAATAGACCTTAAAGGGCACCTTGGAGAGGACAGGTTCGAAATATTTGAGCCTTCTTCTCTCGTTAGGTCGCTTTGGTTTGGGCTCTCTAGCTCTCCAAGATGCCCGAGTCTTAGCTTTGGCTTGGGAGGGGAAGCGCTTAACGATCTTCCGGGTTAGTGGAGGGACCTCCTCGCTAAGACTAGGGTCTTTGTTCTTTGTCCGAGTTATCTGCCCACCTTTTCCGAGGGATCGGTAAGGGCTAGCTGCCCCTCAAATCATTGAGGGCCCCGAGCTCCACAAGAGACCGAGAAATTGGTTTCAACACCTAGCATATGCTGCCCACATGAAGATCAAAGTATACCAAATGGATGTCAAGAGTGCATTTCTCAATGGACAACTTCAAGAAGAGGTGTATGTGGAGCAGGCACCAAGTTTTGTCAATTCAACTTTTCCCTCTTGTGTATATAGACTTCACAAAGCACTATATGGTCTCAAGAAAGCTCCAAGAGCTTGGTTTGTGACCTTATCCACATTTCTCCTGGAACACAACTTTGAAAGAGGAAAGGTGGATAAAACCCTTTTCACAAGAGCAGATAAAAACCAGCTACTACTTGTACAAATATATGTAGATGACATCATATTTGGATCTACTGATCAGTCTCTCTGCAAAAGGTTTGCCTACCTAATGCAGTTTAGATTTGAAATGAGTAGCATGGGGGAATTATCCTATTTTCTTGGTCTTCAAGTGAGACAAAATGCAGATGGCATTTTCATATTCCAATCCAAATATACCAGAGAACTCATCAAAAGTTTTGGGATGGAAAATGCCTCTGTCCTGAAAACCCCCATGGCTATGTTTTGGATAGAGATAAAAAAGGTAAGTCCTTTGATCAAAAGGCTTACAGAGCAGCCATTGGCTTTCTTCTCTACCTAAGAGATAGCGGACCTGATATTATGTTTGCTACATGTATCTGTGAAAGATTTCTGGTTGACCCAAAAGAATCCCACATGAGTTCTGTCAAAAGAATTCTTAAATAGCTAATGGGTACTCCCAAGCTTGGTTTATGGTATCCAGCAGAATCTGGATTTGAATTGGTTGGTTATTCAGATGCAGACTATGCTGGATGCATACTAGATAGAAAAAACACTTCAGGAACATGTTAGTTTCTGGGTGCTAAACTGATTTCATGGTTCAGCAAGAAGCAAAACACAGTCTCCACTTCTACAACTGAAGCTGAGTATATAGATGCAGGAAGTTGTTGTTCACAAATTTTGTGGATGCAAAACAAGTTGTTGGATTACAACTTTTCCCTTGACAATTCCACAATTTATTGTGACAGCTCTAGTGTTATTTCCATTGCTTCCAATCCTGTTCTTCATAGAAGAACTAAGCACATAGAGATAAGACACCACTTTCTCAGAGACAATGTAGAGAAGGGTAAGATCAACCTTCAATACATATCTACTGACATTCAAAGGGCCGACATCTTCACTAAGCCTCTTGATGAAAGTAAGCATAAGTTCTTCATCAATGCACTAGGTATGCTTGATGGAGCATTATAGTTCACACCTATTATGTATAAAGACCTATTTTCCATATAAAATTATTGCTGGGAAAAACATCAAGGATTTTAAAGAAAATCATAACTGATTAATCAGAGCTGTGTCGAATTCAAAAGAAAGAAAGGTGAAAAGTCCTTTGTGCCTCCTCTATGGAGTTTCCCTTCTCAAGAGAACAAAGGACACTCGATGGATCAAACCCTGATGGATTCAACCTCTAGGAAAGCACAAGCAACTGCTGCTGGATCAAACCCTGATGAAGAATCTAATTCAGGTGATTTAAATCTAGAAATCATAAATTTGATGAAAGCAAAAGTTTTTGGTCTTGGCTTCACTCTCAAGGATGTTCATCCTAATACTGAAATGGATTTGGAGAAATTGTTCAAAGGTCATGAAAGAATTCAGAAAAATCCAGAGAATGCCACTCCTGCAAATTTCAAATAAGTGGAAAGGAAATTCAGGATGTAATATGAGGACCTATCTACTTTTATTAAAGGAAGGAAGTAGACTTTTTCCTGGGTAAGACTCTGATAAACTCTTATTGATATTTAATCAGATATTTCTTGTTTGCCAGCCTATTCAGCTGTTTGTTCCGGTATTTCTTATGTCTATGCAGTCTTGAATGTAATTTTGTTTATATAAAAGAATGTTTAAAATCACTTTAATTAATCTGTAAAATTTGTTAAGATAAATATGGGGAGATTGTTGGGAAAAACTTCTTTGATTTAACTTAACAAATTACCTACAAAGTGATTTTATCTCTTAGGTTGTATTACCCATTGTATAATGAGGGTAATCTGGTCATTAGATGTCATAGGTTGTTACACTCCACCAAGAGTGTCATGACCGTATCAAGAGAAGCACTATTTGGGCAAAGTTAATATTTACGTCGAATAGAAATCGACGCAACATCGAGTTAATGTCGATGCTACTCTGACTAGAAGTCCAAGTGGTCCAACCCTTCTGTTGAAGTAATTCAAGTCGGCGTAATGTTGAATAGATATCGATGTAGAGGCCATGGACCTGTCGAAGTACCTCGAGAAGTCGACGCAACTTCTACTTCAACTCAACGTAGAAGAAAGTATCTGTCGAAGCCATATAAAGTCGACGCAACGTGGACTTCATCTCGGCACAGATAATGAAGTTCAGAGCATTGCTTTCAACTCGACGGTTACATCGATAAGATATCAATGCAACGCCGACAAGCAGACTTTAATCAGAGCAAGAATGAATTCGAAGCTGCTCTTACAAGGAATCAAAGGTGCGTCGATAAGAGAGGAAGAGAACTCGACGCTACGTCGAATACAGTTAAAAAAGGAAACCTTTTCAGGTGTCATTTTAGACCCTCTCACATGGCCCACAATACTGAAGACCGTTCTCCAACGGCTCCTTAATTGCCTCAAATAGAAAGAAGAATTAAAGGAGGACAGAAAAAGCTTTCTTGGAAACAAGCTTACAGTTGGTGGACGGGTCATGAATTAAAGAAGAAAAGAAAGAGAATTGGTCCAAGGCAAAATACCATTTCAGGACCAACCAGAAAAGGAAATTAATTCAAATTAAAGAGGGACAATATAAGGGAGTAGCAGAAAGAGAAACACAGAGCACTTATCACAATCGGCTAAGGGTTTTTAATTAGCAATTCCTCTTCTCCTTCTACCTCCAGGTGTTGGATCTTATGGCGCCCTTAGAGGGGGGGGGGGGGTGAATAAGGGAATAAAAATCTTTCTATAATTTTATGGAAAATACTAAATTGTTTTATAATATGAGAAAGGCAAAATGACAATTTAGCTAATTTGTGAGAATATCATAATTTTCAAGTTTAGAAATAAGTACTAAATTGTTTTATGATTAAGAGATTGAAATAAACAATTTAGATAAAGTAATTTGGATTTAAGACTTTGTAACCAATATTTTAGAGATAACGCCAAAGGAGAGAAATCAAGTAAACACAAATAGAGACATGATTGTATTTATATAAAAGAAAAGTGTTTACATAAATTTGATTTCAATATCGCTAGAAATTGAAGGCGTACAAATGAAAATATCTTTTCCTTTTCTATACCGACTCGTATCCCCACGAACCGGTTGGCTATAGCCTATATCTCCCAGATATAGACATTAGCCTCCCCCTAAATCAAATCTTGATCTAGACGCAGCACACACGGCGACGATTTTCTCCCAAGCCACACAAGGACTTGACACCGCACACAAGACGATGATTTACCCTAGACCACACAAGGATCTAACACCACACAACGTGATGATTTCCCCTAAGCCTCACACGGACTTAGACGTCGCATGCAAGACGACGATTTCTACAACGGTTACAAAATGTATGGAATGGAAATAATGAAAACAATAATAAAAACTCCCTATATGAGATTTCAGAAGATGAGGATGAAGGATCGCTGTAGCCTAAGCGAGGTCGAAGCGATCGTCCTTCGGATGTAGCGTGACGTTGTCCTCCTCCAGAATTCTCCTTAAGCTTTTAGTGGGATATCCATCTTCAGCAGCATAACTGGTATAGAATTGTGGCACAAGCTCTCTCTCTGGATGGATTAGCCAAAACGAGAAGCAATGCTCCATTCTATAGAACTCCTTGCTAGCGCCTGCGGTAGTGGCTAGCGCCTGCGGTAGCGTTCGTGACCAGCGGTTGCACAACCGTCGGCGGCGTGGCGGTCTGCACGAAATCGGGATACCGCCGGGCGGTATCGATAGCGCTGGCGGTAGCGCTGTCGCCAGGCGACATCGAGTGTCGGAATGCCGACAGCCCCTCGTCTGAAACTTCTCCAGACTGTAGATTGAGTCGTTCTCATCCCGAAATGGGTGGCACGTTCTATAACTCTTCCTGGATTGAAAGTTATGGTCATTTTAAGATCAGCACACAAAACTCATGCTTTTGCTTTTTCTAATGTGTACACACTCTCGGATCATGCCCATGAACGAGGACTTGTCTCCTCATTGAACCTGTACAACCTGGACACTATAAACTCACAAAAGACTAGATCAAATACAATATGGGATTTGTTATTCTCAAACAAAGGGATGTGACACACATGTCTAACACCAGGAACCCTAATAGAAAAAAAACAGAAAAGAAAGAACTTCCTTCTCTCTCAGTCAAGGATCTTCTTCTCCTCAACACAAACCTTTGAAGAAAGATCTACAGAAGAATATACTCTGCTCAGAGAAACAACTGTTGCTTCCTCATCAATATTATATAGCAGCAACACTATTATAAGAGCAGAGAAAAGAAGGATCAAGAGTTTATAAAAAACCTAGCAATCATCACTATCATAAGCTAGGGTTAATCTGATATAGATCCTTAAGAGCACTCAAAGAACAACACCTCAAGGATTGTTGTTACATAATTCTAAAAAATAGATTTCTGAATCTTCCTTCTCCTTCTTACTCTTCTTTCCACACCCCATGTATAGAGTTTTGAGAATCCCTCTTCCAAAGGATTCAGTGGTTCAAGATCTCCTTATCAAAAGATCTGGTTGGTTCAAGATCTCCTTATCAAAAGATTTGGTTGTTCATGATCTCCTTATCAAAAGACCAGTGGTTTTGAGAGTCTCCTTGTCAAAAGACTCAGGCACGGGTTGTGCAATCCTACTAGGTTGCAGAAGAGAGGACTACCCATATTTTGGGGAACCTCTATAAAATCTTTGTGCCTTCTGGTTGCCTATTTTCTGTGCTGTCCCATATAGCTTACTATTTCATTAACTGTTTTCTCTTGCTTTATTTAAAACAACTTTTGTTTTATTCTGTGTGGGATTTGTTGAAGCATAAATGTTTACCCAGAAGACCGCTTTCAATAGAATTACGCGCAGACCGGGCGGTTTGCAGTTATAAGTCGCCCTGTTCAGGTTTTATAAGGTCCATCAACACCAACTAGCACGGGCCGAGCGGCCTGGCAAGATTCAGATCGCCTCCAAGTACTGAAGATTATCCAGGCCCAAGACCAAAAAGGCAAGCCATGGTCTCAAGTCGGAGACCGCCCGAGTTGTACCACAAAGACAAGCCAAGGTTCAAATCCAAAGGACAACCCACGGTCTCAAGACGGAGACCGCTCGGATTACATCATCACCTTGGTCGCGTTGTCTTCAACCCCTGGTCAGACAGGTCAGAAGGGCAAGCCGCCAAGCCGCGCGGCTTCTTTCTCTTCTTCTTTGTGCATCCCGACACCGCCTGCCCGTTTCTCCTGTACCCCGGCAGGCGGTTATTTTAGCCCAGCCCGCTCGGGTAGGCCCCCGAGCCTATAAATAGGGGGTGGCACTGTTCACAAGATACGCACACTCGAATCCAGGAGCTCGCTTGTTTGAGCTGCGGTCTCGAGTTTCCCGTCTTGCGGACTATTTGACCGGCCGGCTTCTTCTTTCCTGCACTTGTAAGTGCTTCTTTTTAATCAAAGGAAAGCCCGTCACATGAGTGGCATTCGCCGTGACGGGCGAAGTCTGGCCTTGATCGCTGCTAGCGATCTCGTTTTCTCCACCTAAAAAGTAAGCGGCAAACCGCAGCCTCCGATTTCCTTCGGAGGTGCGATTTCGGACTCAACAATAAACACTTAGTATTTTATTGTATTTGCACAAATAGGATAGAAGTAACTTTAAATCTCTATTCCCCCGCCCCCCCCCCCCTAGAGTATTATCAGAGGCACACTGTGTACTTTCAAAGAATCTTGTGAGGAAGCACAACCAAAGGTGGATGCGCAGGGGGCGGCCTCCGCCTTCAGGACGCCCAGCAGGGGCAGTCTCCACCTTCAGGCCGCGCGGGTAGGGATCAAGTTACCGGCTCACCGGTGGTGACTACATCGACCCAGAGCCTATAAATTGGACCCTCGACCATGAACAAGGGACAGGCAAGTTGGGGGCAAAACTGGCGGCTAGAAATAGCCAGACCGCACCTACTGGCGGTCTGACTGACGACCTCCTAACTGCCAATCCAGGCGGTCTCGATAACAGGTCGTGCGGCCTCAGCAAACAGCCCGGGTGACCTGTCCGGGCGGTCTCAACAACAGGCCGGGCGGCCTCAGCAAACAGCCTGGGCGACCTGTCCCGGCGACCTCAGCAAACAGCCCGAACGACTTTCTTTTCTTACCCGCAACTCTCTTGTATTCATTGTATTTCCATGTACTAAACACAACAAGCTGTAATACAGATTATTAAATAAAGGGAAAGCCCGCCGCAGGAGTGGCATTTGCCGCGGTGGGCGAAGTCTGGCTTCGCCGCAAGCTAGCGGCCCCCTCTTCTTTTCTCTCGTTCAGCTCTTCATTTGTGACTCAAGTAACCAGCTACTCGACCACTACCCCCTCTCTGTCCTCTGGGATTGATCATCGAGGGCGTGGGGACAATTTTGGATTCAACAGAAACACGTGAACTTCAGATAGCAAGTGGTTGATGAACAACAGTTGCGATGAAGACGCGATATTTGGCCTAAAATACATTCAATTTTAAAACGGCCATAACTTTTAATCCGGGTGTCGGAATTCAGAAATTCAAAGCCCGATGCGACCGTCTTGAGCCAAACTATTCGAAAATTGAACCAAATACCTTGTTCAGGCACTTTTTAGCCCTCAGATTTCAAAAATTCGGCTCCGTTTAAAAGTTATTTCAGTTTTTCTCTTTCGGCAATTCCTGTTTTCATGGATCATCCGTCAGAAGGCCTCGAGCATCCTTTAAATCATCTCGAAGTTCCTGTCCAAGGTAGCGACATCAACTCCCTATTAGCAGAGATTGCCCACCTCGAAATACAAGTGAATTCTCAACTCAATACTTCAGCAGCTATTAATGACAAGCCTTCTAGCAATCATCTAGAACATTTGTTACAACCTGAAGTAATAGAACTCTCCATTCCCTATCATGAGTCTCATAAGGTTAGTATGGGTGATCCCCCTTACCTACTTGATAGACTAATAGTTCCTGCAGGAGAAGAAAAAGAACCTTCCCCATTATCATATAAAATTCATTGGGAAGTAGTTCCAAATGATTTCAAAGAGCCTCGCCTACCAGTCTATTCTGGAATGAGTGATCCGGTTTTTCATCTGCAAGCCTTTGAGGAGGCTACTTCACTAAGAATTCTATCATATGGTATCAAGTGTAAACTTCTCATCATGACTTTTGACGATCAAGTTCTGGATTGGTTCTATCATTTACCACCTCAATCGATCAATTGCTTCGGGGATCTTCGAAGAGAATTTTACTCAAGGTTCAGTACTTTAAGGAAGCGTAAGAGAGGTCTACCGGCTCTTTTTTAGATCAAGCAAATGGATAACGAATCCATAGCTCACTTCATCGATCGTTTTCAAAAAGAAATCCTTGATGTTGTTAATGCTGATCAAAGTCTCTTTAAACATGCCTTAATTAATGGTCTCCAGGAAGGACCTCTTAAGTTCGAAGTCACCATGAAAGAGCCAGAATCTTATGCTCATCTTATTGAAATAGCAAATCAGTTCATTAAGGCTGAGGATGCAAACCCCAATTATTTTGCTTCTTTAATTCAGAGGCCTCAACAACAACAGAAGGATTATTCTTCTCATGATCATCTTCTTATCAATCGCCGTGGCTATTTGTTAGAATATGAACAAGGTCCCAACTTATCATCTAAACGTGAAATATGCTATGATTATGAGCGTCTATCTGCTTCTCCATGTATCCTGCAGCTAAATCAATCAGAGCTATGCCTTGTCAACCCTCATATCTCAACTCAGGCTTATGATTACAAGTCATGTAATTCTCCTCGCCCAAATAAGCAAGATAAGTTCCGAGGAAGGTATACAAGTTTAACTATCTCAATGAAAGAAGTTCTTCAGATTATCCAGCAAGAACCTGGTTTTACGAGACCTTCTCTCATGCGACCTGATCATAGGAATTGTCATAAAGATTTGTTTTGTCAATACCACATGTGTGTGGGTCATGATACAGAAAAGTGTCGTGCTCTATATAAGCTCGTAGAGAAGTTACTAAAAGATGGCAAACTGCGGGAGTATGTTGCTTAAGAATATTATTATAAAATCTTTTCTAGCAACATCGGTTATTCACTCGATGCTAGATCTACTTTCATTGGCAAGAGGTTTGTCTTAATACTAAAGCTCTTTCAGTTATGTTTGCATTAGTTCTTTTTTTCAAATGCGTACATGGTTGAATATGGCTTATGAATGTTGTGGCAATCAAACCCATCTTTCGATGGTCGCCCAAAAACTTTAAAGGCAATGAAACCCATCTTTCGATGGTCGCCCAAATCTTCTAAGGCAATCAAACCCATCTTTCGATGGTCGCCCAAAAACTTTAAAGGCAATCAAACCCATCTTTCGATGGTCGCCCAAATCTTCTAAGGCAATCAAACCCATCTTTCGATGGTCGCCCAAAAACTTGAAAGGCAATCAAACCCATCTTTCGATGGTCGCCCAAATCTTCTAAGGCAATCAAACCCATCTTTCGATGGTCGCCCAAATCTTCTAAGGCAATCAAACCCATCTTTCGATGGTCGCCCAAATCTTCTAAGGCAATCAAACCCATCTTTCGATGGTCGCCCAAATCTCCTAAGGCAATCAAACCCATGTTTCGATGGTCGCCCAAATCTTCTAAGGAAATCAAACCCATCTTTCGATAGTCGCCCAAATCTTCTAAGGCAATCAAACCCATCTTTCGATGGTCGCCCAAATCTTCTAAGGCAATCAAACCCATCTTTCGATGGTCGCCCAAATCTTCTAAGGCAATCAAACCCATCTTTCGATGGTCGCCCAAATCTTCTAAGGCAATCAAACCCATCTTTCGATGGTCACCCAAATCTTCTAAGGCAATCAAACCCATCTTTCGATGGTCGCCCAAATCTTCTAAGGCAATCAAACCCATCTTTCGATGGTCGCCCAAATCTTCTAAGGCAATCAAACCCATCTTTCGATGGTCGCCCAAATCTTCTAAGGCAATCAAACCCATCTTTCGATGGTCGCCCAAATCTTCTAAGGCAATCAAACCCATCTTTCGATGGTCGCCAAAATCTTCTAAGGCAATCAAACCCATCTTTCGATGGTCGCCCAAATCTTCTAAGGCAATCAAACCCATATTTCGATGGTCGACAAAATCTTCTAAGGCAATCAAACCCATCTTTCGATGGTCGCCCAAATCTTCTAAGGCAATCAAACCCATCTTTCGATGGTCGCCCAAATCTTCTAAGGCAATCAAACCCATCTTTCGATGGTCGCCCAAATCTTCTAAGGCAATCAAACCCATCTTTCGATGGTCGCCCAAATCTTCTAAGGCAATCAAACTCATCTTTCGATGGTCGCCCAAATCTTCTAAGGCAATCAAACCCATCTTTCGATGGTCACCCAAATCTTCTAAGGCAATCAAACCCATCTTTCGATGGTCGCCCAAATCTTCTAAGGCAATCAAACCCATCTTTCGATGGTCGCCCAAATCTTCTAAGGCAATCAAACCCATCTTTCGATGGTCGCCCAAATCTTCTAAGGCAATCAAACCCATCTTTCGATGGTCGCCCAAATCTTCTAAGGCAATCAAACCCATCTTTCGATGGTCGCCAAAATCTTCTAAGGCAATCAAACCCATCTTTCGATGGTCGCCCAAATCTTCTAAGGCAATCAAACCCATATTTCGATGGTCGACAAAATCTTCTAAGGCAATCAAACCCATCTTTCGATGGTCGCCCAAATCTTCTAAGGCAATCAAACCCATCTTTCGATGGTCGCCCAAATCTTCTAAGGCAATCAAACCCATCTTTCGATGGTCGCCCAAATCTTCTAAGGCAATCAAACCCATCTTTCGATGGTCGCCCAAATCTTCTAAGGCCATCAAACCCATCTTTCGATGGTCGCCCAAATCTTAAAAGGAAATCAAACCCATCCCTTGATGGTCGCCATCATCTAAAAAGGCAATCAAACCCATCTTTTGATGGTCGCCAAGATGTAATTTCAATTTTATATCAACATTGTAGTGGTTGCTCCGGTTGAGCATTATTATTTCTCCTGCATCTGATACAGATGCTATGCTAGCTTCTTGCTTGAAAATAAGGTGAATATCACCATATTGTATCGAGACATCCAAAAACTTCTTTTCTACAAATGTTTATATGAAAAGATGAACAGGTGGTTGCGAGTTTTCCTCAGGTACTCGCATTATGAAGTTTATTTTACACCTGCTTTAAGTTCTCTTTTGCAGAGATTAGCAGGAGTTCGCGAGTTCTCTTCAGGTACTCGAGTTATATTTTATACCTGCTTTAAGTTCTCTTTTGCAGAGATTAGCATGTGTTCGCGAGTTTTCCTCAGGTACTCGCATTATGAAGTTTATTTTACACCCGCTTTAAGTTCTCTTTTGCAGAGATTAGCAGGAGTTCGCGAGTTCTCTTCAGGTACTCGCGTTATATTCTTTTATACCTGCTTTTGTATTCTCTTTTGCAGAGATTAGCAGGTGTCCGCGAGTTCCCTTCAGGTACTTGCGTTGTATTGAAAACCTGCTTTGAGTTCTCTTTTCCAGAGATTAGCAGGTATTCGCGAGTTCTCTTCAGGTACTCGCGTATTAGATTGTTTAATACCTGCTTTATGTTCTGTTTTTGCAGAGATTAGCAGGTATTCGCGAGTTCTTTTCCGTTACTCGCATTATGTTTTATACCTGCTTTGAGTTCTCTTTTGCAGAGATAGCAGGTGTTCGCGAGTTCTCTTCAGGTACTCGCGTTATGTTTTATATCTGCTTTGAGTTCTCTTTTGCAGAGATCATCAGGTGTTCGCGAGTTCTCTTCAGGTACTCGCGTTATGTTTTATATCTGCTTTGAGTTCTCTTTCATAGAGATTAGCAGGTACTCGCGAGTTCTCTTCAGGTACTCGCGTTAAATTCTTTTATACCTGCTTTGAGTTCTCTTTCGCAGAGATTAGCAGGTGATCGCGAAGTCTCTTCAGGTACTCGCGTTATATTCTTTTATACCTGCTTTTGTGTTCTCTTTTGCACAGATTAGCAGGTGTCCGCGAGTTCCCTTCAGGTATTTGCGTTGTATTAAAAACCTACTTTGAGTTCTCTTTTCTAGAGATTAGCAGGTATTCACGAGTTCTCTTCAGGTACTCGCGTATTAGATTGTTTTATACCTGCTTTATGTTCTGTTTTTGCAGAGATTAGCAGGCATTCGCGAATTCTCTTCAGGTACTCACGTTATATTGTATGCCTGCATTGAGTTCTGTTTTGCAGAAATTAGCAGGTGTTCGCGAGGTCTCTTCAGGTACTCGCGCTATGTTTTATACCTGCTTTTGTGTTCTCTTTTGCAGAGATTAGCAGGTGTCCGCGAGTTCCCTTCAGGTACTTGCGTTGTATTGAAAACCTGCTTTGAGTTCTCTTTTCCAGAGATTAGCAGGTATTCGCGAGTTCTCTTCAGGTACTCGCGTATTAGATTGTTTTATACCTGCTTTATGTTCTGTTTTTGCAGAGATTAGCAGGTATTCGCGAGTTCTTTTCCGTTACTCGCATTATGTTTTATACCTGCTTTGAGTTTTGTTTTGCAGAGATAGTAGGTGTTCACGAGTTCTCTTCAGGTACTCGCGTTATGTTTTATATCTGCTTTGAGTTCTCTTTTGCAGAGATCAGCAGGTGTTCGCGAGTTCTCTTCAGGTACTCGCGTTATGTTTTACATCTGCTTTGAGTTCTCTTTCACAGAGATTAGCAGGTACTCGCGAGTTCTCTTCAGGTACTCACGTTAAATTCTTTTATACCTGCTTTGAGTTCTCTTTCGCAGAGATTAGCAGGTGATCGCGAGGTCTCTTCAGGTACTTGCGTTATATTCTTTTATACCTGCTTTTGTGTTCTCTTTTGCAGAGATTAGCAGGTGTCCGCGAGTTCCCTTCAGGTACTTGCGTTGTATTGAAAACCTGCTTTGAGTTCTCTTTTCCAGAGATTAGCAGGTATTCGCGAGTTCTCTTCAGGTACTCGCGTATTAGATTGTTTTATACCTGCTTTATGTTCTGTTTTTGCAGAGATTAGCAGGTATTCGCGAATTCTCTTCAGGTACTCGCGTTATATTGTATGCCTGCATTGAGTTCTGTTTTGCAGAAATTAGCAGGTGTTCGCGAGGTCTCTTCAGGTACTCGCGTTATGTTTTATACCTGCTTTTGTGTTCTCTTTTCAGAGATTAGCAGGTGTCCGCGAGTTCCCTTCTGGTACTTGTGTTGTATTGAAAACCTGCTTTGAGTTCTCTTTTCCAGAGATTAGCAGGTATTCGCGAGTTCTCTTCAGGTACTCGCGTTATAGATTGTTTTATACCTGCTTTATGTTCTGTTTCTGTAGAGATTAACAGGTATTCGCGAATTCTCTTCAGGTACTCGCGTTATATTGTATGCCTGCATTGAGTTCTGTTTTGCAGAAATTAGCATTTGTTCGCGAGGTCTCTTCAGGTACTCGCGTTATGTTTTATACCTGCTTTTGTGTTCTCTTTTGAAGAGATTAGCAGGTGTCCGCGAGTTCCTTTCAGGTACTTGCGTTGTATTGAAAACCTGCTTTGACTTCTCTTTTCCAGAGATTAGCAGGTATTCGCGAGTTCTCTTCAGGTACTCGAGTTATAGATTGTTTTATACCTGTTTTATGTTCGGTTTTTGTAGAGATTAGCAGGTGTTCGCGAGTTCTTTTCTGTTACTCGCGTTATGATTTATATCTGCATTGAGTTCTCTTTTGCAGAGATTAGTAGGTGTTTGCGAGTTCTTTTCTGTTACTCGCATTATGTTTTATATCTTCATTGAGTTCTCTTTTGCAGAGATTAGCAGGTGTTCGCGAGTTCTTTTCCGTTACTCGCGTTATGTTTTATATCTGCTTTGATTGCTCTTTTGCGGGGATTAGCAGGTCTTCGCGAGTTCTTTTCAGGTACTCGCGTTATATTGTATACCTGCTTTCAGTTCTCTTTTGCAGAGATTTGCAGGTCTTCACGAGTTCTTTTCAGGTACTCACGTTATATTTAATACTTCCTTTGAGTTCTCTTTGGCAGAGACTAGCAGGTGTTCCCGAGTTCTGTTCAGGTACTCGCGCCACGTTTTTTCTTTACCTACTTATCGAGTTCTCCTCAGAGACTAGTAGATGATTACTAGTCTACCTCAAAGGACAAAGCAAGCCGATGTTCGCAAGTTCCCTTCAGGTACTTGTGAGTTTTGTGTTATACTTGCTATGACTCTTTTCCCTCGCAGGAGAAAGAATAAGCATTCATTAGTTACTTTGTGGAGAGGCATCAGGTACTGGTTCCCTCTCTCTCTCTTTCCCACTTTTTTGACAGTTCCCCAGTGGTGGATCGCAATTTTAGTGGGTCAGTACCTACTTTTTCGAAGTTTCTTAGGAAATTGAAAAAGTGCGGGGATTATGTTGACCCAGAAATCGGCAATCCCCCCTGGGATGCCTTTTGTCGCGACGTTTTTATATGTGGCGCACCCGGAGTGGTAAGAAGGGGCGGCCTCCGCTGTCAGGCCGCCCAGCAGGGGGCGGCCTCCGCCGTCAGGCCGCCCATCAGGGGGCGGCTTCCGCCGTCAGGACGCCCAGCAGGGGGCGGCCTCCGCCGTCAGGCCGCCCAGCAGGGGGCGGTCTCCGCCGTCAGGCCGCCCAGCAGGGGGCGGCCTCCGACGTCAGGCCGCCCAGCAGGGGGCGGCCTCCGCCGTCAGGCCGCCCAGCAGGGGGCGGCCTCCGCCGTCACGCCTCCCAGTAGGGGGCGGCCTCCGCCGTCACGCCGCCCAGCAGGGGGCGGCCTCCGCCGTCACGCCGCCCAGCAGGGGGCGGCCTCCGCCGTCAGGCCGCCCAGCAGGGGGCGGCCTCCGCCGTCAGGCCGCCCAGCAGGGGGCGGCCTCCGCCGTCAGGCCGCCCAGCAGGGGGCGGCCTCCGCCTTCAGGACGCCCAGCAGGGGCGCTCTCCACCTTCAGGCCGCGCGGGTAGGGATCAAGTTACCGGCTCACCGACGGTGACTACATCGACCCAGAGGCTATAAATAGGACCCTCGACCATGAAAAGGGACATGGAAGTTGGGGGCAAAACTGGCGGCTAGAAATAGCCAGACTGCACCTACTGGCGGTCTGACCGACGACCTCCTAACTGCCAGTCCGGGTGGTCTCGATAACAGGCCGGGCGGCCTCAGCAAACAGCCTGGGTGACGTGTCTGGGCGGTCTCAACAACAGGCCGGGCGGCCTCAACAAACAGCCCGGGCGACCTGTCCGGGCGACCTCAGCAAACAGCCCGAACGACATTCTTTTCTTACCCGCAACTCTCTTGTATTCATTGTATTTCCATGTACTAAACACAACAAGCTGTAATACAGATTATTAAATAAAGGGAAAGCCCGCCGCAGGAGTGGCATTTGCCGCGGTGGGCGAAGTCTGGCCTCGCCGCAAGCTAGCGGCTCCCTCTTCTTTTCTCTCGTTCAACTCTTCATTTGCGACTCAAGTAACCAGCTACTCGACCACTACCCCCTCTCTTTTCTCTGGGATTGAGCATCGAGGGCATGGGGAAAATTTTGGATTCAACAGAAACACGCGACCTTCAGATAGCGAGTGGTTGATGAACAACAGTTGCGATGAAGACGCGAGATTTGGCCTAAAATACATTCAATTTTAAAACGGCCATAACTTTTAATCCGGGTGTCAGAATTCAGAAATTCAAAGCCCGATGCGACTGTCTTGAGCCGAACTATCCAAAAATTGAACCGGGTCCCTCGTTTAGGCACTTTTTAGCCCTCAGATTTCAAAAATTCGGCTCCGTTTGAAAGTTATTTCAGTTTTTCTCTTTCGGCAATTCCTGTTTTCATGGATCATCCGTCAGAAGGCCTCGAGCATCCTTTAAATCATCTCGAAGTTCCTGTCCAAGGTAGCGACATCAACTCCCTATTAGCAGAGATTGCGCACCTCGAAAGACAAGTGAATTCTCAACTCAATACTTCAGCAGCTATTAATGAAAAGCCTTCTAGCAATCATCTAGAACATTTGTTACAACCTGAAGTAATAGAACTCTCCATTCCCTATCATGAGTCTCATAAGGTTAGTATGGGTGATCCCCCTTACCTACTTGATAGACTAATAGTTCCTGCAGGAGAAGAACAAGAACCTTCCCCATTATCATATAAAATTCGTTGGGAAGTAGTTCCAAATGATTTCAAAGAGCCTCGCCTACCAGTCTATTCTGGAATGAGTGATCCGGTTTTTCATCTGCAAGCCTTTGAGGCGGCTACTTCACTAAGAATTCTATCAGATGGTATCAAGTGTAAACTTCTCATCATGACTTTTGACGATCAAGTTCTGGATTGGTTCTATCATTTACCACCTCAATCGATCAATTGCTTCGGGGATCTTCGAAGAGAATTTTACTCAAGGTTCAGTACTTTAAGGAAGCGTAAGAGAGGTCTACCGGCTCTTTTTCAGATCAAGCAAATGGATAACGAATCCACAGCTCACTTCATCGATCGCTTTCAAAAAGAAATCCTTGATGTTGTTAATGCTGATCAAAGTCTCTATAAACATGCCTTAATTAATGGTCTCCAGGAAGGACCTCTTAAGTTCGAAGTCACCATGAAAGAGCCAGAATCTTATGCTCATCTTATTGAAATAGCAAATCAGTTCATTAAGGCTGAGGATGCAAACCCCAATTATTTTGCTTCTTTAATTCAGAGGCCTCAACAACAGCAGAAGGATTATTCTTCTCATGATCATCTTCCTATCAATCGCCGTGGCTATTTGTTAGAATATGAACAAGGTCCCAACTTATCATCTAAACGTGAAATATGCTATGATTATGAGCGTTTATCTGCTTCTCCAAGTATCCTGCAGCTAAATCAATCAGAGCTATGCTTTGTCAACCCTCATATCTCAACTCAGGCTTATGATTACAAGTCATGTAATTCTCCTCGCCCAAATAAGCAAGATAATTTCCGAGGAAGGTATACAAGTTTAACTATCTCAATGAAAGAAGTTCTTCAGATTATCCAGCAAGAACCTGGTTTTACGAGACCTTCTCTCATGCGACCTGATCATAGGAATTGTCATAAAGATTTGTTTTGTCAATACCACATGTGTGTGGGTCATGATACAGAAAAGTGTCGTGCTCTATATAAGCTCGTAGAGAAGTTACTAAAAGAAGGCAAACTGCGGGAGTATGTTGCTTAAGAATATTATTGTAAAATCTTTTCTAGCAACATCGGTTATTCACTCGATGCTAGATCTACTTTCATTGGCAAGAGGTTTGTCTTAAGACTAAAGCTCTTTCAGTTTTGTTTGCATTAGTTCTTTCCTTCAAATGCGTACATGGTTGAATATAGCTTATGAATATTGTGGCAATCAAACCCATCTTTCGATGGTCGCCCAAAAACTTTAAAGGCAATCAAACCCATCTTTCGATGGTCGCCCAAATCTTCTAAGGCAATCAAACCCATCTTTCGATGGTCGCCCAAATCTTCTAAGGCAATCAAACCCATCTTTCCATGGTCGCCCAAATCTTCTAAGGAAATCAAACCCATCTTTCGATGGTCGCCCAAATCTTCTAAGGCAATCAAACCCATCTTTTGATGGTCGCCCAAATCTTCTAAGGCAATCAAACCCATCTTTCGATGGTCGCCCAAATCTTCTAAGGCAATCAAACCCATCTTTCGATGGTCCTCCAAATCTTCTAAGGCAATCAAACCCATCTTTCGATGGTCGCCCAAATCTTCTAAGGCAATCAAACCCATCTTTTGATGGTCGCCCAAATCCTCTAAGGCAATCAAACCCATCTTTCGATGGTCGCCCAAATCTTCTAAGGCAATCAAACACATCTTTCGATGGTCGCCCAAATCTTCTAAGGCAATCAAACCCATCTTTTGATGGTCGCCCAAATCTTCTAAGGCAATCAAACCCATCTTTCGATGGTCGCCCAAATCTTCTAAGGCAATCAAACCCATCTTTCGATGGTCGCCCAAATCTTCTAAGGCAATCAAACCCATCTTTCGATGGTCGCCCAAATCTTAAAAGGCAATCAAACCCATCCCTTGATGGTCGCCATCATCTAAAAAGGCAATCAAACCCATCTTTTGATGGTCGCCCCGATGTAGTTTCAATTTTATATCAACATTGTAGTGGTTGCTCCGGTTGAGCATTATTATTTCTCCTGCATCTGATACAGATGCTATGCTAGCTTCTTGCTTGAAAATAAGGTGAATATCACCATATTGTATCGAGACATCCAAAAACTTCTTTTCTACAAATGTTTATATGAAAAGATGAACAGGTGGTTGCGAGTTTTCCTCAGGTACTCGCATTATGAAGTTTATTTTACACCTGCTTTAAGTTCTCTTTTGCAGAGATTAGCAGGAGTTCGCGAGTTCTCTTCAGGTACTCGCGTTATATTTTATACCTGCTTTAAGTTCTCTTTTGCAGAGATTAGCAGGTGTTCGCGAGTTTTCCTCAGGTACTCGCATTTTGAAGTTTATTTTACACCTGCTTTAAGTTCTCTTTTGCAGAGATTAGCAGGAGTTCGTGAGTTCTCTTCAGGTACTAGCGTTATATTCTTTTATACCTGCTTTTGTATTCTCTTTTGCAGAGATTAGCAGGTGTCCGCGAGTTCCATTCAGGTACTTGCGTTGTATTGAAAACCTGCTTTGAGTTCTCTTTTCCAGAGATTAGCAGGTATTCGCGAGTTCTCTTCAGGTACTCGCGTATTAGATTGTTTTATACCTGCTTTATGTTCTGTTTTTGCAGAGATTAGCAGGTATTCGCGAGTTCTTTTTTGTTACTCGCATTATGTTTTATACCTGCTTTGAGTTCTCTTTTGCAGAGATTGCATGTGTTCGCGAGTTCTCTTCAGGTACTCGCGTTATATTTTATGTCTGCTTTGAGTTCTCTTTTGCAGAGATCAACAGGTGTTCGCGAGTTCTCTTCAGGTACTCGCGTTATGTTTTATATCTGCTTTGAGTTCTCTTTCACAGAGATTAGCAGGTACTCGCAAGTTCTCTTAAGGTACTTGCGTTAAATTCTTTTATACCTGCTTTGTGTTCTCTTTCGCAGAGATTAGCAGGTGATCGCGAGGTCTCTTCAGGTACTCGCATTATATTCTTTTATACCTGCTTTTGTGTTCTCTTTTGTAGAGATTAGTAGGTGTCCGCGAGTTCCCTTCAGGTACTTGCGTTGTATTGAAAACCTGCTTTGAGTTTTCTTTTCCAGAGATTAGCAGGTATTCGCGAGTTCTCTTCAGGTACTCGCGTATTAGATTGTTTTATACCTGCTTTATGTTCTGTTTTTGCAGAGATTAGCAGGTATTCGCGAATTCTCTTCAGGTACTCGCGTTATATTGTATGCCTGCATTGAGTTCTGTTTTGCAGAAATTAGCAGGTGTTCGCGAGGTCTCTTCAGGTACTCGCATTATGTTTTATACCTGCTTTTGTGTTCTCTTTTGCAGAGATTAGCAGGTGTCCGCGAGTTCCCTTCAGGTACATGCGTTGTATTGAAAACCTGCTTTGAGTTCTCTTTTCCAGAGATTAGCAGGTATTCGTGAGTTCTCTTCAGGTACTCGCGTATTAGATTGTTTTATACCTGCTTTATGTTCTGTTTTTGCAGAGATTAGCAGGTATTCGCGAGTTCTTTTCCGTTACTCGCATTATCTTTTATACCTGCTTTGAGTTCTGTTTTGCAGAGATAGCAGGTGTTCGCGAGTTCTCTTCAGGTACTCGCGTTATGTTTTATATCTGCTTTGAGTTCTCTTTTGCAGAGATCAGCAGGTGTTCGCGAGTTCTCTTCAGCTACTCGCGTTATGTTTTATATCAGCTTTGAGTTCTCTTTCACAGAGATTAGCAGGTACTCGCGAGTTCTCTTCAGGTACTCGCGTTAAATTCTTTTATACCTGCTTTGAGTTCTCTTTCGCAGAGATTAGCAGGTGATCGCGAGGTCTCTTCAGGTACTCGCGTTATATTCTTTTATACCTGCTTTTGTGTTTTCTTTTGCAGAGATTAGCAGTTGTCCGCGAGTTCCCTTCAGGTACTTGCGTTGTACTGAAAACCTGCTTTGAGTTCTCTTTTCCAGAGATTAGCATGTATTCGCGAGTTCTCTTCAGGTACTCGTGTATTAGATTGTTTTATACCTGCTTTATGTTCTGTTTTTGCATAGATTAGCAGGTATTCGTGAATTCTCTTTTGGTACTCGCGTTATATTGTATGCATGCATTGAGTTCTGTTTTGCAGAAATTAGCAGGTGTTCGCGAGGTCTCTTCAGGTACTCGCGTTATGTTTTATACCTACTTTTGTCTTCTCTTTTGCAGAGATTAGTAGGTGTCCGCGAGTTCCCTTCTGGTACTTGCGTTGTATTGAAAACCTGCTTTGAGTTCTCTTTTCCAGAGATTAGCAGGTATTCGCGAGTTCTCTTCAGCTACTCGCGTTATAGATTGTTTTATACCTACTTTATGTTCTGTTTTTGCAGAGATTAGCAGGTATTCGCGAATTCTCTTCAGGTACTCGCGTTATATTGTATGCCTGCATTGAGTTCTATTTTGCAGAAATTAGCAGGTGTTCGCGAGGTCTCTTCAGGTACTCGCGTTATGTTTTATACCTGCTTTTGTGTTCTCTTTTGCAGAGATTAGCAGGTGTCCGCGAGTTCCCTTCAGGTATTTGATGAGTCCCAATTATATACACATTTATGGACTCATCTGGGTCAATTATCTAGTCTTTGCACTACACTTTAGGCATGTTTTCATTCATATTTGATATTCCATGCTATGTGCACTTTTAGGCCCGTTTCGGTGTATTTTTATGTTTATCTTACTCGTGCTTTATGTTGCAATTTAATTTCTATATTTGAGAATGTGTGGAATGCCCATTTGCGTGGCCCGATGATCTTTTAAGTTGATACGGGGGTTGTGCGAGTGTTCCTAGGCGCAAAAACTACATAGGAACACTGCGCACGATCACTGGACATTAGTGCGCATGACCACTGGTCGTGCGCCACTGATCGTGCATTAATTCTCACTTAAAATGGGCCTGTCCGGCACTTCGCACGACCACTGGACATAGTGCGCACGACCACTGGTCGTGCGCCACTGATCGTGCATTAATTATCACTTAAAATGGGCCTGCCAGGCACTTTGCACGACCAGTGGACATAGTGCGCACGACCACTGGTCGTGCGCCACTGATCGTGCGCATTGAAAATCTGCACCTGTCTATAAATAGCTGCTCCGCGAAAACAGTCGGAACTTCTTTGTTTCTAGGTCTTTTCCAGCGTCGTTTTTTGCGTTTTTTCATTCTAAGCCTCCTCTATTCATCTAGGGACATCAAGGAAGAGATTGGATCTTACTTTCATAATCAAGGAAGGTTTGAAGAGCATTGGACATCGTCGGGTCGTGACACGAAGAAGACGGGCCATTGGGAGGAAGTGACAGCCCTCCTTTACCCCGGACGCAGTTGAGGACCGAGCTTGGACGCGGATTGACAACCCAGCGATTCCAACCGTGAATCCCAGCAAGGCTTCGGAGTCGGTCGAATCTCTTACTCTTTATTCGTTCGAAATGATGTTTGTATGCTAAACTCTCTATTTTGCGGATGAAGAACATGATAAATCTAGATCTGTAACTTTTATTTCATCTTTATGAAATTCCTTTTGATTTATTCATGTGTATGAGGTGTGCTATTGTCATTCATTTTATCGATTTCATTCCGTGAGCCTACTCTTCCATCCGCCAAGCTAAGCGGTGCTAACGGCCCGTTTAATCCACCTCGACTCCGCCGGTGCGAACCATTCCATCCGCTAGCCTACTTGTCCATCCTCCCTTTCGAAGTAGTGCGTTCAAGGCCTACGTAGTCTCCATCCCGCCTAGCGAAGCAGTGTGCTCAAGGCCTGCATAGGAGTAGTTTAATTTTGTTACTTTTATTTTCCATAACCCAAACAACCCCCCTTCGCGTTCCATCCGACTGAAGGACTTTGATCACAAGTCCTTCCTCAATAGTAAACTCCACCTTACTGTGTTCCTTTGAGATTCGATACTCGGGGATTTGCTCCTCGTTTTATATTACTTGAACGATCGGTACACTGCCATTTCGTGCCGCAGTCTTGCTACCGCCTATAGCGGTGCGCTAGATTCGTGACGCGCTATTTCCACACCGCTAATTAGCGGGCACGAAATGCGGTACGATGATAGTGCACTGGTCGTTGTCAAGTAATAAAAGTAGGGAGTAGCTCCCCGAATATCGTTCTCAAAGGACCGCAAGTTAGGGAATACGATTTGCTCGTTAGGAAATTAATTATGGGGGTTCTAGGTTTAACAAAACAAGAGGGGGATTTGGTTGATTTTATAGAACGGGAAATGAGAAAACTAGACACTATGTGGGTCGCAATCACCGCTTCGCTTGGTGGATGGGTTCAGTGCAGGCCGCGATGCCGTGCTTCGCTTAGCGGATGGCCGGTGAGCATATGGATGAGGTGAGTGCAAATGTGAGGGGTGAGGGTCGAAGGCACCTCTTCGCTATCGCTTCCAGCTCTTGCTAGAGCGGGTGCTATAATGTGTGGGTGTAAGTGGAGCGGGGGCGGAGCGCATCACAACACAGCATAACGAAGAGACAAGATCATAAATAAACTTCCATTCATAGACAAATAGATGTTCATTCAGTTCATTACAAATATTAAGAGTACAAATCACAAAAAGAGAAAGGGTAGAAGTAACCACGAGATGAGAAGCCTCGTCGCGGATCTTGGTCGGAATGGGGGGTCGTCACGCCTCCTCCGAGCTCAGTCCTTGGTTGCTTCCGGGATGTAGAGGCTGTCACTACCTCCAACTGCTGCCCGTCTTCTTCTCAGAGCTGGGTTCACTTCTTCTTCCCCCAATGGAGATGTCTTCCTCTTGGAATGCTGGCCGTAGATGGCGAAGAATGCTTCCGGGACCCTAGAATGCCCTTAGGATCAATGGATGAAGCTTTCTCAAGGGGAGGAATGGAAGGAGGGACCTTGGAGAGGTGGAACGGTGGAGTCGCGCACAGAAATCGCGCCAAAAACCTTGCTGAATACCTAAAATCGCGGAACAGCGCCTTAAATAGGGAGTAGAATAAGTACTGCGCACGGTCAGTGGCGCACGACCAATGGTCGTGCGCGAAGGAATGCATGTGATCGTGCGCAGTCAACCTGTAGCAGAGGGAAAATAGAAAACATCGCACGGTCTGGGGCGCACGACCAGTGGTCGTGCGCGAAGAAAGGCATGTGATCGTGCGCATATCTTTGGTCCGATCTTGATATGGGCTGGGAATTAACGCACGATCAATGATCGTGCGCCTGATCGTGCGCGAAGGAATGCGCACGATCAGAGGCTTTTTAGGCCAAAAATCATCCCGCACCATCCCGAACGTGCACACGACCCCAGGACCTACAGGAAAAGTACACATAACCCCGATCCATGCACACCACCGGATCCATAACACAGGCATACCGTAATAAATAGGAAAAACATGCCACAAAGGGGAAAGGATTGCACAAAAGGCACAGAAATGCCATGCTATCAATATAAGCGTATATGAACAGCAAATGAAGTGCATTGACACTAAAACAAACCCAAATGAGGCCAGAAATCACTGTATAAACCAGACTCATCACACCCCCAGACTTACCTGTTTGCGCGTCCCGAGCAAACAAATCCGGCGGAGCGAGAAAAGACATAGTAGGGTTAGAAATTGCAAGGGCGGAGTAATATGCGAAGTCTCATACGCATGTGCATAGAAATCTAGTAGACAAAATTTCTAAATATACATGTTAGTTTAAAATTTTCTATGAGCGTATTTATATATTACGTTTACTCAACAAGTGAATCACGGTGAATCATAAGGTCGTACATAGGAAGAAAGTAAACTGAACGCTGAGGCAAGCGTTGCCAAAGATCGGGACTCGGGACAACTCCATTGAAATCCATCAATGTCGGTGACAATAGGCTTGCCCGTTCGCACTCTCTCCACGGCACAGGTATGACTCAAATGCGTGAATCAATAGGACTTTTAGGTTTGAGGTGAGGCTTGGGTTTAGGTGAGGTAAACAAAGATAAAAGCGACGGCTCAGACACTAAACCCAAATGAGCTAGCTCAGAAAAACTATCCTCATCACCACACAAACATGCGGGTACACTACACCCCCAGACTTGGAATTAACAACATGGGTGCGTGCACCGCCTACTCCCAAACTGAAACTTATACGAATGAATTTTTCATTCAAACTCATATCCTTTTCTTTTCTTCTCGCATCTTTTCTCTTTTTCATTTTTTTTCTTTCTTTTTTCTTTTCTTATCATTTTCAGCAAATAAACACTAAAACATATCCACAACTTCACACACATGTCACCACATCAACAACCCAACTTGCAAAAATAATAAACAGCTAGAGCTCAGATTTGGGTGTGTGACTAGGATTGGCTTTTGGGCTTTGGTGCGATACAAGTGGGGCTGAATCAAAAAACGGGTAGGCACAACTGGGCTAACGAGGATAAATCGATAGGAAAGGGTGCAAAGGCTCAACCGGGCCAAAATGATGGCCTATATCACCTTCACGCAATTGACCAACCGAATACCCATGTTTCAAGAATCGCTTGGGGCGAGTTCTAGCCACCGAGAAAGATAATCCTTCCTCCCAACTCGGGCAACACAAGACTAATGAACGTCTACACACATTCCTATGCTACTGTTTGATTCACACCGGATTCACCAAATTGAGTAAAGTAAACAATATTTACGCTAATAGAAAAATGTAAACTAAAAGCATAAAAATAAATTAAATCTACATGAATTCCAACGAGACATGAGCACTCGACTAGGAGCACTACAGGAGTCAACAAAGTACTTTGTCTCGCAATCCTAAACCCGCACCGTGATTTCCCCTTCACACAACCGAGACTAGTTAGACTCGTCGCGCGCCTACAGTTAAGTGCGCTCACGTGGGTGTCGTGGTGTGCCATGAGATGAGCAATGCTACAATATAACACATCGTAAATCCTAGTATGCTGTGCACTGTGCATGTGCACGAGGTAACGATAACTCTTACTCCCCCAGACTTATACTAAGCAAAAAAAAAACATGTTCGATAGCGGCATAAGCTTAAGAAGGCTAGGAGGAGAGATTACCCCATGCTCAGAAATGAGCATACCAGAAGATATGGCGTTTTGTTCAGAAGGAGGTGATCCCGCAATGCTCCAATAGATGCGGACCTGCGATTAAAAGGGTCCCAGCACAACAAAAATAGCAAAGAAAATGACAAGAAAGAACGGAACCAAATGGTCCCAAATGGGTTGTCTCCCAAGAGCCCTTTTGTTTAACGTCCTTGAAGGTGGACCAAATACCTGTATTATAGTTTGATAGCACAAGTCTTATAATAAAAAGCTAAAGAGACAGTACTACACAACAAATAACATGAACAAGAAGCACAGAAACATCACAGATGGCACACAGCACAACCCGGAGATCCCGACACGCATCAACTTTATGCTGATTTGTGGTGGTTCTCCCCAGTCACGCGAGATGGGCAGGAGGTGAAAGCTTTAGGGCCCAAGGAAGATGTCTCTCCCTTGCCCCTAACCTCCTCCTTCTCGCGCCGGAGGGCTGCAGAGCGCGCAGCATGCAGGATTCTTTCCCGCTTCAGCTTTTCCACCGAAGGAGAACGCCACCGAGCACCAAGGGTGGGAGGAGCGATAGTGTTTGTCGGATTGGGATCAGTCGGGGGCTTCATTTCTGCACCCTCAAGAGGGGGTAGATCATCCCAATGAACCTGTTTAGATTGTTTACATTTCTTGTTCTCAATAAAGACATTGTTTGGAAGGCTCGTCGCTCCGCCTTCTCCCAAGACTTCCAACGCCTTGGTCTCATTGCTTTTCCCTTCTATCTCCAACTCATTATTTGTGAGCTGCTTCGCTTCTTCTTTCAGCAGAGTGATACTTTTCTCCTCTCTAGGATTCTTCACGTCAAAGTCAGATTTTTCCTCATTAGACCTGCACTTACTTCTACTTACAGAGAAGTTAGGAAGATAAGATAATCCAGAAAGATTCGCTGCATTGGAAGGTAGAGTGACACAGCCTGTGGCGATGTGGAGGGTTGCGCCACTCTCCTTCAGAAAAGGAACCCCCAAGATTGGCATGGAATCATTTTCCATGGGGCCGAGAATCTAAAAGTCAGTGACCACATTCGTTCCATTAAGATTTACTACAACCTCAAGAATCTCACCTTCAGTTTCGACAGTCACTCCATTAGCCAATACCAGCGACTTCCGGTCCTCAGAGTTCATTGTTAGGTGCAACCTCTCAATGTCTTGCAGAGCAAGAATGTTGCGAGATGCACCAGAGTCGCAAAGCGCGACAACCTCGATGTTATTGATAGTACATTCAACAACGCAAGGGCTCACTTGACCACCATCCGCGTCAGCAATGCTTTTGCCTTGCTCCCGTGGGTTCTTTTCAGTATTGCTTGGAAGAGCGCCTTGCGTACGCTCGGAGAGTACCTGGGCCAATTGGCCTAGCTGCGTCTCCAAGTTTCGCATTGACGTAGTTTGATTGGCCATATTTGTTTGAGCCAGATCAACAAATGTTTCCATCATTTCTTCCAATGCGCTCTTCCTCTGCGGTGGTGCACTTTGAGCAAACCCTGGTTGTGGCGGCCTTGGTTGGCTACCAGAGGCTTGCGCATCAAATTGATGCGAGCCTCCTTGCCATCGTTGGTTAGGCACGTTTTGTTTCCATGAGAAGTTCGGGTGACTCCTCACGGACGGGTTATAAGCGTTGTTAAATGGTATTCCCCGATTTTGATCATTCAAATAATTCACACTTTCATCAAAAGTTAATTCCGCGGGTTGCTCACCTGAGGGGCACTCATAAGCATGATGCCCGAGGTTTCCACATCCTTGACAAGAAATGGCCATTACTGGGGCAGGAGGGAGGGCAGGCCTCTTAAGTAGCATGACGTTGTCATAAGGTGCCGATGTCACCTCGGCAGATGCGCCCAATGTGCTCACCTCAAAGAGTCCACGAGCATTCCTTGGGGCGTTTCTCCCAGCAGTCCAGAACGAGCTATGAGTGGCGGTGTCTTGGAGAATCCTCAGTGCATCCTCGGGTGTATGGTTCATCAGGGTGCCGCCTGCAGCTGCGTCAATCATGGCCCTATAATTGGGCTCAATTGCAAAGTAGAAATTTTCCACCAAGCTCCAAGGCTGTAGCTCATGCTGAGGGCACTTCCGGAGGAGGTCCGTGAACCTATCCCATGCTTCTACAAGGGTCTCCTGATCGTGTTGCCGGAAGGTTGCGATTTCTCTCCGCAAGTTTACAACCTTGTCCACCGGGTGGAATTTTGCCAAAAACTTCGTCTGCAGAGCATCCCAGGTGGTAGCTGCGCCGGGTGGTATTGTGTGGAGCAAAGCCTTCTCCTTGTCGCGGAGGGAGAATGGAAACAACCTGAGTTTCACCGTCTCATCAGCAATTCCTGCGTACCGAAATGTACCGCAAATCTCCGCAAATTCAGCTAGGTGAAGATGGGGGTCTTCACTGGTTAACCCGGAGAATTGGGCATTATTGCGGATCATATTCAGAATGGCCGGCTTTATCTCAAAATTGTTGTTAGTAATAGCTGGGCCAAATCCGGGGTACACACTCCCCACAGTAGGAGTGGTGTAATCCCTCATGGTCCTAGGCCGTGGCCAAACCACTTCGTTCTCATCAGCCGCTTGAGCTGCGGCCGGTGCATTTCCCACTCCTGGATTAGCCTGATTTTCATTAACATATATGGTGGCAACCGCACGTAGACGCGCCCACAAAGTATGCTCTATCTCAGGATCAAATGCTGCAAATTCACCAGGATGATGTCTATACATTCGCACACTATACCAAAAAGAGAAATATCAAAAACAAAAGCACCCTTAAACTAATTTCCCCAACAAATAAATCATAACCGCTTGCAGTCCCCGGTAACGACGCCAAAAACTTGACGCGCTATTTCCACACCGCTAATTAGCGGGCACGAAATGCGGTACGACGGCAGTGCACCGGTCGTTGTCAAGTAATAAAAGTAGGGAGTAGCTCCCCGAATATCGTTCTCAAAGGACCGCAAGTTAGGGAATACGATTTGCTCGTTAGGAAATTAATTATGGGGGTTCTAGGTTTAACAAAACAAGAGGGGGATTTGGTTGATTTTATAGAACGGGAAATGAGAAAACTAGACACTATGCGGGTCGCAATCACCGCTTCGCTTGGTGGATGGGTTCAGTGCAGGCCGCGATGCCGTGCTTCGCTTAGCGGATGGCCGGTGAGCATATGGATGAGGTGAGTGCAAATGTGAGGGGTGAGGGTCGAAGGCACCTCTTCGCTATCGCTTCCAGCTTTTGCTAGAGCGGGTGCTAGAATGTGTGGGTGTAAGTGGAGCGGGGGCGGAGCGCATCACAACACAGCATAACAAAGAGACAAGATCATAAATAAACTTCCATTCATAGACAAATAGATGTTCATTCAGTTCATTACAACTATTAAGAGTACAAATCACAAAAAGAGGAAGGGTAGAAGTAACCACGAGATGAGAAGCCTCGCCGCGGATCGTGGTCGGAATGGGGGGTCATCACGCCTCCTCCGAGCTCAGTCCTTGGTTGCTTCCGGGATGTAGAGGTTGTCACTACCTCCAACTGCTGCCCATCTTCTTCTCAGAGATGGGTTCACTTCTTCTTCCCCCAATGGAGATGTCTTCCTCTTGGAATGCTGGGCGTAGATGGCGAAGAATGCTTCCGGGACCCTAGAATGCCCTTTGGATCAATGGATGAAGCTTTCTCAAGGGGAGGAATGGAAGGAGGGACCTTGGAGAGGTGGAACGGCGGAGTCGCGCGCAGAAATCGCGCCAAAAACCTTGCTGAATATCTAAAATCGCGGAACAACGCCTTAAATAGGGAGCAGAATAAGTATTGCGCACGGTCAGTGGCGCACGACCAATGGTCATGCGCGAAGGAATGCCTGTGATCGTGCGCAGTCAACCTGTAGCAGAGGGAAAATAGAAAACATCGCACGGTCAGGGGCGCACGACCAGTGGTTGTGCGCGAAGAAAGGCCTGTGATCGTGCGCATATCTTTGGTCCGATCTTGATCTGGGCTGGGAATTAACGCACGATCAATGATCGTGCGCCTGATCGTGCGCGAAGGAATGCGCACGATCAGAGGCTTTTTAGGCCAAAAATCATCCCGCACCATCCCGAACGTGCACACGACCCCAGGACCTGCAGGAAAAGTACACATAACCCCGATCCATGCACACCACCGGATCCATAACACAGGCATACCGTAATAAATAGGAAAAACATGTCACAAAGGGGAAAGGATTGCACAAAAGGCGCAGAAACGCCATGCTATCAATATAATCGTATATGAACAGCAAATGAAGTGCATTGACACTAAAACAAACCCAAATGAGGCAAGAAATCACTGTATAAACCAGACTCATCAATTCGCGCGTCAAGTTTTTGGCGCCGTTGCCGGGGAACACAGACGTGTGAGTTTTCTGGAGAAGGAGAATCTGAGCGAGAAGCCCTTCCCTTTGTATATTGCATTCTTTTGTTTTGTTTCTTCCTATTCTATTTTCCTGTTTTATATTAGGTTGCTTTAGTAATCAGTGTTCGGTGTAGTATTTTGCACAACAGTGTCTTTCTTTTTGAATCTTATTATCTTCACATCATGTGGGCTGCATTCAATATTCGTTGCCGTTGGTGTGGAGATATTTCTCACGCTAGTGATAGATGCCCTACGGAAGATGGTGGGCATAATTCTCGTGGCCCGGTGTACGGAGCACCATTTTCCTATGGTTCTTCATGCCCTATGCCCAAGTCTTATGGCCACTCGTCCTCGCCGCATACACCATTTTTATATTCCTCCCCGGCCCCTCAAGGACCAAGGAGCAATATAAAACGGTGCTTGTTTTTTCGAAGCATGGATCACGCCCTGAAGGACTGTGTCGAGTATCTTCGCCAATTGGACGAGTATGATGAGCCGGATATCCGGATCGTCCCGACTCCTACTTCTGGAGGCACGCCTTCAACATCTGGTTATATGTCTGTGTCACCTTCATGCTTTGAAGGGGATGATGTGGACACAGTCACCAGATGCGTGGCAGATCTAGGCTCTGACATGGCCGAGCCTATCTCCCCTGTGCATATATCACCGTGCGTATATTCGATTCTTTGTGAGGAATCGGTGCTTGACATTTATCCAAGCACTATTCCTCCCCCCTGTTGTGCATACTATTATACTCGTCTCAGACGACATTGTTGAGGATGTGTCGAAGGATGAGGCTAGCGATCTATGTGTTGTGCCTGTTCCTATGGAGGAGGACAATCTTCTAGGTGAAGAGGAGTTTTCTTCAGCACCGGTGGGGGAAGTCCGAATCTTAAGATTGGCCACTGTTGATCCCGCCGAACCTTGTAGCATTGATGACAATGTTGACATTATTTTACTTTCCCAACCTGATGGGAGTAAGACCGGGATCACTCCCCCGATTGATTTTTATTCATGTTCTTCTTCTTGTTTATTGCTTGATCCCTTTTCTCTATCTGAGCCTGTGCAGGATGAGTCCTTACAGGTACCCCAGGAGGACTTGGAGCATGTTGCTCAAGCAATGATGAGAGTATCCTTTCATGTGAGGAGGTTGATCCCCCCTCCATAGAGGAAGCCTCATTCATTGCCTTCTCCTCCTGCTTCCTCCCTGAAGACGATACCTTGTTGGGCAAGGATGTTTTTGGTGAGTTGAGTGAGGATGTTTCCTCCTCCACTTACATTCTCTACCCTCTACCTGTGAGGAGCAGGTATCTATATTTAGGTAGAGGGGTTACTGTTCTATCACCGTATCGGTACCCGCTACCGACATGGATATTGGGCCAGTTACCTGCCCACTTTTCTTTTCATAGGCCTATAAGCTAGAACTGTATAAAATCCGAATAAGTCGTGCTGGGATGACAATAACCCCAGTAGTTTTCTTACTTTTATTGCATTTTCATTTTCCTAGTTAGAGTAGTTAGTTAATTTCTGTTCAGTTTTAGCATTTCTGCTTTCGTTTGTTTTTGTGGAGCTCACCCCTGCAGGTACTCATTGCAAATTCTGAATGGTGGGTTTGCTTCAGATTTTCAAGCATCTTCTGGTATGCTCACTTGCTGAGCATTGGGTAACTTCTTCCCTAGCTTTCGATTTTGATTTTCACTGTCATATCATTATGATGTATTGCTTAGATTAAGTCTGGGGGGAGAACCGCGCTTCGTTACCCACTCTCGGCCACACATCTTTTGCATACTAGAAGCTTTTATTATGATATTTGGTTTTGTTCATTTGCATCGCGCACCGCATCACCCACTTGAGAACGTGCTTAAATTTTTGCACGTGCCGAGCTTTTTTTTTTATCACTTGTGCGCAAAGCGAAGAATTCTGTGTTGGCTTAGTATTGTATGGAGGAGTAAAATGTTGACTCCAGGAGTGTTCCTAGTCGTACAATCATGTTCACTTAGAGTTTGTGTAGATTAAAATCCTTTATATGCTTTTATTTTCTATTTTTTCTATTAGCGTAAATTTTGTTTACTGTACTCTAGTTGTGAATCCGGTCATGAATCAAACGGTGGCGTAGAATTGTGTGTAGGCGTTCAGTAGCCTCGTATTGCTCGAGTCGGGAGGAAGGTTAATCTTTCTCGGTGGCTAAGAACTTGCCCCAAGCGACTCTCGAAGCATGGGTATACGGTTAGTCAAGCGCGCAAATATGATGTAGGCCCTCATTTTGGCCCGGTTGAGCCTTGTACCCATTGCTACCACATTACCCTCGCTACCCAGTTGTGCCTACCCCTCCTTTTGATTCAGCTCCACTATACATCACCAAAGCCCAATAGCCAACCCTATTAGCACACCCATGATTGAGCTTTATTATTTATATTTTGAATGTTGGGTGTTGAAGTGGTGTTCATATCATGATATGTGGTTGTGCCTAAATGGTATTTATGCTGGATTTATTATGTGTAAAAAAAAATTTGAATGCAATGTTTAAAAAAAAGGAGACGAAAAAGAAAAGAAAAAATGGAAAATATATAGAAATGTTTTGTATTTTGGAGTAGACGGTGCACACACCGATGTTATCAAATCTAAGCCTGTTGGTGTGTGCACCCATTTGATTGTGTTTGGGCATAGGGTGATTTATCTGTGTTTGTACTTGTTCATTTGGGTTTGGTGTGCTTAGCCTTCTTGTTTACCGTTGTTATACCCCACCTAAACCCAAGCCCTATTTTATCCTAAAGTCCAATTGAGTTGCGCGCTCGAGTCAAACCAGTGCCGTGGAGAGAGTGTGAACGGGCAAGCGTATGGTCCTCTACATTGGTGGATTCCTTTGGAGATCCTCCCGAGACCCGATCTTTGGCAATGCTCACCTCACTGTCCGTCTACTTTCGTTCTATGCGTAACCGGATGATTCACTGTGATTCACATTAGGAGTATGAGTAATATGTCTTCTACGTTTCTAGAAAATAAAAATTACTGTGCATACGTAGAATTGTTTTCTACTATTTATCTTTGTGCATGAGGATGCGACTTCGCATGGTACTTCGTTCGTACAACTGCCTAGCCAAATAGTTCTCTTTTTCTTCGCCCTGAGATGATTTGCTCGGGACGAGCAAACGTTTAAGTCTGGGGGTGTGATGAGTCCCAATTATATACACATTTATGGACTCATCTGGGTCAATTATCTAGTCTTTGCACTACACTTTAGGCATGTTTTCATTCATATTTGATATTCCATGCTATGTGCACTTTTAGGCCCGTTTCGGTGTATTTTTATGTTTATCTTACTCATGCTTTATGTTGCAATTTAATTTCTATATTTGAGAATGTGTGGAATGCCCATTTGCGTGGCCCGATGATCTTTCATGTTGATACGGGGGTTGTGCGAGTGTTCCGGGGCGCAAAAACTGCATAGGAACATTGCGCACGATCACTGGACATTAGTGCGCACGACCACTGGTCGTGCGCCACTGATCGTGCATTAATTCTCACTTAAAATGGGCCTGTCCGGCACTTCGCACGACCACTGGACATAGTGCGCACGACCACTGGTAGTGCGCCACTGATCGTGCATTAATTCTCACTTAAAATGGGTCTGCCAGGCACTTTGCACGACCACTGGACATAGTGCGCACGACCACTGGTCGTGCGCCACTGATCGTGCGCATTGAAAATCTGCACCTGTCTATAAATAGCTGCTCCGCGAAAACAGTCGGAACTTCTTTGTTTCTAGGTCTTTTCCAGCGCCGTTTTGTGTGTTTTTTCATTCTAAGCCTCCTCTGTTCATCTAGGGACTTCAAGGAAGAGATTGGATCTTACTCTCATCATCAAGGAAGGTTTGAAGAGCATTGGACATCACCGGGTCGTGACACGAAGAAGATGGGCCATTGGGAGGAAGTGACAACCCTCCTTTACCCCGGACGCAGTTGAGGACCGAGCTTGGACGCGGATTGACAACCCAGCGATTCCAACCGTGAATCCCAGCAAGGCTTCAGAGTCAGTCGAATCTCTTACTCTTTATTCGTTCGAAATGATGTTTGTATGCTAAACTCTCTATTTTGCGGATGAAGAACATGATAAATCTAGATCTGTAACTTTTATTTCATCTTTATGAAATTCCTTTTGATTTATTCATGTGTATGAGGTGCGCTATTGTCATTCATTTTATCGATTTCATTCCGTGAGCCTACTCTTCCATCCGCCAAGCTAAGCGGTGCTAACGGCCCGTGTAATCCACCTCTACTCTGCCGGTGCGAACCATTCCATCCGCTAGCCTACTCGTCCATCCGCCCTTTCGAAGTAGTGCGTTCAAGGCCTACGTAGTCTCCATCCCGCCTAGCGAAGCAGTGCGCTCAAGGCCTGCATAGGAGTAGTTTAATTTTGTTACATTAATTTTACATAACCCAAACAACCGCCCTTCGCGTTCCATCCGACTGAAGGACTTCGATCACAAGTCCTTCCTCAATAGTAAACTCCACCTTACTGTGTTCCTTTGAGATTCGATACTCGGGGATTTGCTCCTCGTTTTATATTACTTGAACAATCGGTACACTGCCGTTTCGTGCCGCAGTCTTTCTACCGCCTATGGCGGTGTGCTAGATTCGCGCGTCAGTACTTGCGTTGTATTGAAAACCTGCTTTGAGTTCTCTTTTCCAGAGATTAGCAGGTATTCGCGAGTTCTCTTCAGGTACTCGGGTTATAGATTATTGTATACCTGTTTTATGTTCGGTTTTTGCAGAGATTAGCAGGTGTTCGCGAGTTCTTTTCTGTTACTCGCGTTATGATTTATATCTGCATTGAGTTCTATTTTGCAGAGATTAGCAGGTGTTCGCGAGTTCTTTTCTGTTACTCGCGCTATGTTTTATATCTGCATTGAGTTCTCTTTTGCAGAGATTAGCAGGTGTTCGCGAGTTCTTTTCCGTTACTCGCATTATGTTTTATATCTGCTTTGATTGCTCTTTTGCGGGGATTAGCAGGTCTTCGCGAGTTCTTTTCAGGTACTCGCGTTATATTGTATACCTGCTTTCAGTTTTCTTTTGCAGAGATTTGCAGGTCTTCACGAGTTCTTTTCAGGTACTCGCGTTATATTTTATACTTCCTTTGAGTTCTCTTTGGCAGAGACTAGCAGGTGTTCCCGAGTTCTGTTCAGGTACTCGCGCCACATTTTTTCTTTACCTACTTATCGAGTTCTCCTCAGAGACTAGTAGATGATTACTAGTCTACCTCAAAGGACAAAGCAAGCCGATGTTCGCAAGTTCCCTTCAGGTACTTGTGAGTTTTGTTTTATACTTGCTATGACTCTTCTCCCACGCAGGAGAAAGAATAAGCATTCATTAGTTCCTTTGTGGAGAGGCATCAGGTACTTGTTCCCTCTCTCTCTCTTTCCCACTCTTTTGACAGTTCGCCAGTGGTGGATCGCAATTTTAGTGGGTCAGTACCTACTTTTTCGAAGTTTCTTAGGAAATTGAAAAAGTGCGGGGATTATGTTGACCCAGAAATCGGCGATCCCCCCTGGGATGCCTTTTGTCGCGACGTTTTTATACATGGCGCACCCGGAGTGGTAAGAAGGGGCGGCCTCCGCAATCAGGCCGCCCAGCAGGGGGCGGCCTCCGCCGTCAGGCCGCCCAGCAGGGGGCGGCCTCCGCCGTCAGGCCGCCCAGCAGGGGGCGGCCTCCGCCTTCAGGCCGCCCAGCAGGGGGCGGCCTCCCCCGTCAGGCCGCCCAGCAGGGGGCGGCCTCCGCCGTCAGGCCGCCCAGCATGGGGCGGCCTCTGCCCTCAGGCCGCCCAGAAGGGGGCGGCCTCCGCCGTCAGGCCGCCCAGCAGGGGGCGGCCTCTACCCTCAGGCCGCCCAGAAGGGGGCGGCCTCCGCCGTCAGGCCGCCCAGCAGGGGGCGGCCTCCGCCGTCAGGCCGCCCAGCAGGGGGCGGCCTCCGCCCTCAGGCCCCCCAGCAGGGGGCGGCCTCCGTCGTCAGGCCGCCCAGCAGGGGGCGGCCTCCGTCCTCAAGTCCGCCCAGCAGGGGGCGGCCTCCGCCATCAGGCCGCCCAGTAGGGGGCGGCCTCCGCCATCAGGCCGCCCAGCAGGGGGCGGCCTCCGCCGTCAGGCCACCCAGCAGGGGGCAGCCTCCGCGGTCATGCCGTCCAGCAGGGGGCGACCTCCGCCGTCAGGCCGCCCAGCAGGGGGCGGCCTCCGCCGTCAGGCCGCCCAGCATGGGGCGGCCTCCGCCGTCAGGCCGCCCAGCAGGGGGCGGCCTCCGCCGTCAGGCCGCCCAGCAGGGGGCGGCCTCCGCCGTCAGGCCGCCCAGCAGGGGGCGGCCTCCGCCATCAGGCCGCCCAGCAGGGGGCGGCCAACGCCGTCAGGCCGCCCAGCAGGGGGCGGCCTCGGCCATCAGGCCGCCCAGCAGGGGGCGGCCTCTGCCTTCAGGCCGCCCAGCAGGGGCGGTCTCCACCTTCAGGCCGCGCAGGTAGGGATCAAGTTACCGGCTCACCGGCGGTGACTACATCGACCCAGAGCCTATAAATAGGACCCTCGGCCATGAACAAGGGACAGGCAAGTTGGGGGCAAAACTGGCGGCTAGAAATAGCCTGACCGCACCTACTGGCGGTCTGACCGACGACCTCCTAACTGCCAGTCCAGGCGGTCTCGATAACAGGCCGGGCGGCCTCAGCAAACAGCCCGGGCGACCTGTCTGGGCGGTCTCAACAACAGGCCGGGCAGCCTTAGCAAACAACCCGAGCGACCTGTCCGGGCGACCTCAGCAAACAGCCTGAACGACTTTCTTTTCTTACCCGCAACTCTCTTGTATTCATTGCATTTCCATGTACTAAACACAACAAGCTGTAATACAGATTATTAAATAAAGGGAAAGCCCGCCGCAGGAGTGGCATTTGCCGCGGCGGGCGAAGTCTGGCCTCGCCGCAAGCTAGCGGCCCCTCTTCTTTTCTCTCGTTCAGCTCTTCATTTGAGACTCAAGTAACCAGCTACTCGACCACTACCCCCTCTCTTTCCTCTGGGATTGAGCATCGAGGGCGTGGGGACAATTTTGGATTCAACAAGTCAAATCCTTCCTTCCATCATCCGCCATCAAATCAGTCCCACTTTGAACCCCGTTCCCAATGGGGGAGAAACTACAAAAATAAGCAACCATTCATGGGCCATCAGCGGTTTCAAGATCAGAAACCACCGTTGGCCATCGCTCCCGCTCCATCCGCTCCTCTTTCGCAAATCATGCCGGTATACTTACAACAATATACCGCACAGCCACCTCCAGTCATTCCATCCACTCAATATGATGACTCGCAAGAGTCATTCACCCCCTTAAACGTCACCATGGACGAAGTTGTCCAGATTCTACAAAAGAGGCCAGATTTCAAAAGGCCTGCTCCTCTGAAGTCGGATATCCGCAGTCGAAATCCGAACCTTTATTGTGAATATCATAAAGAAGGGGGCATCTAACCGAAGACTGTCGAGCCCTTCGTTTGCTGATAGAGAGACTCCTGGGAGAAGGAAAGCTCCGGGGTCTAGTTCGGAAAGATGCAATTGCTGAACCAACTGTCGAAAAGAGAAAAGAGAAAGAAACAGTAGAAGTAACCTGGGAATGCGCCGACGTCGAAGACGTCGGCTGCTATGGTGACATCCACCCTTCCACTGAATGCGTCGAAGTCAATGATGTGGGCCCCTTAGGGGACATCTATTGTATTCATGGAGGAGCTGGAGCAGAATCATCTCGCAAATCCAGCATCGCGAGAGTTTTGAAGCAGGAAGTGGCAGCCACTACAAGTTCTCCCCCCTAAAGCACTATTGTCACCTTTGGTAACGATGACCTTCCCCCCAATGCCAACCCTTTCGACGATGCGGTAGTCATCAAAGCTGTCATCAAACATTATACATTCCACAAGATTCTGATTGATACAGGCAGCTCCGTCAATCTCCTTTTCCGCCCGACTTTCGAAGCCCTGAAGACTGGAAAGCCTTTGCTTTCCACCGACGGGCCCCTTTACGGTTTTTCTGGGGATAAGAAAGAAGTAGAGGGTTCAGTAAAGCTCCTGGTCTCTCTTGGAGGAGTAATAAAGCTAATCAATTTCGTGGTGGTGGATGCCCCGAGCAATTACTGCGCCATCTTCAGGAGACCGATTCTTAATGCATACAGGGCAGTAGTGTCTACCTTTCACCTTGCTCTCAAGTTTGCTTCCGAAGGAAAGCAGTATCGGGTTAGAAGCAACCCAAAGGTGGCTCGGGAGTGCTATGTCCGAACTGTCAACAAGATCACCGACATTTCACTTCCCGAGGCCATGGCTGAAGTTCTGGAAATTGCTGAATCCTCAGGGGCTGCCGAGGAAGGAGAAAATCGAGAAGGGGCTCACTTGGAACCTGCCCAAGCAACCCAAGAAGTTCCTCTTGCTGTGGGGGAAGAAAAGAAGCTGGTTATCAACGCCGAGTTGCCGGAGGAGGAGAAAGTGGAGCTAATCTCCTGCCTGTTGGAGAATCTGGATATATTCGCTTGGTCAGCGGAGGATATGTCAGGAGTGGATCCAGACGTGGCTTGTCATCATCTGAACGTATCCCCCGAGTTCAAGCCCGTCCAACAAAAGAAGAGAGAGGTGGCGACCAAACTGGCGTTGCCCATCAGAGAGGAGGTTTCAAAACTCCTAAAAGCGGGTTTCATTTCTGAAATTCAATATCCCACGTGGATGTCGAATGTTGTAATGGTTAAGAAATCTAGTGGGAAGTGGCGCATGTGCGTGGACTTCACCAAACTTAATAAAGCGTGCCCTAAAGATTGCTACCCTCTGCCTCAGATAGATGTCTTAGTTGATTCCGCGGTTGGGTATGGTTTTATGTGTTTCCTCAATGCCTTCTCCGGGTATCATCAAATTAAAATGCACAAACATGACATCCCACATACCTCATTTATCATAAACGATGGGTGCTATTGTTTTCTCGTAATGCCCTTCGGTCTTAAAAACGCGGGCGCAACATACCAAAGAATGATGGATACCATCTTTAAGCATCAAAAAGGCAGGAATCTCGAAGTTTACGTTGACGACCTTCTTCTAAAAAGTAAAATATTCTCATTGCACTTGAAAGACCTCGTAGAGACGTTCGCTACTCTACGGAGGTTCAAGTTAAAATTAAACCCATTGAAATGTGTTTTTGGGGCAAGCAAAGGAAAATTTCTTGGGCATCTCTTAACTCCTGATGGCCTTGCACCAAATCCAGATAAGGTGAAGGCCATCCTTGATATGACCCCTCCTCGAAATACCAAAGAAGTTCAGCAACTTGTGGGAGATTGGCAGGATTGAGCAGGTGTATCTCTAAATCCGGAGATAAAAGTACCCCATTCTTTAAAAGACTGCGGGGGGGGGGGGGGGGGGATCAATGTTCAAATGGAGCGAGGAGTGTAACAAGGCTTTTGAGCAGCTGAAGGAACAGTTAACTTCAACTCCGCTACTCCAAAGTCCTCGTGAGGGAGAAATGCTATTCTTATATCTGGGAGTCGGCCCGGATGCGGTGAGTTCTGTCCTCGTTCGGGAGGAAAAGAAGAGACAGTTTCCAATATACTATGTCAGCCATATTCTCAAAGATGCAGAAACCAGATATTCGATCTTGGAGAAACTGGCCTTGGCCCTGGTTATGTCTGCACAAAGGCTTCGTCCTTATTTTCAGGCTCATTCTATCCAAGTTATTACAGATCATCCTTTAAAAAATGTTCTTGAGAAGCCAGACCATTCAGGGAGGTTAGCTAAATGGGCTATTGAACTAAGTGAATTTGAGATATCATACATCCCCCGAACAGCAATCAAAGCGCAAATTTGACAGATTTCATGGTAGATACAACAGAACCTAGTCCTGAGCAGGTGGTACAATCTCCTCTGGCTTGGGTCATTTATGTAGATGGGGCTTCTGGCAGAAATTCCGTGGGAGCCGGAGTACTGTTGATCAGTCCAAATGGCATCAGGCTGGAGCAAGCTATCAAGTTCTTCTTTCCAGTTACTAATAACCAGGCAGAATATGAAGCACTTCTGGCTGGGCTGAGGCTTGCGAGAGAGCTGGGCATAGAATATGTAAATATTAGAACCGATTCGTTGGTAATGGCCTCTCAGGTCTTGGGGAATTATGAGACAAGGGAGCCAATTCTGAGGAAATATCTGTTGTTAGCCAAAAAGGAAATCAGAAGATTCAAGTCATTCATCATCGAGCATATTCCAAGAACTCAAAACGAGGAAGCAGATGAATTGTCAAAGTTCGGTCTTCCATCCGGGGGAGTGACCTCCGAGCTTTTTCATCCAGCAAAATACGAAGCAGAACTCATGCAAATTGATCATAAACCTTCATGGAAGGATCCTTACGAGTTGTTTCTTTCAAAAGGGGAGTTCCATCATTCCATCAAAGATAGAAGAAGATTCAAAAGGAAAGTAGCATACTATTATCTGATTGTAGGAGTTATCTATAGGAAGACATTGATCTCTCCGTCAGCACGATGTGTTTCCGAGGATGAAATCCCAACCATACTTCAGGAAGTTCATTCCGGGGAGTGTGGTAGTCATTCAGGAGCGAAGACTCTGGAAAAGAGAATCCTAAGGCAGGGGTATTTTTGGCCAACTATGAGGAAGGATGCTGAAGCATTTGCCAAACGATGTGTTCGATGTCAGAAGTTTGCTCCGCTTCAATATCTGCCTGCTCAATCACTCAGATCAATAACCGTGCCATGGCCCTTTGCGGTGTGGGGGATGGATCTTATCGGACCCTTCCCAATAGCCAGCGGTCAGCGTCGCTTTATTATCGTGATGATCGACTACTTCAGTAAGTGGATTGAGGCAAAGGCATTAGCAAGAACAACAACTCAAATTATCAGGAACTTCATATGGGGAGAAATAGTCTGTCAGCATGGAATCCCGCTAGCAATCGTCACTGACAATGGTCCGCAGTTTAACAATCCGGAGATGATAAACTTTTGCGATCAAGTGGGAATTGATCTTCGATTTGCTTCGGTGCATCATCCAAGGACAAATGGTTAGGTAGAAGCTGCAAATCGGCAGATCCAGCAACTTCTGATGAAGAGGGTCTTAAATCAAAGAGGAAATTGGGCAGACCAACTCCCCTCCATCCCTTGGACTCTTCGTACCACTCCATCTTCAGCTACGGGGGAGACACCATTCAATTTAACTCATGTCTCGGAAGCTGTTGTTCCTGTAGAATTCGAGGTGTTCTCTTCAAGAGTTGCATATGCAAAGGAGGGAGGAGAAGCATGGATAGATGAGAATGACAAGGCTGTTAGGTATAGTCTGGATTTGATCGAAGAGCTTTAGGACGAGGCAACCATCAGACAAGAAGAAGTTAAAAGGAGAATGGCGAAGTACTTTGACAAAAATGTTAGGGTAAAACATTTTGAAGTCGGAGACGTTGTGCTAAAGAAAGTTGATGCAGCAGCCAGAATAGGTAATGTTGGGAAGTTGAATCCTAATTGGGTCGGACCTTTCATCATCAAGGAAGTACTAAAAAGTGGGGCTTACCGCCTCCAGACGAGTGAAGGGGAAGACATCTCACACTCCTGGGAGCGGTGACGATCTCAAACGGTTCTATCCCTAAAATGTCTTCTCTACTTTTCTTGCATTTTTTGGATACTTTAATGAGAAGCCCCATACTGAGACCTCTCCATGTCTGATGTTTTCTTTTTTGCACTTCCTTATATATCAACCTCACTAATCCGCGGAGACATCGCCAAGCTCTGCTCGAACCCCCTCGGATTGTAGTCATTAGCGTAAAACCACGAAGATCATGTGTAGCGGGGAGTTTTCACACACGTGTAGTGGTAGCTTGCCAATTCCCGTGCGGTGGTCTTCATAACCTTGGATCCCGGCTGATATCCGACACACCCCTGCATCAAGGGAGGTCTAGGTGAATGTTGGCTTTATCATGCCCTGAGAGGGATATAGTTACAGCTTTGATGATCTTTCTGAGGAAAGCAATGTCGGTATAGCCCCCACGGCATAACCACACCTGCCCAACTGATCATCTTAGTATGTGACCATCGAATACTCCTAGGTACTCTCAAGCGATGCCTAAGCGGGACCCACAACTGAGTTGATCTCTCTGAGGAAAGCAATGTCCGCCGCCTAGGCCCACCTGCCCAATTGATCAACTCGGCTTGTAGCCCTAGGCAAGAGAGCAGTTGAGTCGCTTACAGCCCTTATGACCACTTGAGGAAAGCAATGTTCGCCGCCTAGGCCCACCTGCCCACTTGGTCATCTGGGTCTGTACCTGTCTTTTTCTTTATTTCTACAGCTCTTATGACCACTTGAGGAAAGCAATGTTCGCCGCCTAGGCCCACCTGCCCACTTGGTCATCTGAGTCTGTAGCCATCTTATGTTATACTACAGGGAGTTATCTCATCCTATATGGTTACTCTATACCATTTGGGAAAAAGAAAAATAGGATTTTTATTGGTACATCACAAACAGGTCGGCTTGATGTTCAAACCGGTCGGTTTGAATAAGCAGGTAGCAGATGCATCATGCGGTCTGGTTGTCAGACCGGACGACTTTGAATAAGCAAGTACTAGATGCATCATGCAGTCTGGTTGTCAGACCGGATGACTTCGAATAAGCAGGTACCAGATGCATCATGCGGTCTTGTTGTCAGACCAGACGATTTGAAACAAGAGAGATACTATAAAATATCACAAGGCAAATATCAAGGGATCAAGCATAATCCAGACCGGTCGATCTCATCATTTGGTTTATGGGCCTATCATCTTTATGGTTCTCAATTCAGTCCGTTCGGTTAATAACGGATTCTGTACAATCAGGCAATTGTGATTCTCATTACAAGTATCAAGCTACTAAACCGCTGAAAGAATGCATAGTCCGCACGGATTTATCAATCGATGTTATGCTACATAAATCATTCAGGTTAAATGTTAATCACGCGACCTATCAATTGTCTTCTTATGACTTAATATTCTATCTTGCGAGGCAATTTCAGAAAAACTGGTCATAGTCGCGCGGCTTGATTATGACAATTTCCTGTTCGGTTATTAATTATGTTCATAGAGATGAAGCCTGCAGCAATCTGAGTCGTAAGCCGCTCGAGTTAAAATGCTAGCCGCTCGACCGGTTGATTATTCTTATGACTTGGAATTCTCTAAAGCAAGTATACAAAGTCAGCAATCTGAGTCGTAAACCGCTCGAGTTAAAATGCTAGCCGCTCGACCTATTGATTATTCTTATGACTTGGAATTCTCTAAAGCAATTATACAAAGTCAACAATCAGAGTTGTAGGCTGCCCGAGTTTAAATTCTGGTCGCTTGACCTATTGATCATTCTTACGGCTTGGCATTACACGAAGTCAAATAATAATCGCGCGGCTTCGTTATGTTTGGCTCCCTGAGGTATAACAGGGCATTCATAAAAAGAAACAAGCTATGTGAATAGGTTTCTTTTACTGATAATTATTTAACCGGATCCTAACTGGTTGAGTTAATATCAAGTCGCACGACTTGGTTAGAAAGGTCAATTATCTAAAGCAGAAAGAGATCGCCAACAATCACAGGTAAGTCGCAGAAAGTAGACAACTAGACAGGTAAAAGCTTTCTGTTTCATTGTCAAAATATTTTTACATCATGCTTTAAACCGACCGGCTAACAAAATCAAGCCGTCGAATATTCAAAATAAAAAAGCAAAATATAACTACTGATTATTCTGCTGGAGTTTCTTCGATGCAGGAGCACTCGAGTGTTCGCTGCCACCAATTGAAACATCAGGGGAATAACCATCGCTACTTGTCGAAGATGAGCTGCTTAGTTCGCCCGACTTGCGCCCGCTCCCTTCGTCAGAGTCAGTGGACTCGGAGTCCGAACCGCTCTCTTCCTCTTTGGCCGCAGCGGACTTCTCGGCTTCATCATCCTCGTCGTCACTCTCCTCCGAGCTGGATCCGTCGGCTTTATTCTTTCCTTTGGCTTTCCGCCTGATCTTCTCTAACTTCCTTTGCAAGATAGGGTAGGCGTCTGAGAAGGTGAAATGCTCGAAACCAGGCGCGAACCCTTTGAGCTCCCTCAGGCGGTTAAAAGCATTGTCGATTCCCTCGGCGACATGAGGAAAAAGCTCCTCTCGGTAGACCGGGTTGGTCTCGTCATACTTTGCCTGCAAAAAAGAGTAAGGTAAGAGACCGTGCGGTCTGGAAAATTCAGAAGAATGGTTGGTCAGGTGATAACTTACCGACTCGGCTTCCTTTAGCCGCGCATTTTCTTTCTTCAACTCGGCAATTTCCTTCTCTGGGTGATCATTCGCTTTGATCAGCCTTTTGAAGGTCATTCCCATGAAGACATTGGTGATGAGGCTCTCAGCACCAACCCGCGCGGCCTCCCGGGTGAGCTCTTCTTCAGGAATCTTCCTCAAGCGCCTAAAGTTCCGTCGGCCGAACATGGCAATACTGGCGGCCTCAGCATGCCGGCCTGACTTCTCATTCGCTCAGTGGGGGAGCGCAGTAGAGACCTGGACACCGTCGCCGTCCGGATGCCAGGTCAAGACTGTGCGGCCTTTTAAATACTTCACCTTGCTGAAGGAACGGAGTGCGGAAAAGTCGCCTGAGGAGGCCGAATCCTCCCCATCAGATGGCAGCGGCTTGTTCCTGACTTGTCTCTTTCTCTTCTCTGTCTGAGTTAAGACCAAACCGGCCGGGCTGACCGGCTTGTTAGCAGGTACGATGGCCTCGGCTGCGAAAAAGAGAAGAGTCAGCACAAAAGGTCGAGCGGTCAACATTAAAGTCGGAAGCGGATTGAAGGAAAGATTACTATCTTCAGGCCGAACATTCTTTAATTCGGCAAGTAGCGGGATGTAATAGCTTACGTTAAGCCGCTCATCCTCGAGAAGCTTGCTGGTTTTCTTCTCGACTTTGCTGATAGCGACCTGTTGAAAGGCCTCCTCCGGCCGCACTTGCGGGTTCGGGTTCAGCAGGCCAAGTCGGCCTTCGAAAATCAAGTATCTCTCCGACCAGGCTGTGACCTTGTTCGCAAGGTTGACCATCTTCAACCCGCGACAGCCGAAGTAGAGGTGGCCTTTAAAGACATTCGACTCAGAGTCCGGGATAGCCCGCACCGAGAATATCTTCCTGAAAAGGTCCATGGAGAAGCGGACTCTCTGAGACCGCAGGTAGGAGATGAAGCTGCAAATCCCGGCCATTGAGTTAGGGGAGATTTGGCCGGGAACAACTCCATAGTGGTCAAAGACCGTGGCGAGCTCAATTGAAATGGGAAACTTGAAGCCACAATGGAAATGGTCGATTGGGATCGCGATCTGGTTTGGGCCAGAGGAATTCATCCGCTCATCATGGAGCGGAAGCCGCGCGAGCAGTGGACTGTCAGACATATGCTTCTCAATGAATTCATCTAATTTGGCCTTTGTCAAACGACACTCCTCGAGGTCTGCCGAGTGAAATGCTACAGCGGCTTCAGAGCGGGTAGCAGAGGTTCAGGTCGCGTCGGCTGACGCTTCGCTCCCATCTTGAGAATCTGGTAAAAAGACCTTCGGAAAGGCGCTACTTATAAGAATGGGTGATCTGCATTTAACAAAGGTCAAATCGCGGCTAGACCAATCAACCCGCGCGGGTGCATCACCATGAAAGACAATCATAAAGACATAAGTATAATTCAAGCAGGCGAATTAAAGGAGCACAGAAACAAGCCGATCGGCTTATAAAGTAATTCGCAGGCATCAATCAACATACGACAAGAGTGCAAAATAAATTCAGATACTCAGACCGCGCGGTCTGAAGACAGACCGAATATTACAAAATCAAGTTCGAACAGTTGTCCAAAGGACCGAATGAAATATTACAAAATCAAGTTCGAACAGTTGTCCAAAGGACCGAATGAAATATTACAAAATCAAGTTCGAACAGTTGTCCAAAGGACCGAATGAAATATTACAAAATAGTTATCTTCAAAACCACTCATCACTAGCGAGTATCACTTGGTACGTCCTCCCTGTGAAGTCGGGCGACATGATCGCCGATTTGAAGGATAGTTCCTTGCATCTGATTCATGTTGTGATTGAGGTGGTTGATCATGCTATGAAGTCGGGCGGTGTCCTTTTCTACTCGCGCTGCATGAATCACGCGATTAGGTAAGGTCGCCGCGGCCTCATTTCCACCAGCAACAGGATGGATCGTCCCAACTACTGGAAGAGTCGAGCTCGTTCCGGCAGCCGGGCGGTGTGATCCACGCCGACCTTCCTCAGCAACATTAACAGGGCGACGTCTTCCGCCGGTCTCCCTTGTCAGACGAAGGTACTTCTCCCTGAAGTAAGCGCAGTCCCCTTCAATCTTATGGATCTCTCTCTTTCCTCGGTCAAGTCGTTCGGACAGGACAGACACCTGGTCTTGATACACTTTTTCCTGCTCGCGGCGCTCTCTTCGTTCGACCTCCAGCGCAGCTCAGTTTTCCTTCCTCTCAGCTTCCAATTCATCCCGCAACATAATCTTTTCCTCCTGAGCAGTCTTCTCCCGCTCCTCAAGGGCCTTCAATTGCTTTGAAAGGGCTTCAAGGTTCTTTTGAAGACGGTTCATCTCATCCTCCATCCGGGTGTCCGGTATAACCGAGGATCTCGTCAAAAGCGGATCAAGTGGGGGAAGATAAGTCACCAGCTCGCCCGGTTTTGGAATAGAGTCGCGATCATCTGCAAATAAGAAAGATAGTCAAAAAGGTCGGTCGAATACAACCTCATATAAATAGAAGAATCATCAAAAAGAGACCGCTCTTTCCAAATCCTCCTCGCTTACGAGCCCCTGCAGTTCGAGTAAAGTTCATACGGATAGATTGCTTTGCTCGCTCGGTATCAATATTTCGATGCTGCTCTCTCCACGATCTCTCGGTTTGCTTCCGCTTGGCAGCGGAAAATTGAGAGGCAGAGGGAAAGAAGCTGGGGGACGGGTTCAACAACAAGTTGCGCGACTTGTTTCGAGACCTCGTCTTGAAAAAACGAACAGGACGGTAATCCGCGACCCTTTTACCTTGTAACAGAAGATTGGGTGGCGGCGGTGGCGGTCTGGAAAGCTGGTCTCTTACTCTCTCCGCCTTCACCTGCATAAGCCGAAGCCCGACCATCACAGAATCTTCAGCGGCCTGTATGGTTGTCTCGGTATTGGTCGCAACCTCAGGCAGGACGCCATCCTTAATGCTGGTTGCATCCTCACTCAGAGCGGCCTCTTTCTCTCCAGGCGGGTTGGCGGCCTGTAGTTCGGAAGAAGTTCTTAATAAGTCGTCTTGTTTTTGGAGGGAATCCATGTCTCTGATGATGTCACTTACAGAGATGCTGTGCGCATCAGTTTGGATCTGTTCGTTCGGCTGGGGGGAAGGAGTAATTGCGCCCTCCAAAACTTCTTTCTCGCGCGGCTTATTTTGAAGACTACCCGCTCCCGGTCTCCTGGAAGCCACCTTATTTTTGGCTTTTAGGCTCTTCACCTTTTTCAGGATCCTGTCCGCCGTAGACTCGTCCTTTTTCCTCTTCCTCGTCGGCTTCAGACCGGCTTGTTTCGGGGAAACCGGGCTGTCTTCAATATTCACTATCTGGCCCGGCTGGTCGCTCGGCTTAGGGGAGTCAACTGCTTCTCCTCCTTCGTCTCTTATCTTCAGGTGGAATACACTAGAAGGAGTGACCTCCACTTTAAAAGAATCATCTCCATCGCCCTTCGGGATGACGGTCTCCAAGTCTGTCTTATCCGGCAGAGGGGGCGGGTTGTTTCCTTTATCAGAAAGGGCTGGAGGATCAGCTGGGAGTAGGTTCGGGCAACTCACCTCATTTTTAGTCGATAAGTCGACTGTCAGCTCGGGAAACGGGTCAGTTGGCTTACTCATGGAAGCAATCGTTACTGTGTTATCAGGCTGGGTCTTCTTCCTCTTCTTCTTATCCTTCGAACGGTCTCCCTCGCAGTTTTTACCGGGTTTTTTGAGAACTTCGAGCTGGGCCATTAAATCCACCATGTTTTTTGGGCTGTTCAGTCCGAAGGTTCTAACCGCAAGAGGCGAGTAGTGACTCATGATAGCAATGAAGTTATGCCAGAATAGAAGCTCCTAGAGCATTTATAACCCACAGGATAAGATCGGCGCGGTCTCCGGCTAGTACTGATATTTTCGAAATCTCCTTGGAAATTTAAAAATATGCGGGGATTATGTTTACCCAGAAGACCGCTTCCAATAGAATTACTCGCAGACCGGGCGGTTTGCAGTTATAAGTCGCCCGGTTCAGGTTTTACAAGGTCCATCAACACCAACTAGCACGGGCCGAGCGGCCTGGCAAGATTCAGATCGCCTCCAAGTACTGAAGATTATCCAGGCCCAAGAACAAAAAGGCAAGCCGCGGTCTCAAGTCGGAGACCGCCCGGGTTTTACCACAAAGATAAGCCAAGGTTCAAATCCAAAGGACAACCCGCGGTCTCAAGACGGGGACAGCTCGGATTACATCATCACCTTGGTTGCGTTGTCTTCAACCCCTGGTCAGACAGGTCGGAAGGGCAAGCCGCCAAGCCGCGCGGCTTCTTTCTCTTCTTCTTTGTGCATCCCTTCACTGCCTGCCCATTTCTCCTGTACCCAGGCAGGCGGTTATTTTATCCCTGCACGTTCGGGCAGGCCCCCGAGCCTATAAATAGGGGGTGGCACTGTTCACAAGATATGCACACTCGAATCCAGGAGCTCGCTTGTTTGAGCTGGGGTCTCGAGTTTCCCATCTTGCGGGCTGTTTGACCGACCGGCTTCTTCTTTCCTGCACTTGTAACCGCTTCTTTTTAATCAAATGAAAGCCCGTCACATGAGTGGCATTCGCCGTAACGGGCAAAGTCTGGCCTCGACCGCTGCTAGCGGTCTCATTTTCTCCACCTAAAAAGTAACCGACAAACCGCAGCCTCCGATTTCCTTCGGAGGTGCGATTTCGGACTCAACAATAAACACTTAGTATTTTATTGTATTTGCACAAATAGGATAGAAGTAATTTTAAATCTCTATTCCCCCCCCTCTAGAGTATTCTCAGAGGCACACTGTGTACTTTCAAAGAATCTTGTGAGGAAGCACAACCAAAGGTGGATGCCTTCTAGATACATTCCAAAGCCATACATTTACTTCAAGATGTAATAGAACAAAAGGAAGCTAGCTTAAATAGATGCTGCTAATGCAGAAAAGGACACATCTACTAAAGAAAAAGATAATGTTGTTGAAGACAAGGAGGATACTACTAAAGGGAATGAGGTTGTTGCTGATAATGTTGAATGCTCAACTTCATCAAAGAGGAGAAAAACTTAGATTTATATATTTAGTCTTTCATTAAATCAAATTGTAATTTGAACTATGTATCAATAGTCTGGCAAGAAATGAAAGCGATAATTATGTTGAATTAATTGTTTGTGTTATAGGTCAATATTAGTCAAGCTTAATGTTATTCTATATTACTGCTTTATATATTATGTGATGCTTATACATATATAGTTAACAATGCTATTGTTTTGATTAAACATTGTTGTTGTTATGTTGTCTTAAAATTATGAATAATCCATCATGACATTCTCTATAATACCAAATTACTGTTAACATTTACATGTTATGATATCATGAATACTATGGAATACATTATCATGATAAGTTCTATTTTTATAGTTATGTATCTTAGCACTGGTATGTTCTGCCTTCTTCAAATAGGGGGAGATTGTTGGGAATATTGCCCTCAATGTTCCCTTGATTTGACGAGGCATCACTCACAATGCTAAGTACATATTGTGTTCGATAACCCTATTTTGCATCATGACTATGCAAGGTGAAGTTATTCCAAGCATTGGGAGAATGTCAGTGGTTTATTGTCAAAACTGTGGAGACGAGCTCATTTTCTTATCTGAACCATTGAGACGAGGCCAGGAGCCGCTGAGAATGGGTCTGCCTCAGTTGAGCTGTAGATAGACAAAATCCACAGAGAAGACAATCTGTCTCAGCGGATCGGCTGAGACCAAGATAGCCAAACTGCTGAGACTGAAGACTGTCTCCGCCCAACCGCTGAGACAGATTCAAATCTGAAAGACGACACTGGTGGGATTTGCATTTGGCGCAAATAACTAAAAATCAAGATAAAGTATTCTATCCTTCTCCATACTGTGTCAGGGCCCTCCTTAGTGTCATTGAAGATATAAGAGGTATAAAAGAACAACTTAGGGCATTTCAGAAAGTGGTGGTGTACTAAGTGCTGAATAGAGGTGAAAGCTTTCTACTATTCCATTCATGGCTTCCACAAGCTCTCTCCTTCTACTTCCTGAACCTGCAATAAGATACAAGGAGATAAGATATCTATTCTATCAAGAAGAGCAAGGAAATCTTTCCTCAACAACTGAAAAGGAGGATCAGATAGGACCAAGGTCTGAAGATTTACCATTCAGCCCTACTACAAGGCAGCACCAGCAGTGCATCTACAACAGAAGACATAATGCTGAAGGAAACATCATTGTTGTCATCTGTTGTGTTTTGAGATTGTAGGGCATTCTTCTTGAGGTGTAGGGATGGTAAGCCTGAGTTATAAGGCTGTTAAGCCTGAGTGGTTGTAGGGTTGTTGAGCGTGAGAAGTAGAGCTGAATGATTGAGTGTAGGATCTCTGTGCAGATCTGACGTAGGGTCTCTTGATAGGCCCGAGGTAGGAAATCAAGGTAATTTTTGAGCTGTAGGAGTGGGAGCACTCTGAGTTGGTAAGTCTGGTTGGCCTGAGGTAGGGTTTGGAGCAAACAAGAGAGATCCTGAGCGATCTGTGTTGTAAGTTGTTGAAGCTGAGATTGGAGGTGTTTGCTTTGTCTAATACACTATTAAAAAGGTGTAGAGGGAAAGTGGACTACCCGTAGACACACTGTCTTGGGGAACCACTATAGATTGTGGTGTGCTTATTGTGTTGTGCTTTTGTTTTCTTAATTATCTCTAACAACTACTATCAACAAAAGGAAAATCAAAGAGACCTATTCACCCCCCATCTTGGTGAATTTGACTACAACCCTATAAACTATAAGATCGTTCATTAAAATATCTAGTAGGGATAGTGGAGGACGTGCTCATTAGGTTGACAAGTTCATCTTTTCGGTGGACTATGTCATTCTTGATATCGAAGAGGATGCCGAAGTACCCCTCATACTCGACCGCCCCTTCCTCGCGACCTCCCATGTGATTATCGACGTAATTACTTGAATGCTCCTCCTACGGGTTGGAGATGATGAAGTACTTTTAGCATAAATCCCTTGATGCAAAATACCCTAGAAAATGATGATTCATGTTTCTACCTTGAATAATGTTTTGAGAATGAGTTTTATTCACTTCCCGAGTTAGTTTCCTATCTATTAACAATTCTGAGCTCGCCAAGCTCTTCTGTTTAGAAGAAGTTTCTTGCTACACACCACCCGAGTCACTACTTTTAGAGAAATTAAAAATCAAAACTATATATGAAGAACCACCAGTTTTAGAGTTGAATCAACTCCCCACACACCTTAAGTATTTATTTTTAGAAAAAAAATTCCAAGCTACCCGTTATCATATCATCTGAGCTGAGCGATTCAGAAATTATTTAATTGACTATAGTCTTAAGAAATAACTGCCATGCAATTGCGTAGAAGATATCTGATGTCAAAGGGATTAAGCCCTCCCTATGCACTCACAAAATTTTCCTCGAAGATAATACCCGCAACAGAGTCCAGCCTCAATGACAGTTCAACCCGAATATGAAAGAAGTTGTTAAGGGCGAGGTTATCAAACTTTTTGATGTGGGAATCATCTACCCGATCATGGATAGAACTTGGGTTAGCCCAGTACAAATTGTTCCAAATAAAGGCGGCGCAACAGTAGTTGCAAACAAAAATAATGAATTGATCACAACTCGTACTGTTAGGGGTTGGCGGATATGCATAGATTATCAGAAACTAAATGATGCCACCCATAAAGATCACTTCTCGTTGCCCTTTATATATCAAATCTTAGAATTCCATTCAGGTCACTCCTACTATTATTTCCTCGATGGTTTGTCGGGATACTTCCAAATCCCTATTTAGCCCGACGACCAAGAGAAAACAACACTCACATGTCCCTTTGACACCTTTGCTTATTGAAGGATGTCATTTGTCCTTTGCAACACGACAGCTAAATTCCAAAGATGTATGCTGGCAATCTTTGAAGAGTTGGTAGAGGAAGTCTTCATGGATGACTTCTCCGTTATCCGAAATTCTTTCCAAAGTTATTTAAAAAATCTCGAGTGTGTGCTTCAGCATTGTGAGGAAATGAATCTAGCTCTCAATTATGAGAAAAGACATTTTATTGGTAAAGAAGGATTAGTCCTCGGCCATAAATTATTGGGCAATTGGATTGAGGTCGATAGGGCCAAGATCGAAGTCATCGAAAAACTCCCCCCTCTAATGAATGTTTAATCCATTAGAAGTTTCATAGGCCACGTAGGGTATTATCGGTGCTTCATATAAAATTATTCTAAAATCACAAAGTCGTTAACCCATATTCTCGAAAAAGTGTCTTCTTTCCTTTTTAACGACGAATTTCTTTTGTCATTTAAACTTATAAAAGAAAAACTTATAAATTCCACGATTCTAGTCGCACCGGATTGGTCTCTACCCTTTGAAATTATGTGCGACGTGAGAGATATTGCTGTAGGCTTTGTATTGTGGTAGGTTTCGTAATAGCAAGACTCTCATGCCAGCATAAGAAAATTACACCACTACCGAGAAGGAGATTCTAGATATCGTGTTTGCCTTCGATAAGTTTAGGTCGAACATCACTCTCTCCAAATTAATTGTCTTCACAGATCACTCTGCTCTTAGGTATTTTTTAAGTAAGACAAATGGCGAGCCCCATTTATTACGATGGATCCTCCTCTTGCAGGAGTTTTATTTAGAGATCTGGGACAAGAGGGGAGCTGAAAACATGGCGGCCAATTGTCTTTCCCATTTAGAAAATCCCGCTGCAGAAGCATTAGTCGAAACCAATATTAACGATAAATTCCCTGATGAGCGCCTCTTGCTCTAAAAAACATAATGATATCTTCGACCCCCTGGTTCATAGATCTGGCTAACTATCTAGTACCCCGGGTCCTGCCAAAAGAATTCTCGAGTCAGCAAAAGAAAAAATTCTTTTTTGATTTAAATAATTATATTTGGGAGGACCCCTTTCTTTTCCGTGTCTGCGCGTACCAGGTAGAGAGAAGATGTATCTCAAGTGAGAAAGGTTTAAAAATATTGCGGCATTGCTACGAAGGACCAACCGGTGGTCATTATTAAGCGAACCGAACAGCGAGGAAGGCGCTGGAGGCGGGCTTTTATTGGCCTACGCTCTTTAAAGATGCTCATACCCTTGTGAGTACTTGCGACTCCTGCCAATGGTCGGGCAACATCTCCCGGCGGGATGAGATGCTTCAAAATATTTTTCTAGAATGCAAAATTTTTGACCTTTGGGGTATCGATTTTGTTGGTCCTTTCCCTCCCTCTTTTTCAAATAAATATATTCTCGTTGCGGTCGACTATGTATCAAGGTGGGCGGAAGCACAAGCTCTCACCACAAATGATGCGAGAGTCATCATAAATTTCTTAAAAAATATATTCTCTCATTTTGGCACGCCACACGCTATAATTAGTGATAGGGGCACCCATTTCTATAATAGCCAATTCGCTAAAATTTTAGCAAAATATGGTGTCACGCACAAGATCTCCACTGCTTATAACCCACAAATGAGCGGCAAGTCAAAGTCGTGAACCGCGAGTTGTAGAGGACATTAGAAAAGAAATTTTCTCTTAATAGGAAGGATTGGGCACTTATGATCGATGTCGTGCTATGGGCCTATTAAATGGCGTACAAGAACACCATCAGTTGTAATCTATGTTGATTGGTTTATGGAAAGGCTTGCCACCTTCCGGTTGAATTTGATCACCGCACATTCTTGGCGCTTAAATATTTAAACCTCGATTCTACTTTAGCCATCGAGCAAAAAGAAAGTTTCAAATAAACGAACTCGATGAGTGTCACACAAATTCGTACGAGAGTAACAAATTTTTTAAGGTGCGAACACAGTTTTACCATGATAAAAATATAAAAATTCCAAAAACTTTTTCGTCGGGCAATCTCTTTCTTCTTTATAGCTCTCATCTTCGCCATTTTCTGGGAAGGCTAAAATATTGATGGTCCAACACCTTTATCGTTAAAGAGTTTTGTTCCAATGGGCAACTCTCATATCCCTCCCCGAAAAAGGCTCCTTCAAAGTAAACAGGCACCGTCTTATGTTGTATCTTCTAGGAGAATTATCTAACGAGAAGAGTGAATCAATAGTACTTTCACTGATAACGTGAGTGTCAAATGTGTAAAGCTACGTGACCTTAAACAAAGCGCTTTTGGGAGGTATCCCCAAGTTATCTTTTTGTTGTTTTTGATTTTGTTTTAACATGTTTGTAGGTAACCGTCGCTTCCCCCACAACTTCATAATCAAGGAAGCCCCTTTTCGCGCTTTCTTTTTCTTTTATCTTGCATTCCTTTTTGTCTTAACTTGCACATTATTTTTTTTCTTGCTTCATACTTCGTTTTAAACATTGGAGAAAATATTTAACTTTACGTATGGGGTGTATATAGCTCTTAATAATATAGTTCTTATGTTATAAAATCTTCAAAAAATATATATTTTCTTATTTTTTTCTTTTATTCAAGCACTTTCAAAATTCAAAAAAAAAAAATTTGATAATCGAAAATCTAATATCTTGAAAAGGGACGTTTGGGCTATCATCCCAGCACACCTCCTAGTATCAGTGAGAACCCATCATGGGGTATACCTGAGGAAGTCCGGGAGTTAACAAAAAAAGGATTAAAACTAGTTTCTTTTACTATTATTATTAAAAAAAAAAAGATAATATATAAAAAAAAAGATAATATCCAAAATTCCAAAGAAAAAAAAATAATATCAAAAAGTCCAAAACAATATGAAAAACATAGTATAAAAACGAATTTTTTTATATAAAACCCATACTTGTTGTTTTTGTTATTCCTTGGAAGAAATCCATTTGAGAATGTTTATAAGCATTTTTATTTTTCTGTATTGGCTGAAATTTTGTTTTATAATAATTTGTAATATTTAATTTTTAGGTAATCTTGTTTTAAGAATCATTTTATTATTTTTAATTTTATTAATGAACCAAATTTGCGTGACTTATATTTTTAGTTTAAATAGCTTTGTTTTGAAGTAAATTTGTTAAACCTCCTTAGATTTCTAGTATATTTTCTTCTAGCTTTTTAGATCTTAGGAAATTTTACTTTACTAGAATTTGCTTTCAAAATATTTTATTTATAAGCTAGAAATTTTTCTCTACCATACCCCTTTGTTGACATAAAAAAAAGAGTTTTAAAAGATCATATGTCATGGGAATAATAGGATAAAATTCATTATTCCCTAAACAAATGCATTTTGGCTTTTTTATTAGAAGATAATTTCAAAAGATTATATGTCATGGAAAATGAGAGGATAAAATTCATCATTTTCCTAAACATATACATTTAGAAAAAAAATTAGTGAGGTGAGAGGATAAAATCCATCACCTACATTCTAAGATCTCTTCATATGCAAAATTCTGTGAACCCCCTTAATCAATGTCATTGATCTAGATCTAATTTAAGTTATGTAGAGAACAATATTTAGTAGGTTACCTATCCTTAAGTTTTCTTTTAAGTTAGAGTTCTTTTAATTTTAATCTAATTTAGTTTGATAATATCTACAATTTTTATAGCTAGTTAGTTATCTTAAGAAGTCCTTAGGTAAGCATTTTTCCTCTTTTCAAACCATCATCATAATTTAGGACTTAATTCCTCCTAGAATTTATTTTAACTTATCTTTTGGTCTAAATTATATTAATGTCTTATAAATATGTCTCAATCTTTTGCTCTGGAATAACAAAACCTCAAGTATGGGGGTATTTGATAAGTAGTTTATATATGAATTTTTAGTATTTATTTAATATAAGTTTTTCTTATTTATGTCAATTTTAGTTTGTAAATAGTTCTTTTCTGCAATTTAAATCTAATTTAGCATATTTCTAATTTTTGTAGATTATGGGACAAATTGGGTCAAAATTGCATGTCACGCCCTCCATCACGCCCTTGACCAAGGGCGTGTAATTTTAATGCATGTCTAGTATAATTGCAGCATGGTTTGAGCTCATTTATGGCAAGTCATGCTCGTGTTCAATTACACTCCCTTGGTCATGCCCCTGATCGAGGGCGTGCCAACTTAAAGATCCTCACAGTCGCTGCCATGTCCAGGTGGAGATTTCGCGCACCTTTGATTTCAGCCACGCCCATGTTCTTGCATGTCACACTCGTGACTCATCCCGTGTGATCTCTGACTTCCGCCGCACTGCCAGTCACGCCTACATCACCTTTACTGAAGCCTCCCAAGTACAAAACCGTGACCTCCAAGTCACGGGCATGCAACTGCTGATTTTCACTGTGTCGTCACGCAAGCCCCACGCCGCCATCCTAGCTGAGAAGAACAGTATTTACATGTCCTTGGTCATGGGCGTGACTGATGGTGTGTAACTTGAAATTTTTTCCAATAAATTCCATTGGTCTCCTTGAGTCCAGGGTTCAAAATTTTACAGAGGGGGAAGTGCTGCTAGAGCTCTTAGTTGTTCTTTTCATTCTTTTTCCCTTATGTTCTTTCTTTCTTTCTCTCTCTCTCTTTCCTATTTTCATGTAATTTTCTTATAGATTTTCATGCAATAGTCTAGTGTAAGCTTGTAACCTCTCCCTTTTTCCAGTGTTGTATTCTTCCTTAAGGCATGTAAGCACTTTTGGTTTTCAATAAAATTTAGCTTTGCATTGCTTCATTTTCTCTCTCTACCTTTAGTTAAATTTTCACGCAATCTTGTTTTTGTTTCTTTTTCCCCTCCACCATGATTAATTAAACTCTCATTAGTGATCGATCGAGATGATCCAAGGATAAGATAATCATGTTTTGAGCTTCTAGCTCTCTTTTTCCATTTACATAAACACTTTTGATTTTCCCTTGATTTTTAATTATGTGAGACCATATTTTTGATATATGGTTTTCACTTAGGTTTTCATACTTGTTTAGCCGAGAGGCTCAATGTATGAATCAATCACTCAAGGATAAAGAGAGAGGATTGCGTAATTCTCCTGGATTGGAGTCAAATCCAATATTGAGGTTCATAACGTAAAGCAAGTTTTAGGCATTCGATTATAGAACGAGAGTTCTGTCAAATTTTCCTAATCTTAGTTTGGCATTTCCCTCGAGAGAGGCATGCTCAAGCTTCAGGAACCTCAATGGTCAAATAGTTTATTTAAAAGGAGTGTTATTTAGTTTTAGCTACTTTTGATTATTCTCATGCCGAGGTGATTCATGATTGAGCACTAATCATTTTTATTAGTATCTAAGCTTAGCTTTAAATTGCAATCTTTTTCTCTTTTTAGTAAAGTAAAAACTCCAAAAATCAATTGATCAGATAATTGTTTCTTCCTCATAGTAGAAGTAATCAATGCGCCCCGAGGAATACAACATTGGTACTTTTAAAATATCATATACTATAGACGATAAGGTACATTTGCCTTCATCAGATATAGGTTTGGAGAATATCATCACATTTACCTCACTTTGCTTTTTCCAATCATCAATTTTAAACATCAGTCACTTTCGGGCATGGTGGCCTTCCTCCCACCACCAATCCCTTCAATGATGATGTAGTAATTAAGGCGGTAATTGAAAATTAGATAGTGGAGAATATTTTGATCGATACTAGAAGCTCGATCAATCTCTTGTCAAACTAGCATTTAAGGCCCCGAAGACTGGAAAGACTATTCTTTCCACTGAAGGACAACTCTACAACTTCTCCGAGGAGAAACATAAGTGGGAAGGAAATGTCATGCTCTCAGTGGCACTTGGAGGAATCACAAAGTTGGTTCAATTCGAAGTTGTTGAAGTTCCGACCAGCTATAACGCAATTTTTTGAAGACCAATTCTGAATGAGTATCAAGAGGTGGTTTATACTTTCCACCTAGCTATGATGTTTGCTTTGAATGGAAAACAATATCAAATCAGCAGTGCTCCGAAGAAAGCTCGGGAGTGTTATGTGAAGATGGTCAACCTGACCAAATTATCTCCTCCCGAGATAGTTGAAGCTCCCCGAGCACATCAAGTCTCCGATGATGCCAAAGTTGTGGAAGAAATAGTAGACGAAGATGCTAGTGATGGAGCTCACTTGGAACCTGCCCAAGCGACTCAAGCCATTCCCATCAACAAAGAAGATGAGAGTGATGGTACATTATTTATCTATATTTTACTATATAATTTTAGTATTAAATAATAAAGTTTTACTTTATTTTATTATAATATTAGTCTAATTTGTTTCTTTTTGGTATTTCAAGAGTAATTGGTATGCTAATAACAATTTGGAGTTAACTGCCATAACTAGGAGTTAATTTGGAGCATTTCTGCAAAAACCCAAGTTACACGACCCAGGTCACATGAGTGAAAGGGGGCATGACCTCTAGTTCACGGGCATGACTCGACATTAAATGAATTAGTTTCTGCTGCCGAGTTGTTTCAGCTTACACGCCCTTGGTCACGGGCATGACCAAGGGGCATGAGACCTCTCACGCAACCGCCGAATTGACTCCAGATCACACCATTTCCCGATGTTCTCATTCTATTTCAAGACATGCCCTTGGTCACGGGCGTGACCAAGGGGATTGACCCACCAATTGATGATGTTTGGTGGTTTTTCTCCCAACGTTACCGGGCATTCAAGACATTGGTTTCGCACGTTGCACGCCCTTGATCACAGGCGTGACTAAGGGGCTTGACTTCTGATTTTTTTTTCATCTATAAAATCCTAGCTGCTGTCATGGTTAAGGGAATCTAGTCCATGCTTCGATTGGATCAACCTTATCTTAGTTTTTCTGCATTTTATTGTATTTTTCCTTTTATGCAATTTACTTTATATCTTGCACTTTTCAATTCCAAATATAGAATATCATTTCTTGCAATTGTATTACCGTTCCCTATTTATAAAAATGTTCTTCCCCTTTAATTATGAGTAGCTAGTTTTATAGCATTCGATATGAAGAATTGTTGAGTTTCTTATTTCGTAATTTCTCATTTTCATAACTTTAATTTTAGTATTATTGTGATTCACCTTACATTTTAATCGTATAGATTTCATATTGTCGACATATGCTTTTCAATTAATGATCTATATTTTTGTTGGTCGAGAGATCCGTGAGTACGAGAAGATCGCTCAAGGGTGCAAGGAGATGCTTTCACTCCTCGAGAGAGGACGACATAAATCTTCCGGATTAGAGTCAAATCCAATAGTGGGGGTTCACCTCGTAAAACAAGCATAGGGTTTCTACTGGCCGAGGGGTCTTAATCGATCAACCTAAGGTTAGTTGGTTGCGAATTCTAGAGAGAGACGCTTTCATAATTTAGGAACCTCCACGGTTGAATTATTCTACCATTTTTTTTATTAATTTAGATTTACGATTTATTTAACTTAAGAAGGATTTCTAATCGAATGCCCTCTTCTCCTATTTCTCTTATAATAGTCCAAATATCATTTTATATTTAGATAAAATAATATTAATGTGCGTGAGTAGAAGTAATCAACAGACCCGTGGAATATGACAATTGATATTTATTTTAAAATATCATATACTATGAACGATAGGTGCTCTTGCCTATAGTTCAAAGAATTTGGATAATAATTATATCCAAAATTTGAGCTATCAAGTTTTTTGCGCCGTTGCTGGGGAGTTATTATTGTTGATATTTTGAAAGCGTAAATTATATTACTTTTATCATTCTCTCTCGCCGTCCCCATTTCTCTTTTTGATTTTTCTTTTCAAATTTCATTTTATTGTGTGATGGTTGTCTAATTTTCTTTCTCCAAAAAAGTAATGTTATCTCATTTGGCCGCCAAAGTTGCCGATCTTCAAAAAAAAGTAAATCTTTTGGAATCCGCACGAAAGCGCCAAATAAGTTATCATTATTGTGGTGCGCCTCATCTAAATGAATAATGTTATTTTTATTCTTATTCTCAAAATTTATTAAATGAAAAAAAAATTTCTCCATCTTATGCAAATAATTTTGATAATATTTACGATCATAATTTTGCCTCTTTTAATGAAAATAATTATTCCAACTTTGATGAAAATAATTTTACCTCTTATTATAAATAAACTTTTAAAATTTTAAATTTTTTGGTTTTTTGTATATTTTTATATATATATTTCTTATTTTAATATTATAAAAAGAAAAATAAGACAAAGAAAACTAAAATTAAAAGAAAAATAATTTTTTTGTATTTATATAAGTTTTTCTAGTTTTTTGGTTTTTTAAATAAAATAAAGAGCATCCATCCCCATACTTAAAAATAAACATTGTCCCCAATGTTTTTGAAATTTTTAATCTTAGATTATTTTTAAAATTTCATTAATTTTAAAATAAATATTTATTTTGATGTTGATCAAAATAAAATTTCAATAAAATTAATCTTGGATTATTTTGCTCAATCCAATGCAATTTTGATTATGAAAATTTTGTTAGAGAATTTTGAAACAAATATTTATTATACTTAATTCAATTTATGAATTATGAGTTCTTTCTTATGAGTAAAAATTTGATTTTTTAACTTGTTTTGATGTTAAACATATAAATTAGAGTGCATAATTAGAAGTTATCCATTTTGAAAGGTCCAATAGATTCTTCTCATATTTATAAATTAGTTTCGTTCTGCAATAACAAAAGCTTAAGTATGTGGGTATTTGATGGTACATTATTTATCTATATTTCACTATATTATTTTAGTATTAAATAATAAAGTTTTACTTTATGTTATTATAATAATATTCTAATTTGTTTCTTTTTGGTATTTCAAGAGAAATTGGGCAGCTAATAACAATTTGGAGTTTACTGCCATAACCAGGAGTTAATTTGGAGCATTTCTACAAAAATTCCAAGTTACACGCCCTAAGTCACGGGTGTGACATATGGGCGTGACATAGTGTCACGACTGCGACTCAACTCTAGCTGCCAGAACTCCCTACAAAGTCATTTAAAGTTACACAACTCCAGTTCACGAATGTGATAGGGGGCGTGACATCCAGTTAACGGGCGTGACTCGACATTGAATGAATCTGTTTTTGCTGTCGAGCCATTTCAGCTTACAAGCCCGTGGTCACTGGCGTAACCAAGGGGAATGGCCTCTCCCGTAACTACTGAATTGACTCTAGATCGCACCGTTTCCCATGCATCTCAGACCAGGTCAAGACACGCCCTTGGTCACGAGCATGACCAATGGGTGTAACCTGCCAATTGATGAAGTTTGGCGGTTTTTCTCCCAACATTTGTGGGCTTGGAAGACATCGGTTCCGCACCCTACACGCCCTTGGTCACGGGCGTGACTAAGGGGTATGACTTCTTATTTTTTCACCTATAAAATCCCAACTGCTGTAATGGTGGAGGGAATCCAGTCCATGCTTCGATTGGATCAACTTTAGCTTAGTTTTTCTATATTTTATTGTAATTTTCCTTTTACTCAATTTAGTTTATGTCTTGCACTTTTCAATTCCTAATATTGAATTTTATTTCTTACAATTGTATTACCATTCCCTATTGATAATAATGTTTGTTGTACATCCATAAAGGCCTTGGGGTGCGTCTAGAGAAAACTCCACTAAAGAGAGGTGGGGTCAACGGTCAACGCATGATCGCTCGAGTTGAAGAAACCAAACCCGCCATTTCCGCCGCCAATCGCCAGTGCAGGAACATGCACAACTTACTCCACACCCCAGGTCGACCGCCGTGTCAAAATGATGCGGTGCTTGCCATGCCAAAAGGGCATGACACCCACCGCGTTAGAAAGACGCTGTGCCGAAAGGGTGCGTCTCTTGCCGCACCAAAATAGTGCGGCAAATACCGCACCAAGGGGGTGCGGCAACGCCGCACCCCCCAATGCCAATTAGGGGGTACGACATTACCGCATCCCCCAATGCCAAATAGGGGGTGCGACATTGCCGCACCCCCAATACCAAATAGGGGGTGCGGCATTGTCGTACCCCCATCGCTAATAAGGGGGGTGCGGCATTGCAGCACCCCCCAACGCCAATTAAGGCGCTAACCAAGTCAGCGCCCCATTTGGGGGATTACTTGGTTAGCATCCCACGTGGCACTCCCCAATTGGGGAGTTTCCCTTAGCCACACTCACCAATTGGGGATTGCTATTTGCACTCCCCAATTGGGGAGTTTCCTATAACCGCACTGAATTGGGGAGTGCAATTTGCACTCCCCAATTGCAGAGTTTCCTCCTGCGTAGCAAGAGGCGTCATTCAAATGCTTGACGCCCCCGCAATCATACCCTCATCACACTACACCATATCATGCATATGGTAGCGCTTAAAAATCGCTACTATATATTAAAAAACCGCTACTGTAGGGATACAGTAGTGGTGGCGCGTGTGTTGTATCTGCTGCCGTGGTCGTAGGGTATGGTAGCGGTTATACAATGTATTGTGGCGTCCTGAAACTGCTACCATAGGTACATCTATTATAGCATTTATGGTTTTAAATGGTAGTGGTTATTGAGCGCAACCATTCTACAGCAATGACTACGATTCTTCATCACCAGGCGTTTATTCTTGTATTTTGACAACGTTTATTCTTCATCGCCAGACATTTAATAAATTCAATTATTTTCTATTAAATTGAATAAAAAAATATATTAAATTTAATAAAAATGGAGATACAAAAACATATTTGTAAAAGAATTCAAATAATTTTTTTATTAATAATAAAAAGAAGGTGGGAGATAGCCCAAACCCTTCATGAATACAATCAATATATAGACACCAACCATTTCTCTCTCTCCCCGCCATCACAACATACAAACACCAACCATTTCTCTCTCTCTCTCTCTCTCTCTCTCCCCCAGTGATGATGTCGCCGTACATAGATATCGTTTATCCATGCATCAAGTCGATATAAAGCAGCAAGCTGTCGATGCCTCCACGCATGCTGGAAATACATTACCTGAAAAGGCAAAGACATTCGTCTATTAGTCCACTCAATATCAGCTCAGTCGTTTCAGAAACAACCAAATAATATGCGGAATTTGGATTGAGGAAACCTGGAAATGGAGTAACTTCAGCAGACAGTATACTAGAAACTAATGGTGATTCCATTGATATAAACCCTGCCATACTTATGGAGCTTTAAAAATGAAACAACAAACTTTAGCAACAGAGTCCAAGCAGAAATTTGGTGCTTCAGTAGAGGCTACAGTACAAATAAATGATGCCACACTTAAGCCAGTGGAGGTTGGACAGAATCCAGAAGTCCAGTAAAACACTTGCTCACTTGCTCACATGTATCAACAGCAGGCTCTGATTAATGTTCAGAACAACATAAATTTATAGGAAATGTATCCATATGATCCTGACATGCATTTGATGACTCAATCACCTCAAAATCAAACAACAAAGGTACATTTAAAAAAGAAAAAACAATTTTAGATTATTTGATAATGGAATATAGTGAGCACAGACATCAACAAATGGCTGGTCTGCCAGCTCAGTTCTTGATAAGATTGTGGCAACGAATAATCTCTAGAGATGTAGTGTTCAATGAGAATGAAGCATGGCCATGGGAATCAGAGATCGAGCATACTCAATTTCCTCTATTACCTGTGGTTGATCAAGCCGATAATGCAGCTCAATCCATCCAACCAGATAAAGAAGGGGAAGATGTTACTGATGTTCCAATATCCTCACCAAGCTCTGTCTCATCCTCTTCCCAAAAATATCGTAGTATTGAAGACATTTATTAACATTGTGAATTGGCCCTATTTGCTGAAACGGCTGCAGAAAAGAGAATAAACAAGCTCATGAATCAGAACATGCTATTTTGTACAAATGGAGTCCTGGATACAACAAAATGGACAAAGGGGAGAGTTCTACCTATCCTGAAGCTTATTGAATGTAAGTCACGAAATTATATACCTCCTGAAGCTCCATTATCAAGCTTATACAATTCATGCTCCACATTATTGGAGCTAATACTATCAATAATCTTGGATTACTCCGCTTTCATCTTTTCCTACAGCAAAATAACAGGGAAATACACCTATCCTTACCCAGTGATCACAGAGAATATAAAGGCATAAATTAACTTCTTCAGCACACTACAAGGTCATAGATCAGTTTCATGTTCATGAAGATCATGTTAAGCTTAAATGTGCAAAAGTGTTCATACTCAAATATTAACTTTGTACTAAAGACAGCCACAGGATCAATCAGTAAATGTAAGAGAAAACCTTTGTTAGAGACACTCTATGCATGACAAATAGTACTCTGGCAACAAATAAATTCCTTTCAATGTTGTAAAGTCCTAAATAGGCATATATGATACCAATGGATAGCTATAATTAATGAGAAAGAGAAAAAGCCAACCATTTATATTCATAGTCAGTCAAAATCTTACAAATAATAACACCTGAAAATGAAACACTGCCCTGATACCAAATGCAACTGTGCATACATCAAGTACAAGTAGTAACAAGAACCTGCAATAATTTGGAGCATGAATTGTAGGCAAAGAAGAAGAGGAAGAGTAATAAGAAACTATTTTAGGAAGGCAAAGAATGCCCTATTAATTGCTAAACCTGCAGCTCGGGTTCTGCTAGCTGTTGGTACCCTGTCATCCAGTCCTGCAGCGGGTCAGTTTCAGCAGTGCGGGTACATAATAAGAACATTATCCAATATCATCATCAAAATGTCCAAAAATAAATCATCACCATAAGAACATTATCCGAACATGAACTATAAGCTATTAAAACATGTACTATAAGATATTAAAACATCTTAATTATGCATGCATCCTGCAAACAAGACAATACTCCAAATGAACATAAGATGAGCTGCTTGCATTCCTTGTCGTCCCATGTCCACTAACGGCATCTCCTGGAGATTGGACCCCTCCAGCCAATATTCTAGCAAGAATAGAATCCGAATCAAGATTAGGAATGACACGTTGGAGGTTGATTAAGACTGTTGAAAGAATCTCCTGCGTCAACTCATCCTTAACCCTTGTTGTGATAGACTTCACAAGCTCTACCGGAACTTTTACACTGATGCCATCAACCAATGTACTACTATTACTTGATGATGATGCTTTAAGATCAGATTTAGTGACACCCTTTCCTACTAGCCTAACACGACCCGTATGTTCCTTTGGCATCACAACACTGAACGGATCACTTGTTCCCTTTTGCGCTTGCAATATCTCCATTTCAGCCTATATTACAACTTACACATTTTAGTAATTACCAAAACGAAAACTAAAGACTTAAGCAAGATAGCTTGCATAATTACAATTTTTCATTGGGTATCTTCATAGGATTTCTTGTACTCTCGGGTAACAACTCTTTTGCAGGTCTCGGTAAACATCTGCACTGCTGTGGGAGGTTCTTTTTTTGGATCTGTCTTTTGCTGTAAATGACAACAGAATTAAATAACCTTGGAATTATATGGCAACAGAATTAATCACAAAATTAAATCACATACCAGCTCTTTTCTTATGCATGCAAAACTTATTCGGCCAGTTGTGTGAATATTTTTTTGCTTTTTACGGCATCGCTTATTTCTTCTAGCCAATTTCTGCACATTAATTATCAAAATGTATAAACTTAGCAAATTAAAAAAGGAAAGGTAAAACATCTAATTATAATTACTTTTAATAACCTTGGAATTATATAAAATCCAAATAACATACCTTATATTGCTTGGATCCTACCATCTCCAGATATCCCTTGAATTGTTCTTCAGGAATGCCTTTTGGTCGATTTGAGAGTCTCTCCTTGTCATATTGTTTATAAAACTTTTGTTTGATTATCGTCTTATATCTTCGCCAGCTACAATTAATTGTGGCAAGGACCCACTTCTTTCCTTCATCCGGTATTACCCACCTTTTCTACAAAAAAAGCAATTTACTTGTGCAACTTATATATAAATCCAAAGTAACATAACAAAATAGAAGTAATAACAATTTACTTATGCATAACTCCACATCTTTTCTTTAGTCTTCATCAACCTCCAATCTGTACAATTTATACGACAAAGACTTGGAATTCGAGCCAATGTACCCAAGAAGCTTGAAAATTGGTTCACTGTTGCTTTATCAGGGCCTATTGGCTGGTTGTACTCATTTAACATAATGGCAACACGATGCTCAAACTTTCTACTGTGTATCTCTTTCATCATGGTTCGCCCCCTACACATTTTTGCTTCAACTCCAGCAAAAATCAAAGAATATCAAAAATATGTTAAAATACATGTTGAATTACAAAGGACAACACCAAAAGAGTAAGAAAACACTCCACACACACATACGTACCTTTCTCTGACTCTGGATTTGTCTCTTTCCCTATCTCTATATCAGGCAAACTTTTTTCATGTCGATCCTCCTCATAATTATTAAGTTCTGCCTCCTCTAGAACAAAATGTTAAACATAATTACCTATTCAATCTTGTTTTCACCCCATCATTCATATACCTTGAACAAAATGTTAAACATCCATCAGCCAAGTATGCTTCTGCAATAGATCCTTCTGGACGACTCTGATTACGAACATATGATTTCAATCTACAAAGATATCTTTCCATCCAATACATCCATTGGAAATGTACTGGTCCACCCAGTCTAATTTGATGAATGAGATGAATAGGAAAGTGTACCATTATGTCAAAAAAACTTGGAGGAAAAATCTTTTCAAGTTGACAGAGTATTTCAACAATTTCTCTATGTAATTGATCAAGGTCGTGAACTTTGATAACTTTACTGCATATGGACTTGAAAAAAGCTCCTAGTCTCATTAAAGTAAGTGCAACCTGTTTCGGTAATGCCTTCCTAACAGCAACTTGAAGCAAGTACTGCATTAAAATATGTGCATCATGACTCTTATATCCTCCAGAAAGCTTTTTGTCTTGCACAAAGCGGGATATATTGGATGAGCAAGCATATGGCAACTCAGCATCCTTTAAGACACTACAAAAGGTTCTCTTTTCAGCATCTGTCATAGAGAAAGTTGCTGCCCTGAAGATGGTTTTTTTACGTTTCTTACAAAAAAAGGTTGAAGTTCCTTTCTGATACTCATCTCTTTAAGGTCATAGCGAGCCTTTGCATGATCTTTTGTCTTTCCTGGAATGTCTAGCAAAGTTCCAAGCACATTCTCACATATATTCTTTTCAATGTGCATAACGTCAAGGCAATGACGACAAGGATTATGCTCCCAATAGGGCAACTAGAAAAATATTGATCTTTTCTTCCATGGGGTGTCGCTGACTGACTTCCTCTTCTATTTTTTTCCAAACACTGTTTTAAAATTCGTCAACTCCATCACTTCTTGCCCTGATAAGGGGGTAGTAGTGGTCCTTACTTCCACTTTCCCATTGAATGATCTTGTATCGAATCTCCAAGGGTGGTCTTCCTCTAAGAACAACCTAGAGGACAGATAACAAAACTTCCTACTATGCTTTAGGTATTAAGAAGATGTTTCATAATTGCAGGAAGGGCATGCAAATTTTCCTTTGGTGCTCCACCCTGATAACATGGCATATGCTGGGAAGTCGCTGATTGTCCACAATAAAGCTGCATGCATTTGAAATGTTTGATTCTTTGAAGCATCATATACTTCCAAACCGAACTCCCACAACTCCTTTAATTCCTGAACCAATGGTTGCAGATAAACATCAATATTATTTCCAGGAGATTGGGGTCCTTGAATTAGAAGAGACAATATCAGAAACTCTGGCTTTATGCTTAGCCATGGTGGTAAATTATAATTGATCAACACCACAGGCCATGTGCTGTAGACACTACTCATTGTTCGAAATGGATTTAATCCGTCACTAGAAAGGCCGAACCTTACATTCCTTGGGTCCATAGCAAAATCAAGATCTAAGACATCAAGAGTCTTCCAAGCTTCACCATCAGCTGGATGCCTTAAATTTCCATCCTTTGGCAATTTATTAGCATGCCAAGTCATCAAATCAGCTGTTTTAGAGCACATGAACAGTCTTTGAAGCCTAGGCTTTAATGGGAAATGTCACAGAACTTTTGTTGGAATTTAATGAGCCTTCTTAGCTAATGAATCAGCTTCTTTTTCTTTATTATCTCCTTCAGATTTCCACCTAGAAGATCCACAAATATTACAAGATGAAGCATCACTGTGTTCCTTCCAGTACAACATACAATCATTTTGGCTGGCATGTATTTTTTGAAAATGAAGACCTAAATCCTTCACCCTCTTTTTTGCATCATTGAAAGAATCGGGAAGTTTTGCATTTGGGAATGCTTCTCTTAGCAGACTTAAAAGATCATCAAAAGCTTCATTGCTCAATCCATGGACACACTTGCTGATATACAAACGAATAGTAAAGGATAGCTTAGAAAAGCTAGTACACCCAGGATAAAGCTGTTCTTGGCCTTCCTCCACCAACTTATAGAATTTTTTGGCGTCTTCATTTAACCCTGCCCTTGCTTCTCCCCTATCTTCTTGAGGCGTAGGAGAATCTTGTTCAAAATTTCTATACATGTAATGCAACATACCATCGATGTCATCATGGATGAACCCACCATCATCAACTCGATTGTCAATATTCATCTCATCACTTTCGCCATGGAAAACCCAGTCATCGTAACCATCGATAAAGCCATCAACAATCAAGTGATCTCTCATGATATCCTTGGTATGATAATAACGAAAAACACACTTGATGCATGGACAACATATTTCTTCCCCTTGAGTTTTTTGGACAAATACTGTTTGAAGGAAATGATCAACCCCTTCAACATAATCATGATGCCATCTAGGAAGGGTCATCCAATTCTTATCTCTATCCATTAGCAAGATCAAAAATGTATTTCTAGAGAAGAAAAAAATGCATAGTGATAGTGATTAGAGAATGAAGATGGGCATAAAAAAATTCAGTAAAAATTATAGAGGGGAGGAAACTATATTGATTACAAAAAGTTTCACACGCAACCTCACCAACTCTCGTATGACAAAAAGTTTCACACGCAACTGCACAATGCATTTTCTAGGTTCAATCACAATTTGGGAGATCAATTTGATGATGGATCCAGAACAGGTATGCATTCACAACCACAAAAAATTCAGTTGGTTAATCATAATTTCAAATGGCAGATCAACATTCCAAATACAACAAAAATTCTACAATTAAGAAGAAAGCAATCACACCCAAAATTTCAGAAGTTGAAATAAAAATAAAATGGTGAACCTGTAAAATGAACCGCTGACAATGGAGGCTTCGGGAAGAAAGGAACAAAATACCTGCAAAAATGAAACTACCCTCAAAACCCTAGCCGTCGGATATGGGTATGGAAGCAGGAAGAAGGAAGACCTACCTTTATGAGCTTCTTCTTCTTCGTCGCCGGCAATAGGAGCGCTGGAATGGGTTCTCGTCGTTGTGAAGAGCGCTGCCGGGACCGGGAAATGTTGTGAGGATGAAGAGCGCCGTCGGGTCGGCCGCTGGAAGAAGAGCGCGGTCTCAGACCTGGGATATGTCGTGAGGAGGAAGAGATTCGCGGCTAGGGCAGAGAGAAGAATCGTGGCTGAGTCGTGAAAATAAAAGTGGGAGCCTTAAATAAAATGTGGTCAAAAGCCAAATATATATGTTGTAGTGTTAATGCATGAAATTGGTAGCGTTTATTTATCGACAGTTGCGCTTATAAATGCTACCATAAATAAATTTTGGTAGCATTTACATAACCGCTACAAATTAAGCGCAACTATATGCATGATATGGTGTAGTGTCACCATGAATGGTACGCTCTCGCACTCACGACTCGTTCACCTCCTATGTTTACATTCACGGCACGCACAAAACACACCAAAGTGCACGCCGCACGTTGAACACCTCCGCGTTCACTACACTCCCAGAATGCCTCAGCGTTCGCCGAACGCTCATGCAAAATGCTCTTATGTTTGTTGCGCGTTCAGAACGCCTCCTAGCGCGCTCAGAATGCTTCCTTGTTCGTTGCGCGCCCAAAATGCTTCTGAGCGCGCTCAGAACACTTCCACATTCCAGGCATGCTCACTTTTTGTCTTTCAAATTTCTCAGATTGCAGGAACGGCTTGTCGCCTTTTTCGCCTTCAACAAAGCTGCCCGAACTGCCTGAACTGCTCGAACTGCCAGAACTGCCCGAACCACCCGAGGGGCGAGAGGGTCATTTGCGAAAAAAGGCGATCCGTGTGCTCCGAACTGGAAAACGTGATTCGTCCGCCAGGTGGTTACGGTGGTTACAACGGCGAAATTCCTGGGCAACCCCTGGCCAAAGCTATAAAAGAAGCCCAGAGCCTTCAATTGAGGGGACCTTGCCTTCTGCACCCGGGAGAGCTCCTTGAAAATTTTCACGGAATTCTCCTTCGGCGCTTGAAGATCTCCTTCGTGGACTTGAAGATTTCCTTCATCCAGAAAGGCGACTCAGCATTCTCACTTTTGTTCTCCGGAGCATTCTCACTTTTGTTCTCTACAGTTCTCATAAAGAAAAAGACTTAGTTTTTCTGGAGGTGGCCTGTCACCTTCAGAACTCTCTCTCTCTCTCTCTCTATTATTGTAACGAGCAGCGGCCTGTCACGCTCGAGTTCTAAGTCTCTAATTGTAACCCCCCAGAAGATAGTGGAAGTTGGTCGGCACAGCTCCGACCACGTGGTTTTTACCCTTTCCGAGTTTTCCACGTTAAAAGTCTCAGGGTTCTCAACGAATCTCGAATTGACTAATTGCACGCTCGGTTCACTTTCGAGCTAAGGTGGTTCAATTCAACTTGTCTACCAAAGCACCCGAGCGACCCACAACAGTTTGGCGCCGTCTTTGGGAACTGATTCACAAAGTTCAGCAAAGATACTTGAAGGTAACACTTGCCGCCAATTGCAATGGCAAGAAGAAGTGCTCGAACCACTGAAGGATCAGTCTCGGAGGGGCTCGTCGACCCAGCTCCCTCCCACTCGCTTATCAATGCGCCTCTCGCAGAAGAGGCAGCACCTGCGCCCGTAGTAATACTGGAAGGGCGCATGCGGCAGATAGAAGAACAACAAGCCGAGATGCTGGCTCTTGTAAGAAATCTCGGGGCTCCTCGAGTTCCCGTTCAACCGCCATCGTTGAACGTTCCGCCGCCCCTAGCTCCGAGTCAAGCCCCAAATAGAATTCTCCGACGCAGCAAGCTCCACCCATCCTGCTCCCCCAGCCAGAGGCCTAGGAGCTGACCACGATCACCGTCTCCCAGGAAGAGTTATCCTTGTCCGAGCAGTAGAAAGAACCACACGAGAGGAGATACGTGAAATGATAGCAGAAGAATACAGCCAGGCGGGGTGATGCGCAGCTCTCTCCCGCCATCCCGTGCATCACGACTCACCGCTATCACCTCAAGTCCTGGCCTATCAAGTTCCAAATGGTTTTAAGCTTCCCAGCATTAAAATGTTCGATGGGACAGACGACCCGTTGGAACATGTCAATCACTTCACCACCATCATAAGGATTTACAGCGCCCCCGACCAGCTCCTCTGTCAAGTGTTTCAGGCAACTTTGAAAGGACAAGCGCGCACTTGGTTCCAATCCCTTGGAGATGGGGCCATCAACAACTTCACAGAAATGGTGCAACAGTTCGTGGACCAGTTCATCGCCAATTGTAGGATTGTCTGAGATCCCTACCATATCTCAGGAATCTGCCAAAATGACGGAGAGACTCTCAACGATTTTTTTCGACGCTTCACCTCGGAGGCTCGGCAGATCCTAGGGGTCGACCCCGAGCTCTTGCGAGGAGTCTTCCTTGGAGGTCTCCGCCCAAGTGGCTTTTACTCAGCTCTAATGAGAGAAACTGTACCAAGCTATCCTGACCTCGATGAGCGAGTCGAGGCCTAGATAGAAGCAGATGAGGCAATTGAAGCGCACTGCCGACAGTTCGAAGGGAGCTCAAAGAGGAAGAAAGAGGATTCACTGCGGCAGACAGTTCCCAATAAGAAAAACAAGCATTACGATAACCCAGTCGAGACCGAGGATCTCGCCAACATCAGGACTACACTCCCGTGAACACTACTAGGGCTAATGTACTGTACGCACTCAAAGACAACCAGACGCTCCGCAAGCCCAGACCCCTCGCAAAAAATGCGGGGGACCAGACAAAATATTGTGAGTTCCATCATGGACAATGACATGACAAGGAAAATTGCTCCAAATTTAAGGATGAAATCGAGTGTCTCGTCAAACAAGGCCTATTGGGAAATTCCTATGAGACTAGGAGACGATTCGGCTAGTAGGAGATCATCTAGCGGCCTGCCAGGAAGGACCGGGAGCAACCCTTAAGGCAGTCATCCCAGGAGAAAGCTTCATACCCATCAGCGGGGCTCTACCAGCGCCACTGAAATATTCTGTCAACTTTGTTTCTATAAAAACTTTGTGTAAATTGCCACTACTAATTGTGTTTAAAGTTAATCATTCCAGGCATGTCATATCCTACGCTATCGAAACTACATAAAGACGTCCATTTGCATAAACAGCACCTGGCTTCGGGAAATGCGCTATTGAACAGCACCTGCCTCCAGGCAGTGCGCTAATGAACAACATCTGCCTCAAGGCAGTGCGCTAATGAACAACACCTGCCTCCAGGCAGTGTGCTAATGAACATCACCTACCTCCAGGTTGTGTGCTAATGAACAGCACCTTCCTCCAGGCAGTGCGCTAATAAACAGCACCTGCCTCCAGGCATTGCGCTAATGAACCGCACCTGCCTCCAGGCAGTGCTCTAATGAACACACCTGCCTCCAGGCAGTGCGCTAATGAACAGCGCTTGCCTCCAGCCAGTGCGCTAATGAGAAGCACCTGCCTCCAGGCAGGGGGCTAATGACCAGCACCTGCCTTCAGGCAGGGCTCTAATGAACAGCACCTGCCTCCAGGCAGGGCGCTAATAAACAACACCTGCCTCCAGGCAGCGCGCTCAGAACAATCTCTCACTGTCGTCGATTGAAGGTTCGCCCTTCTCCACCGTGGTAAGGTTCCGACGTCATAAGTGTCTGCCCCACTTACGTTCGTCCACAGTTTGAATATATACGCCCTTCACCGACAAACACTTATCTTTTATTATGTAAAAATCTGCGAGCTCAAACTCGCGCGGACATATCTTCTACTATGAAAAAAGCCGCAGGCTTGCACCTGCGCAGACTCATCCGTTATTTTGTAAAAGGCCATCAAGCTGTTCAGGTATCAATGCTAACTAGCAAGCTAGCAATAATCTCAAAGTGCGAACATCCTTCGCCGGCCATCTTGAAGCCTCAACCACACACTCATCCTTCGACAGCAATTCCTACCCAAGGCACCACGAAGAGAGCAATGATCAAAGCCGCCACATGAAAATCGAAACCTCCGAACTCCTCCACGTAGAAATTCGGACTCCGAAGGTTTGGGGGGCTTATGTTGTACATCCATAAAGGCCTGTGGGTGCGTCTAGAGAAAACTCCACTAAAGAGAGGTGGGGTCAACGGTCAACGCATGATCGCTCGAGTTGAAGAAACCGAACCCGTCATTTCCGTAGCCAATCGCCAGTGCGGGAGCATGCACAACTTACGCCACACCACGCGTTGATCACCGCCTCAAAATGATGCGGCGCTTGCCACGCCAAAAGGCCGCGGCACCCGCCTTTGAAAGACGCCGTGCTGAAAGGGTGCGGCTCTTGCCGCACCAAAATAGTGCGGCAAATACCGCACCAAGGGGGTGCGGCAATACCGCACCCCCAGCACAAGTCAGGGGGTTGCGGTAACGCCGCACCCCCCAATGCCAATTAGGGGGGTGTGGCATTGCCGCACCCCCAATGCCAAATAGGGGGTGCGTCATTGCTGCACCCCCAATACCAAATAGGGGGGTGCGGCATTGCCTCACCCCCAGCGCTAATTAGGGGGGTGTGACATTGCCGCACCCCCAGCGCAAATTAAGGCGCTGACCAAGTCAGCGCCCAATTTGGGGGGTTGACTTGGTCAGCATCCCACGTGCACTCCCCAATTGGGAAAATACCCTTAGCCGCACTCCCCAATTGAGGAGTGCTATTTGCACTCCCCAATTGGGGAGTTTCCCATAACCGCACTCAATTGGGGAGTGCAATTTGTACTCCCCAATTGCAGAGTTTCCTCCTGCGTAGCAAGAGGCGTAGTTCGAACGCTTGACGCCCCTGCAATCATACCCTCATCACCATGAATGGTACGCCCTCGCACTTAAGACGCGTTCACCTCCTAAGTTCACATTCACGGCATGCACAAAACACCCCAAAGTGCACGCCGCGCGTTGAAAACCTCTGCATTCACTACACTCCTAGAACGCCTCAGCGTTCGCCGAACGCTCTCATGTTCATTGCGCGTTCAGAACGCCTCCAAGCGTGCTCAGAACGTTTCCGTGTTCGTTGCGCGCCCAGAATGCTTCTGAGCGCGCTCAGAACACTTCCACATTCCAGGCACGCTCACTTTTTGTCTTTCTGATTTCTCAGATTGCAGGAATGGGTTGTCGCCGTTTTCTCCTTCAACAAAGTTGCCCGAACTGCCCAAACTACCAGAACCGCCCGAGGTGTGAGATGGTCATTTGTGAAAAATGGCGATCCGTGTGCTTCGAACCGAAAAACGTGATTCGTCCGCCAGGTGGTTACGGTGGTTACAACAGCAAAATTACCGGGCTACGCCCGACCAAAGCTATAAAAGGAGCCCAGAGCCTTCATTTGAGGGGACCATGCCTCTACACCCGGGAGAGCTCCTTTAAGATTTTCACGGAATTCTCCTTTGGCGCTTGAAGATCTCCTTCGTGGACTTAAAGATTTCCTTCATCCCGAAAGACGACTCAGCATTCTCACTTTTGTTCTCCGGAGCATTCTCACTTTTGTTCTTCACAGTTCTCAGAAGAAAAAATACTTAGTTTTTCTGGAGGTGTCCTGTCACCATCAGAACTCTCTCTCTCTCTCTCTCTCTCTCTCTCTCTCTCTCTCTCTCTCTCTCTCTCTCCCTCTCTCTCTCTCTATTATTGTAACGAGCAGCGACCTATCGCGCTAGAGTTCTAAGTCTCTAATTGTATCCCCCTAGAAGATAGTGGAGTTGGTCGGCACAGCTCCGACCGCATGGTTTTTTACCCTTTCAGGGTTTTCCACGTTAAAATGTCTCAGTGTACTCGAATCTCTAATTGACTGATTGCGCGCTCGATTCGCTTCTGAGCTAAGGTGGTTCAATTCGACGGGTATACCAAAGCACCTAAGCGACCCGAAATAATGTTCTTCTCCTTTAATTATGAGTAGCTAGTTTAATATCTTTCGATTGGAAGAATTCTTGTGTTTCGTATTTTGTAATTTCTCATTTTCATAACTTTAGATTTAGAATTATTACGATTCACCATTGATTTTAAGCGTATTGATTTCATATTCTCGACATATGCTTTTCAATTAATGATCCGTATTTTTGTTAGTCGAGAGATCCGTGAATCCGAGAAGATCGCTCAGGGTTGAATGGAGTTCCATGCACTCCTCGAGAGAGGATGACCTACATCTTCTGCATTGGAGTCAAATTGAATTGTGGGGTTCACCTCGTAAAGCAAGCTTAGGGGTTTTGACTGGCCGAGGGGTCATAATCGATCAACCTAAGGTTAGTTGGTTGCGTATTCTCGAGAGAGGAACTTTCATAATTTGGGAACCTCCACGGTCGAATTATTCTACCATTTTTGTTATGAATTTTGATTTACAGTTTATTTAACTTATGAATGATTTCCAACCAAATTCTCTCTTCTTCCATTTCTCTTTTATTAGTCTAATTATCTTTATATATTTAGATAAATTAATATTAATTTGCGTGAGTAGAAGTAATCAACAGACCCGTGGAATATGACACTTGATATTTATTTTTAAATATCCTATACTATGAACGATAAATTCTCTTGCATATAGTTCGTAGAATTTGGAGAATAATTATATCCAAAATTTTAGCTATCAAGTTTTTTGCGTCGTTGCCGGGGAGTTATTATTGTTGATATTTTGAAAGCGTAAATTGTATTACTTTTATCATTCACTTTCTCCGCCCCATTTCTCTTTTTTACTTTTCTTTTCAAATTCCATTCTATTGAGTGACAGTTGTCTAATTTTCTTTCTCCAAAAAATAATGTTATCTCATTTGGCCGCCAAAGTTGTCGAGCTTCAAAACAAAGTAAATCTTTTGGAAGCTACATGATAGCGCCAAATAAGTAATCATTATTGTGGTACGCCTCATCAAAGTGAAGAATGTTATTTTCATTCTTATTCTCCAAATTTATAATATGAAAATAATTTTTCTCCATCTTATGCAAATAATTTAAATGATAATTACGATCATATATTTACTTCTTTTAATAAAAATATTTATTCCAACTTTGATGAAAATTATTTTACATTTTATATAAATAAATTTTTTAAATTTTTTGGATTTTTGTATATTATATATATATATATTTTATATTTTATTTTAATATTATAAGAAGAAATATAAGACAAAGAAAACTAAAATTAAAAGAATTTTTTTTTTTTTAATTTAGAAAAGTTTTTCTAGTTTTTTGGTTTTTTTAAATCTAATAAAGAGCATCCACCCCCATACTTAAAAATAAACATTGTCCCCATTGTTTTTGAAATTTTTAATCTTAGATTATTTTTAAAATTTCTGTAAATTTTAAAATAAATATTTATTTTGTTGTTGATCGAAATAAAATTTCAATAAATTTAATCTTGGATTATTTTGCTTAATTCAATGCAATTTTCATTATGAAAATTTAGTTAGAGAATTTTGAAACAAATATTTATTATACTTAATTCAATTTATGAATTATGAGTTATTTCTTATGAGTCGAAATTTTATTTTTTAACTTGTTTTGATGTTAATCATATAAATTAGTGTGCAAAATTAGAGGTTATCCATTTTGAAATGTCTTATATATTCTTCTTATACTTAAAAATTAGTTTTGTTCTGCAATAACAAAAGCTTAAGTATGGGGGAATAAAGTTTTTCTTTATTTTATGTATATTTTATCTATATTTTACTATATTATTTTAATATTAAATAATAAAGTTTTTCTTTATTTTATTATAATAATAGTCTAATTAGTTTCTTTTTGGTATTTCAAGAATAATTGGTTTGCTAATAACAATTTGGAGTTAACTGTCATAACCAGGAGTTAATTTGGAGCATTTTTCCAAAAATTCCAAGTTACACGCACTAGGTCACAGGCGTGACATATGGGCATGACATAGTGTCATGACTGCGACTCGACTCTAGCTACTCGAACTCCCTACCAAGTCATTTAAAGTTACACGCCCCTAGTTCTCGGGCATTACAGGGGGGTGACATCCAGTTAATGGGCGTGACTCGACATTGAATGAATCAGTTTCTGCTGCCGAACAATTTCAGCTTACAAGCCCTTGGTCACGGGCGTGACCAAGGGGTCTGACCTCTCCCACAACTGTCGAATAGACACTAGATCACAGTATTTCCTACAATTCTCACACCATCTCAAGACATGCACTTGGTCACGGGCGTGACTAATGGATGTGACTTGCCAATTGATGAAGTTTGGCAGTTTTTCTCCCAACGTTCCAGGGCTTTGACGACATCAGTTCTACACGTTACACGCACTTGGTCACGGGCGTGAGTAAGGGGTATGAATTCTAATTTTTTCACCTATAAAATCCCAACTGCTGCCATGGTGAAGGGAATCCAGTCCATGCTTTGATTGGATCAACTTTAGCTTAATTTTGTTGTAGTTTTCCTTTTACTCAATTTGGTTTATGTCTTGCACTTTTTAATTCCTAATATATAATTTTATTTCTTACAATTGTATTACGGTTCCCTATTGATAAAAATGTTCCTCCCTTTTAATTATGAGTAGCTAGTTTTATAGCATTCGATCGGAAGAATTCTTGAGTTTCTTATTTCGTAATTTCTAATTTTCATAACTTTAGATTTAGAATTATTATGATTCACCTTTGATTTTAATCGTATTGATTTCATATTGTCGACATATGCTTTTCAATTATTGATCCGTATTTTAGTTGGTCGAGAGATCCGTGAATATGAGAAGATCGCTATGGGTGAAAGGAGTTGCATGCACTCCTCGAGAGAGGATGACATAAATCTTCTGGATTGGTCTCAAATCGAATAGTGGGGTTCACCTCGTAAAGCAAGCTTAGGGGTTTTGACTAGCCGAGGGGTCTTAATCTATCAACCTAAGGTTAGTTGGTTGCGTATTCTCTAGAGAGGCACTTTCATAATTTGGGAACCTCCACGGTCGAATTATTCTACCATTTTTGTTATGAATTTAGATTTACAATATATTTTACTTATGAAAGATTTCAGACCAAATGCACTCTTCTCCCATTTCACTTTTATTAGTCCAAATATCTTTTTATATTTAGTTAAAATAATATTACTTTGTGTGAGTAGAATTAATCAACAGAACCATGGAATACGACACTTGATATTTATTATTAAATATCATATACTTTTAACGATTGGTTCTCTTGCCTATAGTTCGTAGAATTTGGAGAATAATTATATCCAAAATTTTAGTTATCGAGTTTTTGGCGCCGTTGCCGGGGTGTTATTATTGTTGATATTTTGAAAGCGTAAATTGTATTACTTTTATCATTCACTTTCTCCGCTCCCATTTCTCTTTTTGATTTTTCTTTTCAAATTCCATTATATTGAGTGACGGTTGTCTAATTTTCTTTCTCCAAAAAAATAATGTTATCTGATTTGGCCGCCAAAGTTGCCGGGCTTCAAAACAAAGTAAATCTTTTGGAAGCCGCACGAAAATGCCAAATAAGTTATCATTATTGTGGTGTGCCTCATCAAAGTGAAGAATGTTATTTCCATTCTTATTCTCCAAATTTATATTATGAAAATAATTGGTCTCCATCTTATGCAAATAATTTTGATAATAATTACGATCATAATTTTACCTCTTTTAATGAAAATAATTATTCCAACTTTGATGAAAATAATTTTACCTTTTTTATAAATAATTTTTTTGGTTTTTTGTATATTTATATATATATATATATATATTTATTTTAATATTATAAAAAAAATAAGACAAAGAAAACTAAAATTAAAAGAAAAAATATTTCTTTGTATTTAGAAAAGTTTTTTTATTTTTTTTAATAAAATATAAAGCATCCACCCCCATACTTAAAAATAAACATTGTCCCCAATGTTTTTAAAATTTTTAATTTTAGAATATTTTTAAAATTTCAATAAATTTTAAAATAAATATTTATTTTGAAGTTGATGAAAAAAAATTTCTATAAATTTAATCTTAGATTATTTTGCTCAATTCAATGCAATTTTGATTATGAAAGTTTTGTTAGAGAATTTTGAAACAAATATTTATTATACTTAATTCAATTTATGAATTATGAGTTCTTTCTTATGAGTCTAAATTAGATTTTTTAACTTGTTTTGATGTTAATCATATAAATTAGAGTGCATAATTAGAAGTTATCCATTTTTAAATGTATTATAGATTCTTCTCATATTTATAAATTTGTTTTGTTCTGCAATATCAAAAGCTTAAGAATGGGAGGGGGGGGGTATTTGATGGTACATTATTTATCTATATTTAACTATATTATTTTAGTATTAAATAATAAAGTTTTATAATATTTTATTATAATAATATTTTAATTAGTTTCTTTTTGGTATTTCAAGAGTAATTGGGTTGCTAATAACAATTTGGAGTTAACTGCCATAACCAGGAGTTAATTTGGAGCATTTTTGCAAAAAATCCAAGTTACACCCACTTGGTCACGGGCGTGATATAGTGTCACGGCCACGACTCGACTCTAGCTGCAAGAACTCCCTACCAAGCCATTTAAAGTTATATGCCTCCAGTTCATGGGCATGACAGGGGGCGTGACATCCAATTAATGGGCATGAGTCGACATTGAATGAATCAGTTTCTGCTGCCGAGCCATTTCAGCTTACAAGACCTTGGACTCGGGCATGACCAAGGGTTGTGACCTCTCCCGCAACTGCCGAATTGACTCTAGATTGCACCATTTTCGATAGTTCTCAGATCAGGTCAAGAGACGCCCTTGGTCACGGGCATGACTAATGGGTGTGACCTGCCAATTGATGAAGTTTTGTAGTTTTTCTCCCAATATTCCTGGGCTCGTGGTCACAGGCGTAACTAAGGGGTATGCCTTCTGATTTTTTCACCTATAAAATCCCAACTGCTGTCGATTGCATCAGCTTTAGTTTAGTTTTTCTGTATTTTGTTGTATTTTTCCTTTTACTCAATTTAGTTTATATCTTGAACTTTTCAATTCCTAATATAGAATTTTATTTCTTACAATTGTATTACCGTTCCCTATTGATAAAAATGTTCTTTCGCTTTAATTATGAGTAACTAGTTTTATAGCATTCAATCAGAAGAATTCTTGAGTTTCAAATTTCGTAATTTCTCACTTTCAAAACTATAGATAAAGAATTATTACGATTCACCTTTGATTTTAATCGTATTGATTTCATATTGTCGACATATGCTTTTCAAATAATGATCCATATTTTAGTTGGTCGAGAGATCCGTGAATACGAGAAGATTGCTCAAGTGTGAAAGGAGTTGCAAACACTCCTCGAGAGAGGGTGAAATAAATCTTCTGGATTGGAGTCAAATCGAATAGTGGGGTTCACCTCATAAAGCAAGCTTATGGGTTTTGACTGGCCGATGGGTCTTAATCGATCAACCTAAGGATAGTTGGTTGCATATTCTCGAGAGAGGAAATTTCCTAATTTGGGAACCTCCACGGTCGAATTATTCTACCATTTTTGTTATGAATTTAGATTTACAATTTATTTAACCTATGGAAGATTTTCGACCAAATGCTCTCTTCGTCCATTTCTCTTTTATTAGTCCAAATATCTTTATATATTTAGATAAAATAATATTAATTTGTGTGAGTAGAAGCAATCAACAGACCCGTGGAATACGACACTTGATATTTATTTTTAAATATCCGATACTATGAACGATAAGTGCTCTTGCCTATAGTTCATAGAATTTGGAGACTAATAATATCAAAAACTTTAGCTATCATGTTTTTGGGCCGTTGTCGGGGAGTTATAATTGTTGATATTTTGAAAGCGTAAATTGTATTACTTTTATCATTCAGTTTCTCCGCCCCCATTTCTCTTTTTGAATTTTCTTTTCAAATTATATTCTATTGAGTGACGCTTGTCTAATTTACTTTCTCCAAAAAAATAATGTTATCTCATTTGGCCGCCAAAGTTGTCGAGCTTCAAAACAAATTAAATCTTTTGGAAGCCGCACGAAAGCGCCAAATAAGTTATCATTATTGTTGTGCGCCTCATCAAAGTGAAGAATGTTATTTTCATTCTTATTCTCCAAATTTATATTATGAAAAAAAAATTTCTTCATCTTATGCAAATAATTTTGATAATAATTACGATCAAAATATTACTGTTTTAATGAAAATAATTATTCCAACTTTGATGAAAATTATTTTACCTTTTTTATAAATAAATTTTTTGGTTTTTTCTATATTTTTAAATATATATATATTTTTATTTTAATATTATAAAAAGAAAAATAAGACAAAGAAACCTAAAATTAAATGAAAAATAATATATTTGTATTTACAAAAGTTTTTCTAGTTTTTTGTTTTTTTTAAAATAAAATAAAGAGCATCCACCCCCATACTTAAAAATAAATATTGTCACCAATGTTTGTAAAATTTCTATAAATTTAATCTTAGATTATTTTGCTCAATTCAATGCAATTTTGATTATGAAAAATTTAGTTAGAGATTTTTGAGGCAAATGTTTATTCTACTCAATTCAATTTATGAATTATAAGTTCTTTCTTATAAGTCTAAGTTTTATTTTGTAACTTGTTTTGATGTTGATCATATAAATTAGAGTGCATAATTAGAAGTTATCCTTTTTGAAACGTCTTATAGATTCTTCTCATATTTATAAATTAGTTTTGCTCTTGAATAGCAAAAGCTTAAGTATGGGGGTATTTGATGGTACATTATTTATCTATATTTTACTATATTATTTTAGTATTATATAATAAAGTTTTACTTTATTTTATTATAATAATAGTCAATTTAGTTTCTTTTTGGTATTTCAGGGGTAAGTGGGTTGCTAATAACAATTTGGAGTTAACTACCATAACCAGGAATTAGTTTAGAGCATTTCTTCAAAAATTCTAAGTTACACGCCCTAGGTAACGGGCGTGACATGGAGGCCTGAAATAGTGTCACGGTCGCAACTCGACTCCATCTTCCAGAACTCCCTACCATATCATTTAAAGTTACTCGCCCCCAGGTCACGGGCATGATATAGGGCGTAACCTCCATTTCACAAGCGTGACTCGACATTGAATGAATCAGTTTCTACTGTCAGGCCATTTCAGTTACAATCCTTTGGTCACGGGCAAGACCTAGGGGCGTGACCTCTCCAGCAACTGCCAAATTGACTTTATACTACACTATTTCCCGCCGTTCTCAGGCCAGATCAAGACAGGCCCTTGGTCACGGGCGTGACAAAGGGTCGTGACCCGCCAATTGATGAAGTTTGCCAGTTTTTCTCCAAAAGTTTCTGGCTTTAAAGACATCGGTTCCGCACCTTACACACCCTTCGTCACGGGCGTGACCAAAAGGTGTAACTTCTAATTTTTTCACATATTGAATCCCAACTGCTGCCATAGTGATGGGATTCCAGTCCATGCTTTTATTGGACCAACTTTAGCTTAGTTTTTCTGCATTTTCTTGTATTTTTCCTCTTACGCAATTTACTTTATGTCTTGCACTTTTCAATTCCTAATATTAAATTTCATTTCTTGCAATTGTATTACCGTTCCATATTTATAAAAATGTTCTTCCCCTTTAATTATGAGTAGCTAGTCTTATAGCATTCAATCGGAAGAATTCTTGAGTTTCTTATTTCTTAATTTCTCTTTTTCATAAATTTAGATTTCAAATTATTACGATTCACCATTGATTTTAATCGTATTGATTTCATATTTTCGACATATGCTTTTCAATTAATGATCTGTATTTTAGTAGGTCGAGAGATCCGTGAATATGAGAAGATCTCTCAAGGGTGAAAGAAGTTGCTTGCACTCCTTGAGAGAGGACGACATAAATCTTCTAGATTGGAGGCAAATTCAATAGTAAGGTTCACCTCGTAAAGCAAGCTTAGGGGTTTAGACTGGCCGAGGGGTCTTAATCCATCAACCTAAGGTTAGTTGGTTAGGAATTCTCGAGAGAGGCACTTTTATAATTTGGGAAACAGCAAGGTCAAATTATTCTACCATTTTTGTTATGAATTTAGATGTTCAATTTATTTAACTTAAAAAGGATTTCCGATCGATTGCTCTCTTCTTCTATATCTCTTTTATTAGTCCAAATTACTATTTATATTTAGATAAAATAATATTAATTTGCATGAGTAGAAGTAATCAGTAGGCCAGTGAAATACGACACTTGATATTTATTTTTAAATATCCTATACTATGAATAAAAAGTGCTCTTGCCTATAGTTTGTAGAATTTGGAGAATAATTATTTCCTAAATTTTAGCTATAAAGTTTTTGGCATCTTTGTCGGGGGTTATTATTGTTGATATTTTGAAAGAGTAAATTGTATTACTTTTATCATTCTGTTTCTCTGCCCCATTTCTCTTTTTGATTTTTCTTTTGAAATTCCATTTTATTAAGTGACGGTTGTCTAATTTTCTTTCTCCAAAAAAATAATGTTATCTCATTTGACCGCTAAAATTGCCGAGGTTCAAAATAAAGTAAATCTTTTGGATGCCACACGAAAGCGCCAAATAAGTTATCATTATTGTGTTGCGCCTCATTAAAGTGAAGAATGTTATTTTCATTCTTATTCTGCAAATATATATTATGAAAAAAAATTTTCTCCATCTTATGCAAATAATTTTGATAATAATTACGATCATAATATTACTTATTTTAATAAAAATAATTATTCCAACTATGATGAAAATATTTTTTTCTAATTTTCACGAGAACAAATTTTTTGTTTTAATAATTTTTCTTCTAGCTCTGAAGTAGATTATTCTTGGTGAAAAGCTCACCTGGATAGTATCCAGAGCGATGAAGATAAATTTTTGATTCAAATTTTTGTTCTTTTTCTTTTGTGTCGCAGGTCTCGGAGTCTAATTTTGGGGAATTTTCACAATTTCAATTTGATACTCCTCCCCAAAATTTAGGTGAGAATATTATTTATTCTAGTGTTTTTTCTCCATCTTTGGATAATTTAGTTATGGAGGAAAATGATTTTTCTCTTAATTCCATAGTTTCTTTAACCAAAAATGAAGAAAAATTATTTTACCAAGAATTTCTTAATATTCTGAGCACACCGGATGAAATTGAAAAAGAATAAGTTTCTTCCCCTACTCCATTTGGACTTTCATTTGTTTTTCATGAATTTTAACAAAATTCTTCCATTTTTGTTGGACATAAAATTCATGAAAACATTGTGTCCAAAATTGTATATCGCTTTGTAATGCACTAGATTTTTCTAACGGAAAATTTATTTTTGAAAGTGAACAACCAGAACTTGATCATGTATTTTTCTAAGAGCCTCCTCCTTGCAAAAATTTTCTGGCTCATTTACTTGTGATTCTTTATATACTAATATTTTTTAGGTTGAAGATGAGACGTTTCCACCACAAATATTTTATGATCCATATGCCGCTCAGTTTCAAAAATCCAAATCACCTCAGGTATGCATATGTGATTGGGATTTGCATCTTCAAGTTCAAGGACAAAAGAAGAATCACTTATTAAGCGGTGGAGTCGCTGGGCAACGGTCTTCGGTATTTTCAACACAACGTGAATTATGGGAGTTGCCTGTGCATTTTTACTATAAATTTCATTTTAGCTAACCGTTAACGTTTAGCTCAAAGACGTTAAACAAAGCGCTCTTGGGAGGCACCCCTTGGTTATCATATTTTTCTTGTAATCTAATTACTCAGCATTTTATTTACTTGTTTCCCCTCCTACTTGGATTATAAACATTGGGGGCAATGTTTATGTTTATGTATGGGGGGGGGGGTGGATGCTCATTATTTTATTTAAAAAAAACCCAACAACTAGAAAAAGTTTTCTAAATACAAAAAAATGTTTTTCTTGTAATTTTAGTTTTCTTTGTCTTATTTTTCTTTTTATAATATTTAAATAATTGATATATATATATACAAAACCAAAAAATTTATAAAATTTAAAAAAATTTAATTTCTTGTGAAAGGATGTATTGGGCTTTCATCCCAAAGAATCACCTAGTACCTTGCGAGCCCGTCATTGGGTAGCCCTTGGGAAATCCAAGAATAAAAAAATATTTATTTAAAAAAATTCTAATAAAATATATTTTGTAATATTAAATTTCTCTAAACTTTAATTAGACTAAATTGATTTTAATTATGAGTTTTCTTTATAGACTCTTTAGGGAATTTTCTTTTCATGTATTTATTTACTTTATGACTCTTCAAAATTTGTTAGATTTAATTTTTAGATGAATTTGATGAATTTTTCATGATCTTGGTTTGTTTAGAATATTTCCTAATTTTACTTTCTCTCTTTAAAATATCATAATTCAATTTTGTAGAAATTATGCTTAATATCTTTAGATTTTACTTATATTAATTTTAGATCCTGGATGCTTAAGATTGCTAAAAAAATATTTTTTATGACCCTATAAGGTCGTACATAAGAGCTTTTGGACAAATTGGAGAAAACATTGTGTTATCCTTGCTTATATTGGATATGAGTGAAAGGACCAATCCATGACTATTTGGAGCATAGTGGGTTTGAAAAACAAAACTCCGTATATATTATGAGTTTTGCATGGAGCATGTCGAAAAGGCTTCAAGATGATATTGAGAATATCGCCGAGCAGACTTCAAGACAACATTGTGAATGTCATCGTGAAAGATAGCCTATCGTAGGGATCACAGGCCGATATTGTGAATATCGACTAATGATCAATGTCGTTGAGACTATCTCGACGATATAGACTGACATGGCTATTTCGTCGAGTTGTCTCGACGATTTCGTCGAGGCTGTCTCAACAATTTTGTCGAGATGACTCGACGAGTGATCAATGTCGTCTAGACTATCTCAATGACATAGATTGTAACCGATATTTCATCGAGATGTCTTGACAAATGAGGTCATCCGGATGAAACTCTTTATACTCTGATTTTGTTTGGGTCTGCGGTTAGCGAAAGCTTTTGTTTGCTTTATCCACTAGGAATAAAGCGACAGAAAATTAGGTTTTTTGAGGAGAGCAAGCACATAGTGCAAATCTGTGTGTTTGCAAGAAAAACTATAGCCACTCTTGGAGATCGATAAGGAAGGGTTCCTGTGATCTCGCTGCAAGTGACCCATCCTACCATTGTTGTCGTCGCCTCTCCTTAGACGAATCTAGTTATTCACGGAGACATATGGGCAATCCTTCTCTAACCTAGTTCTTGTTTGAAAAGATGCTTAGGGTTCTTCAGCGCTTGTGTGGACTTCTGTAGAGGCGCAAATCCACTTCTATGCTTACTTCTTTAGACCAAGCCACAGGAACTGGAAGAAGGATCAGAATATGATTCCGATTCAGCACAAGCAATTTTTGGAGCTATCCAATTGAATAGTGACTCGATTCTGCACAAGTAATCTTTTTATTGTGTCATTTTCTTGATTCATGGTTTGAGCAAGATCCTATTATCTCTCTTTTTTTATGTTCTTTAATATTTCGCTGCGCACATTTGATGTATCTACCCTTATGGAAAACCCAACAACATGTTCATTCTGTTTGCACAATAATTGTACCTCCAAAACTCAAACTACAAAGGATTGGGGGAAAACTGTGGAGTGCGGGTTACTCTAGCTAAATGATTCCAAAAGTTTGATTGCTAAGTAAAGAAGCCTAATTTGATTAATAAAAAAGGTTACAGTGGAGCCTAAAACATGTCAGGAAAAGAAGTAGAAAAGAGATAAAATTCGAGACCTCTTATACATGTCATAAGCTGGAGGCTCAAATCAAAAGTCCTTTTCTAGTACCCCTACCCCTCTATTTATAAATGCGGGGGCCTTCCCAAATGGGTAGGTCCAAAGATAACGAGTTGCCCAGAGTACAGGAGAACTGGGGCATGGAAGAGTGGATACATGGGGTGCAAAAATTAAATTAGAGAGAAAACTACAAACCGCACGGTCATGCAGACTTGCTGGGAGCAGACCGCCTAAGCCTTAGAGAATGTGACGGAGACGAGACAGGAGATCGGGGAGGTCTCAGAAAATTGTGACCGCAGGGGCCGGTAATTCTGATCGAGAAGCTGAGTTTGCGGACTTCCATGAAAAAAATGAAGAGTTCTACAAAGAGTACTACAAAGAGTCCATCAAAGAGTATGACGTAAAGCCACAAGAAGGGTCCTACAAAGATTCCAACAAAGAGTCGTACAAAGTCTCATAAGTAGAGTCCTACGAAGAGCCCTATGATAAGTCTTATGAAGAGTCCTACAAAAAGAACAATGAACAGTCTTATGAATAGTCCCATAAAGAGTCCTACGAAGAGTCTAATGAAGAGTACTGGATGAGTCCTAAGAAGATTCCTAAAAAGAGTACTACGAAGAGTCCTCTTAAGAGTCCAACAAAGTGTCCTAAGTAGAGACCTTACAAGAGTCCTAATAAGACTCCTTCAAATAGTCCTATGAAGATTTCTTAGAAGAGTCCTATGAAGAGTCCTAAGTACAGTCCTACAATAAGTCCTACGAAGGGTCCTATGGAGATTCTTTCAAGGAGTCCTACGAAGAGTCCATTGAAGTATTCTAAAAAGTGTCCTAAAAAGGGTCTTAACAAGTGTCATATGAATAGAACTAAGAAGATTCCTAAGAAGAGACTTATGAAGCATCCAACTAGGAGTCCTACTGAAAGTCCTATGAAGAGTTCTACGAAGAGTCCTCCGACGAAACCTATAAGGAGTCCTACAAATAGCATTGAGTAGAGTCCCAAGAAGAGTCCTAAGAAGAGTTCTATGAAGTGTCCTATGAAGATTCCTTAGAAGAGTCCTGCGAAGAGTCCTATGTAGAGCCCTACAAAGAGCCCTACGAAGAGTGATAAGAATAGTTCGTGTTTGTGTGATTTTTGAAAAGCAAAGAAAGGGATTATGTAAAGCAATTCCCGAAACCTATATCCGATGAAGGCTACTTTACCTTATCATTTATAAAATAGGGTATTTTGTAAATACAAAGGTTGTATTCCTTGTGGTGCATTGATTACTTCTACTTCGAGGAGGTCACTATTATCTTATATATTGATTTTTGATGTTTATTTTTCTTAACTAAAGAGAGACAATTTAAAAATAAAAAAAAAGGCTTAGACAATGATCAAAAATATTACTGCTCAATCTAAAATCACCTCGGCTTGAGAATAATCAAGAGAAGATAAAAAATATTTCTAATTCCTTTTAAGTAAAATACTTGACCGTGGAGGTTCCCGATGCTTGAACATGCCTCTTTCGAGGGAAATGCACAACTAAGTTTAAGAAAAATCGACCGAACTCTTGTTCTATAATCGATTACCTAAACCTTGTTTTACGATGTGAACCCCGCTATTGGATTTGACTACAATCCGGGAGATTTACGTCATCCTCTCTCTCAAAGGGTGTGTGCAACTCTCTTTATCCTTGAGTGATTGATTCATACTTTGAACCTCTCACCTAGTTAAGTTTGAAAGCCTAAGTGAAAACCATATATGAAAAATATGGTCTCACTAATTAAAAATCAAGGGTAAATCATGTGTTTACATAAATGGAAAAAGATAGATAGAAGATCATAACATGATTATCTCATCCTCGGATCATTTCGATCGAGCACTAATGAGATTTTTGTTAAACATGGTGAAGGGGAAAAAGAGAGAAAAATAAGATTGCATGAAAGAAATATTAATTAAGTAGAAAGAGAGTGAAGAAAACCAACGTTAATTTTTATTAAAACTAAAAGTGATTACAACACTTAAGGAAGATTACATTACTAGAAAAAGAAAGGTTAGAAGATATAAGAACTATTGCACGAAAGAAATCTAGGACATTACTTGAAGAGAAGAGAGAAAGAGAACATGGAAAGTAAAAAACATGAAAACACTTGAAAAAAACAACTATCAGCTCTAGCAACACCTCCCCCTCTTCAAAATAATGAACCCTGGACTCAAGGAGACCTTTGGAATTTATAGGAAAAATTATCAAATTACAATCCCTCGGTTACTCCTGTGACCTAGGGCGTGTAACTACTGTTCTGCTCAGTTGGGACACCGGCGTGGGGATTGCGTGATGGCATGGCACAGTGACTTAGAGGTCACAGCCATGTACTTGGGCGGCTTCATTAAATGCGATGTTGATGTGTTGGGGGTGAGGCGTATGTCAGAGTTTGCGCGGGCTGATTCACAACCGTGACTTGCTGGAACACGGGCGTAACTGAATTCAAATGTGGACGACATCTCCGCTTGGACACGACAGCGGCTGGGAATAGTCTTTAAGTTGACATGCCCTGGGTCACGGGCGCAACCGAGGGCGTGTAATTGAATACGGGCGTGAATTGGGTTGGATGATCTCAAATCGTGTGGCAGCAACTATGTGCGTGCAATAAGATTAAACGCCCTTAGTTATGGGCGGGACCCAGGGCGGGACATGCAGATTTTACCTAATTGTCCCAAAATTCTGCAAAAATAGAAATAAGCTAAATTAGAATCAAATTGCATAAAAGAACTAATTATAAACTAAAATTGACATGAAAAGGAAAAATTGATATTAAATAAATACTAAAATTTCTACTAAAAATTCATAAAAAAACTACTTTATTAAATACCCATAATTGAGGTTTTGCTATTCGAGAGCAAAAGTATGAGAAATATTTTAAACGACATTAATATAATTTTTAATGAAAACTAAAATTTCATTTAGACCAAAAGTTAAGTTAAGAATAAATTCTATGAGGAATTAATTCCTAAATCATGATGATGATTTGAAAAGAGAAAAAATGATTAGCTAAGGACTTTTCAAGATAATTAAATAGCAAACAAAATTGTAGAAATTATTAAACTAAATTATATTAAAATTATAAGAACTCTAACTTAAAAAAACTTAAGGAAAGGCAACCTACTAAATATTGCTCTCTCCATAACTTAAATTAGATTTTCATCAATGATATTGGTTAAGGGGGTTCACAAAATTTGGCATGAGAAGAGATTTTAGAATGGGGGTGATGTATTTTATCCTCTCACCTCACTCCATTTTTTTTCTAAATGTATATGTTTAGGAAAATGATGAATTTTATCCTCTCGTTTTCCATGCCATATAATATTTTAAAATTCTCTTCTAATAAAAATCCAAAATGTATATGATTAGGAATAATAAATTTTATCCTCTTACTCCATGGCATATAATCTTTTAAATGATTTTGGGTGCATCTGTTTAGGGAATAATAAATTCTCTTTTAAAACTCTTTTTTTCCAACAAAGGGGTAGGGTAGAGAAAAATTTATAGCCTATAAAATCAAATATTTTGAGAGAAAATTCTAATAAATTGAAATTTCCTTAGATCTAAAAAGATAGAAGAAAATATAATTGAAATCTAAGGAGGTTTAACAAATTTACTTCAAAACGAAGCTATTTAGACAAAAAAGAGAAGTCACGCTAAATATATTTTTTAATAAAATTAAAAACATAAAATGATTTTTAAAACAAGATTACCTAAAATTTAAATTTAACAAACTATGACAAAACAAATTTTTTGTTAATTAAGAAAAAATAAAATTGCTTATAAACATTCTCAAATAAATTTCCAAGGAATAAAAAAAACAACAAGTATGGGTTTTATAAAAAAATTTGGTTTTTTATTCTAAGTTTTCCATATTTTTTGGAATTTTTGATATTTTTTGTATTTTTTTAATATTATCTTTTTTTAATTTTTGCTAATAATAATAAAAGAAATTAGTTTTAATCCTTTTTTTGTTAACTCCTGGACTTCCCGAGGTATACCCTATGAAGGGTTCTCACCGGCACTAGAAGGTGTTCTAGGATGATAGCTCAAACGTCCCATTCAAAGATTTTAGATTTTCGATTATCTAACTTTTTTGTATTTTTGGGTTTTGAAAGTGCTTGCATAAATGAAAACATAAGAATATAATTTGTTTTTTGAAGATTTTCTAAATTGAAGAACTACATTTTAAGAACTATTTACACCCATACTTAAAGTTAAACATTGTCCCCAATGTTTAAAACTAAGTATGAAGCACTAATAATAAAAAAAAGAACTAAGAAATAATGTTCAAGCTAAAACAAAAAAAGAATGCAAGATAAAAGAGAAGGAAGGAGAGGGGAAAAAGTGCTTCCCTGATTATGATATTTTTTGGTGGGACTAGCTGGGATCCTGCAAAATACGTTAAAACAAAAACAATAATAACAAAAAGATAACTTTGGGGTGCCTCCCAAAACTACTTTGTTTAAGTTCGCATAGCTTGACCCATTTGGTGCTCACATTATCAGTGGAAGTAATATTGAATCACTCTTCTCATTAGATAATTCTCCTAGATGATACAACTTAAGACGGTGTCCATTTTCTTTGAAGGATGTTTTTTCCGAGTGGGATAAGAGAACTGTCCCATATGACCAAGCCTTTTTAACGATAAAAGGGTCGGACATCGAGATTTAATCTTTCTCGGGAAAAGGCGAAGACGAGTGTTATAAAGGAGGACAAGATTGCGCTACAAAAATATTATTGAATTTTAATATTTTTATCGTGGTAAAACTTTGTTTGCACCTTAAAAAATTTGCTACTTTCGTATGCATTGGCACACCACTCGTCGAGTTCATTTATTTGAAACTTTCTTTTCTCGGTCGCTAAGGTGGAATCGAGATTAAAGAATTTAAGCGCCAAAAATACGCGGTGTTCTAATTCTACCAGAAGGTGGCAAGCCTTGTCATTAACTAATCGATACGGTGTATAACCGATGGCGCTTTTGTACGTCGCTCGATAGGCACATGGCACGTCATCGCGCTTAAGCGCCCAATCCTTCCTTTTAATATAAATAGTTTTTTCTAAAATCCGCTTTAATTCTCAGTTCACAACTTTCACTTGGCTGCTCATTTGTGGGTGATAAGGAGTGGAGAGCTTATGCATGACACCATATTTTGCTAAAATTTTAGCAAATTGTCTATGGAAAAAATGAGCTCCCCTATCACTAACTATAGCGTGTGGCATGCCAAAATGAGAGAATATTGCTTTTATGAAATTTATGATGACTCTCGCATCATTGGTGGGGAGAGCTTGTGCTTCCACGCACCTCGAAACGTAGTTGAACGCAACTAGAATGTATATGTTTGAAAAAGAGGGAGGGAGAGGACCAACAAAATCAATATCCCAAAGGCCAAAAAATTTGCATTCTATGAAAATATTTTGGGGCATCTTATCCAGGCTGGAGATGTTTCCCGATAACTGGCAGCTGTCCCAAGTACTCACAAGGGTGTGAGCATCTTTAAAGAGCATGTGCCAATAAAAGCTCGCCTACAATGCCTTTCTCGCAGTTTGGTTTGCTTGATAATGACCACTGGTTAGTCCTTCGTGGCAGTGCCATAAAATTTTTTAACCTTCCTCACTCGAGACACATATTCGTACTACCTGGTCCGCACAGACACGGAATAGAAAGGGTTCCTCCCAAAAATAATTCTTCAACTCAGAAAAGAGTTTCTTCTTTTGCTGTCTCGAGAATTCTTTTGGCAAGACCCAGGCTACTAGAGAGTTAGCCAGATCCGCAAACTAGGGGGTGGAAGTTATCATTATATTTGTGAGAGCATGGAGGCGCTCTTTAGGGAATTTATCATTAATATCGGCTTCCAGTAATGCTTCCGTAGCAAGATTTTTTAAGCGGGAAAGATGATCGGCCGCTATGTTTTCAGCTCCCCTCTTGTCCCAGATCTCAAAATCAAACTCCTGCAAGAGGAGGATTCATCGCAATAGACGGGGCTTGGCATCCGATTTACTTAAAAGATATCTAAGAGCAGACTGATCTATGAAGACGATTACTTTGGAGAGAGTGGTGTACGACCTAAACTTATCAAAAGCAAATACGATAGCTAGAAGCTCCTTCTCGATAGTGGTGTAATTCACTTGTGCCGATGTGAGTGTCTTGCTCGCATAATAAATCGGGTGGAAGTATTTGTTTACCCATTGGAATAATATGGCGCCTACCACAATATCACTCGCATCGTACATAATTTCGAATGGTAGAGACCAATCATTTGCGACTATAATCGGAGAATTTATTAGTTTTTCTTTTATAAGTTTAAAGCCCAAAATACATTCATTATTGAAAACAATGGAAGATACTTTTTCAAGAAGTTGGTTTAACGACTTCATGACTTTGCAAAAATTTTGTATAAAAAGCAAATAAAACCCTGCGTGGCCAATGAAACTTCTAATTGCTCTTAGATTTGTTGGAGGGGGAGTTTTTCAATAACTTTGATCTTGGCCCTATCGACATCGATCCCTTTGACCGATATTTTATGGCCAAGGACTAATCCTTCCTTAACCATAAAATGGCATTTCTCCCAATTGAGAGCTAAATTCATTTCCTCACAATGTTGAAGCACACGGTCGAGATTTTTAAAACAACATTGAAAAGAATTTCCAAAGACGGAGAAGTCGTCCATGAAAACTTCCATCACCTCCTCTACTAACTCATTCAAGATTGCCAACATACATCCTTGGAATGTAGCTGACACATTTCAAAGGCCAAATGACATCCTTCGATAAGCGAAGGTGTCAAAGGGACAAGTGAATATTGTTTTCTCTTGTTCGTCGGGCGAAATAGGAATTTGGAAGTATCCCGACAATCCATCAAGGAAACAATAGTAGGAGTGATATGAAAGGCGTTCTAAGATTTGATCAACAAAAGGCAATGTGAAGTGATCCTTACGGGTGGCATTATTTAGTTTCCGATAATCTATGCATATTCGCAAACCCGTAATAGTACGGGCTGGAATCAATTCATTGTTTTCATTTGCTACTACTGTTACGCCGCCTTTCTTCGAATCGACTTGTACTGGGCTAACCTAAGTACTATCCGAGATCGGGTAGGTGATTCCTGTATCTAAGAATTTGATAACATTATCCTTAATGATATCTTTCATATTTGGGTTTAGCCGTCATTGAGGTTGGACTGAGTTGCGAGAATTATCTTCGAGGAAAGTTTTGTGAGTGCAGTAGGAGGTGTTGATCCCTTTTATATCAGATATTTGCTACACAATTGCGTGGCAATGATTGCTTAAGAATATAGTTAATTCAGAAATTTCTGAATTGCTCAGCTCAGATGAAACGATAACGGGTAGCTTGGATTTTTTTTTCTAAAAATAGATATTTAAGGTGAGGCAGGATTTGCTTCAATTCTAAAACGGGTGGCTCTTCATATGAAGTTCAAATTTTTAATTTTTCTAAATGTAGTGGCTTGGGTGGTGTGGAGCGAGAATCTTCTGCTAGACAAAAGAGCTCAACGAGCTCAGAATCATTACTCGATGAGGATATTAACTCGGGAAGTGAATAAAACTTGTTCTCATAATATTCTTCTTGGTAAAAACATGAATCGTCATTCTCTAGAGTATTTCGCATTGTGGGATTTTTACTGAAAGTAACTTCAGCATCACCAACCCATAGGTGGAGCTTTCCGTTACTTACATCTGGATGTGGCAAGGAAGGGGCGGCCGAGTATGAATGACACATCGACATCCTCTTCGATATCAAGAATGACAAAGTCCTCCGAAAAAGTTAAACTTGTCAACCTTAACGAGCATATCCTCCACTATTCATACTACATATTTTCATGAACAATCTACGAGTTGGATACTCATTTGGGTGGGGCTAGGATTTCATAAAACTAACTTTTCAAATAATGAAAAAGGCATGAGGTTGATACTTGCTCTAAGATCAGCTAAGGCGTGTTTTACTAACGAATTGCCAAATAGACAAGGGATGGAGAACCGTCCCAGGACATTTTCTTTTTGAGGCAATTTGTTAAGTATAACTGCAGAGCGTTCTGCGTTTAGGGAAATATGCGAAATATCTTTAAGTTTATTTTTATTGGAGAGCATCTCCTTGAGATATTTCGCATACTTCGGCATTTGAGAGATAGCCTCGTTGAAGGGTATATTAATATGTATTTGTTTTAAAATTTCTAAAAACTTTTTATACTTTTCCTTGGCGCACTCGCTCCTAAGTTTAGATGGATACAAAATATTTGATCTAGAAGCATGCAGAGCTAACGTAGTGAGCAAATTCAAAGATAAAATAGGAGGAGGAGAGGTAAGTACCTTGGGTTCATGCTGTTTTGAAACCACCTCCTTTCCGCTGCGGAGTGTAATTGTGTTCGCAAGCTTCCATGGATGTGGTTCCGTATTTCCTGGCAGGGCTCCTTGCTGATGCTCGGATAACATTTTTGATAGCTTCCCCACTAGATTCTCTAAATTTTTGATCGATCCGGTGAGGTTCTGGATGTTCGATTCATTTGTAGCAACATATTTTGCAAAGACCTCTTCAAGTGGAGAGGGCTTTTGCTGCTGCAGTGGAAAACTGGGTGGATTAAAATTTGGAGGGGGATTTAGATTAAGAGGTTGATTAGGAGGTTGATTAATATTTGGATGGCACTGAGCATTTCCTTGGTTGCTCCATGAGAAATTTGAATGATTACTATAACCCGCCATGTAGGTGTTGTTGTACGGAGCGATTCTCAGGTTATAGGAAGGTCGAGGTAGATTTCACATGTAGTCAACCAGCTCTTTGATTAAAACATTGTTAGCCCAAGGTGGAGTGGCGGAGGAAACAGACATTGAAAGTCAATTGACACATCAGTTGAAGGTGATTGATATAATCAACCTGCTTTGATACCAATTGAAAGGAGTTTTTAGTTCTTAAATATTTTAAAGCTCTTGTTTAAGTTTATTTCAAAAGCAATGATATATATAAATATAAGTGTGCTGAGTGAGTAATAACAACAAACAGTAAGTAGGCAATGTAATCACAGCACAGCAAAATAGAAATAAAACATAAAACAATGCAAACATCTAGATGACACAAGATATATAGTAGTTCCCCTCAACCTGGGTACATCTACTCTTCTACCCACTGGTAGGAATACACTAGGAGGTTGTTGTCAGGTGCCCTCACACCAAGGTGATTTTGTTCAGGTGTCCACACACCACAGAGCTTTTGATCAGGTGCTCAAAACCAAGATGTATGTTTTTGCTAAGGTGCCATGTCACCGGGAGTTAACTTTTGAAGGGAGTTATAACCCTTTGTACAGAAGGGGAAATAAAGAAAACAAATAGGTTGAAGGTATTCTTCTCTTTGCTGAGAAGACTCTTGATGATGATGTTGAAGAAAGCTCCCCCTGTCTGATTTAGATTGATGACAACTTGTGGAGGCTTCTTCTCTAGAATGCAATAACTCTTCTTCTCTTCTTGCAGTTTTGATCCTGAGCAAATAATGGTGATTGGTGTCTCAGGATATATATGATCTGCAAAGAAATAGTTAGCAAAAGAAGATGATTTATATTAGATCTGCTTCTTTTTGCTCCTCTGTTTCTCTTCCTGTATCTTCCTTTTTCTGCCGCTAGCTGCTATCTTATTCTGTACAGCAATATGTTATGTTCTATCTTCCTGCTTCTTTTCTCTGCTCTTCTCTGTATATTTATTCTGGAGAGCTTTCGGCTGTTTTGAATTCTTGTCGTGCTAAAGAGGAAAGAGATAATGTCTCATTTATTTCACAGATCCTCGAGCAATTAACTGGTCGTCTTTAGCTTGTTGCAAGAGCTACAACATTTAATGCTTTCCTGCAACGACTCTATCATTTAATGCTTCAACGGCTATATTGTTAAGTCAGCAATATATATATAGAAATAATAAATATTGTTTTAATAAAATCTGACAGCATATATATAAAATTAGTCGAGCTGAATGATAAAAAAACAATGCTGCAGATATTTCGTCGAGCTGAGCTTCAAGTTCATCGACCTCATCATTTGATTCGTCGACCTCATCATTTAATTCATCATTCTGAACATCTGCTGAATATTTGTCGAACGCAGACTGTAGTTCGTCGAACAGAAGGATTCATCGACCGCTGAGACGGGCTGGATCGTCGACCGCTGAATATTGAGCTGTTCGTCGAACACAGAATTAAGTTCATCGAATGCAGGATATATTTAGTCGAGCGCTGCACATAGACAAATTCTTCGACCGCTGAGATTTGAGCTGTTCGTTGACCACTGAACCGCTGAGACGGGATCGTCGAACGCTGAACCGCTGGATTTCGTCGAGCGCAGAATGAATACCATTCGTCGAGCGCAGAGCGCCGTTCGTCAAACGCAGGTAGCCATTCGTCGAACGCAAAAAACATATTTAAATTTTATTCTTCTCTTATTATTTCTGCCTTTTAATTATATCTCTTTTCAGCCCTCTTTCTTAATGTGATTCAATCTAAGTTATAAGATATATTATGATAGAAACTTAGACATTAAAGGTGGATCCTAACTCAAATCAAATCTAAGTTTCCAATAATCTCCCCCTATTTGAGTTGGGATCCTAATCCAAATTAAGACTAGGTTCTAGCAATCTCCCCCTATTTGGTGTAGGATACCTAAGCATAAAAAGTTTTTGAATAACTTAAGGCTTAAGGGTCAGAAATTATAGAAAATTTATTGTTCTATTTGAAAACATTTAATCATAAATTATATTGTTTTCTTCTTCTTTTAAAAATACATTTGGGCAATTCTGATTCCTAGATTTTGATTTAAATAGGATTTTAATGAAATGAATTGCTAGCTGTTATTGGATTCTAGGAATTTTAAAATAAAAAAGACAATGCCTAATACCTTCTTTCTATAGAATCCCCTTAATCAGAAGAGACTCACACTTAGTGCTTTGATCATTTCTGATCTATGCAATCTGAGTAGAATGCTCAACTAGATTTTGGAGAAAATCTGGAAGAATGTGAAGTTTATCTGACTTTGTTTTAAGGTAGAAAATTCCAAAGAATCATATAACTACTTATTTAGTTATAAAAGTTATAAAATAGATAAAAGAAAATGCCTTATAATTAGATATTTTGGCCTTTTTATCTCATTGAAATATAAATTTGAAAATTTATTTTGATGTTGCTGATTATAAAATTGTTCTTTTTCTTTAAAAGTTTGTTTAAACTTATCAGCCTTAATTAACTTATTTTCTAAACAAATAATTTGTTCTGCTGATATTTTAAAATTTTTTTTAGGTTTGTCATATTCAGAAGATAAATTATTTATTATTATTAATTCCTTTATTTCTTTGTCAGATTTTATTAAATCTGTATGTATTAACTTAAGATCTGATTGGTAATTTTTAGAGGTAGAGTTAGGATTTGAAATTACCTTTTCTGATTCAGATTCAGAATTTATTAAATCTGTACATGGTGAGTTGAAAACAGATTTAAAATCAGAGGTAGAAACAAAATTTGAAGTCACCTCGATCTTTTACCTTTTCTGGTTCAGATTCAGCATCGGATATGTAGTATGAACCATATATGGCCATCATACAGAAATTTCTGGCCTTTTGTTCTTCTTCTTCTTCTTCACTTAGAGTAAGTGATGGTTCTGCATCAAAAGTATAGTTAGTGAAAGAAGTAAAGGTGGATTCATTTACCATCCTTGAGAGGGAGTTCTAGATGGCCTTTGCTGAAGTGCAATCAGCCACTTTTTGAAGAATGTCTTTTGACATTGATGTAGCAAATATGTTCATGTCCATGACATCAGCACTTTTCATCTTTTCTTGATCATCTGATGAGGAAATTAAAGATGGAATTCCTGTCAAAATGGAATTGTAAATTTCTTTATCTATTGCATTCATATATAATCTGATTCTAACTTGCCATAAAGGAAAACTATCCAAATTACATATAGGTGGATCTAAAATTGAAAATTTTGATTGTGCCATTAACTTTTTTAGAAAAACCCTTTTTAAGAACTAGGTGATCGTTGTGATTCAGGTGTTAGCCTGTGTGAAATCAACTACCCTCTAATACCAATTGAAAGTACAATTGAGTATCAGTTGCAAGTAATTGAGATAATTAACCTATCTCTGATACCAATTGAAAGTCAACTGATACCTCAGTTGAAGTTGATTGATATAATCAACCTGCTTTGATACCAATTGAAAGGAGTTTTTAGTTCTTAAATATTTTAAAGCTCTTGTTTAAGTTTATTTCAAAAGTAATGATATATATAAATATAAGTGTGCTGAGTGAGTAATAACAACAAACAGTAAGTAGGCAAAGTAATCACAGCACAGCAAAACAAAAATAAAACATAAAATAAAGCAAACATCCAGATGACAGAAGATATATAGTAGTTCCCCTCAACCTGGGTACATCTACTCTTCTACCCACTGGTAGGAATCCACTAGGAGGTTGTTGATCAGGTGCCTGATTTTGTTCAGGTGTCCACACACCACAGAGCTTTTGATCAGGTGCTCAAAAACAAGATGCAGGTTTTTGCTAAGGTGCCCTGTTACCGGGAGTTAACATTTGAAGGGAGTTATAACCCTTTGTATAGGAGGGTAAAAAAAGATAACAAAAGGTTGAAGGTGTTATTCTCTTTGCTGGGAAGACTCTTGATGATGGTGTTAAAGAAAACTCCCCCTGTCTGATTTAGATTGATGATAGCTTGTGGAGGCTTCTTCTCTAGAATGCAATAACTCTTCTTCTCTTCTTTCAGTTTTGATCCTGAGCAAATAATGGTGATTGGTGTCTCAGAATGTATATGATCTGCAAATAAGGAGTTAGCAAAAAGAAGATAATATATATTAGATCTGCTTCTTTTTGCTCCTCTGTTTCTCTTCCTGTATCTTCCTTTTTCTGCCGCTAGCTGCTATCTTATTCTGTACAGCAATATGTTCTGTTCTATCTTCCTGCTTCTTTTCTCTGCTCTTCTCTGTATATTTATTCTGGAGAGCTTTCAGCTGTTTTGAATTCTTGCTGTGCTAAAGAGGAAAGAGATAATGTCTCTTTTATTTCACAGATCCTCGAGCACATTACTTCCCGTCTTTAGCTTGCTGCAATGGCTTCAACATTTAATGTTTTGCTGCAACGGCTCTATCATTTAATGCTTCAACGGCTGTATTGTTAAGTCAGCAATATATATATAGAAATAATTAATATTGCTTTAATAAAATCTGACAGCATATATATAAAATTAGTCGAGCTGAATGATATAAAAACAATGCTGCAGATATTTCGTCGAGCTAAGATTCAAGTTCGTCGACCTCAACATTTGATTCATCGACCTGATCATTTAATTCATCATTCTGAACATCTGCTGAATATTTGTCGAACGCAGACTGGAGTTCGTAGAACAGACGGATTCGTCGACCGATGAGACGGGCTGGATCGTCGACCGCTGAATATTGAGCTGTTCGTCGAACGCAAACTTGTGTTCGTCGAACGCATGATATATTTTGTCGAGTGCTGCACATAGACAAATTCTTCGACAGCTGAGATTTGAGCTGTTCGTCGACCGCTGAACCGCTGAGACGGGATCGTCGAACGCTGAACCGCTGGATTTCGTCGAGAGAAGAATGAATACCATTCATCGAGCGCAGAGCGCTGTTCGTCGAATGCAGGTAGCCGTTCGTCGAACGCAGAGAACATATGTAAATTTTATTCTTCTCTTATTATTTCAGCCTATTAATTATATCTCTTTTTAGCCTTCTTTCTTAATGGGATTTAATCTAAGTTATAAAATATATTATGATAGAAACATAGACATTAAAGGTGGATCCTAACTCAAATCAAAACTAAGGTTCCAGCAGACATCTCTGCCACTTGCTTTGTTAAGCGCTCAACTTGTAAATCACAATTTGAAGTAGCTTCTATTTCAAAAATTCTGGTCGACTTGTTAGGCCGTGCTCAGGGCCAAATCCATTAATACGCATTCATGGACATTTCATCAAAAATATTTTGTACAACCTCTGTGATCTTTTTAATTAAAGTATCCCCAGTGTCTGCATCAATCATTTGCCTAGTTTGGAGATTCAAGCTATTATAAATAATGTGTACTTGTTTCCAAGTAGGAAGTGCGTGGTAAGGGCATGTACGCAAAATTTCCTTGAAGTGCTCCCATGTGTTATAGTGAGTCTCCGAGTCAATTTGCATAAATTACGCAATATCTATACGCATTTTAGCTGTCTTTGCAGGCAGAAAAGACTTAGTAAGAAATTTATCTCCTATATCAGCCCATATAGTGATGGAATCCTTAGGAAGGGAGCCCAACCACTGCCTGGCCTTAGACCGCAAAGAAAAAGGAAAAAGGCGTAATTAAATGACATCATCAGTGACTCCATCGATTTTGAAAGTTTTGCAAATTTCGAGAAAGTTAGAGATGTGAGAGATTGGATCTTCATCCAGTAGACCATCAAAGGCCACCGATTGTTGCACCATTTGTCTGATGCTAGACTTGATCTCAAAGTTATTGTTCACCAAAGCATGGGGGACAATACTTAACTGTGTGCCTTCCAGATTCGGCCGCACATAAAAGGACATGGTTCTGTTGAAATTGTTGAAGTGGAGTGAAAGGGAGTCCGGCCGGTCTGAAGGTTGGAGACAGCAGAGACCGCGCGGCCTGCGCTGGTGCTCTGGCGGTTTGGTTTTGCGATCTCTCCCTACTGTTCTGGCGATCTGCTGTGATCGGCCAGTTTGCTTCTTGGTTTGGTCGTTGGTTCTAGCGACCTGTTGCGAGTTCTTCCGGTCTTGTTCTGGGCGGCCTGTTCTTAGTTGTCTGCAATGACCGGGAGGCTTGCTTGGGCTGTTCTGGCGACTTGGTTCAAGTCGGCCAGATGTTTGTCTCTGCTTAGGTGATCTCAGGAAGGGTCGTCGCTGGGTCCGCGCGGCTTGTGCGCGACTTGCTGCTGACTTCGGTCTTGGACTGAATCTTGTCCAAGTGTTGTGTTCGCGTGGTCTGCTTTGTGAGACCGCTCGCGATCTGATGGGTGGTTACTGTATCCCGGTTTGTGCGGTGACGACATCCATCCACCCACCTATAAATAGGGGTCCATGGCCCGTCATTCCTAAAAAGAATTGTAAGAACAAGAGCCCGGATTGTTTCTTGCGGACTCAAGTTTTGAGGTCGCGCGACTTGGTTGCGAGTTAACCGTTGTTGTGTTCGCAGGTTTGCTGTCAGCAGGGTGCGGTCTCCTTCCTTGGTGATTTCCGGTGGCTTGAATAAACAGTTCGTCTGCGGTCTGTCAGCGAACTGGTTTATTGTGTTCTTGTGCTGTTCGCAGCGAGCTCAGCGATCAGGCGACTTTCAGCGGTTAGGAAATCAGAGTTGCGGTCTGGCGACAGTTTCAGTTCTTTGTTCAGTTCAATAAAGCTTCAGTCCGTGTGGTCTGGGATTGCGGTCTGGCAGTGCAGGTTGTCTGCTTCTGTTCGTGCGGTCTCAAGGTGTTTCTGCGGTCTGACTGTGCAAGCGGTCTGGGAGTACAACAGAGCAAGCCGGGCGTCCTGAGCCTTTTTTGCGGTCTGTGCGGTCTCTGCTTTGGCAGACCGCCAATTTCAGTTTTGGTGTGTTTTTTGTTCTTCTCATCTCCGTGATTCTTATGAATCATGTCTCGCCATGTATACCTCGAAGTGTAAAGCAGTTCTGTTTCAATAAAGATTTCTTGTGTTGCTGTTTTGGCCTTGTGGTTGTTTGGCTATAACTCTTGTTGATATAACTCCTGCTTACTCCTAAACGGTCTTTCAAAAATTTTAACATGGTATCAGAGGGAGGTTTCTGGAGTGGATAAGCAGTGATCAACTAGAGTTGCCATCGTCTTTGTGAAGAAGACACCACATAGATTGCCATGGAAGGTGGATACGCAAGAGGTCTTGGTATTGAACTCCTCACATCGACTAACTTTAAAAAATGGAAGTCCTGTATGGAGAGTTACTTGCTTGGCGAGGATCTATGGGAGGTAGTTGGCGGAGAAGACACACAAGAGGTGTTTCTAGCAGGAGATAATATGGCAGAGGTGAGACTTTGGAGGAGGACGAAGGCTAAGGCAGAGTTCACTCTCAAAAGGGCTATTTCACCGGAGCTGTTTGATCACATCATCAGATGTAAATCTGCTGCTGAGATTTGGACATCCTTGGATGGGTTGTTCAATAAGAAGAATGTAGCGAGGCTACAATATCTTGAAAATGAGTTGGCGAAAGCCTCTCAAGGTGAACTTTCTATTTCTACCTTCTTCCTCAAGATGAAGAACCTCACGGTAGAGATTTCTGCATTGGACCCTGATGAGCCAATCTCTGAGGCAAAACTGAAGAGGCATATTATCCGCGGGTTGCGGAAGGAGTATCTTGCCTTTGTGACTTCAGTTCAGGGTTGGGCAAATCAACCGTCGTTGTTGTAACTGGAGAACCTTCTTGCTTCGCAAGAAAGTTTAGCAAGACAGATGGCGGGGGTTTCTATCTCCGGGGGAGAAAGTGATGTGATGTTCTCCGGGAAGAAGAAGAAGAAATGGGAGAATAAGAAGCCGGGTTCTGATGGAAGCTCCACTTCAGGTCAGCAAGATAGAGGCTATGCCCTTAAGTCTGATGGGAAGAAGAAAGTAGAGGGACCGAGGTGCTTTAGATGCAACAAGACCGGGCACTTCAAGAAAGATTGTCGGGTGAATCTTCAGCCGGGACATGCAGTGGAGAAGGAGATGCCAAAGTCTGATGAAGTTGGATGGGGAGGAGCCTTTGTGTCTAATATAACGGCGATGCCTGTTAAGGCCTTGGCTTCCATCAACTATGATGAGGACTGGATTGTTGATTCAGGGTGTGGGCATCACCTCACCGGGGATGGATCAAAGTTCTCTTCTTTGGCACCTTACTCAGGTAACAATGCTATCATTACGGCGGATAATTCTTTTCATCCAGTAGAGCACAAAAGAGTCATCTCTCTGAGCAGTGATAAGGGTCCACTCACGTTGATGAGTGTTTATCACGTGCCTGGTATGAAGAAGAATCTCTTCTCTGTGACCAATGCGGTCGATGCCAGTTATCACGTTCTGTTTGGTCCAACAGAAGTGAAGTTTCATAAAACTGAACCGGAGATAAAGGGAGATGTTATTCATGTTGGCAAGAGGGTGAAGGACTTGTTTGTTTTATCGACAAGTACATATGTTGATAAGATGAGGACCAATGATGGCGCGGCCATCTGGCATGAAAGGTTGGGGCATGTAGGCATTGACAAATTGAAGGATATGGCGGTAAGGGGCCTTGTCAATGGCTTGCCTAGCTTATCCTCCTATGGAGACGGTCATGTCTACGAAGGATGTCAGTTTGGTAAGTCTCATCGACTTCCATTTGACAAATCGCAAACAAGGTGCAAAGTGTCGTTGGAGTGCATCCACGGTGATTTGATGGGACCGACTGCCACCCCAAGCCTTGGAGGCAACAGATACATGTTTGTGTTGATTGACGATTACACTAGATATGTCTGGGTGTATTTTTTGAAGGAGAAGTAGGATGCATTTGCAAACTTTGTGGAGTTCAAGGAGCTGGTTGAAGGTCGGCTAGGCCTGCGGGTTAAAAAACTTAGAACTGACAATGGTGGGGAGTTCACCTCTGGTAAGTTCTCAAGTTTTTTCAGGAAGCATGGCATCAGGAGAGAGCTTACTCGTGCCCATACTCCACAACAGAATGGCGTTGCTGAGAGGAAGATCCATCATCTGACGGAAACTTGCAAATGCTGGCTTCATGCTAAGAGTATCCCAAAGTCCTTCTGGGCGGAGGGATTGTCTTGTGTAGCTTATGTCATCAATAGGTTGCCTTTAAGTCCTATCAACATGAAGACCCCTCATGAATTGATGTTCAAGGAGAAGCCGAGTGTTGCACACCTTCGGGTGTTCGGGTCAACCTGCTTTGTGCATATTCCTGATGCTCTTCGGACAAAGCTAGATGCGAAAGCAAGGAAGCTACTCTTTGTTGGGTATGATGAGCGGAAGAAGGGATGGAGATGCATGGATCCTGAGACACGGAGGTCAGTTGTTTCTCGGGATGTGGTGTTCGATGAAGTGACTTCTTACAAGGGGAGTTCCGGAGTTGAGCTACCGGAGGGCAAGGTTGATGAAGGAGGAAAAGTTGCGGGAAGTCTTCAAGTGGAGTTGCCTGTTTCACCAGGAGCTCCAGCTGTGTCAAGCTCTGAGATGGAGGCTTCAGGTTCTGGAAGCAGGGGGAGCGATGCTCCAAGTTCGTCTGGAAGAGGAGCTTGCACAGAAGAAGCAGCTGAGGAGGTGGTTAGTTGAGAGCAACCTCTTAGGAGGTCGAAGAGGACTATTCAACCACCAGATCGATACACCGGAGGGAACAGGGTGAACTTTGTTTCATGTTTCTTTGCTGGTCCCCTGGATGAGAGGGAGCCGTCAAGCTTTGAGAAGGCCAGAGGCGTGAAGGAGTGGAACATTGCTATGCAAGAAGAGATGGCAGCTCTCGAGAAGAATGAGACCTGGTCTCTCGTGCCCAAGCCCAAGGGCACCACTCCTGTGACATGCAAATGGGTCTACAAGCTCAAGAAGAAAGCTGACGACAGTATCGAGCAGTACAAGTCTCGCCTTGTAGCTCGCGGGTTCTCACAGCAGTACGGAGAAGATTATGATGAGACATTCAGTCCAGTGGCTAAGATGACTTCGGTTCGATTTGTTATTGCCTTGGCAGCTTCAAGTTGTTGGGAGATTTGGCAACTCGACGTGAAGAATGCCTTCTTATACGGCGAGATTGACAAGGATATCTTCATGATCCAACCGCAAGGCTTCATCTCGAAGGAGTATCCGGACTACGTCTGTAAGTTGAAGAAGGCCCTGTATGGGTTGAAGCAAGCGCCTCGAGCGTGGTATGGGAAGATTGCAGAGTATCTCTTATTCTGTGGATTCTTTGCTTCAGACTCTGATTCTAGCTTGTTCATCAAGAAGGAGGGGGTGCTTCGGGTGATTGTGCTGCTGTATGTGGATGACATGATTGTCACCGGGAACTCGAAGGAAGCTGTTGCAATACTCAGGGCTGAGCTTGCTATCAGATTCGAGATGAAGGATCTGGGGGAGCTCCACCATTTCCTTGGACTCGAGGTGCAGAGGCGGGAGAGCGGAGTGCTTATTTCTCAGGCTAGCTATGCGGAGCGGATTGTTCAGCGATTCGGCATGGAGGAAGGGAAGAACAGCTCTATACCGCTAGAGCAACATCATAAGCTTCGGAAGGATGAGGGGAGAGTTTTATCTGAACCGTTGGTGTTCCGAGATCTGGTTGGGAGTTTGATCTACTTGACGATCACAAGGCCAGATATTGCTTATGCAGTTGGCAAGGTGAGTCGGTACATGGCGGAACCACGGAAACCTCATCTTCTGGCGGCAAAAGGCATCTTGAAGTATGTGAAGTCGACCTCTGATTTGGGTCTCCTATATAGGAGAGGGTCAAGCTTAGAGTTGCATGGTTTCATGGATGCTGATTATGGAGGAGACGTGGATGATCGGAGATCAATGTCTGGTTATGTCTTTATGACAGACCCCGCAGTTATCTCTTGGTGCAGCAAGAAGCAAGACTCGGTGTCTGTATCTACGACGGATGCGGAGTACAAGGCTTCCGCCTTGGCAGCTCAGGAAGCCGTTTGGCTCAGGAGGTTGGTGGAAGACGTTCATCAGGGGGTTCGAGGTCCCACCTTGCTACGCGGGGACAATGAGAGTGCTCTCAAGCTGGTTAACAATCCAGTTTGTCACGCGAGGACCAAACATATAGAGATTGAGCACCATTTCATTCTTGAAAAGGTTTTGGGAGTATCTCTTATGGTCGAGCATGTTCGGAGTGCGGACAATGTCGCAGACATCTTCACAAAGCCGCTGGCGAAGGGACCGTTTACTCGATTAAGGGAGTTGCTCGGGTTAGTTTCCACTTCCCACTTCAAGGGGGAGTGTTGAAATTATTGAAGTGGAGTGAAAGGGAGTCTGGCCGGTCTGAAGACTGGAGACCGCAGAGACTGCACGGCCTGCGTTGGTGCTCTAGCGGTTTGGTTCTGCGATCTCTCCCTGCTGTTCTGGCGATCTGCTGTGATCGGCCAGTTTGCTTCTTGGTTTGGTCGTTGGTTCTGGCGACCTGTTGCGAGTTCTTCCGGTCTTGTTCTGGGCGGCCTGTTCTTGGTTGTCTGCAGTGACCGGGCGGCTTGCTTAGGCTGTTCTGGCGACTTGGTTCAAGTCGGCCAGATGTTTGTCTCTGCTTAGGCGATCTCAGGAAGGGTGGTCGCTGTGTCCGCGCGGCTTGTGCGCGGCTTGCTGCTGACTTCTATCTTGGACTGAATCTTATCCAAGTGTTGTGTTTGCGCGGTCTGCCTTGTGAGACCGCTCGCGATCTGATGGGTGGTGACTGTATCCTGGTTTGTGCGGTGACAACATCCATCCACCCGCAATAAATAAGGGTGCATGGCCCGTCATTCCTAACAAGAATTGTAAGAACAAGAGCCCGGATTGTTTCTTGCAAACTCAAGTTTTGAGGCCGCGCGACTTGGTTGCGAGTTAACCGTTGTTGTGTTCGCAGGTTTGTGGTCAGCAGGGTGCGGTCTCCTTCCTTGGTAATTTCCAGTGGCTTGAATAAACAGTTCATCTGCGGTCTGTCAGCGAACTAGTTTATTGTGTTCTTGTTCTGTTCGCAGCGAGCTCAGCGATCAGGCGACCTTTAGCGGTTAGGCGATCAGAGTTGCGGTCTGGCGACAGTTTCAGTTCTTTGTTCAGTTCAATAAAGCTTCAGTCCGTGCGGTCTGGGATTGCGGTCTGGCAGTGCAGGTTGTCTTCTTCTGTTCGCGCGGTCTCAAGGTGTTTCTGCGGTCTGACTGTGCAAGCGGTCTGGGAGTACAGCAGAGCAAGCCGGGCGTCCTGAGCCTTTTTTGCGGTCTGTGCGGTCTATGCTTTGGCAGACCGCCAGTTTCAGTTTTGGTGTGTTTTTTGTTCTTCTCATCTCCGCGATTCTTATGAATCATGTCTCGCCATGTATACCTAGAAGTGTAAATCAGTTCTGTTTCAATAAAGATTTCTTGTGTTGCTGTTTTGGCATTGTGGTTGTTTGGCTATAACTCTTGTTGATATAACTCCTGCTTACTCCTAAACGGTCTTTCAAAAAATTTAACAGGTTCTTTGCTGGGCCTCATTAGGATTGGGCGCATTAGTTTCCCTATTTTCTGCGGTAGTGTCACCGATCGACGCTTCGAATAATAAGTATGTATCCTGATCACGAGAGCTACCTCGGGTCATATACTAGAAAAAGAAAAGAGGAGAGAAGAAAAAAAAAGAGAAATAGATAGAAAAAATAGAAACGATGGAGAATAATAAAATAAAACAAAAGAAAGAGTAAACTTAATTATTATATTTTTTATTTATATGCCGATTATGTTAGTCCTGGACTTCTAGAGGTGTACCCCGTAAGGGGTTCTCACCCGTACTAGGAGGTGTGATGGGATGATAGCCCAAACGTCTCTTTCCAAGATTTAAATTTCACTTTTAAGAATTTTTTTAAACTAAAAAAGAAAAAGAAAAACGATAAAATTAATAGCTATCCTCTTTTCAAAATATCAACCCAAGTACCCGGCATTGGCGCAAAAAACTTGATAAAAATATTTCGTGTTTGTGTGATTTTGGAAAAGTGAAGAAAGGGGTTATGTAATGAAATTCTCCAAACCTATATTTGATGAAGGGAAGTGTACTATATCGTTTATAGAATAGGATATTTTATAAATACCAAGGTCGTATTCCTCGGGGCGTGTTGATTACTTCTAGTTCGAGAAGGTCACTATTATCTTATCTATTGATTTTTCATGTTTATTTTTCTTAACTAAAAAGAGATAATTTGCAAATAAAAGAAAGGCTTAGACAATGATTAAAAAGATTAGTGCTCAATCAAAAATCACCTCGGCATGAGAATAATCAAGAGAAGGTAAAAAATTATTCAAATTCCATTTAAGTAAATTACTTCACTGTGGAGGTTCCAGAAGCTTGAATATGTCTCTCTCGAGGAAAATGCCCAACTAGGTTTAGGAAAAATTCACCAAACTCTCATTCGATAATCGATTGCCTAAAACATGCTTTACTATGTGAACCCCACTATTGGATTTGACTCCAATCTTGGAGATTTACATCATCCTCTCTTGAGTGGTGCGTGCAACTCTCTTTACCATTGAGTGATCAATTCATACTTTGAACCTCTCGGATAGCTAAGTACGAAAGCCAAAGTGAAAACCATATTGGATCTGTAGGCACCCTTAGAGGGGTGAATAAGGGTTTTAATAACATTTTGGTTTAATGGAAAACTATTGATATTTTATTAGAAATAAGTTGAATCAAAAGTAAAGTGCTAGAAATTGAAAATCAAATCAATTTTATTGAACAAGTAAAGACATGATTATCATTTATAAATTGATTGATAAATTAGATTTTTATCACGCTAGATATCAAGACAAATAATATGAAAAATCCTTTTGTTTTCTATACCGACTCTTCACCCAAAGAACTGGTTGGCTTTAACCGATCTATCCCCAGATACGGCCTCAAGCCTCTCTAGCCTCTCTAGCCTCTCTAGCCTCTCTATTCCCAAGACCTAGTCGCCACACCATGCAACAAGTTCTCCCTAGTCCTCGCAAGGCCCTAGTCACCAACCATTCGGGGAATTCTCTTTTGACGATAAAAGGATAAGAGTTACAAGATGAGATAAAAGAAAAACTCCCCTCTAAATAGAACCCTTGATGTAGATGTCATTTCTCTGGCAAAGGTTCGATCATTATGGCTTGAGAGTCTTCCTCATCGATGTTCTTTAGATCCTTGGATGTCTCCAATTGATTAGAATTTGTTACAGCGAGAACACTCCATGTGTATGTTGAGAGAAAGCTTCTTGATCGTCGTTTTGATAACTTTCAATCCTTGTGTTTGAATTACTTTTTGATTTCCTCTGAAGAACTCTCTCTTTATATGAGTAGGAAACAACCCTCACTTTTCTATAGACGGCTAGGGCTTTCAGCCCTCGAAAATTTCTTAAAAAACCATCAACATAAACTCATTTTGGGTTATTTTAAAAAGAGGTTGTTGGACAGAAAACTACTGGCGGCAGGAGAGCGCAATCTTTAATTTCGTTCCTTATACTCTCTTCAATTTTGTGGATTTGGCTTTTATCTATGGAAATAAATTATTCTCCACGAAAATATGTTATATTCATGCCTTCATAATAATATTGGATGCTCCTTTTGGTTTATTCTTGCCTTCATAATAATATTTGATTCTCTTTTTGGTTTATCAGTCAAATCATGATTGATTGGGGTTTCCAAAAGCTACCACTCGGCGATAGAATTAACGCGTCGTGGTAGAACTTGCTATATATGAGTCCCGTCAACATTCCTTTCTCAACGATGCTACCTTCTTGACACTATTTCCATTTATGTATATACTACTGCCAGAGGTAGCGATTGCGCGCAGCGATAACAAACAGAGCATCGTAATGATAGCGAATCGTCGTCTTTCTTTTTTGTATTCATAGGGGCTTGAGAACTGAAGTTCCTGCACATTATAAACACATGTCAAGTATGATCAAATACAATGAGATTTGTTATTATCAAACCAAGATATGTGAAAAGCGTGTTCCAACAAACTCCACCTTATGATAATAACAAATCCACTTAGAAAGAATTACTTCAATTATAAGAAATGTGCTTATAGTTAATGATAAGCGTGGTAGTATGGAATGGTGCATATGCTCCCTCAATATGAATGATCCCCCTACATCAAAGCTTCCTATGAATTTGACTCACCTAAAATGTGTGAATTCCTTTCAAAAGAAGGTGGAGAGAAAGGGAATGACCATAAGAAAGATTTATGATACCACATGGTGAAGGAATAAAAGAAATTTTAGTTGAAGGAATGAAGTATCAATAGATTACTACACAAGACCACTTGTTGGTTAATACAATATCTATGATCGAGCTTACAAGTAGTTAAGTAAAGTGGAAAGCATGTTTCAAGATTTTTAAAAAAAATGAACATCTATATATGAGTTTTAAGCATAGTAAATGATTAAGAATTGTAGTCTAGTAGAAATATATGTTTTTTCAAGTTGATGAAAAAGATCAAAATATCACTTGTTATCAAACTATAATAGCACTTATTTAGAGGGTAAATAAGCAAGATTGAGCATACAAGGCATAGCAGAAGATTAGTTCAAAATACATAAGCACTCTTAAAATAAACATCTTGTTTGAAATTTGCAATCATAGAGAGTAAATAAGAGTGGTAGTTTTTGAAATAAGATGTTTGTGATTTTGAAATACATGATATGCTTTTGGTAGACAAAAGTAATTCAAGCATGATTTGATTTATCAAGACAAGATAGAAAGATACAGTATTTTAAATTCTTAATGCAGGCAGACTTAAACATTGTGAGATCATGCAGTGATATTTAGTGCATCTACTAAAGAGTTTAGAAAGAAATTTAGATATGCATTATAATCCAATACTCATGAGTAGATGGTTTATAAGAGATAATGATGTGTGCAATTAGTGTTTTGGATAAGAGTATTCAAATGATTTAATCATAATACATGACATGTATAATGGAATCAACACAACATTATTGAAATGTGTTTTTAGAATTACTTCCACCCACAAAGGTATATTTGGTTTTAATGCACATAGAAATTGTACAACTCCCAAGGTGCTCTGCACACACAATGCTCATTAAGACTTATCAGGGTGAAAAGTAGTGCTTGGGGATCACTTATCTTTTCTGTCTCTTTTATTGATTTGTCATTCAGTGTAAAAGAAGAAGTGGTGTATATAGGAGGTTGCACAAGACAATTTACAATTCTCTCCAAGATGCTCAACCTCGCAATGCTCATTAATACTTATCAAGAGGGTGAGTAGTGCTTGGTGTAGTTACCTTTGTCTTTTATTCATTTGAATTTTAGTTTAGTGACAAAGGTCTCCAAATAAACTTATTTTTCAAACATAGATTTTTTGAATTAAAACACACTTCTTAAAATATGGGTGCATGAAAGAGATTTTTATTGTGGTTTAGGTAAACTAATGACACATTTAATAATATTAAGTTATTACACTACACAACCATACAAGAGTAAGATTAAAGTCATATGTATATTACCAAAGATGTGAGTGAGTAAACCATTATATATAAAACATTACTCATACTTAGAGGCTTACTAAGCAATCCTACATATTATTTCTATCATCATTTTCCTTGCACATTACAAGATAACGTTCAATGCATGACACAAAACAATATTTAAGAAACTTGAAATTAGAATTTAACATTGTCTTTTAATCTTGAAGAGATAAACCTAATCATCCTTGAATCATTTCAATGAATAACAGTTTTTATAGATTTTTGAAATTTTTAGACAAATACAAAATAGTAAACACACATAAAAAAACATATTTTTGTCCTTTGAAATTGTTTTGAAATTTTGTATTAGTATTTAAAATATAAATATTTTTCTGGAAAATATAGAAGGCTTTAACAAGCCGATCATTAAATGATATTCTATGCCAGAGAAGGTGTAAAGGAAAAATAAAAAATATTGATTTTATGCTACCGCCAATGCTAGTATTATCGTGTGGCGCTAGAACCAGAAATTTTGTGTTTTGCTTAGAAAACATGATTTTTGATAATTTTTCTTTCTGATTTTTCTTGATTCTTGTTTTCTAAGATAAGCGACACTAAGTACTTTAAAGTATTTTTAATAATAGTGTGAAAGATGCGTATAAAAGATTTTTGTGTTAAGGTGTCAAAATACTCTTTCAAAATACTTATGTTGCTCAAAATTATTAAAAGTCAATAAGATAACATTTAAGAACAAAATATGCTCGAGTGAAATGATCACAAAGAGTGAAATAGTTTTCATGCAATGTATATAATATTAGTATGTCTAAGATCAAGATACCTTAACTATATGTCTACACTCTAATCCCATACTAAGTGACGATGGGCATGTAGAGTTGCACACATGCCGTAGGTTGGGAGTGTTAATCCCATATGCATACAAATGATGACACTCAACCTAGTTCTATTTCCCCCCAGTGCCTCGCAAGTCCCCACTGGAACCCTCCCCGTTTAAGGACAAAACATGACTTAGAGGTTTGGTCTCTCATGCACATAATCCTGTTGAAATTATTGAAGTGAAGTGGAAGGTGGCCGGCGGTGTGTTTATTGGTGACCGCAGAGACCACGCGGTCTCTGTGCCGGTTTGGTCTCTGGAGGTCTGCTGTGATTGGCCAGTTTGTTCAAACCGGGCGGTCTGTTCTTGAGTAACCTCTATGATCGGGCGGCTTATGCAGGTTGATATAGAGACTTGTCTAAAGTTGTCCAGATGTTCTTGGTTTGCTCTAGGCGGTCTAAGGAAGGAGTGATCCATGTCCCCGCGGCTTGTGCGCGGTCTGCTGCTGATTTGTGGTCTTGGACATGATGTTGTCCAAGTGGTGTGATCGCGCGGTCTATTCTGTGAGACCTCTTGCGATCTGATGGGTGGTGACTGTACCTCTCTTGCGGTGGTGACGACATCCGTTCCCTCGCCTATAAATAAGGGTGCAGAGCCCGTCATTAATAACGAGAACTGTTTGCGGCCAGTAGGTTGCGGTCTCCTTCCATGGTGATTTCCCAGTGGCTTGAATAAATAGTTCGACAGTGGCTTGTCTGCAGACTGGTTTATGTTGTTCTTGTGCTATTTGCAGCGAGCTCGGCGATCAGGAGACCTTCTGTGGTTAGGCGATCTGGGTTGCGGTCTGGCGATAGCTTCTGTTCTCTGTTCAGTTCAATAAGCTCCAGTTCGTGCAGTCTGAGGTGGCGGTCTTGCAGTGCAGGTCATCTTGCCTGTATTCTATTCGTGCGGTCTCAGGACAAGCCGGGCGGTCTATGGAGTGCAGCGGTCTGTACGGTCTCTGCTTTGTCAGGTCGCTAGATTTGTGTTTTGTGGTGTGTTTTGTTCTTCTCTCCTTCGTGATTCTTATGAATCATGTCTCGCCATGTATGTCTCGAAATGTAATGAAGGTTTATGATTCAATAAAGACTATTGTGTTGTTGTTTGGCATTGTGGTTGTTTCGCTATAACTCAGTTGATGCAACTCCTGCTTACTCCTAAACGGTTCATCAAAAATTTTAACATGGTATTAGAGGTAGGTTGTTGGAGTGGATAAGCAGTGTTAAACTTGAGTTTCCATCGCCTTTGTGAAGAAGAAACCACATAGTTGGCCATGGAAGATGGATACAGAAGAGGGCTTGGTATTGAACTCCTCACATCGACTAAGTTCAAGAAGTGGAAGTCGTGTATGGAGAGTTACTTGCTTGGCGAGGATCTATGGGATATAGTTAGAGGAGAAGACACACAAGAAGTACATCTAGCAGGAGATAATATGGACGAGGAGAGACTTTGGAGGAGGACTAATGCAAAGGCAGAGTTCACACTCAAGAGGGATGTTTCACCAGAGCTATTCGATCACATAATTGGATGTAAATCTGCTACTGAGATTTGGACGTCTTTGGATGGGCTGTTCAATAAGAAGAATATAGCTTGGCTACAGTTTCTTGAAAATGAGTTGGCGAAGGCCTCTCAAGGTGATCTTTCCATCTCTACTTTCTTTCTCAAGATGAAGAACCTCACAGCAGAGATTTCTGCATTGGACCCTGATGAGCCCATCTTGGAGGCAAAACTGAAGAGGCATATCATCCGCGGGTTGCGTAAGGAGTACCTTGCCTTTGTGATGTCAGTTCAGGGTTGGGCAAATCAGCCATCTCTGTTGGAGCTAGAAAATTTACTTGCTTCGCAGGAAAGTTTGGCAAGATAGATGGCGGGGATTTCTATCTCTGGGGGAGATAGTGATGTGTTGTTCTCTGGGAATAAGAAGAAGAAGTGGGAGAAGAAGAAGCCAGGTCATGATGGACCCTCTACTTCAGGTCAGCAGGAAAGGAGTTATGGTACTAAGTCTGATGGGAACAAAAAGGGAGAGGGACCAAGGTGCTTCAGGTGCAACAAGACCGGGCACTTCCAGAAAGATTGCCGGGTTAATCTTCAGCTGGGATATGCAGCGGAGAAGGAGAAGCCAAAGTCTGATGAAGATGGATGGGGAGGAGCCTTTGCGGCTAATATGATGGCAATGTCCGTTAAGGCCTTGGCTGCCATCAGCTTCGAAGAGGATTGGATCGTGGATTCAGGGTGTGGGCACCACCTCACGAGGGATGAATCAATGTTCTCTTCTTTGGCACCTTACTCAGGTAACGATGCAATTACGGCTGATAATTCTATTCATTTAGTAGAACAAGAAGGTGTTGTCTCTCTAAGCAGTGATAAGGGTCCACTCACATTGAGGAGTGTTTATCACGTGTCGGGTATGAAGAACAATCTCTTCTCTGTGACCAATGCGGTCAATGCCGGTTATCACATTCTGTTTGGCCCAACAGAAGTGATGTATCATAAAACTCAACCGGAGATAAAGGGAGATATAATTCATGTTGGAAAGCGGATAAAGGACTTGTTCGTTTTATCGACAAGTACCTATGTTGACAAGATGAGGACCAATGATAGAGCGGATATCTATCATGAAAGGTTGGGGCATGTAGGCATGGACAAATTGAAGGCTATGGCGGTAAGGGGCCTTGTCAAGGGATTGCCTAGCATGTAATCCTATGGAGACGATCATGTTTGTGAGGGATGTCAGTTTGGTAAGTCTCATCGACTTCCATTTGATAAATCGCAAACAAGATGCAAAGCTCCGTTGGAGTGCATTCACGGTGATTTGATGGGACCGACTGCCACCCCAAGTCTTGGAGGCAACATATATATGTTGATGTAGATCGACGATTACACCAGATATGTCTGGGTGTATTTTCAGAAAGAGAAGTCAGAAGCTTTTGTGAAGTTCATGGAGTTCAAGGAGCTAGTGGAAGGTCGGTTAGGCCTGCGGGTGAAAAAATTGAAAACTGAAAATGGTGGGGAGTTCACCTCTGGTGAGTTCTCAAGTTTTTGCAGGAAGCACGGCATCCGGAGAGAGCTCACTTGTGCCCATACTCCACAGCAAAAAGGCGTTGCAAAGTGGAAGATCCGTCACCTGACGAAAACCAGCAAATGTTGGCTTCATGCCAAGAGTATCCCAAGGTCCTTCTGGGCGGAGGGTAGGTCTTGTGCTGCCTATGTCACTAACAGAATGCCTCTAAGTCCTATCAACATGAAGACCCCTCACGAACTGATTTTCAAGGAGAAGCCGAGTGTTGCACACCTTCGAGTGTTCGGGTCAACCTGTTTTATGCATATCTCTGATTCTCTTCGGACAAAGCTAGACGCGAAAGCAAGGAAACTAGTCTTCGTTGGATATGATGAGCAAAAGAAGGGTTGGAGATGCATGGATCCTGAGACACGGAGATCTGTGGTATCTCTGGATGTGGTGTTCTATGATGTGACTTCCTACAAGGGGAGTTCAAGAGTTGAACTATCGGAGAGTAGGGTTGATGAAAAAGGGAAGGCTACGGGAAATCTTCAAGTGGAGTTGCCTATTTCACCAGGATTTCCAGCTGTGTCTAGCTCAGAGTTGGAGGATTCAGGTTCTGGAAGCAGGGGAGTGATGCTCCAAGTTCGCCTGGAAGAGGAGATATCACAGAAGAAGCAGCAAAGGAGGTGGTTAGTCAGGTGCAACCTCTTAGGAGGTCGAAGAGGACTATCAAGCCACCAGATCGATACACAGGAGGAAACATGGTGAGCTTTGTCTCATGTTTCTTTGCTGGTCCCTTGGATGAGCGGGAGCTGTCGAGCTTTAAGAAGGCCAAAGGCGTGGAGCAGTGGGACATTGCTATGCAGGAGGAGATGGATGCTCTCAAGAAGATTGAGGCTTGGTCTCTAGTGCCTAGGCCCAAGGGCATTACCCCTGTGACATACAAGTGGGTATATAAGATCGATAAGAAAGCTGATGGTACGATCGAGCGATACAAGGCTCGCCTCGTGGCTCGCGGGTTCTCACAGCAGTATGGATAGGCTTATGATGAGACATTCAGTCCAGTTGCAAAGATGACTTCAGTTCGATTTGTTATTGCTTTGGCGGCATCATGTGATTGGGAGATTTGGCAGCTCGACATGAAGAATGCCATCTTATACGGCGAGATTCATCTCGGAGGATTGTCCAGACTATGTCTGCAAGCTGAAGAAAGACTTGTATGTGTTGAAGCAAGCGCTTCGGGCGTGGTATGGAAAGATCGCGGAGTATCTTCTATTCTGCGGATTTTTTGCTTCAGACTCTTACTCCAGTTTGTTCATCAAGAAGGAGGGGTGCTTCGGTTGATTGTTCTGCTGTATGTGGATGACATGATTGTCACCGGGAACTCAAAGGAGGAAGTAGCAAGGCTGAGAGCCGAGCTTGCTATCAGATTTGAGATGAAGGATATGGGTGATCTTCACCATTTCCTTGGACTCGAGGTGCAGAGGCGGGAGAGAGGAGTGCTCATTTCTCAAGCTGGATATGCTCCTCTGTTTCTCTTCCTGTATCTTCCTTTTTCTGCCGCTAGCTGCTATCTTATTCTGTACAGCAATATGTTATGTTCTATCTTCCTGCTTCTTTTCTCTGCTCTTCTCTGTATATTTATTCTGGAGAGCTTTCGGCTGTTTTGAATTCTTGCCGTGCTAAAGACGAAAGAGATAATGTCTCATTTATTTCACAGATCCTCGAGCAATTAACTGGTCGTCTTTAGCTTGTTGCAAGAGCTACAACATTTAATGCTTTGCTGCAACGACTCTATCATTTAATGCTTCAACGGCTATATTGTTAAGTCAGCAATATATATATAGAAATAATAAATATTGTTTTAATAAAATCTGACAGCATATATATAAAATTAGTCGAGCTGAATGATAAAAAAATAATGCTGCAGATATTTCGTCGAGCTGAGCTTCAAGTTCATCGACCTCATCATTTGATTCGTCGACCTCATCATTTATTTCATCATTCTGAACATCTGCTGAATATTTGTCGAACGCAGACTATAGTTCGTCGAACAGAAGGATTCATCGACCGCTGAGACGGGTTGGATCGTCGACCGCTGAATATTGAGCTGTTCGTCGAACACAGACTTAAGTTCATCGAATGCAGCATATATTTAGTCGAGCGCTGCACATAGACAAATTCTTCGACCGCTGAGATTTGAGCTGTTCGTCGACCACTGAACCGCTGAGACGGGATCGTCGAACGCTGAACCGCTGGATTTCGTCGAGCGCAGAATGAATACCATTTGTCGAGCGCAGAGCGCCGTTCGTCGAACGCAGGTAGCCGTTCGTCGAACGCAAAAAACATATTTAAATTTTATTCTTCTCTTATTATTTCTGCCTTTTAATTATATCTCTTTTCAGCCCTCTTTCTTAATGTGATTCAATCTAAGTTATAAGATATATTATGATAGAAACTTAGACATTAAAGGTGGATCCTAACTCAAATCAAATCTAAGTTTCCAATAATCTCCACCTATTTGAGTTGGGATCCTAATCCAAATTAAGACTAGGTTCTAGCAATCTCCCCCTATTTGGTGTAGGATACCTAAGCATAAAAAGTTTTTGAATAACTTAAGGCTTAAGGGTCAGAAATTATAGAAAATTTATTGTTCTATTTGAAAACATTTAATCATAAATTATATTATTTTCTTCTTCTTTTAAAAATACATTTGGGCAATTCTGATTCCTAGATTTTGATTTAAATAGGATTTTAATGAAATGAATTGCTAGCTGTTATTGGATTCTAGGAATTTTAAAATAAAAAAGACAATGCCTAATACCTTCTTTCTATAGAATCCCCTAAATCAGAAGAGACTCACATTTAGTGCTTTGGTCATTTCTGATCTATGCAATCTGAGTAGAATGCTCAACTAGATTTTGGAGAAAATCTGGAAGAATGTGAAGTTTATCTGACTTTGTTTTAAGATAGAAAATTCCAAAGAATCATATAACTACTTATTTAGTTATAAAAGTTATAAAATAGATAAAAGAAAATGCCTTATAATTAGATATTTTGGCCTTTTTATCTCATTGAAATATAAATTTGAAAATTTATTTTGATGTTGCTGATTATAAAATTGTTCTTTTTCTTTAAAAGTTTGTTTAAACTTATCAGCCTTAATTAACTTATTTTCTAAACAAATAATTTGTTCTGCTGATATTTTAAAATTTTCTTTAGGTTTGTCATATTCAGAAGATAAATTATTTATTATTATTAATTCCTTTATTTCTTTGTCAGATTTTATTAAATCTGTATGTATTAACTTAAGATCTGATTGGTAATTTTTAGAGGTATAGTTAGGATTTGAAATTACCTTTTCTGATTCAGATTCAGAATTTATTAAATCTGTACATGGTGAGTTGAAAACAGATTTAAAATCAGAGGTAGAAACAAAATTTGAAGTCACCTCGATCTTTTACCTTTTCTGGTTCAGATTCAGCATCGGATATGTAGTATGAACCATATATGGCCATCATACAGAAATTTCTGGCCTTTTGTTCTTCTTCTTCTTCTTCACTTAGAGTAAGTGATGGTTCTGCATCAAAAGTATAGTTAGTGAAAGAAGTAAAGGTGGATTCATTTACCATCCTTGAGAGGGAGTTCTAGATGGCCTTTGCTGAAGTGCAATCAGCCACTTTTTGAAGAATGTCTTTTGACATTGATGTAGCAAATATGTTCATGGCCATGACATCAGCACTTTTCATCTTTTATTGATCATCTGATGAGGAAATTAAAGATGGAATTCCTGTCAAAATGGAATTGTAAATTTCTTTATCTATTGCATTCATATATAATCTGATTCTAACTTGCCATAAAGGAAAACTATCCAAATTACATATAGGTGGATCTGAAATTGAAAAATCTGATTGTGCCATTAACTTTTTTAGAAAAACCCTTTTTAAGAACTAGGTGATCATTGTGATTCAGGTGTTAGCCTGTGTGAAATCAACTACCCTCTAATACCAATTGAAAGTACAATTGAGTATCAGTTGCAAGTAATTGAGGTAATTAACCTATCTCTGATACCAATTGAAAGTCAACTGATACCTCAGTTGAAGTTGATTGATATAATCAACCTGCTTTGATACCAATTGAAAGGAGTTTTTAGTTCTTAAATATTTTAAAGCTCTTGTTTAAGTTTATTTCAAAAGTAATGATATATATAAATATAAGTGTGCTGAGTGAGTAATAACAACAAACAGTAAGTAGGCAAAGTAATCACAGCACAGCAAAACAAAAATAAAACATAAAATAAAGCAAACATCCAGATGACAGAAGATATATAGTAGTTCCCCTCAACCTGGGTACATCTACTCTTCTACCCACTGGTAGGAATCCACTAGGAGGTTGTTGATCAGGTGCCTGATTTTGTTCAGGTGTCCACACACCACAGAGCTTTTGATCAGGTGCTCAAAAACAAGATGCAGGTTTTTGCTAAGGTGCCCTGTTACCGGGAGTTAACTTTTGAAGGGAGTTATAACCCTTTGTATAGGAGGGTAAAAAAAGATAACAAAAGGTTGAAGGTGTTATTCTCTTTGCTGGGAAGACTCTTGATGATGGTGTTAAAGAAAACTCCCCTTGTCTGATTTAGATTGATGATAGCTTGTGGAGGCTTCTTCTCTAGAATGCAATAACTCTTCTTCTCTTCTTTCAGTTTTGATCCTGAGCAAATAATGGTGATTGGTGTCTCAGAATGTATATGATCTGCAAATAAAGAGTTAGCAAAAAGAAGATAATATATATTTGATCTGCTTCTTTTTGCTCCTCTGTTTCTCTTCCTATATCTTCCTTTTTCTGCCGCTAGCTGCTATCTTATTCTGTACAGCAATATGTTCTGTTCTATCTTCCTGCTTCTTTTCTCTGCTCTTCTCTGTATATTTATTCTGGAGAGCTTTGAGCTGTTTTGAATTCTTGCTGTGCTAAAGAGGATTGAGATAATGTCTCTTTTATTTCACAGATCCTCGAGCACATTACTTGCCGTCTTTAGCTTGCTGCAATGGCTTCAACATTTAATGTTTTGCTGCAACGGCTCTATCATTTAATGCTTCAACGGCTGTATTGTTAAGTCAGCAATATATATATAGAAATAATAAATATTGCTTTAATAAAATCTAACAGCATATATATAAAATTAGTCGAGCTGAATGATATAATAACAATGCTGCTGATATTTCATCGAGCTAAGATTCAAGTTCGTCGACCTCAACATTTGATTCATCGACCTGATCATTTAATTCATCATTCTGAACATCTGCTGAATATTTGTCGAACGCAGACTGGAGTTCGTAGAACAGACGGATTCGTCGACCGATGAGACGGGCTGGATCGTCGACCGCTGAATATTGAGCTGTTCGTCGAACGCAAACTTGAGTTCGTCGAACGCATGATATATTTTGTCGAGTGCTGCACATAGACAAATTCTTTGACAGCTGAGATTTGAGCTGTTCGTCGACCGCTGAACCGCTGAGACGGGATCGTCGAACGCTGAACCGCTGGATTTCATCGAGAGAAGAATGAATACCATTCATCGAGCGCAGAGCGCTGTTCGTCGAATGCAGGTAGCCGTTCGTCGAACGCAGAGAACATATGTAAATTTTATTCTTCTCTTATTATTTCAGCCTATTAATTATATCTCTTTTTAGCCTTCTTCTTAATGGGATTTAATCTAAGTTATAAAATATATTATGATAGAAACATAGACATTAAAGGTAGATCCTAACTCAAATCAAAACTAAGGTTCCAACAGACATCTCTGCCACTTGCTTTGTTAAGCGCTCAACTTGTAAATCACAATTTGAAGTAGCTTCTATTTCAAAAATTCTGGTCGGCTTGTTAGGCTGTGCTCGGGGCCAAATCCATTAATATGCATTCATGGACATTTCATCAAAAATATTTTGTACAACCTCTGTGATCTTTTTAATTAAAGTATCCCCAGTGTCTGCATCAATCATTTGCCTAGTTTGGAGATTCAAGCTATTATAAATAATGTGTACTTGTTTCCAAATAGGAAGTGCGTGGTAAGGGCATGTACGCAAAATTTCCTTGAAGTGCTCCCATGTGTTATAGTGAGTCTCCGAGTCAATTTGCATAAATTACGCAATATCTATACGCATTTTAGCTGTCTTTGTAGGCAGAAAAGACTTAGTAAGAAATTTATCTCCTATATCAGCCCATATAGTGATGGAATCCTTAGGAAGGGAGCCCAACCACTACCTGGCCTTAGACCGCAAAGAAAAAGGAAAAAGGCGTAATTAAATGACATCATCAGTGACTCCATCGATTTTGAAAGTTTTGCAAATTTCGAGAAAGTTAGAGATGTGAGAGATTGGATCTTCATCCAGTAGACCATCAAAGGCCATCGATTTTTGCACCATTTGTCTGATGCTAGACTTGATCTCAAAGTTATTGTTCACCAAAGCATGGGGAACAATACTTAACTGTGTGCCTTCCAGATTCGGCCGCACATAAAAGGACATGGTTCTGTTGAAATTGTTGAAGTGGAGTGAAAGGGAGTCCGGCCGGTCTGAAGGCTGGAGACAGCAGAGACCGCGCGGACTGCGCTAGTGCTCTGGCGGTTTGGTTTTGCGATCTCTCCCTGCTGTTCTGGCGATCTGCTGTGATCGGCCAGTTTGCTTCTTGGTTTGGTCGTTGGTTCTAGCGACCTGTTGCGAGTTCTTCCGGTCTTGTTCTGGGCGGCCTGTTCTTAGTTGTCTGCAATGACCGGGAGGCTTGCTTGGGCTGTTCTGGCGACTTGGTTCAAGTCGGCCAGATGTTTGTCTCTGCTTAGGTGATCTCAGGAAGGGTCGTCGCTGGGTCCGTGCGGCTTGTGCGCGACTTGCTGCTGACTTCGGTCTTGGACTGAATCTTGTCCAAGTGTTGTGTTCGCGTGGTCTGCTTTGTGAGACCGCTCGCGATCTGATGGGTGGTTACTGTATCCCGGTTTGTGCGGTGACGAAATCCGTCCACCCACCTATAAATAGGGGTCCATGGCCCGTCATTCCTAAAAAGAATTGTAAGAACAAGAGCCCGGATTGTTTCTTGCGGACTCAAGTTTTGAGGTCGCGCGACTTGGTTGCGAGTTAACCGTTGTTGTGTTCGCAGGTTTGCTGTCAGCAGGGTGCGGTCTCCTTCCTTGGTGATTTCCGGTGGCTTGAATAAACAGTTCGTCTGCGGTCTGTCAGCGAACTGGTTTATTGTGTTCTTGTGCTGTTCGCAGCGAGCTCAGCGATCAGGCGACTTTCAGCGGTTAGGAAATCAGAGTTGCGGTCTGGCGACAGTTTCAGTTCTTTGTTCAGTTCAATAAAGCTTCAGTCCGTGTGGTCTGGGATTGCGGTCTGGCAGTGCAGGTTGTCTGCTTCTGTTCGTGCAGTCTTTTTTCGGTTTCTGCGGTCTGACTGTGCAAGCGGTCTGGGAGTACAACAGAGCAAGCCGGGCGTCCTGAGCCTTTTTTTGGTCTGTGCGGTCTCTGCTTTGGCAGACCGCCAATTTCAGTTTTGGTGTGTTTTTTGTTCTTCTCATCTCCGTGATTCTTATGAATCATGTCTCGCCATGTATACCTCGAAGTGTAAAGCAGTCCTGTTTCAATAAAGATTTCTTGTGTTGCTGTTTTGGCATTGTGGTTGTTTGGCTATAACTCTTGTTGATATAACTCCTGCTTACTCCTAAACGGTCTTTCAAAAATTTTAACATGGTATCAGAGGGAGGTTTCTGGAGTGGATAAGCAGTGATCAACTAGAGTTGCTATCGTCTTTGTGAAGAAGACACCACATAGATTGCCATGGAAGGTGGATACGCAAGAGGTCTTGGTATTGAACTCCTCACATCGACTAACTTTAAAAAATGGAAGTCCTGTATGGAGAGTTACTTGCTTGGCGAGGATCTATGGGAGGTAGTTGGCGGAGAAGACACACAAGAGGTGTTTCTAGCAGGAGATAATATGGCAGAGGTGAGACTTTGGAGGAGGACGAAGGCTAAGGCAGAGTTCACTCTCAAAAGGGCTATTTCACCGGAGCTGTTTGATCACATCATCAGATGTAAATCTGCTGCTGAGATTTGGACATCCTTGGATGGATTGTTCAATAAGAAGAATGTAACGAGGCTACAATATCTTGAAAATGAGTTGGCGAAAGCCTCTCAAGGTGAACTTTCTATTTCTACCTTCTTCCTCAAGATGAAGAACCTCACGGTAGAGATTTCTGCATTGGACCCTGATGAGCCAATCTCTGAGGCAAAACTGAAGAGGCATATTATCCGCGGGTTGCGGAAGGAGTATCTTGCCTTTGTGACTTCAGTTCAGGGTTGGGCAAATCAACCGTCGTTGTTGTAACTGGAGAACCTTCTTGCTTCGCAAGAAAGTTTAGCAAGACAGATGGCGGGGGTTTCTATCTCCGGGGGAGAAAGTGATGTGATGTTCTTCGGGAAGAAGAAGAAGAAATGGGAGAATAAGAAGCCGGGTTATGATGGACCCTCCACTTCAGGTCAGCAAGATAGAGGCTATGCCCTTAAGTCTGATGGGAAGAAGAAAGGAGAGGGACCGAGGTGCTTTAGATGCAACAAGACCGGGCACTTCAAGAAAGATTGCCGGGTGAATCTTCAGCCGGGACATGCAGTGGAGAAGGAGATGCCAAAGTCTGATGAAGTTGGATGGGGAGGAGCCTTTGTGTCTAATATAACGGCGATGCCTGTTAAGGCCTTGGCTTCCATCAACAATGATGAGGACTGGATTGTTGATTCAGGGTGTGGGCATCACCTCACCGGGGATGGATCAAAGTTCTCTTCTTTGGCACTTACTCAGGTAACAATGCTATCATTACGGCGGATAATTCTATTCATCCAGTAGAGCACAAAAGAGTCATCTCTCTGAGCAGTGATAAGGGTCCACTCACGTTGATGAGTGTTTATCACGTGCCTGGTATGAAGAAGAATCTCTTCTCTGTGACCAATGCGGTCGATGCCAGTTATCACGTTCTGTTTGGTCCAACAGAAGTGAAGTTTCATAAAACTCAACCGGAGATAAAGGGAGATGTTATTCATGTTGGCAAGAGGGTGAAGGACTTGTTTGTTTTATCGACAAGTACATATGTTGATAAGATGAGGACCAATGATGGCGCGGCCATCTGGCATGAAAGGTTGGGGCATGTAGGCATGGACAAATTGAAGGATATGGCGGTAAGGGGCCTTGTCAATGGCTTGCCTAGCTTGTCCTCCTATGGAGACGGTCATATCTGCGAAGGATGTCAGTTTGGTAAGTCTCATCGACTTCCATTTGACAAATCGCAAACAAGGTGCAAAGTGTCGTTGGAGTGCATCCACGGTGATTTGATGGGACCGACTGCCACCCCAAGCCTTGGAGGCAACAGATACATGTTTGTGTTGATTGACGATTACACTAGATATGTCTGGGTGTATTTTTTGAAGGAGAAGTAGGATGCATTTGCAAACTTTGTGGAGTTCAAGGAGCTGGTTGAAGGCCGGCTAGGCCTGCGGGTTAAAAAACTTAGAACTGACAATGGTGGGGAGTTCACCTCTGGAAAGTTTTCAAGTTTTTTCAGGAAGCATGGCATCAGGAGAGAGCTTACTTGTGCCCATACTCCACAACAGAATGGCATTGCTGAGAGGAAGATCCGTCATCTGACGGAAACTTGCAAATGCTGGCTTCATGCTAAGAGTATCCCAAAGTCCTTCTGGGCGGAGGGATTGTCTTGTGTAGCTTATGTCATCAATAGGTTGCCTTTAAGTCCTATCAACATGAAGACCCCTCACGAATTGATGTTCAAGGAGAAGCCGAGTGTTGCACACCTTCGGGTGTTTGGGTCAACCTGCTTTGTGCATATTCCTGATGCTCTTCGGACAAAGCTAGATGCGAAAGCAAGGAAGCTACTCTTTGTTGGGTATGATGAGCGGAAGAAGGGATGGAGATGCATGGATCCTGAGACACGGAGGTCAGTTGTTTCTCGGGATGTGGTGTTCGATGAAGTGACTTCTTACAAGGGGAGTTCCGGAGTTGAGCTACCTGAGGGCAAGGTTGATGAAGGAGGAAAAGCTGCGGGAAGTCTTCATGTGGAGTTGCCTGTTTCACCAGGAGCTCCAGCTGTGTCAAGCTCTGAGATGGAGGCTTCAGGTTCTGGAAGCAGGGGGAGCGATGCTCCAAGTTCGTCTGGAAGAGGAGCTTGCACAGAAGAAGCAGCTGAGGAGGTGGTTAGTCGAGAGCAACCTCTTAGGAGGTCGAAGAGGACTATTCAACCACCAGATCGATACACCGGAGGGAACAGGGTGAACTTTGTTTCATGTTTCTTTGCTGGTCCCATGGATGAGAGGGAGCCGTCAAGCTTTGAGAAGGCCAGAGGCGTGAAGGAGTGGAACATTGCTATGCAAGAAGAGATGGCAGCTCTCGAGAAGAATGAGACCTGGTCTCTCGTGCCCAAGCCCAAGGGCACCACTCCTGTGACATGCAAATGGGTCTACAAGCTCAAGAAGAAAGCTGACGGCAGTATCGAGCGGTACAAGTCTCGCCTTGTAGCTCGCGGGTTCTCACAGCAGTACGGAGAAGATTATGATGAGACATTCAGTCCAGTGGCTAAGATGACTTCGGTTCGATTTGTTATTGCCTTGGCAGCTTCAAGTTGTTGGGAGATTTGGCAACTCGACGTGAAGAATGTCTTCTTATACGGCGAGATTGACAAGGATATCTTCATGATCCAACCGCAAGGCTTCATCTCGAAGGAGTATCCGGACTACGTCTGTAAGTTGATGAAGGCCCTGTATGGGTTGAAGCAAGCGCCTCGAGCGTGGTACGGGAAGATTGCAGAGTATCTCTTATTCTGCGGATTCTTTGCTTCAGACTCTGATTCTAGCTTGTTCATCAAGAAGGAGGGGGTGCTTCGGGTGATTGTGCTGCTGTATGTGGATGACATGATTGTCACCGGGAACTCGAAGGAAGCTGTTGCAATACTCAGGGCTGAGCTTGCTATCAGATTCGAGATGAAGGATCTGGGGGAGCTCCACCATTTCCTTGGACTCGAGGTGCAGAGGCGGGAGAGCGGAGTGCTTATTTCTCAGGCTAGCTATGCGGAGTGGATTGTTCAGCGATTCGGCATGGAGGAAGGGAAGAACAGCTCTATACCTCTGGGGCAACATCATAAGCTTTGGAAGGATGAGGGGAGAGTTTTATCTGAACCGTTGGTGTTCCGAGCTCTGGTTGGGAGTTTGATCTACTTGACGATCACAAGGCCAGATATTGCTTATGCAGTTGGCAAGGTGAGTCGGTACATGGCGGAACCACGGAAACCTCATCTTCTGGCGGCAAAAGGCATCTTGAAGTATGTGAAGTCGACCTCTGATTTGGGTCTCCTATATAGGAGAGGGTCAAGCTTAGAGTTGCATGGTTTCATGGATGCTGATTATGGAGGAGACGTGGATGATCGGAGTTCAATGTCTGGTTATGTCTTTATGACAGACCCCGCAGTTATCTCTTGGTGCAGCAAGAAGCAAGACTCGGTGTGTGTATCTACCACGGATGCGGAGTACAAGGCTTCCGCCTTGGCAGCTCAGGAAGCCGTTTGGCTCTGGAGGTTGGTGGAAGACGTTCATCAGGGAGTTCGAGGTCCCACCTTGCTACGCGGGGACAATGAGAGTGCTCTCAAGCTGGTTAACAATCCAGTTTGTCACGCGAGGACCAAACATATAGAGATTGAGCACCATTTCATTCGTGAAAAGGTTTTGGGAGTATCTCTTATGGTCGAGCATGTTCGGAGTGCGGACAATGTCGCAGACATCTTCACAAAGCCGCTGGCGAAGGGACTGTTTACTCGATTAAGGGAGTTGCTCGGGTTAGTTTCCACTTCCCACTTCAAGGGGGAGTGTTGAAATTATTGAAGTGGAGTGAAAGGGAGTCTGGCCGGTCTGAAGACTGGAGACCGCAGAGACCGCACGGCCTGCGTTGGTGCTCTGGCGGTTTGGTTCTGCGATCTCTCCCTGCTGTTCTGGCGATCTGCTGTGATCGGCCAGTTTGCTTCTTGGTTTGGTCGTTGGTTCTGGCGACCTGTTGCGAGTTCTTCCGGTCTTGTTCTGGGCGGCCTGTTCTTGGTTGTCTGCAGTGACCGGGCGGCTTGCTTAGGCTATTCTGGTGACTTGGTTCAAGTCAGCCAGATGTTTGTCTCTGCTTAGGCGATCTCAGGAAGGGTGGTCGCTGTGTCCGCGCGGCTTGTGCGCGGCTTGCTGCTGACTTCTGTCTTGGACTGAATCTTATCCAAGTGTTGTGTTTGCGCGGTCTGCCTTGTGAGACCGCTCGCGATCTGATGGGTGGTGACTGTATCCTGGTTTGTGCGGTGACAACATCCGTCCACCCGCCTATAAATAGGGGTGCATGGCCCGTCATTCCTAACAAGAATTGTAAGAACAAGAGCCCGGATTGTTTCTTGCGAACTCAAGTTTTGAGGCCGCGCGACTTGGTTGCGAGTTAACCGTTGTTGTGTTCGCAGGTTTGTGGTCAGCAGGGTGCGGTCTCCTTCCTTGGTAATTTCCAGTGGCTTGAATAAACAGTTCATCTGCGGTCTGTCAGCGAACTAGTTTATTGTGTTCTTGTTCTGTTCGCAGCGAGCTCAGCGATCAGGCGACCTTCAGCGGTTAGGCGATCAGAGTTGCGGTCTGGCGACAGTTTCAGTTCTTTGTTCAGTTCAATAAATCTTCAGTCCGTGCGGTCTGGGATTGCGATCTGGCAGTGCAGGTTGTCTTCTTCTGTTCGTGCGGTCTCAAGGTGTTTCTGCGGTCTGACTGTGCAAGCGGTCTGGGAGTACAGCAGAGCAAGCCGGGCGTCCTGAGCCTTTTTTGCGGTCTGTGCGGTCTCTGCTTTGGCAGACCGCCAGTTTCAGTTTTGGTGTGTTTTTTGTTCTTCTCATCTCCGCGATTCTTATGAATCATGTCTCGCCATGTATACCTAGAAGTGTAAATCAGTTCTGTTTCAATAAAGATTTCTTGTGTTGTTGTTTTGGCATTGTGGTTGTTTGGCTATAACTCTTGTTGATATAACTCCTGCTTACTCCTAAACGGTCTTTCAAAAATTTTAACAGGTTCTTTGCTGGGCCTCATTAGGATTGGGCGCATTAGGTTCCCTATTTTCTGCGGTAGTGTCCCCGATCGACGCTTCGAATAATAAGTATGTATCCTGATCACGAGAATGGCAATGCCGCAAAATGGTTCGCTCGATCTCTAGATCAAAAAGAATATTCGAAGAGCTACCTCGGGTCATATACTAGAAAAAGAAAAGAGGAGAGAAGAAAAAAAAAAGAGAAAGAGAAAGAAAAAATAGAAACGAAGGAGAATAATAAAATAAAACAAAAGAAAGAGTAAACTTAATTATTATATTTTTTATTTATATGCCGATTATGTTAGTCCTGGACTTCCAGAGGTGTACCCCGTAAGGGGTTCTCACCCGTACTAGGAGGTGTGATGGGATGATAGCCCAAACGTCTCTTTCCAAGATTTAAATTTCACTTTTAAGAATTTTTTTAAACTAAAAAAGAAAAAGAAAAACGATAAAATTAATAGCTATCCTCTTTTCAAAATATCAACCCAAGTACCCGACATTGGTGCAAAAAACTTGATAAAAATATTTCGTGTTTGTGTGATTTTGGAAAAGTGAAGAAAGGGGTTATGTAATGAAATTCTCCAAACCTATATTTGATGAAGGGAAGTGTACTATATCGTTTATAGAATAGGATATTTTATAAATACCAAGGTCGTATTCCTCGGGGCGTGTTGATTACTTCTAGTTCGAGAAGGTCACTATTATCTTATCTATTGATTTTTCATGTTTATTTTTCTTAACTAAAAAGAGATAATTTGCAAATAAAAGAAAGGCTTAGACAATGATTAAAAAGATTAGTGCTCAATCAAAAATCACCTCGGCATGAGAATAATCAAGAGAAGGTAAAAAATTATTCAAATTCCATTTAAGTAAATTACTTCACTGTGGAGGTTCCAGAAGCTTGAATATGTCTCTCTCGAGGAAAATGCCCAACTAGGTTTAGGAAAAATTCACCAAACTCTCATTCGATAATCGATTGCCTAAAACATGCTTTACGATGTGAACCCCACTATTGGATTTGACTCCAATCTTGGAGATTTACATCATCCTCTCTTGAGTGGTGCGTGCAACTCTCTTTACCATTGAGTGATCAATTCATACTTTGAACCTCTCGGATAGCTAAGTACGAAAGCCAAAGTGAAAACCATATTGGATCTGTAGGCACCCTTAGAGGGGTGAATAAGGGTTTTAATAACATTTTGGTTTAATGGAAAACTATTGATATTTTATTAGAAATAAGTTGAATCAAAAGTAAAGTGCTAGAAATTGAAAATCAAATCAATTTTATTGAACAAGTAAAGACATGATTATCATTTATAAATTGATTGATAAATTAGATTTTTATCACGCTAGATATCAAGACAAATAATATGAAAAATGCTTTTGTTTTCTACACCGACTCTTCACCCAAAGAACTGGTTGGCTTTAACCGATCTATCCCCAGATACGACCTCAAGCCTCTCTAGCCTCTCTAGCCTCTCTATTCCCAAGACCTAGTCGCCACACCATGCAACAAGTTCTCCCTAGTCCTCGCAAGGCCCTAGTCACCAACCATTCGGGGAATTCTTTTTTGACGATAAAAGGATAAGAGTTACAAGATGAGATAAAAGAAAAACTCCCCTCTAAATAGAACCATTGATGTAGATGTCATTTCTCTGGCAAAGGTTCGATCATTATGGCTTGAGAGTCTTCCTCATCGATGTTATTTAGATCCTTGGATGTCTCCAATTGATTAGAATTTGTTACAGCGAGAACACTCCATGTGTATGTTGAGAGAAAGCTTCTTGATCGTCGTTTTGATAACTTTCAATCCTTGTGTTTGAATTACTTTTTGATTTCCTCTGAAGAACTCTCTCTTTATATGAGTAGGAAACAACCCTCACTTTTCTATAGACAGCTAGGGCTTTCAGCCCTCGAAAATTTCTTAAAAAACCATCAACATAAACTCATTTTGGGTTATTTTAAAAAGAGGTTGTTGGACAGAAAACTACTGGCGGCAGGAGAGCGCAATCTTTAATTTCGTTCCTTATACTCTCTTCAATTTTGTGGATTTGGCTTTTATCTATGGAAATAAATTATTCTCCACGAAAATATGTTATATTCATGCCTTCATAATAATATTGGATGCTCCTTTTGGTTTATTCTTGCCTTCATAATAATATTGGATTCTCTTTTTGGTTTATCAGTCAAATCATGATTGATTGGGGTTTCCAAAAGCTACCACTCGGCGATAGAATTAACGCGTCATGGTAGAACTTGCTATATATGAGTCCCGTCAACATTCCTTTCTCAACGATGATACCTTCTTGACACTATTTCCATTTATGTATATACTACTGCCAGAGGTAGCGATTGCGCGCAGCGATAACAAACAGAGCGTCGTAATGATAGCGAATCGTCGTCTTTCTTTTTTGTATTCATAGGGGCTTGAGAACTGAAGTTCCTGCACATTATAAACACATGTCAAGTATGATCAAATACAATGAGATTTGTTATTATCAAACCAAGATATGTGAAAAGCGTGTTCCAACAAACTCCACCTTATGATAATAACAAATCCACTTAGAAAGAATTACTTCAATTATAAGAAATGTGCTTATAGTTAATGATAAGCGTGGTAGTATGGAATGGTGCATATGCTCCCTCTATATGAATGATCCCCCTACATCAAAGCTTCCTATGAATTTGACTCACCTTAAATGTGTGAATTCCTTTCAAAAGAAGGTGGAGAGAAATGGAATGACCATAAGAAAGATTTATGATACCACATGGTGAAGGAATAAAAGAAATTTTAGTTGAAGGAATGAAGTATCAATAGATTACTACACAAGACCACTTGTTGGTTAATACAATATCTATGATCGAGCTTACAAGTAGTTAAGTAAAGTGGAAAGCATGTTTCAAGATTTTAAAAAAAAATGAACATCTATATATGAGTTTTAAGCATAGTAAATGATTAAGAATTGTAGTCTAGTAGAAATATATGTTTTTTCAAGTTGATGAAAAAGATCAAAATATCACTTGTTATCAAACTATAATAGCACTTATTTAGAGGGTAAATAAGCAAGATTGAGCATACAAGGCATAGCAGAAGATTAGTTCAAAATACATAAGCACTCTTAAAATAAACATCTTTTTTGAAATTTGCAATCATAGAGAGTAAATAAGAGTGGTTGTTTTTGAAATAAGATGTTTGTGATTTTGAAATACATGATATGCTTTTGGTAGACAAAAGTAATTCAAGCATGATTTGATTTATCAAGACAAGATAGAAAGATACAGTATTTTAAATTCTTAATGCAGGCAGACTTAAACATTGTAGAGATCATGCAGTGATATTTAGTGCATCTACTAAAGAGTTTAGAAAGAAATTTAGATATGCATTATAATCCAATACTCATGAGTAGATGGTTTATAAGAGATAATGATGTGTGCAATTAGTGTTTTGGATAAGAGTATTCAAATGATTTAATCATAATACATGACATGTATAATGGAATCAACACAACATTATTGAAATGTGTTTTTAGAATTACTTCCACCCACAAAGGTATATTTGGTTTTAATGTACATAGAAATTGTACAACTCCCAAGGTGCTCTGCACACACAATGCTCATTAAGACTTATCAGGGTGAAAAGTAGTGCTTGGGGATCACTTATCTTTTCTCTCTCTTTTATTGATTTGTCATTCAATGTAAAAGAAGAAGTGGTGTATATAGGAGGTTGCACAAGACAATTTACAATTCTCTCCAAGATGCTCAACCTCGCAATGCTCATTTATACTTATCAAGAGGGTGAGTAGTGCTTGGTGTAGTTACCTTTGTCATTTATTCATTTGAATTTTAGTTTAGTGACAAAGGTCTCCAAATAAACTTATTTTTCAAACATAGATTTTTTGAATTAAAACACACTTCTTAAAATATGGGTGCATGAAAGAGATTTTTATTGTGGTTTAGGTAAACTAATGACATATTTAATAATATTAAGTTATTACACTACACAACCATACAAGAGTAAGATTAAAGTCATATGTATATTACCAAAGATGTGAGTGAGTAAACCATTATATATAAAACATTACTCATACTTAGAGGCATGCTAAACAATCCTACATATTATTTCAATCATCATTTTCCTTGCACATTACAAGATAACGTTCAATGCATGACACAAAACAATATTTAAGAAACTTGAAATTAGAATTTAACATTGTCTTCTAATCTTGAAGAGATAAACCTAATCATCCTTGAATCATTTCAATGAATAACAGTTTTTATAGATTTTTGAAATTTTTAGACAAATACAAAATAGTAAACACACATAAAAAAACATATTTTTGTCCTTTGAAATTGTTTTGAAATTTTGTATTAGTATTTAAAATATAAATATTTTTTTGGAAAATATAGAAGGCTTTAACAAGCCGATCATTAAATGATATTCTATGCCAGAGAAGGTGTAAAGGAAAAATAAAAAATATTGATTTTATGCTACCGCCAACGCTAGTATTATCGTGTGGCGCTAGAACCAGAAATTTTGTGTTTTGCTTAGAAAACATGATTTTTGATAATTTTTCTTTCTGATTTTTCTTGATTCTTGTTTTCTAAGATAAGCGACACTAAGTACTTTAAAGTATTTTTAATAATAGTGTGAAAGATGCGTATAAAATATTTTTGTGTTAAGGTGTCAAAATACTCTTTCAAAATACTTATGTTGCTCAAAATTATTAAAAGTCAATAAGATAACATTTAAGAACAAAATATGCTCGAGTGAAATGATCACAAAGAGTGAAATAGTTTTCATGCAATGTATATAATATTAGTATGTCTAAGATCAAGATACCTTAACTATATGTCTACACTCTAATCCCATACTAAGTGACGATGGGCATGTAGAGTTGCACACATGCCGTAGGTTGGGAGTGTTAATCCCATATGCATACAAATGATGACACTCAACCTAGTTCTATTTCCCCCCAGTGCCTCGCAAGTCCCCACTGGAACCCTCCCCGTTTAAGGACAAAACATGACTTAGAGGTTTGGTCTCTAATGCACATAATCCTGTTGAAATTATTGAAGTGAAGTGGAAGGTGGCCAGCGGTGTGTTTATTGGTGACCGCAGAGACCGCGCGGTCTCTGTGCCGGTTTGGTCTCTGGAGGTCTGCTGTGATTGGCCAGTTTGTTCAAACCGGGCGGTCTGTTCTTGAGTAACCGCTATGACCGGGCGGCTTATGCAGGTTGATATAGAGACTTGTCTAAGTTGGCCAGATGTTCTTGGTTTGCTCTAGGCGGTCTAAGGAAGGAGTGATCCATGTCCCCGCGGCTTGTGCGCGGTCTGCTGCTGATTTGTGGTCTTGGACATGATGTTGTCCAAGTGGTGTGATCGCGCGGTCTATTCTGTGAGACCTCTTGCGATCTGATGGGTGGTGACTGTACCTCTCTTGCGGTGGTGACGACATCCGTTCCCTCGCCTATAAATAAGGGTGCAGGGCCCGTCATTAATAACGAGAACTGTTTGCGGCCAGTAGGTTGCGGTCTCCTTCCATGGTGATTTCCCAGTGGCTTGAATAAATAGTTCGACAGTGGCTTGTCTGCGGACTGGTTTATGTTGTTCTTGTGCTATTTGCAGCGAGCTCGGCGATCAGGAGACCTTCTGTGTTTAGGCGATCTAGGTTGCGGTCTGGCGATAGCTTCTGTTCTCTGTTCATTTCAATAAGCTCCAGTTCGTGCAGTCTGAGGTGGCGGTCTTGCAGTGCAGGTCATCTTGCCTGTATTCTATTCATGCGGTCTCAGGACAAGCCGGGCGGTCTATGGAGTGCAGCGGTCTGTACGGTCTCTGCTTTGTCAGGTCGCTAGATTTGTGTTTTGTGGTGTGTTTTGTTCTTCTCTCCTTCGTGATTCTTATGAATCATGTCTCGCCATGTATGTCTCGAAATGTAATGAAGGTTTATGATTCAATAAAGACTATTGTGTTGTTGTTTGGCATTGTGGTTGTTTCGCTATAACTCAGTTGATGCAACTCCTGCTTACTCCTAAACGGTTCATCAAAAATTTTAACATGGTATTAGAGGTAGGTTGTTGGAGTGGATAAGCAGTGTTAAACTTGAGTTTCCATCGCCTTTGTGAAGAAGAAACCACATAGTTGGCCATGGAAGATGGATACAGAAGAGGGCTTGGTATTGAACTCCTCACATCGACTAAGTTCATGAAGTGGAAGTCGTGTATGGAGAGTTACTTGCTTGTCTTGGATCTATGGGATATAGTTAGAGGAGAAGACACACAAGAAGTACATCTAGCAGGAGATAATATGGACGAGGAGAGACTTTGGAGGAGGACTAATGCAAAGGCAGAGTTCACACTCAAGAGGGCTATTTCACCAGAGCTATTCGATCACATAATTGGATGTAAATCTGCTGCTGAGATTTGGACGTCTTTGGATGGGCTGTTCAATAAGAAGAATATAGCTCGGCTACAGTTTCTTGAAAATGAGTTGGCGAAGGCCTCTCGAGGTGATCTTTCCATCTCTACTTTCTTTCTCAAGATGAAGAACCTCACAGCAGAGATTTCTGCATTGGACCCTGATGAGCCCATCTCGGAGGCAAAACTGAAGAGGCATATCATCCGCGGGTTGCGGAAGGAGTACCTTGCCTTTGTGATGTCAGTTCAGGGTTGGGCAAATCAGCCATCTCTGTTGGAGCTAGAAAACTTACTTGCTTCGCAGGAAAGTTTGGCAAGATAGATGGCGGGGATTTCTATCTCTGGGGGAGATAGTGATGTGTTGTTCTCTGGGAATAAGAAGAAGAAGTGGGAGATAGTGATGTGGTACTAAGTCTGATGGGAACAAAAAGGGAGAGGGACCAAGGTGCTTCAGGTGCAACAAGACCGGGCACTTCCAAAAAGATTGCCGGGTTAATCTTCAGCTGGGATATGCAGCGGAGAAGGAGAAGCCAAAGTCTGATGAAGATGGATGGGGAGGAGCCTTTGTGGCTAATATGATGGCAATGCCCATTAAGGCCTTGGCTGCCATCAGCTTCGAAGAGGATTGGATCGTGGATTCAGGGTGTGGGCACCACCTCACCAGGGATGAATCAATGTTCTCTTCTTTGGCACCTTACTCAGGTAACGACGCAATTACGACTGATAATTCTATTCATTTAGTAGAACAAGAAGGTGTTGTCTCTCTAAGCAGTGATAAGGGTCCACTCACATTGAGGAGTGTTTATCACGTGTCGGGTATGAAGAACAATCTCTTCTCTGTGACCAATGCGGTCAATGCCGGTTATCACATTCTGTTTGGCCCAACAGAAGTGATGTATCATAAAACTCAACCGGAGATAAAGGGAGATGTAATTCATGTTGGAAAGCGGATAAAGGACTTGTTCGTTTTATCGACAAGTACCTATGTTGAAAAGACGAGGACCAATGATAGAGCAGCTATCTATCATGAAAGGTTGGGGCATGTAGGCATGGACAAATTGAAGGCTATTGCGGTAAGGGGCCTTGTCAAGGGATTGCCTAGCATGTAATCCTATGGAGACGATCATGTTTGTGAGGGATGTCAGTTTGGTAAGTCTCATCGACTTCCATTTGATAAATCACAAATAAGATGCAAAGCTCCGTTGGAGTGCATTCACGGTGATTTGATGGGACCGACTGCCACCCCAAGTCTTGGAGGCAACATATATATGTTGGTGTAGATCGACGATTACACCAGATATGTCTGGGTGTATTTTCAGAAAGAGAAGTCAGAAGCTTTTGTGAAGTTCATGGAGTTCAAGGAGCTAGTGGAAGGTCGGTTAGGCCTGCGGGTGAAAAAATTGAAAACTGAAAATGGTGGGGAGTTCACCTCTGGTGAGTTCTCAAGTTTTTGCAGGAAGCACGGCATCCGGAGAGAGCTCACTTGTGCCCATACTCCACAGCAAAAAGGCGTTGCAAAGTGGAAGATCCGTCACCTGACGAAAACCAGCAAATGCTGGCTTCATGCCAAGAGTATCCCAAGGTCCTTCTGGGCGGAGGGTAGGTCTTGTGCTGCCTATGTCACTAACAGAATGCCTCTAAGTCCTATCAACATGAAGACCCCTCACGAACTAATTTTCAAGGAGAAGCCGAGTGTTGCACACCTTCGAGTGTTCGGGTCAACCTGTTTTATGCATATCTCTGATTCTCTTCGGACAAAGCTAGACGCGAAAGCAAGGAAGCTAGTCTTCGTTGGATATGATGAGCAAAAGAAGGGTTGGAGATGCATGGATCCTGAGACACGGAGATCAGTGGTATCTCTGGATGTGGTGTTCTATGATGTGACTTCCTACAAGGGGAGTTCAAGAGTTGAACTATCGGAGAGCAGGGTTGATGAAAACGGGAAGGCTACGGGAAATCTTCAAGTGGAGTTGCCTATTTCACCAGGAATTCCAGCTGTGTCTAGCTCAGAGTTGGAGGATTCAGGTTCTGGAAGCAGGGGGAGTGATGCTCCAAGTTCGCCTGGAAGAGGAGATATCACAGAAGAAGCAGCTAAGGAGGTGGTTAGTCAGGTGCAACCTCTTAGGAGGTCGAAGAGGACTATCAAGCCACCAGATCGATACACAGGAGGAAACATGGTGAGCTTTGTCTCATATTTCTTTGCTGGTCCCTTGGATGAGCGGGAGCTGTCGAGCTTTGAGAAGGCCAAAGGCGTGGAGCAGTGGGACATTGCTATGCAGGAGGAGATGGATGCTCTCAAGAAGATTGAGACTTGGTCTCTAGTGCCTAGGCCCAAGGGCATTACCCCAGTGACATACAAGTGGGTCTATAAGATCGATAAGAAAGCTGACGGTACGATCGAGCGATACAAGGCTAGCCTTGTGGCTCGCGGGTTCTCACAGCAGTATGGATAGGATTATGATGAGACATTCAGTCCAGTTGCAAAGATGACTTCGGTTCGATTTGTTATTGCTTTGGCGGCATCATGTGATTGGGATATTTGGCAGCTCGACGTGAAGAATGCCATCTTATACGGCAAGATTCATCTCGGAGGATTGTCCAGACTATGTCTGCAAGCTGAAGAAAGACTTGTATGGGTTGAAGCAAGCGCCTCGGGCGTGGTATGGAAAGATCGCGGAGTATCTTCTATTCGGCGGATTTTTTGCTTCAGACTCTTACTCCAGTTTGTTCATCAAGAAGGAGGTGTGCTTTGGTTGATTGTTCTGCTGTATGTGGATGACATGATTGTCACCGGGAACTCAAAGGAGGAAGTAGCAAGGCTGAGAGCCGAGCTTGCTATCAGATTTGAGATGAAGGATATGGGTGATCTTCACCATTTCCTTGGACTCGAGGTGCAGAGGCGGGAGAGAGGAGTGCTCATTTCTCAAGCTGGATATGCTCCTCTGTTTCTCTTCCTGTATCTTCCTTTTTCTGCCGCTAGCTGCTATCTTATTCTGTACAGCAATATGTTATGTTCTATCTTCCTGCTTCTTTTCTCTGCTCTTCTCTGTATATTTATTCTGGAGAGCTTTCGGCTGTTTTGAATTCTTGCCGTGCTAAAGAGGAAAGAGATAATGTCTCATTTATTTCACAGATCCTCGAGCAATTAACTGGTCGTCTTTAGCTTGTTGCAACAGCTACAGCATTTAATGCTTTGCTGCAACGACTCTATCATTTAATGCTTCAACGGCTATATTGTTAAGTCAGCAATATATATATAGAAATAATAAATATTGTTTTAATAAAATCTGACAGCATATATATAAAATTAGTCGAGCTGAATGATAAAAAAACAATGCTGCAGATATTTCGTCGAGCTGAGCTTCAAGTTCATCGACCTCATCATTTGATTCGTCGACCTCATCATTTATTTCATCATTCTGAACATCTGCTGAATATTTGTCGAACGCAGACTGTAGTTCGTCGAACAGAAGGATTCATCGACCGCTGAGACGGGCTGGATCGTCGACCGCTGAATATTGAGCTGTTCGTCGAACACAGACTTAAGTTCATCGAATGCAGGATATATTTAGTCGAGCGCTGCACATAGACAAATTCTTCGACCGCTGAGATTTGAGCTGTTCGTCGACCACTGAACCGCTGAGACGGGATCGTCGAACGCTGAACCGCTGGATTTCGTCGAGCGCAGAATGAATACCATTCATCGAGCGCAGAGCGCCGTTCGTCGAACGCAGGTAGCCGTTCGTCGAACGCAAAAAACATATTTAAATTTTATTCTTCTCTTATTATTTCTGCCTTTTAATTATATCTCTTTTCAGCCCTCTTTCTTAATGTGATTCAATCTAAGTTATAAGATATATTATGATAGAAACTTAGACATTAAAGGTGGATCCTAACTCAAATCAAATCTAAGTTTCCAATAATCTCCACCTATTTGAGTTGGGATCCTAATCCAAATTAAGACTAGGTTCTAGCAATCTCCCCCTATTTGGTGTAGGATACCTAAGCATAAAAAGTTTTTGAATAACTTAAGGCTTAAGGGTCAGAAATTATAGAAAATTTATTGTTCTATTTGAAAACATTTAATCATAAATTATATTGTTTTCTTCTTCTTTTAAAAATACATTTGGGCAATTCTGATTCCTAAATTTTGATTTAAATAGGATTTTAATGAAATGAATTGCTAGCTGTTATTGGATTCTAGGAATTTTAAAATAAAAAAGACAATGCCTAATACCTTCTTTCTATAGAATCCCCTTAATCAGAAGAGACTCACACTTAGTGCTTTGATCATTTCTGATCTATGCAATCTGAGTAGAATGCTCAACTAGATTTTGGAGAAAATCTCGAAGAATGTGAAGTTTATCTGACTTTGTTTTAAGATAGAAAATTCCAAAGAATCATATAACTACTTATTTAGTTATAAAAGTTATAAAATAGATAAAAGAAAATGCCTTATAATTAGATATTTTGGCCTTTTTATCTCATTGAAATATAAATTTGAAAATTTATTTTGATGTTGCTGATTATAAAATTGTTCTTTTTCTTTAAAAGTTTGTTTAAACTTATCAGCCTTAATTAACTTATTTTCTAAACAAATAATTGTTCTGCTGATATTTTAAAATTTTCTTTAGGTTTGTCATATTCAGAAGATAAATTATTTATTATTATTAATTCCTTTATTTCTTTGTCAGATTTTATTAAATCTGTATGTATTAACTTAAGATCTGATTGGTAATTTTTAGAGGTAGAGTTAGGATTTGAAATTACCTTTTCTGATTCAGATTCAGAATTTATTAAATCTGTACATGGTGAGTTGAAAACAGATTTAAAATCAGAGGTAGAAACAAATTTGAAGTCACCTCGATCTTTTACCTTTTCTGGTTCAGATTCAGCATCGGATATGTAGTATGAACCATATATGGCCATAATACAGAAATTTCTGGCCTTTTGTTCTTCTTCTTCTTCTTCACTTAGAGTAAGTGATGGTTCTGCATCAAAAGTATAGTTAGTGAAAGAAGTAAAGGTGGATTCATTTACCATCCTTGAGAGGGAGTTCTAGATGGCCTTTGCTGAAGTGCAATCAGCCACTTTTTGAAGAATGTCTTTTGACATTGATGTAGCAAATATGTTCATGGCCATGACATCAACACTTTTCATCTTTTCTTGATCATCTGATGAGGAAATTAAAGATGGAATTCCTGTCAAAATGGAATTGTAAATTTCTTTATCTATTGCATTCATATATAATCTGATTCTAACTTGCCATAAAGGAAAACTATCCAAATTACATATAGGTGGATCTAAAATTGAAAAATCTGATTGTGCCATTAACTTTTTTAGAAAAACCCTTTTTAAGAACTAGGTGATCGTTGTGATTCAGGTGTTAGCCTGTGTGAAATCAACTACCCTCTAATACCAATTGAAAGTACAATTGAGTATCAGTTGCAAGTAATTGAGGTAATTAACCTATCTCTGATACCAATTGAAAGTCAACTGATACCTCAGTTGAAGTTGATTGATATAATCAACCTGCTTTGATACCAATTGAAAGGAGTTTTTAGTTCTTAAATATTTTAAAGCTCTTGTTTAAGTTTATTTCAAAAGTAATGATATATATAAATATAAGTGTGCTGAGTGAGTAATAACAACAAATAGTAAGTAGGCAAAGTAATCACAGCACAGCAAAACAAAAATAAAACATAAAATAAAGCAAACATCCAGATGACAGAAGATATATAGTAGTTCCCCTCAACCTGGGTACATCTACTCTTCTACCCACTGGTAGGAATCCACTAGGAGGTTGTTGATCAGGTGCCTGATTTTGTTCAGGTGTCCACACACCACAGAGCTTTTGATCAGGTGCTCAAAAACAAGATGCAGGTTTTTGCTAAGGTGCCCTGTTACCGGGAGTTAACTTTTGAAGGGAGTTATAACCCTTTGTATAGGAGGGTAAAAAAAGATATCAAAAGGTTGAAGGTGTTATTCTCTTTGCTGGGAAGACTCTTGATGATGGTGTTAAAGAAAACTCCCCCTGTCTGATTTAGATTGATGATAGCTTGTGGAGGCTTCTTCTCTAGAATGCAATAACTCTTCTTCTCTTCTTTCAGTTTTGATCCTGAGCAAATAATGGTGATTGGTGTCTCAGAATGTATATGATCTGCAAATAAAGAGTTAGCAAAAAGAAGATAATATATATTAGATCTGCTTCTTTTTGCTCCTCTGTTTCTCTTCCTGTATCTTCCTTTTTCTGCCGCTAGCTGCTATCTTATTCTGTACAGCAATATGTTCTGTTCTATCTTCCTGCTTCTTTTCTCTGCTCTTCTCTGTATATTTATTCTGGAGAGCTTTCAGCTGTTTTGAATTCTTGCTGTGCTAAAGAGGAAAGAGATAATGTCTCTTTTATTTCACAGATCCTCGAGCACATTACTTGCCGTCTTTAGCTTGCTGCAATGGCTTCAACATTTAATGTTTTGCTGCAACGGCTCTATCATTTAATGCTTCAACGGCTGTATTGTTAAGTCAGCAATATATATATAGAAATAATAAATATTGCTTTAATAAAATCTGACAGCATATATATAAAATTAGTCGAGCTGAATGATATAAAAACAATGCAGCAGATATTTCGTCAAGCTAAGATTCAAGTTCGTCGACCTCAACATTTGATTCATCGACCTGATCATTTAATTCATCATTCTGAACATCTGCTGAATATTTGTCAAACGCAGACTGGAGTTCGTAGAACAGACGGATCCGTCGACCGATGAGATGGGCTGGATCATCGACCGCTGAATATTGAGCTGTTCGTCGAACGCAAACTTGAGTTCGTCGAACGCATGATATATTTTGTCGAGTGCTGCACATAGACAAATTCTTTGACAGCTGAGATTTGAGCTGTTCGTCGACCGCTGAACCGCTGAGACGGGATCGTCGAACGCTGAACCGCTGGATTTCGTCGAGAGAAGAATGAATACCATTCATCGAGCGTAGAGCGCTGTTCGTCGAATGCAGGTAGCCGTTCGTCGAACGCAGAGAACATATGTAAATTTTATTCTTCTCTTATTATTTCAGCCTATTAATTATATCTCTTTTTAGCCTTCTTTCTTAATGGGATTTAATCTAAGTTATAAAATATATTATGATAGAAACATAGACATTAAAGGTGGATCCTAACTCAAATCAAAACTAAGGTTCCAACAGACATCTCTGCCAATTGCTTTGTTAAGCGCTCAACTTGTAAATCACAATTTGAAGTAGCTTCTATTTCAAAAATTCTGGTCGGCTTGTTAGGCCGTGCTCGGGGCCAAATCCATTAATACGCATTCATGGACATTTCATCAAAAATATTTTGTACAACCTCTGTGATCTTTTTAATTAAAGTATCCCCAGTGTCTGCATCAATCATTTGCCTAGTTTGGAGATTCAAGCTATTATAAATAATGTGTACTTGTTTCCAAGTAGGAAGTGCGTGGTAAGGGCATGTACGCAAAATTTCCTTGAAGTGCTCCCATGTGTTATAGTGAGTCTCCGAGTCAATTTGCATAAATTACGCAATATCTATACGCATTTTAGCTGTCTTTGCAGGCAGAAAAGACTTAGTAAGAAATTTATCTCCTATATCAGCCCATATAGTGATGGAATCCTTAGGAAGGAGCCCAACCACTGCCTGGCCTTAGACCGCAAAGAAAAAGGAAAAAGGCGTAATTAAATGACATCATCAGTGACTCCATCGATTTTGAAAGTTTTGCAAATTTCGAGAAAGTTAGAGATGTGAGAGATTGGATCTTCATCCAGTAGACCATCAAAGGCCACCGATTGTTGCACCATTTGTCTGATGTTAGACTTGATCTCAAAGTTATTGTTCACCAAAGCATGGGGGACAATACTTAACTGTGTGCCTTCCAGATTCGGCCGCACATAAAAGGACATGGTTCTGTTGAAATTGTTGAAGTGGAGTGAAAGGGAGTCCGGCCGGTCTGAAGGATAGAGACAGCAGAGACCGCGCGGCCTGCGCTGGTGCTCTGGCGGTTTGGTTTTGCGATCTCTCCCTGCTGTTCTGGCGATCTGCTGTGATCGGCCAGTTTGCTTCTTGGTTTGGTCGTTGGTTCTAGTGACCTGTTGCGAGTTCTTCTGGTCTTGTTCTGGGCGGCCTGTTCTTAGTTGTCTGCAATGACCGGGAGGCTTGCTTGGGCTGTTCTGGCGACTTGGTTCAAGTCGGCCAGATGATTGTCTCTGCTTAGGTGATCTCAGGAAGGGTCGTCGCTGGGTCCGCGCGGCTTGTGCGCGACTTGCTGCTGACTTCGGTCTTGGACTGAATCTTGTCCAAGTGTTGTGTTCGCGTGGTCTGCTTTGTGAGACCGCTCGCGATCTGATGGGTGGTTACTGTATCCCGGTTTGTGCGGTGACGACATCCGGCCACCCACCTCTAAATAGGGGTCCATGGCCCGTCATTCCTAAAAAGAATTGTAAGAACAAGAGCCCGGATTGTTTCTTGCGGACTCAAGTTTTGAGGTCGCGCGACTTGGTTGCGAGTTAACCGTTGTTGTGTTCGCAGGTTTGCTGTCAGCAGGGTGCGGTCTCCTTCCTTGGTGATTTCCGGTGGCTTGAATAAACAGTTCGTTTGCGGTCTGTCAGCGAACTGTTTTATTGTGTTCTTGTGCTGTTCGCAGCGAGCTCAGCGATCAGGAGACTTTCAGCGGTTAGGAAATCAGAGTTGCGGTCTGGTGACAGTTTCAGTTCTTTGTTCAGTTCAATAAAGCTTCAGTCCGTGAGGTCTGGGATTGCGGTCTGGCAGTGCAGGTTGTCTGCTTCTGTTCGTGCGGTCTCAAGGTGTTTCTGCGGTCTGACTGTGCAAGCGGTCTGGGAGTACAACAGAGCAAGCCGGGCGTCCTGAGCCTTTTTTACGGTCTGTGCGGTCTCTGTTTTGGCAGACCGCCAATTTCAATTTTGGTGTGTTTTTTGTTCTTCTCATCTCCGTGATTCTTATGAATCATGTCTCGCCATGTATACCTCGAAGTGTAAAGCAGTTTTGTTTCAATAAAGATTTCTTGTGTTGCTGTTTTGGCATTGTGGTTGTTTGGCTATAACTCTTGTTGATATAATTCCTGCTTACTCCTAAACGGTCTTTCAAAAATTTTAACATGGTATCAGAGGGAGGTTTCTGGAGTGGATAAGCAGTGATCAACTAGAGTTGCCATCGTCTTTGTGAAGAAGACACCACATAGATTGCCATGGAAGGTGGATACGCAAGAGGTCTTGGTATTGAACTCCTGCTATATATGAGTCCCGTCAACATTCCTTTCTCAACGATGCTACCTTCTTGACACTATTTCCATTTATGTATATACTACTTGCCAGAGGTAGCGATTGCGCGCAGCGATAACAAACAGAGCGTCGTAATGATAGCGAATCGTCGTCTTTCTTTTTTGTATTCATAGGGGCTTGAGCACTGAAGTTCCTGCACATTATAAACACATGTCAAGTATGATCAAATACAATGAGATTTGTTATTATCAAACCAAGATATGTGAAAAGCGTGTTCCAACAAACTCCACCTTATGATAATAACAAATCCACTTAGAAAGAATTACTTCAATTATAAGAAATGTGCTTATAGTTAATGATAAGCGTGGTAGTATGGAATGGTGCATATGCTCCCTCTATATGAATGATCCCCCTACATCAAAGCTTCCTATAAATTTGACTCACCTTAAATGTGTGAATTCCTTTCAAAAGAAGGTGGAGAGAAAGGGAATGACCATAAGAAAGATTTATGATACCACATGGTGAAGGAATAAAAGAAATTTTAGTTGAAGGAATGAAGTATCAATAGATTACTACACAAGACCACTTGTTGGTTAATACAATATCTATGATCGAGCTTACAAGTAGTTAAGTAAAGTGGAAAGCATGTTTCAAGATTTAAAAAAAAAATGAACATCTATATATGAGTTTTAAGCATAGTAAATGATTAAGAATTGTAGTCTAGTAGAAATATATGTTTTTTCAAGTTGATGAAAAAGATCAAAATATCACTTGTTATCAAACTATAATAGCACTTATTTAGAGGGTAAATAAGCAAGATTGAGCATACAAGGCATAGTAGAAGATTAGTTCAAAATACATAAGCACTCTTAAAATAAACATCTTTTTTGAAATTTGCAATCATAGAGAGTAAATAAGAGTGGTTGTTTTTGAAATAAGATGTTTGTGATTTTGAAATACATGATATGCTTTGGTAGACAAAGTAATTCAAGCATGATTTGATTTATCAAGACAAGATAGAAAGATACAGTATTTTAAATTCTTAATGCAGGCAGACTTAAACATTATAGAGATCATGCAGTGATATTTAGTGCATCTACTAAAGAGTTTAGAAAGAAATTTAGATATGCATTATAATCCAATACTCATGAGTAGATGGTTTATAAGAGATAATGATGTGTGCAATTAGTGTTTTGGATAAGAGTATTCAAATGATTTAATCATAATACATGACATGTATAATGGAATCAACACAACATTATTGAAATGTGTTTTTAGAATTACTTCCACCCACAAAGGTATATTTGGTTTTAATGCACATAGAAATTGTACAACTCCCAAGGTGCTCTGCACACACAATGCTCATTAAGACTTATCAGGGTGAAAAGTAGTGCTTGGGGATCACTTATCTTTTCTCTCTCTTTTATTTATTTGTCATTCAGTGTAAAAGAAGAAGTGGTGTATATAGGAGGTTGCACAAGACAATTTACAATTCTCTCCAAGATGCTCAACCTCGCAATGCTCATTAATACTTATCAAGAGGGTGAGTAGTTCTTGGTGTAGTTACCTTTGTCATTTATTCATTTGAATTTTAGTTTAGTGACAAAGGTCTCCAAATAAACTTATTTTTCAAACATAGATTTTTGAATTAAAACACACTTCTTAAAATATGGGTGCATGAAAGAGATTTTTATTGTGGTTTGGGTAAACTAATGACACATTTAATAATATTAAGTTATTACACTACACAACCATACAAGAGTAAGATTAAAGTCATATGTATATTACCAAAGATGTGAGTGAGTAAACCATTATATATAAAACATTACTCATACTTAGAGGCATGCTAAACAATCCTACATATTATTTCTATCATCATTTTCCTTGCACATTACAAGATAACGTTCAATGCATGACACAAAACAATATTTAAGAAACTTGAAATTAGAATTTAACATTGTCTTTTAATCTTGAAGAGATAAACCTAATCATCCTTGAATCATTTCAATGAATAACAGTTTTTATAGATTTTTGAAATTTTAGACAAATACAAAATAGTAAACACACATAAAAAAACATATTTTTGTCCTTTGAAATTGTTTTTGAAATTTTGTATTAGTATTTAAAATATAAATATTTTTCTGGAAAATATAGAAGGCTTTAACAAGTCGATCATTAAATGATATTCTATGCCAGAGAAGGTGTAAAGGAAAAATAAAAAATATTGATTTTATGCTACCGCCAACGCTAGTATTATCGTGTGGCGCTAGAACCAGAAATTTTGTGTTTTGCTTAGAAAACATGATTTTTGATAATTTTTCTTTCTGATTTTTCTTGATTCTTGTTTTCTAAGATAAGCGACACTAAGTACTTTAAAGTATTTTTAATAATAGTGTGAAAGATGCGTATAAAAGATTTTTGTGTTAAGGTGTCAAAATACTCTTTCAAAATACTTATGTTGCTCAAAATTATTAAAAGTCAATAAGATAACATTTAAGAACAAAATATGCTCGAGTGAAATGATCACAAAGAGTGAAATAGTTTTCATGCAATGTATATAATATTAGTATGTCTAAGATCAAGATACCTTAACTATATGTCCACACTCTAATCCCATACTAAGTGACGATGGGCATGTAGAGTTGCGCACATGCCGTAGGTTGGGGGTGTTAATCCCATATGCATACAAATGACGACACTCAACCTAGTTCTATTTCCCCCCAGTGCCTCGCAAGTCCCCACTGGAACCCTCCCCGTTTAAGGACAAAACATGACTTAGAGGTTTGGTCTCTAATGCACATAATCCTGTTGAAATTATTGAAGTGAAGTGGAAGGTGGCCGGCGGTGTGTTTATTGGTGACCGCAGAGACCGCACGGTCTCTGTGCCGGTTTGGTCTCTGGAGGTCTGCTGTGATTGGCCAGTTTGTTCAAACCGGGCGGTCTGTTCTTGAGTAACCGCTATGACCGGGCGGCTTATGCAGGTTGATATAGAGACTTGTCTAAGGTTGGCCAGATGTTCTTGGTTTGCTCTAGGCGGTCTAAGGAAGGAGTGATCCATGTCCCCGCGGCTTGTGCGCGGTCTGCTGCTGATTTGTGGTCTTGGACATGATGTTGTCCAAGTGGTGTGATCGTGCGGTCAATTATGTGAGACCTCTTGCGATCAGATGGGTGGTGACTGTACCTCTCTTGCGGTGGTGACGACATCCGTTCCCTCGCCTATACATAAGGGTGCAGGTCCCGTCATTAATAATGAGAACTGTTTGCGGCCAGTAGGTTGCGGTCTCCTTCCATGGTGATTTCCCAGTGGCTTGAATAAATAGTTCGACAGTGGCTTGTCTGCGGACTGGTTTATGTTGTTCTTGTGCTATTTGCAGCGAGCTCGGCGATCAGGAGACCTTTTGTGGTTAGGCGATCTGGGTTGCGGTCTGGCGATAGCTTCTGTTCTCTGTTCAGTTCAATAAGCTCCAGTTCGTGCAGTCTGAGGTGGCGGTCTTGCAGTGCAGGTCATCTTGCCTGTATTCTATTCGTGCGGTCTCAGGACAAGCTGGGCGGTCTATGGAGTGCAGCGGTCTGTACGGTCTCTGCTTTGTCAGGTCGCTAGATTTGTGTTTTGTGGTGTGTTTTGTTCTTCTCTCCTTCGTGATTCTTATGAATCATGTCTCGCCATGTATGTCTCGAAATGTAATGAAGCTTTATGATTCAATAAAGACTATTGTGTTGCTGTTTGGCATTGTGGTTGTTTCGCTATAACTCAGTTGATGCAACTCCTGCTTACTCCTAAACGGTTCATCAAAAATTTTAACATGGTATTAGAGGTAGGTTGTTGGAGTGGATAAGCAGTGTTAAACTTGAGTTTCCATCGCCTTTGTGAAGAAGAAACCACATAGTTGGCCATGGAAGATGGATACAGAAGAGGGCTTGGTATTGAACTCCTCACATCGACTAAGTTCAAGAAGTGGAAGTCGTGTATGGAGAGTTACTTGCTTGGCGAGGATCTATGGGATATAGTTAGAGGAGAAGACACACAAGAAGTACATCTAGCAGGAGATAATATGGACGAGGAGAGACTTTGGAGGAGGACTAATGCAAAGGCAGAGTTCACACTCAAGAGGGCTATTTCACCAGAGCTATTCGATCACATCATTGGATATAAATCTGCTGCTGAGATTTGGACGTCTTTGGATGGGCTGTTCAATAAGAAGAATATAGCTCGGCTACAGTTTCTTGAAAATGAGTTGGCAAAGGCCTCTCTAGGTGATCTTTCCATCTCTACTTTCTTTCTCAAGATGAAGAACCTCACAGCAGAGAATTCTGCATTGGACCCTGATGAGCCCATCTCGGAGGCAAAACTGAAGAGGCATATCATCCGCGGGTTGCGGAAGGAGTACCTTGCCTTTGTGATGTCAGTTCAGGGTTGGGCAAATCAGCCATCTCTGTTGGAGCTAGAAAACTTACTTGCTTCGCAGGAAAGTTTGGCAAGATAGATGGCGGGGATTTCTATCTCTGGGGGAGATAGTGATGTGCTGTTCTCTGGGAATAAGAAGAAGAAGTGGGAGAAGAAGAAGCCAGGACATGATGGACCCTCTACTTCAGGTCAGCAAGAAAGGAGTTATGATACTAAGTCTGATGGGAACAAAAAGGGAGAGGGACCAAGGTGCTTCAGGTGCAACAAGACCGGGCACTTCCAGAAAGATTGTCGGGTTAATCTTCAGCTGGGATATGCAGCGGAGAAGGAGAAGCCAAAGTCTGATGAAGATGGATGGGGAGGAGCCATTGCGGATAATATGATGGCAATGCCCGTTAAGGCCTTGGCTGCCATCATCTTCGAAGAGGATTGGATCGTGGATTCAGGGTGTGGGCACCACCTCACCAGGGATGAATCAATGTTCTCTTCTTTGGCACCTTACTCAGGTAACGACGCAATTACGGCTGATAATTCTATTCATTTAGTAGAACAAGAAGGTGTTATCTCTCTAAGCAGTGATAAGGGTCCACTCACATTGAGGAGTGTTTATCACGTGTCGGGTATGAAGAACAATCTCTTCTCTGTGACCAATGCGGTCAATGCCGGTTATCACATTCTGTTTGGCCCAACAGAAGTGATGTATCTTAAAACTCAACCGGAGATAAAGGGAGATGTAATTCATGTTGGAAAGCGGATAAAGGACTTGTTTGTTTTATCGACAAGTACCTATGTTGACAAGATGAGGACCAATGATAGAGCGGCTATCTATCATGAAAGGTTGGGGCATGTAGGCATGGACAAATTGAAGGCTATGGCAGTAAGGGGCCTTGTCAAGGGATTGCCTAGCATGTCCTCCTATGGAGACGATCATGTTTGTGAGGGATGTTAGTTTGGTAAGTCTCATCGACTTCCATTTGATAAATCGCAAACAAGATGCAAAGCTCCGTTGGAGTGCATTCACGGTGATTTGATGGGACCGACTGCCACCCCAAGTCTTGGTGGCAACATATATATGTTGGTGTAGATCGACGATTACACCAGATATGTCTGGGTGTATTTTCAGAAAGAGAAGTCAGAAGCTTTTGTGAAGTTCATGGAGTTCAAGGAGCTAGTGGAAGGTCGGTTAGGCCTGCGGGTGAAAAAATTGAAAACTGAAAATGGTGGGGAGTTCACCTCTGGTGAGTTCTCAAGTTTTTGCAGGAAGCACGGCATCCGGAGAGAGCTCACTTGTGCCCATACTCCACAGCAAAATGGCATTGCAAAGTGGAAGATCCGTCACCTGACGAAAACCAGCAAATGCTGGCTTCATGCCAAGAGTATCCCAAGGTCCTTCTGGGCGGAGGGTAGGTCTTGTGCTGCCTATGTCACTAACAGAATGCCTCTAAGTCCTATCAACATGAAGACCCCTCACGAACTGATTTTCAAGGAGAAGCCGAGTGTTGCACACCTTCGAGTGTTCGGGTCAACCTATTTTATGCATATCTCTGATTCTCTTCGGACAAAGCTAGACGCGAAAGCAAGGAAGCTAGTCTTCGTTGGATATGATGAGCAAAAGAAGGGTTGGAGATGCATGGATCCTGAGACACGGAGATCAGTGGTATCTATGGATGTGGTGTTCTATGATGTGAGTTCCTACAAGGGGAGTTCAAGAGTTGAACTATCAGAGAGCAGGGTTGATGAAAAAGGGAAGGCTACGGGAAATCTTCAAGTGGAGTTGCCTATTTCACCAGGATTTCCAGCTGTGTCTAGCTCAGAGTTGGAGGATTCAGGTTCTGGAAGCAGGGGGAGTGATTCTCCAAGTTCGCCTGGAAGAGGAGATATCACAGAAGAAGCAGCTAAGGAGGTGGTTAGTCAGGTGCAACCTCTTAGGAGGTCGAAGAGGACTATCAAGCCACTAGATTGATACACAGGAGGAAACATGCTGAGCTTTGTCTCATGTTTCTTTGCTGGTCCCTTGGATGAGCGGGAGTTGTCGAGCTTTGAGAAGGCCAAAGGCGTGGAGCAGTGGGACATTGCTATGCAGGAGGAGATGGATGCTCTCAAGAAGATTGAGACTTGGTCTCTAGTGCCTAGGCCCAAGGGCATTACCCCTGTGACATACAAGTGGGTCTATAAGATCGATAAGAAAGCTGACGGTACGATCGAGCGATACAAGGCTCGCCTTGTGGCTCGCGGGTTCTCACAGCAGTATGGATAGGATTATGATGAGACATTCAGTCCAGTTGCAAAGATGACTTCGGTTCGATTTGTTATTGCTTTGGCGACATCATGTGATTGGGAGATTTGGCAGCTCGACGTGAAGAATGCCATCTTATACGGCGAGATTCATCTCGGAGGATTGTCCAGACTATGTCTGCAAGCTGAAGAAAGACTTGTATGGGTTGAAGCAAGCGCCTCGGGCGTGGTATGGAAAGATCGCGGAGTATCTTCTATTCTGCGGATTTTTTGCTTCAGACTCTTACTCCAGTTTGTTCATCAAGAAGGAGGGGTGCTTCGGTTGATTGTTCTGCTGTATGTGGATGACATGATTGTCACCGGGAACTCAAAGGAGGAAGTAGCAAGGCTGAGAGCCGAGCTTGCTATCAGATTTGAGATGAAGGATCTGGGTGATCTTCACCATTTCCTTGGACTCGAGGTGCAGAGGCGGGAGAGAGGAGTGCTCATTTCTCAAGCTGGATATGCGGAGCGGATCGTTCAACTATTTGGCTTGGAGGAAGGGAAGAGCAGCTCTATACCTCTAGAACAGCATCATAAACTTCGGAAGGATGAGGGGAGAGTTCTTTCTGAACCGTTGGTGTTCCTATCTCTGGTTAGGAGCTTGATCTACTTGATGATCACAAGGTCTGATATTGCTCATGCAGTTGGCAAGGTGAGTCGGTACATGGAAGAACCATGGAAGCCTCATCTTCTGGCAGCAAAAGGAATTTTGAAGTATGTGAAGTCGACCTCTGATCTGGGTCTCCTATATTGGAAAGGGTCAAGCATGGATTGCATGGGTACATGGATGCTGATTATGGGGGAGACGTGGATGATCGGAGATCAATGTCTGGTTATGTCTTTATGGCGGGCCACACAACTTTTTCTTGGTGTAGCAAAAAGCATAACTCGGTGTCTGTATCTACCACAGAAGCAGAATACAAGGCTTTGGCCTTGGCAGCTCAGGAAGCCGTTTGGCTCAGGAGGTTGGTAAAGGACGTTCATGAGGAGGTTTGAACTCCCACTATGCTACGCAGGGACAATGAGAGTGCTCTCAAGCTGGTTAATAATCCAGTCTATCACGCGAGGACCAAGCACATTGATATTGAGCACCATTTCATTCGTGAGAAGGTGTTGGGAGGATCTCTTATAGTCGAGCATGTTCAAAGTGTAGACAATGTTGCAGACATCTTCAAAAAAGCCGCTGGCGAAGGGACCGTTTACTCGGTTGCGGAGTTTACTTGGGCTAGTTTCCACTTCCCACTTCAAGGGGAGTGTTGAAATTATTGAAGTGAAGTGGAAGGTGGCCGGCGGTCTGTTTATTGGTGACTGCAGAGACCGCGCGGTCTCTGTGCCGGTCTGGCTCTGGCGGTCTGCTGTGATTGGCCAGTTTGTTCAAACCGGGCGGTATGTTCTTGAGTAACCGCTATGACCGGGAGGCTTATGCAGGCTGATCTAGAGACTTGTCTAAAGTCGGCCAGATGTTCTTGGTTTTCTCTAGGCGGTCTAAGGAAGGAGTGATCCATGTCCGCGAGGCTTGTGCGTGGTCTGCTGCTGATTTATGGTCTTGGACAGGATGTTGTCCAAGTGGTGTGATCACGCAGTCTGTTCTGTGAGACCGCTCACGATCTGATGGGTGGCGACTATACCTCTCTTGCGGCGGTGACCACATCCGTTCCCTCGCCTATAAATAGGGGTGCAGGGCCCGTCATTAATAACGAGAGTTGTTTGCGGTCAGCAGGTTGCGGTCTCCTTCCTTGGTGATTTCCCAGTGGCAAGAATAAACAGATCGGCAGCGGCTTGTCTGCGGATTGGTTTATGTTGTTCTTGTGTTGTTCGCAGCGAGCCCAGCGATCATGCGACCTTCTGTGGTTAGGCAATCTGAGTTGCGGTCTGGCGACAGCTTCTGTTCTCTGTTCAGTTCAATAAGCTCCAGTTCGTGTGGTCTGATGTGGTTGTCTTGCAGTGCAGGTCATCTTGCCTGTATTCTATTCATGTGGTCTCAGGACAAGCCGGGCGGTCTCTGGAGTGCAGCGGTCTGTGCGGTCTCTGCTTTGTCAGGTCGCCAGATTTGTGTTTTTTAGTTTTTTTTGTTCTTCTCTCCTTCGTGATTCTTATGAATCATGTCTCGCCATGTATGTCTCGAAATGTAATGAAGTTTTATGATTCAATAAAGACTATTGTGTTGCGTTTGGCATTGTGGTTGTTTGGCTATAACTCAGTTGATGCAACTCCTGCTTACTCCTAAACGATTCATCAAAAATTTTAACAAATCCTACACCCTCGTTATTGTGAGACACACAATGTAGTTAATGATCATGGATAGACTAAGCATTTAATCCTATGGAAACAATTTATAAACAATGGCTTTTTTGTGAGATTGATTTCTGATTATATTTGATTTTAAAGTCACGTAGTTTTGATGTATTTCAACTTTCAATTTTTCTTTTTAAATTAATTCATTATGGTAATAAAAGATAACTAGCATGGATGATAATATTTTTTAGTTGATAATGCTAGAATGATAGTTTGAATGTAATGTTATTGCATAATATTAATTTTGATAATGTTGCATGCATTCAAAGATAACATTTAAATTTCTATACCTAGAATGAAGTGATGATTCTATTTGATTTATTCTTATTGGTATAATGATGACTCTAGGGTTTATATATATGAGAGATACATGCACACACAATACACAATACATTCACATAATTATCAAGATCACAAACCATATGTTGGAAGCAATAGGATCTTTTGTAGTTATGTTTAATGTTTGAATTAAAAGATCCATTGAATTTGTGTGGTTATTATAAATGATCATTAACTTTAACACATAGAAGTTAATTACTCCTAATTAATTATTCATGAGGATATATGTGAAGTATTATATATAAACAAAATTCATATTCATCCTTTTCAAATTGTTAAAGAGAAAGATTGTAAGGTGAATAATGAATATGAATATAATGAGATTTTTTTTGTTATTTTGAAATATTTTGTAAATTTTCAATTTGAGTTTGAGGATTAACGAAACCATATATATATATAATTTTCTAAAAATATAGTGATGTTTAAAGTAGTAGGATTATCTTTCAGAAATTAATAATTAGAGAAATTCAGGAATTTTCAGAAAATATAGATACCGCCGGCGATAGAGTTACCGTTAGGCGGTAGCAAAAGAGGTTTGATTTTTCATCAACAAAACATGGTTTTTGAGATTTTTCATTTCGGATATCACTTGATTATGATTTTACATAATAAGGGTTATCACATGCAACAAAGAAATTAGGGAAATAATCAAAGAGTTGCACATTTAAAATTTTCTTTTCTTTTTATAAGTCATGGAATTGCTTGGTTGTGGGTGTATGAATGTGGGTCCAGGATGTTGAAGCTGGAGGGAGAGGAATGACAAGGTTTTCATGGAAATATTGAAGACCTTAGTGGCGGTGCTCGATTGGTTCGAGTTGGTGGAAATCGCCTCCTTTTTAGCTCGACCATCGGCTAGATTTAAGGCTCTTATAATGTTGTGGGTGGGAATAGGTGGAGTGATATTCAAACTGCGTGAAATGTATTTGGGGTTGTTTTTCATGTGTAGCTGATGGATGAGGATTTGTGTGGGTTGTAAACTTTATTTCTCATCTCTGAACTCGAAATATTGGCATTTCTGTTATGCATGCTTATCAAATCTCTGAACTCAAATTATCGAATCTTAGACTGTGTTTTGTTCAAGCTTACCATGGTTCTCTTCAAGTTTATCAGATGTCATTATTTATGTTCAAAAATCTCTAACATCAAAAGATCATAATCTTAGACTGTGTTTTGTTTGAATGAATATAAGGAGAGAGAAAAGAAAATTGAAATTGAAATGATAAGGAAATGAAATCAAGTTTTTTAGCTCACAAGAATTGTGTTCATATGTTCATTTTGATTGATATTTGAATGTGTTTTTTAAATAAATACATAATTTATTATTTGCCACGGTTTGAAACCGTGGCAAATAGTTAAAAAAAATTAAATTTACTATTGGCCAGGGTTTCAAACCGTGGCTAATAGTCAAATTATTTGCAATGACAGAAAGCCATGGCAAATAGTCCATTTTAATGTTATGAAGATGTTTTTGTCAGGGTCTTAAATTGTGGCAAAAAGGTGAAGGTATTAGCCACGACAGTATTTGCTTGTCGTTAATACTAGTTGCCACGGCCAATCTGTGGCTAAAAACCTTTCTCTAAGTGACTTTTAGCCACAAATTTTTTTCGTGGCTAAACTGTGGCTAAAGATCTTTAGCCACGGTTGTAGACCTTTTGCCAGGGCAAATTGCCCTGGCCAGAAATCAATTTTCTTGTAGTGAGTAATGGATTTAAAAGGATAAAACAAAAAGGATAGATAGGTCACTTGAGCAAAGATATGACATTTTATTCAATTTCATTCAATATAATTCATTAATGAATTTAAGCTTAATGTGTGAATGTCATATCACAAGTTATATAGAGTGACCATAGCATGTTGGATCAACAAAAAAACACAAAAAATAAACAAAAACAAAAATGATATAAGCATATCATGAAGTAGAGTATTGATATTTCATTTTTATTTGATTCTAATTCACACAAATAATTATATACTAATGAATAGGAGATTTAGGTATCCAAAGGAGACCAAGTGGGATGGTTCCTTTGGGTACCCAAATACATCGTGTTGTCTTTTGGGGGAGATAATGATGAATGAGCCCTTTCGAGTGGAGTTAGTGTTTCTTTTTTTAACTTTGGGACTACATTCAAACCTTGGTTTAATATTGTTTTTATGCATCAAATTTCCATTGTGATTATTTTTATCTTGAGGATTATAATTGAAAGTACTTTTCATAGGAAATTTGTGCAAATTTAAGTTTATGTTTGGAGAAAAATAATTTTGTAAATGATAGTGATTAAGATTTTGATTTAAAAAATACTGTGTTTTTTACTCTCAATATTTGGCTTAGTTAAGATATTTATATTCAACTTGCTTGTAGATTTTGCTTGATATTGTGAATGTACGTTTTGAGAATTTTTCTTTATAATTTAATTAAGCAAGTTGACTTTAGTTTCCAATTCATCATTCTTAATTTTGAGAGTATGTCTAGCTTTATTGTATGCGATAGTGCTATTCTTATGAGTGGTGACAATAGAATCAATATGATTATTACTATTATTTCTTAATTTTTCAAACGTTTCAACCATCTCTTTTATTTCAATTTTATAATTTTTGCACTTAGCACAATCACTTTTCAAAGATGAATTTTTTAAACACAATCTTTCATCTTGTTCTTTTACAAAAATACACTGCTTTTTAAATTTCTTGTATTTTTCTTTTAACTCATTGTATTATATACAAGGTGTAATATTTTCAACTAAAGGACCATGGAGAAAACTTGATAAATCAAATTTTGATTCTACATTAAATTTTGCTTTTAAAATTTTATTTTCAAAATGCAATTTGCAATTAGCATATTTTAAATTCTTAATTTTACGCTTATTAATTTGTACCAATTATAATGTAGGGATAGAATTACAAACATGAAGGCTAGGGAGTATAGGCGAGTCAAGGAACGACTCGCCGACTCGTGATGTGCATCTAGCCAAGGCAAGGCGAGGCGAACAAGAGGCTCGATCTCGCGAGTAGCGTATTGCGAGGACGAGGCATGTTCCAACACTGCATTGGGGTGCATTTAGCCTTAGCAAGGCGAGTGAGGACTCACCGCGCTTAGGATCAAGGCGCGTAGGACCTCGACTCACAAGGGGAGATCTCGCGAGCCCTGCTCGTATGAAGGCTCGCGAATGATGCCTTCACGGGCCACTTGCCCAATGGGGTCTGCAGGTGAAATTACCCTGATACCCTTTGTGGGCTGCCAATAGCCCTTCAGAACAACGGAGTTTTGTTGTTAACATACCAGTTTGGGGTGCGATTAGTAAAACTAAAAGGAGGAGTTATGCTATTAGCATACTAGATGAGAAAAACTATATATAGCCCCTGTAGGGAACCATTAGAGAGTACCTGTATCTTTGGCTTCTCTTTCCTTAGGACATCTTTGGCTAGCTCCTTATGCTCCCCAAGGTGCTACCCATGGTGGATGGCTTCTTTTTTGGCTTAGGAGGGGAAGCGCTCTAAAGATCTTCTGGGTGTGTGGTGGGACCTCCACACTGTAGACAAGGGTAAGTTTTTTAGCTCCCAGTCTTCAGGCTGGTTCTTTCGTGGGATCAGTAAGTGCTAGTTGCCCCCTTTCAGGGTTCCAAACTCCTTGTTGGGCCGATTCTCGGTTCCAGCATTTTTGGTGCGGTGAGCGTGGAGTGTTGTTGGTACAAGAAATTCTAAAGGAGGCAACATAGTTGGAGAGGAAGAACGAGAGGCCGGCTTTGGCAGTTCGCCACCCTCTGGACCACTAGTGACAACCGGGATACTGGCAGATCTCCGAAGGGAGGTATTCGAGATAATCAACCTTGCCTTCTCCGCGGCGCAAGGCGAGTTCTCAACTCCAGCGCCGCAGGTCATCCCACCGCTAGGGGTAGGCGAGGCCTCCCCGGGGTAGAGAGAAGGTAAGGAGATGGTTGGAAAGGCTTCAGGGAATGATCTCACTGGGCTAGAACTCTTTCTCAACCCGGCGAGTGCTTGCCTAGCGAGTGCTTACCCGGTGAGTGCTTGCCCGACAAGTGCTTCCCCGGCAAGTGCCTGTCCAACGATTGCTTGCACGGAGAGAGAAGGCCCGGTCAGAGAGCTCATGGGGCGAGTCAAGCAGGCGAGAACTGTAAGTGGAGGATGCCCATTCTGCGAGCTGGTGCTCTCGGCACCACACCCCGAGGGGTTCAGTGAGTCGTACATGGTGTACTACACCGTCAAGGATGAGCCCGTCCAGCACTTGCAATGGTTCGAGTACATGGACTCCCTTAGGCCCATGTTGGATGCTTTAAGTGCTGACTCTTCGCCACCACCCTGAAGGAGAAGGCGTGGGACTGGTTTCACCAGCTCCCGAAAGTATCGATATCTGTGTTCGGGGACCTGCGTTATAGCTTTTTGCAATGCTTCTCGACCTCGATGAAAAGGAAGAAGGATGCCGAGGCACTCTTCAAAATCAAGCAGGGGCTGGGGAATCGCTGGCCCACTATGTGGATCAATTCCAGGAGGAGGACCTGCTCACCCAGGAAGTGCCCAAATTCTCCCTCCACCTCGCCATCAAGGTGGGGCTACGGGAGGGATTCATTAAGATGATTCTAAAGGGGAAGGCCCCCGTATCCTTTGAAGAGCCAATGGAAAGTGCAGCGGAGGAGATCGAGGGGGAGGCGGCCAACCCGGAGTTTGCAAGAAGGCTGGCAAAGTTGAGTGAGCTGGATGTTAGGAAACTGGAGGTTAGGAGGAGAGAAGATATGAGAGCTACAGAGTTGGGGTGGAGACAGCAGGGAGGAGGTGCGTAGTGTCCGGGAAGAGGCTTTGACTCAGGATGGGGTAATGTCCAAGGAGGTTGAGGAAGACCTCACCAGTTAGGGTGGAGACAGGGTCCTAGACCACCCCTCCCCCTCCGCAGCAAGCCATGGTGATTGGATGAGGGAGGGGAGAAAGAGGAGCAGGAGCAGGAGGACCAGGGGATCAAAGAAGGAATATGGTCGCGGAGGACGAGAGAAGGGAGGTGTTGTTTCCTTATTGTGACTTCCACCAGGAGGAGGGTCGCGCAACGGCCACCTACCCGGAGTTCTTGGAGATGAGGACAACAAAAGGCCCACCGCAGCCGCAACAGCGGCTGGTGAGGATCAAAGAGTTACTACCCAGAGGGGGGGAGGAGGAAAGGTGTGAGGATTGGACTGACGTAGGGAGCCAAGGAGGATTAGGGTGATCCACGGGGGAGTTGGGATTGAGGCAACCCAGAAGACGAGCCTCCCTACCATGTATCATCAGAGCGTAGCTTTGACTTATCAAGCACAACCCCCAATGGAATGGATCACCTTCTCTCAAAAGAATATGTCGGGTCATGAGGACCCGTTCTGCGATGCACTAGTTATCCAGACGGCCATCGAGAACTTAACCATCGCCTGGATCCTCGTGGACAACGGTAGCTCAGTCAATGTCATTTTCAAGAAGGCATTCGACGAGATGAAGCTGGAGGCGAGTAGTGTTTTGGCCTTGGATGGACTTTGTTCGGATTCTCGGGAGAAAGGAAGGATGTAGGAGTGGGGATTCATGTCAACTTGGTGGGACAGTCCCGCAACTGTCAGTTCGTCATCGCTAATGTTTTGTGCAGCTATAATGCAATCTATGGACGACACCTCATCAACACATTCTGATACGTCCCATCGTCATTCCACCAGTGTCTCAAGTTCAGTGTGGGTGGAGTTTAAATTCAGGTGAGGGGGATCCAAAGGTGGAGAGGCAGTGTTACGTCAGCGCAGTCAAAGACATCACCTGGAAGGTTAAGACAGAAGAATTAGATCAGGAGTTGGAGAGGTAGAGTGTAGGGGAAGGGGTTGTTGAAGAGCCCGAGGAGGAGGAGATGGGAGATGGAAGGGGAGAAAGAGACCATGAACAGGAGAAAGGAGCGAGGGAGTTCTTGGAAGTCCGGGAGGAGAAGATGGAGGGAGAGACCAAAGCATTCAGTTCGGGGGAAAGAAAGAAGATACTTGGCGGGGGGGAGGGGACAATCTAGGTTGGAGGCCATGGAGAGAATCATGGAGCTGGAGGTCATCTCCCGGGTGGGAGCGGTGGAAAAGGTCATGATCATTGGGTATCTCAAGCCCGAGAAGGATCCTGGCATGCATCCAAGAGAACATGGATGTCTTCAAGTGGAGTATGGCAGAAATGTCAGGGATCGATGCGGATGTGGCTTGTCACCACCTCAACCTTGAACCTGTCACTCGCCCATCCGGCAGAAGAAGAGGTCCATTGTTGGCAAACTGGAGGAACCTATCCGGGAGGAGATGAACAAGCTCCTCATAGCAGATTTTGTATCTGAGATCCAGTATCCAGGCTGGGTCTTCAACGTGGTGATGGTAAAAAATGGGGATGGAATGTGGAGGATGTGTGTTGTTTTTTCCTTGTTGAATAAATCGTGCCCTAAGTATTGCTACCTTTTGCCTCGAATCAACGCGCTGGTTGACTCAGCCGTCAGTTTTTCTATAAAGAGTTTTCTAGATGCCTTTTCAGGTTATCATAAGATTTGCATGCATCCCCCCGACATCAAGGATGTTTCGTTCATTACAGGGGGTGGATGCTAATGCTACAAGATGATGCCCTTTGCAGTGAAAAATGTAGGAGCAACATACCAACGAATGATGGACAAGGTCTTTCGCAATTAGAAGGGGAGGAACCTCGAGGTATATGTGGACGACCTCATTATCAAAAGCTGAGATCTCGAGTCCCACCTTCGGGACCTTGAAGAGACCTTCGACACCCTGAGAAAATACAAGATGAGGCTGAACCCCGAGAAGTGCATCTTCGGGGCCATCTTGGGAAAGTTCTTAGGCCACTTGCTCAACCCGGCCGGGGTAGAGCCCAACCCCAATGAAATGAAAGAAATCTTGGAGCTGGGGTCGCCAAGGAACACAAAGGAGGTCTAGCGCCTCACAGGGAAATTTGTCGGGCTGAGCAGGTTTATCTCCAGTGCAGGGGATAAGTGTCCGTCTTTCTTCAAAGTACTTTGAGGGAGCCATAAGTTCAAATTGACCCCTGAGTGTGAAGGGGCATTCCAAGCGCTAAAGGATCAATTGACCCAGGGCCCGCTGCTCTAGGGACCAAGGTAGGGAGAGGACCTGTCCCTGTACATAGGGGTGGGGGCCGAGGCAGTAAGCTCTGTTTTCATTAGGGAGGATGGAAATAAGAAACTCCCAATCTACTACGTCAGTAGGGTGCTAAGGAAGGTCGAGCTCAGGTATCTAATCTTAGAGAAGCTAGCCTTCGCCCTTGTTGTGTCGGCCCGCAAGCTCTAACCTTACTTCCAGGCACACTCCATTTAGGTGGTGACTGACCACCCCCTCCGCAACATCATGGAAGGGGTGGAACGTTCATGAAGGTTTGCCAAATGGTCGGTAGAGTTGAGTGAGTTCTATATGTCATTTGTCCTTAGGCTTTCTATAAAGGTATAAGCGGTGACGGATTTCTTGGCCGACTACGTGACCGAGGTGGAGGAGCTTGAGCCACCACCCTTGATGGCATGGAAAATGAAGGTTGATGGCTCATCAGGAAAGCATTTGTTTGGAGGGGGAGTAATCTTAGTAAGCCCCCAGGGAACAAGGATTGAGTAGGCCATTAACATCCACTTCCCGCTCACCAACAACCAGGCCGAGTATGAAGCGGTAATAGGGGGGCTCCTCCTAGCCAGGGAGCTAGGCGTACATGATGTGGAGGTCTCAACAGACTCCATGTTGGTGGCGTGCCAAATCATGGGAGAGTTTGAGGCGAAGGAACCAACTCTCCAGCAATACCTGGAAAAGTTCAAGGGGATCATCGGACAATTCCATACTTTCTCGATTCGACATGTGCCGAGAGAGGAGAGACTCCTAGTGGATCTCCTGGCCAAGTTCGGCCCCAAGAGAGGAGGAACGGTGTCAAATCTCTTTCGAACGTCCATTGAACAAGGCAAGTTGATGGAGGTAGACTGACGAGCCTCATGGATGGAACCATTCATCACCTTCCTAGCATCGGAGCAGTTCCCAGAAGGAGATATGGACAAGCGGCGATTCAGGTACAAATTGACATATTATTATTTGCACGCAGGTGGATTGTACCGGAAGACCCTCTCGGGGCTCTTAGCCCATTGTGTGTCGGAGGAAGAGGCCCCGAGGGTCCTGGAAGAGATCCATTATGGAGAGTGCAGAAGCCACTTGAGGAGCAGGGCCCTGGAGGGAAGGGTGTTGAGGCAAGGTTACTTATGGCCTACCCTCAGCAAGGATGCGGCAGAGTTTGCACAAAATTGCTCCAAGTGCCAGCTATATGCTCCCCTCCAACTCCTTCCAGCACGGAGGCTTCGTACCATCACGACTCCATGGTCATTCGTGATATGGGGGTTGGACATGGTAGGTCCATTCCCCCAGGCCAGTGGTCAAAGAAAGTTCCTCCTAGTGATGATCTATTATTTCTCCAAGTGGCTGGAGGTGAATGCGTTGTCTAAGGTAACCTCTCAGGTAATAAAAAAAATTGTATGGGGGAGATAATTTGCCAGCATGGGTTTCCATTAGCCATCGTCATGGACAATGGGCTCTTGTTCACCCGCGAGGAGTTTATCAACTTCAATAGCCAGCTGGGCATAGACCTTCAGTTTGTGTCAGTCCATCACCAGAGGTGTAACGGGCAGGTGGAAGCAGCAAACAAGATAACTGTGAACTTGTTGAAAAAGAAGGTCGAAAACCTAAAGATTAACTGGGTAGAGCAGCTACCATCGGTCCTCTAGGCCTTGAGAACCACAACAAACACTGCCATAGGGGAGACCACTTTAAAGCTCTCCCACGGGTCCGAGGCCGTCCTCCCAATCGAAGATAAAGTCGCCCAGGATGGTCACAGCAGGAGAAGGAGCTGAGGAATGGTGAGTGGAAAATGAAGAAGAGCAGAGGCTATCCTTGGACCTGGTGGAAGAACTTTGGGACCTGGTGACCATCCAACAGGAAGAGGTTAAATGATGTATGGTTCGGTACATCGACATGCACTTCCCGGTGAAGCTGTTCGAGAATGGGGACTTGGTCCTGAAAAACGTCGATGCGGTCGGAAGGGGAGCCGCAGTGGAAAAGCTTAATCCCAACAGGGAAGTGTTGGATCTTGTGGCGCCCTTAGAGGGGGGGGGGGGAGAATAAGGGCCTTTTAAAAAATACGATTTTTACTTAGGAATTGTAAAACAAATTTTGCTTTTCTAAAAATTACTTATAAAAATTTCAAACCAATGTAATTTTTAAATTAATTCAAACATAAATTTCTAAGTTAAAGATTAAGAAACCATATTTGCAATTAAAGAAAAAGTCATAATTTTATAATCATGAAATTCACATACAAATAATATGATCTTAACAATGCTTAAGATCAAGGCACAAATATGATAATAAACCTTTTACAATTTGTGTTTACCAATCCTTCTACCAAGGATCGGAAGGCTATCACTTGTCTCTCCCTAGACCAAGCCCAAGCCTATCCTCTAGATCTTCCGAAGATCTAGACGTAGCACACAAGGCCACGATTTCCCACCAAGCCACGCAAGGACTTGGACGCTCCACACAAGGAAGCGATTTCCCCTAAGCCACGCAAGGACTTAGACGTCACGCACAAGGAGACGATTTCCCTACCAATACAAAGTGAAATGTATATAAATGAAAATACAAAATGAAAAGAACAACTCCTTATAAATTCAGATCTCTGAAAGGAAGGTTGAAGCCTCGAGATGATCGTTGGTGTAGAAGCGCGTCTGATCTCGTCTTCAATCTCAAACCTTCTAAGCACAAATGGGAGTTGATGAGGTTCTGGAGCTCTCTGGTTCGTATGCACTCAGGAAAAGACTTGGAATTCTCAAAGCTTGGAATGCACGAACAAAACGAGCCAATATATAGATTTTCACTGTCACCTGGGCGACATCACTGTCGGAATTCCGACAGCGCTAAACTGCCGCTCGTAGTGTTGTCGTGCGGGCAGTTGCTGTAACCTCCGTGCTGTCGCCTGGGCGACATCGCTGTTGGAATTCCGACAGCGCAAAACTGCTATTCGTCGTGCTGCCGTGCGGACAGTTTTTGTAACTTCTCTATTGTCGCTTGGGCGACATTAGCTGTCAGAAAATTCCGACATCAAAATTCTTCATTCAGTCAAATTGAGCTCCATTCAGAATTGTGAACATCTCATACTTGTTACCTGCACACCATTAATAAAAATAGAATCAAATACAAACGGGACTTTGTTATTATCAAACCGAAAGAGTGCGAAACGCATGCTCCAACAATCTCCCCCTTTTGATAATAACAAATCCGTATTAAAAGAAATCATGTCTATTTAGGTTGTTGATTTTAACATATGGTGTGTGCACAAAAATAACATGATATATTCCTCTTAAATGTAATCTCCCCCTAGATGAATGCTCCGCATAAATGAATGCTCCCCCTAAATGTTATAGTAAATTGAAATGATGTATTGTTTATGTGGAATATTTAGGTGTAATAGTTCTTTGATTTCTTGAATATATTTATAATTCTCCCCATTTTGGTATTAGCAAAAGGTAATATGAAATGAATGGGTAGTTCTTAAGGGAAGAGAGCGGATGTAAGAACTTGTGTTGAAAATGATTGAATGTCTTGAAATAGTAGTAATATGCCATAGTATTGAATAAACTCATGAAGAGATGGTATATCCATATGAAGTAGTAGAATAAAACAAAATAACGTAAACATGATTAATGTCATTTTAAAGTATCATAGAAAGACACAATTGTGTATAGAAATTTGGAATCTTTTCGGTCTAATTCTCATGAGATGAATGTTTATATAACATAATGATGTGTACAAGTGATGCTTTGATCAAACATATGAAATTATTTAATGTACATGATCATTGGAATAGAAAACATAATATAAGCATATAAAGACAACTTTGACCTTGAGATATAACACAATAAGAATAGAATACCATTTTTCTTTTGCACAAGACACTTTACAATTCTTTCCAAAGTGCTCAACCTCACAATGCTTATTAAGACTTATCAGGAGGGTAAGTAGTGCTTGGTTGAGTATCCTTGTCCTCAATTTAAACTTTTTGTTGATCACATATTTTGTGATATCTTAACTTTGAGATATTTTTAATTTTTATTTTTAATTGACCAAGGATCTCCGAATTCACTTGAATCGCAAAAGATGGTGTATATTTGGTTGTGCTAACAAATCAAGGTTGAAAGTAGTATTTATGAAGTGCTATTGTATTATGTTAAAGCAAATATGATTCATGTATATATTAAATAGAAAGACATATGTATGGATCAAAAGAAGTGAACGTGATAGTTCATTATTATATATAAACAATTTCTCATACTTAGAGGCATGCGAAAACAATTTCCAATAGTCTAAACAACTTAGTAGGAGTGTCAATACGATGATATAGTGGAAATGAAATCATATAATCATGTAAATAACCATTTTTAAAAAAAATAAAAAGCACATGGTTTGGCATCAATTCATGAGTTGTAGCATTAATAATGACATATAACTAGTGGAAAGCATCATAGAGACCAAAATTGAAGATTAAGCAAATTGGGAGCTGTCGGAAATTTCCGACAGTCACTGTCTCCTAGGCGACAACTAAAAATATAAATACATCTTAAAACCGAGTCAAATCCGAATGTACATCATTTTCTGGATTGGAAGGCGATAGGAAACTGTCGGAGTTTGGCGACAACCCTAGATCTAAGGTATGGTTTTTTGATTTTTAAGTTTTTGACTCAAAAGTTTTTTAGAGATTTGTGATTTTTGAAAGTAGAGAAGAAGAGAAATGTGTTTTTCATTTTACTTATGATGAATGGTGTAGATCTTTGAAGTTTTGTGTATAAAAGGTGTAGATCTAGTGTAAATCAAGTGGATCTTGTTGGATCTTGGTGAAATATGTTTGGATTTTGTGATTGTTGGTGTTTAAGAGTTGTATTTTTTACATGGTTTAATTTCAAAAACTGAAGATTTTCCTTTTGAAGAAGGTTGAAGAAGATGAATAGTAAATGATTTTTGAGAAGATGTAGTTTTGTTCAAGAAAAATAATTTTTAACAGAAATATAGCTTGATTTTGAGTAGATCAGGAAGTCTAGTTGAAAATCTTATAAAAAGTTCACTGGATTACTGTCGGAATTTTCCGACAGTCAATATCGCCTGGGCGACATCGTTCCAGTGCACAAAACTTGTTTAACTTAGTTTTGTTTTGTTATGATTGCAGGATGGCTTCCAGTTCTAAGGCACGTAAGAGCATGTCTGAAGATGCACATAGTTCTTATCAAGTATATCCGGGGATTGAGAAAGCAATAATTGGAGTTTCAAAATATGTAGAATTTGACTATCCTAAGCACGACCATATCTATACTCGTCTTGCTAATGCAGGTATAATATCAGTAATCTCAGTAGATATGTTCTCATCTTTCTTGATCTGAGAATTTTACAACCATTTGGAAGACCCGAATTACACTAAATTGGATGGGGGAGTGAGATCGAGAATCCAAGGTTAACAAGTGGAAATAACACATGTTGATCTTAGAGATGAATTTGGTCTACTTATGAGTGATCATATGCCTGACATAGTAAAGAGTTATAGAAAGGACATAGATTGGACTCTTGTAAATATGAGTTTACATGGAAGTCAAAAAAAGACCCTAATCACGGAAGTCTCTTCACTCACTCCTGATGCCTATTTAGTCCAAGATATATTGAGAAACACAGTCATGCTGAAAAGGGGTGATACAAGGAGTATCACAACACAATTGATGTTATTTACATATTTTATTATAGAGGAGGAACCCTTTGATGTAGCCAACCTCATCCTTTCCCAGATTCGATATGCTTTTAGATTAAAACATCCAAAATGGGTGAAGATTCATACTTTGCCAATGGGGGCTATAATTCAGCGTATGCTATATAAGAAGTATGAATGGATAGGTCAAGATTCGTACTTTGATGATTGTGTTCCTGAGATATACTATACGGGTACCATAAAAGTGAAGAAGGCTCATAAAAAGCCTCATCCTGGAATAGATATTAGAGAGCCTACAATTTCTAGAGGAGGATCACTACGAGAGTCTATAGATGATCTTCGTGATTCTTTTGAAGAGCACAAGAAAGAAGTGAAGAAAGATCGCAGTAGAATGCAGAAGTTTATGAATTTTCTGGTGAAGGGACTGAAGTTAAAGCCGACTCCTGAAGAAGCGGCCGAATGGGAAGTCCCAGATGAAGAACCGCCACGCCAATCGGTTAGGCAGACTCGATGTGGAAAGGCTGTAAGACGTGGACCTTCAAAAGACTGTCCAGAAAGCAGCGGGGCTGGATATGAGGGTTCTGAGTAGTTTTCAGCAGGGTGCTGCTTCTGATTGATGTCGGAATTCTCCGACATCCACTGTCGCCTGGGCGACAGTGAACTTGCCCACATTTCATTTTCTGTTAATGAACTTAATCTTATGTTGATTTCTACTATTTTTCTGGAACAATTTTTATGTAATATTAATGATGTGAGAATTTTTCTTATGTCATTCAAATTCTATGGTTTGATTTAAAATTTAGTTTTTCTTTTTAAAGTGTATAGGTTTTGTGATATTTTTAATTTTATAGGTCATAAGTAGTGATATAATCATTGTGAAATGTATAGGATTCCCAATTCTAGCCTAAGCATAGAAAAACGGGAATCCGGTAACGGTTTAGTGAATATATCTGCTAGTTGATTATCCGTGCCTATAAATAAAATTTTAATCTGATTATTTTTAATGTGGTCTCTTATAAAATGATGCCTAACGTCAATATGTTTAGACCTAGAGTGATAAACCGGGTTGTAAGTTAAATCAATTGCACTTTTGTTATCGCACCATAGCTCTATTGTTTGTTGTTTAATGTTAAAGTCTTCTAAAGTTTGTTTCATCCAATGAGCTTGTGCACCACAACTACCAAGTGCGATGTATTCGACCTCGGTGGTTGAGAGGGCAACAGTATTCTGTTTCCTACTTGACCACGAAATGAGTGAAGGGCCTAAAAAGTGACAATTGCCACTAGTGCTTTTCCTATCTAGTGAACAACCGGCATAATCAGAATCAGAATAGCCAAAAAGAGTAAAATCATCGCTATGAGGATATTACAAACCAAGTTTAGATGTGCCTATTAAATATCTAAAAATTCTTTTTACCGCTTTTAAATGTGATTCTTTGGGATCGGCTTGAAATCTAGCACATAACCAAACTGAAAACATAATATCCGGTCTAGAAGCAGTTAAATATAAAAGTGAACCTATCATGCCTCTATATAAAGTTTTATCTATTGATATTCCATTTTCATCTTTTCCTAATTTTAAAGATACACTCATAGGAGTATTTGCTTATTTTAGATTTTCAAATCCAAATCATTTTAAAACATCATGAATATATTTTGATTGGTTAATAAAAACTCCATCATGTTTTTGAACAATTTGAAATCCTAAGAAATATTTTAATTCTCCTACCATACGCATCTCAAATTCACTTTCCATCATTTTTACAACATAATTACACAACTCTTCATTAGTGGCTCCAAAAATAATATCATCAACATAAATTTGTAAAACAATTAAATCATCATCCACTTGCTTAATGAAGATTGTACAATCAACACCACCCATTTTAAAACCATTTTGTAATAAATATATTGTCAATCTATCATACCATGCTCCTGGTGCTTGTTTTAAACCATACAAAGCTTTTAGCAATCTATATACGCGATTAGGAATTTTTTCATTTATAAATCCTGGGGGTTGTTCAACATAAACTTCTTCTTTAATCAACCCGTTTAAAAATTCAGTTTTAATATCCATTTGCAATAATTTAAATCTTTTATGACTAGCAAATGCAACAAAAATTCTAACTGCTTCCAATCGTGCTACGAGTGCAAATGTTTCATCAAAATCTACCCCTTCAATTTGATTATATCCTTTCGCTACAAGCCTAGCTTTGTTTCTAGTGACCCTAGAGTCACTATCTGATTTGTTTTTGAAAATCCATTTGACTCCTACGACAAGATGATCACTAGGTCTATCTATAAGAATCCAAACTTTATTTCTTTCAAATTGGTTAAGTTCTTCATTCATAGCTAGAAACCAAGATTTATCATTTAAAGCGGTGGCAACATCTTTTGGTTCTATATTTGAGACAAAACATAAATTTGAAAAACTTTCATGTAAACTAGAACGTGTACGTACCGCACTTAATGGTTCTCCAATAACAAATTCTTGCGGATATTCTTTTGAGAACCTTAGCTCGGTTGGAGGTACATATCCTTATTCTTCATCTTCTTCACCATCTTTTTCGTCTTCTTTCTCTACTTTTTCTTCATCATCATTATCATCATCATTTTTCCTCAGATTTTGTTCCACATCTTCTTCATTTTTCTCATTACCTGCAACTTTAGTATTTTCTACACAAGAAATGTTTTCATCAAATTTTACATGAATAGATTCTTCAACCACTTTAGTACGTTTATTATAAACTCTATAGGCCTTGCTAGTTGAAGAATAACCAATGAAAATTCCTTCATCACATTTTTCATCAAATTTGCCTAAGTTATCTTTTGTATTCAAAATAAAGCATTTACAACCAAAAACTTTAAAGTAAGATACATTTTGTTTTCTTTGAAAATAAATTTCATAAGGAGTTAATTGTAATGTAGAACGAATCATGACACGATTAATAATATAGCATGCAGTACTAACCGCTTCGGCCCAAAAATATTTTGGCAATTTAAATTCACAAAGCATAGTACGTCCTAATTCTTGAAGTGTTCTATTTTTCCTCTCCACTACACCATTTTGTTGTGGTGTGCGAGGAGCGGAAAATTCATATTTTATCCCAAATTCATTACAATATGAAATAAAATTTTCATTATCAAACTCTCCTCCATGATCTGATCTAATGCATTTTACTTTTAAATCAACTTCATTTTGAATACGTGAAATTAGTTTTACAAATTCATCAAAAGCATCAGATTTTGAATTTAAAACAATGTCTAACAAAATCTAGAATAATCATCAATAATTACAAACGTATATTTTCTACCTCCTAGACTTTGTGTAGTAATTGGACCAAACATGTCCATATGTAATAAATGTAAAGGTCTAGTAGTAGAAATAACATTTTTGCTTTTAAAAGATGATTTTGTAAACTTTCCTTTTTGGCATGGTGAACATAATGAAGAAAGCTTTCCATTCAAATTTGGCAAACCTTTTATAATTTTATTTTTAGAAAGCTTTACTATGCGTTTCGCACTAGAATGTCCTAGTCTCCTATGCCATAATTCAAGTTCATCATTCTTTGAAATAAAACATTTACGTGTAGAATGAGATAAATCATGAAAAGTGATTGTATAGACATTGTTTATTCTTGGTGCAGTAAGTACGATTTCGTTTGTTTTAGAATCAATAATTTTGCAAAGGTTTGAGCTAGAGTCAAATAAAACATTTAGATTTTTATCACATAGTTGACTAATAGAAATTAAATTATGTTTCAAACCTTTAACATATAAAACATTTGAAATTTTAAATTCTTCGTTACCTACTACTCCAATGCCTTTGACTTTACCCTTGCCATTATCTCCAAATGTCACTGTTCCACCTTTCTTCATCTCCAGGCTGAGGAACTTTGATTTATCGCCCGTCATGAGTTTTAAACATCCAGAGTCCAAATACCACACGTCTTCCTTGTTCCTAGCCTGCACGCACACCTAAAAAGATGATGAGAGTAAAGATCTGGTTACCCAAGTGGTCGATCCCATTATATAGGTGGACGCCATAGGTACCCATATTTGTTTAACATTAACTTTTCCTTTCTTCCAACATGAGCCCGAGATGTGACCAAATCGATGACATTTGGCACATACAATGAATGGTGAGGAACCATTTTTCAATGGTTTCTCTGGACTCTTGCTGGTGGAAACATCTTTATGTGTGGACTTAGAAAAATTTTCATTTTGAAAAACAGGTTTTCTGAACCTGGAGCTGCCGCTGGTTCCGACATCAGCTGTCAGAAATTTCTGACAGCTTCCAGAGCTTCCAGAAATGTATCCTAGCCCAAATTTTGCTGTCCCATGGCATTGGTTGGCTAAAATCATATCCAGAGATTTTTTTCCAACACCAAATTTTCCAATTGCCATGTTCAACTCATTTACTTTGGACTTTAAAATTGAATTTTCTTTTACTATCATGCCACATCTATTTGCAACATTTTTCTTATAATTCTCTAATTGAGAATGAGAGGTTTTAACAAGTTTTTCTAAGTCCTTTTTCTCTTTTACAAGTAGATCAATTTTTTGATCGGACTTAGAAATAGTATTTTCAAGTTCTTTTATCCTTATCAAAGAGTGATCCTAACTCAAATCAAAACTAAGGTTCCAACAGACATCTCTGCCACTTGCTTTGTTAAGCGCTCAACTTGTAAATCACAATTTGAAGTAGCTTCTATTTCAAAAATTCTGGTCGGCTTGTTAGGCCGTGCTCGGGGCCAAATCCATTAATACGCATTCATGGACATTTCATCAAAAATATTTTGTACAACCTCTGTGATCTTTTTAATTAAAGTATCCCCAGTGTCTGCATCAATCATTTGCCTAGTTTGGAGATTCAAGCTATTATAAATAATGTGTACTTGTTTCCAAGTAGGAAGTGCGTGGTAAGGGCATGTACGCAAAATTTCCTTGAAGTGCTCCCATGTGTTATAGTGAGTCTCCGAGTCAATTTGCATAAATTACGCAATATCTATACGCATTTTAGCTGTCTTTGCAGGCAGAAAAGACTTAGTAAGAAATTTATCTCCTATATCAGCCCATATAGTGATGGAATCCTTAGGAAGGGAGCCCAACCACTGCCTGGCCTTAGACCGCAAAGAAAAAGGAAAAAGGCGTAATTAAATGACATCATCAGTGACTCCATCGATTTTGAAAGTTTTGCAAATTTCGAGAAAGTTAGAGATGTGAGAGATTGGATCTTCATCCAGTAGACCATCAAAGGCCACCGATTGTTGCACCATTTGTCTGATGTTAGACTTGATCTCAAAGTTATTGTTCACCAAAGCATGGGGGACAATACTTAACTGTGTGCCTTCCAGATTCGGCCGCACATTAAAGGACATGGTTCTGTTGAAATTGTTGAAGTGGAGTGAAAGGGAGTCCGGCCGGTCTGAAGGCTGGAGACAGCAGAGACCGCGCGGCCTGCGCTGGTGCTCTGGCGGTTTGGTTTTGCGATCTCTCCCTGCTGTTCTGGCGATCTGCTGTGATCGGCCAGTTTGCTTCTTGGTTTGGTCGTTGGTTCTAGTGACCTGTTGCGAGTTCTTCCAGTCTTGTTCTGGGCGGCGTGTTCTTAGTTGTCTGCAATGACCGGGAGGCTTGCTTGGGCTGTTCTGGCGACTTGGTTCAAGTCGGCCAGATGATTGTCTCTGCTTAGGTGATCTCAGGAAGGGTCGTCGCTGGGTCCGCGCGGCTTGTGCGCGACTTGCTGCTGACTTCGGTCTTGGACTGAATCTTGTCCAAGTGTTGTGTTCGCGTGGTCTGCTTTGTGAGACCGCTCGCGATCTGATGGGTGGTTACTGTATCCCGGTTTGTGCGGTGACAACATCCGTCCACCCACCTCTAAATAGGGGTCCATGGCCCGTCATTCCTAAAAAGAATTGTAAGAACAAGAGCCCGGATTGTTTCTTGCGGACTCAAGTTTTGAGGTCGCGCGACTTGGTTGCGAGTTAACCGTTGTTGTGTTCGCAGGTTTGCTGTCAGCAGGGTACGGTCTCCTTCCTAGGTGATTTCCGGTGGCTTGAATAAACAGTTCGTCTGCGGTCTGTCAGCGAACTGTTTTATTGTGTTCTTGTGCTGTTCGCAGCGAGCTCAGCGATCAGGCGACTTTCAGCGGTTAGGAAATCAGAGTTGCGGTCTGGTGACAGTTTCAGTTCTTTGTTCAGTTCAATAAAGCTTCAGTCCGTGTGGTCTGGGATTGCGGTCTGGCAGTGCAGGTTGTCTGCTTCTGTTCGTGCGGTCTCAAGGTGTTTCTGCGGTCTGACTGTGCAAGCGGTCTGGGAGTACAACAGAGCAAGCCGGGCGTCCTGAGCCTTTTTTACGGTCTGTGCGGTCTCTGCTTTGGCAGACCGCCAATTTTAGTTTTGGTGTGTTTTTTGTTCTTCTCATCTCCGTGATTCTTATGAATCATGTCTCGCCATGTATACCTCGAAGTGTAAAGCAGTTCTGTTTCAATAAAGATTTCTTGTGTTGCTGTTTTGGCATTGTGGTTGTTTGGCTATAACTCTTGTTGATATAATTCCTGCTTACTCCTAAACGGTCTTTCAAAAATTTTAACATGGTATCAGAGGGAGGTTTCTGGAGTGGATAAGCAGTGATCAACTAGAGTTGCCATCGTCTTTGTGAAGAAGACACCACATAGATTGCCATGGAAGGTGGATACGCAAGAGGTCTTGGTATTGAACTCCTCACATCGACTAACTTTAAAAAATGGAAGTCCTGTATGGAGAGTTACTTGTTTGGCGAGGATCTATGGGAGGTAGTTGGCGGAGAAGACACACAAGAGGTGTTTCTAGCAAGAGATAATATGGCAGAGGTTAGACTTTGGAGGAGGACGAAGGCTAAGGCAGAGTTCACTCTCAAAAGGGCTATTTCACCGGAGCTGTTTGATCACATCATCGGATGTAAATCTGCTGCTGAGATTTGGACATCCTTGGATGGGTTGTTCAATAAGAAGAATGTAGCGAGGCTACAATATCTTGAAAATGAGTTGGCGAAAGCCTCTCAAGGTGAACTTTCTATTTCTACCTTCTTCCTCAAGTTGAAGAACCTCACGGTAGAGATTTCTGCATTGGACCCTGATGAGCCAATCTCTGAGGCAAAACTGAAGAGGCATATTATCCGCGGGTTGCGGAAGGAGTATCTTGCCTTTGTGACTTCAGTTCAGGGTTGGGAAAATCAACCGTCGTTGTTGTAACTGGAGAACCTTCTTGCTTCGCAAGAAAGTTTAGCAAGACAGATGGCGGGGGTTTCTATCTCTGGCAAAGAAAGTGATGTGATGTTCTCCGGGAAGAAGAAGAAGAAATGGGAGAATAAGAAGCCGGGTTATGATGGACCCTCCACTTCAGGTCAGCAAGATAGAGGCTATGCCCTTAAGTCTGATGGGAAGAAGAAAGGAGAGGGACCGAGGTGCTTTAGATGCAACAAGACCGGGCACTTCAAGAAAGATTGCCGGGTGAATCTTCAGCCGGGACATGCAGTGGAGAAGGAGATGCCAAAGTCTGATGAAGTTGGATGGGGAGGAGCCTTTGTGTCTAATATAATGGCGATGCCTGTTAAGGCCTTGGCTTCCATTAACTATGATGAGGAATGGATTGTTGATTCAGGGTGTGGGCATCACCTCACCGGGGATGGATCAAAGTTCTCTTCTTTGGCACCTTACTCAGGTAACAATGCTATCATTACGGCGGATAATTCTATTCATCCAGTAGAGCACAAAAGAGTCATCTCTCTGAGCAGTGATAAGGATCCACTCACGTTGATGAGTGTTTATCACGTGCCTGGTATGAAGAAGAATCTCTTCTCTGTGACCAATGCGGTCGATGCCAGTTATCACGTTCTGTTTGGTCCAACAGAAGTGAAGTTTCATAAAACTCAACCGGAGATAAAGGGAGATGTTATTCATGTCGACAAGCGGGTGAAGGACTTGTTTGTTTTATCGACAAGTACATATGTTGATAAGATGAGGACCAATGATGGCGCGGCAATCTCGCATGAAAGGTTGGGGCATGTAGGCATGGACAAATTGAAGGATATGGCGGTAAGGGGCCTTGTCAATGGCTTGCCTAGCTTGTCCTCCTATGGAGACGGTCATGTCTGCGAAGGATGTCAGTTTGGTAAGTCTCATCGACTTCCATTTGACAAATCGCAAACAAGGTGCAAAGTGTCGTTGGAGTGCATCCACGGTGATTTGATGGGACCGACTGCCACCCCAAGCCTTGGAGGCAACAGATACATGTTTGTGTTGATTGACGATTACACTAGATATGTCTGGGTGTATTTTTTGAAGGAGAAGTAGGATGCATTTGCAAACTTTGTGGAGTTCAAGGAGCTGGTTGAAGGCCGGCTAGGCCTGCGGGTTAAAAAACTTAGAACTGACAATGGTGGGGAGTTCACCTCTGGTAAGTTCTCAAGTTTTTTCAGGAAGCATGGCATCAGGAGAGAGCTTACTTGTGCCCATACTCCACAACAGAATGGCGTTGCTGAGAGGAAGATCCGTCATCTGACGGAAAATTGCAAATGCTGGCTTCATGCTAAGATTATCCCAAAGTCCTTCTGGGCGGAGGGAATTTCTTGTGTAGCTTATGTCATCAATAGGTTGCCTTTAAGTCATATCAACATGAAGACCCCTCACGAATTGATGTTCAAGGAGAAGCCGAGTGTTTCACACCTTCGGGTGTTTGGGTCAACCTGCTTTGTGCATATTCCTGATGCTCTTCGGACAAAGCTAGATGCGAAAGCAAGGAAGCTACTCTTTGTTGGGTATGATGAGCGGAAGAAGGGATGGAGATGCATGGATCCTGAGACACGGAGGTCAGTTGTTTCTCGGGATGTGGTGTTCGATGAAGTGACTTCTTACAAGGGGAGTTCCGGAGTTGAGCTACCGGAGGGCAAGGTTGATGAAGGAGGAAAAGCTGCGGGAAGTCTTCAAGTGGAGTTGCCTGTTTCACCAGGAGCTCCAGCTGTGTCAAGCTCTGAGATGGAGGCTTCAGGTTCTGGAAGCAGGGGGAGCGATGCTCCAAGTTCGTCTGGAAGAGGAGCTTGCACAGAAGAAGCAGCTGAGGAGGTGGTTAGTCGAGAGCAACCTCTTAGGAGGTCGAAGAGGACTATTCAACCACCAGATCGATACACCGGAGGGAACAGGGTGAACTTTGTTTCATGTTTCTTTGCTGGTCCCCTGGATGAGAGGGAGCCGTCAAGCTTTGAGAAGGCCAGAGGCGTGAAGGAGTGGAACATTGCTATGCAAGAAGAGATGGCAGCTCTCGAGAAGAATGAGACCTGGTCTCTCGTGCCCAAGCCCAAGGGCACCACTCCTGTGACATGCAAATGGGTCTACAAGCTCAAGAAGAAAGCTGACGACAGTATCGAGCGGTACAAGTCTCGCCTTGTAGCTCTCGGGTTCTCACAGCAGTACAGAGAAGATTATGATGAGACATTCAGTCCAGTGGCTAAGATGACTTCGGTGTGATTTGTTATTGCCTTGGCAGCTTCAAGTTGTTGGGAGATTTGGCAACTCGACGTGAAGAATGCCTTCTTATACGGCGAGATTGACAAGGATATCTTCATGATCCAACCGCAAGGCTTCATCTCGAAGGAGTATCCGGACTACGTCTGTAAGTTGAAAAAGGCCCCGTATGGGTTGAAGCAAGCGCCTCGAGCGTGGTACGGGAAGATTGCAGAGTATCTCTTATTCTGCGGATTCTTTGCTTCAGACTCTGATTCTAGCTTGTTCATCAAGAAGGAGTGGGTGCTTCGGGTGATTGTGCTGCTGTATGTGGATGACATGATTGTCACCGGGAACTCGAAGGAAGCTGTTGCAATACTCAGGGCTGAGCTTGCTATCAGATTTGAGATGAAGGATCTGGGGGAGCTCCACCATTTCCTTGGACTCGAGGTGCAGAGGCGGGAGAGCGGAGTGCTTATTTCTCAGGCTAGCTATGCGGAGCGGATTGTTCAGCGATTCGGCATGGAGGAAGGGAAGAACAGCTCTATACCTCTGGAGCAACATCATAAGCTTCGGAAGGATGAGGGGAGAGTTTTATCTGAACCGTTGGTGTTCCGAGCTCTGGTTGGGAGTTTGATCTACTTGACGATCACAAGGCCAGATATTTCTTATGCAGTTAGCAAGGTGAGTCGGTACATGGCGGAACCACGGAAACCTCATCTTCTGGCGGCAAAAGGCATCTTGAAGTATGTGAAGTCAACCTCTGATTTGGGTCTCCTATATAGGAGAGGGTCAAGCTTAGAGTTGCATGGTTTCATGGATGCTGATTATGGAGGAGATGTGGATGATCGGAGATCAATGTCTGGTTATGTCTGTATGACAGACCCCGCAGTTATCTCTTGGTGCAGCAAGAAGCAAGACTCGGTGTCTGTATCTACCACGGATGCGGAGTACAAGGCTTCCGCCTTGGCAGCTCAGGAAGCTGTTTGGCTCAGGAGGTTGGTGGAAGACGTTCATCAGGGGGTTCGAGGTCCCACCTTGCTACGCGGGGACAATGAGAGTGCTCTCAAGCTGGTTAACATGTTGAGCATGTTCGGAGTGCGGACAATGTCGCAGACATCTTCACAAAGCCGCTGGCGAAGGGATCGTTTACTCGATTAAGGGAGTTGCTCGGGTTAGTTTCCACTTCCCACTTCAAGGGGGAGTGTTGAAATTGTTGAAGTGGAGTGAAAGGGAGTCTGGCCGGTCTGAAGTCTGGAGACCGCAGAGACCGCACGGCCTGCGTTGGTGCTCTGGATGTTTGGTTCTGCGATCTCTCCCTGCTGTTCTGGCGATTTGCTGCGATCGACCAGTTTGCTTCTTGGTTTGGTCGTTGGTTCTGGCGACCTGTTGCGAGTTCTTCCGGTCTTGTTCTGGGCGGCCTGTTCTTGGTTGTCTGCAGTGACCGGGCGGCTTGCTTAGGCTGTTCTGGCGACTTGGTTCAAGTCGGCCAGATGTTTGTCTCTGCTTAGGCGATCTCAGGAAGGGTGGTCGCTGTGTCTGCGCGGCTTGTGCGCGGCTTGCTGCTGACTTCTGTGTTGGACTGAATCTTATCCAAGTGTTGTGTTTACGCGGTCTGCCTTGTGAGACTGCTCGCGATCTGATGGGTGGTGACTGTATCCCGGTTTGTGCGGTGACAACATCCGTCCACCCGCCTATAAATAGGGGTGCATGGCCCGTCATTCCTAACAAGAATTGTAAGAACAAGAGCCCGGATTGTTTCTTGCTAACTCAAGTTTTGAGGCCGCGCGACTTGGTTGCGAGTTAACCGTTGTTGTGTTCGCAGGTTTGTGGTCAGCAGGGTGCGGTCTCCTTCCTTGGTAATTTCCAGTGGCTTGAATAAACAGTTCATCTGCGGTCTGTCAGCGAACTAGTTTATTGTGTTCTTGTTCTGTTCGCAGCGAGCTCAGCGATCAGGCGACCTTCAGCGGTTAGGCGATCAGAGTTGCGGTCTGGCGACAGTTTCAGTTCTTTGTTCAGTTCAATAAAGCTTCAGTCCGTGCGGTCTGGGATTGCGGTCTAGCAGTGCAGGTTGTCTTCTTCTGTTCGCGCGGTCTCAAGGTGTTTCTGCGGTCTGACTGTGCAAGCGGTCTGGAAGTACAGCAGAGCAAGCTGGGCGTCCTGAGCCTTTTTTGCGGTCTGTGCGGTCTCTGCTTTGGCAGACCGCCAGTTTCAGTTTTGGTGTGTTTTTTGTTCTTCTCATCTCCGCGATTCTTATGAATCATGTCTCGCCATGTATACCTAGAAGTGTAAATCAGTTCTGTTTCAATAAAGATTTCTTGTGTTGCTGTTTTGGCATTGTGGTTGTTTGGCTATAACTCTTGTTGATATAACTCCTGCTTACTCCTAAACGGTCTTTCAAAAATTTTAACAGGTTCTTTGCTGGGCCTCATTAGGATTGGGCGCATTAGGTTCCCTATTTTCTGCGGTAGTGTCACCGATCGACGCTTCGAATAATAAGTATGTATCCTGATCACGAGAATGGCAATGCCGCAAAATGGTTCGCTCGATCTCTAGATCAAAAAGAATATTCGAAGAGCTACCTCGGGTCATATACTAGAAAAAGAAAAGAGGAGAGAAAAAAAAAAAAGAGAAATAGAAAGAGAAAATAGAAACGATGGAGAATAATAAAATAAAACAAAAGAAAGAGTAAACTTAATTATTATATTTTTTATTTATATGCCGATTATGTTAGTCCTGGACTTCCAGGGTGTACCCCGTAAGGGGTTCTCACCCGTACTAGGAGGTGTGATGGGATGATAGCCCAAACGTCTCTTTCCAAGATTTAAATTTCACTTTTAAGAATTTTTTTAAACTAAAAAAGAAAAAGAAAAACGATAAAATTAATAGCTATCCTCTTTTCAAAATATCAACCCAAGTACCCGGCATTGGCGCAAAAAACTTGATAAAAATATTTCGTGTTTGTGTGATTTTGGAAAAGTGAAGAAAGGGGTTATGTAATGAAATTCTCCAAACCTATATTTGATGAAGGGAAGTGTACTCTATCGTTTATAGAATAGGATATTTTATAAATACCAAGGTCGTATTCCTCGGGGCGTGTTGATTACTTCTAGTTCGAGAAGGTCACTATTATCTTATCTATTGATTTTTCATGTTTATTTTTCTTAACTAAAAAGAGATAATTTGCAAATAAAAGAAAGGCTTAGACAATGATTAAAAAGATTAGTGCTCAATCAAAAATCACCTCGGCATGAGAATAATCAAGAGAAGGTAAAAAATTATTCAAATTCCATTTAAGTAAATTACTTCACTGTGGAGGTTCCAGAAGCTTGAATATGTCTCTCTCGAGGAAAATGCCCAACTAGGTTTAGGAAAAATTTACCAAACTCTCATTCGATAATCGATTGCCTAAAACATGCTTTACGATGTGAACCCCACTATTGGATTTGACTCCAATCTTGGAGATTTACATCATCCTCTCTTGAGTGGTGCGTGCAACTCTCTTTACCATTGAGTGATCAATTCATACTTTGAACCTCTCGGATAGCTAAGTACGAAAGCCAAAGTGAAAACCATATTGGATCTGTAGGCACCCTTAGAGGGGTGAATAAGGGTTTTAATAACATTTTGGTTTAATGGAAAACTATTGATATTTTATTAGAAATAAGTTGAATCAAAAGTAAAGTGCTAGAAATTGAAAATCAAATCAATTTTATTGAACAAGTAAAGACATGATTATCATTTATAAATTGATTGATAAATTAGATTTTTATCATGCTAGATATCAAGACAAATAATATGAAAAATCCTTTTGTTTTCTATACCGACTCTTCACCCAAAGAACTCGTTGGCTTTAACCGATCTATCCCCAGATACGGCCTCAAGCCTCTCTAGCCTCTCTATTCCCAAGACCTAGTCGCCACACCATGCAACAAGTTCTCCCTAGTCCTCGCAAGGCCCTAGTCACCAACCATTCGGGGAATTCTCTTTTGACGATAAAAGGATAAGAGTTACAAGATCAGATAAAAGAAAAACTCCCCTCTAAATAGAACCCTTGATGTAGATGTCATTTCTCTGGCAAAGGTTCGATCATTATGGCTTGAGAGTCTTCCTCATCGATGTTCTTTAGATCCTTGGATGTCTCCAATTGATTAGAATTTGTTACAGCGAGAACACTCCATGTGTATGTTGAGAGAAAGCTTCTTGATCGTCGTTTTGATAACTTTCAATCCTTGTGTTTGAATTACTTTTTGATTTCCTCTGAAGAACTCTCTCTTTATATGAGTAGGAAACAACCCTCACTTTTCTATAGACGGCTAGGGCTTTCAGCCCTCGAAAATTTCTTAAAAAACCATCAACATAAACTCATTTTGGGTTATTTTAAAAAGAGGTTGTTGGACAGAAAACTACTGGCGGCAGGAGAGCGCAATCTTTAATTTCGTTCCTTATACTCTCTTCAATTTTGTGGATTTGGCTTTTATCTATGGAAATAAATTATTCTCCACGAAAATATGTTATATTCATGCCTTCATAATAATATTGGATGCTCCTTTTGGTTTATTCTTGCCTTCATAATAATATTGGATTCTCATTTTGGTTTATCAGTCAAATCATGATTGATTGGGGTTTCCAAAAGCTACCACTCAGCGATAGAATTAACGCGTCGTGGTAGAACTTGCTATATATGAGTCCCGTCAACATTCCTTTCTCAACGATGCTACCTTCTTGACACTATTTCCATTTATGTATATACTACTGCCAGAGGTAGCGATTGCGCGCAGCGATAACAAACAGAGCGTCGTAATGATAGCGAATCGTCGTCTTTCTTTTTTGTATTCATAGGGGCTTGAGCACTGAAGTTCCTGCACATTATAAACACATGTCAAGTATGATCAAATACAATGAGATTTGTTATTATCAAACCAAGATATGTGAAAAGCGTGTTCCAACAAACTCCACCTTATGATAATAACAAATCCACTTAGAAAGAATTACTTCAATTATAAGAAATGTGCTTATAGTTAATGATAAGCGTGGTAGTATGGAATGGTGCATATGCTCCCTCTATATGAATGATCCCCCTACATCAAAGCTTCCTATGAATTTGACTCACCTTAAATGCGTGAATTCCTTTCAAAAGAAGGTGGAGAGAAAGGGAATGACCATAAGAAAGATTTATGATACCACATGGTGAAGGAATAAAAGAAATTTTAGTTGAAGGAATGAAGTATCAATAGATTACTACACAAGACCACTTGTTGGTTAATACAATATCTATGATCGAGCTTACAAGTAGTTAAGTAAAGTGGAAAGCATGTTTCAAGATTTAAAAAAAAAATGAACATCTATATATGAGTTTTAAGCATAGTAAATGATTAAGAATTGTAGTCTAGTAGAAATATATGTTTTTTCAAGTTGATGAAAAAGATCAAAATATCACTTGTTATCAAACTATAATAGCACTTATTTAGAGGGTAAATAAGCAAGATTGAGCATACAAGGCATAGTAGAAGATTAGTTCAAAATACATAAGCACTCTTAAAATAAACATCTTTTTTGAAATTTGCAATCATAGAGAGTAAATAAGAGTGGTTGTTTTTGAAATAAGATGTTTGTGATTTTGAAATACATGATATGCTTTTGGTAGACAAAAGTAATTCAAGCATGATTTGATTTATCAAGACAAGATAGAAAGATACAGTATTTTAAATTCTTAATGCAGGCAGACTTAAACATTATAGAGATCATGCAGTGATATTTAGTGCATCTACTAAAGAGTTTAGAAAGAAATTTAGATATGCATTATAATCCAATACTCATGAGTAGATGGTTTATAAGAGATAATGATGTGTGCAATTAGTGTTTTGGATAAGAGTATTCAAATGATTTAATCATAATACATGACATGTATAATGGAATCAACACAACATTATTGAAATGTGTTTTTAGAATTACTTCCACCCACAAAGGTATATTTGGTTTTAATGCACATAGAAATTGTACAACTCCCAAGGTGCTCTGCACACACAATGCTCATTAAGACTTATCAGGGTGAAAAGTAGTGCTTGGGGATCACTTATCTTTTCTCTCTCTTTTATTTATTTGTCATTCAGTGTAAAAGAAGAAGTGGTGTATATAGGAGGTTGCACAAGACAATTTACAATTCTCTCCAAGATGCTCAACCTCGCAATGCTCATTAATACTTATCAAGAGGGTGAGTAGTGCTTGGTGTAGTTACCTTTGTCATTTATTCATTTGAATTTTAGTTTAGTGACAAAGGTCTCCAAATAAACTTATTTTTCAAACATAGATTTTTTGAATTAAAACACACTTCTTAAAATATGGGTGCATGAAAGAGATTTTTATTGTGGTTTAGGTAAACTAATGACACATTTAATAATATTAAGTTATTACACTACACAACCATACAAGAGTAAGATTAAAGTCATATGTATATTACCAAAGATGTGAGTGAGTAAACCATTATATATAAAACATTACTCATACTTAGAGGCATGCTAAACAATCCTACATATTATTTCTATCATCATTTTCCTTGCACATTACAAGATAACGTTCAATGCATGACACAAAACAATATTTAAGAAACTTGAAATTAGAATTTAACATTGTCTTTTAATCTTGAAGAGATAAACCTAATCATCCTTGAATCATTTCAATGAATAACAGTTTTTATAGATTTTTGAAATTTTTAGACAAATACAAAATAGTAAACACACATAAAAAAACATATTTTTGTCCTTTGAAATTGTTTTGAAATTTTGTATTAGTATTTAAAATATAAATATTTTTCTGGAAAATATAGAAGGCTTTAACAAGCCGATCATTAAATGATATTCTATGCCAGAGAAGGTGTAAAGGAAAAATAAAAAATATTGATTTTATGCTACCGCCAACGCTAGTATTATCGTGTGGCGCTAGAACCAGAAATTTTGTGTTTTGCTTAGAAAACATGATTTTTGATAATTTTTCTTTCTGATTTTTCTTGATTCTTGTTTTCTAAGATAAGCGACACTAAGTACTTTAAAGTATTTTTAATAATAGTGTGAAAGATGCGTATAAAAGATTTTTGTGTTAAGGTGTCAAAATACTCTTTCAAAATACTTATGTTGCTCAAAATTATTAAAAGTCAATAAGATAACATTTAAGAACAAAATATGCTCGAGTGAAATGACCACAAAGAGTGAAATAGTTTTCATGCAATGTATATAATATTAGTATGTCTAAGATCAAGATACCTTAACTATATGTCCACACTCTAATCCCATACTAAGTGACGATGGGCATGTAGAGTTGCACACATGCCGTAGGTTGGGGGTGTTAATCCCATATGCATACAAATGACGACACTCAACCTAGTTCTATTTCCCCCCAGTGCCTCGCAAGTCCCCACTGGAACCCTCCCCGTTTAAGGACAAAACATGACTTAGAGGTTTGGTCTCTAATGCACATAATCCTGTTGAAATTATTGAAGTGAAGTGGAAGGTGGCCGGCGGTGTGTTTATTGGTGACCGCAGAGACCGCACGGTCTCTGTGCCGGTTTGGTCTCTGGAGGTCTGCTGTGATTGGCCAGTTTGTTCAAACCGGGCGGTCTGTTCTTGAGTAACCGCTATGACCGGGCGGCTTATGCAGGTTGATATAGAGACTTGTCTAAGGTTGGCTAGATGTTCTTGGTTTGCTCTAGGCGGTCTAAGGAAGGAGTGATCCATGTCCCCGCGGCTTGTGCGCGGTCTGCTGCTGATTTGTGGTCTTGGACATGATGTTGTCCAAGTAGTGTGATCGTGCGGTCTATTATGTGAGACCTCTTGCGATCAGATGGGTGGTGACTGTACCTCTCTTGCGGTGGTGACGACATCCGTTCCCTCGCCTATAAATAAGGGTGCAGGGCCCGTCATTAATAATGAGAACTGTTTGCGGCCAGTAGGTTGCGGTCTCCTTCCATGGTGATTTCCCAGTGGCTTGAATAAATAGTTCGACAGTGGCTTGTCTGCGGACTGGTTTATGTTGTTCTTGTGCTATTTGCAGCGAGCTCGGCGATCAGGAGACCTTTTGTGGTTAGGCGATCTGGGTTGCGGTCTGGCGATAGCTTCTGTTCTCTGTTCAGTTCAATAAGCTCCAGTTCGTGCAGTCTGAGGTGGCGGTCTTGCAGTGCAGGTCATCTTGCCTGTATTCTATTCGTGCGGTCTCAGGACAAGCTGGGCGGTCTATGGAGTGCAGCGGTCTGTACGGTCTCTGCTTTGTCAGGTCGCTAGATTTGTGTTTTGTGGTGTGTTTTGTTCTTCTCTCCTTCGTGATTCTTATGAATCATGTCTCGCCATGTATGTCTCGAAATGTAATGAAGGTTTATGATTCAATAAAGACTATTGTGTTGCTGTTTGGCATTGTGGTTGTTTCGCTATAACTCAGTTGATGCAACTCCTGCTTACTCCTAAACGGTTCATCAAAAATTTTAACATGGTATTAGAGGTAGGTTGTTGGAGTGGATAAGCAGTGTTAAACTTGAGTTTCCATCGCCTTTGTGAAGAAGAAACCACATAGTTGGCCATGGAAGATGGATACAGAAGAGGGCTTGGTATTGAACTCCTCACATCGACTAAGTTCAAGAAGTGGAAGTCGTGTATGGAGAGTTACTTGCTTGGCGAGGATCTATGGGATATAGTTAGAGGAGAAGACACACAAGAAGTACATCTAGCAGGAGATAATATGGACGAGGAGAGACTTTGGAGGAGGACTAATGCAAAGGCAGAGTTCACACTCAAGAGGGCTATTTCACCAGAGCTATTCGATCACATCATTGGATATAAATCTGCTGCTGAGATTTGGACGTCTTGGGATGGGCTGTTCAATAAGAAGAATATAGCTCGGCTACAGTTTCTTGAAATTGAGTTGGCAAAGGCCTCTCTAGGTGATCTTTCCATCTCTACTTTCTTTCTCAAGATGAAGAACCTCACAGCAGAGATTTCTGCATTGGACCCTGATGAGCCCATCTCGGAGGCAAAACTGAAGAGGCATATCATCCGCGGGTTGCGGAAGGAGTACCTTGCCTTTGTGATGTCAGTTCAGGGTTGGGCAAATCAGCCATCTCTGTTGGAGCTAGAAAACTTACTTGCTTCGCAGGAAAGTTTGGCAAGATAGATGGCGGGGATTTCTATCTCTGGGGGAGATAGTGATGTGCTGTTCTCTGGGAATAAGAAGAAGAAGTGGGAGAAGAAGAAGCCAGGACATGATGGACCCTCTACTTCAGGTCAGCAAGAAAGGAGTTATGATACTAAGTCTGATGGGAACAAAAAGGGAGAGGGACCAAGGTGCTTCAGGTGCAACAAGACCGGGCACTTCCAGAAAGATTGTCGGGTTAATCTTCAGCTGGGATATGCAGCGGAGAAGGAGAAGCCAAAGTCTGATGAAGATGGATGGGGAGGAGCCATTGCGGATAATATGATGGCAATGCCCGTTAAGGCCTTGACTGCCATCATCTTCGAAGAGGATTGGATCGTGGATTCAGGGTGTGGGCACCACCTCACCAGGGATGAATCAATGTTCTCTTCTTTGGCACCTTACTCAGGTAACGACGCAATTACGGCTGATAATTCTATTCATTTAGTAGAACAAGAAGGTGTTATCTCTCTAAGCAGTGATAAGGGTCCACTCACATTGAGGAGTGTTTATCACGTGTCGGGTATGAAGAACAATCTCTTCTCTGTGACCAATGCGGTCAATGCCGGTTATCACATTCTGTTTGGCCCAACAGAAGTGATGTATCTTAAAACTCAACCGGAGATAAAGGGAGATGTAATTCATGTTGGAAAGCGGATAAAGGACTTGTTTGTTTTATCGACAAATACCTATGTTGACAAGATGAGGACCAATGATAGAGCGGCTATCTATCATGAAAGGTTGGGGCATGTAGGCATGGACAAATTGAAGGCTATGGCGGTAAGGGGCCTTGTCAAGGGATTGCCTAGCATGTCCTCCTATGGAGACGATCATGTTTGTGAGGGATGTCAGTTTGGTAAGTCTCATCGACTTCCATTTGATAAATCGCAAACAAGATGCAAAGCTCCGTTGGAGTGCATTCACGGTGATTTGATGGGACCGACTGCCACCCCAAGTCTTGGTGGCAACATATATATGTTGGTGTAGATCGACGATTACACCAGATATGTCTGGGTGTATTTTCAGAAAGAGAAGTCAGAAGCTTTTGTGAAGTTCATGGAGTTCAAGGAGCTAGTGGAAGGTCGGTTAGGCCTGCGGGTGAAAAAATTGAAAACTGAAAATGGTGGGGAGTTCACCTCTGGTGAGTTCTCAAGTTTTTGCAGGAAGCACGGCATCCGGAGAGAGCTCACTTGTGCCCATACTCCACAGCAAAATGGCGTTGCAAAGTGGAAGATCCGTCACCTGACGAAAACCAGCAAATGCTGGCTTCATGCCAAGAGTATCCCAAGGTCCTTCTGGGCGGAGGGTAGGTCTTGTGCTGCCTATGTCAATAACAGAATGCCTCTAAGTCCTATCAACATGAAGACCCCTCACGAACTGATTTTCAAGGAGAAGCCGAGTGTTGCACACCTTCGAGTGTTCGGGTCAACCTATTTTATGCATATCTTTGATTCTCTTCGGACAAAGCTAGACGCGAAAGCAAGGAAGCTAGTCTTCGTTGGATATGATGAGCAAAAGAAGGGTTGGAGATGCATGGATCCTGAGACACGGAGATCAGTGGTATCTCTGGATGTGGTGTTCTATGATGTGACTTCCTACAAGGGGAGTTCAAGAGTTGAACTATCAGAGAGCAGGGTTGATGAAAAAGGGAAGGCTACGGGAAATCTTCAAGTGGAGTTGCCTATTTCACCAGGATTTCCAGCTGTGTCTAGCTCAGAGTTGGAGGATTCAGGTTCTGGAAGCAGGGGGAGTGATTCTCCAAGTTCGCCTGGAAGAGGAGATATCACAGAAGAAGCAGCTAAGGAGGTGGTTAGTCAGGTGCAACCTCTTAGGAGGTCGAAGAGGACTATCAAGCCACTAGATCGATACACAGGAGGAAACATGGTGAGCTTTGTCTCATGTTTCTTTGCTGGTCCCTTGGATGAGCGGGAGTTGTCGAGCTTTGAGAAGGCCAAAGGCGTGGAGCAGTGGGACATTGCTATGCAGGAGGAGATGGATGCTCTCAAGAAGATTGAGACTTGGTCTCTAGTGCCTAGGCCCAAGGGCATTACCCCTGTGACATACAAGTGGGTCTATAAGATCGATAAGAAAACTGACGGTACGATCGAGCGATACAAGGCTCGCCTTGTGGCTCGCGGGTTCTCACAGCAGTATGGATAGGATTATGATGAGACATTCAGTCCAGTTGCAAAGATGACTTTGGTTCGATTTGTTATTGCTTTGGCGGCATCATGTGATTGGGAGATTTGGCAGCTCGACGTGAAGAATGCCATCTTATACGGCGAGATTCATCTCGGAGGATTGTCCAGACTATGTCTGCAAGCTGAAGAAAGACTTGTATGGGTTGAAGCAAGTGCCTCGGGCGTGGTATGGAAAGATCGCGGAGTATCTTCTATTCTGCGGATTTTTTGCTTCAGACTCTTACTCCAGTTTGTTCATCAAGAAGGAGGGGTGCTTCGGTTGATTGTTCTGCTGTATGTGGATGACATGATTGTCACCGGGAACTCAAAGGAGGAAGTAGCAAGGCTGAGAGCCGAGCTTGCTATCAGATTTGAGATGAAGGATCTGGGTGATCTTCACCATTTCCTTGGACTCGAGGTGCAGAGGCGGGAGAGAGGAGTGCTCATTTCTCAAGCTGGATATGCGGAGCGGATCGTTCAACTATTTGGCATGGAGGAAGGGAAGAGCAGCTCTATACCTCTAGAACAGCATCATAAACTTCGGAAGGATGAGGGGAGAGTTCTTTCTGAACCGTTGGTGTTCCTATCTCTGGTTAGGAGCTTGATCTACTTGATGATCACAAGGTCTGATATTGCTCATGCAGTTGGCAAGGTGAGTCGGTACATGGAAGAACCATGGAAGCCTCATCTTCTGGCAGCAAAAGGAATTTTGAAGTATGTGAAGTCGACCTCTGATCTGGGTCTCCTATATTGGAAAGGGTCAAGCTTGGATTGCATGGGTACATGGATGTTGATTATGGGGGAGACGTGGATGATCGGAGATCAATGTCTGGTTATGTCTTTATGGCAGGCCCCACAACTTTTTCTTGGTGTAGCAAAAAGCATAACTCGGTGTCTGTATCTACCACAGAAGCAGAATACAAGGCTTTGGCCTTGGCAGCTCAGGAAGCCGTTTGGCTCAGGAGGTTGGTAAAGGACGTTCATGAGGAGGTTTGAACTCCCACTATGCTACGCAGGGACAATGAGAGTGCTCTCAAGCTGGTTAATAATCCAGTCTATCACGCGAGGACCAAGCACATTGATATTAAGCACCATTTCATTCGTGAGAAGGTGTTGGGAGGATCTCTTATAGTCGAGCATGTTCAAAGTGTAGACAATGTTGCAGACATCTTCACAAAGCCGCTGGCGAAGGGACCGTTTACTCGGTTGCGGAGTTTACTTGGGCTAGTTTCCACTTCCCACTTCAAGGGGAGTGTTGAAATTATTGAAGTGAAGTGGAAGGTGGCCGGCGGTCTATTTATTGGTGACTGCAGAGACCGCGCGGTCTCTGTGCCGGTCTGGCTCTGGCGGTCTGCTGTGATTGGCCAGTTTGTTCAAACCGGGCGGTATGTTCTTGAGTAACCGCTATGACCGGGAGGCTTATGCAGGCTGATCTAGAGACTTGTCTAAAGTCGGCCAGATGTTCTTGGTTTTCTCTAGGCGGTCTAAGGAAGGAGTGATCCATGTCTGCGAGGCTTGTGCGTGGTCTGCTGCTGATTTATGGTCTTGGACAGGATGTTGTCCAAGTGGTGTGATCACGCGGTCTGTTCTGTGAGACCGCTCACGATCTGATGGGTGGCGACTATACCTCTCTTGCGACGGTGACCACATCCGTTCCCTCGCCTATAAATAGGGGTGCAGGGCCCGTCATTAATAACGAGAGTTGTTTGCGGTCAGCAGGTTGCGGTCTCCTTCCTTGGTGATTTCCCAGTGGCAAGAATAAACAGATCGGCAGCGGCTTGTCTGCGGATTGGTTTATGTTGTTCTTGTGCTGTTCGCAGCGAGCCCAGCGATCATGCGACCTTCTGTGGTTAGGCAATCTGAGTTGCGGTCTGGCGACAGCTTCTGTTCTCTGTTCAGTTCAATAAGCTCCAGTTCGTGTGGTCTGATGTGGTTGTCTTGCAGTGCAGGTCATCTTGCCTGTATTCTATTCATGTGGTCTCAGGACAAGCCGGGCGGTCTCTGGAGTGCAGCGGTCTGTGCGGTCTCTGCTTTGTCAGGTCGCCAGATTTGTGTTTTTTGGTTTTTTTTGTTCTTCTCTCCTTCGTGATTCTTATGAATCATGTCTCGCCATGTATGTCTCGAAATGTAATGAAGTTTTATGATTCAATAAAGACTATTGTGTTGCTGTTTGGCATTGTGGTTGTTTGGCTATAACTCAGTTGATGCAACTCCTGCTTACTCCTAAACGATTCATCAAAAATTTTAACAAATCCTACACCCTCGCTATTGTGAGACACACAATGTAGTTAATGATCATGGATAGACTAAGCATTTAATCCTATGGAAACAATTTATAAACTATGGATTTTTTGTGAGATTGATTTCTGATTATATTTGATTTTAACGTCACGTAGTTTTGATGTATTTCAACTTTCAATTTTTCTTTTTAAATTAATTCATTATGGTAATAAAAGATAACTAGCATGGATGATAATATTTTTTAGTTGATAATGCTAGAATGATTGTTTGAATGTAATGTTATTGCATAATATTAATTTTGATAATGTTGCATGCATTCAAAGATAACATTTAAATTTCTATACCTAGAATGAAGTGATGATTCTATTTGATTTATTCTTATTGGTATAATGATGACTCTAGGGTTTATATATATGAGAGATACATGCACACACAATACACAATACATTCACATAATTATCAAGATCACAAACCATATGTTGGAAGCAATAGGATCTTTTGTAGTTATGTTTAATATTTGAATTAAAAGATCCATTGAATTTGTGTGGTTATTATAAATGATCATTAACTTTAACACATAGAAGTTAATTACTCCTAATTAATTATTCATGAGGATATATGTGAAGTATTATATATAAACAAAATTCATATTCATCCTTTTCAAATTGTTAAAGAGAAAGATTGTAAGGTGAATAATGAATATGAATATAATGAGATTTTTTTTGTTATTTTGAAATATTTTGTAAATTTTCAATTTGAGTTTGAGGATTAACGAAACCATATATATATATAATTTTCTAAAAATATAGTGATGTTTAAAGTAGTAGGATTATCTTTCAGAAATTAATAATTAGAGAAATTCAGGAATTTTCAGAAAATATAGATACCGCCGGCGATAGAGTTACCGTTAGGCGGTAGCAAAAGAGGTTTGATTTTTCATCAACAAAACATGGTTTTTGAGATTTTTCATTTCGGATATCACTTGATTATGATTTTACATAATAAGGGTTATCACATGCAACAAAGAAATTAGGGAAATAATCAAAGAGTTGCACATTTAAAATTTACTTTTCTTTTTATAAGTCATGGAATTGCTTGGTTGTGGGTGTATGAATGTGGGTCCAGGATGTTGAAGCTGGAGGGAGAGGAATGACAAGGTTTTCATGGAAATATTGAAGACCTTAGTGGCGGTGCTCGATTGGTTCGAGTTGGTGGAAATCGCCTCCTTTTTAGCTCGACCATCGGCTAGATTTAAGGCTCTTATAATGTTGTGGGTGGGAATAGGTGGAGTGATATTCAAACTGCGTGAAATGTATTTGGGGTTGTTTTTCATGTGTAGCTGATGGATGAGGATTTGTGTGGGTTGTAAACTTTATTTCTCATCTCTGAACTCGAAATATTGGCATTTCTGTTATGCATGCTCATCAAATCTCTGAACTCAAATTATCGAATCTTAGACTGTGTTTTGTTCAAGCTTACCATGGTTCTCTTCAAGTTTATCAGATGTCATTATTTATGTTCAAAAATCTCTAACATCAAAAGATCATAATCTTAGACTGTGTTTTGTTTGAATGAATATAAGGAGAGAGAAAAGAAAATTGAAATTGAAATGATAAGGAAATGAAATCAGGTTTTTTAGCTCACAAGAATTGTGTTCATATGTTCATTTTGATTGATATTTGAATGTGTTTTTTAAATAAATACATAATTTATTATTTGCCACGGTTTGAAACCGTGGCAAATAGTTAAAAAAAATTAAATTTACTATTGGCCAGGGTTTCAAACCGTGGCTAATAGTCAAATTATTTGCAATGACAGAAAGCCATGGCAAATAGTCCATTTTAATGTTATGAAGATGTTTTTGTCAGGGTCTTAAATTGTGGCAAAAAGGTGAAGGTATTAGCCACGACAGTATTTGCTTGTCGTTAATACTAGTTGCCACGGCCAATCTGTGGCTAAAAACCTTTCTCTAAGTGACTTTTAGCCACAAATTTTTTTCGTGGCTAAACTGTGGCTAAAGATCTTTAGCCACGGTTGTAGACCTTTTGCCAGGGCAAATTGCCCTGGCCAGAAATCAATTTTCTTGTAGTGAGTAATGGATTTAAAAGGATAAAACAAAAAGGATAGATAGGTCACTTGAGCAAAGATATGACATTTTATTCAATTTCATTCAATATAATTCATTAATGAATTTAAGCTTAATGTGTGAATGTCATATCACAAGTTATATAGAGTGACCATAGCATGTTGGATCAACAAAAAAACACAAAAAATAAACAAAAACAAAAATGATATAAGCATATCATGAAGTAGAGTATTGATATTTCATTTTTATTTGATTCTAATTCACACAAATAATTATATACTAATGAATAGGAGATTTAGGTATCCAAAGGAGACCAAGTGGGATGGTTCCTTTGGGTACCCAAATACATCGTGTTGTCTTTTGGGGGAGATAATGATGAATGAGCCCTTTCGAGTGGAGTTAGTGTTTCTTTTTTTAACTTTGGGACTACATTCAAACCTTGGTTTAATATTGTTTTTATGCATCAAATTTCCATTGTGATTATTTTTATCTTGAGGATTATAATTGAAAGTACTTTTCATAGGAAATTTGTGCAAATTTAAGTTTATGTTTGGAGAAAAATAATTTTGTAAATGATAGTGATTAGGATTTTGATTTAAAAAATACTGTGTTTTTTACTCTCAATATTTGGCTTAGTTAAGATATTTATATTCAACTTGCTTGTAGATTTTGCTTGATATTGTGAATGTACGTTTTGAGAATTTTTCTTTATAATTTAATTAAGCAAGTTGACTTTAGTTTCCAATTCATCATTCTTAATTTTGAGAGTATGTCTAGCTTTATTGTATGCGATAGTGCTATTCTTATGAGTGGTGACAATAGAATCAATATGATTATTACTATTATTTCTTAATTTTTCAAACGTTTCAACCATCTCTTTTAATTCAATTTTATAATTTTTGCATTTAGCACAATCACTTTTCAAAGATGAATTTTTTAAACACAATCTTTCATCTTGTTCTTTTACAAAAATACACTGCTTTTTAAATTTCTTGTATTTTTCTTTTAACTCATTGTATTATATACAAGGTGTAATATTTTCAACTAAAGGACCATGGAGAAAACTTGATAAATCAAATTTTGATTCTACATTAAATTTTGCTTTTAAAATTTTATTTTCAAAATGCAATTTGCAATTAGCATATTTTAAATTCTTAATTTTACGCTTATTAATTTGTACCAATTATAATGTAGGGATAGAATTACAAACATGAAGGCTAGGGAGTATAGGCGAGTCAAGGAACGACTCGCCGACTCGTGATGTGCATCTAGCCAAGGCAAGGCGAGGCGAACAAGAGGCTCGATCTCGCGAGTAGCGTATTGCGAGGACGAGGCATGTTCCAACACTGCATTGGGGTGCATTTAGCCTTAGCAAGGCGAGTGAGGACTCACCGCGCTTAGGATCAAGGCGCGTAGGACCTCGACTCACAAGGGGAGATCTCGCGAGCCCTGCTCGTATGAAGGCTCGCGAATGATGCCTTCACGGGCCACTTGCCCAATGGGGTCTGCAGGTGAAATTACCCTGATACCCTTTGTGGGCTGCCAATAGCCCTTCAGAATAACGGAGTTTTGTTGTTAACATACCAGTTTGGGGTGCGATTAGTAAAACTAAAAGGAGGAGTTATGCTATTAGCAGACTAGATGAGAAAAACTATATATAGCCCCTGTAGGGAACCATTAGAGAGTACCCGTATCTTTGGCTTCTCTTTCCCTAGGACATCTTTGGCTAGCTCCTTATGCTCCCCAAGGTGCTACCCAAGGTGGATGGCTTCATTTTTGGCTTAGGAGGGGAAGCGCTCTAAAGATCTTCTGGGTGTGTGGTGGGACCTCCACACTGTAGACAAGGGTAAGTTTTTTAGCTCCCAGTCTTCAGGCTGGTTCTTTCGTGGGATCAGTAAGTGCTAGTTGCCCCCTTTCAGTGTTCCAAACTCCTTGTTGGGCCGATTCTCGGTTCCAGCATTTTTGGTGCGGTGAGCGTGGAGTGTTGTTGGTACAAGAAATTCTAAAGGAGGCAACATGGCTGGAGAGGAAGAACGAGAGGCCGGCTTTGGCAGTTCGCCACCCTCTGGACCACTAGTGACAACCGGGATACTGGCAGATCTCCGAAGGGAGGTATTCGAGATAATCAACCTTGCCTTCTCCGCGGCGCAAGGCGAGTTCTCAACTCCAGCGCCGCAGGTCATCCCACCGCTAGGGGTAGGCGAGGCCTCCCCGGGGTAGAGAGAAGGTAAGGAGATGGTTGGAAAGGCTTCAGGGAATGATCTCACTAGGCTAGAACTCTTTCTCAGCCCGGCGAGTGCTTGCCTAGCGAGTGCTTACCCGGTGAGTGCTTGCCCGACAAGTGCTTCCCCGGCAAGTGCCTGTCCAACGATTGCTTGCACGAAGAGAGAAGGCCCGGTCAGAGAGCTCATGGGGCGAGTCAAGCAGGCGAGAACTGTAAGTGGAGGATGCCCATTCTGCGAGCTGGTGCTCTCGGCACCACACCCCAAGGGGTTCAGGGAGTCGTACATGGTGTACTACACCGTCAAGGATGAGCCCGTCCAGCACTTGCAATGGTTCGAGTACATGGACTCCCTTAGGCCCATGTTGGATGCTTTAAGTGCTGACTCTTAGCCACCACCCTGAAGGAGAAGGCGTGGGACTGGTTTCACCAGCTCCCGAAAGTATCGATATCTGTGTTCGGGGACCTGCGTTATAGCTTTTTGCAATGCTTCTCGACCTCGATGAAAAGGAAGAAGGATGCCGAGGCACTCTTCAAAATCAAGCAGGGGCTGGGGAATCGCTGGCCCACTATGTGGATCAATTCCAGGAGGAGGACCTGCTCACCCAGGAAGTGCCCAAATTCTCCCTCCACCTCGCCATCAAGGTGGGGCTACGGGAGGGATTCATTAAGATGATTCTAAAGGGGAAGGCCCCCGTATCCTTTGAAGAGCTGATGGAAAGTGCAGCGGAGGAGATCGAGGGGGAGGCGGCCAACCCGGAGTTTGCAAGAAGGCTGGCAAAGTTGAGTGAGCTGGATGTTAGGAAACTGGAGGTTAGGAGGAGAGAAGATATGAGAGCTACAGAGTTGGGGTGGAGACAGCAGGGAGGAGGTGCGTAGTGTCCGGGAAGAGGCTTTGACTCAGGATGGGGTAATGTCCAAGGAGGTTGAGGAAGACCTCACCAGTTAGGGTGGAGACAGGGTCCTAGACCACCCCTCCCCCTCCGCAGCAAGCCATGGTGATTGGATGAGGGAGGGGAGAAAGAGGAGCAGGAGCAGGAGGACCAGGGGATCAAAGAAGGAATATGGTCGCGGAGGACGAGAGAAGGGAGGTGTTGTTTCCTTATTGTGACTTCCACCAGGAGGAGGGTCGCGCAACGGCCACCTACCCGGAGTTCTTGGAGATGAGGACAACAAAAGGCCCACCGCAGCCGCAACAGCGGCTGGTGAGGATCAAAGAGTTTCTACCCAGAGGGGGGGAGGAGGAAAGGTGTGAGGATTGGACTGACGTAGGGAGACAAGGAGGATTAGGGTGATCCACGGGGGAGTTGGGATTGAGGCAACCCAGAAGACGAGCCTCCCTACCATGTATCATCAGAGCGTAGCTTTGACTTATCAAGCACAACCCCCAATGGAATGGATCACCTTCTCTCAAAAGAATATGTCGGGTCATGAGGACCCGTTCTGCGATGCACTAGTTATCCAGACGGCCATCGAGAACTTAACCATCGCCTGGATCCTCGTGGACAACGGTAGCTCGGTCAATGTCATTTTCAAGAAGGCATTCGACGAGATGAAGCTGGAGGCGAGTAGTGTTTTGGCCTTGGATGGACTTTGTTCGAATTCTCGGGAGAAAGGAAGGATGTAGGAGTGGGGATTCATGTCAACTTGGTGGGACAGTCCCGCAACTGTCAGTTCGTCATCGCTAATGTTTTGTGCAGCTATAATGCAATCTATGGACGACACCTCATCAACACATTCTGATACGTCCCATCGTCATTCCACCAGTGTCTCAAGTTCAGTGTGGGTGGAGTTTAAATTCAGGTGAGGGGGATCCAAAGGTGGAGAGGCAGTGTTACGTCACCGCAGTCAAAGACATCACCTGGAAGGTTAAGGCAGAAGAATTAGATCAGGAGTTGGAGAGGTAGAGTGTAGGGGAAGGGGTTGTTGAAGAGCCCGAGGAGGAGGAGATGGGAGATGGAAGGGGAGAAAGAGACCATGACCAGGAGAAAGGAGCGAGGGAGTTCTTGGAAGTCCGGGAGGAGAAGATGGAGGGAGAGACCAAAGCATTCAGTTCGGGGGAAAGAAAGAAGATACTTGGCGGGGGGGGGGGGGGGGGGGACAATCTAGGTTGGAGGCCATGGAGAGGATCATGGAGCTGGAGGTCATCTCCCGGGTGGGAGCGGTGGAAAAGGTCATGATCATTGGGTATCTCAAGCCCGAGAAGGATCCTGGCATGCATCCAAGAGAACATGGATGTCTTCAAGTGGAGTATGGCAGAAATGTCAGGGATCGATGCGGATGTGGCTTGTCACCACCTCAACCTTGAACCTGTCACTCGCCCATCCGGCAAAAGAAGAGGTCCATTGTTGGCAAACTGGAGGAACCTATCCGGGAGGAGATGAACAAGCTCCTCATAGCAGATTTTGTATCTGAGATCCAGTATCCAGGCTGGGACTTCAACAAACACTAGTGATGATCATGGTAGGTCCATTCCCCCAGGCTCTCCATGGTCATTCGCGATATGGGGGTTGGACATGGTAGGTCCATTCCACCAGGCCAGTGGTCAAAGAAAGTTCCTCCTAGTGATGATCTATTATTTCTCCAAGTGGCTGGAGGTGAATGCGTTGTCTAAGGTAACCTCTCAGGTAATAAAAAAAATTGTATGGGGGGAGATAATTTGCCAGCATGGGTTTCCATTAGCCATCGTCATGGACAATGGGCTCTTGTTCACCCGCGAGGAGTTTATCAGCTTCAATAGCCAGCTGGGCATAGACCTTCAGTTTGTGTCAGTCCATCACCAGAGGTGTAACGGGCAGGTGGAAGCAGCAAACAAGATAACTGTGAACTTGTTGAAAAAGAAGGTCGAAAACCTAAAGATTAACTGGGTAGAGCAGCTACCATCGGTCCTCTAGGCCTTGAGAACCACAACAAACACTGCCATAGGGGAGACCACTTTAAAGCTCTCCCACGGGTCCGAGGCCGTCCTCCCAATCGAAGATAAAGTCGCCCAGGATGGTCACAGCAGGAGAAGGAGCTGAGGAATGGTGAGTGGAAAATGAAGAAGAGCAGAGGCTATCCTTGGACCTGGTGGAAGAACTTTGGGACCTGGTGACCATCCAACAGGAAGAGGTTAAATGATGTATGGTTCGGTACATCGACATGCACTTCCCGGTGAAGCTGTTCGAGAATGGGGACTTGGTCCTGAAAAACGTCGATGCGGTCGGAAGGGGAGCCGCAGTGGAAAAGCTTAATCCCAACAGGGAAGTGTTGGATCTTGTGGCGCCCTTAGAGGGGGGGGGGGGGGGGAGAATAAGGGCCTTTTAAAAAATACGATTTTTACTTAGGAATTGTAAAACAAATTTTGCTTTTCTAAAAATTACTTATAAAAATTTCAAACCAATGTAATTTTTAAATTAATTCAAACATAAATTTCTAAGTTAAAGATTAAGAAACCATATTTGCAATTAAAGAAAAAGTCATAATTTTATAATCATGAAATTCACATACAAATAATATGATCTTAACAATGCTTAAGATCAAGGCACAAATATGATAATAAACCTTTTACAATTTATGTTTACCAATCCTTCTCCCAAGGATCGGAAGGCTATCACTTGTCTCTCCCTAGACCAAGCCCAAGCCTATCCTCTAGATCTTCCGAAGATCTAGACGTAGCACACAAGGCCACGATTTCCCACCAAGCCACGCAAGGACTTGGACGCTCCACACAAGGAAGCGATTTCCCCTAAGCCACGCAAGGACTTAGACGTCACGCAGAAGGAGACGATTTCCCTACCAATACAAAGTGAAATGTATATAAATGAAAATACAAAATGAAAAGAACAACTCCTTATAAATTCAAATCTCTGAAAGGAAGGTTGAAGCCTCGAGATGATCGTTGGTGTAGAAGCGCGTCCGATCTCGTCTTCAATCTCAAACCTTCTAAGCACAAATGGGAGTTGATGAGGTTCTGGAGCTCTCTGGTTCGTATGCACTCAGGAAAAGATTTGGAATTCTCAAAGCTTGGAATGCACGAACAAAACGAGCCAATATATAGATTTTCACTGTCACCTGGGCGACATCACTGTCGGAATTCCGACAGCGCTAAACTGCCGCTCGTAGTGTTGTCGTGCGGGCAGTTGCTGTAACCTCCGTGCTGTCGCCTGGGCGACATCGCTGTTGGAATTCTGACAGCGCAAAACTGCTATTCGTCGTGCTGCCGTGCGGACAGTTTTTGTAACTTCTCTGTTGTCGCTTGGGCGACATTAGCTGTCAGAAAATTCCGACATCAAAATTCTTCATTCAGTCAAATTGAGCTCCATTCAGAATTGTGAACATCTCATACTTGTTACCTGCACACCATTAATAAAAATAGAATCAAATACAAACGGGACTTTGTTATTATCAAACCGGAAGAGTGCGAAACGCATGCTCCAACAATCTCCCCCTTTTGATAATAACAAATCCGTATTAAAAGAAATCATGTCTATTTAGGTTGTTGATTTTAACATATGGTGTGTGCACAAAAATAACATGATATATTCCTCTTTAATGTAATCTCCCCCTAGATGAATGCTCCGCATAAATGAATGCTCCCCCTAAATGTTATAGTAAATTGAAATGATGTATTGTTTATGTGGAATATTTAGGTGTAATAGCTCTTTGATTTCTTGAATATATTTATAATTCTCCCCATTTTGGTATTAGCAAAAGGTAATATGAAATGAATGAGTAGTTCTTAAGGGAAGAGAGCGGATGTAAGAACTTGTGTTGAAAATGATTGAATGTCTTGAAATAGTAGTAATATGCCATAGTATTGAATAAACTCATGAAGAGATGGTATATCCATATGAAGTAGTAGAATAAAACAAAATAACGTAAACATGATTAATGTCATTTTAAAGTATCATAGAAAGACACAATTGTGTATAGAAATTTGGAATCTTTTCGGTCTAATTCTCATGAGATGAATGTTTATATAACATAATGATGTGTACAAGTGATGCTTTGATCAAACATATGAAATTATTTAATGTACATGATCATTGGAATAGAAAACATAATATAAGCATATAAAGACAACTTTGACCTTGAGATATAACACAATAAGAATAGAATACCATTTTTCTTTTGCACAAGACACTTTACAATTCTTTCCAAAGTGCTCAACCTCACAATGCTTATTAAGACTTATCAGGAGGGTAAGTAGTGCTTGGTTGAGTATCCTTGTCCTCAATTTAAACTTTTTGTTGATCACATATTTTGTGATATCTTAACTTTGAGATAATTTTAATTTTTATTTTTAATTGACCAAGGATCTCCGAATTCACTTGAATCGCAAAAGATGGTGTATATTTGGTTGTGCTAACAAATCAAGGTTGAAAGTAGTATTTATGAAGTGCTATTGTATTATGTTAAAGCAAATATGATTCATGTATATATTAAATAGAAAGACATATGTATGGATCAAAAGAAGTGAACGTGATAGTTCATTATTATATATAAACAATTTCTCATACTTAGAGGCATGCGAAAACAATTTCCAATAGTCTAAACAACTTAGTAGGAGTGTCAATACGATGATATAGTGGAAATGAAATCATATAATCATGTAAATAACCATTTTTTAAAAAAATAAAAAGCACATGGTTTGGCATCAATTCATGAGTTGTAGCATTAATAATGACATATAACTAGTGGAAAGCATCATAGAGACCAAAATTGAAGATTAAGCAAATTGGGAGCTGTCGGAAATTTCCGACAGTCACTGTCTCCTAGGCGACAACTAAAAATATAAATACATCTTAAAACCGAGTCAAATCCGAATGTACATCATTTTCTGGATTGGAAGGCGATAGGAAACTATCGGAGTTTGGCGACAACCCTAGATCTAAGGTATGGTTTTTTGATTTTTAAGTTTTTGACTCAAAATTTTTTTAGAGATTTGTGATTTTTGAAAGTAGAGAAGAAGAGAAATGTGTTTTTCATTTTACTTATGATGAATGGTGTAGATCTTTGAAGTTATGTGTATAAAAGGTGTAGATCTAGTGTAAATCAAGTGGATCTTGTTGGATCTTGGTGAAATATGTTTGGATTTTGTGATTGTTGGTGTTTAAGAGTTGTATTTTTTACATGGTTTAATTTCAAAAACTGAAGATTTTCCTTTTGAAGAAGGTTGAAGAAGATGAATAGTAAATGATTTGTGAGAAGATGTAGTTTTGTTCAAGAAAAATAATTTTTAACAGAAATATAGCTTGATTTTGAGTAGATCAGGAAGTCTAGTTGAAAATCTTATAAAAAGTTCACTGGATTACTGTCGGAATTTTCCGACAGTCAATATCGCCTGGGCGACATCGTTCCAGTGCACAAAACTTGTTTAACTTAGTTTTGTTTTGTTATGATTGCAGGATGGCTTCCAGTTCTAAGGCACGTAAGAGCATGTCTGAAGATGCACATAGTTCTTATCAAGTATATCCGGGGATTGAGAAAGCAATAATTGGAGTTTCAAAATATGTAGAATTTGACTATCCTAAGCACGACCATATCTATACTCGTCTTGCTAATGCAGGTATAATATCAGTAATCTCAGTAGATATGTTCTCATCTTTCTTGATCTGAGAATTTTGCAACCATTTGGAAGACCCGAATTACACTAAATTGGATGGGGGAGTGAGATCGAGAATCCAAGGTTAACAAGTGGAAATAACACATGTTGATCTTAGAGATGAATTTGGTCTACTTATGAGTGATCATATGCCTGACATAGTAAAGAGTTATAGAAAGGACATAGATTGGACTCTTGTAAATATGAGTTTACATGGAAGTCAAAAAAAGACCCTAATCACGGAAGTCTCTTCACTCACTCCTGATGCCTATTTAGTCCAAGATATATTGAGAAACACAGTCATGCTGAAAAGGGGTGATACAAGGAGTATCACAACACAGTTGATGTTATTTACATATTTTATTATAGAGGAGGAACCCTTTGATGTAGCCAACCTCATCCTTGCCCAGATTCGATATGCTTTTAGATTAAAACATCCAAAATGGGTGAAGATTCATACTTTGCCAATGGGGGCTATAATTCAACGTATGCTATATAAGAAGTATGAATGGATAGGTCAAGATTCGTACTTTGATGATTGTGTTCCTGAGATATACTATACGGGTACCATAAAAGTGAAGAAGGCTCATAAAAAGCCTCATCCAGGAATAGATATTAGAGAGCCTACAATTTCTAGAGGAGGATCACTACGAGAGTCTATAGATGATCTTCGTGATTCTTTTGAAGAGCACAAGAAAGAAGTGAAGAAAGATCGCAGTAGAATGCAGAAGTTTATGAATTTTTTGGTGAAGGGACTGAAGTTAAAGCCGACTCCTGAAGAAGCGGCCGAATGGGAAGTCCCAGATGAAGAACCGCCACGCCAATCGGTTAGGCAGACTCGATGTGGAAAGGCCGTAAGACGTGGACCTTCAAAAGACTGTCCAGAAAGCAGCGGGGCTGGATATGAGGGTTCTGAGTAGTTTTCAGCAGGGTGCTGCTTCTGACTGATGTCGGAATTCTCCGACATCCACTGTCGCCTGGGCGACAGTGAACTTGCCCAGATTTCATTTTCTGTTAATGAACTTAATCTTATGTTGATTTCTACTATTTTTCTGGAACAATTTTTATGTAATATTAATGATGTGAGAATTTTTCTTATGTCATTCAAATTCTATGGTTTGATTTAAAATTTAGTTTTTCTTTTTAAAGTGTATAGGTTTTGTGATATTTTTAATTTTATAGGTCATAAGTAGTGATATAATCATTGTGAAATGTATAGGATTCCCAATTCTAGCCTAAGCATAGAAAAACGGGAATCCGGTAACGGTTTAGTGAATATATCTGCTAGTTGATTATCCGTGCCTATAAATAAAATTTTAATCTGATTATTTTTAATGTGGTCTCTTATAAAATGATGCCTAACGTCAATATGTTTAGACCTAGAGTGATAAACCGGGTTGTAAGTTAAATCAATTGCACTTTTGTTATCGCACCATAGCTCTATTGTTTGTTGTTTAATGTTAAAGTCTTCTAAAGTTTGTTTCATCCAATGAGCTTGTGCACCACAACTACCAAGTGCGATGTATTCGACCTCGGTGGTTGAGAGGGCAACAGTATTCTGTTTCCTACTTGACCACGAAATGAGTGAAGGGCCTAAAAAGTGACAATTGCCACTAGTGCTTTTCCTATCTAGTGAACAACCGGCATAATCAGAATCAGAATAGCCAAAAAGAGTAAAATCATCGCTATGAGGATATTACAAACCAAGTTTAGATGTGCCTATTAAATATCTAAAAATTCTTTTTACCGCTTTTAAATGTGATTCTTTGGGATCGGCTTGAAATCTAGCACATAACCAAACTGAAAACATAATATCCGGTCTAGAAGCAGTTAAATATAAAAGTGAACCTATCATGCCTCTATATAAAGTTTTATCTATTGATATTCCATTTTCATCTTTTCCTAATTTTAAAGATACACTCATAGGAGTATTTGCTTATTTTAGATTTTCAAATCCAAATCATTTTAAAACATCATGAATATATTTTGATTGGTTAATAAAAACTCCATCATGTTTTTGAACAATTTGAAATCCTAAGAAATATTTTAATTCTCCTACCATACGCATCTCAAATTCACTTTCCATCATTTTTACAACATAATTACACAACTCTTCATTAGTGGCTCCAAAAATAATATCATCAACATAAATTTGTAAAACAATTAAATCATCATCCACTTGCTTAATGAAGATTGTACAATCAACACCACCCATTTTAAAACCATTTTGTAATAAATATATTGTCAATCTATCATACCATGCTCCTGGTGCTTGTTTTAAACCATACAAAGCTTTTAGCAATCTATATACGCGATTAGGAATTTTTTCATTTATAAATCCTGGGGGTTGTTCAACATAAACTTCTTCTTTAATCAACCCGTTTAAAAATTCAGTTTTAATATCCATTTGCAATAATTTAAATCTTTTATGACTAGCAAATGCAACAAAAATTCTAACTGCTTCCAATCGTGCTACGAGTGCAAATGTTTCATCAAAATCTACCCCTTCAATTTGATTATATCCTTTCGCTACAAGCCTAGCTTTGTTTCTAGTGACCCTAGAGTCACTATCTGATTTGTTTTTGAAAATCCATTTGACTCCTACCACAAGATGATCACTAGGTCTATCTATAAGAATCCAAACTTTATTTCTTTCAAATTGGTTAAATTCTTCATTCATAGCTAGAAACCAAGATTTATCATTTAAAGCGGTGGCAACATCTTTTGGTTCTATATTTGAGACAAAACATAAATTTGAAAAACTTTCATGTAAACTAGAACGTGTACGTACCGCACTTAATGGTTCTCCAATAGCAAATTCTTGCGGATATTCTTTTGAGAACCTTAGCTCGGTTGGAGGTACATATCCTTATTCTTCTTCTTCTTCACCATCTTTTTCGTCTTCTTTCTCTACTTTTTCTTCATCATCATTATCATCATCATTATCATCATCATTTTTCCTCAGATTTTGTTCCACATCTTCTTCATTTTTCTCATTACCTGCAACTTTAGTATTTTCTACACAAGAAATGTTTTCATCAAATTTTACATGAATAGATTCTTCAACCACTTTAGTACGTTTATTATAAACTCTATAGGCCTTGCTAGTTGAAGAATAACCAATGAAAATTCCTTCATCACATTTTTCATCAAATTTGCCTAAGTTATCTTTTGTATTCAAAATAAAGCATTTACAACCAAAAACTTTAAAGTAAGATACATTTTGTTTTCTTTGAAAATAAATTTCATAAGGAGTTAATTGTAATGTAGAACGAATCATGACACGATTAATAATATAGCATGCAGTACTAACCGCTTCGGCCCAAAAATATTTTGGCAATTTAAATTCACAAAGCATAGTACGTCCTAATTCTTGAAGTGTTCTATTTTTCCTCTCCACTACACCATTTTGTTGTGGTGTGCGAGGAGCGGAAAATTCATATTTTATCCCAAATTCATTACAATATGAAATAAAATTTTCATTATCAAACTCTCCTCCATGATCTGATCTAATGCATTTTACTTTTAAATCAAGTTCATTTTGAATACGTGAAATTAGTTTTACAAATTCATCAAAAGCATCAGATTTTGAATTTAAAACAATGTCTAACAAAATCTAGAATAATCATCAATAATTACAAACGTATATTTTCTACCTCCTAGACTTTGTGTAGTAATTGGACCAAACATGTCCATATGTAATAAATGTAAAGGTCTAGTAGTAGAAATAACATTTTTGCTTTTAAAAGATGATTTTGTAAACTTTCCTTTTTGGCATGGTGAACATAATGAAGAAAGCTTTCCATTCAAATTTGGCAAACCTTTTATAATTTTATTTTTAGAAAGCTTTACTATGCGTTTCGCACTAGAATGTCCTAGTCTCCTATGCCATAATTCAAGTTCATCATTCTTTGAAATAAAACATTTACGTGTAGAATGAGATAAATCATGAAAAGTGATTGTATAGACATTGTTTATTCTTGGTGCAGTAAGTACGATTTCGTTTGTTTTAGAATCAATAATTTTGCAAAGGTTTGAGCTAGAGTCAAATAAAACATTTAGATTTTTATCACATAGTTGACTAATAGAAATTAAATTATGTTTCAAACCTTTAACATATAAAACATTTGAAATTTTAAATTCTTCGTTACCTACTACTCCAATGCCTTTGACTTTACCCTTGCCATTATCTCCAAATGTCACTGTTCCACCTTTCTTCATCTCCAGGCTGAGGAACTTTGATTTATCGCCCGTCATGAGTTTTGAACATCCAGAGTCCAAATACCACACGTCTTCCTTGTTCCTAGCCTGCACGCACACCTAAAAAGATGATGAGAGTAAAGATCTGGTTACCCAAGTGGTCGATCCCATTATATAGGTGGACGCCATAGGTACCCATATTTGTTTAACATTAACTTTTCCTTTCTTCCAACATGAGCCCGAGATGTGACCAAATCGATGACATTTGGCACATACAATGAATGGTGAGGAACCATTTTTCAATGGTTTCTCTGGACTCTTGCTGGTGGAAACATCTTTATGTGTGGACTTAGAAAAATTTTCATTTTGAAAAACAGGTTTTCTGAACCTGGAGCTGCCGCTGGTTCCGACATCAGCTGTCAGAAATTTCTGACAGCTTCCAGAGCTTCCAGAAATGTATCCTAGCCCAAATTTTGCTGTCCCATGGCATTGGTTGGCTAAAATCATATCCAGAGATTTTTTTCCAACACCAAATTTTCCAATTGCCATGTTCAACTCATTTACTTTGGACTTTAAAATTGAATTTTCTTTTACTATCATGCCACATCTATTTGCAACATTTTTCTTATAATTCTCTAATTGAGAATGAGAGGTTTTAACAAGTTTTTCTAAGTCCTTTTTCTCTTTTACAAGTAGATCAATTTTTTGATCGGACTTAGAAATAGTATTTTCAAGTTCTTTTATCCTTATCAAAGAGTGATCACACTATTGACAAATTACCTTCTCTTTCTCAATAGTTTTCAACTCATTTGATAATTTTTTGTTCACTTTTAAAAGACCTTTATTTTCAGACTTTAAAAAATCAATTTCCTTTAGGCTTTTATCCAAAAATTTGCATGTATTCATAAATTCAGAATATAAATCATCATAAGATGGAGGAGTTACCTCAGTGTCGCTTTGGACACTACAATCGTCGTCAGATGACCCATTTTCTTTCCCCATCAAGCAGACATTTGCCTCCTCTTCCTCCTGTGTTGAGGAATCACTTTCTTCACCAGACGAAGAATCATCCCAAGTCTCTGCCTTTAACACTTTCTTATTGTAACTTTTATCGTGCCTCTGTGCTTTTTGCTCTTTCAGATACTTTGGGCACTTGCTTCTGATATGACCAATCTTCTTGCAATGGTAGCACTCTGGTAGCGGACGCTCCTCTTCATTCTCCATTTTTCCTTTGCCTTTTTGGTAGACAAAATTGTTCTTTTTGAAAAATCTTTTAAATGAATTTCTCCTCTCCGGATATCTCATAAACTTTTTAAAGTTCCTCACAAATAGTCCTTCCTCATCTTCCTCACTTTCTTTAGATTCAGTCTCAACTTCCCTTCTTGATTTCAACGCCAAGCTCTTCTTTTTGGGCTCCAAATTGTAATCTTGGTTTTGGATTTTCAACTCCACCTCATGAGTTTTCAGATTTCCAATGAGGCTCTCCAATTGTAAGGTCTTAAGATCATGTGACTCAGAGATTGTAGTCACTTTAGGATTGAACTTCGGGGGAAGTGATCTTAAGATTTTCCTTACTAAATCTCCATTGGAGAAAACCTTACCCAGCACCTTTGAATCATTCACTATTTTAGTGAATCGTGTGTACATTGTATCAAATTCTTCATCCACCTCCATTTTGAATCTTTCGAAATCTGACTCCAGTTGAAATAGCTTTGAATCCTTTACCTGCGAAGTACCTTCATGAGTGATTTCTAAAAGATTACAAATTTCATATGCAGTATCACAAGCACAAACTCTATTAAATTCAGTGCGATCTAGTGCGCAAAATAAAGCATTCATGGCTTTTGCATTGTTTTTACATTTTAATTTATCATTGTCATCCCACTTGTCTTTGGGTTTGTCCATTGTTACATTTCCTACATCATATGTTGGGGAAGTATAACTCGTCTCGACCATATTCCAAACTTCCATGTCAAGAGCTATTAGAATGTTACCGCATTCTGGTTTTCCAATAGTTATAGTCTGTACCCGTAAAAAGTGGTGGCCTACTAATTCCTTGCCCCTCAACGAACGCGTGATCGTTGTGCGCCCTTACTCCCGGTGGTAAAACCGTTTTGTAGTAACCTAGCTCTGATACCACGTGTTGGATCTTGTGGCGCCCTTAGAGGGGGGGGGGGGGTGAATAAGGGCCTTTTAAAAAATACGATTTTTACTTAAGAATTTTAAAACAAATTTTGCTTTTCTAAAAATTACTTATAAAAATTTCAAACCAATGTAATTTTTAAATTAATTCAAACACAAATTTCTAAGTTAAAGATTAAGCAACCATATTTGCAATTAAAGAAAAAGTCATAATTTTATAATCATGAAATTCACATACAAATAATATGATCTTAACAATGCTTAAGATCAAGGCACAAATATGATAATAAACCTTTTACAATTTGTGTTAACCAATCCTTCTCCCAAGGATCAGAAGGCTATCACTTGTCTCTCCCTAGACCAAGCCCAAGCCTATCCTCTAGATCTTCCCAAGATCTAGACGTAGCACACAAGGCCACGATTTCCCACCAAGCCACGCAAGGACTTGGACGCTCCACACAAGGAAGCAATTTTCCACTAAGCCACGCAAGGACTTAGACGTCACGCACAAGGAGACGATTTCCCTACCAATACAAAGTGAAATGTATATAAATGAAAATACAAAATGAAAAGAACAACTCCCTAGAAATTCAGATCTCTGAAAGGAAGGTTGAAGCCTCGAGATGATCGTTGATGTAGAAGCGCGTCCGATCTCATCTTCAATCTCAAACCTTCTAAGCACAAATGGGAGTTGATGACGTTCTGGAGCTCTCTGGTTCGTATGCACTCAGGAAAAGACTTGGAATTCTCAAAGCTTGGAATGCACGAACAAAACGAGCCAATATATAGATTTTCACTGTCACCTGGGCGACATCACTGTCGGAATTCCGACAGCGCTAAACTGCCGCTCATAGTCCTGTCGTGCGGGCAGTTGTTGTAACCTCCGTGCTGTCGCCTGGGCGACATCGCTGTCGGAATTCCGACAGCGCAAAACTGATGTTCGTCGTGCTGCCGTGCAGACAGTTGTTGTAACTTCTCTGCTGTCGCTTGGGCGAAATTAGATGTCAGAAAATTCTGACATCAAAATTCTTCATTCAGTCAAATTGAGCTCCATTCAGAATTGTGAACATCTTATACCTGTTACATGCACACCATTAATAAAAATAGAATCAAATACAAATGGGACTTTGTTATTATCAAACTGAAAGAGTGTGAAACGCATGCTCCAACAGGAAGCACTCAAGTCGGGGGGGGGGGGGGGGGGGGGTGTATCACCTCCGGGATGTGGAAGTGGTACCCCTCAGCCAAACTTGTAGCGGTGACGATTTAAAATGTTTCTACCCTTGAATTCGAATGTTGATTTATTATAAGTTAAAATTGTTGTTTTTTATGATAATCAGCCCATGCAAGGTAACAAGGTGCAGGAGTAACCCCGATCGATTCAGCTATCGGGCTCTCATTAGCTGGTGTGTTCAGGTTGATCTATGGAGAGCCTGACTAGGTAACAAGGTGTTGGAGTGCCCCAGATCGATTATGGTGCCGGGCTCTCATTAGCCTATGGGTTAAGCTTGATCTCTGGAAAGACTAGCAAGGTAACAAGGTGTTGGAGTGCCCCAGACCAATTCCGCTGCCGGCTTCTCATTAGTCAGTGGGTTCATGTTGATCTCTGGAGAGGCTGGAAAGGTAACAAGGTGCTGGAGTGCCCCAGATCGATTCCTTTTCTGGTCTCTCATTAGCCGGTGTGTTCAGGTTGATCTCTGGAGAGGCTAGCAAGGTAACAAGGTGCTAGAGTGCCACTAATCGATTATGCTTTCAGGCTCTCATTAGCCAGTGGGTTTAGGATGATCTCTAGAGAGGCTGTCAAGGTAACAAGGTGCTAAAGTGCCCCAGATCGATTCCGCTACCGGCCTCTCATTAGCCGACGGGTTTAGGGGTATCTGTTGAGAGGCTGGCAAGGTAACAATGTGCTGGAGTGCTCCAAATTGATTCCACTACCGGGCTCTCATTAGCCGGTGGGTTCAGGTTTATTTCTAGAGATGCTAGCAAGGTAACAAGTTGCAGGAGTGCCTCAGATTGATTCCGCTACCAGGCTCTCATTAGCCAGTGGGTTCAGGTTGATCTCTGGAGAGGCTGGCAATGTAATGAAGTGAGCTCAGGAAATTCAATTGTTGTGCTCCCACCAGTCGGCATAACAAACAGGCCGTTCCAGGGGGCGAGGAAAGACAGTGCTCGCCTAGCGGTGGAATAAGTCACTGACAAGGACTCCCGCAGGAGAGGACCTCGCTCGAAGGCACCTGAGCAAAAAAGTGGTAGTGTACCTAGACTAGCGAGTCAGGAGGGCTCGAAGGTAGGGGGAAGTTCATAACAAATCAGCCAAATTAGGTTACGTGTGAGAAAGTGCAAGCGGAGCATTGCTCGTGATTCCCAAGGGTGGGTGGGGTACATCGTAGAAATAAAATGTTTTGGACGAGAATTAGTCGAGTTCCGCGAGAAAAGCATGTGAGTGTCATGTAAAGGGTATGCAAATACGTCGCGACAAAATAAGAAAGGAAAACACTACTAAAACTTCATTTTACTTCATCCAAATTCTATTACAAAAGGGCGTTCTCACCTACCAAAAAATTGAAAAGGATTACATATTCAAGAATCCTCAGCGGACTGCTCACTCTCGCTATCTTCGTGTTGCGTAATCAGCTCGAACAACTCTGGGACCACCTCCACGACAATGAGTCGCGCCGCTTCGGCAGAGAGAAGCCTTTCCCCTTTAGGGTGGTGAAGATGTGCCTCGTCGCCACAATCAAAGTCTCCTGCATCGCCTTCTCCTACATGCTTGACTCATTCCTCAAGGTCATGGGGGTGCGAGGAGGCGGAGGGAGGGCAGCCCTGGCCAACACGTTGTTGATGGCCTTTAACCTGGCAATCTCCTTCTCTAGCTCGGAGGTGCGGCTAAGAAGCTGACTTGCGGTCTAATCATCCCGCGATAGGTGAATTTGCTAAAAGAAGAATATCAGGGAATGTGGGGGAGTTCTTAATAAGCTTACCATCCCTCCCAGAAGACTGGCGAGGAGGCCCCCGAAGACATCTTGCTTCTCTTTTAGGCTGGCAATCTCCCCGGTCACCGTATTCAACATACGCTTGAGGTCCTTGGAGTTCCTCTCCACCTGGAGGCTACGGCGACCATTCATGTTGGCAAGCTCCAAGGGGCGAAGCTGGTCTCGCGTGCTTTCATGCACGAGTGCTCGGGAAGTGAGGGCGTCGAATTCAGTGGCTTCTTCCATGCCGTAGAGCCCGAATGACAGAGTGAATGTGTGGCCTCTGATGGTCTCCTTCTCCACCAAGGAGGGGAGAAGGGTTGAGAACGAAGCCCTGTTGGCCTTCGAATCCCAATCCAACAGAGGCTCGCTAGCCTCGTCCTGATGCCTGTTGCCGAGAAAGAAATTTATTTGGTCCGCCGGGCTGGGCACGCCCGACTCGCCGACGACCACCTTGACGACCTCGCTGACCCTCTTCTTTGTTGGCGGGACCACCGGGGGTTTAGCCCTGGTCAGGTACTCTGTGACCCCTTTCTACTCGGCTAGGGGAAAGGCCCAATTCTTCATAGGCGGTGGAGACAGGTGGGAAGATCCACGGCTCGCAGGTGCGGGCCGCTTCATTGAAGTGCGGAGGTGCTAGGGATCTCCAGGCACATGGTGGCAGCGGAGGAAGCAAGTAGGAGGCCAGGGGAGATAGTCCCGGCCCTCGTATAAGGAGGGTGGAGCGGAAGGTCTCACTCCCCTACGAATGATAGTGGTTAGAGGATAGAAAAAGTAAGGAGTAAGGAATGCGAGATAGGGAGCGAACGCAAGTCAAACCTGCCCCGGGAGGCACGGGGAGTAGCGAGTTGCTTTTCCTTTGGATGTAGGCGACCTCGAAATTCTTTGTCGCCATGTATTTGAATAGTTCAGCCTCGTGGCCGCCGAGCATTGGCGGGTAGTAGGTGGGCCCGTTGCGCTGGATGGTATAGAAAGGGACGTTGGCGAAGGGCCCCTTCACGAACACAAACTTCTGCGGTCATTAGTGGCTTTTGTTGACTGTCTCATGAACCTTAGCATGTTGGCTCGCAAAGAAGGCGGACCCATCCATGTTGGCCCGGAAAGAAAAGAGCTTGCAGAAAACCATCAAGCTGAACTTGATCGCTTCTCCCTCATGTAGCATGCAAAATTTACCATGATAGCGATCGAGTTAGGGGTCATCTGACCCAGGATCACGCCAAAATACTTGAACATCAAATGGGTTCGCGACAAGCGATTAGAAAGAAATATTACTCGAGCGTGAAAAAGGAAACAGAAGAGCGAGCGAGTACCTGGATGATCTCCGTCTAGAGAGGAAGTCGCAGGCCCACATAAAAGTGGGTCACGGAGATAGCGAGCTCAGTTGGGATGAGGTCGCTGATGGCCTTGGTCTTCGCCGGATGGCGAGCCGAGAACCCCGGTGAGATATGGTTCGCCACAATATAGTGGTACTCACCATCAGTAAGCGAACAGTTGAAAAAGGAGTGGTCACAAAAGGTATAGGCGCACTTAGCCCGACCCTCGGCATCGCCTCCATCGGCACCCATAGCTTTTGAGAAAGAAGCTGATGCAAGAAAGAGAAAGCGCGAACTTATGAGAACCATGGTAGCAGAGGTCGAGAGTGATAAATGCGGTGGTTAGCTTTAATGATGAGGCCTATTTATAGAAATTTATAGACGGCTGGGGGGAATCAAGGCGTTAGTGGTGCGGTTAGCAGAATCTCATTGCGATCTACCTCGGTACTTGAACCAAACCACACCCCACCCACTCGCAGCAATACAACAATGCCAGTTCGCTATCAGGCGAGGCGAGTCCCATGCAATCCACATGAAAAAAATATTAAATAAAAGTAGTAACTAGCGAGTGCAGTACATACAATATTATCATCGTGCGAGTGAACATATTGAAAGAAAATCCCAATGATGGGAGAGAAGCATCGGATTAACAACAGAGTACGCAGAATGTTAAGAAAAATTAATTAAAATTACATACAATTTGTCCAGCGGGTGCGAGCATGAGAGGAATAAATATTGGATCCACCTCCATCAGCCTCGATCACACACCCCCGAGCTTAGCAATTTGCGTGGGTAATGATATGCGCGAACGGCGCGGAGCTCGCGCTGCAGCAGGCGGACTTGGTCTTCTTCCTACAAGAGGTGCACTCTAGAGGAAGTGACCTCGCCGCGGGTGTCCATCAATAACTCAGCAAGGAGCTTTGCTTGCTCATCCTAAATCGCGGTAAGTCGCTCCTCAGAGACTGCTCTATCCTCTCGCACCTAGTTATACAGGTCCTATAGCATGAGCTCATACTTCTAAAGCACCTCGGTGGTCCGTCGCCTCATCACTTCAGGGTCCTAGGGATCGCCTAGGAAATCAGCAATCTTGTCCGGGTAGGGAGGGGGCGACATCTCCTCCTCCTTAAGGTCCATCTCGGCGGAGGACTCCTGTACACCTGCAAGAAGAGTCAGCGATGAAAGCGATACGCAACCCATCGATAGTATTGACCAACCAAACTGGACTAGGGCCCCCATACCAGGGCGCTGACAGGATGAACTCGGTTGCCCATGGAAGGTCTCCGTGTAGGTCAGTGTGACGTACTTCCCAGGCCCGGGGTGTGGGGAATGTTGATTTGGATCCGGACGACAGCGGGAAGCCAGCTGCCAGAGCATTGATAGACTAGAAGACCAAACCTAGGGGTGGGGATGGTCGCGGCCATTGGGGGCTGTGATCCAAGAGTGGATGGAGAGCTCGGTGGAGTGGGGAGCCACCCGGGAATCGCAAGGAGGGTCTCTGCATGGGACAACATCACGAAGAGATCAGTCACGGAATTCGTGGAGAGAGGAATGCAAGAAACTCACCAGTCTGCGACGTAGGGTGCCGCAGGATGGTGACGTCCACATTCGCGGGCGCCGAGTCGATTCTTCCAGGAGAGGGGGGATGAGCACCGGCCAGGGCCTCGCACACGATGGCTCCCTCCATGGACACACACTATGAAAAGAAGTGTTAGTATAATGAGGTGAGAGACTAACCTACAAATCCAAGTACCTGCTCAGCGAGCCTGATGTCGAGCAACGGGTTCAGAAGCGAGGACCTATCCTCCATGAGATGTCGCCATACTGTCCTTGCCTTCTTTAGCTTGGGAAGGGTCGGAGGGGTCTGCCTGGCGAGCCAGGGGGTAAGACAGACGGTAATGGAGTGCTCGTTCTCCCGGGATGCATCCAGGGGGGCTTAGGCTTCTTCTGAGAGAGGTATTCTGGTGACTACAATAGTGGATTGCGAAAGAAGTTGAAGAGAGAAGGGGTTACCAATCACCCAAAAGTGGTGGTATTTATTTAGTTGTGGATGGGGCTACCAAGGGTTAGATGTTTCTTCGCAAGCTTAGGATAATATCGTAAAGTGTGGGGATTGTGTACAACCCAGTTGTTGGGAAAAACCCCTTTTGATTTAACTTAACAAATTAACTATAGGTGATTTTACCTCTTAGTTTTTATTACCCACATTGTATAGTAAGGGTAATCTGGTCATTAGATGTCTTAGGATGTTACACTCAACTTAGAGTGTCAAGGACAAGTCAAAGCAATCACAAAACAAGTTGAGTTAAGAATTGCGTCGAAGGAAAGTCGATAAACTTTGACTTGATATCGACGAAACTTTTAATTAAAGTCGAAGCAGATCATTCAGCCTATCAAATTACAAGTCAAGTTTACGGAACGTCGAAAGGGACTCGACGCAGGAGGAAGAGCTTGTCGAAGCCATCTGACAAGTCGACGCAACGTCGACTACAATTCGACGCAGAAGTTAAGAGATCAAGTCCAATGCTTCAACTCGATGGATACGTCGATAAGGTATCGACGTAACATCGACATCTGAGTTCATCCAGAGTTAAGAAGAAATTCGAAGCAACATCGATAAGTACTCAGAGGTGCGTCAACATGAAGATTGATGAAGTCGACGTAGTGTTGAATACAGTCAGAAAAGGGAAGCTTCTTCAGTTGTCCTTTTGGGACCTTTTCAGAAGGACCACCAGGCTAGAGACAGTTCTCCAACGGCTCGTTTGTTGCCAAGAATAAAATGAAGCTTTCCAGGATACAATAAATCATTTTTGGAAGCTCTTCAAAATGAATGGACGGGTCGAGAACAAAAGAAGAAAGGAAATTAGATAGCTGAGAGGAATTCCTTTTCAGGGCAAGCCAAAAATCGAAAGGTTTTTGAAAACTCAATCATACACGATAAGTATGCAAAATGATGAGAAGCAAATAACAACACAGAAATTACATTCATTCTGTCTGTCGAACATGGTCTTCATCTTCTTTCTTCTCAAACCATAAAAGACAGAGTTACAGAAATACTCTCTCGGCACAGGAAGAAATACTGATGCTTCTTCTTCAACATCATATAGCAGCAGAACTACAACAAGTGTCGAGAGAAAAAGGATCAAGCAAAATAACCCTTGCAAATCATCACTATATTAAGCAAGGGTTTATCATATCAGATCCAGTGAAAGAAAGACAGAAGAAGCGTCAAAGCTCCTGAATAATTCTGAGAACAGAATTCTCTCCTTCTCCATCTCACTTTCTTTTTTCTACTTTCTTCACCTGTAAAAATTTTTATGGATCCCTCATTCAAAGGATTCAGTGGTTCAACATCGCTTTATCAAAAGATCTTTGGTTCTAAGAGTCTCCTTAGCAAAAGACTCAGTGGTTCAAGATCTCCCTATCAAATGATCTTTGGTTCTAAGAGTCTCCTTGTCAAAAGACTCAGGCACAAGTTATGCAATCCTAACATGGATGTAGAAGAGAGGACTACCCACATTTTGGGAAACCTCTATAAAAACCCTTGTGTCTTTGCTGTGAATTTCTATGTTGTCCCCTTTGATTTTTCTGTGTTCATTTTCAGCATACTTTACTTTATTTATTCTGCCTTTGGTTTGTTGTGTGCATAATACCTTAGTTATTTTTTTTGTATGCTCAGTTAGGGTAAAAATAGTTAAATCTCTATTAACCCCCTCCTCCCCCTCTAGAGAATTCTCAGAGGCACAATGTGCACTTTCAATTGGTATCAGAGCTAGGTTGGTCATTAAATGGTTAACACCTTGATCAAAAGATCTCCTACTCTCAATTATTTATTTTAAAATTAATTAAAACTATTATTTTTGTTAAGGAAAATGAGTTCTAAGGATTATGCATCAACTAGCCCACCAGTGTGTAACCAAAAAGGGTTTACACTCTGGAAGTCCAGAATAATAATTTACAAGAACTCTATTGATGAAGACATCTTTGATGTTATGATTTCAGGCCCCCCAGCACTAGTCAAAAAATATACAGTGGATCTTTAACACTGGAAGTTGTCCAAAGGAATGAGTGGACACTGGCTGAAAAGAATGCAGAAGCCTGTAAAGTTAAGGCTATGAACATACTATTATCCACTCTGTCTGATGACATATTTCTGGAAGTGGTTGAATGCTAGTGTGCAAAAGAAATATGGGATACATGATGATGATAAGAAGGGACAGAAGAATGAAAAAAGTTTTCTAACTGAAACTTGGTGTGACTCAAAATCCGAGTCATGCCACTCATCTGGAAGTGAGCAAGAAGGTGCTGCTGAAGAAGTCTGTCTGATGGCTTTGTAGACCTCCTCGGATAATGAAGAAAATCAAGTATCATGTTTTGATAATATTGATTTCTCTTCAAATGAATTTAAAAGTTGTTTTAAATACTTCTGCCAAGATCAATTAGAAGCAGAAAATAAAATAAAAATACTTAGGAAAGAGTTAAATGAACTGAAAAGTAAAAGGATAGATGAAAATCATCACTATAATAATCAACTCAGGAGTGAGGTAGGAGAGTTAAGAAAACAAATAGATGAAATAATTGCTAAAAATCTAAAACTAAAGGAAGAACTCACAAAGTCAAAAGCTTTTGATGACTCACTCAATGGGAGGAGTCAAAAACTAAAAGACATCACACAAAATCTCAACATGAGATTTAAGCATCTAGGACTAGGAGCAGAGCCATCCACTAGCAAAGAAGTCCCCAGTAGACCTGCCTGGAAAAATCCAGTTAGATTTGTTAGACCTAGTGACTATCAGATAAATGAGTATAGTGTAGACTCTAAAGAACAGAGCAATAATGACTCTGATAAAATTACTACATTTCTGATTGCAAATCCTAATAGTAAACAAAACATGTTAAGAAAAGTAATCCAGACAAACCTATAAATCCGAATAAAAAATGTAAATTCAAAAGAAAAATCATTAGACATTCTGCAGATCTATTATATATAGATTCATTCTATGTATATTTTCAGTACCAAGATAATAAGCATAGGTTTGGGAAACCAATTCTCTGATATCCTAAAGGGTACCATGAAAGACCATTCTATTCTTTCATAGAACCTTATAATGGTAAAAGCAAAGGGCCCAAGGTAACCCGGGTTCCTTCTAATGTTTAAGCTATTTGTGGAGGAATAAGTAGGATTCCTCCTATGAGATAATTGAAGGGGAAGGAAGAACTATGGTCTAATAAAGATGCAAACCAACAAGGAGTGATTTATACATAGAATATTCATATCATCTTCTTTAGCTCATGAAAATGATTGTATACATACTATTTTCAATAAAAACATTGCTCGGAAAAACAACAAGAACTTTCTATGAAAATGGAATTATTCATTCAGAGTTGCATCGAATAGAATTTGACATACCGTATAATTCTATTCGACGCTAGCTTCGAGAGCCATCCAAATCAGACAATTCGAATAACATTCGACGCAACATCGATTTCATATCGACGGATACATCACATTAATAGTTGCTCATCAAATTTGAAGATGCGTCGAGTTCTAATCGATGCAACGTCAACATGACAAGCGCGCAGCTTTACCTCTAGAAGCTAATTTTGGCGCGCTGTCTATTAATCTTTTCGACGTTACTTTGGATAAAATCCTAATTAGTAATGAATCATCTTATTTTAAGAGAGATCGGCGACAAATTCATTACACTTTCGAATTCTCTTCTCATTGCTCTCGTGCTCTCCCCTTCTCCAGTTCTCTCGTGCTCTTGTCAATCTCTCTCTGTGTTCATTTTGCAGGTACTTTAGATTTTATGGCACCTCCAAAGGTCAACTACGGGTTTGATGTTGATGTTGACTCCATTAATGCTGCTGCAGAAAGTTTCAAAGACATCCTCGACTTGTTCCAAACTGCTGGACTGACAAAACTTATATCTACAAGGTGTAAGATTTTGGATGTTGAAAAGATAGAGTTGAAGGACAACTTTCACAAAGGAGATGATGTCACCATAAATGGAAGAATATATGAAACTGTCATCAACATTACAGAGGAGATGTTAACTCAAACATATGATCTACTATCTGGTAGTGATTCTGATGAACTTTCAGCAAAAGAGACCAACAAGGCATTACAGATTATGAAATTCAGCAAAGAGAAGACAATAAATTTGAAGAAGAATGATGTCTCTGAAGAGTATAGATTCTTGGCAGATATTATGGGGAAGGTACTGTTATGTAAAATCTCAGCACATGATGCTATTCCTAAGCAGCAGCTGTAGATTATGGGCTTTCTAGTCCTCAACAAGAGAATAAACTGGGGGAGGTGCCTCCTTAAGTTGATTGCTCATAAATACTCTCATAGGGATAATGCTTATATGAGAGTAATGAGATAAGTCTTTGTTTATCATTATCCCGCAGTCTGCAAGTCCAAAGGAGTGCCTATCCCTCCAGGGAAAAGAATAAACATAGGCATCTTTTCAAAATGGACCAGGCAGATTTTGAATCCTGGTCAAGCTCCAACATCACCCCCTCCTTCTCCACCTCCACAAAATACAGAGCCAAGTCTACCAGATCCCCCAAGGGACAATCCAACAACTCAACAGGATGTTGTTCCAGATGCAGAACCAACCCATTTTAACCACACCAGTCCATCCATCCCTACCACAGATCATGCACCTCAAATCCCTCTCTAGACTCAGCAACAACCATCCAACCTGCTCCCAGGCAATCAGTCTGCTCCTCCACCACCACAACAATACGATATCTCTCCAGAAACCTATCAATCCATATCCACTGTTCACCATGATACTCCAGATCTGCATGTGAACTTCACTCCAATCCATCGAGCAATCTTATCCACACCTCCACCTGCCTCTACCTCCTATTCTACTCCCCCAATTGATATTGAGCAAGCAATTGCAAAAGCAGTAGGGTTGGCCTCCAACACCTTTGTTGACCTAATGGCCACTCAAGCTAGAAGGTTTAATAAAAAGTATTCTCAGATGGAAAGTGAAATACTTGATTCAAGAGGGTCTCTCCTAGCTCTCAAAGAATTTGTGTCCTCCTCCATTGTCACTACAGAGATCGTAACCTCCCTTCTCAGCAAGGTTAAGAAGGGGGAGAAAATTCAGGAGGATTAAAGGTCTATCCTACAAAAGAATGACCAGCAAAAGGATAAGGATGTGGAAAATCCTGATAAACTCATTGTATTTCAAACAATAAGTACAGATGCAAATGTACAGGGGGAGCCTCAGACATGTCCCCAAGATTATCCTTTAGAAAATGCTGAAGCTTTTCCTACAGCAAATCAGGGGGAGCTTCTCTCAACTCAGGGGGAGCTCCTTGTAGATGATCTACTTCTAGATGAGGTTACAACAATTGCTAAGGAAGCTGCTCAGGATGCTGAGGAGAATGATCAATCGCAGGGGGTGCTTCCCAAAGATGATGAAATCAATAAAGAAGCAGAGAGGAATTCTGAAGGAGAGAATGAACCACTCACATTTGCCCAAAGACAGGTAATTCCAAAAGTATTCTCAAGAAAAGGAGAACTCCTGAGAAGGAGCATTGAGGCTCATGCATTCAATAAATGTCATACTTTCTAGAAGCAAACAGTTGTGGTTAACAAAATAATTCCTTAACATTATTTGAAATGGCATGTGATTCTGTTCTACCATATCATATTGTCTAGGTATGTTTTGTTTGTATTCATGATTATGTCAAAGTGTGTGTAAAATCACTTTAAACAACTGTAAAATTTGTTAAGATAAATAGGGGAGATTGTTCGGAAAAAACCCATTTTGATTTAACCACATTATATAATAAGGTTAATCTGGTCATTAGATGTCTTAGGATGTTACACTCAACTTAGAGTGTCAAGGACTAGTGAAAGCAATCACAAAACTAGTTGAGTTAATACTTGCATCGAATGAACATCGACGCAACTTCGACTTGATATCGATGCAACTTTTAGTAAAAGTCGAAGCAGATCATTTAGCTTGTCAAAGTATAATTCAAGTCGACGGAATATCGAAAGGGACTCAACGCAGGAGGAAGAGCTTGTCGAAGCCATCTAACAAGTCGATGCAATATCAACTACAATTCGATGAAGAAGTTAAGAGATCAAGTCCAATGCTTCAACTCGATGTGTAGGTCAATAAGGTATCGAACTAATGTCGACATCTGAGTTCAGCCAGAGCTAAGAAGAAATTCGAAGCTATGTCGATAAGAACTCAGAGGTGCGTCGACATGAAGATTGATGAAGTCGGCGCAACGTCGAATACAGTCAGAAAAAAGGATGCTTTTTCAGCTGCCCTTTTGGGACCTTTTCAGAAGGACCACTAGGCTAGAGGCAGTTCTCCAATAGCTCGTTTGTTGCCAAGAATAGAATGAAGCCTTACAGGACACATCAAATCACTATTAGAAGCTATTCAAAATGAATGAACGGGTCGAGAACAAAAGAAGAAAGGAAATTAGGTGGCTGAGAGAAATTCCTTTTCAGGACAAGCAAAAAGAAGAAAGATTTTTGAAAACTCAATCATAGACAATAAGTATGCAAAAAGAGGAGAAGCAAATAACAACACAGTAATTAAATTTATCCTGTCTGTCAAACAGGGTCTTCATCATCTTCCTTCTCAAACCCTAAAAGACAAAGATACAAAAATACTCTCTCGGCACATGAAGAAATATTGTTGCTTCTTCTTCAACATCATACAGCAGCAGAACTACAACAAGTGCTGAGAGAAAAAGGATCAAGCAAAACAACCCTTGCAAATCATCAATATCATAAGCATGGGTTTATCGTATCAGATCTACTGAAAGAAAGACAGAAGCAACATCAAAGCTTCTGAATAATTTTGAGAACAAAATTCTCTGCTTCTCCATCTCACTTTCTTTTTACTACTTTCTTCACCTATAAAGAGTTTTAAGGATCCCTCTTTCAATGGATTTAGTGGTTCAAGATCTCCTTATCAAAAGATCTTTGGTTCTAAGAGTCTCCTTAGCAAAAGACTCAGTGGTTCAAGATCTCCTTATTAAAAGATCTTTGGTTCTAAGAGTCTCCTTGTCAAAATACTTAGGCATAGGTTGTGCAATCCTACCAGGTAGGTAGAAGAGAGGACTACCCACATTTTGGGAAACCTCTATAAAAATCCTTGTGTCTTTGCTGTGAATTTCTGTGATGTCCCCTTTGATTTTTCTGTGTTCATTTTCAGCAGACTTTACATTATTTATTCTGCCTTTCATTTGATGTGTGAATAATACCTTAACAATTTTTATTGTATGCTCAGTTAGGGTAAAAAAAATTAAATCTCTATTCACCCCCCCACCCCCCCTCTAGAGAATTCTCAGAGGTACACTGTGCATTTTCCAATAGGTGAGTCAAGGAGCGACTCGCCAACTCGCACTGAGCCTCTAGCCAAGGCGTGGCGAGGCAAACCAGCGGATCAATATCATAAGTAGCACATGGCTAGGGCGAGGCATGTTCCAACACTGCCTTGGGGTGCATTTAGCCATAGCGAGGCGAGTGAGGACTCGGGGCGCCAAGGGGAGAGGTGAGTAGGACCTGGACTCATAATGGGAGATCTCGCTAGCCCTGCTTGCAGGAAGACTGGCGAATGGCGCCTTAACGGGCCACACGCCCAATGGTGTTTGTAGGTGAAATTACCCTGATACACTTTGTGGGCTGCCAATAGCCCTTCAAAACAGCGGAGTTTGGCTGTTAGCAGACCAATTTGGGGTGCGATTAGTAAAACTAAAAGGCGGAGTTACGTTATTAGTTGACCAGCAGAGAAAAACTATATATAGACCCTGAAGGGCACCTTTGGAGAGGACCCGGATCTTTGGCTTATCTTTCCTTAGGACATCTTTGGCTAGCTCCTCAAGCTCCCCAAGGTGCCCAGTTTCAGTTTTGGCTTAGGAGGGGAAGCGCTTTAAAGATCTTCCGGGTGTGTGGTGGGACCTCCTCACTGTAGCCAAGGGTCAGTTTTTTAGCTCATAGTCTTCGGTCAGGTTCTTCTATGGGATCAAAAAGTTCTAGCTGCCCCCTTTCAAGGGCCTGAACTCCTCGTTGGGCAGATTCCAAGTTTCAACAATTGGATTTGCTTAAAATTCTTTCGTATGAGGCAAGATTTGAGCATGAAGTTTCTTTGACATCTTCTTTGCATTCCTCTTCCATAGACGAGTTTCCATCTTGCCTTCTCATTCATGTGTTGTCTTCTTCCATTTCCTTTGATGTGCACTCCATACTTGTAGAAAGAGAATCATAAGTATTTTCAAGAAATTTCCAAATCTCATAAGTATTAGAAAAGTATAAATGAGCCTGAAAATATTTTGATCTAGCGCACAAAATAAACTATTTATTGATTTTGCATTCTTAAAACCATTTCGTTTCTATTTAATATGCTTAGAGGCTTTCAATAGTAATATTCCAAACTTTTTCATCTAAAGATTTAAGAAAATTTCCATTAGTATTTTCCACCCGATATAATTTTCACCCATAAATAAAGGTAGTGTTAAAGATTTTTCATTTAATACAATTTCATCCACTCTAGTGGAAGCGAGATCATGAAGCTCCATTATTCCCGGTTGTGAAGCCGTTTTGGAATAACCTCGCTCTGATACCACTTGTTGGATCTGTAGGAGCCCTTAGAGGGGGCGAAAAAGGTTTTAAAAACTTGTAGGTTTAATGGAAAACTTTTGATATTTTATTAGAAATAAATTGAATCTAAAGTAAAGTGCTAGAAATTGAAAATCAAATCAACTTTATTGAACAAGTATAGACATGATTATCATTTATAAAATTAATTACAAAATTAGATTTCTATCACGCTAGAAATCAAGGAGAATAATATGAAAACTATTTTTTTCTATACTGACACTTCTCCCTAAGAACTAATTGACATTAGTGGATCTATCCCCATATACAGCCTCAAGCCGCTCTAGCCTCTTTATCCCCAGAAAGGCTTTAATGAATAGTAATATATATGTATTTTCTATATAGTTTTTTGTATGGTTTTATGTAAAATTGTGAATTTTATATGTAAATTACTGAATAAAAACTTGTTTTATTTATTTTCTTTTCTAACTTACTTTTTTCTAACTTACTTTTTTCATGTTTTGTTATAAAAACATGTTTTGTAGGAGCCGCCCGCGGCGGAGCCTATCTCTTTTTTTTACCCCCGTTCGCGCGTTTTATGCTTAATTTTAATTTTTCAGCTCATTGCCGCCTTCTAGCAAGGAAATGATCAAGTCGCCCTCGGTCATGCCCATGGATAAGGTCGTGTAGTCAGCCACGCCCATGCAGATGATCAAGCCCAGATTCTAGCCACATGAAGCAAATTTCATTCAAATGAACAAGTCAGGCCAGTGTCTATTTAGAACAATCCTGTGACCCACCATAGCTTCCAGAACCACAAGGACACGCCATCCGTCATGCCAGTGGTTGCCAGTGCCTGCCGACATCGGTTATGCCTGTTTCTTTGGAACATGACCGTGTTTGGCCAACTCTCACGTCAAAAGCTTTCAGATCCTTTAAGAACTGCCTGTTTTTTTGCTTCCGGAACACACCTACCCCTTACACGCCCTCGGACACACCTGTGACCAAGGGTGTGTACTTCCAAATTTTGTCTATTAATAGAAACCAACACCCCTCAATTTCTTTTAATGTAATATTTTTTATTTCTTGTAACTACTTTATTATGGTATTAAATAAGTTTAGTTTTTATTTCGTGCATTTTCAATTTTGAAATTTCAAATTTGTTGCATATTTCAATTCTGCAATTTTAATTACTAACTTAGTTTCTATTCTGTCAAGCAATTTTAATTTCTAATTTAGTTTCAATTGTGTCATGCAATTTTAATTACTAGCTTAGCTTCAATTTCCACAATTTCAATTTCTGTAATTTTCCTTTGTTTAGCTAAGTTTATTTATTGTCGTAATATTGGTTTTCGCTTTGATTTGAATTTATTCGTCTTCGTAATTTTTGTTCTTTTCTTCCTTGACCCGGCATAAATTAGAGCCGAATATTATGTTTTCATTTATTTATTTTTCTAAGCGATTTTCAATCTCGTTAATTTTTTTCCTAGCTTAGTCTTTATTTCGTTTCGATTCGAATTTATCCGTTCTCGTTAATTTTCATTCCTAACTTAGTTTAATTTCTGCAATTACAATTATGTTATGTAATTTTCATTCCTAGCTTAGTTCAATTTCTGCAATTTCAATTCTGTTATGTAATTCCCACCTTTTCCCGTTTTTTAGCTTATTTTCCGTTATGAATATTAATTAGATCATTTATTTCCATTTTGAAGCAAGTTTTCCTTTCTTATATTTTCTTAAATTTATTACTTTATGTTTTACTTAGTTTTTATTCACGTTTTCTCAATAAAATAATAGTTAGTTTTCTCGATATAGGATTATTCGAAAGATACAGAATAATACGACCTTGATATTTTCTAAGAATATCCTATACTATACGCGATAAGGTATACATTCCTTTATCGAAGATTAGTTTGGATACACCTAACAATTGCTTTGCAAAAGACATTTTAATAATTTCACAAAGTTTTCGGCGCCGTCGTGGGGTTTAACTATCGATATTTCGAAAGAAGAAAAGGCGATTAATTCTATCCCTTGATAGGATAATGGCTTGATAATCAAATTAGAAGTACTCGATAGACCCCTAAAATATGCTCCCCTAAACCTAATCGCACACATGCTTCTACAAGAACACCCAATATAAATTCGTCAAGTTTTTGGCACTGTTGCCGGGGACTTTGTCGATATTTTGAAAAAAGAATACGCTATTTATTTTATAAAAAAAAATCAAAAAACCATAAACTTATCATATTAAAATAAATTCAAAAAAATATGATGTAAAACTTTGAAAACAATTCCAAAAAAATTCTTGATGAAAATTTTAGAAAAATCCAAAAAGTAATAATAAATGTTTTTTCCTTTTTGTAGTTTAATTTTTCTCTTTCTTATTTATTTTAAATTTTTGCTTCTTTGTTTTCTTTTTATTAAGTATTAATATGTATATAAATATGCATATTTGGAAAAATAAATAAAATGATGACAAAAAAAATTGATGAAAAAAAAGAAGAATTTTATCACTTTCCTTTTTTTCTCTCTCTCCCCCTCCCCCCCCCCCCCCCCCCCTTATAAATAAATTTTGTTATTTTGTAATTAACATGTTCTTAAGTTGTTCATATGGTCGCCCTGTCTCAAAATTAGGGACATGCCCTTTCTCCTGCAATTTTCCATTTTTTGTCTTTTATTTTTCCTCATTATCATGTTGTTGTATACATTTGTTCCTCATACTTAATTTCAACAATGGGTATATTGTTGACTTTTAAGTATGGAGGTGTTTTTCTCCAATTTTGTAATTTTTCTCTCACTTTTATTTTAGAAAAACTAAAAAATAATAGAAAAACAAAAAAATAGATGTTTTTTTTCATTTCGTAATTTTTTTCTTAAGTTAGTTTTTATTAATTATTAATATGTATTTAAATATGCATATTTGAAAAACAAAAAAAAAAGATAATATTTCAAAATTTCAAATAAAAATTGATATAAAAAATCCAAAAAATATATATTTAAAAAATTCCAAATAAATGATGAAGAAATTTACTTAGAGAAAACCCATTAAAAAAACTTATATATGTATTTTTTTTCTTTATTTGCTTTTGTATTTTTGTTTTATCTTAAGTTTCTTTTCTTTTCTTTTTATAAAGTATTAATATTTGGGAAATTTCAAGAAAATGAAGAAAAACAATTTGAAGAAAAAAAACTTAAAAACCCCCAAAAATCATATTTGTAGTTTTTTACTTTCTTCTTTCATTATTTTTTCTTTCTTTTTCTTTTCTTATTTTCTCTTTTTTGTTAAGTACTAATGTGTATATTTATAACAAAATCAAAATCCAAAAAATGATGGAAAAAACTTAGCAAAAAATACAATAATAGAATACAACCCCTACGTAGTTTTTTGTTACTTTCAAAGCTAGGTTGAGTTCATTTATATGCATTTTCATTATTTTTGATTTTGAACATCTTTTATTTTTCTCATAGTTTGTATATTTAAATGTTAGGAATTTTAGTTGTAAAGAACACATTTTGATTTTAAATTTATTAGGGAAGAAATTTTTTAGCACTGTCTAGTTTACCCTAAATATTTTCATTTTTTAATATATTGGCAAACTATCTTTAAATTTTAATTATTTTTATTTAAACTTTTGAAACTTTAGGAATATTCTAATCTACTAAATTTTGCTCTCAAATTAAGAAAAAATTTATTCATTCTTAAAAATTTCCTTAAGAAGTTAGAGTTTTTATAATTCAATTTTAATCATGGTGCTGGTGATTGCAAATATTTTTTTGCCATTTAGCTAACTAAGAAGTCTTGTTAGCTAAAACTTTTTTGCTCTTTTTAAATTATTATCAAAATATTGGATTTACCTCTTTAATTCTCCAAAGTGTATTTCGATCTTACTTTTGATTAAATAAAATTTTAGTAATTTAGAAACTCTATTAATGTCTTATAGGTATCTTTTACTTTTGCTCTGGAATAGCAAATGCTTACGTATAAGGGTATTTGATGAATAGTAATATATACGTATTTTCTATATAGTTTTTGTATTGTTTTATGGAAAATTATGAATTTTATATGTAAAATAATGAATAAAATGCTTGTTTTTTTTATTTTCTTTTCTAATTTAGTTTTTTTTTATGTTATGTTAATTTTTTGTTTTTTTTTGTTAGGTCACGCCCTCGGTTACGTCACGTGTAATGCCCCTAAATTTTCAGGAATTATTTTATCCTTCTTTGTCGTCATTATGACGTAAGGGCGGTACGTTAGTGCGGAGTTAGCGGTGCGCCGTCATTTGCGCGTTTCCGCAATCGTTCAGTCAAGTCGACCAAATTTTGGAGTGTGCCGGAGTTGGAAGATTTTGCGTTAGAAATTTAAAGTAATTAATTTTAGAAAGGCTCGTCGAAGTTTCATTGCGATCAGAGCGATTTTAGAGCCCCAGTGATTTTTCCAAAGGTTTGTTTAATTATCATTCACCGTAAACTTCAAAAATTTATATCTTGAGTTTGGCTCGTCGGATTTTGTTTTCGACTTCTCAGTTGGATTTGTAGCGACGATGTTTGTCTTCGATGCGATTTTCGTTGGTTTCACCGACCATTGGTTTGGACTTTCTTTCCTTATTATTATTATGATTATGTTATTGGTTGTCATCCACCATCTGTTTACACACAAATATATATATATATATATATATATATATATATATATATATATATATATATATATATATATATACGAGTGCCCGACACGGGGCTCTGCCCCAACGCCCAAGCGCGACAGTACGTGAGTGCAATGGCACGGGTCTCCAACCCTACGTGAATGCAACGGCACGGGCCTCCGGCCCTATGTGAGTGGCGCTCCCGCAGCTAAAAAAACATATATATATATATATATATTTATATAAGGATTTATAAAAAACATTTATTGGTAGGTGTGAGAGAGAGAGTGGAGAGAGAGGGGAGAGAGTGGAGAGAGAAAGGAGAGAGAGTGGATATCAGATTTATAAAAAGAACATATATATATATCTACACGGTTGGAGTGAGAGAGAGTGGAGAGAGAAAGGATCATTACTTTTAATATTATTTAATGATAGCCTATGAGCCTACTATATTAGCTTTAGGAGATCTATAAAAAACATTTTGGATTATATGGATTTCCATAATTACTTTTATACTAAAATATGGTGTAATTACTTCTTTGGACATTGTATTTTAAATTTGAGATTTTTGAATGTATTAAAAAACTAAGGGTATATTTGGGTATTTTTGAATGTTTAACCAAATGCAACTTTTCCCTTTTAATATTGTAAAGATATATATATATATATATATATATATATATATATATATATATATATATATATATACGAGTGACAGGCACGGGCCTCCAGCCTGATCCAAGGCTGCATTGTCGTGGGGGGTGATATTTGTCGTGGGGGAGACATTTGTCATGGGGGGTGACATTTGTCATGGGGGGCGATATTTGTCGTGGGGGGTAACATTTGTCATGGGGGCGGCATTTGTCCTGGGGGCGACATTTGTCGTGGAGCCGTCATTTGTCGTAGGGGCAACATTTGTCGTGGGGAGCGACATTTGTCCAGGGGGGCGACTTTTGTTATGGGGGGTGACATTTGTCGTGGGGGTGACATTTGTGAAATCAGAACAGATGGTGTAGGGAAGAGATGATGATGTGCATCAATGTTTGCATGAGAATGGGGCGATGACACTAACAACCCATTTGATATCAAAATAAACATAAAAATGTCTGTAATTTAGAAGATGTACTACTTGAGTTCGCTTCCATAGGCTATATAAATAACCATAAGCTGATTAATTTGCAACCATAGGATCTCAATTAGGAACCCATAAAATTCAATTTAAAACTTAAATCCTATAAAAATTGAAACAAATTTTAATAGTTGAAACTGCAAGCTGCAATGAAACTGCAACGGCGGGGGCGACAACATTAGGCGGGGCAAACATATTGGGGGGGGGCTACATTCGCTTGAGGCGGCGACGTTTGTAGGGGGCAGAGACATTTGTCGGGGGATACAACATTCTGCGGGGCGGCAACATTTGGCGGGGCCGGCGACATACGGGGGAGGGGGGGGGGAGCGGCGATACGGCAGGGGAGGTGGCATACGGCGAGGAAAAATATCATTTTTTTCTTGGGTTTCTCTTTAAGTACCTTAGTTGTCTATTTTAAAATACAAAATAACAACATAATACTCTTATGAGAAGAGATGTGCAAACATAAGGTAGGAATTGACATTTTTTGTACTGAAGAACTATAGAGAAACGATAATTTTTTTGGATACGAACTTAAAAATTGGCATGTTGACTTTGTATACATGACCACAAATTCTACATAAACTAATTATCCTATGTCTAGGAAATCAGATAATAGAATTAAACTGTGAGAGTATGAGAGAACTGACCTCCATTAGATCCATAAATGACTCTAGGGAGAAGTGCCAAGGAAGAATTGCTCGGTGAAGGAAGAGGCTTTGTGCTCGAAAAAGTCCAGTTATATCAATATTTCTTTGGTTTACTACTGTAAAATGGGATAATTAAAATACAGGGAAAGCATGCCCAAGAAAATCAGAACAAAGTAAGCATACCCAAGAAAATCAGAACAAAATAAGCATACCCAAGAAAATCAGACAAAATAAACCAAAAAAACATTACATGAACAAAATTTGCCTATATATATTTATAAGCAGATACTGCTCGTAAGAATATGGAGCCCTCCACCACTTCCATTGCTTTAGTACGAAAATTTAGATGCAGAATGTTAGCCATTAAAACTCTTCCCGTGCACTCGAACCATTTAAAGTCTGTAAAATAAAAAATAATCTTCTGCTTGCTTTGGAATCTGGCAAGCCTATGCCAATGGTCAATCTTTATTTCAGTGGAAAACTTAAGCCTCTCAGAAAGAGAGGACAATGATATGCAACCATAGTAGGAAGCACAACATAGTCATGAAAGTTGTTAATCACACGGACCACTTGATCTCATGTCAATCATTAGCTTGGTACTGATTATTAGCACAAACAAAATTGAAAAAGGGGAATTCGGAAGGGGAGATCTACTGGACGAATGTAATAGAGGAGTGGGAAGTGGAGATCTACCTGAAGAAGAGAAATTTCACGATTGCAGGAAATATATCAGTTGAAGGAAGATCTAGAGTCGCTGGAGGAAGGAAATGCAGGACTATTATGATGTTAAATGGCCATTATGTTTATCCATTAATCTTCAATCCCGTCCTCTATTTTTTCCTATTGTAAAACGGCCATTATGTTAAATGGCAAATGAAGATTATAACAAAAGAAGGTAATAATCAAATGTTATCTAATTATCAGAAACTTGAACCATATAGCAAATTAATCTGCCATAACATTTGAACAGTAGATTTTTTTAATACCTTGCAGGGTAAGATCTGCATCTTGTAAAAACCTCCAAACACACATAAACGTGGAGCTTTTAACTTATAGCTAAGAATCATCCAAAACAACTATACATGAACTGAATTAAGATGCTCGATTAAAGTAAGACATTACTTCATTGAGGGCATTCCAAAGCATTTATATATAAGAAACAAAAACAATATCATGATAATATGGTATTATAAATAAGATTTTTTACCTTTTTTATCAACCAATCATAAATCGCAGCACTGCAGATTTTTTATAGAGCTCATATAATGCTTTGATATCGCTAATTCTAACTGCAAGCATAATTAAAAAATCAATATAAGCCGTAATAACGAAAGAAGAAATGTCAAGAAAATCTTAATAATATATCATGCTTCTTAATCATTAAGCTTCTTAATCAAGACATCAAAGCGTAAGAAAAATTAGATCCATACCTATGTTAAGTATAATTCATCCTCACTTTTGTTCATCCACTTCAAACATGAAAATGTCTCGTTTGCAAGAGCAAAGTTAGTACAGTGATGAATCAACATACCCATGTTTCAGATGGAGTCATATTGATAAGACAGAACCTATGTTCAAAGCATTCCTGGAGGGTTTAAGCACAAAAAAACTTATAAAATATATTGTGTGCATACCAAATCTTACAAATATCAAGATGCATTCTAACTTAAACCATGGAAGAACATGGCATCGGTTAGGAGTATCAGGAAGAATTGGACCAACTAAAAGCATGGCAACAGTTAGGATTCAAGTATCAGGAACATGCTCCCCAAAGTTAGCATGTGTGGGCACCTCTAAAGCATAGCTTTTGCTCACTAAGATGGATATACTATTAATAAAAGTGAACATTCCATTACAGAGTAAAATAATTAAGCGAGAGAATCAGCAAAAGCAAAAGGAAAAAGTGAGTTACTACAAAAACCTGAATTCATACCTTGAATTTAGCGCAGTTGCTTATCAAACTTGAATTCTTCTCAGCTTTGCTTATTATTAACTATTATCAACACTAAAAAAATTGGAAGAGCGAAAATGAGGAATAGGCAATGTTAACATGAATGTATCAAATATTTGAGGATCAATCAACATAAACATCAATATCTCATATATTTTTAGTTTCTAAATAAATATTAGCAGAATGCATTGCAAAAATGAGTAATTAACAGATATTTGAGCAGCTAGAAGGTGTCCCATGGACAAATGAGTCAAAGACATGCATTCCATCTAGCTAAGAAAATTAAAATATATAAAAATACACTTGAAAATACAATTACAGGACAGAAGAAATGATGTTATTAGTTGTGCCAGCAGTGAGATTTAATCCATATCCACTTACAGTTTGGTAACATGGAGCCATGACAACTGAAGCATGTTAAATGGTAATTTGATAACACGGAGCTTGTCACCCATATGGGGGGCCATGCCCGTAAGAACCAAAGTTAAATTTGTGAAATAGTCAGTGTGCACAGGTGGAGAAACATTAGTTTCAATCATAGTTGTCATAGATATCTGCTTAGGAAGTGGTGGTAATAGAGAGGGAAGAATAAACTCACAGAGAAAAGAACATGGACATCAGGGAAGCATGATCTTTATGACGATGGATGCAACATGAAACTTTTGATCAGTTATACTATATGTGCTCTGCTTCTTCCATTAACCAAATGTACAGAGGCCTAGGTGAATCGATGAAGAATCTCTGGACTTCTGTTACCGATTTCCCTGGAACGAGTACTCCAATTGTTGCCCAGTGAGAAGAGGAAAAAAACACAGTAGGTTTTAAAAAAATGTTGAACCTGTAGGAAGAAGTGGTTCTGATGAAGATGTGGTTAGGGCACACATATGTGCCTCCCCAGCAATGAAGATGTGGTTAGGGCATAGATCCATTACTTCCGTCAATGGAAATGAGAAAAGTCCAGGGATGGATTGGGTGATGGAGGTAGAGGAACTTGCCTTCTGCAATGGGAACCTATTCTGTTGCATCGCTAGTCGGAGTAGGAGGAGATGAGCATGAGAAGGCTAAGGAATGGCGAGTGGAATCTCGAGAGGAATGTCGAGCGGAAGAGGAATGTCGAGCGTCAGAATTATAGTAAAAGGAATGTGGCGTTGATGTCTTCAGCGGGAGCGGGAGCGGCAGAGGCGAGCAAGGAGGGCGCCGTCGTGCGTTTTAGGGTAGAGGAATGACAAGGGGTTAGAGGGGGTTGTGTAGCATGGTGCGAAAGAATCAACGACTCCTATATTATGAAGCCATATCCTACGGCTAAATTTTTTTGTTTGATTTTTTATCTCATGCTATTCGCAGACCATATTTCTTTTTAATATAGTATATATATACACTTCATCTTCTTCTTGGTTTCCGAGAGGTCACTAAGATGAGAAGAAAATGACTTGCTTTTTATTAGGAGGTCATCAACGTAAACTTCTAGATTTCTTCCCTTTTGACATTTAAAGACTAGTATCCATCATTTTTAGATATATATGTCGCTCCAGCATTTTTTAGCCCGAAAGGCATCACGAGGTAACAAAAGCAACCGTCATTTGTGATAAACGAAGTATGAGGAATATCGGGTTTATGCATTCTGATTTGATGATAGCCTGAAAATGCATCTAAGAAACTCATGAAAGAATAGCCTACCGCAGAATCTACTAAAGAATCTATCTGAGGCAAGGGGTAGCAATCCTTAGGGCAAACTTTATTGAGTTTCATGAAATCAACACACATCCTCCACTTTCCCCCAGACTTCTTGACCATTACAACATTTGATACCCATTCAGGGTATTGAATTTCTTGAACAAACTTAGCCTTCAGCAACTTTTCCACTTCTTCTCGGATGGGCTGGGCAAGATTCGTTGCAACAGCTCTCTTTTTCTGCTTGACAGGGATGGAGTTGGGATCAATATTGAGATGGTGGCAAGCGACATCGATCTGGATCAACTCCTGACATGTCGTCCGCTGACCAAGAGAAGACATCCAGATTCTTCAGAAGGCAAGAGATCAGGCTACTCTTGTCAGCTTCAGACAATTCAGCGTTTATGGAGAGGCTCTTGCTCTCGTCTCCCTTGCCGACAGGAACGGCTTGAGTTGCTTGGGCAGGTTCCAAACGAACTCCATCTTTTGCATCTTCTTCTTCAGCTTCTTCAGCAATTCTGATCGGTTCGGGAATTTGGGCCGAGATAGCCATCGCAGCTTCCTGGGGAGGAGAAGACATGATTACATTGACAGTTTTTACATAGCATTCCCTGGATTTCCTCCGGTCAATTCTGATCCGATGTTGCTTGCCATTTAGGGAAAATTTCACTGCTTGGTGGTATGTCGAAACAACCGCCTGATACCCGTTCAAAATAGGTCTCCCAAAAATTGCTTTGTAGCCGCTAGGAGCATCAACGACTATGAATTTGACAAGCCTTACTATTCCTCCCAGAATTATAGAGAGAGTGACGAGTCCTTCTACCTCCTTGTTTTCCCCTGAAAAACCATAAAGAGGTCCCTCAGTAGAGAGAAGGGGCTTACCTGTCTTCAAGGCGTCGAAAGCCGGCTTGAAGAGAACGTTTACCGAACTCCCAGTATCAACCAGGATTTTTTCCACCGTGAAATTTTCTATTACTGCTTTGATGACGACTGCGTTGTCAAAAGGATTTGAGGTCGAAGAAAGATCTTCTTCCCCGAAGGTGACTATTCCTCCAACCGGGGCTGAGGAGGTAGTAGCAACCTCCGAACGGCAGACCCTTTTCAGGCTGGCCTTCCTTGAAGACTCTGGTCCTGCTCCACCGTGAATACATAAGAGATTACCTAAAGCACCATCATCGTTAGCATCTTTGCATTCACCGAGGAAACCGATGTTGCCAAGATGGCCAACATCATCAACCTCCTCGCACTCCCAGCGGATCTCTGCTTCTTCCTTGGCCTTGAAAGTTGAAGCTTTGGAGGGATCGTTCTTCCGAAGAGGATCCTGGAGCTTTCCCTCTTTTAGGAGCTTCTCCACTACCACTCGGAGGGCTCTGCAGTTTTCTATCAGATGACTTCATTCCCTATGGTATTCACAGTAAAGAGTCAGATTACGGGAATTCGGGTCGGAGTTGGGGGGAGCTGTCCTTTTGAAAAAAGGCTGCTTCTGCAGGACTTGAACTACTTCTTTCATGGAGACACCAAGGTCTGTAAAAGACTCTTGAGAATCATTATAGGATGGCTGGAAAGTCAGGAGAGGGGCTGAACATATTGAATCTGATGGACAGGAGTGGCTTGCGGAGCTGGAGCAGTTGGGATTGGCAATGGACCTTTGGGTTGAAAGGGCTGATTCCCTTGATTGGCACGGTGATTGCAGAAGTTTATACCTCTTGGAGCAGGAGGTGGAAACTCTTGACGAGGCTTTGAGGAAGACGGGGCGGGATAGAATCCTGCAGAGCCTTTCTGACTGGCCCTATTGGTCAGATTGGTTACATATGTGGGGTTATTGATCTCCCCCTCTATGTAACGATTAGCAATCCTTATCAACTCCTGATAAGAGTTGGGCTCTTTAGTGGTGACCTTGAACTTGAGAGGGCCTTCCTGCAGGCCACTGATCAAGGCTGCCATATAAAGAGCAGGATCCATATCTCTGATCCCTAGGATCTCTCTCTGGAATCGGTCAACAAAATGAGCGGCATTCTCATTTTCACCTTGCTTGATCTTGAGGAGGGTCGTAGGACCACTCTTCCTCTTCTTGGTGGTTGCAAACCTCAAGAGGAGCTCATTCCTTAGAACGGCAAAGCTCGGGATGGATTGAGAGGGCAGCTTGTAGAACCACTCCCTGGCAGATCCATCAAAAGAAGTTATCAACAACTTGCATCTCACCCCATCTTAGATGGTTCGGAGGGCAACGGCAGATTCAAAAGCTTGAAGGTGGGACATGGGATCACTCTCTCCCAAAAACACAGGGATACGAGGCTCCCTGAAGCCGTTTGGAATAGGCTCTCGACAAATTTCATCAGTAAAAGGGGAGGGCTCCCCTATTCCAGAGACACCTGGGGGAGCAAAGAAAGGACCAGGAGGGGATAGAGGATAGGCAAAATCCTCTTCAAAGTTCAAAGCTTGGGATGGAGGCCCCTGAGAAGCTGCTCTAAAAGAATTATGACGGGCAGCGAACTCCTCATGCTAAGATCGCTGAGGAGCTGCAGGTTGAAAATTCGAGCAATCGCAAGGCTGACCGCTTGCCATGCGGTCCAGGGTAGCGACCTGGCTTGGAGGAGGAAGGATCTTCTGGGAGATCGCGGCCAGGACCAGGTTCATGGCCTCGATCTGCTTAGCGGACTCAAGCTGAGTCCGGACAACCTCTTGACGCTCGCGAGAGGCCTCCTGCTGAGACCGCGCGATCTCTTGCTGAGCAGAGGCGACCTCGTGCTGAGCTCGAGCGGCCTCCCTGAGAGCTTGCTCGACACGAAGCTCAAAACGGCGCTCAAGAGACTGCATGGAATTGTGATCGATTTGGGGGTGATCGCTGGAAGACCGAGCTGGGCGGCCTCTTCGCTCAGTCATCTTGAAAGTATGAAAATTCACCTGGACACTCCGAATCTGAAGGTCGCGTGTTCGTTCTGTTGGCACCAAAATTGGTACCCCCAAAATTCACACTAAAGGGGGATGGGAGAAAACTGCGGAGTGCAGGTTACTGAAGACAAAAGACGCTGAGAAGCAGGAAAAACGATCACAGAGAATCGAGACCGCTTACACAGGTTGTAAGCTGGAGGCTCGAGGCAAAAAAGTCCTTTTTCAGGAACCCCTACCCCTCTATTTTTAGACGAGGGGGCTGCCCAAATGGGCAGATCTGAAAACTACGGGCTGCCCAGGATACAGGAGAGCCGGGGCAGGAAAAAGGGATGCAAATAACCAAAATAGAGAAAAAGGACAAGACCGCACGGTCTGGCGATCTGACGAGCTTCTGACCGCCTGGGACTTAGAGGATTCGGCTGAGACCTCTGCTGGAAGTCTGGGCGGTCTCCCAAACTGGAGATCGTGGAGACCGGTGCTTTTGACCTGTAGGAGGAGGTCGCGGTCTTTACGGGCAAACAGTATGGAGAAAGGAACATTTTAAATGGAGCAAAATAGGAGAATAAAGTTCAAAAAATCATTGATATCAGTTCTGTAACTTTAGTTTTACAGAAAACTAATGGGGGAGTAACTTTAGTTAATCTCTTGAAAACTTAATTTCGTGATTCTACGGTCTTGTACGCTGGAGTTATTTTCTTGATGGAATAGTGCTGGATGATTATATGGTAATGTTAATTTCTTGATGTATATGTTACCTGCAACTGCCGAGTAGTTGTAAAACTCTCCTCTGATCAACACCTGAGAATGAAAAACATTGGTTAAAAGAATTAATTAGCATAAATTGGGCTGGAGAGAGATGGCAAAAGCTACCCAAGTCATTTCAGCCTTCATTTATAACTATTTTGCAAGTTGGAGAAGCTAACTTGGAGAAAAAATGTAGAATACCTGATAAGCTTAAGTACAAATAACTCATGTCCAATTACTGAATAAAATGAAAAAAATTGCTGGAATAATAATACCTGGTAAGCTAACTGCAAAATTTTGCTGGAAAAATTTTGCATTGAAAAATTTTGCTTGGAAAAGTTTTGCTCGAGAAAAATTTTGCTGGAAAAATTTTGCTGGAAAAGTTTCGCTGGAAACGTTTTGCTGGAATATAACTAAATTGTCCAATTACTAAATGAGAAAAATTATGCTGGAGTAATAACTGAAAAGTTTTGCAGGAATAAGTGAAAGTATGCAGACAAAATTGAAAAGTTTTGCTGGATTCAAAAACAGAGGAAGCTTAAAAGAAATTAAAATAGCTTGAATGAGCGGAGTTGAGGAATCTGCGATGGAGAAGGATATATAAAATATCTGGAATGAGATGTGTTTAAGAATCAGCCATCAAAGAAGTATGCAATGGAGGAGCGTTCACCTGGATCAGTAGAGGATGGATCGGAAATGCAAAATGCCTGTAGCAAATAACGGAGATGAAGCAGGCGATCAGGCAGCAGGAACGGATACCAAGCTCGCGGTACCGAGCACGCGATACCGAGCATGCGAGCAGGGACGGCGAGCAACCAGAGCAGGCGAGATGTTCGCACGACCTACAAATCGACGCGAGCAGGGATGACGAGCAACCAGAGCAGGAGAGATGTTTGAAGGACCTAAAAATCAAAGGTAGAACAAAAAAACAAAATGGGAACGGCCAGTAAGAATCGAAACAGGTGATAAAAATGGAGAAAAGAAGAGGAAAATGTATGCTTACCGGCAGAGGAGCAATGGATGCAGGAGGCGAGACTGTGAGAGGGGGAGTGATCGGGAGAAGGCGAGTACCGTGATCAGAGGAGGAGATCGCAGGAACGATGGGGAGAGGTTGTCGAGGAGTTGGCGGAGGAGCGATGGAGTGTTGAAACAACATCGAAGAGGTATAGAGGTGGTTTCGGCAGGAGACGTGGGAGGAGACGTGCTTTCGGCGGGCGTGGCACTCGAAGAACTGAGAAGATAGGGTGAAAAAGCGGGCGGGAGGTTTGCAGGCGAGAGGAGTTGACATGAGGAAGTGGTCATAATAATAAACTAAAGTATACAAAATAATAAAACCAATTATACACATTTTGTCAAATTAGGAATGCGTTTTGGAGGGTAGCTGGTGGAGGATTTTCAAAATAAACTATAGATTGGGCGGGAATTTAGAATAAATCGGACGGTGGCAAATCTTTATAACAGTTTGATCGTGCGGTCCAGATGAAAAGGTTGGTGTGCTTGGTGAATATGTATATTCTTTTATATAATAAAGATATATATATATATTAGTAAAAATAAATCATTTATTCAATAATGTAAATGAAATATGTACAATATTACTTAAAACTATGCTAAAAACTATACTAAAATATGTATAATTTACTATTCATCAATACGCGATAAGGTATACTTGCCTTTATCGAAGATTAGTTTGGATAAACCTAACAAAAGCTTTGCAAAAGTCTTATTTTATAATTTCCGAAAGTTATCGGCTCGGGGAGTAACTATCGAAATTTTGAAAGAAGAAACAACCATTAATTCAATCTCCCAATAGGATAATAGTTGGTTTCTCGAAGTAGAAGTACTCGGCAGACCCCTCAAAAATGCTCGCCTAAATCTAATCACACACAGGATTCTGCAAGAACACCAAATTTAATCAAGTTTTTGGCACCGTTGCTAGGGACTTTGTCGATATTTTGAAAAATAAAATACGTTATTGATTTTATCAAAACACAACCAAAAAATTAACATATTATAAAAATTCCAAAAAATTCCATGAAAAACTTTGAAAACAATTCCAAAAAAAATTCATGATGAAAATTTTTTAAATATAAAAAAATATAATAAAGTTTTTTGTCCATTTTGAAGTTTCATTTTTCTCTTTCTTGTTTTTTTTTTTAATTTTTGCTCCTTTGTTTTCTTTTTATTAAGTATTAATATCTATATAAATATGCATATTTGAAAAAAAAATTATGACAAAAAAAATTTTGATTAAAAAAAGAAGGAAAAAAAAACCAAAAAATTTATATTTGTATTTTTATTTTCTTAATCTTCCTTCTTTTTCTTTCTTTTTTTTTTCAGTATTAATTTGTATATATTAACCAAAAATTTATTTCTTTCCTTTTTTTCTCCCAACCCCCCTTGTAAATAATTTTTTTTATTTTGTAATTAACATGTTTTGCAGGCGTTTATATGGTCACCCCGCCTCAAAATTAGGGATATGCCCTTTCCCCCAGCTATTTTTCTTTTTTGTCTTTTATTTTTCCTCCTTTTCATGTTGTTGTGTATATTTGTTCCTCATACTTAATTACAACATTGGGGACAATGTTGAATTTTAAGTATGGGGGTGTTTTCCCCTCTTTTGTAATTTTTCTCACTCTCTATTATTTTAGAAAAAACCAAAAATAATTAAATAAAATTAGAAAAACCAAAAAATAGATGTTTATTTCTTTTCAAAAAAAAAAATTTTCTTAAGTTTTTTTTATTAATTATTAATATGTATGTAAATATGCATATTTGAAAAAAAAATATTAAAAAAAATGAATATAACAAAATCCAAGAAAAATATTATATTTCAAAAATTCCAAAAAAATGATGAAAAATTTTACTTAGAAAAAATAAAAACATTTACATATAAATTTTTTTTGTTTCTTTTTGTATTTCTATTTTATCTTAAGTTTCTTTTTTATTTATTTTTATTAAGTATTAATATTTGGCAAATTTTGAAAAAATTAAGAAAAAAACTTAGAAAAACCCCCAAAATTATATTTGCATTTTTTTGCTTTCTTCATTAGTTTTTAGATTTAAATATTTGGAATTTTAGTTGTAAAGAACAGATTTTGATTTTAAATTAATTAGAAAACAATTTTTTTAGCATTACTTCTAGTTTACCGTAAATAGCTTCATTTTGTATTATATTGGCAAACCATCCTTATATTTTAATTATTTTTACTTCAAACTTGTGAAACTTTAAGAATATTCTGATCAACTAAAATTTGCTCTCAAAATTTTCATAATTTATAAACTCTAAAAATTTCTTGCTTACCCCTTACCCCTTATCCCATTTACTTGCTATTTTTTATTTTAAAAGATCTTATGTCAATGGGAATAAGATTTTATTCCGTAAACCTAGGAACCCAATATTATTAAGAGATTATTTGGCATGGGAATAAGATTTTCGTTCCCTAAACATATACATTTTGGGTTAATTTTTAAGATTGAAAAAAATTATGGGAATAAGATTTCATTCCCTAAGCATATTCAAATGAAAAATTCCAGTGAGGGTGAGGATAAAATTCATCACCCATAATCAAAAACCCCTTCTCTTACCAAGTTCCCCTACCCCTTAGCCAATAAAATTGAAACCTAAATATAAATTATAAATTTTTGGAGAACATAATTAGTAGGTTTTATTCATTCTTAAAAATTTCTTTAAAAGTTGAAGTTTTTATAATTCTATTCTAATCATGGTGCTAGTGATTGCAAATATTTGTTCGCCATTTACCTAACTAAGAAGTCTTGTTGGCTAATACTTTTTCGCTCTTTTTAAATTATTATCAAAATATAGGATTTACCTCTTTAATTCTCCAAAGTTTATTTCGATCTTACTTTTAATTAAATAAAATTTTAGTAATTTAGAAAATCTATTAATGTATTATAGGTATCTATTACTTTTGCTCTGGAATAATAAAAGCTTAAGTACGGGGTATTTGATGAATAGTACTATATAAGTATTTTCTATATAATTTTTTGTACAGTTTTATGTAAAATTGTGAATTTTAAATGTAAATTAATAAATAAAATGCTTGTTTTTTTTATTTTCTTTTCAAACTTAGTTTTTTTCATGTTTTGTTAATTTTCTATTTTTTTGTTAGGTCACGGCCATGGTCACGCCCGTGACCGAGGGCGTATCTGCTTAATTTTAATTTTTCAGCTCACTACTGCCTTCCAGTAAGGAAATGATCAAGTCATGCCCTCGGTCATGCCCGTGACTGAGGCCATGTAGGTAGTCACGCCAGTGCAGATGATCACGCCATGATTCTAGCCAAATGAAGCAAATTTTATTCAAATGATCAAGTCACGCCCGAGTCCATTTGGAACACATCTGTGACCCGCCAAAGCTTCCAAAATCGCAAGAACATGCCAGCCATCAAGCCCAGTTACTATCAGCGCCTGCCGACATCGATCACGCCCGTGTTCTTTTGAACACGCCCATGTTTGGCCACCTATCCCATCAAAAGCTTCTGAAACCTTCCAGAACTTCCAGCTTTTTGGCTTCCCAAAGACGCCTACCCCTTACACGCCCTCAGATACGCCCGTGACCGAGGGTGTGTTCTCCCAAAAGTTGTCAATAAATAGAAATCGATTCCCCTTCAATTTTTTCCTCCTCAACCCTCGTGGGCAGCCTCTTGTCAGCTTTGTATCTTCCATTTTTGTATAAATTTAATTTTTTTTAATTTTGTATTTCTTTTTGTTTTTTCTTTTAATGTAATATTTTTATTTCATGTAATTCCTTTATTATGGAAATAAATAAGTTTAGTTTTTATTTTGTGCATTTTCAATTATGTAATTTCAATTTTATAGCGTTGTTTCTATTCTGCAATTTCCTTTTTGTCATGCAATTTTAATTCCTAACATAATTTCCTTTCTGTCATGCAATTTAAATTTCTAATTTAGTTCGAATTCTTTCATGCAATTCTAATTCCTACCATAGCTTCAATTTCCGCAATTTCAATTCCTGCATTTTTCCTTTCTTTAGCTAAGTTTGTTTATTATCATAATATTAATTTTCCCTTTGATTCAAATTTATTCGTCTTCGTAATTTTTGTTTCTTTATTTATTGCCAAATATTATGTTTTCATTTATTTTTGTTTCAAAGTGATTTATGTTCTCGTTTATTTTCGCTTTCTATCTTAGTCTCTATTTCACTTCGATTTGAATTTATCTATTCTCGTTAATTTTCATTCCTAGCTTAGTTCAATTTCGGCAATTTCAATTCTGTTATTTAATTTTCATTTCTAGCTTAGTTCAATTTCTGCAATTTTAATTATGTTATGTAATTTTCATTCTCAGCTTAGTTCAATTTCTGCTATTTCAATTCCTGCATTTTCCCATTTTTTAGCATAGTTTCTGTTATGAAAATTAATTAGATCGTTTATTTCCGTTTTGAAGCAAGTTTTCCTTTCTTGTATTTTCTTCCTTTTTATTACTTTATGTTATACTTAGTTTTTATTCCCATTTCCTCGGTAGAATAATTGTTAGTTTTCTGAAAGTAGGATTATTCGACAGATCCAGAAAAATATGACCTTGATAATTTCTACAAATATCATATACTTTACACGATAAGGTATACTTGCCTTTATCGAAGATTAGTTTGGATTAACCTAACAAAAGCTTTGCAAAAGCCCCTTTTTATAATATCACAAAGTTTTCAGCGCCTGCGCCGGGGAGTATCTATCGATATTTCGAAAGAAGAAAAGGCCATTAGTTCTATTTCCCGATAGGATAATGGTTGGTTTCTCGAAGTAGAAGTACTCGGTAGACCCCTCCAAAATGCTTGCCTAAATCTAATCGCACACAGGCTTCTATAAGAACACCCAATTTAAATTCATCAGGTCTCGAGCACCACCTAGATTTAATACCAGGACCTAGTCGCCACACCCACGCGGTGAATTCTCCCTAGTACTGGCAAGGCCCTAGTCGCCAACCACGCGGCAAATTCTCTACGGATGATAAAAAAGGATAAGAGTTACAAGATAAGATAAAATAAAAACTCCCCTCTAAATAGAACCCTTGATGCAAATGTCATTTCTCTTTCAAAGGTTCCATCTTTGTGACTTGAGAGTCTTCATCTTCGATGTTCTTCAGATCCTTGGATGTCTACAATTGATTAGAATTTGTTGCAACGAGAATTCTCCATGTGTATATTGAGAGAAAGCTTCTTGGTCACCTTTTTGATAGCTTTCAATCCTTGCGCATGATTTTCTTTTTGATTTCCTCAGAACAACTCTCTCTTTATATGAGTAGGAAACAACCCTCACATTTCTCTAGACGGCTAGGGCTTTTAGCCATAAAAAATTAAGTCAAAATTTGTCAAAAGAAACTCATTTTCGTGTTGTTTTAAATAGAGGTTGTTGTGCAGGAAACTACCGCCGGCGGTAGCGCGCAGTCTTTGATTTCCTTCCTTATACTCTCTTCAATTTTGTGGATTTTGTTAAAATATTTAGAGGTCCGAAGTGAAGTAAGAAATGCGGAACACTTCACACAATCCACAAGCATGACAATCAATGACAATGGGAAGACAGAATAGTGCACTTGTTATTTACTATCTCTTTACAGCTCGAGACATACATGGAGAGACATGATTCATAAGAATCACAAAGGAGAGAAGCACAAGACACAAAAACAAACCACCAGCGAACTGCCAAAGCAGAGACCGCTAGACTACTCGAACAAGCAAGCCGCATTGTTATCCCTAAGACCGCACGAACAGAGCATAAGCCGCACCTGTCAGACCGCAATCACAGACTGCACACTTGCTGCTTTATTCAACTGCTGAAAGCTGTCCGCACTTCTTGATCATCAAGATAGCACAGTCTTAAGATCACAGAAGAACCCGCGAACAATCGACGAAGAACTTCTTCCCGCTGTAGACTGCAACTCAAGACCGCCTAATCACTTAAGACCGCCCGATCAACTGAGTCTGCTGCACAGTCCAAGAACACCTAAACATAGCCAGCACAGACAGACCACTGCCGAACTGATTTATTCAAAGCTGGAAGAAAGGAGAATGCTGTCAGTGACTGCTAGCCGCTAACCTGCGAACAAACAAACCGGTCAGACAAAAACCTCAAGCCACGCAACCTCAGAAAGAGACCGACACAATCAAGCCAACTATGGTTCTTACAATTTTTTTAGGCAAATGCATGGATGTCATCACCGCCCCAAGGGATACAGTCACCTTCCTTATTGAAGCACGCGGTCTCAAAAAATTGACCGCGCAGACTCTTCAAGACCTAATGAAATCTAAGGTACAACTGTCCAGGAAAGACAGCTTTCCAAAACAACCCGGCAGTACGAGACTGCAGTAGCGACATTAGTACAGACCGCCCGGTCTAAACCGGAATAAAGACACTTTGGCAAAACCAGCAGAACAAGCACAGGCCGCCAACACCAGAGACGCGCAACCACACCAGCCAGGTCGCCACACCAAGCTCACAGCTTCTAGAGGTAAACCGCAATACAGCTCGCGTGGTCTCTGCTGTCTCCAAAAACAGACGGCCCGGATAGATCCACTTCCACTTCAAAAATTTAACATTCCCCCTTGAAGTGGGAAGTGGAATTCAGCCCAAGTAACCTCCTCAACCGTATGAATGGTTCCTTTGATAATGGCTTTGTGAATATGTCAGCGACATTCTCCTTGCTCTGCACATGCTCAACCATTAAAGATCGCTCCAACACCTTCTCCCGAATGAAATGGTGTTGAACCTCTATATGCTTGGTTCGCGCATGACAAACTAGATTGTTCACCAGTTTGAGGGCACTCTCATTGTCACCCCAAAGCAGAGTAGGACCATGCAACTCCCTATGAATGTCCTCCACAATCCTCCTAAGCCAAATGACTTCCTGAGCTGCCAAAGCCGAAGCTTTGTATTCTGCAACCGTGGTAGAGACAGACACGGAATCCTGCTTCTTGCTACACCATAATATAGCTATAGAGCCTGTCATAAAGACGTATCCAGAAGTCGATCTCCGATCATCTGAATCTCCTTCATAATAATCATCCATGTATCCATGCAAGCATAAGCCTAAGTCCTTCCAATAGAAGAGACCCAAATCAGAGGTGGTCTTGACATACTTCAATATGTTCCTCGCCTCCATCAGATGAGGCTTCCGTGGCTCTGCCATATACCGACTCACCCGACCAACCGCATAAGCAATATCTGGCCTTGTGATCGTCAAATATATCAGACTTCCGACCAAAGCCCCAAACACTAAAGGATCAGAAAGAACCTTCCCCTCATCACGTCGAACATGAATACTAACCTCTAGTGGAGTAGAGCTGCTCTTCCCCCCTTCCATGCCAAATCGCTTCACAATTTGTTCTGCATATCCATTTTTGGAAACAAGCATTCCGCCCTATTTCCTCTCCACTTCGAATCCAAGGAAATGGTGGAGCTCACCCAAATCCTTCATCTCAAATCTGATAGCTAGCTCAGCACAAAGCATAGCTACCTGCACTTCAGAATTCCCTGTGACGATCATATCATCAACGTATAGCAGCACCAAGACCTGAAGCTCCCCAGTCTTTTTACGAATAAGCTCGAATCAGAATCAGATGCAAAATATCCACAGAACTGGAGGTATTCCGCGATCTTCCCATACCATGCACGAGGCGCCTGCTTTAAGCTGTAAAGAGCCTTCTTGAGCTTGCAAACATGACTTTGGTATTCTTCGGAAACATAACCAGGTGGCTGATCCATGAAGATATCCTTGTCAATCTCGTCGTATAAAAAGGCATTCTTCACGTCGAGTTGCCAAATCATCCACCCTTGGCAAGCTGCCAACGCGATCACCACCCAGACCAAAGTCATCTTGGCAATGGGGTTGAACGTTTCTTCATAATCCTCCCCTTACTTCTGGGAGAAACCTCGAGCTACAAGGCGAGCCTTGTACCACTCAATACTTCCATCAGCCTTCTTCTTCAGTTTGAAAACACACTTGCAAGTCACCAGAGTAACACCCTCAACCTTAGGCACCAAGTCCCAAGTCTCATTCTTCCTGAGGGCAGCCATCTCTTCATCCATGGCTTCTTCCCACTCCTTGACTCCAACGACATTTTCTTAACAAGATGGCTCTCTCTCATCCAGGGGACCTACAAGGAAACATGAGACGAAGCTCACCAATTTCCCCCCTTATACCGATCTGGTGGAATAATGGTCCTCTTGGACCTCCTCAGAGCTTTACTCTGATCCACCTCTTCAACTGCAACTTCTAGACTAGCTCTCCTCTCAGGCATACTTGGAGCATTGCTCCCCCTGCTTCCAGAACCTGAAAAACCTGACCCAGAGCTAGAATCACCTAGAGCCCCTGGAGAAACTGGTAACTCCACCAGAACTTTACTTACAGCTTCACCTGGTCCACCATCTACCCTGCTTCTTTGTAACTCAACAGAAGAGATACCCTGGTATGATGTCAGCTCATCGTTTACCACATCCCTTGAGACCACAGCTCTCCGTGTCTCTGGATCCATGCATCTCCAACCCTTATTCCGGTCATCATAACCGACGAAGACTAACTTCCTTGCTTTCGCATATAGCTTCGTTCTGAGGGCATCTGAAACATGAACATAGCAGGTAGAACCGAACACACGAAGGTGTTCCACTGTAGGCTTTATCTTGAACATCAACTCATGAGGGGTCTTCTTGTAGATGGGATTGAGAGGCATCCGATTGATAACAAAGGTTGCACAAGACATTCCCTCTGCCCAGAAGGACTTTGGGATACTCTTTGCATGAATCCAACATTTGCAGGTCTCCATCAGATAATGGATCTTCTGCTCTGCAACACCATTCTGTTGTGGAGTGTGAGTACAAGAAAGGTCTCTCTGGATGTCATGCTTCCTGCAGAAGTTAAAGAACTCTTTGGAGGGAAACTCCCCTCCATTGTCAGTTATGAACCTCTTGACCCACAGGTTGAGCCGACCCTCCAATAGCTCCTTGAACTCCACAAACCTTGCAAATGCTTCCAACTTCTCCTTCAGGAAATATACCCAATTATATCTAGTGAAGTCATCAATCAGAACTAACATATACCTGCTGCCTCCAAGACTGACAGTTGCGGTAGGTCCAAACAGATCACCATGAATACACTCCAATTGTGCTTTACATCTGCTTTGTGATTTGTCAATTGGACAACATTGAGCCTTACCATATTGACATCCTGCACAAACATGACCTTCGCCGAAGGATGACAAACTAGGCAAACCTCTCACAAGGCCTCTCCCTGCCATAACTTTCAACTTGTCCATCCTAACATGTCCGAGTCATTCATGCCAGATAGCAGCGCTATCATTAGTTCTCATCTTATCAACATATGAACTTGTTTATAACACAAACAAGTCCTTCACCCTTCTGCCGACATGAGTGACTTCAGCCTCCACTCCTGACATTTTCGAAGAAACTTCACTTCTGTTGGACCAAACAGAGCGTGATAGCCAGCAGAAATCCTCAGGATGGGAACGAGAGTCATGAAAGATAAATTAGAATAAACTTGCATAAAAGAACTACTTATAAACTAAAATTGACTTGAAAAAGAAAAATTCATATTAAATAAATACTAAAATTTCTACTAAAAAATCATATAAAAACTACTTTACCAAAGAGACCTTCAAGGAGTCCTAAGTTGAGTAATATGAAGAGTCCTAGATATTGTCCTATGAGGTCCTTTAAAGAGTCCTAAGTAAAGTCCTAAGAAGAGTCCGACGAAGATTCCTAAAAAGAGTGCTACAAAGAGTCCTACGAAGAGTCCTAAGAAGAGTTCTACAAAGTGTCTAATGAAGAGCCCTAAAATGTGTCCCAAGAAGACTCCTTAGAAGAATCAAAAAAAGATTCCTACAAAGAGTCCAACGAAATTTCCAACAAAGAGACTTACTAATTGTCCTACAAAGAGTCCTACCAAGTCTTATGAATAATCCTACGAAGAGTCCTAATTAGAGTCCGACAAAGAGTCCTAATTAGAGTCCTACGAAGTGTCCTACAAAATGTACTATGGAAAGTCCTACGAAGTGTTCTACAAAGAGTACTACAACAAGTCCTACGAGGATTCAAATAAAGAGTTCAACCTATAGTCCTATGAAGTGTCCTAGAAATAGTTCTTAGTAGAGCACTACAAAAACTCCAACGAAGAGTCCTAACTGTTGGATCTTGAGGCGCCCTTAGAGGGGGGGGGGGGGGGGGTGAATAAAGGTTGTAAAACTTTTGTTATATTTTAAAATACTTGAAATGATAAGAGATTAAATTAGTGATAAACCTCACAAAAAGAGGAAATCAAGTAATATAAATGAAAGACAAGGTTTTATTAACTTGAAATATAAGATTACAAAATTTTATTTCTTATGACGCTAGAAATCATAGGCACAAGCTGTCACTAATTTGCATCAAAGAGTTTTGATCCAGTCCGCCTTTCCTTTGCAGCATTAATTAATAGAGCCGTTGCAGCAAAGCCAAATACGGCGCAAAGCTAAAAATGGCAATTTGTCTGCTCGAGGGATCCAGGAAATAAAAGAGATATTATTTCTTTCCTCTTCTGTTGGTCGACGAACCAATTGAAAGGACTTTTAGTTCTTAATATCTTAAAGCTCTTGTTTAAGTTTATTTCAAAAATAATGATATATATATATAAATATAAGTGAGTGTGATGTATGAGTAATAACAACAAACAGTAAGTAGGTAAAGTAATCACAGCACAGCAATAAAGAAATAAAACAAGCAAATAAGCAAGCAAACCAGATGACATAAGATATATAGTAGTTCCCCAAAACCTGGGTACATCTACTCTTCTACCCACTGGTAGCAATCCACTAGGAGGTTGTTGACCAGGTGCCCTCACACCAAGGTGATTTTGTTCAGGTGTCCACACACCATATAGCTTTTAATCAGGTGCTCAAAACCAAGATGCAGGTTTTTGCTAAGGTGGCCTGTCACCGGGAGTTAACTTTTGAAGGGAGTTATAACCCTTTACAAGATGGGAAGGAATAAAGAAAACAAAAAGGTTATAGTGTTCTTCTCTTTGCTGAGAAGACTCTTGATGATGATGTTGAAGAAAGCTCCCCCTGTCTTATTTAGATTGATGACAGCTTGTGGAGGCTTCTTCTCTAGAATGCAAATACTCTTCTTCTTCTTCTTCTTCTTGCAGTTTAGATCCCTGAGCAAATAGTATTGATTGGTGTCTCAGGTTGTAGATGATCTTCAAGAAATAGTTTAGCAAAAACGAGACAAGATAGAATAATATTGTTGTTCTCTGTTTTTGCTGCTGTTCTTCTTTTTCTCTTCTTCCTGTAGCTTTCTATTTTTCTCTACTGCTAGCCATCTTCCTCTCTGTACATTTAATCTGGAGAGCTGTTCGGCTGTTTTGAATTCTTGCCAATAGAAGAGGAAAGAAATAATATCTCTTTTATTTCCTGGATCCCTCGAGCAGACAAATTGCCATTTTTAGCTTTGCACAGTATTTGGCTTTGCTGCAACGGCTCTATTAATTAATGCTGCAACGGCTATTTCAAACAAAGGAAAGGCAGCAATATATATAGCAATATATAAATATAATTAATAAAAATATTGCTTTAATAAATCTGACAGCATATTAGTCGAGCTGAGAATGATATAAAATAATGCTGCAGATATTTCGTCGAGCTCAACTTCAAGTTCGTCGACCTCATCATTTGATTCGTCGACCTGAACATTTGATTCGCTGTTCTGAACATCTGCTGAATATTTGTCTAATGCAGACTTGAGTTCGTCGAACGGAAGGATTTGTCGACCGCTGAGACGGGCTGGATCGTCGACCGCTGAATATTGAGTTGTTCATCGAACGCAGACTTGAGTTCGTATAACGCAGGATTTCGTCGACCGCTGAGCCGGGGTCTGTTCGTCGACCGCTGAGATAATATGCTCATCAATCGCTGAACTAATCTGTTCGTCGACCGCTGAACCGCTGAGACGGGATCGTCGAGCGCTGCTTGGATTTCGTCGAGCAAAGAATGAATACCATTCGTCGAGCGCAGAGCGCCGTTTGTCGAATGCAGGTAGCCGTTCATCGAATGCAGAGAACATATGTAAATTTTATTCCTATCTTATTATTTCAGCCTACTAATTATATCTCTTTTCAGCCTTTTTTCTTAATGGGATTTAATCTAAGTTATAAGACATGTTATGATAGAAACTTAAACATTAAAGGTGGATCCTAACTCAAATCAAAACTAAGGTTCCAACAATCTCCCCCTATTTGAGTTGGGATCCTAATCCAAATTAAGACTAGGTTCTAACAATCTCCCCCTATTTGGTTTAGGATACCTAAACATAAAAAAGTCTTGAATAACTTAAGGCTTAAGGGTCAGAGATTATTTCTAAATTTCTTTTTAAAACCAAGCAGTTTCAGATATCCTAGATTTTGATTTAAATAGGAATTTAATATTATGAATTACTAGCTGTTATTGGATTCTAAGGAATTTTAAAATCAGAAAGACATTGCCTGATAGCTTCTTTCTATAGAATCCCCTTAATCAGAAGAGACTCACACTTAGTGCTTTGATCATTTCTGATCTATGCAATCCGAGTAGAATGCTCAACTTGATTTTAGGAGAAAATCTGGATGAATGTGAAGTTATCTGACTTATTTTTAAGATAGAAAATTCAATGAATCATATAACTGTTGTTTAAATATAATTTGAGTAAAAATATTAAACAGTTTAAAAATTGCCTTATAGATAGATATGTTGGCCTTTTTATTTCATTGAAATGTAAATTTGAAAATTTATTTTTATTTTGCTGAACATAAGAAATTTCTTTTTCTTTAATAATTTGTTTAAAGTATTCAGCATTAACTAACTTATTTTTTAAACAAATAATGTGTTCTTCTTTAATTTTGTTAAATTCAGAAGTTAAATTATTTAATGTTAGCTCTTTTCTGATTCTCTTTACAGAATTGTAATTTTCAGATGTTATTAAATCTGTACATGATGAATTGAAAATTGATTTGAAAGGATCAGAGGTAGAAATAAAGTTTGAAGTTACCTCAGTTACCTTAACTGGTTCAGATTCAGATTCTGCATCTGAGTACTAGTTTGAGCCATACATAGCCAACATGCAGAATCTTTTGGCCTTTTATTCTTCTTCTTCTTTTTCTTCAGTTAGACTGAATGATGGTTCTACATCAAAAATGCAGTTAGTGGAGGAAGTAGGAATGGATTCATTTACCACCCTTGTGAGGGAGTTCCAGATGGCCTTTGCTGAAGTGTAATAGCCACTTTTTGAATAATGTCATTTGACATTTATGTAGCCAATATGTTCATGGCCATGGCATCAGCACTTTTCAGCTTTTCTTGATCATCTGTTGAAGAGATTGAAGATGGAAGTCCTGGCAAAATAGATTTGTAAATATCTTCATCTATGGCATTCATATATAGTTTAATTCTATCTTGCCATAAAGTAAATCTATCCAAATTATAAATTGGTGGATCTGAAATTGAAAACTCTGATTGTGCCATCAATTTTTTAGAAAAAACCTTTACAAAAATAAGAACTAAGTGATCTTTGTGATTTTAGGTGTTAGCTTGTGTGTAAAATCAACTTCATCTGATACTAATTGAAAGGAGTTCAATTGAGTATCAGTTTCAAATAATTGAAGTAATCAACCTCCCTCTGATACCAATTGAAAGGAGTTTTAGTTCTTAATATCTTAAAGCACTTGTTTAAGTTTATTTCAAAAATAATGATATATATATAAATATAAGTGAGTGTGTTGTATGAGAAATAACAACAAACAGTAAGTAGGCAAAGTAATCACAGCACAGCAATAAAGAAATAAAACAAGCAAACAAGCAAGCAAACCAGATGACACAAGATATATAGTAGTTCCCCAAAACCTGGGTACATCTACTCTTCTACCCACTGGTAGGAATCCACTAGGAGGTTGTTGATCAGGTTCCCTCACACCAAGGTGATGTTAAAATTTTTGATTGGACCGTTTAGGAGTAAGCAGGAGTTGTATCAACAAGAGTTATAGCCAAACAACCACAATGCCAAAATAGCAACACAAGAAATCTTTATTGAAACAGAACTGCTTTACAATGCGAGGTATACATGGCGAGACATGATTCATCAGAATCACGGAGACGAGAAGAACAAAACACACCAAAAAGCAAAGCTGGCGTCTAGACAAGCTCAGACCGCACAAGCCGCACAGCTGCAGAACTGGCCCAGCTTGCCCTGAGATCGCACGAACAGAAACCGGACAGACTGCCAGCACTGCAAGACCGCACCTCAGACTGCACGAACTGGAGCTTTATTGGAACAAAGAACTGAAGTTGTCGCCGGACCGCAACTCAGACCGCCTAACCGCTAAAGGTCGCCTGATCACTGAGCTCGCTGCGAACAGCATAAGAACACAATAACCCAGTTCGCTGACAGACCGCAGACAAACTGTTTATTCAAGCCACCGGAAATCACCAAGGAAGGAGACCGCAACCTGCTGACCGCAAACCTGCGAACACAACAAAGGTTAACTCGCATCCAAGTCGCGCAAACTCAAACTTGAGACTGCAAGAAACAATCCGCGCTCTGGTTCTTACAGTTCTAGTTAGGAATGACGGGCCATGCACCCCTATTTATAGGCGGGTGGACGGATGTCGTCATCACACAAACCGTGATACAGTCACCACCCATCAGATCGCGAACGGTCTCAAAAGACAGACCGCGCGAACAGACCTCTTGGTCGATCACCCGACCAAGACGCAGATCAGCAGACAAGATCGCGCATAGGCCGCGCAAACACGAGACCGCGCACAAGCCGTGCGGTCTCAACAACGCTCCTTCCTTAGATCACCAGGAGAAAGCTAGAACCATCTGGCCGACTACAACCAAGTCGCCAGATCACCAATATAGACCGCCCGGGTAGACAGTCATATAGGAACAACCCGCCCGGTCTTCCAAAAAGGAAGCCATGCAAACTAGCAGACCTACTCGAGAACAAACCGCAGCTACCAAGAACAGACCGGAACAACCAGCAGACCGCCAGAACAACCCGACAGAGACAGACTGGCAGATAACCTATACAAGCCGCGCGATCACCGCGGTCTCCCAAACCAGACCGCCCTGTCTCCTCCACACCACTTCAAAAAATTCAACACTCCCCCTTGAAGTGGGAAGTGGAGACTAGCCCGAGTAAATTCCGCAACCGTATAAACGGTCCCTTCGCCAGCGGATTTGTGAAGATGTCTGCGACATTGTCCGCACTCCGAACATGCTCGACCATAAGAGATCCTCCCAACACCATTTCACGAATGAAATGGTGCTCAATCTCTATATGCTTGGTCCTCGCGTGACATACTAGATTGTTGACCAGCTTGAGAGCACTCTCATTGTCCCCGCGTAGCATAGTGGGACCTCAAACCTCCTGATGAACGTCCTCTACCAACCTCCTGAGCCAAACGGCTTCCTGAGCAGCCAAGGCCGAAGCCTTGTACTCCGCTTCCGTGGTAGATACAGACACCGAGTCTTGCTTCTTGCTGCACCAAGAAATAGTTGTGGGGCCCGTCATAAATACATAACCAGACGTTGATCTCCGATCATCCACGTCTCCCCCATAATCAGCATCCATGAAACCATGCAACTCCAAGCTTGACCCTCTCCTATATAGGAGATCCAAATCAGAGGTCGACTTCACATACTTCAAGATGCCTTTTGCCGCCAGAAGATGAGGCTTCCGTGGTTCCGCCATGTACCGACTCACCTTGCCTACTGCATAAGCAATATCTGGCCTTGTGATCGTCAAGTAGATCAAGCTCCCAACCAGAGCTCGGAAAACCAACGGTTCAGATAAGACTCTCCCCTCATCCTTCCGAAGTTTATGATGTTGCTCCAGAGGTATAGAGCTGCTCTTCCCTTCCTCCATGTCGAATCGCTGAACAATCCGCTCCGCATAGCCAGCCTGAGAAATGAGCACTCCGCTCTCCCGCCTCTTGACCTCGAGTCCAAGGAAATGGTGGAGCTCTCCCAGATCCTTCATCTCGAATCTGATAGCAAGCTCAGACCTGAGTCTTGCAATAGCTTCCTTCGAATTCCCGGCGACAATCATGTCATCCACGTACAGCAGCACAATCACCCGAAGCACCCCCTCCTTCTTGATGAACAAGCTAGAATCAGAGTCTGAAGCAACGAATCCGCAGAATAAGAGATACTCTGCAATCTTCCCGTACCACGCCCGAGGCGCTTGCTTCAACCCATACAGGGCCTTCTTCAGCTTACAAACGTAGTCTGGATACTCCTTCGAGATGAAGCCTTGCGGTTGGATCATGAAGATATCCTTGTCAATCTCGCTGTATAAGAAGGCATTCTTCACGTCGAGTTGCCAAATCTCCCAACCACTCGAAGCTGCCAAGGCAATATCAAATCGAACCGAAGTCATCTTTGCCACTGGACTAAACGTCTCATCATAATCTTCTCCGTACTGCTGTGAGAACCTGCGAGCTACAAGTCAAGCCTTGTACCGCTCGATACTGCCGTCAGCTTTCTTCTTCAGCTTGAAGACCCATTTGCATGTCACAGGAGTGGTGCCCTTGGGCTTGGGCACAAGAGACTAGGTCTCATTCTTCTCGAGAGCTGCCATCTCTTCTTGCATAGCAATGTCCCACTCCTTCACGCCTCTAGCCTTCTCAAAGCTCGACGGCTCCCTTTCATCCAAGGGACCAGCAAAGAAACATGAAACAAAGTTCACCATGTTTCCTCCTGTGTATCGATCTGGTGGTTGAATAGTCCTCTTCGACCTCCTAAGAGGTTGCTCCTGACTAACCACCTCCGCAGATGCTTCTTCTATGCAAGCTCCTCTTCCAGATGAACTTGGAGCATCGCTCCCCCTGCTTCCAGAACCTGAAGCCTCCATCTCAGATCTTGACACAACTGGAGCTCCTGGTGAAACAAGAAACTCCACTTGAAGACTTCCCGCAGCTTTTCCTCCTTCATCAACCCTGCTCTCTGGTAGCTCAACTCCTGAACTCCCCTTGTAAGAAGTCACTTCATCGAACACCACATCCCGAGAAACAATTGACCTCCATGTCTCAGGATCCATGCATCTCCATCCCTTCTTCCGCTCATCATACCCAACAAAGACTAGCTTCCTTGCTTTCACATCTAGCTTTGTCCGAAGAGCATCAGGAATATGCACATAGCAGGTTGACCCAAACACCCGAAGGTGTGCAACACTCGGCTTCTCCTTGAACATCAATTCATGAGGGGTCTTCATGTTGATAGGACTCAGAGGTAATCTGTTGATGACATAAGATGCACAAGACATTCCCTCCGCCCAGAAGGACTTTGGGATACTCTTGGCATGACGCCAGCATTTGCAAGTTTCCGTCAGATGACGGATCTTCCTTTCGGCAACGCCATTCTGCTGTGGAGTATGGGCACAAGTGAGCTCTCTCCGAACGCCGTGTTTCCTGCAAAAACTTGAGAACTCACCAGAGGTGAACTCCCCACCATTGTCAGTTCTCAATTTCTTCACCCGCAGGCCTAGACGACCTTCCACCAGCTCCTTGAACTCCACAAACTTTGCAAAGGCTTCTGACTTCTCTTTCAAGAAATACACCCAGAAATATCTGGTGTAATCGTCAATCAACACCAACATATATCTATTGCCTCCAAGGCTTGGGGTGGCAGTCGGTCCCATCAAATTACCGTGGATGCACTCCAACGACACTTTGCACCTTGTTTTCAATTTGTCAAATGGAAGTCGATGAGACTTACCAAACTGACATCCTTCACAGACATGACCGTCTCCATAGGAGGACAAGCTAGGCAAACCATTGACAAGGCCCCTTACCGCCATAGCCTTCAATTTGTCCATGCCTACATGCCCCAACCTTTCATGCCAGATGGTCGCGCCATCATTGGTCCACATCTTATCAACATAGGTACTTGTCGATAAAACTAACAAGTCCTTCACCCGCTTGCCGACATGAATAACATCACCCTTTATCTCCAGTTGAGTTTTGAGAAACTTCACTTCTGTTGGGCCAAACAGAACGTGATAACTGGCATCGACCGCATTGGTCACAGAGAAGAGATTTTTCTTCATACCAGGCACGTGATAAACACTCCTCAACGTGAGTGGACCCTTATCACTGCTCAGAGAGACGACTCCTTCATCCTCTACTGGATGAATAGAATTATCAGCCGTAATGATAGCATTGTTACCTGAGTAAGGCGCCAAAGAAGAGAACTTTGATCCATCACCGGTGAGATGAGGCCCACACCATGAATCAACAATCCAGTCCTCATCATAGTTGATGGAAGCCAAGGCCTTAACGGGCATCGCCGTTATATTAGACACAAAGGCTCCTTCCCATCCAACTTCACCAGACTTTGGCATCTCCTTCTCCACTGCATGTCCCGACTGAAGATTCACCCGACAATCTTTCTTGAAGTGCCCGGTCTTGTTGCATCTAAAGCACCTCGGTCCCTCTCCTTTCTTCTTCCCATCAAACTTAGGAGCATAGCCCCTATCTTGCTGACCTGAAGTGGAGGGTCCATCATGACCCGGCTTCTTCTTCTCCCATTTCTTCTTCTTCTTCCCAGAGAACATCACATCACTTTCTCACCCGGAGATTGAAACCCCCGCCATTTGTCTTGCTAAACTTTCTTGCGAAGCAAGAAGGTTCTCCAACTCCAACAACGACGGTTGATTTGCCCAACCCTGAACTGAAGTCACAAAAGCAAGATACTCCTTCCGCAACCCGCGGATGATATGCCTCTTCAGTTTTGCCTTAGAGATAGGCTCATCAGGGTCCAATGCAGAAATCTCTGCCGTGATTTTCTTCATCTTGAGGAAGAAGGTAGAAACAGAATGATCACCTTGAGAGGCTTTCGCCAACTCATTTTCAAGATACTGTAGCCTCGCTACATTCTTCTTATTGAACAAACCATCCAAGGATGTCCAAATCTCAGCAGCAGATTTACATCCAATGATGTGATCAAACAGCTCCGGTGAGATAGCCCTCTTGAGAGTGAACTCTGCCTTAGCATTCGTCCTCCTCCAAAGTCTCACCTCTGCCATATTATCTCCTGCTGGAAACACCTCTTGTGTGTCTTCTCGCCAACTACCTCCCAAAGATCCTCACCAAGCAAGTAACTCTCCATACACGACTTCCACTTTTTAAAGTTAGTCGATGTGAGGAGTTCAATACCAAGACCTCTTGCGTATCCACCTTCCATGGCAATCAATGTGGCCTCTTCTTCACAAAGACGATGGCAACTCTAGTTGATCACTGCTTATCCACTCCAGAAACTTCGCTCTGATACCATGTTAAAATTTTTGATTGGACCGTTTAGGAGTAAGCAGGAGTTGTATCAACAAGAGTTATAGCCAAACAACCACAATGCCAAAACAGCAACACAAGAAATCTTTATTGAAACAAAACTGCTTTACAATGTGAGGTATAAATGGCGACACATGATTCATCAGAATCACGGAGACGAGAAGAACAAAACACACCAAAAAGCAAAGCCGACGGCTAGACAAGCTCAGACCGCACAAGCCGCACCACTCCAGAACTCGCCCGGCTTGCCCTGAGATCGCACGAACAGAAACCGGACAGACTGCCAGCACTGCAAGACCGCACCTCAGACTGCACGAACTGGAGCTTTATTGGAACAAAGAACTGAAGTTGTCGCCAGACCGCAACTCAGACCGCCTAACCGCTGAAGGTCGCCTGATCACTGAGCTCGCTGCGAACAGCATAAGAACACAATAACCCAGTTCGCTGACAGACCGCAGACGAACTGTTTATTCAAGCCACCGGAAATCACCAAGGAAGGAGACCGCACCCTGCTGACCGCAAACCTACGAACACAACAAAGGTTAACTCGCATCCAAGTCACGGGAACTCAAACTTGAGACCGCAAGAAACAATCCGGGCTCTGGTTCTTACAGTTCTAGTTAGGAATGACGGGCCATGCACCCCTATTTATAGGCGGGTGGACGGATGTCGTCAACGCACAAACCGGGATACAGTCACCACCCATCAGATCGCGAACGGTCTCAAAAGACAGACCGCGCGAACAGACCTCTTGGTCGATCACCCGACCAAGACGCAGATCAGCAGACAAGATCGCGCACAGGCCGCGCGAACACGAGACCGCGCACAAGCTGTGTGGTCTCAACAATGCTCCTTCCTTAGATCACCAGGAGCAAGCTATAACCATCTGGCCGACTACAACCAAGTCGCCAGATCACCAATATAGACCGCCCGGGTAGACAGTCATATAGGAACAACCCGCCCGGTCTTCCAACAAGGAAGCCAGGCAAACTAGCAGACCTACTCAGGAACAAACCGTAGCTACCAAGAACAGACCGGAACAACCAGCAGACCGCCAGAACAACTTGGCAGAGCCAGACCGGCAGATAACCTATACAAGCCGCGCGATCACCGCGGTCTCCCAAACCAGACCGCCCGGTCTCCTCCACACCACTTCAAAAAATTCAACAGGTGATTTTGTTCAGGTGTCCACACATCATAGAGCTTTTGATCAGGTGCTCAAAACCTAGATACAGCTTTTTGCTAAGGTGGACTATCACCGGGAGTTAACTTTTAAAGGGAGTTATAACCATTTGCAAGATGGGAAGTGAAAGTGCACAGTTAACCTCACTAGAATTCTCTAGAGGGGGGGGGGGTGAATAGAGATTTAAAATATTTTGTGCAAAGTTAATATATATATGTGTATGATCACAGATTAGAGCTTCCCACACACCAACAAGAATTAGACAAGTAACTAAAGTAAATGCAAGAGAGAAAATCACAGCATAACACAAGAAAATATAGTGGTTCCCCAAACTTTAGGTAGTCCACTCTTCTACCCCCTTGGTAGGAATTCACTATCTTGTACTGAGTCTTTTGATAAGGAGACTCTTAGAACCACCCTGAGTCTTTTGACAAGGAGACTCTTAGAACCAACTGAGTCTTTTGACAAGGAGACTCTTAGAACCAGTACACTGAATTTTTTGAAGAGAGATTCTAAAAACTCATTTACATTATATAAGTAAGAAAGAAAGAAAGTAAGAAACAATAATGAATCTTCTTCCTAGCAAGAAGATTGGAAGCACAAGAAGTGAATTAAATCTTTCTTCTACAGAGAGAAGAAGATTTGTAGCCTATCTCTCTTTTAGTGAGAGCAATCAGATTTTGCAGCAGTGAGCAGAAGAAGAAATGGTTGAATATTGCTGCAGAGCTTTTTCTCAATATCTCTCTTTTCTTTTGGGAGCTTTTCCTCTATATCAAATATGTGTGGTAGATCACTCAACTTCATTTCCTGCCGACCTCCTCCTTATTTTATAGCTCTGTGTAATAAGATAGCACTATAGGAGAGGAATTAATTAGCAGCCAGAGATTTAGGAGGAGAGAAATATTTCCATAGCAGATATAACATAAATGGAGAATATTAATTCAGATTTCAAATAATATCCAAAATAGAGTTAGTCACATTTTAGCCAAGAATCAAATAGAAGGAGAATGATTCAGAACGGCTATAAATATTTACTTTATTCCATATAAATTAGATCTACTGAAAGAAGGAAAGAGATCTGGCGCATATTTAAATCTGTCATATAAATCGACGTGCGTCGATTACTATTTGACGTAAGCGTCGAATTCATCCTGGCTGGACGTCGAGAGAAGAATAAGGAAGGTGCGTCGACTAAGGTGCGTCGACTTCTTTATATGCGTCGACTAGAAATAAGAGTAGCGTCGACAACACATACGTCGAGATCTTCCTAAAGTTACTTCGACATATCCTGAAGAAAACGTCGACTTTATTTCGACGTTGCGTCGAATACTATTCGACGCATATTTACTTAGTCTTGTTTTTCATTCATAAAACTCTTACTTTAACTCATTTCTAGGGGTTAAGAGAAATCATTTCCCCAACAATCTCCCCCTATTTGTCTTAACCCTATTTAGAGAGAAATTGTATTAGCATAAAATCAACTCAGCACATAATTTGAAAAGATAGGAGGTATGTCACTTAATCAAAAGTGAAATTTAGAGAGGGAGATCATTTAAGCAGATATTCCAGAATCATATAAACATATGTCATTTTTATACCAGATCATTTTCAACTATAAGATAAAATATATCAGCATTGTTTTCAAATACTACTCAGGTGGGGTAGGAGGAGTCTTTCTTTTTCTCTTGAATACCAATGTTTTAGGAGAAGAGGATTTCTCTTTCTCACTTGTAAGAAGTTCATTTAGCTCCCCCTGAGCAGGTGGCTCCCCCTGGGATAGAGCTCCTTTTATTCTTTCTTCTTCAGCCAGCAGAATATCTGTCTCTTTTTCTTTTCCAATATCAGCTTCATTTTCTTTCTCAGTTCCATCAGCTGGTTCATTTTCATCTATATTTGTACCAGCTTCATTATCAGCCTCATTCACTGCTCTGCTTCCTTCCCCTTGTAGTGGTTCCATTTGATTTACAGCATCTCTTGCTATGTTGAGTATCTCTATTGTTTGTTCATCAATATGGAGCTCAGGTACTATCTCATTCCCAAGGGTTTTGAGCTGTGCTTGACTGTCAGTTTTTGAGGTAGGAAGGGATTTGTGAGAAGGAGATTTAGGATTGGAGAGATGATCTTCATCTAGACTCTCCCCCTTCTTGACCTTCTTGGCCAAGGAGGTTAAGAAAGACCTAGTCACTCTAGAGGAAGAGAGAGATGACTTTAGATCTTGCACAGAGGAACTTACCCCATCTATTTGGGTGTGCATGTGTAGAATGGAGGAGTGAATCTATGAGCAATGCTCATCTAGCATTGCCTGGAATTTTTGGGCTGCAGATTGGATGCACTGAGTGAGTAGAGCCTCAGTGGATGCAGATGGTGGAGGAGGAGGAGATAATGGTGGAGGTGTATGAGAGGAATGTGGAGAGGGAATACTATCATGTTGGGTAGGTGTATTTGATGGAGGAGGTGGAGGAATAGAAGAAAGCTGAGCAAGAGATTGAGGTGGTATTTGTGTGGATGATGATGGGAGAGAGGAGAGATTTGTTTGAGGAGGAGGAGGAGGAGTGGGAGAGATAGGAGGAGATGGAGTCCTTTCAGGAATGGAACCAGGCTTAGGGATTTGCCTGGCCCATTTAGAAAATAGGGCTATGGACATCCTTTTTCCTGGAGGGATGGGAATTCCTTTTGACCTGCAGAGGTCAGGGAAGGAATGGAAGAGAACCTGACTCATGATTCTCATATAAGCATTTTCCTTGTGGGAATATTTGGAGGCTATCATTTTGAGAAGACAGCTGGCCCAATCCACCTTCTTCTTCAGCACAAGAGCCCCCATGATGTTCAGCTGCTGTTTGGGCACTGCATCATGGGCTGATATTTTGCATAGCAGTATCTTCCCTACTATGTCTGCCAGCAATCTGTACTCATCTGAAAAGTCTATCTTTTTTAGATGGATTGGTCTGTCTTTTGAGAATTTCATGGTGGTAAGTAAATGCTTGACTTCATCAGGTGTGAGTTCAATGGATTCATCACCTAATAGGGGAATAATTTAGACTAGTCAAGTCATTCATGAGAGGCTCATTTTCTTTTCCTATTTTATTGAAATGAAAGAGACATTAGGATATACCTGATGGGATTTTTGGTTAAGATAAACATTTTGTTTGGGATTGTAGTGTTGATTTGGATAAAATTCATGATTAGGATGACTAGGTCCTAAATGAGGGTTAGGATGAAAGACTTTTGCAGAAAATGTATTTAAGTTGCTCTGAACATTTGTGCGTCGATACCTATTCGACGCATGTTGATAATCGCGTCGATTTGTATTCGGCGCTTTCTCCAGATGACGTCGATCTGATTTCGACGCATAAAAAAGGTTGCGTCGATTTAAAGTCGACGTGCTTTTGTTCAGCCATCTAGAAGAGATCGAAGCATTTGAGAGATTGCGTTGAGTAGAAGTCGACGCACTATCGTGCATGCGTCGATATGAAGTCGACGCATCTGTGTCTTCACAAATTTTCGTTTATGTGTTGTTTTTCTTGAGTTGATTGTTTCTTCAGATGAAGTTTGTGAGTCATCAGCTGAATAATAAGATGTTTCATCAAATTCTTTTCTTTCTTTGAAGGAGTTTTCTTCCTGTGGCTCTTTTTCTGGTTTTAACAAATTAACAGGTTTAGTGAATTTCACAGGCCTCATCCAAGCAGGTTTGTTGGATGGAATTAGGCTGATTAAGGGATCAGCCCCTAGCCCAAGATACTTGTGTCTTAGTTTTTGTTTTTCAGTGATTTCCTTAAGAGTTTGGCTTCTCATTTTTATTGATTCTTCAAAGGCCTTTGCCTGGGTTACTTTATTTTTAAGGTACTGATTTTCTATTCTAGCCCTTTCTATTTCTTTAGCTTTTAGTGCATAATCTTTTGAGCATATTTTCTCATCAACACTTTGGTTTTTAACCATGTTAATTTGTTCTTTTAGATCTTTGATTTCTTGTTTTGTTTTTAGTTGATCTAGGTACATTCCCATAAAGTCATTTCTAAAATTATCACATTGAAAATCTATTTCATCAAAAATGCTTACCTTCTCCTTATCCTCAGATTCCTCTATGAGAATAAGGCTATTTTCTTTTTCATCATCAGAATATATGCTTTCTTCTGAGCCTGTTTCACTCCATGATTTATCATCATTCATTGACCCTTCAAAGGCCATCAAGCATAGATCTTCTTGCCTAGGTTCTTCACTATCACTCTTAGAAGAGGTACTGTCCTCAGAGTTAGTTTCACTCCAAGCTTCTGCAATGAAGCCTCTTTCTTTCTTCTTCCCCTTTTCCTTGAGATCTTTCTTTTTCAGACTTTTCTTTGTCTCAACATTCTCTGGACAATCTGAAGCAATATGTCCAGGTTTCCTGCAAGAATAACACACAATTTCTTTAGTAGGAGTTTTGTCATACATTGGTTTTGACTCCCTTCTTCTTGATCCATCAGTCTTGATCCATCTCTTAAATCTTCTGGCCAAGAAACTGAATAGTTCATCTTCAGAGACAGGAGTCCCTTCTTCTGTTGCTTTCAGGGCAATGTTCCTGTCTTTTGAGGAACTTGAAGTGTTTTCTCTTCTTTCCTTCTCTTCTCTAGTTTTCAGCAATTGCTCATAGGATCTGAGTTTTCCTAAGAGAGCATCTGTTGAGATCTCATTTTGTCCTCTTGTGTCTCTTATAGCCCATATTCTTGAGTCCCATGAACTAGGGAGACTCATTAGCAATTTGTCATTAATCTCAGTAAGAGAGATTTCTCTATCCAAGTCTCTTAGTTGATTGATGATCAGACTGAATATGTCATACATTTCAGAGATGCTTTCTTCAGCCTTCTTTTGAAAGTTCTCATATTGAGAGATCAATAGGGCCTTCTTGTCTTTCTTTTCATCAGCACTTCCTTCCACTATCTTTGTGAGGGCATCCCAAATTTCCTTGGATGATTCACAGTCAACAACTTTTTGAAAGATGTCATCTGAGAGAGTTGAGACAAGTATGTTCATGGCTTTTAGATCATGAGTTCTTGCCTTCTTCTCATCTTCTGTCCACTCAGATCTTGGAACAAGTGTTTGTGTGATATTGCCATTTGCATCCTTTCTGTAAGGCTTTGGGGGACCTGTCACAGTAATATTGAACAAGTCAGCATCAATGGAATTCATATAGATTCTGATTCTTGTTTTCCAAACTGCAAACTTTTCAAGATTGCACATTGGTGGTCTGGTGGAAGCATAATCTTTGATTTGTGCCATGTGAAAAATAGTTTTGAAAGTATATATATAAGAGGTAGGATCTTTTTGATCAAGGAGTTATCCTTTTTAGATCAACCTCCCTCTGATACCAATTGAAAGTGCACAGTTAACCTCACTAGAATTCTCTAGAGGGGGGGTGAATAGAGATTTAAAATATTTTGTGCAAAGTTAATATATATATATATATATGTGTATGATCACAGATTAGAGCTTCCCACACACCAACAAGAATTAGACAAGTAACTAAAGTAAATGCAAGAGAGAAAATCACAGCACAACACAAGAAAATATAGTGGTTCCCCAAACTTTGGGTAGTCCACTCTTCTACCCCCTTGGTAGGAATTCACTATATTGTACTGAGTCTTTTGATAAGGAGACTCTTAGAACCACCCTGAGTCTTTTGACAAGGAGACTCTTAGAACCAACTGAGTCTTTTGACAAGGAGACTCTTAGAACCAGTACACTGAATTTTTTGAAGAGAGATTTTAAAACCTCTTTTACAATATATAAGTAAGAAAGAAAGAAAGTAAGAAACAATAATGAATCTTCTTCCTAGCAAGAAGATTGGAAGCACAAGAAGTGAATTAAATCTTTCTTCTATAGAGAGAAGAAGATTTGTATCCTATCTCTCTTTTAGTGAGAGCAATCAGATTTTGCAGCAGTGAGCAGAAGAAGAAATGGTTGAATATTGCTGCAGAGCTTTTTCTCAATATCTCTCTTTTCTTTTGGGAGCTTTTCCTCTATATCAAATATGTGTGGTAGATCACTCAACTTCATTTCCTGCCGACCTCCTCCTTATTTTATAGCTCTGTGTAATAATATAGCACTATAGGAGAGGAATTAATTGGCAGCCAGAGATTTAGGAGGAGAGAAATATTTCCATAGCAGATATAACATAAATGGAGAATATTAATTCAGATTTCAAATAATATCCAAAATAGAGTTAGTCACATTTTAGCCAAGAATCAAATAGAAGGAGAATGATTCAGAACGGCTATAAATATTTACTTTATTCCATATAAATTAGATCTACTGAAAGAAGGAAAGAGATCTGGCGCATATTTAAATCTGTCATATAAATCGACGTGCGTCGATTACTATTCGACGTAAGCGTCGAATTCATCCTGGCTGGACGTCGAGAGAAGAATAAGGAAGGTGCGTCGACTAAGGTGCGTCGACTTCTTTATATGCGTCGACTAGAAATAAGAGTAGCGTCGACAACACATACGTCGAAATCTTCCTAAAGTTACTTCGACATATCCTGAAGAAAACGTCGACTTTATTTCGACGTTGCGTCGAATACTATTCGATGCATATTTACTTAGTCTTGTTTTTCATTCATAAAACTCTTACTTTAACTCATTTCTAGGGGTTAAGATAAATCATTTCCCCAACAGGAAGGAATAAAGAAAACAAAAAGGTTATAGTGTTCTTCTCTTTACTGAGAAGACTCTTGAAGATCCTGATTGGTAGTTGGGTTGGATCTTGATGATGATGTTGAAGAAAGCTCCCCCTGTCTGATTTAAATTTATGACAGCTTGTGGAGGCTTCTTCTCTAGAATGCAAATACTCTTCTTCTTCTTCTTGCAGTTTAGATCCCTGAGCAAATAGTATTGATTGGTGTCTCAGGTTGTAGATGATCTGCAAGAAAGAGTTTAGCAAAAATGAGACAAGATAGAATAATGTTGTTGTTCTCTGTTTTTGCTGTTGTTCTTCTTTTTCTCTTCTTCCTGTAGCTTTCTATTTTTCTTTACTGCTAGCTATCTTCCTCTCTGTATATTTAATCTGGAGAGCTGTTCGGCGGTTTTGAATTCTTGCCAACAGAAGAGGAAAGAAATAATCTCTCTTTTATTTCCTGGATCCCTCGAGCAGACAAATTGCCATTTTTAGCTTTGCGCTGTATTTGGCTTTGCTGCAACGGCTCTATTAATTAATGCTGCAACGGCTATTTCAAACAAAGGAAAGACAGCAATATATATAGCAATATATAAATAGAATTAATAAAAATATTGCTTTAATAAATCTGACAGCCTATTAGTCGAGCTGAGAATGATATAAAATAATGCTGCAGATATTTCGTCGAGCTCAATTTCAAGTTCGTCGACCTCATCATTTGATTCGTCGACCTGAACATTTGATTCGCTGTTCTGAACATCTACTGAATATTCTCAAATGCGGACTTGAGTTCGTCAAATGAAAGGATTCGTTGACCGCTGAGACGGGCTGGATCGTCGACCGCTAAATATTGAGATGTTCATCGAACACAGACTTGAGTTTGTCGAACGCAGGATTTCGTCGACCGCTGAGCCGGGGTCTGTTCGTCGACCGCTGAGATAATCTGTTCATCGACCGCTGAACCAATCTGTTCGTCGAACGCTGAACCGCTAAGACGGGATCGTCGAGCGCTGCTTGGATTTTGTGGAGCGCAGAATGAATACCATTCGTTGAGCGCAGAGCGTCGTTCATCGAACGCAGGTAGCCGTTCGTCGAACGCAGAGAACATATGTACATTTTATTCTTCTCTTATTATTTCAGCCTATTAATTATATCTCTTTTTAGTCTTCTTTCTTAATGGAATTTAATCTAAGTTATAAGATATGTTATGATAGAAACTTAGACATTAAAGGTGGATCCTAACTCAAATCAAAACAAAGGTTCCAACAATAGGCGATAAAGTAAAACCCCTTTTTTTTCTATCTCGACTTGTATCCTCGCGAACTAGTGGATTTAGCCTATCCTTCCCCGGATACGGCCTCAAGCCGCTCTAACCTTTCTATCACAAGTAAGGCCTTGAGCACCCCCTAGATCTATTCCCTAGACCTAGTCGCCAACATGAGGCAATTTCCTCCCTAAGACCTACCCAGACCAAGTTCCCAACATGTGGCGAATTTACTCCATGATTGTAATGAAAAAGTTACAAACAAAAAATAAAAATACAAATAAAAAATCCCTATGAAGAATTCTAGAGATGGAGAAGGCTCGCTGAATATTCTCATAGTCGAAGCATGCGTTCTTCGCTTTGCGTAAGCGTTGATCTGATACTCCTTGAATTCTTCTCTTGAATTTGTGTGGGAGATGATGGTCTAGAAAATACGACCCTCTCAGCGTTTTTGAAGTGCTAGACTAGGGCTCTCTCAAATCAGTGGTTACAGAAGACGAAATCCACCAATTTATTGTATTGGAGGATAACGCCTGACGTTGACTCAGTATGGATTTGTTTTGATGGCTCAGATCTTCAAAAGAGGAAGGATATTACGCACTTTAGGAAACATTCATTTTAGGCAACCCTAATGTTGGCGTTGAGTCTAAAGTTGGCGTTAGGTCAGATCATTCCTAAAGTTCTGCTGCAATCACGGATGCTTCCCTCCTTGCCATAATCATCATGATGGGAACAAGAGTCAACGTCTAACAGAAAGTCCTAACGCCTAGCGTTAGACCACATCCCTCTTTTTAGTTTGTGAGTAGGTCCAGACCAATAATGTAGCAACCTAGTGTCATATCTGTTCAAATCTGCATGCTAAAAACACAATGGCAAACAAGATCAAATACAAGTAGGATTTGTTATTCTCAAATCAAAGGGATGCATAAAACCTTGTTCCAACAATCTCCCCCTTTTGATAATAACAAATCTAATATAGATAAATCAGATTCAAATATAAGAGAGGTGTGTTCTTAGAAGAATATATGACACAAAGCAATATTGAGACAATAATAAGAATTATAGATTATTAGATTATGCTCCCCCTACATATGTGCTCCCCCTTAGTGTATTCTCCCATAGACTAGATTCATGCTCCCCCTTAATCTAGTGAACCATGCTCCTTTAATCATTACAATTTATAATTTTATTCTCCCCTTTGGTTATTAGAAAAAGTGGGTGGAGTGATACAAAACTAGAGTAAAGAAGACAAAAGTTGGGATATAACTACGAGAGGATTAAGAGTTTTGTCTAAACATAAAGTAAGTCATGATCGAGCTAAGGGAGAGAGTAGCACAGCGGAAAAATATATGATAAGCGTGAATGAACAACATTCCATTTATTTGTTTTACCAAAGGAATTCTACCACTTGCTTTTGGAAGTAAATTTTTTTAAGAAAATTGATGGAAGAAATGCAATATAGTTTGACTAGCACAAGTGAAGAAAAAAAAAACCTTAGAAGTAAGCATGATAAGTCATGGTAAACACAATATATGATCAAATTAGAAATGCGGAATAAAACAAAACAAAATTATTTGATATTTTTGAAAAGATTTTTTTGTTGATTTGGTTTGACACTAGACTTTGCACATTTTGAGCATTAATTTTGTAAATTCTCATAATAAGTAGGCAAGCATGATTTTAACATATTCAAAAAGATAATATCAACAATGTGACCAATTCGTATTTCAAGTAAAGAAAATATTGTAGAAGTCATGCATTGCAATCTAGTGCTTTTACTTGAGTTTTTAGAGAATTATGTAATGTTGCATTAGGATCCAATTCTCAGGAGTAGAAGTTTTATGAAAAACAATGATGTGTGCATAAAGTGTTTTGATAAAAGTATATAAGTGAAATAATCAAAACACTTGACATATGTAATGAAATAATAACAATACTATTCAGATTGTAATCTTATAATTACTTTCACAAATCAATGTTAGAATAAAATTTTAAAGCACATAAAAGGAGTACAACTACCAAGGTACTTTGCCCACACATTTCTCATTAAGACTTATCAGGGAGCGAAGTATTGCTTGGGGGATCACATAAGCAATTTTATTAACTTTTATTTTTAGTGATCTGGTGTACAAATAAAAGTGATGACAAGAAATGTGTTTGCACAAGTCACTTTACAATTCTTTCCAAGGTGCTCAACCTCACAATGCTCATTAAGACTTATCAGGAGGGTGAGTAGTGCTTGGTGGAGTTATCTTTGGCATATTATTTCATTATATATGCTTTTTTTTTTAAGTTTGGGCCAAAGGTCTCCGAATTCACTTGTTGTTGCAAACATTAACAATATTGATATAACACTTCAATGTGTGCAAGAAATTTATTTTTTAAAAGACGGTGTAGGTAATTTAGACATACAACTTAATATGTTTAAAATTATTACACTACACAATCATGCAAGACTATGATTATTAACACAAGTAGATTACCAAAATAATGAGTGTATAAATCATTGATTAGCTTAAAACATTACTCACACAATTTTCTATAGACTATTTCATTGCACATAATTTTCAATATTTTGCGACACAATATAATGTTGAAGTCCAGAGATACAAAGAAGATCACTGCACAATTGAGTATTGTTGCTTATCATATTATACATGAAGAAGGATTTGATGTGGCAGATCTTTTACTCTTATAGATTCATTATTTGTTTAAGTTGAAGGATCCAAGAAGGTCTCGTCTCAACAAAATTCCCTTAGGAGGACTCATACAACGGGTGGTGATGGAGAAGTATGCTTACATAACCAAGAGTAACTATATTAATGATCTTATCCCTAAGCATTATTCTACTTCAACCCTTCGAGTTCCTCGGCCAAGAGATATACCATCATCTTCTCGGCCACCCCAATGACGAGGAGTCTTGCTCCGTGAGATAAGTCGGGACCATCAGGAGTCATTTAAGGAATTCAGAGAGAATGCGACACGTCGTATGTCACGTATCGAGAAGATGGTGCGATATATGATCAGGGCCCTGAAGTTGAAACCGACACCGGCAGAAAAGAGTGATTGTGATGTTCCCCTGGAGGATCCCCCATGCCACTCAACTCTCCATACTCAAAGGTCAAAAGATCGAGGGAGTTCAAGTACTGAGGGGACAAAATCTATTAGTGAGAGTCGAGAGTTTTAAGGTGCTTTCTGTTATGTAATAATATTTGTAAACATTCGGACAATTAAGTCTAACGCGTGGTGTTAACACTTGCGCCCAGCGTTAGCAGTTATCATGAACTTTAACTTTTTCTTATTTTTATCTATTTTGTGAAATGTTTCTATGTTGTGTTCTAGTTTTTATTCAGACTTTCATAGTTATGATTTTGATGCCCCAAAAAAAATTTCACTCAATCTTTGGGGGATTTAATCATGTTAAACAATCAATTATCTTTTTATAAGCATCGGATCAGAAGAATGGATTATTTAAGAATGTAATAGCATAATACTTTGGTTTTCAAGATATTTAATGAATGGTAATGTAAGAATAAGTATTAGCATGACATTTTATTTTATTAAAACCTTTTAATTATGAATTATAAATATGCAAACTTTTTCTGAAAGGCAAGAGATATTGATAGTTTCCTTTGTCGGATATTGATAGTTAATTTTATCTTTGCGAGACTTTAGATGGACTTAGCAATTTAGAGTGGATCTTGGACTTCCCGAGGTCTACCCTATGAAGAGTCCGCACCGGTAGTAGGAGATGTGATGGGGTGACATCCCAAATCTCCCTTTCTCAAGATATTTAAGTATTATTAGTTGCAATCCATATTTAATTTTATAGACTCAACATTTTTCGAAAAAGAAAAATTGAAGTTGATGATTTTATTTAATAAGATAAATATCTCATAACATTTTTAGAATTTGATTTAAATGGATAATATAAGATATTTATTTGCAATGAATTTAAGAAGATAGATAGGTTATCAAAATAAAAAATGATTTTGATTTTTGATCAATTTGATTTATAAAACTCATTATGTTGTAAGAGATAAAATCATATTTCCAATAATATATTAGATGACCATAATCATGATAACTTAAAAAATAAGAATACAAAAAGAAAAATAAAAACTCATTGAAGCATATCATGAAGTAGAAATTTGTATATTTCATTTTGAAAGGATCTACTTCATGTATTTGATGATACCTAAAGAATAATAATTTTAGGTATCCAAAGGGGACCAAGTGTTGTGATTCCTTTGGGTACCCAAATATAACGAGTTGGCTTTTGGGGAGATAGTGATGAATGGGTCCTTTCATGTGAAGTTAATGTTTCATTTTTATCTTTGGGCCTCTATTCAAACCTTAGTTAATGTTATTTTTTGCATCAAATTTCCATTGTGATTATTTTTATTTTGAAGATTATAACTGTTATGATTATTGAAATTATTGTTCATAGGAAATTTTTGTAATTTTAATTTCAAGTTGGGAGAAACATGATTTTTTAAATGATGTTGATTTGGATTTTGATTTACAATAACTTTATGTTTCTTACTCTCATTATTAGGATTAATTAAGATATTCATATTAATATTCAAATGCTTTTAGATATTGCTTTATATTGTGAATTTGTGTGTTGTGAATTTTTATTCATAATTTTCATAAGCAAGTTAATTTTTAATTTTAATTCATCATTCTTGAACATAAGATTATGTCTAGCTTCATTATAAGCAATTGTGCAATTTTTAAGAGTGGAAACAATAGAGTAAATATGAGTTTGATAGTTATTTCTAAATTCCTCAAATGTTTCATCCATCTCTTTAATTTCAATTTTATATCTCTTACACATAGCACAATCATTTGTAATAGATGACTTTTTTAAAGATAATTTTTAACTGAGTTCTTTAAGATGCTCTTTTTCATATACCTTGAGTTTTTCTTTAAGAATATTGCAATCAAAACAAGATTTTATATTTTCAATAGAAGAGACATAGGTAGAATTAGATAAATCAGATTTTGATTCTTCTTTAACTGTTGCTTTTAAACCTTTATTTTCTAAGCGCAATTTGCAATTTGCATTTTTCGATTTCTTAATTTTGCTCTTTGTAATTTGTAACACTTGTAAAGTAGAAAAAGATTTGCAAACAATAAGGGAATTTGATTTCCTTACAGTGCTTTTGGATGCAGTGAGATTTAAACATAGAGTTCCTTTGTGATCTTCATCTTTTTGGCAATCCTCTTCACAAGATGAAATATCTTCTTCTCTTCCACTTGATGTGTACTCCATCGATTCATCATGAGCGGAGCTTTCTTGACCATTTGTGGAAGCTTGTATGTTCTCCATTTCCTTCGTTTGTTCGGTACCTGTGAGAGGAAGTTCATACATTTCTTCAAGAAATTTCCATACTTTGTTTGCACGAGAAAAACAATATATCAATTTGAAAATTTCTTGAGATAAAGCACAAAAGATACTATTCAAAGCCTTTGCATTTAGGTGACGTTCATTTTTATTTGTTTTATCCGCAGGTCTTACAATTGTTATACTCCATGTTTCGATATCTAAAGTTTTTATAAATTTTTCCATTAAAATTTACCACCCTTTATAATTTCTCCCTTTGAATAAAGTGGTGCAAGAGTTTTTTCTTCTTCATAAAAAATTCCCCCACTAATAGAAGCGAGATCATGAGACGCCATTATTCCCAGTTGTTAAGCCAATTTGAAATAACCTTGCTCTGATACCACTTGTTGGATCTTGAGGTGTCCTTAGGGGGGGGGGGTGAATAAGGGTTTTAAAACTTTTGTTATATTTTAAAATACATGAAATGATAAGAGATTAAATTAATGATAAACCACACAAAAAAAGGAAATCAAATAATATAAATGAAAGACATGGTTTTATTAAGACACTAGAAATCGTGGGCAATAAAGTAAAACCCCCTTTTGTTTTCTATCCCGACTCGAATCCCCACGAACCAGTGGCTTTAGCCTATCATTCCTTGGATACGACCTTAAGACGCTCTAGCCTTTCTATCCCCAAAAAGGCCTTGAGCACCCCCTAGATCTATTCCCTAGACCTAGTCGCCAACACGAGGCAATTTCCTCCCTAAGTCCTACCCATACCTAGTCGCCAACACGAGGCAAATTTACTCTACGATTGTAATGAAAAAGTTACAAACAAAACAAAAATACAAATGAAAACTCCCTATAAAGAATTATGGAGATGGCTAAGGCTCACTGAATATTCTCGAAGTTGAAGCGTGCATTCTTCGCTTTACGTAAGCGTTGATCTAATCCTCCTTGAATTCTTCTCTCAAATTCGTGTGGGAGATGATGGTCTGGAAAATATGTCCCTCTCTGTGTTTCTGAAGTGCTGGAATAGGGCTTTCTCAAATCAGTGGTTGGAGAAGATGAAATACACCAATTTATTGGACTGGAGGCTAATGCCAGTGTTAAGGCTAACCCCTAGCGTTTACCTAGTATGGAATTGTTTTGATGGCTCGGATCTTCAAAAAAGGGAGGAGATTCTGCACTTTAGGAAACATTCATTTTAGGCAACCCTAACATTGGCGTTGAGTCTAACGCTGACATTAGGTCCGATCATTCCTAAAGTGCTCCTGCAATCACGACTACTTCCCTCCTTGCCTTAATCATCATGATGGTAATGAGAATCAACGCCCAAAATTAAGTACTAACGCCTGGCGTTAGGCCACATCCCTCTTTTTAGTTTGTAAGCAGGCCTAGACCAATAATGTAGCAACCTAGTGTCATATCTGTTCAAACCTGCATGCAAAAAACACAATGGCAAACAAGATCAAATACAAGTAGGATTTGTTATTCTCAAATCAAAGGGATGCGGAAAACCATGTTCCAACACTAACAAGACTCCTAAGAAGAGTCCTTAGAATATTACAAAGAAGTGTTCTATGAAGAGACTTATGAAGCATCCCACTATGAGTCCTATGAACAGTCCAATGAAGAGTCTTATAAAGTGTCCTACTATGAGTCCTATAAAGAGTCCTAAGTAATTTCCCAAGAAGAGTTTTACGAAGAGTTCTGCGAAGAGTCCTGTGAAGTGTCCTATGAAGATTCCTACAATGAGTCCTATGCAGAGTCCTACGAAGAGTGTTGGAACATGGTTTTCCACATCCCCTTGATTTGAGAATAACAAAACCTACTTGTATTTTGATCTTGTTTGCCATTGTGTTTTTAGCATGCAGGTTTGAACTGTTGTGACAATAGGACGCCTCATTATTGGTCTAAAACTGCTTATAAGAAGAAATAATGAATGTGGTCTAACGTCGGGCGTTAAGACTTAACGCTGGGCGTTGACACTCGACGGGATGGCTTGCTGCTGAGATGATCGACGAGACGGCATGGCGCTGAGATGATCGACGAGATGGCTTACTGCTGAGAAAATGAAAGAGCTCTAATGCAAGGTATTATGTCTTAACGCTAGGCGTTAACTCTCGATGATTATGGCAAGTAGGGAAGCAACCGTGATTGAAGGGGTGCTTTAGGAAAGATCTGACCTAATGTCAGCGCTAGACTCAACGCCAGCGTTAGGGTTGCCTAAAATAAATGTTTCCTAAAGTGCAGAATCTCCTTCCCATTTTGAAGATCTGAGCCATCAAAACAATTCCATACTGGTTCAATGCCAGGCGTTAGCCTTAATGCCTGCGTTAGCCTTCAGTGCTATAAATTGGTGGATTTTGTCTTCTCCAACTACTGATTGAAGAGAGCCTTATTCCAGCACTTCAGAAACTCAGAGAGGGCCATATTTTCCAGACCATCATCTCCCACACATATTTGAGAGAAGAATTCAAGGAGGACCGGATCAACGCTTACTCAATGCAAATAACGCACGCTTCGACTTCGAGAATATTCAGCGAGCCTTCTCCTTCTCAAGAATTCTTCAAAGGGAGTTTTGATTTTTCGTTTTATATTTTATTTGTAACCTTTTTATTATATTCGTGAATTAAATTTGCCTTGTTTTGGTGACTAGGTCTTGGTAGGACTTAGGGAGAAATTCGCCTTGTGTTGGCGACTAGGTCTAGGGAGTAAATCTAGGGGGTGCTCAAGGCCTTTCTGGGGATAGAAAGGCTAGAGCGACTTGCAGCCGTATTTGGGGAAGATCGTCTAAAGCCAACCGGTTCTTGGTGAGAAGAGTCGGTATAGAAAACAAAAAGAATATTTCATATTTCGCTTTTGATTTTTAGCATCATAGAAATCTGATTTTTTAATCAATTTTATAAATGATAATCATGACTTTTCTTATTTAATAAAATTGATTTCATACACTTTACTTTTGATTTAACTTACTTCGAATAAAATATCAAACATCTTCAATACAAGTTTAAAGTTTTCTAAAACACTTATTCACCCCCCCCCCCCCCTTTTCTAAGGGTGCCTCAAGATCCAACAAGTGGTATCAGAGCTAGGTTATTCCAAATCGGCTTAACAACCGAGAATAATGTCGTCTCATGATCTCGCTTCTATTAGTGGGGGAAATTTTTATGGAGAAGAAAAATCTCTTGCACCACCTTTATTCGAAGGGAGAAATTATAAAGGGTGGAAATTTCTAATGGAAAGGTTTATTAAAACTTTGGATATCGAAGCCTAGAATATTGCAATTGTAAGACTAGCGGACGAAACAATTAAAAAGGAACGTCACCTCAATGCAAAGGCTTTAAATAGTATTTTTTGTGCTTTATTTCAAGAAATTTTGAAATTGATATATTGTTTTTCTAGTGCATACAAATATGGAAATTTCTTGAAGAAATGTATGGTTTTCCTCTCATAGGTATGGAACAAATGCAAGAAGTGGAGAACATACAAGACTGCACAAATTGTCAAGAAAGCTCCTCTCATGATGGATCAATGGAGTGCACATCAAGTGGAAGAGAAGAAGAAATCTTATCTTTGGTAGAGGAGTGCCAAAAAGATGAAGAAAACAAAGGAACTCTATTCTCAAATCTCACGGCATCCAAAAGCGTTGTAAGGAAATCAAATTCCATCTTTTGTACTTCTATTTCTGCATTACAATTGCTACAAACTACTAAGCGTAAAAATAAGAAATTAAAGAATTTAAATTCAAAATTACGTGTAGAAAATAAAAACTTAAAAGCTACAATTAATGTAGAAACAAAGATTGATGTTATTTGATTATTCTCCACCTTGCACTTTAACTGAAAATATAAAACCTTGTTTTGATTGTAATATTCTTAAAGAAAAACTAAAGGTATTTGAAAAAGAGCATCTTAGAGAACATAAGGAAAACTATCTTTAGAAAATTCATCTTTTAAAAGTGATAGTGCTATGTGTAAAAGCTATAAAATTGAAATTAAGGAGATGGATGAAAGATTGAAGGAATTTTGAAATAACTATCAAACTCACATTGACTCTATTGTTTCCACTCAAAAAAATAGCAAAATTTCTTATAATAAAGCTTGACAAAATGTCAAAGTTAAAAATTATGAATTAGAAAATAAAGTTAACTTGCTTAAGGAAATTATAATGAAAAATTCTCAATACATAAATTCAAAATATCAAGTAAAATCCAAAGGCAATTTAAATATGATATTTCATAATCTATCTAAGCAGAATATAGGAAATAAAAAACAACAAAAGTTTGTAAATGAAATTCCAAATCTCATTCATCATTATCATTTACAATAAAATTGTTCTCCCAACATAAAATTAAATGCAAACAAATTTCCTTTAAATAATAAATTCAAAAATCATTTTATCAAAATATTCAAGCTAATTACAATGGAAAATTTATACATATGAATAACATTAAACAAAAGTTTGAATGGAAGCCCAAAATAAAAATGAAACATTAACTTCACATACAAGGACCCATTCATCACTATCTACCCACAAACCTACACGTTATATTTGGATACCCAAAGGAACCATCCCTAGAGGTCCCCTTTGGATACATAAATCTCTTATTCATTAGGTATCACCAATTGCATGAAGTATAAACAAATCAAAAATGAATTTCATCACTCTACTTCATAATATGCTTATATTTCTTTTTATTTTGAACCAACATGCTATGGTCACTCTATATAACTTGTCATATGACTTTTTGATGAGTCCCATTTATATACACATTTATGGACTCATCTGGGCCGTATTTCTAGTTGATGCACTACACTTTAGGCATGTTTTTTATCATATTTGTTATTCCTTGCTAGGTGCACTCTTAGGCCCGTTTCGGTGTGCATTTGCGCTCCTTGTTATTGGGGGTAAGCACAAGGTGTTTCCCATCCCTTTCTCTATGTTTATCTAGTGCTGGAGGTGTTTTCCCAGCTGTTTTATCTTATATACAGGTGGTTGGATCATCCAGTTTTCCCCCAAAATTCATGATTGTGTGCAACGCACGGTCGTACATTTCCTTGACGCACGGACGGTTGTGGTAGTGCGTTCTCATATGGGCAGAAAATGGGAGATTTGAGTTTGGTCGTGCGTTTTGACACACGGCGGAATTGCCCGTGCGTGAGTCAAACGCACGGACGCCTGTTTCTTCTTGTTTTTTAGATTTTCTGAATTTACCCGTGCATTTTGACGCACGGGCAAATTTGTCCGTGCGTAAGCAAATCGCACGGGCGGCGTAGCTTCGTCTTCACGCCAGTTTTTATCATTAATTATCGAACGGACAGCGCACGATCGTGCGTTCGACCGTGCGTGACCAAAACTCTGCCTGTTTAGTATTTAAAGCAGGAAATGCCGCTACCAAAGGAGGCCCCCTGATTCCCCTCGCAGGAAAAGCCAGGAATCCTGCCATTTTCACCCTTTCCACCGGAGGAGACAAGAGGAGACAATTTCCAGCGATCTCCTTTGCCATTCCTCCATCCGGGAGAATTTGCAAGCATTCTCCGCCACTAGTTCAAGCATTCTTCGCCGAGGAGACCATAGAAGCGCTGACGATCGTTGGATCGATGATAGCCTCCTTCGATTCCACACACCATCTAAGGGCCGAGCCCGTAGAGAGTCCGACAACCTTTCACTCCGGCCGAGAACCCAAGATGCGGTGACATCTTCTATGTGGTCCTTTCTAAACTTTGATGCTTCTGCTTTTTCTTTGTGTTATTGTATGAACGCTTGTTAGGTTAATGTTATGGATCCTTGCTTGTGTTCATGTGCAATGATGATGTGGTGGTGAGAAGTGCTTTCGTTGTTGTTGTGATAGCTTAGGTTGTTTGTGTGTGAAGCCATTTAGCAATTGCTAGTGGTGATGTTGGCGAAGAGGTGAATACGACCCTCACAAAACCTCGCACTGTGGCCACACCATCCGCTTACCGAAGCGCGGCATCACTACCGCTGCACTCACCCACACCTTGCGAAGCAGTGCTTTTCAACCCGCATTTCTCTTATTTCCACAATTGCTTAGGAATCCAATCACAACGCCCCTGTTTCACATTATTTGCTCGTGTAACAATAGAATCACCACACGTTTCGTTCACCAGAACCTGCAATCCTTTGAGCTCGATATTCGGGGAGTTCATCCCTATTTTATTACTTGAGCGACAGGTGCACTGCCGTCGTATCACATTTCGTGCTTGCTAATTAGCGTTGCTGAAATCGAGCATCAAGTTTTTGGCGTCGTTGCCGGGGAATGCAGGCATGATGAGATATTGGTTGTGAATCGATTGTTTTCGATTGAGTCTTTTATTTTCTATAATTTATTCTTTAGTATGCTATTTTCTTCTTCTGTGTTATGTGGGCGCATTTGAATATCCGTTGTCGTTGGTGTGGGGACACATCCCACGCTAGTGATAGGTGTCCCAAAGAGTATGGTGTCGTTCAGAAACCGTACGGAGCCCATAAATCTTTTGTCAACTCTACTGCGCCTCTGTTAACGCACTTTTACATGGCTGCCGCACCTTGGGTGCTGGTGAAGCCGGTGAAGCAGTGTTTATATTGCAAAAGTAGAGAGCATGCCTTGAAGGACTGTGCTGACTACCTTCGCCAACTGGAGAATGATGATGAGTCGGATATCCGGATCATCCCATCTTCGAATTCTGCGAGCACAGCCTCTTCTTCTGGTTACGTGTCACTTCCACCTTCACTTTTTGAAGGCTCTGGAATCGACACGTGCATTAGTGTCCCTCAAGACTCTTTTTCTGATGCGACCCCCCATACCTCTTCGGTTCATATACCACTTTGCGTGGATTTGTGCCCTTGTGTGGAGAGTGACCCCGAACTCTCAAGTAGCTCATTTTCTCCCACTATGCACGAAACTACATCTATTTCTGAAGTTATTGTTGAGACCAAGTTGCAGGATGGTGCAGACCTGCGCAGTGTCGTGCCCACTCTCATGGAGACGGACAGTCTCGATTGTGCTAAAGCAACCATTTTGGTCAAGTGCGAGAAAGTCCAAGTTATAGAGGAGACCATTGTGTCCGCTGCCGAGTCTAGTGAAATCGTCGATGATATCATCAAGTTGTCGTTACCGCGCCCTATGGGTGATGAAGCCGGGATTATCCCCTCAGATGAGATTTCTTTTAGTTTTTCTTCTATTTTATCTCCTGACCCTGCTCTTGTATCTTCTCCTCTGCAGGACCACATTGTGAAGCCAGTTCCGTTGGTGTATGAGCCTGTAACAAGGCCTAGCATTGAGAGGAATCAGGTGCAGGTGGAGCTAGATACGATGAGCTTCACAACACATATTGTGCCCTTGCCTGATATTCATATCAGGCATTATTTTCTCACCGATATTTGGGCAACTGTTCTATCTTTGTTTCGGTACCTATTGCCGAAACATGAGCGCGAACAGTTACCTGACCATTTTCGCTTTCATCCACCTATTAGTTAATTTGCATTTTAAGTGCTTAAATAAGTCTCGTTGGGGGGACATGTAGCCCAACAATTATCTAGGTATAGGAGTAGCTAATTTAGATTTTATCATCTTTAGTTTTAACTTCTTTTTGCTTTCTGCAATTGGTATCTCTTTTTTTGAGAGTTTTTCGTGCGCCACGCGCCCTGTGGAGTTAGTAGTTAGGCAATTACTGTCGTCATGTTCTTCCCTGTTCTCTCCATTCTTGTTGAAGCGTGCAAATATTTTTTGATTCTGTCGGCTAGAAAAATTTGAGAGATCTTGGAGAAATTTACAAACGCACGACCAGATTGTCTGTGCGCGTTAGGATCGCACGACAGTGCAATTTTCTTTTATTATAAACCGGCTCCTGCCCTGTCAAAAATCGCACGCTGGCCCTAATTCCTGAGTTCTCTCCCCCTGTGCGTTTCGTGAAACCCTTCTCTCCCGTGCGCGATCCCCCTCTTTCCCGTCCGTCGCCTCTTCATTCTCTCTTCCTCTCCTCGTCTTCCTCCACTTCCAAGCTGTTTGGGCTCATCCAAGGGTGTCATGAAGGTCGTGAGCCTATTTCACCGTGGAGGTGGAGCTTCCTCCTTAAGATCCGAGGATCCTAGTGCTGAAGTAATGCTGCAGTTTGGGAGGCTGGAATTCCTGGAAAGGTATAATTTGTTGCGCCACAAAATGTTTCTCGATCATCATTTTGTTTCGGTTGCGGACCTTCGAGTTGTCAATTTGGATGTGGAGGTAGAAAGGTTACTCAATGTGGGATCATGGGGAAACCTCTTCACCATCACGGAGGTAGGCTACCGTGAACTCACGCTTGAGTTTCTTTCCACCTTCCGCGTCATTGACCAAGTCGATGAAGTAACCGGAGAGCCCACGACCGTCTCATTCTGTATGAAGGACCGCACCCATACCATGAGTGTTGGCCGACTGGAGGTTTGCGCCGGGATTTACACCAACGACGAACTCTTACAGACAGACATTATCCACCGTCCGGATGAGTTCCCGGAGGGAGTATCTCCCAGCAAATTCTGGCAGTCCATTACAAGACGGGATCAGCAGTATGAGGCTCGCGCAGCGAAGTCTACCCACATCATCTCCCCCGCGCTCCATTATGTCCAGCACCTGATAGGGCACAGCATCAATGCCTGCACCATGAGCCAGAATATTGCTGGGTGGCAGGATCTTCTTTATCTATATAGCATGCACCAGGGTGTGCCTCTCCATCTCGTACGAGTGCTTGCCCAGTATCTTCTTTTCCAGGCCACTTACCTCCCCCTGAAGTCTATTGGAGGCTCGCATTACAACACGAGGATCGCTAAAGGGCTTGGCATCTGGGAATCATTTCCGCCCATGACTAATGTGTCCCGGGGTTTTCAAATCTCTTTGACCATGATGGTAGCGTTTAAGCTCGTCTAGAAGATACAGGTCAGTGACAACTGGGGCTACCAAGTCCGTGAGGTCGGGTCAGGACGTGTGGTGCATACTTCTCATGCCGATGCTGTTGAGCCTAGCACCTCGGCTAGGGCGAGTAGGCAGCCCTCTGATGTCCCCCATTCCGCATCTCCTACTGCTCAATGGCATGCGCCGCGGCAAAGCATCGAGCAGCAGTATCCATATTTTTATGACAGATTCGTGCACATGGAGGATTATATGGCCATGCAGTACGAGCTTTCTTCGCGGATTGGCGCCCATTTGGGAGTCGAGACTCCTTTTGCCCCTGCCAGAGCTTCTACATCGCGATCTAGGCGGATGCACACTCCTCCTCCTTTGCAGTCTCCTCCACCATCTTCCCCGTGACTATCCTGATGCAGCTTCCTAGGCGTTTAGTTATTTTGTAGTTTTATTACTTTTAATCTATCTTAGATGTACTCTTGGAGGATCCTGTTCCGTATATTATTCTGCTAGGGCATCATCCCTAGGGTGTTGTTTTGGAAAGCTTCAATTCTCTGATATAGTTGTTTGTCATTGTTGTATTGATTGTCTCTGCCGCATATCCCTTTTCATGATGAATTTCAGTGTGGGCTGTATTATCTTTGTTTTTGCGGGTTTGGAGATGTCAGTTTGCAGGTATTGCGACATCCTTGGCGGACCCATTGGTGCTAGCTCTCGCTTGGTGGATGCGGAAGGAGAAAAATTTAAAGAAGGAACTACCGCACTTCTGGCGTGCTGTTTTATGAGCATAGGTCCTCTCTACCCCTATTTTCCCTATTCCTGAATTTTCTATATTATTTCGTTTTGATCAAGTCTGGGGGAGAGAGCGAGCAGTGCACGTGCACACACTTTGCATGGCATGTTAGAATGTGCTGAGTTAGGATTTATCATTTTGTTGCACACATTGCATACACTTGCACCTAGTCACGCGCACTTGATCACGCGCGCTTATTGGATATTGTTGCGAGGTTCCCCGCTCGTAAGAATTGGATTGTTAGTGTAGGAGTGAGGAGTAGAGAAAAATGTTGACTCGAGTAGTGCTCTAGTCAAATGCTCCCGTCACGCCTAGAAATTCAATTAGAGTAGAATAAAATTCAAAGTTATAATTTAATTATTTCTAATATAGTAGTTGCAATTTATTTTACATTAGTGGTGAATCCGGTGAATTCAACGGTAGCATAAGGTCGAGTGTAGCTGGAGTAGTAGTAGCTTATTACTAGGGTCGGAAGGAAGGACAACCTTTCTCGGTGGCTAGAACTTGCACTAGGCTACTCTTGAAATGATTGCGTTGAAGTACTCATTATAAAATGTGATATAGGCCATTTCCTGATCCGTTTGTGCTTTTAAAATCCTTACCAACGTAATCACCTTTGCAAGCCCACTTGAGCTACCTTTCCTCCTTGTTTAGCTCCACTAAAATTTCACCAAAGCCCTACGGCCAAACCTATTTTCGCACCAAATTTTGAGCTGAAAGAAATTTATTTATCGATCGCATTTGGTGTTATCTCTGTGGTGTATGGCAGCTTTGAATTAGCTAAAGGAGCCGTTTCTATTGTGCCTACGAAAGTTATTCTGTCGAGAAGAGAAAAGAAAAGAAAAAAATGGGTTGTTCAAAATGCATACTCTCTCGACAAATTCAAATTATATTTGGCTTAGCACGCACCTAGTGTTCAGTTGAAGTCTGCGGGTGTTGTGTAATTCTTGAAAATGTTGTATTGGTGATTGTAATTCTCTTGAGTGCTCAGTTTATGTTGAATGCGATTCCCATCATCCTTCTACTTATCTAGCCTAAACTCAACCTAAGCCCAATCCTAAACCATAAGTCCTAGTGATTTTAGATACGAGTTGTCTCATGCAGTAGAGGGAGTGCGAACGTTCAAGCCTATGGACACCGACTTTGATGGATTTCTTAGGAGTTTGTCCCGAGCTTTGATTCGAATAAAACTCTACTCATTAGTCACACTATTTTCCCTTTTGCGCGACCGAAAGATTCACCGGGATTCACCATCCAGGTAAAGTAAATTTCAAATTACAGTTCTAGAAATAGATAGATATAATCTTGAGTTTAATTCTGTTCTAATGTATTTCTATGCACGTGTGCATGCGACTTCGCATAGGTCTCTACCGCTCAAACTCACTCTAACATCCAATTGTTCCGACGGGAGAGCTGATTAGTTTGCCTGAGACGTGCAAATGGTTAAGTCTGGGGGTGTGATAAGTCCCATTTATATACACATTTATGGACTCATCTGGGTCGTATTTCTAGTCGATGCACTACACTTTAGGCATGTTTTTTATCATATTTGTTATTCCTTGCTAGGTGCACTCTTAGGCCCATTTCGGTGTGCATTTGCGCTCCTTGTTATTGGGGGTAAGCACATGGTGCTCCCCACAACCTCTCACTCCGGCCGAGAACCCAAGACGCGGTGACATCTTCTATGTGGTCCTTTCTAAACTTTGATGCTTGTGCTTTCTCTTTGTGTTGTTGTACGAACGCTTGTTAGGTTAATGTTATGGATCCTTGCTTGCGTTCATGTGCAATGATGATGTGGTGGTGATAATAGCTTTCGTTGTTGTTGTGATAGCCTAGGTTGTTTGTGTGTGAAGCCATTTAGCAATTACTAGTGGTGATGTTGGCGAAGAGGTGAATACGACACTCACAAATCCTCGCACTGTGGCCACTCCATCCGCTTACCAAAGCGCGGCATCGCGGCCGCTGCACTCACCCACACCTTGTGAAGCGGTGCTTTTTGACCCGCATTTCTCTTATTTCCGCAATAGCATAGGAATCCAATCACAATGCCCCTGTTTCACATTATTCGCTCGTGTAACAATCGAATCACCACACGTTTCGTTCACCAGAACCTGCATTCCTTTGAGATCGTTATTCGGGGAGTTCCTCCCTATTTTATTACTTGAGCGACTGGTGCACTGCCGTCGTATCGCATTTCGTGCTTGCTAATTAGCGTTGCTGAAATCGCGCATCACTTTTCTCACATTAAGACATAAATCATAAGTGAATCAAATTGAATGAAATTGAGTATAAGTCATAGCATTTCTCAAGTGACCTATATATCCTTTTTATCCTTCTTAAATTCATTGCCTATAAATATCTTATACTATCCATATAAATCTAATTCTAATTTGTTATAAGACATTTATCAAAATTAATGAAATCATGAACTTCGTCCTTTCTCTTTCAGAATTTTTGAGTTTATAAATTTTAATAAGTTTGGGTAGCTACCAGTTGAAAGACTTTAATTAAGGGTAGCTAATCACCTAGAGGGGGGGGGGTGAATAGGTTATTTAAAAACTATTGCAGTTCTTGATTATAACCAAAATAAAACTGATCAGAGCTTTCAAGAATAAGAACACATACAGAAAAGACACAGAATTTTATAGTGGTTCCCCTTATCTTGGGTAATCCACTTTCCCCCTTCTCCCTTCTAGCAGTGTGCCAGATAGGGTTTATATCTCCTCCAGATCTCAGACCACAAACAAGTCTTACAGCTCAGATCACAACAGATCTTACAGACTCAGATCTAACAGATCTTACTCTCTCAGATCTCAGCAGATCTTACAAACTCAGATCTCACAGATCCTACCTCAGCCTTTATAATTAGGCTTACAGCTCAGATTCACCCCTGAATCCTACAACTCAGATCACACTTGATCTTACAACTCAGATCCTTGACAGATCCTACACTCAGATCTCAGCAGATCTTACAAACTCAGATCTCACAAATCCTACCTCAGCCTTTATAATTAGGCTTACAGCTCAGATTCACCCCTGAATCCTACAACTCAGATCACACTTGATCTTACAACTCAGATCCTTGACAGATCCTACACTCAGATCTGACAACTCAGATCCTACAAGGATTGATAAAGAAAATAACAATACTTAGACTCAGATTCTTCAGATTGTTGAGTCTTCTTGATCTGTCTGAATGATCAGACAGAAATCTTCAATAGAACAGCAGCAGCAAATGATCTTCTTGATTCGACAGGTTTTGATGACTGTTCTTCTTCCCAGGAAGGCAGATTCTTCCTTCTTAATCCTCTTCTTTCAGAAAGATGTATCAGCACCAGATTGCTGAAAGAAATCTTCAAGTTAGATCGGTTCTGAAAGAAAAGACGACTTCTTTAAATTCTTTCTCAAATTTTCCCTCAAAGTGATATAGACGATAATGGCTTTCGAAAGATTGGAGTGATCAACTTATTAACCCATAGGTCATGCCTTCTATTTATATCCCGCCATCTGCAACATCTGTTACGCTCCTCCACGTCAGCACGATGCAAAGTCTTCAACGGTCTTCAATGTCTTTAAAAGAAACAAAGGCTCAGCTGGTTCTTAGACTAAAGCTCTCGACTCCTCCTTCTTAGGCGTTGAGCAATCATCACTTGTTCAACGCTTTTTATCTGTAGAAGTCGAGCAACATACAGAGGCTCGACGCTTCTTTACTATGCCTTCATATCTCGACACTTCTGGTTGGCGTAGAGCTAACTGAATTCTGGTCGACACTTTTCTTTCCACGGCGTCGAGTGATATAACTTGGCTCGACGCTTCTAAACTTGGTCTCATAACTTCAGCGGCGACCTAGTCTATTTGAGCAGTAGACATGAGTCAACGCTTCTGGGTCACAGGCGTCGAGCGATGTATGCTGTCTCGACGCTTGTGAACTTGGATGAATTCCTTGAGCACTCTGCATGATTTGATCTCCTGCACATTGATTCTAGAGAGTATATCAAATACATTCTGAGATATATCTTTGACTTAGGAATGGACTTCTCCAAATCTAAGACATTGTGGACAATGATCCCAACACCAATAACACTTAAATATCTTGAGAAAGGGAGATTTGGGATGTCACTCCATCATATCTCCTAGTACTGGTGCGAACCCCTCATAGAGTAGACCTTGGGAAGTCCAAGATCCACTATAAATTGCTAAGTCCAACTAAAGTCTCACAAAGATAAAATTATCCATAGACTCATGTGCACTCTTGCAATATCCGACAACGGAAACTATCAATATCATGCCTTTCAGAAAAAGTTTGCATATTAATAATTCATAGTTAAAATGGTGTTGATTAAATAAAACGTCATACCAATAATTATCCTTACATTACCATTCATTAAATAACTTGAAAACCAAAGTGTTATGCTATTACTTTTTAAATAAGCCATTCTTCTGATCTGAGGCTTATAAAAGGATTATAGATTGTTTAACATGATTAAATCAACCAAAGATTGAGTGGAAACGTTTTTTTGGCATCAAAATCATAACTATGAATGCCTGAATAAAAACTAGAACACAGCACAGAGACAGTTTACTGAATAGATAAAAATAAGAAAAAGGTAAAAATCATGATAACTACTAACGATGGGCGTAAGTGTTAACGCCAGGCGTTAGACTTAATTGTCCAAAATTACATAACAGAAAAACACCTTAAAACTCTTTATTCTCACTAATATAATCTGTCTCCTCTGTACTTACGAAACTGTCTCCTCTGTACTCTCCTTAAAATAGTAAAGGAGAGTTTCCCCGGTAACGGTGCCAAAAACTTGATGATTAATTTTGGATTTTCTTCTTTTTAATATTGTTTGCGTTTGCGCAACCTTCATATGACGAGATTATAATGATAGATGTTTTCGAAGTGTTTCACAAGTACTCCTACTTTGAGAAACTAACTGTTATCCTATCGAAAGATAGAAGTAACGATCTTTTTCTTCTTTCGAAGTATTGATGTTTATAGCCTGAATACAACGCCAAATTCAATTGATTTTTAAAATAGCAAAGGAGAGTTTTGCACTAAATTGGTTTTGAAAAGCTTTTGTTTAAATTTTAATCCAAACTAATCATATGATAAAGGCAAGTATACCTTTCGTGAGTAATACAAGATATTTTGTTTTAGAAAATATCGAGGTCGTATATTTTCGCGGATCGTGTTGATTATACCTACTTTGAGGAACAAACTATTATTTTATCTGAAAAAGTTTTTAGTGTGGGTTTCTAAAAGCAAACGATAATGAGCATATAACTAGAGTTCTAAACGATGATTATAAATAGCACCCGATGTCGAATTACGTTGAGATGAAAATATTCTTTTTTAGAAGTAAAAGTTATGACTTTTCAAAACATTAAAATGGCTTGGCCGTGGAGGTTCCATAAGTATGAACACTCCTCTCTAGAGGGTACGCCCGCGTGAGATTATGAATATTTGATCGAACTCTCATTCTTTAATTGAATCTCCTTAAAACTCGCTTTATGTTGTGAACCCCGCTATTGGGTTTCTACTTCCAATTCGGGAGACTTACCTCATCCTCTCTCGAGGGTAGAGCACACTTCTCTTTACCCGTGAGTGATCAATTCGTACGCACGAGCCTCTTGGCTAACCAGTGTACAAAAACAGAAATGAAAACCACACATCGATTATATGGCTCCACTCAACGTTATTCTCGGGTAAACCTTAAGCTCGTTAATTATTTTAGAATGAGATGTTTTATGTTTAGAAAAACAATTTTGTGTCCCAATGCTCTTCGACATCGTGTGCTAAAGGAAATTAGCCACTCATCGGAATGGAGACGACATTAATAATTAGAAAATACATGTTTAATAATTTAAGCGGATATAAATGGATAAAAAGGGAAATAAAAAGGCTTATATAAAAGCAGTAATAGTATCCGTCCCAACCGTCTTAATCAAGCGCTAAAGAAACTTAGCCTCTCATCCGGGACGGGGGTGGTATAGAGCAGTTATATAAAGACTAAAATAAAGCTATGTTATAAAAAAAGGAAAAAGGAAAAAATGAAAGAAAGCGTTTAAACGAAAGCGATAAATAAAGCGTTGAAAGAAAAGAAATAAACTATTTTTATGAAAGCAGTAAACTTAAATTATGAAAGCAATAAACCTAAGTTATGAAAGCAATAAACTATTCTCAAACACACACACACACTAACATAAATTGAAAAAGAAGATGATCCAAATGATAAAACAACATTTAATTTCTAAAATAAGCATTACAACTAAAAAAGTCGAAAATTACAAACGAACTTAAACTTAATTGCATAAACAAAACTCACATTCACTCAAAAGAACTCAAAAAACACTACAAGAACTCAAAATTTGGATGAAAATTCCTTCAGCTGAGCCCCTCTATTTATAGCCGAAATTTTATTTTTACACGCCCCTGGGTCACAGGCGTGTCTGGTGGTCACGGGCGTGATCTTGGGGCATGACATTTGATCCGGCTTAACGGTCGCCTTCTCGAAGGATCCGCCGTCAAAATAAGGCTGTACACGGGCGTGTCTTGAAGGGTCAAGGGCGTGACTTGTCGAGCCACAGGCGTGACTATGGGCAGTACATATCTGCTTTAACTGGGGCATAACGGCTGGCGTACACGGGTCGGGATTCGTCGAACGCCTGGATGGAGAGAGTTTGTCGAACACCTGGACGGAGAGAGTTTGTCGAATGCCTGGACTGATATTTTGTCGAATGCCTGGACTGAGAGTTCGTCGAACGCAGCTCGATATTCGTCAAACGCAGCTCGGGATTCGTCGAACGCAGCTCAGGATTCATCGAACACAGCTCGGGATTCGTCGATCTCCTAGATGGAGAGAGTTCGTCGAACGCAGAGCGCCTTTCGTCGAACGCTGATTGGAAAGAGTTTGCCTTTCGTCGAATGTCTGGACGTGGAGGGAGTTCGTCGAACGCCATTCAGAGAAGAGTTCGCCGTTCGTCGAACGTTTGGAAGCGGAGGGAGATTCATCGAATGTCGAACAGAAAGAGATCGTCGTTCGTCGAATGTTTAAAAAGTTGGCGTTTTTAAAATTACACACCCTTGGGTCACGGGCGTGACTCAGGGGCGTGACTTGACAAAAAGTGCCAAATTCTGCAAAAAGAAAAATAAAGCTAAGTTAGTAACAAAAATAATAAAATAAGCAATTTATTTATTAATTTACATAAAGAATTTACAATATTAATTAAAACTATACTAATAACTATACTAAAAATACATATATTTTACTACACATCAAATACCCCCATACTTAAGCTTTTGTTATTCCAGAGCAAAAGTAAGAGAGATCTATACGGGATTAACATAAGTTCTAATTTTTTGCTATCGTTTTATTTCAATCATTAGAGACTGAAAAATAAAAATTCGGAGTAATAAAAGTTAAGTCCTAAATTATGCAAATGATTTAAGTAGAAAGAAATGTCCTAACCAAAAGACTTCTTAATTAACCAAATAGCAAACAAAATAGCAATCATTAGTAAACGAGATTAGATCAAAATTATAATAACCTTTGTTTAAAGAAACATGAAGGAAAAATATAAGTTACTAATTATGCTCTCAAATGATTTTTTGAATTAGAACTAGAAACAATAATTTGGCAAAGGGAAAAGGGGTAAAAAGCCTTGGCAAAAAGTAGAGTTTTAGGGGTGATGGTTTTTATTCGTCCACCCCTTCATTTTATCTTTTTTTTGGTGTCCCTGTGAGGGAAAACTAATTGATTTTTATTAACCTAATGCCTATGTTTACGGAACGAAGTCTTATTCCCATTGACATAAGATCTTGTAAAGTATTTATTGGGTGCATATGTTTACGTAACAAATTCTTATTCCCATTGACATAAGATCTTTTTCTTCATTTAATTTTTTATTTGTCATGCTTAATTGGTGTATACAAGGGGTTTTCAAGAGAAATTCTAGAATAATAAAAAAAAAGTTTTGAGAGCAACCTTAGTAATTTGAATATTCCTAGATTCTTAAAGACATAAAGTAGGGATAATTGCAGTCTAAAGTTGTTTTGGCAACATAATACGCATGTCTCTATTTTAGCTAGTAGAAGTAGTGCATGAAAACAAAGCCTCTATTTAAATTAAAAACACAAGATATTCTGTAAAACTTAACCCCGAACGTTTAAATCTATCGATCTTAGATAAACAAACAAATAGTAAAACTAGCGATTATGAAAAGCCACAAACAGATATTCTCAAATCTAAATGCTTATAAGAATAAAAGTAAAGTAGGGTGTATTATTTGTTTTTGTTTTTTTTTTTTGACAAAAAAAATTTTGTTTGTTTAAAAGAAAATGGTAAAACACCCCCATACTTAAAACTCAATATTGTCCCCAATCTAGTAATGTAAGTATGAAGAAGAGAAAATACAAGTGCAATATATACAAAAGGAAAGAGGGAGCAAAAAGGCTTCCCTGAAATAAAGCTGGCGGGGCCGGAAGAAACCCTGCAAAAATATATAAAAAGAACAAAACATAATAAAATATTAGATAAATATGGGGTGCCTCCCACGAGCTCTTTGTTTACCGTCACATAGCTTGACGAATGTGGCGTGGTGAGATTATAAATTGGGGAGGGTGAAGGATTCGGGATTTCCGTCCACTGGATCGCTCGCAAGATAAATTTTTAAACGATGCTCGTTTACTATAAATTTGCCTCTTTCAGGGTGAGAAATAAGAACGGTCCCATACGGCCAAACCTCTTTGACTTCAAAGGGGCCGAACCATCGGGATTTTAGGTTACCCGGAAAAAGACGAAGGCGGGAATTATAAAGAAGGACAAGATCGCCCGGCATAAATGTTTTGGGAAATTTTATTTTGCGATCATGGTATAACTTAGAACGCTCCTTATAAAATTTATTACTCTCATAAGCGTTCACACGCCATTCATCGAATTCATTTAGTTTGAATTTCCTAGTCTCGGAGGCTAAGTTCGAATCGAGATTTAAAAATTTTAAGGCCCAAAAAGCGTTGTGTTCAAACTCTACCGGTAAATGGCATGCTTTGCCGTAGACTAATCGATAGGGCGTACAAATGATAGAGGTCTTGTATGCCGTATGATATGCCCACAACGCGTCATCGAGTTTTCAGGACCAATCTTTCCTATTTAACAAACAGTTTTCTCCAAAATGCATTTAATCTCGTGATTTACTACTTCTACTTGGCCGCTTGTTTGGGGGAGATAGGAGGTGGCGAGCTTGTGCGTGATGCCATATTTAGATAAAAAATTTGTAAATCGGGCATTGCAGAAGTGCGTACCCCTATCACTTACTATTGCACTGGGCGTGCCAAAGCGAGAAAATAGTTTTTCCAGAAAATGGACGACGACTCTCGCGTCGTTGGTGGGCAGAGCTTGCGCTTCCGCCCACCTAGAGACGTAGTCGACCGCCACTAAAATATAGCGATTATTAAAAGAAAAAGGTACGGGGCTTACAAAATCTATGCCCCACAAATCAAAGATTTTGCATTCGAGAAAAAGGTTTTGGGGCATCTCGTCACTACAACAGATGTTACCCGACCACTGGCAACTATCGCATTTACTCACAAAAGTGTGAGCATCCTTAAAGAGAGTGGGCCAATAAAAGCCCACCTCTAAAGCTTTCCGCGCGGCCTGGTTGGCTTGATAATGCCCTCCAGCCGGCCCCTCATGGCAGTGTCGCAATATTTACACACCCTCCTTGCTTGAAACACATATTCGTATCACTTGGTCCGCGTAGACGCGAAAGAGAAATGGGTCCTCCCAAAAGTAGTTTTTCAAGTCAGAAAAGAATTTCTTCTTTGTTGAGTCGAAAAATCTATTTGAAGGACCCGAGCAACTAAATAGTTCGCATAATCTGCGAACCAAGGGGTGGAAGAAGTTTTTATATTATTTAAAATTAAAAGGCGCTCCTCAGGAAATCTATCATTGATTTCAGGTTCGAGGAGCGCTTCTGTGGCGGGGTGTTCTAAACGTGAGAGGTGGTCGGTGTTGGAGTTACCATTGTGATCTAGAAGTGGTCAAACATGTAATGTCACTGCCAACGCGGTATGAGCCTGCAGGGTCGCACATAAGAGCATGTGGAGAAGTTGGAAGATTGACTGTGTTGGTAAAGGTTACCAATCATCATAAAGAATGGGGAAGTCCAGCAATTGTTGTTGTCTGAATTCGTTGGATATGTCTGATTGGATTCGTCGGAATTCGTCGGATCATTCCGTGGAATCCCGACGAATTGTCACAGAGATCCTTCACTCGGCAAATGTTGCTGTCTGATTGGATTCGTCGGAATTCGTCGGATCATTTCGTGGAATCCCGACGAATTATCATAGAGACCCTTCACTCGGCAAATGTTGACGTCTGATGTGATTCGTCGGAATTCGTCGGATTGTCCCGTGAAATCTCGACGAATGTTGTTCCGTGGAATCCCGATGAATTATTACAGAAAATTGTTTCTGTATGGACTGCGGATAGCGATTTTTTTTAGGTCTTTTATACTTCGGGTATAAATAGACGGTTCGACGGTTCTTCTTGAGCATCCACGATTATTACGCGAAGTAGAAGAAACGAGATGGAAGAAGTTCCGCCTCACGAACCCTAGCCGATGGAAGTGTTCCGCCGTCTCGATCGCCTTCGCAGACCTCCCCTCCGGCGATCGTCGCCGTATTGTTCTTCCTGGAGCGAACCTAACAGTTCGTGGAAGTGCAAAGGTGCATTCATTCTTCTCCCGGCTCGTGTGGATCACTGTAGAGACGTAGACATTATTCTACATGAGAACTCTCGCATAGCCGGCGCAAGGACTCTTCTTCCTGGAGCATCTAGGTTGGATTTGATCCAATCCAGCAAAGGTAATTTTTGCCTAGTATTTTATTAACTTCTTGATTCTATATTCATGGCCCGATCAAAGTCTTTTGGGTTGTTTCTCTTTATTTCCGTTGCGCCTACATGTGATGTATGGGTCATAGAAAAACCCAACAGTGGTATCAGAGCTAGGTTCCGGTCATGAATGTTGTTTCAGAAGTTAGGTTATTCCAGTACGTGCAAATCTAAGTATTTGGAAGCGTTCTAAATGTCAAGATTTCTTCTTGGAATATCACATTTGATGTGATTTTGTGTCGTTTCTGGTGGTGGGATTTCAAAAATTTGGTCGGGGCTCTGCCCCGCACCCCGCAAGGGCTCTACCCCTAAGACCCCGCAAGGGGTGCGGCCCCTTGGAACCCCGCCAGGAATGTCTGGGATTTCGTGGTTATTTCTAATTGTTAGAAATTGTTGTCTCCTTAGCAGTAACCGTCCCTCAAGTGGTTAATGAACCCTGTATTGTTTTGGATTTTGAATCCAACAATGAGAGACGAGCTTGTCTACTGCTTTAAGTCGAGTTGTCTTTTCCTTTATCCAATGCATGTAAATCTGAAGATTTGGAAGAGTTCTAAATGTCCAGATTTAGCCCTTTCGTCTATCAAAGGTTGATAGTCTTATGTTGTGCACATAAGGGATGCATGTGGATTTTAGAAAGCTTTTTTTTTCTGTTGATGTGCACTTGATCAAATGTTGATCATGGTTAAGTGTTAACTTATTATTAAAAAAATTAAAATCCCTTCATAAAATATTAAGTGTTCGGATGCCTTCCGATGGATGACACTCTTCCTGCCTCGATCGATGAAGTGTGGGCTTGCCAAATCAAGGTGCATTAATCTATCTTGGTAAGGGTGCGAGCAGATAAGTGTGATATCCCACTGTCGACATCGGGTCTAACTTAACTAGGTGACCTCAAAGGTTGAGTGCCTAGAGGCATAGGGTTGGCATGCATCATATGATGGATGCGAATAAGGAGTTATTCACCAGCCATACAAGAGTTGCATGAGGATGCAATTGGCAAGCGTTGCCTACCTAAATAACTGCATTATGAGAGGAACGCCAAAGCGGACTCGTGGTGTTGGTGAAATACGGATCTTGTCCACTGAGAGTAGCTCGCATGGACTCTCCGAATTGATAGTGAGGGCTATCAATTTAAATAAAATAGTGGGAGTATTTAATTGAAGTCCAAATTAAAATAAATTGTATTTTGAAATTAACGTACTGATTAAATTCTGCATGAATTCTTGTAGAATTCCATGGCAAGTGGTTCACATTCCACCTTGTCCCTGAGAGCTATCCTTGAGAAGGACAAGCTTAGTGGGACGAACTATATGGACTGGTATAAGAACCTGAGAATTGTTCTCAGGCAAGAGCGAAAGCTCTACGTCTTGGAAGAAGAAGCCCCCGAGGTGCCGACCGGGAACTCATCCCGTGTTGATAAGGATGCTTATATGAAGTATACCGATGACGCCTTAGACGTCGAGTGCCTTATGCTTGCCACCATGAACTCTGAGCTTCAGAAGCAACACGAGAACATGGGGTGCAAGGAGATTGACGAGCACCTAAAGAAAATGTTTCAAGGACAAGCTCGTCAAGAGAGGTTCGATGTCACGAAGGCCTTATTTCAGTGCAAAATGGGAGCTCGAGACTCAGTTGGTACTCACGTACTCAAGATGATTGGGTATATAGAGAACCTGGAGAGATTAGGTTTTCCTCTGGGTCAAGAGTTGGCCACAGATCTTATCCTGCAATCGTTGTCGGATAGTTATGAGCAGTTTGTCTTGAACTACAACATGAATGAAATAGACAAGACACTGCCCGAGCTCCTAGGCATGTTGCGAACTGCCGAGATAAACATGAAGAAGGCCAAGCCTGCTAGTCCCATATTGATGGTACATAAAGGCAAGGGTAAGGCCAAGGGCTTCAAGAAGACGAAGGTGGGACCTAAGTCACATCTTGAGCCCAAATCTTCTGCGCTAAAAAAGAAGAGCACCGTGAAGGAAGGGAAATGCCACCACTGTGGCAAGGCTGGTCATTGGAGGAGGAATTGTCCTTCGTACATTGACGGTCTGCGAAAAATGAAGGGAGGTATGACTTCCGCTTTGAATATTTACATTATAGAGATAAACCTTTCTGCTCCTTCATCTTGGGTATTGGATACCGGATGTGGTTCTCACATTTGTACAAATGTGCAGGAACTGAAAAGGAGAAGATTGCTGAGTAAAGGAGAGGTGGACCTGCGCGTCGGCAATGGAGCAAGAGTTGCTGCTGTAGCCGTAGGGGTTTATCGTCTTTCTTTGCCCAGTGGGCTTGTAATAGAACTTGATAATTGTTATTATGTTCCGGCTATAACTAGAAACATTATATCCATTTCATGCTTAGACATGATTGGATTTTCTTTTATAATTAAGAACAATTGTTGTTCTATATTTAAGAATGATGTTTGTTATGCTGTAGCTCAATTGTTTAATGGTCTTTATGTTTTGAACCTAGACCATCCGATCTATAATGTAGATAATAATAAAAGACTAAGAACAAATGACTCAAATCCTACATATCTCTGGCATTGTCGTTTGGGCCATATAAACGAGAAGCGCATATCCAAGCTCCATAAAGATGGACTATTGGACTCATTTGATTATGAATCATTTGAGCGATGTGATGAGTCCTGATCAAATACACATTTATGGACTCATCCGGGCCGTTATTCAGTCATTTCACCACACTTTAGCCTTGTTATAGTTTATATTTGATATTCCATGCTAGGTCCACTTCTAGACCCATTTTGGTGTGATTTCATGTTTATTTTCATTAGTAGTTTTCATGCACTGTTAGGTGCCACTTTCAGTGGCTAGATTCGTGGTTGTGCTGGAATAGGAGTCGTGCAGGTGTTCCCGGTGCAATTCTGCACAGGAACACTGCGCACGATCACCGGTTCTATGGCGCACGACCACTGGTCGTGCGCCACTGATCGTGTGCACTTAACCCTTTTTTCATGAGTTCTGTTTGGTGTAGTGCGCACGACCATCTACGATAGTGCGCACGACCACCGGTCGTGCGCCACTGGTCGTGCACACTTATCATTAATTTTCTGAGTTCTGTTTCGACTAATGCGCACGACCACCGACAATAGTGCGCACGACCACCGGTCGTGCGCCACTGGTCGTGCGAACATTATAGTTTATAAATTTCGCATCTTGCAGGTCCCACCCAGGCAGTGCGCACGATCGCAGAATTCCAGTGCGCACGACCACTGGTCGTGCGCCAATGACCGTGCGCACTATTTAAATCAGCGCCTATATAAATGCCTGTTCCGATTTTAGGTTATCATTCAGCCGCCGGGAGCGGATTGCCTGTTCCGTACGCCGCTGACCACCATCTTGGGACGCCTCCACTTCATCTCCTACGCAAGGGGAAGTCTCCTCCATCCATTCCAAGCCTTCCTCCATTGTCCGGGAGCGTTCTCCATCATCCGCAAGTCTCCAAGCAGCTATTTCCCCACTACGACCCGGTGAGAAGAAGAGGAAATCTGAAGTCGAAGACGACGGAGCTACGTAGGGAGATCGTGACAGCTCTCTGCGCCGGAAGCATAGTCTGCCCGAGTCCGGAAGTAGCCCGACAACCTACCATTCCGGCCGTGAACGGCCGCTAGTCTTCACCCATCGGTTTTCTCTTTCTTCTTTCCTTCATTGTACTCGTTGAATCGTGTAAACTGGAATATTGTGTTGTTTGTCTTGTTTGAAATGAATGTTTCTTTACTTTCCTTCATCGCTTGCTTGTGAATCACTCCATTTCTACTCTCTCACTCACGCACGCACGCAAGTTGTTTGATCCGCGTTGGCAAGAGCTAACGGCGGTTGTGAAGAGGTGTTTGCGACCCTCACCCTCTCGCACTAGAGCACACTCCATCCGCCTCACGAAGCACGGCATCGCGGCCGTTGCATCCATCTCGCCTAGCGAAGCAGTGCCTTCGACCCGCATTTCTTTTATTGTTGTTAGTATTAGGACAAATCAACCAAAAATCCCCTTTTTATGTGTGTTGCGCTTGTGTAACAAGAGTCACACAACGCGATTCGTTCACCTAACCTGCATTCCTCAAGAGACCGACATTCGGGGATTCCACTCTCCACATTTATTACTTGACAGCGACCGGTGCACTTGCCTACACGCATCAAGTTTTTGGCGCCGTTGCCGGGGAATGCAGGCGTGCAACGTCCCGTGTTGTGACTTTCGTTATACGAGCAGTTGTTTTTGATTCTCTTTGTTTTTCTTTTGTTTGTGATAGTGCATGCAGAGACAAACCGCAGGCGAACTCGTACCCTTTGATCCTGAGATTGAACGGACCGCTCGCGCACGAAGGCGCACTGCTGCCGTACAAGCGGCAATGGGTGATCAGGTAGACCCAAATGATGTTGATGCAAGAGTGCCCGGCGTGGGGCAACACTAGCCTGGAGACGAGCAGGAGGCGGTTAGGCCTCGGCCCCGCACGATGAGAGACTACACCACTCCAACTGCTGGGAGTTTGTATCTAGGGTTTGGGCCCAATATTATGAATAATCAGTTTGAGATCAAGCCTGCGATCTTGAACATCATCCGGAACAACGCTCAGCTCTCTGGAATGGCCAGCGAAGACCCGCATCTGCATCTGGCAGAATTTTCTGATATTTGCGGAACCTTCCGCTACGCGGGGATTGCTGACGACACGGTCAAGCTTAGACTGTTTCCCTTTTCACTCCGCGACAAAGCAAAGGTGTGGCTCCACTCCATTCCGGCCGGGACTGCTGCGACTTGGGATGCCCTCGCATCCAAGTTCCTTGCTAAATTCCACCCTGTGGATAAGATCGTGAGCTTGCGGCGGGAGATCGCCACCTTTCGCCAACTTGATCAAGAGACCCTTGCTGAGGCGTGGGAGCACCTTAACGATCTCCTTCGCCGTTGTCCGAACCACGAGCTGCAACCGTGGAATGTGGTCGAAACATTTTACTTTGCAATCGAGCCCAACTACAGGGCAATGATCGATGCTGCGGCGGGTGGTACCTTGATGAACCACACTCCTGAGGAAGCCCTTCGGATTCTGCGCGACACTGCCTCCCACAGTACATTCTGGACTGCAGGGAGAAATGCTCCAAGAAGCGGCCGTGGTCTCTTTATGGTCGACTCACTTCCTTCTACACCCGCGCCTGCTGCTATCATTACCTGCGAGGGATGTGGAGGCGGAGGGCACCACGCGTATGAATGTTCGGGGAACAACGTGGCAGGTGACTTCGCACACTTGACCTTGAACGAATCTGTTAATTATATAGGAAATCAGCCTAAGGGGGCGCCTTTCAATAATGCTTATAATCCGGGAGCGAGAAGTCACCCGAACTTCTCTTGGAATCCAAACACACCTGGGCAACGATGGGCACCGGGGCAGCATCAAAATGATGCTTACGCCTCCGGGAGCCAACCGAGGCCACCACACCCGGATTATAACCAAGCGCCCCCTACCCAAAAAAAGAGTAATCTAGAAGAGATGATGGAGAAATTCATGCAAGCAGCTAATTCGAATATGGTGAACCAGACCGCATCCATGCGAAACTTGGAAACGCAGTTGGGCCAATTGGCCCAAGTGCTAACCGAGCGATCGCAGGGGACCCTTCCCAGCAACACGGAAAAGAACCCAATTGATCAAGGGAAGAGTCTTGGGGATGTGGTAGAGGCTGATCCGAGTGAGCTGGTAATTTCCTGTTCCATCAACAAGTTTGAAACAAAAGCTTTGTGTGACTCTGGTTCCTCCCGCAACATCATTGCGTTGCAAGATGTAGCTAAATTACAACTGGAAATGAACACGGAGGAAAGGAAATCCCTGGTGCTTGCTAATGGGACTGTTATACAATCCGAGGGGGAAGTGAAAAATGTGGAGGTGACAGTTGAGGGGACAATTGTAGTTGCTGATTTTCAGGTTTTGGGCCCCCAGGAAAATCATTCTATCCCTATCTTGGGCGTGCCGTTCTTGAAAGAGAGCGGTGCCACCCTTGATTTCGCTACGGGGTGCGTTGTCCTACCCAATAAGGTGCAGCAGCCCACTTGCCCCGAAGCTGTAGCTGAAACATCCACTCCTCCCCGTCTTTTTAATTTTGATGAATCATTGAGCTGTGCAGGGCATGAAGAAGTTAAAGAAGCAATTGAAGGGGAAAAGGAGGAGCACCTGTCTAGTGAAGAAGAAGAAGTTGATCTTCGGTGAGAGTTTGGTTCCGAGACGGAAGAAGACCACAATTCGAAGAACTTTGACGTGAATTTGGTTCGGGACAATGTCCCATTATCCTCTTATTGTGATTCCTGTAATAAACTATCTAAGCGCTCCATCTCCTGGGCCGATCCGGTAGTCACCACGATGCCGGAAGTGACGCCACCCGCCACTAAGGCGGAAAAATCTGAAAACTCTCAACGGTGGCAGTCCCCGACTGTCACTAAACTTAAACAGGAAAAACTTCTACGCGACGCTCGCGCTGCCGCTCTCCGTGGTAAGAGGGCGGAGGTTAGGGGAGCAGTGGGTGACACCAGTGTTGGCCCTAAAGCCTTCACCTCCCGCCTACGCGCTACGGGGGACACGCACCATAAGAGCGCTTTTAGCTGATTTGTGTGATCTGAGTTTGTGAAACTGCTTTTGAGAACTTCTCTTTTAATTCCTGCATTTTATAAACAATGTTAATACAGGTATTTGGTCCAGCTTAAGGACGTTAAATAAAAGCGCTACTGGGAGACAACCCAGATTTCCTGATTTTGTAGTTTCTATCTAACTTTCTTTTAGTTCAGCTTTTGCATATGCTTTTGTTGTTTTGAGTTTTGTGCTTGCAGGTTTTGTGTTCGTTGGTGCAGATGCTGCGGACTGTTCTTGATCGTAAACGCCAATCGTCTGGTATGCTCAATTCTGAGCATTGGGTAACACTTCCTCCCCTCTTTTTTCTTCAATTTCTGGATGTATTGTTTAGACTAAGTCTGGGGGAGCGTATGTTGTCATCCACTGTGCACGAGTTGCACTGCATATTAGAAGTTTGTTTCTTATTTATCCTAGTCATTATCATTGTTTGCATGCTTCACAAATCATTTCACCCACTTGAGTGCGCGCTTATCTTTTTGTGGTTGTTCCGGTTAAACTATTTTGGTTGGAATGTGAAATAGGTTGTTAACGTAGGAATTATTATTTGGAGTGCGATGTTGACTCATGTAGTGTTCTAGTCACTTCGCATGTTATGGTAGAATTTGAGTAGAACTAGATTGTCTCCATGCATCTAATTTATGTTTAGTATTTCTGCGTAGATTTAGATTTGTTATACTCAAGTGGTGAATTTGAATGAAATTGACGATAACCCGGCGTTGTGTGTGTACGAGTGCTAGTCATGTGTTGCTCGAGTCGGGAGGAAGGTTTACCTCTCTCGTGGGCTAAGAACTTGCCCCAAGCGACTCTTGAAGCATGGGTGAGAGCGACCCGCCGAGTTAATTGTGATGTAGGCCACCCTTTGGCTAGTTTGAGCCTTGCCATTCCATGCCCTTTTCGCTCACCTTTGCAAGCCAAATTTGTGCCTACCACTCCTTTTGATCAGCTCCTCTTCATCCACCAAAGCCCGAAGCTTATCCTACAACCGCAACCAAATTGTTGTTACCTGCACTTATTATCTAGATTTGGTGTAATGTTGGGAATCGTTGTGATGAGAAGGGGAAATAAAGTCTATCTGCTGATTTTGAACCAACCGGAGGATTTGTAATAGAAGGGTAGTATGTTTAAAAAAAAATCTAAAAAAAAGAGAGTATATTGAAAAGAAATCCTTCCGAGCTGAATAGAAAATCTGTTGGTATTTGTGAAGTAGGCCGTGTGCACACCTAGTTTTCATGATAAGTCTGGGGGTGTGTCACACGAGCATAGTTTGTTGGTTTTGTGAGGTGCAGCGTTCTGTTAGCTCACTTGGGTTGCGTAGCCATCGTGTTTAACTTTGAATATCATACCGTAACCTAAGCCCCAACTTAATCCTAAAAGCCCTATTGATTTGACTTGTGAGTTTGCTAGCGCCGTGGAGAGAGTGTGACCGGGCGAGCGTATGGTTCACGACATTGATGGATTTCAGCGGAGTTATTCCTAAGCCCCGATCTTTTGCAACACCCGCCTCAGTGTCTCGTCACTTTCATACCGGGCATGATCGTTCAAATTCTTCATAATTCACCAACTGAGTATAACTAAATCTTTACTTACGCTTTAATACTTATGCAAATTAGTTAGCATAGTTAGAATCTCCTTCTACTAGAATCTCTACTTGCATGCGTATGTTACTTCGCACCGTACTCCTTTGTGTAATTCTCTATGTTAACTATCGTTTTCACACTCCGCCGGATTCGTTTGCTCGGGACGCGCAAACAGTTAAGTCTGGGGGTGTGATGAGACCTGATCATATACACATTTATGGACTCATCCGGGCCGTTATTCAGTCATTTCACCGCACTTTAGCCTTGTTATAGTTTATATTTGATATTCCATGCTAGGTGCACTTCTAGACCCATTTTGGTGTGATTTCATGTTTATTTTCATTAGTAGTTTTCATGCACTGTTAGGTGCCACTTTCAGTGGCTAGATTCGTGGTTGTGCTGGAATAGGAGTCGTGCAGGTGTTCCCGGTGCAATTCTGCACAGGAACACTGCGCACGATCACCGGTTATATGGCGCACGGCCACTGGTCGTGCGCCACTGATCGTGTGCACTTAACCCTTTTTTCATGAGTTCTGTTTGGTGTAGTGCGCACGACCATCTACGATAGTGCGCACGACCACCGGTCGTGCGCCACTGGTCGTGCGCACTTATCATTAATTTTCTGAGTTCTGTTTCGACTAATGCGCACCACCACCGACGATAGTGCGCACGACCACCGGTCGTGCGCCACTGGTCGTGCGAACATTATAGTTTATAAATTTCGCATCTTGCAGGTCCCACCCAGGAAGTGCGCACGATCGCAGAATTCCAGTGCGCACGACCACTGGTCGTCGCCAATGACCGTGCGCACTATTTAAATCAGCGCCTATATAAATGCCTGTTCTGATTTTAGGTTATCATTCAGCCGCCGGGAGCAGATTGCCTGTTCCGTACGCCGCCGACCACCATCTTGGGACGCCTCCACTTCATCTCCCACGCAAGGGGAAGTCTCCTCCATCCATTCCAAGCCTTCCTCCATTGTTCGGGAGTGTTCTCCATCATCCGCAAGCCTCCAAGCAGCTATTTCCCCACTACGACCCGGTGAGAAGAAGAGGAAATCTGAAGTCGAAGACGACGGAGCTACGTAGGGAGATCGTGACAGCTCTCTGCGCCGGAAGCATAGTCCGCCCGAGTCCGGAGGTAGCCCGACAACCTACCATTCCGGCCGTGAACGGCCGCTAGTCTTCACCCATCGGTTATCTCTTTCTTCTTTCCTTCATTGTACTCGTTGAATCGTGTAAACTGGAATATTGTGTTGTTTGGGTTGTTTGAAATGAATGTTTCTTTACTTTCCTTCATCGCTTGCTTGTGAATCACTCCGTTTCTACTCTCTCACTCACGCACGCACGCAAGGTGTTTGATCCGCGTTGGCAAGAGCTAACGGCGGTTGTGAAGAGGTGTTTGCGACCCTCACCCTCTCGCACTAGAGCACACTCCATCCGCCTCACGAAGCACAGCATCGCGGCCGTTGCATCCATCTCGCCTAGAGAAGTGGTGCCTTCGACCCGCATTTCTTTTATTGTTGTTAGGATTATGACAAATCAACCAAAAATCCCCTTTTAATGTGTGTTGCGCTTGTGTAACAAGAGTCACACAACGCGATTCGTTCACCTAACCTGCATTCCTCAAGAGACCGACATTCGGGGATTCCACTCTCCACATTTATTACTTGACAGCGACCGGTGCACTTGCCGACACGCATCACGATGCGAGTCTTGTTTGTTAGGCAAGATGACTAAAGCCCCTTTCACTGGTTATACTGAGAGGGCGGAGGATCTCTTGGGTGTTGTACATAGTGATGTATGCGGACCCATGAGTTCTATGGCAAGAGGTGGGTATTTCTACTTCGTTACATTTACTGACGATTTCAGTAGATACGGATACGTGTATCTTATGAAGTGCAAATCCGAAACTTTTGAAAAGTTCAAAGAGTTTAAGAATGAAGTGGAGAACCAATTGGGTAAAAAGGTTAAAGCACTCCGATCTGATCGAGGTGGCGAATACCTGAGTCATGAGTTCCGTGATCATCTGAAAGAGTGTGGTATTGTATCACAGCTCACTCTACCTAGGACACCGCATCATAATGGTGTGTCTGAGAGGAGAAATCGTACTCTGTTAGACATGGTACGGTCGATGATGAGTCATGCAGACTTGCCTGTTTCCTTTTGGGGTTTTGGTTTAGAGATTGCTGCAATAACACTGAATCGCGCTCCAACGAAAACGGTTCTAAAGACACCATATGAGATATGGACTGGGAAGCGTCCTAGTATGTCATTCATTAAAATTTGGGGCTGTGAGGCATACGTATGACGTCAAATGCCTGACAAGCTGGAACCCAAATCAGATAAGTGTTATCTGGTGGGATATCCTAAGGAAACGAAAGGATATTACTTTTACCTACCGTCTGAGGGCAAAGTGTTTGTCGCAAGGACGGGTGTCTTCTTGGAGAAAGAGTTCTTGTCAAGAAAGACGCAAAAGGTAGAACTTGAAGAAGTTCAAGAACCACAAGTAGTGAATGAACCAGAGTTGGATTCTGAGCCAGGACTACAAGATGTTGTAGCTGGAGAACCTGCTCAAGAGACACAGGTCCTATGTAGATCTGGTAGACCAAGATTTGAGCCTGAGAGATATGGATTTCTTATGTCTCAAATAGGTAATGTGTTGCTTATGGATCATGATGATGAACCAACGACCTACCAAGAGGCTATGAATGGACCGGACTCCGACAAATGGCTTGAGGCTATGAAAACCGAAATGGACTCCATGTATACAAACCAAGTTTGGAACTTGGTGGAACCACCAGAAGGGGTACGACCCATAAGGTGCAAGTGGGTCTTCAAGAAGAAGACTGACATGGATGGGAATGTACAGACATTCAAAGGGCGACTGGTGGCTAAGGGTTTCAAGCAAATTCATGGTGTTGACTATGATGAGACCTTTTCCCCTGTTGCCATGGTAAAGTCCATTAGGATATTGCTTGCTATTGCTGCGTATTATGACTACGAGATCTGGCAGATGGATGTCAAAACGGCTTTCCTAAATGGAAACCTCCTTGAGGAAGTGTACATGACACAAACCGAGGGTTTTGTATCCCCAAATGAAGCCACTAAAATATGCAAGCTGAATAGGTCCATCTATGGATTGAAACAGGCCTCTAGAAGTTGGAATCTTCGTTTTGATGAGAAGATCAAAGAGTTTGGTTTTGTCAAGAATGAAGATGAACCGTGTGTTTACAAGCAAATCAGTGGGAGCATTATTGTCTTCCTGATATTGTATGTAGATGACATACTGTTGATCGGGAATGACATACCTACCCTGAAAGTTGTTAAGAACAACCTAGGGAACTACTTTTCTATGAAGGACTTGGGTGAAGCGACTTACATACTCGGTATTAAGATCTATAGAGATAGATCGAAGAAGTTGCTGGGTTTGACCCAGAGTACGTACATTGAGAAGGTGTTGAAGCGGTTCAACATGCTTGAGTCCAAGAAAGGATTTTTGCCCATGTCTCATGGTGTAAATCTCTCTAAGGACCAGTGTCCAAAATCTTGTGAAGATAAGGACCGCATGAAGTTAATTCCATATGCTTCGGCAATTGGGTCAATCATGTACGCAATGTTATGTACTCGACCCGATGTCTCTTTTGCTTTGAGCATGACTAGCAGGTATCAGTCTGATCCTGGTGAACATCACTGGATAGCCGTAAAGAATATCCTGAAGTACTTGAGAAGAACTAAGGATGTATTCTTGGTGTATGGTGGAAAGGAAGAGCTCGTTGTAAGTGGTTACACGGATGCCAGCTTCCAAACTGATAGGGATGATTCGAAGTCTCAGTCAGGGTTTGTGTTTTGCCTGAATGGAGGAGCTGTGAGCTGGAAGAGTTCCAAGCAAGAGACAGTTGCTGATTCTACAACTGAGGCCGAGTATATCGCTACGGAAATGCAGCGAAGGAGGCTGTATGGATTAGGAAATTCATCGGCGAGCTAGATGTAGTTCCTAGCATTGTTGGTCCCGTAGTTCTCTACTGTGATAACAATGGTGCAATTGCACAATCTAAGGAACCTAGATCCCATCAGCGCTCTAAGCACATACTTTGGCGGTTCCATCTTATTCGTGAGATAGTAAAACAAGGAGATGTGAACATTTGCAGAGTGCCGACTGAGGATAATATTGCAGATCCACTGACAAAGCCTCTCGCGCAGAGAATGCATGATGGTCATACTAGATCAATGGGTATACGATACCTGAGTGATCAACTCTAGTGGGAGTCTTGTGGGTTGCATGTAAAATAAATATTCTGTTGGCTGTTTAATATTTATTCATATGATGAATTGTGTACCAATTATTTCCTTTTACAATTAATGGCATGTTCTTTTATTACGATATACTGTTTCTATATGATAGAATAAAATTCGTGATAAATACCCTTAGAATGTTCGCTTCCATAGGACATCAAGTACGTGACTTGAATGTGAGAGCCTATGATCTCGAAGCTTCATTCTTAAAAGGTCCCTGGTCAAGGTATCATCGTAGAAGCTAAGGGTGATGATGATACATTAAGACTAGCATGTGTGTTGACTGATTACCGGTTCTCACAGGTCATGATATTGTGATATCATGTCATCACGTGGGTACTTGTTAGTGAACAAGTTGTACTGGACAGACCCAACCTGAGACTACTTTGTGGATTGTTACTTAAAAGTGTCACAAGTAGGTCTCATTTGACACTGGTGTTGTGGTCCTTTGACCTGAAGTCACAACATTCATCGAGTGAGGAAGAGCGTGCTTTGATGTCATCTAAAGTCTTCCTTGAAGAAAGTTGATGATAAGGGTGGTCGTTGGGTACGTTACGAATCATTTGGGTGTTTGGGTGTGAGCAGATATGGGATTTGTCCTCCTATATAACAGGAGTTGCATCCATGGGCCCCTTGATGGAATTGGACTGAGAAATGCATGGCCATGCTTGGTTGAGTCAATATGTGATATTGAGCTCACCATTCTCTGGTAGTCCGTTCTAGATCAAGAAACTTGGATTGAGCTATAAAGAGGGTGACACGGTCCATGCCTCTAGTTCTTTCCGGATGTAAGGGACAAAGGGACAAAGACAATGCTGGAACATTGGTCATAAAGGCTTATGAGTTATGAACTCTTATTGCTTGGGGAGCAATGATGCATTGCTAGATGTCGCTCATTGTTTGTGAGGTTTTGTTTGATACTTTCAAGATCAAGTGGGAGACTGTTGGAGTTAGCATTGTGATCTAGAAGTGGTCAAACATGTAATGTCACTGTCAACACGGTATGAGCCTGCAGGGTCGCACATAAGAGCATGTGGAGAAGTTGGAAGATTGACTGTGTTGGTAAAGGTTACCAATCATCATAAAGAATGGGGAAGTCCAGCAATTATTGCTGTCTGAATTCGTCGGATATGTCTGATTGGATTCGTCGGAATTCGTCGGATCATTCCGTGGAATCCCGACAAATTGTCACAGAGATCCTTCACTCGGCAAATGTTGCTGTCTGATTGGATTCGTCGGAATTCGTGGGATCATTCCGTGGAATCCCGACGAATTGTCACAGAGACCCTTCACTCGACAAATGTTGCCGTCTGATGTGATTCGTCGGAATTCGTCGGATTGTCCCGTGAAATCTCGACGAATGTTGTTCCGTGGAATCCCGATGAATTATTACAGAAAACTGTTTCTGTATGGACTGCGGATAGCGATTTTTTTTAGGTCTTTTATACTTCGGGTATAAATAGACGGTTCGACGGTTCTTCTTGAGCATCCATGATTATTACGCGAAGTAGAAGAAACAAGACGGAAGAAGTTCCGCCTCACGAACCCTAGCCGACGGAAGTGTTCCGCCGTCTCGATCGCCTTCGCAGACCTCCCCTCCGGCGATCGTCGCCGTGTTGTTCTTCCTGGAGCGAACCTAGCAGTTCATGGAAGTGCAAAGGTGCAGTCGTTCTTCTCCCGGCTCGTGTGGATCACTGTAGAGACGTAGACATTATTCTACGTGAGAACTCTCGCATAGCCGGCGCAAGGACTCTTCTTCTTAGAGCATCTAGGTTGGATTTGATCCAATCCAGCAAAGGTAATTTTTGCCTAGTATTTTATTAACTTCTTGATTCTATATTCATGGCCCGATCAAAGTCTTTTGGGTTGTTTCTCTTTATTTCCGCTGCGCCTACATGTGATGTATGGGTCATAGAAAAACCCAACAGTCGGCTGCCAAATTTTCAGCCCCTTTCTTATCCCGGATCTCTAAATCAAATTCCCATAAAAGGAGGATCCATCGAAGCAAGCGGGGCTTGGCATCTATTTTGGTTAAAAGATATTTTAGGGCGGAGTGATCAGTGAAAACGATTAGGTATGAAAGTGTTACATAGGGTCTGAACTTATCAAAGGCAAATACGACGGCAAGAAGATCCTTTTCCGTTGTCGTGTAGTTAGCATGTGCGTCTATGACCGTGCGAGAAGCGTAATAGATTGGATGGAGATATTTATTAATGTGTTGGCCTAATACGTCTCCTACCGCAATATCACTCGCGTCGCACATGATCTCGAACGGAAGGGACCAATCTGGCGCCACAAAAATTGGAGAATTGATAAGTTGTTATTTTATAAAATTAAATGCCACTACCAGGCAGTATCAAAAATAAATGGGGAATCATTTTCCAGGAGGTGGGTAAGCGGTTTCTTTATTTTAGAAAAATCTTGTATAAACCGCCTATAAAAACCCGCATGGCCGAGAAAACTTCGAATAGATTTTACGTTCGAAGGTATGGGAAGTTGTTCAATTATAGCCACTTTGGCCCTATCGACCTCCATCCCCTTGGAAGAAATCTTATGGACGAGGACTAAACCCTCTCAGACCATAAAGTTGCATTTCTCGCAGTTTAAAACTAAGTTTGTCTCTTCATACCGCTGGAGAACTCTTTCTAAATTTTTCAGACTGTTTTGTAAAGTGTTTCCAAAGATGGAGAAGTCATCCATAAAGACTTCCATTATATCTTCTACAAGCTCGCCGAATATCGCCAGCATACATCGTTGGAATGTAGTTGGCGCGTTCCAGAGGCCAAACGACATCCTTCGATATGCGAAGGTGCCGAACGGGCAAGTAAAACTTGTTTTTTCTTGGTCCTCGGGGGAAATAGGGATTTGGAAAAATCCCGAGAGACCATCAAGAAAGCAATAAAAAGGATGACCTGAGAGACGCTCTAAGATTTGATCAATAAACGGTAAAGGGAAGTGGTAGGCATCATTTAGTTTTTGGTAATCGATGCACACCTTCCAAACCGTAACAGTACGAGTTGGGATTAATCTGTTATTTGTATTTGCCATGACCATTATACTGCCTTTTTTAGGGACGACTTGTACGGGACTTACCCACGTACTGTCGGATATATAATAGATAATCCCCGCATCAAGGAGTTTTATAATTTCAATCTTAACGACTTCCCGCATATTCGGGTTCAAGCGTTATTGAGGCTGAATAGTTCTGCGGGGGTTATCTTCAAGAAAAATTTTATGGGCACAGAAGGAGGGGTTTATTCCCCTGATGTCTGAAATCTGCCATGCAATTGCATGACGAAGTTTTTTTAAACTTCTACTAATTCGGATGTTTTCGAATCACTTAACGTAGCGGAGATGATAAGAGGAAGTTTTAAATCTTTTTCAAGAAAAACATATTTTAGATAATCAGGGAGCTGTTTTAAATCGAGGAGTGGCAGTTCTTCGTAAGATGTTTTAACTTTTAAGGCTTCTGAATCGAGGGGGTCGAATGGCGAATCTGTCGGCATGTCATCGAGACAAGATAGATTCGCCAATATCGAATTATCCAGTGCTAAAGAGAGAAATTCAGTAACCGAAGAACATTCCTCTTCAAATACGGGTTCCAAGTTATAATTGGAATCATCGTTCGACAGGGAGTTCTGCATCGAGGGGTTAATAAGTAAAGTAACTTTGTCATCTCCGACACGAAGGAGGAGGCGACCGTTACTAACATCGATTAAAGCGCGGGAGGTTGCGAGAAACGAGCGATCGAGAATGATAGACACCTCAGCGTCCTCCTCTATGTCCAGGATGACAAAGTCTACCGGGAAGATAAACTTGTCGACCTTGAATATAACATCATCCACTACCCCTATTGGGTACTTTACCGAGCGATCCGCGAGTTGGATGCTCATCTTAGTTGGGCTTAGGATACCCAAATCAAGTTTTTTGAAAAGGGAGAAATGCATCAAGTTTATGCGAGCTCCCAAGTCCGCTAGAGCATACTTTATTAACATATTGCTGAAGAGGCACGGGATGGAGAATCGTCCTGGGTCATTCAGTTTTAGCGGCAATTTGTTAAAGAGGACAGCCGAGCATTCCGCGTTAAGGGAAACACGCGAAACATCTTCGAGTCGCTTTTTATTAAAAAGCAACTCCTTAAGATATTTCGCGTATTTCAGCATTTGAGAGAGTGCCTTGCAGAAAGGAAAGTTTATGTGGATTTGTTTTAAAATTTGTAGACATTTTTATAATGCTCCTCCTTCCGCTCATTGTTTATTTTTGATGGATAAGGAAGGGACGGGCTAAAACGTTTGGCATAGTCAGAATACTCGTTGTATTATCTATCGAGAGAGAGGGTGGAGGGGTCGGTGTCGAAACATGTACCTTGGGCTCAACCCATTTTGGGGAGGTTACCTCCTTGCCGCTGTGAAGGTTTATGGAGTTGGCATTTTCTCAGGGGTTCGGCTCTGTGTTCCCTGGTAGAGCTCCATATGGCCGCTCGGAGACCATCTTTGCCAGCTGTCCCACCTGATTTTCCATGTTTTTAATCGATCCTGTAATATTTCGGATATTTGACTCGGTGGACGCAACGTATTTAGCAAAAATATCTTCGAGCAGAGAAGCTTTTTGAGGTGGATGCTGAAATCCGTTCGGAAATCCTTGCGGATTTATAATTGGGGGCCTCTGAGCATTATTATGATTACTCCAGGAAAAATTTGGGTGGTTCCTCCAACCCTGATTATAATTATTACTATACGGATTGTTATTAGGGTTGAAGGGGGGCCTAACAGGGTTGCTTAGGTAATCGACAGTTTCTTCGACAAAAGTATTATTATTATTATTATTATTATTATTATTATTATTATTATTATTAAGCCAAGCGGGAGTGGAGGAGGAAGCAGTCATCTCTGCCACTTGCTTACTTAACCTTTCGACTTGAGAGGCTAAGTGAGAAGTTGCATCCACTTCATATATCCTAGTTGGTTTAGTAGGGCGTGATCTAGGTGTTGGAGCCTATGTTCCGCATCTCTTAGTTTGAGAATAACAAATACCGTGTTGTATTTGATCTTGTATTTTGTGTGTTTATAGTATGCAGGTTGTACAAGAACTATAGCTACACATCCCTATGAGTAGTATACTGAATGGAGATGACTCTCTGGAAAGAGAGCAAACGCCCCGCGTTAGTTGTTAACGCCCCGCATTAACTTCCGTTGAGAAGGAATCCATCGAGAAGAAATGCCGTCGAGAAGGAATCCGCTGAGAAGCCAGAGACAACGCCAGGCGTTAGGTCTTACCGCTGGGCGCTAAGCGTTCGACGAAAATGCCGTTCGACGAAATGAGAAGGTCGTTCGACGAAATTGAATTCGACGAAAATGTCATTCGACGAAATGAGAAGGCCGCTCGACGAATTGGAGTTCGACGAACTGAGCTACTGCACAAAAATATTGCGTTCGATTAAATGGGATTTCTGTTCGACGAAACTGCTCACGACAATATTGCGTTCGACGAATTTGATGCAGTTTGACAAACTTTGTAGGAGAATGAAACTCAATGCCAGCGTTGACTCTTAACGCCCGTGTTGAATCCACACACTGCCACGATCTTGACAGTTGCGTGATTTCAACCACGATAGTGCACGTTCACTAACGCCGACGTTAACTCTTAATGCCACACGTTAGTTCCCATGGCAATATAAAGTACAACCCCTCTCATTATTTTCGAGATGATTCCAGAATTCCAATAATTTTAAGAGAGGCTCGTGTACAGCAATTAAGAGATCTCCCTTGGGCTATCATGAAGATCTAAAGAGGATTTTGAAGGAGAAGGTCTACAACGCATATCTCATACGAAGGACGATCGTTTCAAGAACGCCAACATCTACATCGACTTCATCTTCACCTTCAGAAATTCTTGGGGAGTTTCTATTTACCTATCTTGTTATCTTTTACTTTTTCCTTTTGTAATTTGTGTGGAGAAATCGTTCGGGGAGAACGTCGGATTACAGGAAGGATTCTGTGGGTAATTCGTCAGGGTTGTTGGCGACTAGGTCCTTATGTGTCTTAGGAGGTAATTAGTCGCCTTGTGCGTGGCGACTAGGTTGAGGGTAGATCTAGAGGGTGGCTAGAGGCCTTATATGGGGTAAGATAGGCTATAGCCAACCGGTCCTTGGGAGAAGGACCGGTGAAACAACAAAAAGTGTTTTTACATATTTTCGCCTTGATTTCTAGCGTTACAGAAATCAAACATTTCTGTATTCAATTTATTATGAAATAAAATCATGTCTTTTAATGTTTTATTCAATTGATTTTATTTCCTCTTCAAGAATGTTTTAAATTATATTTTTATCAAAGTATTAAAATTAACATTTGTGTAATTATCTTTGAAATACAATAATCATTTTTATAATCTCTAATTTTCTGGAATTGTATTTCATTAATGTTTTCATTAGTAAAATCTCATTGACATAATTCTGAGCAGATTAATTTTCTGAAGAGCTAACGCCCAGCGTTAACACCTAACGTCGGGCGTTAACAACAGTAAGGAAAAAGTTCTGTTTCCCTTATCTGAGATATTAAAATATATTTTCCTATAAAATATTCTGAAACTTCATTCCCAAACTCTGATAAATTTAATTAAGATTTAAATTCCATAAAACCCTTATTCACCCCCCCCCCCCCTCTAAGGGTGTCGTAAGATCCAACACGTGGTATCAGAGCGTAGGTTATTCCAATATGGCTTGAAAACCGGGAATAATGGCGCTTCATGATCTCGCATCTTCTAGAGGGGATAATTTTTATGAAAATGAAAAATCATTATGTCCACCATTATTTATGGGTGAAAATTATAATGGGTGGAAAACACTTATGGAAAAATTTCTTAAAACTTTGGATATTGAAGTTTGGAATATTACAATTAAAATGCCCCAAATTATTCTAAATAAAAATGAAATGTTTTTAAATGCCAAATTTATGAATAGTCTATATTGTGCACTTGATCAAAATATTTTCAAACTTATTTATACGCTTCCTACTGCTTTTGAAGTTTGGAAATTTCTTGAGAATACTTATAGTCTTCCTTCCATAGATAATGAACAAAATCAATTCCTTATGGATCCAAGAGAAGAAAACAATGACACAATATTGGACTCAATTGATGGCAACACATCAAGTAAAAGAGAAGATGGAAATTCAACTATGGAAGAGGAATGTGAAGAAAATGTCAAAGGAACCCTTGGTTCAAATCTTCTCTCATCCCATAGCAATGTAAGAAATTCTAAGTCCTCTCTTTTTGTAACTAATTCTATTTCTACATTTCGTGTGCTTAAATTTGCTAAACGTAAAATTTCAAAGTTGAAACATGCTAATTCTAAATTACGTTTAGAATATAAAACTTTAAAAGCAAACACTAAAGTAGAATCTTATATTGATATTTCAATTTCTCTTTCATGCTCTTTTAAAAATGGTAAACCTTGATTTGATTATAATACTTCTAAAGAAGAACTCAAGGTTTTGGAAAAAGGTCTTTTAACTTCAAAAGAGCATAATGAAAAATTGATAAAAGAAAATGATAATTTAAAGGATAAACTGGAATCATTAAAAATGTTTATTCAAAATTTTTCATATAGCAAAAAATCTTTTATTTCTAGTTTATCAAATTATCAAAAGTCTAAAAGCTTAACTTCACATTATAAGAGTATGTCTATAAGAAAGAGTGGAAATGAAAATCATCAAAATAAGAACCAATCATTTAAAACATATTGTAACCCACTTTTTAAACATTCAATTCTTAAGAAAGACCATCACTCTTATAAACTCTAAAATAATCCATATAATAAGATTCATTATGATTATCAACATCAATGTATTTTGAAAAATAATTTGAATAAACATAAATCCCAAATGAATTATTTTTCAAACAACTATCATCACAAAAAGATGTCAAATAATCATAATATGAATTTAAAAGATAAACAACCAAAGTATGAATGGAGGCCCAAAATTAAAAACAAAACACTAGCTCCACTTGTACAGGCTCATTCATCACTATCTCTCCAAAAGCCAACACGATGTATTTGGGTACCCAAAGGAACCATCACACTTGGTCCCCTTTGGATACCTAAATCTCTCATTTACTAGGAATCATTGTATTGCATGAAGTAGAAATAAATTAAAAATAAAATATCATTATTCTACTTCATGATATGCTTAATTGCTTTTTCTTTTATTTATTTGTTATTTTTGAGCCAACACACAATGATCACTTTATATATCATGAGATATGACTTTCATTTTAAGCCTAATGTTTAACAAATCAAATTGAATTAAATTGAACATAAAGTCATAATTTTTTAAGTGATCTATCATTCCTTTTTATATGTTTTATCCTTTTTAAATTCATTGACTATAAATGTCTTATATTATCATTATAAATTGAATGCTAAATTTGCTAAATGATATTATCAAGATTAATGGGATTACTTTTGAAATTGGATTTAAATGGACTTTTAGGGGTCTTAGGCTAAAATATTAAATGCACAACTTATTGCATATTTATCTATTTTTCGTTGCTGCATATAATAGCCCCTATATTGAAAATCATATTCAAGAAAAATCGGAATCAAATAATATAAAAAACAATGTGTTTTAAAATCAAACATTGTAACTCTGTTGCTAACGCCAGGTGTTATCACAAACGCTGGCGGTAGAATATTTTCCTAAAAATTCTGATTTCTCCAATTATTATTTTCTGAAAAATTATTTTACCATGTTAAGTATCATTATCTTCTACTTTCAGATACCTTGTATTTGTTTTGTCTAATTTCTACAAATTAAAATCAAAAAGAAAATTTACAAAACATTTCAAAATAACAAAAACAATTTTTTGTTCCTTTATATAGATGTTGTATAATATTCACTTTACAAGCAGTCACTACATATTAAAAGGATGAATATGAACCATACAATCACCACCATGATCTATTCATATCCTATGCTAAAATTCACTATATTCATATATCATAATTCATGATCTATCAAGACCTATCTTTAATCAACTAATTCTATCAACATTAGGAATTATGAAATATATGATTGTGATTGGTAGTATAGTTTCATATCTTATTTTGTGTGTGTGATGTGCATCTTTATTGTTTGTATGTATCTCATTATCTTTAGACCTAAGAATTAACTTGACATTAACAAGATGAAATAAAATAGAATTGCCTCTTCATTCTAGGTCTATAAATTTTTCGAAACTCTATAATTGATTACATGCAAACCAATTATATATATTTAGCATATTTTGCATAACATCCAAATTCATTATCCTAGCTGCACCTCTTGGTATATGCTCAATTTAGTGTCTTTGCTAGGATTATCAATATAGTGACATGCTAAAGGTAGAGAAATTTGAACTTTAAAATTCATGAGTACAATGTGGTTTCAAAATCCACTATATGTTCTAAAACTAAAACAAACTCATGTGTTATGAATCAATCCTTAGACTAAAATGCTTAGTATATCCATAATCATTAACCCATGACTTGTGTCTCACAATAGCGAGGGCATGGTATTGTGTGCATTAGAGACCTAACCTCTAAGTCATGTCTTATCCTTAATCGGGGAGGGTTCCAGTAGGGCCTTGCGAGGCACTGGGGGGAAAGAGTGCTAGGTTGAGCATCATCTTTTGTATGCATATGGGATTAACCCCCCAACCTACGACATGTGTGCATCTCCTCATGTCTATCCGTCTCTTTGTACGGGGCTATAGTGTGGAGACATATAGTTAGCGTATATTTGGGTATACTCATATTATATTCATTGCATAAATATTATCTCACTCTTTATACTAAAATCATGCATATTTGTTTTTGTTGTAACATTGCATCTTGTGTTTGCATATTTTATAAATTTAAGCTTTAATGATTTTACAAAACACAAGTATTTGAAAAATCACCAAAAACATGATAAAAGAGCCTTCAAATCTAATCAATATACTCTGAAATTTCAATTGAAGGAAGGTCTCTTTATAATACAAATGAATTGTGAAAAATGTTTTTCAAAACATCAAAATTTGTAGTTCTTTCTCGGCGTTAAGAAGCTAACGCCTGGTGTTAGCTCCTTTGCTCCAAATTTTTTTTTGTTTTGAAGAATTTCTGGTATTATTTTAATATATTGTGTGTTTTATTTCTCTGTTTGTAAAAAGTTTTCTATCTTTTTATTTCCTTTAAAACAAAATTCTATTTCTTTTCAAAAAAAAATATATTTTCTCATGCATTATTTTGGGTGTATCTCTCTGGCATAGAATATTATTTACTAAAAGGGCTATTAAAGACTTCTATGTTTTCCAGAGAATATATATATAAAAAACAAATACAAAATTACAAAACAATTTCAAAGAACAAAAATATGTTTTTTTGTGTTTATTGTTTTGTGCATATATAAAAATTCAAAAATTTATAAAAACTGATAGTTATTCATTGCCATTGTCAAGGATGATTAATTATATCAATTAAAGATTAAATACAATGTTTAATTTAACTTTCAAGTTTCTTAAAAACAATGTTTTGTATTTGTCATGCCTTGAAAATTATCTTGTTATGTGCAATGAAATTGATTGTAGATAAACATGTGTAGAAATGCTTAGCATGCCTCTAAGTACGAGTAATGTGTTATGCTTGAAAATGATTCATTCACTCACTTATTTTTGATAACTTACATGTGTTTACAATCTTATTCTTGCATGATTGTATAGTGTAATAACATAAGTAATTAAAATGCTTAAATAGATTACCTACACAACATTGAATTGGTTATTACAATTCTTTGTCTTTCATGCACTTATTCTTTAGAGAAATGTGGTTTCAAATTTAAATGCTATGTTTGCAAAACAAGTGAATTCGGAGTCCTTTGTCACTAAACTAAAAAGCAAATAATAAATGACAAGGAAAACTCCACCAAGCACTTCTCACCCTCCGGATAAGTATTAATGAGCATTGTGAGGTTGAGCACCTTGGCTAAGAATTGTAAAGTGTCTTGTAGCGATCATTTATTCATCACTTCTCTAAGTACACCGGATCACAAATAAAATTTGAAAATAATACTAAAAAGTATAAAAGTGATCCCCAAGCACTACTTTGCACCCTGATAAGTCTTAATAAGCATTGTGTGTGCAGAGCACCTTGGTAGTTGTACTCTTTTTTCATGTGCATTGAAATATTGTGGAAGTAATTATATTTGTGTATTTTAATGTTGTGTTATTTCATTATATATGTCATGTGTTTTTGATTGATTCACTTGTATACTTTATCAAAACACTATTTTGTACACATCATTATCTTTCATAAAACTTCTACTCATGAGAATTGGATCCTAATGCTCATCTACTCAATTCTCTACAAACTTAAGTAAATGCACTAGATAACAAAGCATTACCGCTAGAATGTTTATGTTTACTTGAAATGCATATTTTATTACATTGTTGTTTTTGTATCTTTTCTTAATATTATGAAATCATGCTTGCAATTTTATATTAATGGAATAGTATCTCTTGAATCTATAACTCAAACATCAACTTTGCAAATTTAAAATTCATTATCCTTTGTACGATTTTATCTTCAAAAATGATGTTTATTTTTAAGAGTGCTTATTATATTCTTCTGCTAAGTTTACCACTTATGCTCATTCATGTCTATTTTTGTAACACTGTGGTATTCTATCTTTTTTCTTTTCAACAAATGGTATCTTAAAATAAAATGCTTACTTTATCATGCCAGCTATGTTGCTTATTGTACAACCCCGGTATTCTCCTTAAGGTAAGAGGAGACTGGGGAGAACAGCGAGCCAGGGGTGAAAGCCCTCCCGCAGACGTAATCGGGGGAAGCAAGCGAGCCAGGTCCTCGCGGGCCACACCCGCGTCCTCACAGGCGAGTCAACTCTTTTTTAACTCTGCTCTGCGCTTGACAATCGATTCTCCGTTCGACAAACGAGCTCCTCCATTCGACAAAATCGCATCACGTCTCAGTTCGACGAACCAGCTTCCCAGCTCGGTTAACTCGGCCTTCCAGCCGGTTCAGCAGATTTACATAAAGTCGAAGGGAGCTCGCAGGGAGGTGTGCGGGACTGGGCCTCAATGGCGGTCCTCAGATAAGGCGCGAGCGGGGTCTCCGCTGAATGCTCGCCTAGGAGGAGCCCCACGAGTACTACTCGCGAGGAGACTCGTGGGGGCTCTCGCGAATGGTGTTCTCGTAAACCACTTACTCTGGGGCTAAAGAGGTATAATTACTCATCTGCCCCTGGTAGTCTGCAGGTAGCCCCTCCAAACAGCGGAGTTTGGCTGTTAGCAGACAAAGTTGTGGTGCGTTTAGTAAAATTAAAAGGCGGAATTCCGCTTTTAACAGACCATGAGCAAAAAACTATAAACAGACCTTCATGGGCACCTTGGGAGATGATTCCGATCTCATCTTTCTGAGCTTCTCCTTCCCTCGGTTACTTTGGTTTAGCTCTCTAGCTCTCCAAGGTGCCCAAGTCTCAGCTTTGGCTTGGGAGGGGAAGCGCTCAACGATCTTCCGGGTTTGCGGTGGGACCTCCTCGCTGTGACTAAGGTCTTAGTCTGTTTCTGAGCCCCCAGTCAGCTCCTTCCGAGGGACTAGTAAGGGCTAGCTGCCCCTCAACTTGTTGAGGGCCCGAGCTTCACAAGAGACCGAGAAATTGGTTTCAACATCTTGGTGCGGTGAGCGTAGAGCGTGGCTGGTCCAAGAAGATTCCATGAAAGGGACATGGCAGGAGACGAAGAGAAGGGCGAGGAGTTCAGCGGCTCTCCCCCGGCGGCGATGCAAAGAAGGTTCTCTGACTTCAAGCGAGAAGTCCTCGACACCCTCGGGTTCGCGGTTGCAATGCTGCGTAGCTATTTCGTGACACCAGCGGTTCAAGCATCCCATCCTCCGGCAGCGGTTGGAGAGGATGCCCCGGGAGGAACGACTGGAAAGTAGGTGGCTGGAGGGTCAGTGCCGGACCAGGAGGGACGAGTGCTGTTTGCCAGTCCGGCAAGCTCGGTGCCAGCGAGCACAGTACAGGCGAGTGCGGCGCAGGCGAGTGCGGTGCGGGAGAGCGCAAGCCTGGAGGGCGTGGCACCCATAGGAGCGGCTCCGGCGAAGGTGGCTCCCACGAACAGTGGCCCAGTGATGAGTCCCAAATATTACACATTTATGGACTCATCTGGGCCGATTTTCTAGTCTATGCACTTCACTTTAGACATGTTTTCACTCATATTTGACACTCCATGCTAAGTGCACCTCTAGGCCCATTTTTGGTGTTATTTCATGTTCTTCATTTTTAGTAGTTTTCATGGATTGTTAAGCGCCACTTTCAGTGGCTGGATTCGTGGTTGTGCTGGAATAGGAGTCGTGCGGGTGTTCCCGGTACAATTCTGTACAGGAACACTGCGCACGATCACTGTTTCTATTGCGCACGACCACTGGTCATGCGCCGCTGATCGTGTGCACTTAACCATATTTTTTGAGTTCTGTCTCGGACAGTGCGCACGACCACCAACGATATTGCGCACGACCACTGGTCGTGCGCCGCTGTTCGTGCGCACTTAACATCAATTTTATGAGTTCTATTTCGACCAGTGCGCACGACCACCTACGATAGTGCGCACGACCACCGGTCGTGCGCCACTGGTCGTGCGAACATGGTATTTTATAAATTTCTTACATTGCAGGCTCCACCCAGGCAGGCGCACGATCACAGGATTCCAGCGCGCATGACCACTGGTCGTGCACCAAAGATCGTGCACACTGTTTATTCCAGCGCCTACAAATATTCCTGCTCGCGAATTAGGTTAGATCATCCGCATTTCTTCTGCACAGCTCCGCCGTTCCGCCCCTTCCGCAGGTTTTTCGCCCCTTAGGCCTCCTCCATCATCCAAGAGCTTCAAGGAGGAGATTCTACGCTCATCTTCATCGCCAAGGAAGGAGTTCTTCGCATCGGACGTGGCCGGATTGTAAAACGCTAGAGAAGACGGGTCCATTGGAAGGTAGTGACAGCCTTCTCTACCCCGGACGATAGTTGGGACCGAGCTAGGATGCGGATTGACAACCCGGTGCTTCCTACCGTGAATCTACAACGAGCCTCCGAATTCGGTCGTATCTCTTGCCTTTTTCTCTCTTTGTGTGATGTAATATTTTTAATCTCTATATTATTGATGATGTGCACCATAAACCATGCTATGTAATGCTTATTTCATCTTATTGAAATTATCTTTTGTTTATATGTGTGTATGAGGTGCGCCCCATCCATTTTCCATTCGGCAATCGTGTTCGTGTGCCGCACTAGCAATTGCTAGTGGCGTGCTTGTCGACGAGGTGCTTGCGACCCTCATCTGTATGCCTACTCGTCCATCCGCCTAGCGAAGCGTGGCATAGCGGCCCGTGTAATCCTTTCCGACTCCACCGGTGTGAACCATTCCATCCGCTAGCCTTCTCGTCCATCCGCCTAGCGAAGCGTGGCATAGCGGCCCGTGTAATTCATTCGCCTAACGAAGCAGTGCGCTCAAGGCCTGCACTGTTCGATTCCGCTTGCCTACTCGTCCATCCGCCCTTGCGACGCAGTGCGCTCAAGGCCTGTCTAGTCTCCATCCCGCCAAGCGAAGCATTGCATAGCGGCATTGCATAGGAGTAGTTGTAATATTTTACTTTATTTTCCACAAACCAAATCCCCCATTTCCGCATCCATCCGCTCGAAAGGACTTCAATCTCAAGTCCTTCCTCGATAATAAACTCCACCTTACTGTGTTCCTTTGAGATCGATACTTGGGGATTCATTCCCATTTTATATTACTTGAACGATCGGTATAATGCCGTTTCGTGCCGCATTCTTACTACCGCCTATAGCGGTGTGCTAAGATTTGCGCATCAAGTTTTTGGCGCCGTTGCCGGGGAACACAGTCGTGTGAGTTTTTTTTGAGAGGGAGAATCTGAGAGAGAAGCCCTTCCATTTGTAAATTGCATCTTTTATTTTATTTCTATTCTTTTTATCCCTTTTTTTTATTAGGTTGCTATAGTAATTTCTGTTAGGTGTAGTATTTTGCACAATAGCATTTTTATTTTGAATCGTTTTATCTCCACACTATGTGGGCACATCTCAATATCCGTGGCCGTTGGTGTAGAGATACCTCCCACTCTAGTGATGAATGACCTACGGAGAATAGTAGGCATAATTCTTATAGCCCAGCATATCGAGCACCGACTTCGTCTGGTACTCCATATGGTGCGCGTAAGTCTTATGGCTACTCTATTGAGCCTTTACCGTCATACTTCTTTTTGGCTTCAGCCCCCGCTGTGCCAAAGAAGCTCGCTAGGCAGTGCCAGTTTTGTCGGAGCACAGATCATGCCCTGAAGGATTGTGCTGCTTTTCTTCGCCAATTGGATGAGGATGACGAGCCGGATATCCGGATCGTCCCGAATCCTAACTCTGGCAGCACAACTTCAACATCGAGTTTTGTGTCTTTGCCACCTTCACATCTTGAAGGGTATGGCGTTGACACAGTCACCAGATGTGTGGCTGATCTGGGCACCGACATTGCAGAGCCTATTCTCCCGGTGCATCCACCACCCCTAGTGGATTCGATTCTTTGTGAGGAATCAGTGCTCGACTTTTATCCGAGCACTATTCTTCCCCCTGTTGTGCATGCTACATTCGTCTCTGACGACATTGTCGATGATGTGTCACAAGAGGAGGCGGTTGATCTTAGTATTGTGCCTACTCCTATGGAGGAGGACAACCTTCCAGGTGAAGAGGAGTTTTCCTCAGCACCAGTGGAGGAAGTTTAAATCTCTAGCTTGCCCACTGTTGATCCCGCCGAATCTTGTAGCATTGATGATAATACAAACATTATTTTACTTCCCCCAACCTGATGGGAGTGAGACCGGGACCACTCCCCCGATTTTTGATTATTTATGTTCTTCATCTTGTTTATTTCTTGATCCCCCCTCCTCATCCGAGCCTGTGCAGGTTGAGTCTTCACAGGTACCCCAGGAGGATTTGGTGCATATTGCCCAAGTCAATGATGAGAGCATCCTCTTATGTGAGGAGGTTGATTCCCCCTCCGTAGAGGAAGCTCCACTCATTGCCTTTTCCTCCCGCCACCTCCCTGTTGATGACACCTTGCTAGGCAAGGATGTGTTTGGTGAGTTGAGTGAGGATATCTCCTCCTCTTCTTGCTTTCTGTTTCCTCTACCTGCGTTATGTAGGTATTATTATTATTTTGGTAGAGGAGTAACTGTTCTGTCTCCGTATCGGTACCCGCTACCGACACGCGTATTAGAACAGTTACCTGTTCATTTCCTTTTTCATACGCCCATTAGCTAGAACCTTTAGTTTTTGAATAAGTCGTGCTGGGATGACAATAACCCCAGTAGTTATCTTTCTTTTCTGCATTTTTATTTCATCTAATCATGTTTAGTTAGTAGTATTTTTTTTTCAGTTTTCTATTTTCTTTTGTTTCTGCGGAGCTGACCCCTGCAGGTATCTTTTCTGGATGGCGGACGCTGCGGCTCATTTTAGCTTACACGCCAATCTTCTGGTGTGCTCATTTCTGAGCACTGGGTGCTCTCTTTCCCTAGCCTTTTCTGATTTTCATGTCATATATTTTGTGGATTGCTTAGTTTAAGTCTGGGGGAGAGCAGTTTTTGTGCCCACTCACGTGCACTCTCGCATAGCATGCTAGAAGTACTTTTATTTTAGCTTATTGGAAATTGTTGTTCATTTTCATTGCACACAACAGCACCCACTTGAGCGCGCTTAGCCGTTGGCACGTCGCGAGTTGAATTTGTCTTTTTGTGTGATTTGGAAAATCATTGTGCTGGCTTAGGATTATGAGGCAGAGTAAAATGTTGACTCCTGTAGTGCTCCTAGTCGAGTGCTCATGTCTCGTTTAGAAATTCGTGTAGATTCAATTTCTTTTTATACTTTTAGTTTATATTTTTTTTCTATTAGCGTAAATATTGTTTACTACACTCAAAAATTAGTGAATCCGGTGTGAATCAAACGGTAGCATAGGGATGTGTGTAGACGTTCGTTAGCCTCGTATTGCCCGAGTCGGGAGAAAGGATTATCTTTCTCGGTGGCTAGAACTTGCCCCAAGCGATTCTTGAAGCATGGGTATACGGTTAGTCAATTGCGTGAATGTGATATAGGCCATCATTTTGGCCCGGTTGAGCCTTTGTGCCCACTCCTATAGCTTTATCCTTGTCAGCCCAGTTGTGCCTACCCTTTCTTTGATTCAGCCCCACTGTTGTCTCACCAAAGCCTAAATGCCAATCCTAGTCGCACACCCAAATCTGAGCTTTAGCTGTTTATTATTTTCATGAGTTGGGTTGTTGATTTGGTGATATGTTTGTGAAGATGTGGATGTGTTTTATTGTTTTGCTTCTGGAAATGATAAGAAAAGAAAAGAAGAAAATGAGAGAAAGAAAAGAAGTGAAAAGAAAAGAAAAATATTTGAGCTTTAATGAAAAATCTGTGTAAAAATATATGTTTGGGAGTAGGCGGTGCACACACCCATGTTGTTAACTCTAAGTCTGGGGGTGTGGTGCATCCGCGTGTTTTTTGGCTACTTGGATAGTGTTATGCATTTGCTCATTTGGGTTTTTCTGTTCTAAGCCTTCATGTTTATATTTGTTTACCTCACCTAAACCCAAGCCTCATCTAAAACCTTAAGTCCTATTGATTCACGCATTTGAGTCAAACCAGTGCCGTGGAGAGAGTGCAAACGGGCAAGCTTATGGTCACCGACATTGATGGATTTCAATGGAGTTGTCCCGAGCCCCGATCTTTGGCAAAGCTCGCCTCAGCGTTCAGTTTACTTTCTTCCTATGTACGACCTTATGATTCACCGTGATTCACTTTTTGAGTAAACATAATATATATCTACGCTCCTAGAAAATTATAAACTAATATGTAAAATTAGAAATTTTATCTATTATATTTCTACGCACATGAGCATGCGACTTCGCATGGTACTCCGCTTGATAATTTCTTCGCCAGCTTATGTTTTTCCTGTCCGCGAGAGATGGTTTGCTCGGGACGCGCAAACAGTTAAGTCTGGGGGTGTGATGAGTCCCAAATATATACACATTTATGGACTCATCTGGGCCGATTTTCTAGTCTATGCACTTCACTTTAGACATGTTTTCACTCATATTTGACACTCCATGCTCAGTGCACCTCTAGGCCCGTTTTTGGTGTAATTTCATGTTCTTCATTTTTAGTAGTTTTCATGGATTGTTAAGTGCCACTTTCAGTAGCTGGATTCGTGGTTGTGCTGGAACAGGAGTCGTGCAGGTGTTCCCAGTACAATTCTGTACAGGAACACTGCGCACGATCACTGTTTCTATTGCGCATGACCACTGGTCGTGCGCCGCTGATCGTGTGCACTTAACCCTATTTTTTGAGTTCTGTCTCGGACAGTGCACACGACCACCAACGATATTGCGCACGACCACCGGTCGTGCGCCGCTATTCGTGCGCACTTAACATCAATTTTATGAGTTATGTTTCGACCAGTGCGCACGACCACCTACGATAGTGCGCACGACCACTGGTCGTGCGCCACTGCTCGTGCGAACATGGAATTTTATAAATTTCTTACATTGCAGGCTCCAGCCAGGCAGGCGAACGATCACAGGATTCCGGTGCGCACGACCACTGGTCGTGCGCCAATGATCGTGCGCACTGTTTATTCCAGCGCCTATAAATATTCCTGCTCGCGAATTAGGTTAGATCGTCCGCATTTCTTCCGCCCAGCTCCGCCGTTCCGCCCTTTCCGCAGGTTTTTTGCCCCCTAGGCCTCCTCCATCATCCAAGAGCTTCAAGGAGGAGATTCTACGCTCATCTTCATCGCCAAGGATGGAGTTCTTCGCATCGTACGTGGCCGGATTGTAAAACGCTGGAGAAGACGGATCCATTGGAAGTTAGTGACAGCCTTCTCTACCCCGGACGATAGTTGGGACCGAGCTAGGACGCGGATTGACAACCCGGTGCTTCCTACCGTGAATCTACAACGAACCTCCGGATTCGGTCGTATCTCTTGCCTTTTTCTCTCTTTGTGTGATGTAATGTTTGTAATCTCTATATTATTGATGATGTGCACCATAAACCATGCTATGTAATGCTTATTTCATCTTATTGAAATTATCTTTTGTTTATATGTGTGTATGAGGTGCGCCCCATCCATTTTCCATTCCGCCATCATGTTCGTGTGCCGCACTAGCAATTGCTAGTGGCGTGCTTATCGACGAGGTGCTTGCGACCCTCATCCGTATGCCTACTCGTCCATCCGCCTAGCGAAGCGTGGCATAGCGGCCTGTGTAATCCATTCCGACTCCGCCGGTGCGAACCATTCCATCTGCTAGCCTTCTCATCCATCCACCTAGCAAAGCGTGGCATAGCGGCTCATGTAATTCATTCGCCTAACGAAGCAGTGCGCTCAAGGCCTGCACAGTTCGATTCCGCTTGCCTACTCGTCCATCCGCCCTTGTGACGCAGCGCGCTCAAGGCCTGCCTAGTCTCCATCCCGCCAAGCGAAGCATTGCATAGCGGCATTGCATAGGAGTAGTTGTAATATTTTCCTTTATTTTCCACAAACCAAATCCCCCATTTCCGCATCCATCCGCTCGAAAGGACTTCAATCTCAAGTCCTTCCTCGATAATAAACTCCACCTTACTGTGTTTCTTAGAGATCGATACTTGGGGATTCATTCCCATTTTATATTACTTGAACGATCGGTACAATACCATTTCGTGCCGCATTCTTACTACCGCCTATAACGGTGTGCTAAGATTTGCGCATCACCCAGCGAGCTCAAGCCAGGAGAGGGAGCTCGGGGGGGTGAGTGGAGCATGAAAAGACAGCAGGTAGAGGAAGCCCCTTCTGCGAGTTGGTGCTTTCCGCACCCGTTCCGGAAGGGTTAGGGGAGTGGGACAGGGTCTACTACCATGGCCGGGATGACCCAGACCAACACCTGCAGTCATTCGAGGACTCGGTCTCTATCAGGCCGATGTCAGACGCATTCAAGTGTCGGCTCTTCACCGTCACTCTGAAGGAGAAGGCCCGGGAGTGGTTCCACCAACTTCCTGTCGGATCAATCTACGCATTTAAGGATTTTAGTAGAAGTTTCTTGTTGCGGTTTTCAACTTCGTAGAAGAGCAAGAAGGACGTCGAGTCTCTCTTCAAGGTGAAGCAGGAGCCCAAGGAGTCACTGGCTCATTATGCAGATTGGTTTCAAGAAGAAGTATTGCTCACCTAGGAGATGCCCGGGTTTGCCCTTCAGCTCACCTTCACGTTGGGGATGAAGGAGAGTTTCTTCAAGATGAATCTGAAGAGGAAAGACCCCGTCTCCTACGAGGAGTTGATGGAGAGGGTGTCGGAGGAGGTCGAGAGTGAGGAGGATAATCCGGAGCTCACCAAGAGGCTAGCAAAGCTCAGTGAGCCGGAGGTCAAGCAGCAGGAGGTGCGAAGGAGGGAAGAGCCCCGGGCCCCGAAAGGAGGATGGAGGCAACATGGTGGGGGGGGGGGATGCAAGGTCAGGGGAGAGGCTACGCCCCAGGAGATGGCAACATCTATGGGGGGCAAGGAAGACCCCAACAGTCAGGATGGAGGCAGGGTCCGAGGCAGATGCCTCCCCCGCCTCAGCAGGCTATGGCGATCAGACGAGGAAGAGGAGGAAGAGGAAGGAGAGAAGGAGTGGAAGCAGGAGCAGGAAGGAGAAGAGGAAATAGGGCGGCAGAGGCCGAGAGGGGAAAGGTGGCGTTGTCGTACTGTGACTTCCACGATGAGGAAGGTCACGCAACAGCCACCTACCCCGAATTCTTAGAGACAAAAAGAGCTAGAATGTCGGCGCCGCGGCAGCAACAACAGGTAAAGATTGAGGAGTTCCTACCTCGGGAGGATAAGGAGGAGAGGTGCGAGGACCGGGCCGATGTGGGGACTCGAGGAGGGATCGGGGTGATCCACGGGGGAGTAGGGGTAGAGGCAACCCACAAGGCGAGCCTCCATACCATCTACCGTCGAAGAGTGGCTTCGACATCCACGGCTCCACCCTCAGCAGAAAAAATTACTTTCTCTCAAAGGAACATGCCGTGTCATGAGGACCCTTTCTGCGACGCATTGGTCATCCAAACCGCCATCGAGAACTTCACGGTGTCCCAAATTCTCGTGGACAATGGGAGCGCGGTCAACGTCATCTTCAAGAGGGCTTTCGACAAGATGAAGGTGGATGCCAGGATGGTGTTGGCCTCGGATGGCCCTCTGCTTAGGTTCTCGGGTGAAAGGAAGGAAGTGGAAGGCGGAGTGGGACTCCATGTTACCTTGGGAGGGCAGTCCCGTAACTACCGCTTTGTGATAGTGGATGCCTCTAGCAGCTACACCGCCATCTTCGGACGGCCTCTTATCAGCACGTTCTGATGCGTCCCGTCCACCTTCCACCAGTGCGTCAAGTTTAGTACAGGTGGAATCCAGATCCGGGTCTGGGGAGACCCCAAGGTGGCGAGGCAGTACTATGTGACTGTCGTCAACACCATCTCTTGGATGGAAGAAGCAGAGGAGTGGGATAAGGTGATGGAAGAGGTGGCCGAGGCCGTGAAGGAGGAGAGGTTGGAAGGAAGGATGGATGAAGGAGTAGTTCATGCCCAGGAAGGGGTCGTTGAGGGGCCCAGGGCGGAGGAGGGGGATGAGGGAGAGAAAGAAGAGGAGGCCCCTGGAGGAGAGGCAGAGGAGTTAATGGTGGTGGGACAGGAAGAGATGGGGGAAGGGGCCAAAGCGCTCGCTTGTGGCGGAGAGGAGGACAGTGCTTGGGGGGAGCAATCTAGGTTGGAAGCTTTGGAGGAAGTGGTGGAGGTGGAGGTGACCATTAAGGCCGGAGCAATCGAGAAGATCAGGATCAGCGAGGAGCTCATCCCGGAGGACCGGAGGAAGGTCTTGTCTTGCGTCCAAGACAATGTGGATGTCTTCGCGTGGAGTGCTGCGGAGATGTCGGGGATCGATGCGGATGTAGCGTGCCATCGCCTCAAACTCGACCCTGGAACCCGCCCCATTCACCAGAAGAAGAGGTCCATTGCAGATAAGCTGGAGGCACCTATCCGGGAGGAGGTGAGCAAGCTCGTCAAGGCAGGGTTTTATCGGAGATCCAGTACCCAGGCTGGGTCTCCAATGTAGTGATGGTGAAGAAATGGGATGGTAAGAGGCATATGTGCGTTGACTTCTCTTTGTTTAATAAATATTGCTCCAAGGATTGTTACCCCTTGCCCAGAATCGATGCGTTCGTTGAATCCGCTGTCGATTTCTCTGGGATGTCTTTTTTAGATGCTTTTTCAGGTTATCACCAAATTCGCATGCACCCTCCTGACATTAAGGATGTATCTTTCATCACCGGGGACGGGTGCTATTGTTATAAAATGATGCCATTCGGCTTGAAGAATGTAGGGGAAACATACCCGCGAATGATGGATAGGGTGTTTCGCGAGCAGAAGGGAAGGAACCTTGAGGTCTACGTGGACGACCTGATGATCAAAAGTTGAGACTTTGAGTCCCACCTCAGGGACCTGGAGGAAACCTTTGGGACTTTGAGAAAAATTAAAATGAGGATTAACCCCTTGAAGTGTGTCTTCGGGGCCAGACGAGGGAAATTCTTGGGTCATTTGCTCACCCCCCTCGGGGTGGAACCTAACCCAGACAAGGTAAGGGCGATCCTCAAGTTGGGATCTCCAAGGAATGCAAAGGAAGTTCAACGTCTGACAGGGAAGCTAGCCGGGTTGAGTAGGTTCCTTTCCAAGTCTGGAGAAAAATGTTCTTCTTTCTTCAGGGTATTGAGGGGTAACAAGAAATTCGAGTGGACCTCGAGTGCGAGAAAGCTTTTCAAGCGCTAAAAGGACAACTGACCCAGGCCCCACTGCTGCAAGGGCCAAGACAAGGGGAGGACCTATACCTATACTTAGGGGTGGGGTCGGAAGCGGTCAGCTCGGTGTTGGTTCGGGAAGAAGGGAAGAAACAACCCCCCAGTTATTATGTTAGCAGGGTGTTGAGGAAGGCCGAGCTCAGATACCCAATCTTGGAGAAGTTAGCATTCGCCCTGGTGGTGTCGGCCAGAAAGCTGCGACCCTACTTCCAGTCACACTCAATCAAAGTAGTGACCGACCATCCCCTCCGCGGCATCATGGAGAGGGTGGAGCACTACGGGAGATTGGCCAAGTGGTTAATAGAACTGAGTGAATTCAATATCTCCTACGTGCCCAGGGTATCCATAAAGGCACAAGAGGTGGTGGATTTCATGGCCGATTATGTAACTAAGTTAGAAGAGTCCGAACTACCCAACCCAGTGACTTGGAAGATGCTTGTGGATGGCGCGTCAGGAGAGCACTCCTTCGGGGGATGGGTGGTATTGGTAAGCCCCCAGGGCACCAGGATCGAGCAAGCCATCAACATTCATTTCCCTCTCACCAACAACCAGGCAGAGTATGAGGCCGTGATAGCAGGCCTCCGCTTAGCTCGGGAGTTGGGGGTGCAGGACGTGGAGGGCTCGATGGACTCCATGGTAGTGGCTTGCCAGATCAAGGGGAAGTTTGAGGTCAAAGAGCCGACTCTCCAACGGTACCTGGAGAAGGTCAAGGGGGTCGTAGGGAAATTCCACACTTTCTCCATCAAGTACATCCCAAGAGAGGAGAGCACCCAGGCAGACCTCCTGGCCAAGTTCGGTCCTCAGGCAGGAGGGACAGTTTCGGAGCTCTTCTGACCTTCCATCGAAGAGGGGGAGCTGATGGAGGTGGATCAGCGAACATCGTGGATGGATCCCTTCATCACCTTCCTGGTATCGGGAAAGTTCCCTGAAGGAGACGTTGACAAGCAGCGGCTCAGGTACAAATCAGCATATTACTCCTTACATGCAGGGTTGCTATACCGCAAAACACTCTCGGGGCTCCTGGCTCATTGCGTATCTGAGGAGGAGGTCCCGAGAGTCCTCGAAAAAATCCACTCGGTGGAGTGTGCCAGTCACTCCAGGAGCCAGACTTTGGAGGGGAGAGTGCTAAGGCAAGGCTACTTCTGGCCTACCCTCAGCAAGGATGCAGCAGAATTCGCGAGGAAGTGTTCAAAGTGCCAGCTCTATGCTCCACTCCAACTCCTTCCATCTCAGAGACTCTGGACAATTACGGCCCCCTGGCCCTTTGCGATATTGGGGTTGTATTTGGTGGGACCCTTCCCGCAGGCAAGCGGCCAAATGAAGTACCTACTGGTAATGATAGACTATTTTTCCAAATGCGTCGAGGTGAAGGCGCTGGCCAAGGTAACATCCCAGGTAGTGAGAAATTTTGTTTGGGGTGAAATAAATTGTAGGCATGGGCTCCCTCTAGCCATCATGACGGATAACGGACCCCAATTCGCCAGCGAAGAGTTTGTTAATTTTTGCACCCAACTTAGCATAGACCTCAGGTTCGCGTCGGTCCACCACCCAAGGAGCAACGGTCAGGTAGAAGTGGCGAACAAGATAATTGTCAACTGTTGAAGAAGAAGGTAGAGAATCTTAGAGGCAATTGGGTGGAGTAACTGCCTTCGGTCCTATGGGCCTTAAGGACTACTCCAAACATGGCCACAGGGGAGACCCCTTTCAAACTATCTCACGGATCTAAGGCTGTCCTCCCGATAGAATTCGAAGTAAAGACCACCAGGGTGGTCACTGCATGCAAAGGAGATGGAGAGTGGTTAATAGAAAATGATGCAGAGCAAAGGTTGTCCCTGGACCTGGTAGAAGAACTCTGGGACCTCGCTACTGTCCGACAGGAGGAAGTCAAGAGGCGGATGGCTCGATACTTTGATCTACATATCAGGATAAAACAATTCGAGAGAGGAGATTAGGTCCTGAAGAAGGTAGATGCGGTAGGAAGAGGGGCCGCTGTGGGTAAGTTAGAGCCCAATTGGGAAGGGCCCTACATTGTAAGCGAAGTGCTCAATTCGGGGGGATACCACCTGCAGGATGTGGAAGGGGTACCCCTCAACTGAGCCAGGAGTGGGGATGATTTGAAGAGATTTTACCCTTAGCAAATTTTTGCAAATAACTTTTGTATGTTTCCTCCTCGATACGTATATTTTGAAATAATTCTTGAGCAGGTTACAAGTTCTTTGGTGCCGGAATGCACCAGATCGATTCCACTGTCGGGCTCTCATAGACGGTGGGTCAGGTTGATCTCTAGAGAGGCTGGCAAGGTTACAAGTTCTTTGGTGCTGGAATGCCCCAGATGGATTCCGCTGACGGGCTCTCATAGACGGTGGGTCAAGTTGATCTCTGGAGAGGCTGGCAAGGTTACACGTTCTTTTGTGCTGGAATGCCCAGATCGATTTTGCTGTCGGACTCTCATAGACGATGGGTCAGGTTGATCTCTGGAGAGGATGGCAAGGTTACAAGTTCTTTGGTGCTGGAATGCCCCAGATCGATTCCGCTGCCGGGCTCTCATAGACGGTGGGTCAGGTTGATCTCTGGAGAGGCTGAAAAGGTTACAAGTTCTTTGGTGCTGGAATGCCCCAGATCTATTCCGCTACCTGGCTCTCATAGACAGTGGGTCAGGTTGATCTCTGGAGAGGTTGGCAAGGTTACAAGTTCTTTGGTGCTGGAATGCCCCAGATCGATTCCGCTGCTGGGCTCTCATAGACGATGGGTCAGGTTGTTCTCTAGAGAGGCTGGCAGGGTTACAAGTTCTTTGGTGCTGGAATGCCCCAGATTGATTCCGCTGCCGGGCTCTCATAGACGGTGGGTCAGGTTGATCTCTGGAGAGGCTGGCATGGTTACAAGTTCTTTTGTGCTGGAATGCCCCAGATCGATTCCGCTGCTGGGCTCTCATAGATGATGGGTCAGGTTGATCTCTAGAGAGGCTGGCAAGGTTACAAGTTCTTTGGTGCTGGAATGCCCCAGATCGATTCCGCTGTTGGGCTCTCAGAGACGGTGGGTCAGGTTGATCTCTGGAGAGGCTGGCAAGGTTACAAGTTCTTTGGTGCTGGAATGCCCCAGATCGATTCCGCTACCAGGCTCTAATAGATGGTGGGTCAGGTTGATCTCTAGAGAGGCTGGCAAGGTTACAATTTCTTTGTTGCTGGAATGCCCCCAGATCGATTCCGCTGCTGGGCTCTCATAGACGGTGGGTCAGGTTGATCTGTGGAGAAACTGGCAAGTTATTAAGGGCTCGGCTCGCAGAACCTCCCGCGAGAGAGGCGAGCCCAGAGGCTCTCTCACGTAAGAACAAAAAACCGCGATAGATGAAGCACACCTAAGTCCAAAGACAAAAACGGGGCTTAAGGGCACGATGGTTGCTAACCTCTTGACCATCACCAAAAAGTAAGGTGCGAGCGCGAGCCCGATTAAATGCCGAAATAGGAGAACAAAGGCGGGCATAATAAAACACATTCAGGCGAGCATGACCACAAGTACAAGCGCGAGTAATATAATAAGATGGGAGGGACATTCGACAGATATGCAAATAGCTTTCCATTGGTCCGAAAATGTTGGCGACAACGACGAATTCACCGACCATCCGGCAGGAGCTTTACACCTGGAAAACCATCCGCTGCAGAATTTTTTGCTCGCCCTTGCTGCAAGCACCGCGTCGATAATAGGAGCGGGAGAAATAAATAAGGGAAAATACACACACAAATAGCAAGCGAGTAATAAAGGAGGAATATACGTCTTTTATATTTTTTTTTCCAAAATTGTTACAAAATTCCATGCAGTTCTCGCCAGCAAAAAAAGAAAACCAAAAAGGAAAACAATGGTAAGAATCACGACTCATCTACGCATTGTTCGCCCTCGCTCCTCTCAGAGGGTGTGGTAGGCAGGAACATCTCCGAGACCAAGTCCTCCAAGGTGAGCTCCACCGCCTCCACAGTAAGCAGGCTGGACCGCTTGAGAGTGCGAAAGGCGAACGTCGCCGCATGAAGGGCTCCCTCCCGCATCTCTGTCGTGTGCTCCAACCTCTTAGCCCTCAGCGACCTGAGACTGGGCGGGAGAGCGGCCCCAACAAGGTCGTGGTTCAGTGTCTTCAACCCTTCTACCTGCTGCGCCAGGTCGGTATTGTGAGCAAGGAGCTCGCTGGCCGTCTTGGCATCCTACAAGGAAAAAGTTTAAGCGCGAGTAAGGGAGGATAAGAAAGGGTAGATGAATGAATGAAACTCACCATCCCACCCTGGAGGCTGGCGACAAGTCCATCCGAGATGGCGAGCTTTTCATTTAGGCTGGCCACCTCCTCCACCGAAGCCTTCAGCTCCTCCTGGAGAGCTTCGGAGCTGTTCTCTTTCCTCAGGCTCGCGATCTCCTTCACGGCGATCTGCACCTCGCGCGTGAGCTCCTCAGAGTTTCTCTCCAGCTGAAAGTTGCGCCGAGCCACCATATGGGAAAGCTCCAGCGAGCGGAGTTGGGACCGCACGCTCTCGTGAGAGAGCGCTTGCGAGCTCAGCGAGTTGAACTCCTTTGCGTCCTCCCGCCCATAGAGTCCTAAGGACAGGCCAAAGGCATCACCGCCGATCATATCCTACTCCACCCAGGAGGGGAGGAGAGTTGATATCGAAGCTCGATTGGCTTCCTTGCCCCAGACCAGTAGAGGCGCGCTGATGAGTCCCAATTATATACACATTTATGGACTCATCTGGGCCGATTCTCTAGTCTTTGCACTTCACTTTAGACATGTTTTTATTCCTATTTAATATTCCATGCTAAGTGCACTTCTAGGCCCATTTTGGTGTTATTTCTTGTTCATCTTCGTTACTAGTTTTCATGCAATGTTAAGTGCCACCTTCAGTGGCTAGACTGGTGTTGTATGCTGGAACAGGAGTCGTGCAGGTGTTCCCGGTACAATTCTGTACAGGAACACTGCGCACGATCACTGGCTCTATCGCGCATGACCACTGGTCATGCGCCACTGATCGTGCGCACTTAACGCCCATTTTATGAGTTCTGTTTTGCTTATCGCACGACCACTTACGATAGTGCGCACGACCACTGGTGGTCGTGCGCAACTGGTCATGCGAACATGTATTTTATAAATTTCTTTCATTTCAAGCTCCGCCCAGGCAGCGCGCACGATCGCAGAACTCCAGTGCGCACGACCACTGGTCGTGTGCCAATGACCGTGCGCAGTATTCAGTCCAGCGCCTATATATATATGCCTGTTCCGCTTTTAGGGCAGGATCAAGCCGCCGGGAGCGCGAGTGGCAGTCCGTACGCCGGCGATTTCCATTCCTGGACACCTCCACTTCATCTCATACGCAAGGGGAAGTCCTCTCCAACCATTCCAAGCATTTCTCCATTGTCCGGGAGCATTCTCCACCATCCGCAAGCCCTCAAGCAGCTGTTTTTTCCACTCCAGTCCGGTGAGAAGAAGAGGAATCCTGAGGTAGAAGACGACGGAACCACGTAGAGAGATCGTGACAGTCTCTCTACACCGGAAGCACAGTCCGCCCGAGTCCAGAGGTAGCTTGACAAACTACCATTCCGGCCGTGAACGTCCGCTAGTCTTCATCCATTGGTTATCTCTTTCCTCTCTCCTTCGTTGTAATCTTTGAATCTTTTAAACTTGAATATCATGATGTTTGGTTTAAATGAAATGAATGTTTCTTCTCTTTTCATCATTACTTGCTTGTGAATCGCTTCGCCTCCACTCATCCACTCACTCACTCACGCACTCAAGGTGTTCGATCCGCGTTAGCAAGAGCTAGCGGCGTTTGTGAAGAGGTGTTTGCAACCCTCACCTTCCCGCACTAGAGCACGCTCCATCCGCCTCACGAAGCACGACATCGCGGCCGTTGCATCCATCTCGCCTTGCGAAGCGGTGCTTTCGACCCGCATTTCCTTCATTATTGTTAAGAGTAGGAAAACCCAACCAAAACCCCCCTTTTGTGTGTTTGTTTACGCTTGTGTAACAATAGTCACACAACACGATTCGTTTACCCAACCTGCATTCCTCAAAAGACCGACACTCGGGGATCCTATTCCCAAACTTTATTACTTGCGCGACCGGTGCACTTGCCGAAACATCGCATCAAGTTTTTGGCGCCATTGCCTGGGAATGCAGACGTGATGAATTCGTCTGCGTGAAAAATCGTTGCACTAGGAACTTTTCTCTTTTATTATTTCTCTTTGTTTACCTCTGTTGTCTTTGCTTATTTTTGATACGCGCATTTCTTTACCTTCGTTCTTTCCATCGTGCGCTAATCTTTTGGGTTTTAAGTATTCCTAGCATGACCTCCATTCAGGAATACATCTATCAAGGAAGTTTAAATGATCTAAAGGTTCAAGCACAAAGGAACGATCATGACTTCGGGATTTCCTCCGACATCATTGAGTATATGACTGGGAACTGCAAGTTCAGTGGGGATAAATATGAAGATGCGGTACAACACGTGCAGGACTTCTTAGAAATTTACTATACATGTATATTCAGTGGAGTTGAAAACGACCCGCAAAAGATCCTAGCATTTTCATTTTCCCTACATAATAAATCCAAAAGCTGGTACTGGGATTTCCGGAAAAGAGAGGCGACCTAATGGAAGCAGCTCGAGGGGAGATTTTTGCATGAGTTTCAACACCGTACTCGAGTGTTGGACAAGTACAGGGAACTCATAACCTTCGGTCAGGGAAAGGAGGAGACGCTAGTTGATGCTTGGGAGCGTTTTCAATCCCTGCATCGGGGATGCTACCGTGAAGATCTATCAGAAGTCTTTCTAATTCAGATTTTCTATTTCGGCGTATTGGACAAATTCCGTCTGTTATTCGATGTGGCAGCCGGAGGGGCCCTGTTTAATAAATCGGGAAAGGACGCGTGGGAAGTGGTCGTGAATATTGTTCACACCAGCCAGCACTGGAGTCATGTCATTCTTTCCCCCAGTACTGCTGAAGTGAATGCAGTAACATTCCACGGAGCAGCGGGTCATGTGCCGTCAGGGCAAACGGAGCAGTTAGCAGCTTTGGTGGTCGGGATGCTGGATAAAATGAATGACCAATCTTCCGCTATTCAACAGCTTCACTCCACTATTGGGATTCTTACCAATGTTGTTTCTGGGCTTGCAAGTCAGCATCCGGAGTCTGTGATTACCATGCGATTGAGAAGCGGTAGAGGTGTTGACAATCCTCCTCGACAGGAACCACTTGTGAGGCCCACTGACAAGTGTAATTCAGACATGGCCGAGAAGCAGACTCAGATTCATGTTGAGCCAGACCTCGTGAGCGAGGCACGACCCTCGGGAAGTGTTGTTCACCCTCCATTCCCCCACAGGTTGCGAAACGAGAAATCCGAGAAGCAGTTCCGCAAATTCCTGGAAATAATGAAAGGAGTGCAAGTGAGCATCCCTCTGATTGAAGCCATTTCTCAAATGCCGGGCTACTCCAAGTTCTTGAAAGACTTGATTTCGAAGCGGAGACTGTTGGAGGATCTCAAGACTATCGACCTCACTGAGGAGTGCTCCGCCATCATCTCCAATATGCCCACAAAGTGCAAAGATCCGGGCAGCTTCACTATTCCGTGCAGGATTGGTCATCACCGTTTCAGCCAGGCGCTCTGTGATTTGGGAGCATCAATCAACTTGATGCCGCTCTCTATCTATCAATGAACTAGGTGCAGGGACCTTGAAGCCGACACGGGTAATGCTACAGCTAGTTGATCGGTCGATCAAAAAACCATCTGGAATTGTCGAGGACCTCACAATAGTAGTAAACGGCCTCGCATTTCCAGCCGATTTTGTCATCCTCGACATGAAGGTTGATACTATGGTGCCCATTATCTTGGGGCGGCCCTTTCTCGCTACAGCTCGTGCTATCAATTATGTGGAGCAGGGGGAGCTCACGCTCAGATTGGGGGAGGACGCTATATCCTTTAACGTCCACAACCCATCGCAACTCTTCCAAATCACGGAATGCGAACCGACTGAGCTGCTTGAAGAATTCGATGACCAGATCGATGTGGATTTGGATGACTGCGAGATGTGTTGGCGGCGCGAGGACTTGGGCAATGACGGTGCTCATTCAAACCAGCCCGATAGTCCACATTCAATCGGAGGGCCATCCAGTGATTCTGCTGATCCAAACATTTACCCGGCTCTCAAACAACTACCGGATTCTCTAAAGTACGTTTTTCTTGGAGAAAATGCCACGCATCCAGTGATTATTTCCGCAGCTCTTTCCGCCGCCAACGAAACCGCATTAGTGGGTGTGCTGAGAAAGTACCATAAAGTCTTCGGACGCTCTCTTGCAGACATTAAGGGAATCAGCCCCACGGTCTGCATGCATAAGATCCTTCTTGAAGATCAGTACAAACCCTCAGCACAGCCCCAAAGGCGTTTGAACCCAAAAATGCAAGAGGTAGTGAAGGCAGAAGTGATAAAGCTCTTAGACGCTGGCATCATTTACCCAATCAGCGACAGCAAATGGGTCAGCCCAGTTCAGGTGGTACCGAAAAAGGGAGGGATCACCATTGTTGCCAATGAAAAGAATGAGTTGCTACCTGCCCGAATGATCACCGGATGGAGAGTCTGCATCGATTACCGCAAGCTAAATGATGCTACACGTAAGGACCATTTCCCACTCCCCTTCATTGATCAGATGTTAGAAAAGTTAGCGGGGCGGGACTACTACTGTTTCTTGGATGGGTACTCAGGTTACAATCAAATCTTAATAGACCCGTCTGATCAAGACAAAACAACATTTACATGTTCCTCAGGTACCTTTGCATTTAAAAGAATGCCATTCGGACTGTGTAATGCCCCCGCAACCTTCCAACGTTGTATGCTCGCTATTTTTGCTGACATGGTGGGAGACTTCCTCGAAGTTTTCAGGGATGACTTTACTCTCTTTGGCAGCAGCTTTGATTCTTGCCTCGCGAATTTGGCCAAGACTTTGAAGCGGTGTGAGGACACCAATCTTGTCTTGAACTGGGAGAAATGCCATTTTATGGTGCGCGAAGGAATTGTGTTGGGGCATAAGGTTTCCTGCCAAGGGCTCGAGGTGGATCAAGCGAAGGTAAGTGTTATTAGAAACCTCCCTCCGCCCACGTCAGTGAAAGGTATCCGAAGTTTTCTTGGTCATGTGGGATTTTATCGAAGGTTTATTATGGACTTTTCATCCATTTCGAAGCCTTTATCTCGCTTACTCGTTAAGGATGTCCCCTTCCACTTCGACGATGCATGCATGCAGGCCTTTGAAACTTTACAGGGACAACTCATCTCGGCTCCAATTTTGGTGGCACCCGACTGGAATTTACCCTTTATTATCATGTCTGACGCAAGTGATGTAGTCGTAGGTGCTGTACTCGGTCAAAAGAAAGATAAGACTTTTCACACCATTGCGTATGCCAGTAGAACTCTCAACAGCGCGCAAGCAAACTATACCACCACGGAGAAAGAAATGCTAGCCGTGGTCTTCGCCTTTGAAAAATTTCACTCATACTTGGTACTTTCCGAAGTAATCGTGTGCACGGACCACGCTGCACTCAGGTATATTTTCAGCAAAAAAGAATCCAAATCGCGTCTGATTCGTTGGATTTTACTTTTGCAGGAATACAATTTTGAAATCAAAGACAAGAAAGGGGTGGAGAACGTGATAACTGATCATCTTTCGCGGTTGGAGTACGACATGACGGCCGACATCCCCAACAGCTTTGTGGAGGAAACGAACGATTATTTCCCGGATGAAAAGTTATTCGCAATCATTACGCCTCATCCAACAGCCCCATGGTACGCTGATATTGCTAACTACTTGGCTTGTAAAACCCTTTCTCCGAATCTGTCCCCTCAGCAAAGACGGAAGCTTGCCTCTGATTCAAAATACTATTTTTGGGAAGACCCGCTCTTATTCCATACGTGCAGTGATGGAATTATCTTATGTTGCGTTCCTGAAGCCGAGTTTCAGTCTATACTGCAGCACTGCCATGACAGAGAAGCTGGCGGGCACTTCGGGGCCGTTCGAACAGCGCGAAAAATATTGCAATGCGGATTATTTTGTCCAACCCTCTTCAGGGACGCCCAGGCTTATGTCATCAAGTGTGACGAATGCCAAAGGACCGGAAATATCTCCCGGCGTAACGAGATGCCCCTCAATAACATGCTGGTCTACGAACCATTTGATGTTTGGGGGATATACTTTATGGGTCCTTTCCCAATGTCTCATGGTAAGCATTATATCATTGTGGTAGTTGATTATGTCTCAAAATGGGTGGAGGCCGAGGCGGTTGCCACGAATGATGCCAGCACGGTGCTACATTTTATCCACAAGAATATCTTCTCCAGGTTTGGGATGCCGAGAACTATTATCAGCGACGGCGGTAGTCATTTTTGTAATAAGCAGTTTGTGCAGCTCATGAAAAAGTTTGGGGTCCATCATAAAATTTCCTTAGCGTACCACCCCCAAACATGTGGACAAGTAGAAGTATCCAACCGCGAGCTCAAGCGAATAATCGAGAAATCAATACATTCAAATAGGAAGGAGTGGTCTAAAAAGGCCGACGACGCATTATGGGCTTACCGGACCGCTTTCAAAACACCTATCGGCATGACTCCGTTTCAATTAGTCTATGGCAAGGCATACCACCTTCCTGTGGAGCTGGAGAATAAAGCATTATGGGCAACCAAACTGTTGAACATGGACATTGGAGCTGCGGCCAAGGTGCGTCGTTCACAACTCAACGAATTGGAAGATCTCCGGCATTTCGCTTATGAAACGCTCGCATCTACAAAGAGAAAACAAAAAAATGGCATGATCGACACATCATCCCTAAGGAGTTCAAAATTGGGGACCAAGTGCTGCTTTACAACTCCCGTCTCCGCCTCTTTCCAGGGAAGTTAAAATCAAGGTGGAGCGGTCCTTTCTCAGTGACCGACGTCACTCCCTTTGGTGCCATCGAAATATCAGGGGATAAGGGAGACAAATTTAAGGTCAATGGGCATTGACTGAAGTTATACGATGGCACAATTATAAACAAGGAGTGTCAGTTGGTGACATTGTGAGACGAGCACCATAAAAGTGCTTACAGCTGATGTTCTGTATTTCTCTTATTTTGTGAAACTTTCTCTTATGCACTCTTATTTAATTTCTGCACTCTTTAAACATTTATAATACAGGTATTTGGTCCAGCTTAAGGACATAAAATAAAAGCGATGCTGGGAGACAACCCAGATTTGCTTTTTTTGTTTTTCTAACCTGTTTCAATTCAATTTTTATCTATTTTTGCTACTTTTAGTTGTACCGTTTGCAGGTGTGCTTTGTACTTCGTGTGGCGGATGCTGCGGATCGTGCATGAAATTAACGCCAATCTTCCGGTAATGTGTAGATTAAGTCTGGGGGAGAGCATGTGTTATCCACTATGCGTACGAGTTGCACCGCATGCTAGAAGTTTGCTTATATTTTTCATTGCCATCATCATTATTCCACGCTTCATGCACCACTTCACCCACATGAGCACGCGCTTTCCTATTTGTGTTGTTTCTAAATAAACTATTTTGGTTAGGAATGTGAAATAGGATGTTAGCTTAGGAATTACTATTTGGAGTGCGATGTTGACTCGAGCAGTGTTCTAGTCGCACCCGCATGCTGCAGTAGCATTTGAGTAAAACTAGATTATTTCTATGCGTTTAATTTATGATTAGTATTTTTAGCGTAGTTTTAGATTTGTTATACTCAAATGGTGAATGTGAACGAAATTGGTGATAACCCGGTGTTGTGTGTGTACGAGCACTAGTCGTGTGTTGCTCGATTCGGGAGGAAGGTTTACCTTTCTCGTGGGCTAAGAACTTGCCCCAAGCGACTCTCGAAGCATGGGCGAGAGCGACTCGTCGAGTTAAACGTGATGTAGGCCACCTTTTGGCTAGTTTAGGCCTTATCGTTCCATGTCCTTTTCGCTCACCCTTGCAAGCCAAAATTGTGCCTACCACTCTTTTGTTTAGCTCCTCTTCATCCACCAAATCCCGAAGCTTATCCTACACCCGCAACCAAATTGCTGTTTAACTGCGCTCATAATTCTCAATTTGTTGTGATGTTTGGAACCTGTGCGTTGTGAAGAAAAACATGTTTTATTTTGCTGAATTTGAACCAACCGGAGGTTAAGTAAAAGAAGAAAAGTATGTTGTTAAAAGGAAAAAAAAATCTGAAAAAGAAATATGTCGTAAAGAAATCCTTCCGAGCTAACTAGAAAATCTGTTGGTAATTGTGAAGTAGGCCGTGTGCACACCTAGTTTTCATAATAAGTCTGGGGGTGTGTCACACGAGCATTGTTTTTGGTTTTGTGTGGTGCAGCGTTCCATTAGCTCACTTGGGTTGCGTAGCCATCGTGTTTAAATTTGAATATCATACCGCAACCTAAGCCCCAATATAATCCTAAAAGCCCTATTGATTTGACTTGTGAGTTTGCTAACGCCGTGGAGAGAGTGTGACGGGGCGAGTGTATGGTTCACGACGTTGATGGATTTCAGCGAAGTTATTCCTAAACCCCGACCTTGTGCAACACCCGCCTTAGTGTCTTGTTACTTTCACACCGGGCATGATCGTTCGAATTCTTCATAATTCACCAACTGAGTACAACTAAATCTCTACCTACGCTCTAATACTTTCGTAAATTAGTTAGCATAGTTAGAATCTCTTTTTACTAAATTTCTATTTGCATGCTTTTGTTACTTCGCATTGTACTCCTTTGTGTAATTTCTTTGTTAACTACCATTTTCACACTCCGCCGAATTCGTTTGCTCGGGACGCGCAAACAGGTAAGTATGGGGGTGTGATGAGTCCCAATTATATACACATTTATGGACTCATCTGGGCCGATTCTCTTGTCTTTGCACTTCACTTTAGACATGTTTTCATTCCTATTTAATATTCCATGCTAAGTGCACTTCTAGGCCCGTTTTGGTGTTATTTCTTGTTCATCTTCGTTACTAGTTTTCATGCAATGTTAAGTGCCACCTTCAGTGGCTAGACTGGTGTTGTATGCTGGAACAGGAGTCGTGCAGGTGTTCCCGGTACAATTCTGTACAGGAACACTGCGCACGATCACTGGCTCTATCGCGCACGACCACTGGTCGTGCGCCACTGATCGTGCGCACTTAACGCCCATTTTATGAGTTCTGTTTTGCTTATCGCACGACCACTTACGATAGTGCGCACGACCACTGGTCGTGCGCAACTGGTCGTGCGAACATGTATTTTATAAATTTATTTCATTTCAGGCTCTGCCCAGGCAGCGCGCACGATCGCAGAACTCCAGTGCGCACGACCACTGTTCGTGCGCCAATGACCGTGCGCAGTATTCAGTCCAGCGCCTATATATATGCCTGTTCCGCTTTTAGGGCGGGATCGAGCCGCCGGGAGCGCGAGTGGCAGTCCGTACGCCGGCGATTTCCATTCCTGGACACCTCCACTTCATCTCCTACGCAAGGGGAAGTCCTCTCCAACCATTCCAAGCATTTCTCCATTGTCCGGGAGCATTCTCCACCATCCGCAAGCCCTCAAGCAGCTGTTTTTTCCACTCCAGTCCGGTGAGAAGAAGAGGAATCCTGAGGTAGAAGACGACGGAACCACGTAGAGAGATCGTGACAGTCTCTCTACACCGGAAGCACAGTCCGCCCGAGTCTGGAGGTAGCTTGACAAACTACCATTCCGGCCGTGAACGGCCGCTAGTCTTCATCCATTGGTTATCTCTTTCCTCTCTCCTTCGTTTTAATCTTTGAATCTTTTAAACTTGAATATCATGATGTTTGGTTTAAATGAAATGAATGTTTCTTCTCTTTTCATCATTACTTGCTTGTGAATCGCTTCGCCTCCACTCATCCACTCACTCACTCACGCACTCAAGGTGTTCGATCCGCGTTAGCAAGAGCTAACGGCGTTTGTGAAGAGGTGTTTGCAACCCTCGCCTTCCCGCACTAGAGCACGCTCCATCCGCCTCACGAAGCACGGCATCGCGGCCGTTGCATCCATCTCGCCTTGCGAAGCGGTGCTTTCGACCCGCATTTCCTTCATTGTTGTTAAGAGTAGGAAAACCCAACCAAAACCCCCCTTTTGTGTGTTTGTTTACGCTTGTGTAACAATTGTCACAAAACACGATTCATTTACCCAACCTGCATTCCTCAAGAGACCGACACTCGGGGATCCTATTCCCAAACTTTATTACTTGCGCGACCGGTGCACTTGCCGAAACATCGCATCACGTGCCGGCTGCATTCAAATGCTTGACCCCCAATCCGAAGTTCCGATGGCGGGTCGGAGCAGGTATCTTCGAAGTGCCAGCCACCGCCTTGGAGGGCTCGCTGGACACTTTCTCCTTGGGCTGAGTCGCGGGGCGGCCTCCCCCGGACGGAGCCTCGAGGACCTCCTTCCCCTTAGTTGGGAGGATTATCTTTGGCTTCTTCGGGGGGGAGGTAGAGACTTAGACCCCCGGCTCGCAGGAGTCGGCCGCTTAATAGAGGTCGGGGTTGAAGAAGGAATAGGATCTCGGCAGAGCTCGACGGCGGAGGTAGCAAGCTGAAGAGCAGAAGAGGTCTGCCCAACCTTCGCGTGAGGGGGGTTGAGTGGGAGATCTCGCTCTCCTGCGAGTAAGAGGTAGCCCATGTCAGGAATGGAGGAAATAACATAGGAGTTAGCAGAGTGAGCGCGAGCCAAACCTGCTCCAGGGGGCACGGGAAGAAGGGAGTCGACGTTTTGCCAAAGGTAGACCACCTCGAAGTTGGTCAACATGCGCTTGAAGAGATCGCCCTCGGGGCCACCGAGTGTCGGGGGGGCAGTAGGTGGCTTTGGATCGCTGGATGGGCGAGAAGGGCACGTTGCCGAAGGGTCCCTTCACGATGATGAATTTTTGAGGCCAATAATGGCTCTTGTTGACCATCTCATGAACTTTGGCGTGGCTACTCGCGAAGAAGGTTGTTCTGTCCTTGTTTGCCCTAAAGGAGAACAACTTGCGAAAGATGGGTAGGCTAAATTCAATCCGCTCCTCTCGCAAGTAGCACGCGAAGGCTACCCTCATGGCCACGACATTGGGGGTCAGCTGACCCAGGATCCCACCAAAATATTTGAGTATCTGAAAGGTTCACAACAAATGATCAAACGAAAGCTCCATGCGAGTGGGCAATGAAAAAGGCGGAAGTGAGGGACAAGTACCTGGCTGATTTCCGTCCAGAAGGGTAATCGCAAGCCCGCCTCGAAATGAGCTACCAGGATGGCCAGCTCGTCTGCGAAGGTGAAGTTTATCGCGTCCTCGTGTGTAGGCTGCCGAGCTTCGAATCCGGGCGAGATATAATTCGCCACGACCTGATGATACTCGCTCTCAGTAAGAGAGCAGTTTAGAAAAATATGATCGCAGAAAGTCCCCGCGCACTTGGCCCGCCCTTCGGCATCTGCGTTTTCACCACCCATGATTTTCCTGCAAAAAAGGAGAAGCGAGCACAGAGAGAGAAGGTGGTGAGAGCGAAGAGGAAAAGACCGAAAAGGAAGAAGACGACTAGAGCGGTGGTTAGCCATAAATGCCTGCCCTATTTATAGAAGAACCAAGGCGTTGGGGAGTTACCGAAGCGCCGGAGGGTGCTGATAGTAAAAAGCGCACCACGATGTACCTCGGAACGAGTGTCCCGCTCTCTCGCACTCGCTCGCGACAACTCAAAAATTGATAGACGATAAAGGTAATGCTGCGAGTAGAGAAATGCGAGCCCTTGTAGGGTATGAGAGCCCTGACGGATCGCATGCTCGAACGATAAGAGGCAAAAGACTTGAGTTAGAAGTGCGTATTGTCCACTAGGCTCACATGAGCGCGTCTAAAGCAGCATGGAATAAGAAGAAAAGGAAAAGGAAACAACAATATACGGCACAGACCCAAATATGAATAGTTTGCTAGTACAGGCGAGAAGAATCCGGATTGCCGCTACGTTATAAATTGTCCAGTTACCATGAGACAGGAGGAATTATTTAGAAAAAGAATGTGAGTGCGGAGGAAAGAGGGGGGATCAATATTGGATCCATTTCCATCGACCCCTTCCTCGCACCCTCGAACTAGGCGGTCTCCTGGGGTAATGATACGCTTCGCTAGCACGGGCCTCACGCAGGATCACGCGAGCACTATCTACTAGTCGCTCAAGGTGCACTCCCGGCGAAGTAACCCCCTCGCGAGAATATGGCAGGGACTCAGTTTGGAGCCAAGCACAATCATCCCCCAGCGAGGCGATCTGCTCCTCAGTCGCCCCCCTGTCTCTCTTCACCTGATTGAACAGGTTCTGCAACATCCGCCTCTGCTTCTAAAAAAGTTTTAAGGTCCGCCTCTTCATCATCACCGGATCCAGTGGGTCTCCAAGGAAGTCGTCGATCTCTTCCGGCAAAGGGAGGGGCGACAGCTCCTCCTCCCCCAAGTCGAAGTCGCTAGAACTCTTGGGAAGGCCTGCGAGAGAGGGAGGTCGTTAGAAAGAAGGGATCGATAGCCCGAGTGTAGGCTAATCGGACGAGTTGGGAGCCATCTTACTCTGGTGAGCGCGGGAAAAGCCGGACCGCCCCTGGAAGGGAGTCCCATGGGGCAGGGTCACCGACTTACTTAAGCCTGATGGGAGAAGTCCGGGGGCCTCGCCCTGGACGACACCCAGAAGCGAGTTCTCAAGATTCGCTGGGTCCAATGTGGTGTACCCTGGGATAAAAATGCTAGTCACCGGTGGAGGATGCTAGAGCGGAGGGGCGGTGGGATCACCAAGGGTCGCGAGAGGAGACTCTGCAAAGGACACGTTAGCCAAATTAGTGCTGCAATGCTTATCGATGAATCGCGTGAGAAGGCTTACGGCGCCGAGGCGGTGAGTGAAGGTTGGAGGGGTCCAGGCCCATGATCTCCACGCCATCCCCCCGGGGAGTAACGGGGAGAGCGTCCACCCGGAATTCTGTCAGGCTCCCTAGAAGAAGCGAGGCCTGAAATGGAAAAATTATCAGTAGGGGGAGGCGAGTCAGCTTATCAACCCAAGTACCTGGTCAGCGAGCGGAAGGTCGGGGGGTCGGTTCTGAGGCCTGGGATCCATCTTTCCCGCCCTGGCGTCGGACTGACTTTGCTTTCAGCATTCTCGAGGAAGAGGGGGCAGGTGCCCAGGGAGCAGGTTTTGCGAGGGCCGCGTGCTCAAAAGCCCGCGCCGCATCGACACGAGCCCGAGTCTCTTCAGAAATAGGCATCCTCGAATAGCTACAGTATGGAGCGGCAAGTACCTATGGGGAAGAACATAGGATACCCATCAACCACGATTGATGATATTTATAGCAGAGGGGATGGGCCCCACCAAAAGATTCCTGCCAGGTCACCAAGGGGTCGGCGAATACCAAGGGTTGGACGTTTCTTCGCAAGCCTAGATAGCCTCGCGAAGAGCAGGAATTGTGTACAACCCCGGTATTCGCCTTAAGGTAAGTGGAGACTGGGGAGAACAGCGAGTTAGGGGCGAAAGCCCTCCCGCAGAGGTAATCGCGGGAAGCAGGCGAGCCAGGTCCTCGTGGGCCGCACCCGCGTCCTCGCAGGCGAGTCGACTCTTTTTTAACTCTGCTCTGCGCTCGATGAAATCGGTTCTCCATTCGACAAACGAGCTCCTCCGTTCGACGAACTCGCGTCACGTCACAGTTCGACAAACCGGCTTCCCAGCTCGGCTAACTCGGCCATCCAGCCGGTTCAGCAGATTTACATAAGGTCGAAGGGAGCTCGGAGGGAGGTGTGCAGGACTGGGCCTTAGAGGCGGTCCTGAGAAAAGGCTCGAGCGGTGTCTCCGTTGAATGCTCTCCTAGGAAGAGCCCCGCGAGTCCTACTCGCTAGGAGACTCGCGGGGGCTCTCGCGAATGGTGCTCTCGTAAACCACTTACCCAGGGGCTAAAGAGGTATAATTACTCCTCAGCCCCTGGTGGTCTGCAGGTAGCCCCTCCAGACAGCGGAGTTTGGCTGTTAGCAGACCAAGTTGGGGTGCGTTTCGTAAAATCAAAAGGCAGAATTCCGCTATTAACAGACCATGAGCAAAAAACTATAAATAGACCTTCATGGGCACCTTGGGAGATGATTTCGATCTCAGTTTTCTGAGCTTTGGCTTGGGAGGGGAAGCGCTCAACGATCTTCCGGGTTTGCGGTGGGACCTCCTCGCTGTGACTAAGGTCTTAGTCTGTTTCTGAGTCCCCAGTCAGCTCCTTCCGAGGGACTAGTAAGGGCTAACTGCCCCTCAACTTGTTGAGGGACTGAGCTTCACAAGAGACCGAGAAATCGGTTTCAACAGCTTACTACTATAAGTTCCATCATGCTTATATTTTTCTCAACAAGTAGAATTTAACAAGCTTTTGATTGCATCCTATTTTTCTTCTCGACATAGAACATATTACTCCTTATTGCATACTCTCACCTAAACCCTCTTTTGATACTACCAAAAGGGGAGACTAAATTACATAAATCTAATATTTAGGGGGAGTGCATTATAATGATTTCAAACTCAAAGAAAGCATCTTTGTAGGGGGAGTAATTATATAGGAGGTGCATATACTATCATATGCTCGATCATGACAATCCTTCAATAAGTGGTTCCTAATCAATCTTAGTAGATATACACTCATCCCTACCCACTTTTGCTAATAACAAAGGGGGAGAAGAAATTGAGAAATCTAGTAAAATAGATATTTAGGGGGAGTAAATTATAAGAGAACACTTATGTAGGGGGGGGGGGACTTCATATCGAAAGAGTATACAATATCGCTATCAAATCTATTACGCCCTTAACATGTTATTCATGCATATCTTATTACCGCACTTATCTATAAACACAAATGGTCTTAAGTTCACTAATTTCTCATACAGGTATTTGTTATTATCAAAAGGGGGAGATTGTTGGAGCCTACGTTCAGCATCTCTTGGTTTGAGAATAACAAATACCGTGTTGTATTTGATCTTGTATTTTATGTGTTTATAGTATGCAGGTTGTACAGGAACTATAGCTACACATCCCTATGAGTAGTATACTGAATGGAGATGACTCTCTGGAAAGAGAGCTAACGCCCCGCGTTAGTTGTTAATGCCCCACGTTAACTTCCGTTGAGAAGGAATCCGTCGAGAAGAAATGTCGTCGAGAACGAATCCGTTGAGAAGCCAGATACAACGCCAGGCGTTAGGTCTTAACGTTGGGCGCTAAGCGTTCGACGAATATGTCGTTCAACGAAATGAGAAGGTCGTTCGATGAAATTGCGTTCGACAAAAATATCGTTCGACGAAATGAGAAGGCCGCTCGACGAATAGGAGTTCGACAAACTAAGCTACTGCACGATAATATTGCGTTCGACGAAATGGGATTTCTGTTCGACGAAACTGCGCATGACGATATTGCGTTCGATGAATTTGATGCAGTTCGACGAACTTTGAAGGAGAACAAAACTCAACGCCATCGTTGACTCTTAACGCCCGCGTTGAATCCATAAACTGCCACGATCTTGACCGTTGCGCGATTTCAGCCCCGATAGTGCACGTTCACTAACGGCGGCGTTAACTCTTAACGCCATGTGTTAGTTCCCGTGGCTATTTAAAGTACAGTCCCTCTCATTATTTTAGAGGTGATTACAGAATTCCAATAATTTTAAGAGAGGCTCGTGTATAACAATTAAGAGATCTCCCTTGGGCTATCATGAAGATCTAAAGAGGATTTTGAAGGAGAAGGTCTACAACGCATATCTCAAACGAAGGATGATCGTTTCAAGAACGCCAACATCTACATCGACTTCATCTTCACCTTCAGAATTTCTTGGGGAGTTTCTCTTTACTTATCTTGTAATCATTTACTTTTTCCTTTTGTAATTTGTATGGAGAAATCGTTCGGAGAGAACGTCGGATTCCGGGAAGGATTCCGTGGGTAATTCGCCGTGGTTGTTGGCGACTAGGTCTTTGTGTGGCTTAGGGGGTAATTCGTTGCCTTGTGCGTGGCGACTAGGTCGAGGGTAGATCTAGGGGGTGGCTAGAGGCCTTATCTAGGGTAAGATAGGCTATAGCCAACTAGTCCTTGGGAGAAGGACCGGTGAAACAACAAAAAGTGTTTTTACATATTCTCGCCTTGATTTCTAGCGTTATAGAAATCAAACATTTATGTATTCAATTTATTATGAAATAAAATCATGTCTTTTAATGTTCTATTCAATTGATTTTATTTCCTCTTCAAGAATGTTTTAATTTATATTTTTATCAAAGTATTAAAATTAACATTTGTGTAATTATCTTTGAAATACAATAATCATTTTTATTATCTCTGATTTTCTGGAATTGTATTTCATTAATGTTTTCATTAGTAAAATCTCATTGACATAATTCTGAGCAGATTAATTTTCTGAAGAGCTAACGCCCAGCGTTAACACCTAACGCCAGGCTTTAGCTATAGTAAGGAAAAAGTTTTGTTTCCCTTATCTGAGATATTAAAATATATTTTCCAATAAAATATTCTGAAACTTCAGTCCCATACTCTGATAAATTTAATTAAGATTTAAATTCCATAAAACCCTTATTCACCCCCCCCCCCTAAGGGCGCCGTAAGATCCAACACTAGGCACATTCCATTGATAGGCGTTCATGGCCATTTCTTCGAACAGAGCTTGGGAGGCCTCCAGAGTTTTGTTGTTTAACGTTCCCCCGACGGCCGCATCGATCATCTATCGCGTAGAGAAATTTAAGTCATTATAAAATGTCTGGACCTGCAGCCAGGACAACAGTGCGTGATGAGGACACCTACGCAAGAACTCTTTAAAATGCTCTGAAGTCTCATAGAGAGACTCAGAATCGTACTGAACGAAAGATGCGATATCTGTGCGTAATTTAGCGGTTTTAGACGGGGGAACATATTTGTTAAAATAAATCTGTCAATTGTGCCCACGTGGTTATGGATCCTCTGGGGAGAGAACTTAACCATGCCTTGGCTTTTGTCCGCAGTGAAAATGGAAATAAGCGTAAATGAATAGCGTCATCAGTAACGCCATTAATTTTAAATGTATCACATATTTCCAAAAAACTAGAAAGGTGTAAATTCGGATCCTCATCTGACAAACCGTCAAATTGGACTGACTATTGTACCATTTGAATGATGCTAGATTTTATTTCAAAATTATTATTAGCCACTGTTGGGTGTGTAATACTCGATCTGGTATCTTCCAAATTTGGCCTGGCATAATATGCCATGGTCCGTGGCGGGGTCACATCTGGAATTTGATCGGCCATAGGTTCAGTGTAAGTACTCCGACAAACTCTTCTGGAAATTTGAGTAAGTTTTTATCACGAAGTCGGAGGTGCTCACGAAGGGTGCGCTCGATTTCGGGGTCAAAAGGGATATTCGAGTCGTCCGAGAAGTTTCCTCGGGTCATATACTAATAATAAAAATTATATATATTTTTGGCTTTTTCTATTTTTTTTATTTTGATTTATATTTTTTTATATATTATTTATTTTTAATATATATGATAAAAGTAATAGTAATTCCTTGTTTCAAAATAACAACACCACTTTCCCAGGCAACGGCGCCAAAAACTTGGTGATTAATTTTGGATTTTCCTTCTTTTTAATATGGTTTGCGCAACCTTTATATGACGAGATTAGAATTAGGTTGGTGTTTTCAAAGTGTTTCGCAAGTACTCCTACTTTGAGAAGCTAACCGGTATCCTATCGAAAGATAGAAGTAACAGTCTATTTCTACTTTCGAAGTATTGACGTTTACACCCTGACTACAACGCTGAATTCAATTGATTTTTAAAATAGCAAAGGAGAGTTTTGCACTAAATTGGTTTTGAAAAGCTTTTGTTTAAATTTTAATCCAAACTAATCATATGATAAAGGCAAGTATACATTATCGTGAGTAATACAGTATATTTGTTTTAGAAAATATCGAGGTCGTATATTTCCGTGGATCGTGATTATACCTACTTTGAGGAACGAACTATTATTTTATTGGAATAAGTTTTTAGTGTGGGTTTTTAAAAGCAAATGATAATAAGCATATAACTAGAGTTCTAAACGATGATGATAAATAGCTCTCGATGTCGAATTACCTTGAGACGGAAATAGTCTTTTTAGAAGTAAAAGTTATGACTTTTCAAAACATTAAAATGGCTTGGCAGTGGAGGTTCCATAAGTATGAACTCTCCTCTCTCGAGGGTACGCTCTCCTGAGATTATGAATATTCGACCGAACTCTCGTTCTTTAATTGAATCTCCTTAATACTCACTTTATGTTGTGAACCCCGCAATTAGATTTTTACTTCCAATTCGGGAGACTTACCTAATCCTCTCTTGAGGGTAGAGTGCACTTCTCTTTACCCGTGAGCGATCAGTCCGTACGCACGAGCTTCTCGGCTAACCAGTGTACGAAAACGGAAATGAAAACCACACATCGATTATATGGCTCCACTTAACGTTATTCTCGGGTAAACCTTAAGCTCGTTAATTATTTTAGAAAGAGATGATTTATGTTTAGAAAAACTATTTTTGTGTCCCAATGCTCTTCGACATCGTGTGCTAAAGGAAATTAGCCACTCATCGGAATAGAGACGACATTAATAATTAGATAATACATGTTTAATAATTTAAGCGGATATAAGCGGATAAAAAGCGAAATAAAAAGACTTATATAAAAGCAATAATAGTATCTGTCCCAACTGTCTTAATCAAGCGTTAAAGAAACTTAGCCTCTCATCCGGGACGGGGGTGGTATAGAGCAGTTATATAAATACTGAAATAAATCTATGTTACAAAAAAAAAAAAGGAAAAAATGAAAGAAAGCGTTTAAACTAAAGCAATAAGTAAAGCGTTGAAAGAAAAGCAATAAACTATTTAATGAAAGCAGTAAACATAAATAATGAAAGAAATAAACCTAAGTTATGAAAGCAATAAACTATTCTCATACACACACACACACTAACATAAATTGAAAAAAAGGTGATGATCCAAATGAGAAAACAACATTTTATTTCAAAAATAAGCATTAAAACTAAAAAAGGCGAAAATTACAAACGAACTTAAACATAATTGCATAAAGAAAACTCTCATTCACTCAACAGAACTCAAAAAACACTACAAGAAATCAAAATTTGGATGAAAATTCCTTCAGCCGAGTCCCTCTATTTATAGTCAAAATTTTATTTGTACACGCCCCTGGGTCACGGGCGTGTCTGGTGGTCACGAGCGTGACCCTGGGGCGTGACATTTGATCCGGCTTAACGACCGCCTTCTCGAAGGATCCGCCGTCAAAATAAGGCTGTACACGGGCGTGTCATGATGGGTCACGGGCGTGACTTGTCGAGTCACGGGCGTGACTATGGGCGACACATATCTGCTTTAATTGGGGCGTGACGGCTGGCGTACACGGGTCGGGATTCGTCGAATGCCTGGATGGAGAGAGTTCGTCGAACGCCTGGACGGAGAGAGCTCGACGAATGCCTGGACTGAGAGTTCGTCGAATGCCTGGATTGAGAGTTCGTCAAACGCAGCTCGGGATTCGTCGAACGCAGCTCGGGATTCGTCGATCTCCTGGACGGAGAGAGTTCGTCGAACGCAGAGCACCTTTTGTCGAACGCAGATTGGAAAGAGTTCGCCTTTCGTCGAACGTCTGGACGCGGAGGGAGTTCGTCGAACGCGGTTCAGAGAAGAGTTCGTCGTTTGTCGAATGTTCTGAAGCGGAGGGAGATTTGTCAAACGCCGAACAGAAAGAGATCATCGTTCCTCGAACGTTTGAAAAGTTGGCGTTTTTAAAATTACACGCCCTTGGGTCACGGGCGTGACTCAGGGGCGTGACTTGACAGAAACTGTCAAATTTTGCAAAAAGAAAAATAAAGCTAAGTTAGTAACAAAAATAATAAAACAAGCAATTTATTTATTAATTTACATAAAAAATTTACAATATTAATTAAAACTATAATAATAACTATACAAAAAATACATATATTTTACTACTCATCACTCTCACTAATAGAATCTTTCTCCTCTGTACTTGAACTTTCTCGATCTTTTGACCTTCGTGTGGGGCGAGTCGTGTGGCGTTGTGGATCCTCCATGGGAACATCCCAATCCCTTTCTTCTGCCGGTGTCGATTTCAACTTCATGGCCCTGATCATATATAGCACCATCTTCTCGATCAGTGATATACGGCGTGTCGAGTTCTCCCTGAATTCCTCAAACGACTCCTGATGGTCCTGACTTGTCTCACGGAGAGAGACTCCTCATTGTAGGGGTGGCCAAGAAGATGATGGTGTATTTTCTTTTAAAAATCCTGGTCTTATGCCCAGAACCGCCGCTTTGCGGTGGCACCATCACTCGGGAAGGTTGCCACTACGAAACACCGATTTTGCCTGCCATATCGTTCACAAAAGAAGTAAGTATTGAAAAACTTATAGAAGTTCAAGTCCACATCACATAGAAAATAAACTCAACATATAGAGATGTCCACATGAAATAACTGAATAAAAGATATTAATAGAAGGGCTCATGTCCTGTACATCAATTCCTCACTACATTTTCACTCGCGGAAGCATAATCTACTAAAGCTAATAAGACACTCACGGATCCTGTCATCGATGTTCCCATGTTAGACTGCCCCGCCTCCATCTGCACCAACCTCTGGTGCTGCAGCATCTCCTCGATCTGCTAAAATGATAAGGTCCACTTGATGCAGGCTACGGTCTCCAACACGATCGCTACGAACAAACACGCGTTCCCTCTCAACGCTCCCAAATTTTACGTTCGCAAAAAAATACTCGCAACATACATGCAACGCAATAATTATCAATTAGATGCTAACGTATGGGTAGTCATGCCGTTAGAGGTTGAATAGTTGGCTATAGGCCAATATTCTTCCCGACTAAAAGGACCCACCCGATCCGAACGAGCTTGAGTTGTACCAAAAGAGATCTACCAAAAATTACGATTCAAAAAGTGTAGATCTCTCTCAACAAAAGGTTGAGGTTCGCCAATCATCTCTGAAAATTAAAAGAAATATGAAGATCGCACAAATCAATCGAAGAAAACCACGATCATCCAAGTGATTCGAAGATCACGCCAAAATTTACCACCATAAGAAATTAATAAGAGGGAAAACCTCACGAGTAGAAATTTCGTTACCCCGCTTGAGATGGGATTATCCTCAAGCATGCACTCGCCCGAATCGTTCTTCAACGGATCCAACGGAGCCGTGTCAAATGGAGAGAAACTCGCTCGCCTTGATTGCTTCACACCGGATCTTTGTTCCACGAGATCACCACTATGTTTCTCCTTGGCCGAAATTCCTAAGTAGGAATAGGAGGAGAGGAAGGGGCGGATAAGGGGGAGGCCGAACCATTGGAGAGAAGAAAGGAGGGAAGGAGAGGAGGGAGAGGGGGCGGCCAAGAAAGCGAGGAGGAGGGTTGACGAAATTTCAAGATGGGGAAAGAGGGAATTCGGCTAGAGAGAGGGAGGAGATTTTAGGGTTTCAAATTCTTATCATTAAATAATAATAAAATCTAATACAAGAAGGACTTTTATAGGCTAGCCAACAAACATGGCTAAACGCAGTCCGAAATTAAAATAAACTATGAGCATGGTTAAACGCAGTCGAAAATTAAAAATAAACTATGAGCATGGTTAAACGCAGTCGAAAATTAAAAATAAAACATAGACATAAACAAGTCCAAAAATAAAGACAAAGCTTGATAAAAGTTTAATTAATAATTATAATAAAATAATTATAATTATTAATTATTAATCTTGCGCCGCGGACGAAGGTTGTAACGGCGATGGCGTTCGTCATGACGTAAGTCTTTGGTTGGAGAGGCGACATCATCCGTAAGCGCGTCGATACCAACATCTTCATGTCGAGGGTCGTCGTCGCCATCAATCCTCCCCCGCTCAAAAGTACTCATCACCAATGAGTTGTCCTGAAGGTAGCGGCGGAGAAGAGCATCATCTAAAAGAGCCACCTTCGATTCTGGAATCCCCGTGTCATCGGAGGCCGGACGATCACTCCAACGAATCAAGTAGCAGCGAATGTCACCACTATGAGAGGAGAGCACTTCATCTCTGAATATCCTGTCAGGCACAAAAGTGGTTCGAGGGAACCTTGGAAAAGCATTAGGCAAATATGGAGAACAAGTTCAGCCATCAACATTCAACGTACCTCCAGTAGGAACCAAAGAAGAGAGCGAACCGGGCATAAGCTCACCCCCAACCCATTATAAAATGTAGTGGAACCAAACGGACAGTCGGTTAATTCAAGTTGTGGAGAAATATATGGCGTTAAATCTGAAACATTGAAAATAGGGGGAGATTCCCCAATAAGTTTGTAACTCCAAAAGAAAAGCGTTTTCTCCTAATTTTTTTAAAATTTGAAATGGACCCGCTAGCCGATTTGCCAACATTTTTATGGTGCCCGAAGGCAACCGTTCAGGGACGAGACGCACCATAACCAAATCGCCAACTTTTATGTGAGATGCTCTCTTATGTACGTTAGCATGAGATTGATAAGACGCGTATTGAGTAGCTATCGTGTCCATAATGTGCTTGTGTAAATTATGATCGTGAGAGGCAAGGTCTTGTGCAAATTTACATGACTTATAAGATGGAGGTAACCGAACCAAGTCAAGTGGCAATGGTGCCTTATAACTGTGCACGATTTCATTCGGCGATAATTACATTGATCTATTTTTAGAATTATTATTCGCTAACTGAGCATGAGGAAAAAGTAAATCCCAAGTACCCATGTGGTCAGCTAAAATCATAGACACGTGTAGGTGAATGTGGTAAGCAACTGCAGTAAAAATATGCGCAACTGGACCGGATGAGTAAGTACGTCGTGAAGAAACTAAGTCTAAGGTTACAGTCGCCACAGATTCATAATCGCACTGACCGCTAACAAATCCGTAGATGGGCACTCAAAAAATTTGTCAATCAAAGGTGACGCGTAGTCAGATCTACGAAGGGCGGAGAAAATATCGAGCACAAAATCTAACAATTCAACAAAACATGTCTGACGGGACGTGGCCAACAGAGGGGCTAGTAACATAGGCAAAACCAACTAGCTAGGATGAGGCATAATAAATCCATGTCCTATAAATTCTGCAGGTCGAGTCCATGGGTCAGGAGGGAGGACCGGCAAAATTGAACCTGACACAATTTCTAATTGACAATGAGTTTAGGCAAAGGTGATAACATCAAAGAAATATCTTCCAGGTTCTCAACTTTAAAGTCACCCAAAATTAACCTTCCCTCGCAAGGTAAATCTTTCAACATAGTAGGTACATTTGTGAACACAGGTCATCGGACGATTCCTCAACTATCATAGGTGACCGACCTGGAAATAGGTCGACGGCAGGTGGGGTAATCCCAAGGAGTGGCACTACCAAGGGGAGATCCACTCCCATGACACTTGGGATAACCAACGTCTCAACAACGCTAAGCTCTTCCTCAAAAAAGACATCGCCCTCAGCGGTCTGCTCAATCAAAGGCACTAACTCCGAATCATCAGAAAAATCAATAACTAGATCAGAACATTTGGGAGGAGACTTTAATAAGACTGAGGTCATTGAGTGAGCAGGACACTCGACAAGTGTGTGGGTCAGACATTTCCCCAGCATCGTGTGTATAATTTGTTGGACGACCCTCATTGACCGGAATACTCTCATAGCGCGGGCTCATGGCATCCCTAGCCATAATGACATCTGAGTTTGAGTCAGTGGACCGGAACTTACCCTTATCTTTCAGGGATAACGGAGGGGGAGGTCCTAAGATGGACTTGCCCTTCTAAAAATAATGAGACTTGGACTTGTGAGCAAGATGCTTCTCAATATCCAACGCGGTATTATAGGCGGTGCTTAAATCTGTGTGTTCATAACGAAGGAGTTTACCTTGAATGTCGGGGTTAAGCCCCTTACGAAACCGTGAAAGGGTGACCTCAGACATCTCCCTAACATCGCACCTAGCCATCAAGTCCTTTAGGAGTTCCATGTACTCCGGAACCGATCGATTCCCTTGTCTAAGGGAAGATAACTCATCAAACATTTGTGCTCGATGGTATGAAGACAGAGGAGGGGTTCGGTTGGCCGAAAGTTGGGCAACCATTTCTCGAATCTCCCCCAGTTATTGAATCATCTCACGTCGAAAATCATCAACCGGCGAGTGGTTTCAATTTGGTTGTCGCACGTCACGAGGCAAAGTTGGGGTGCGATTAGCCATAACTTTGGCATACAAGTAATCTAAATGGGAAACATAAATGTCATCAGCCATACCCGAAGAGTAGGTGCGTACTCGGGACCAGAACTAGTGAACATGCATTGATAGAAAATTTTTGAATCTGAACTAGACAGGTGTATAAAAGAGAATTTTATAAGGAAAATTTTTTTGAAATTCCAAAAAAATTTGAATTTCCAGAAATATTTGAAATTCAAAAATTTAAATTTTAAATTTCAAAAATTTGAATTTGAAATTTTGAATGTGAAAATAAAAAATTTGAATTTCAAAATTTTGATTTTCAAAAATTTGAATTTGAATTTTGAATTTCAAAAATTTGAATTTTGAATATGAATTTCAAAAAATTGAATTTGAATTTAAAAAATTTGAATTTTACTTTCCCGAATTTAAATTTTTTTATTTCCGCAGAAAAATAAAAAATTTAGGCTGATATTCGCAGACCAGAAATTTTAAACAGGGTAATTAATATATTTTTTTTATTTTCTTACTTAGAAAAATATTGAGAATTCCCAGAATTTTATTTTTTTTATTTTCGCAGGAAATTTTAAATTTTAGGCCGCTATTCGTAGACCACCAATTAAAAGTTTTGATATTTTGAACACGAAATCATGTGAAGATTGTGTGTGCCGGCGATCTAAGAAAACTATAGGAATGCGTTAATTAAGAAATTCACACGAACCTCGCTCTAATACCAAATTGATGCAGGCTACGGTCTCCGACACGATCGCTACGAACAAACACGCGAAAAAAATTTGAATTTGAATTTCAAAAATTTGAATTTTACTTTCCCGAATTTAAATTTTTTTTTAGCAGAAAAATAAAAAATTTTGACCACTATTCGCAGACCAGAAATTTTAAACAGGTTAAAATTTTATGAAAGATATTTTTTTCCCACTTAAAAACTAGGGTAATTAATATATATTTATTTATTTTCTTACTGAGAAAAATATGGAGAATTCCCAGAAATTTATTTATTTTATTTTCACAGAAAAATAAAAATTTTAGGACGCTATTCGCAGACCACCAATTAAAAGTTTTGATATTTTGAACACGAAATCGCGTGAAGATTGTGTTAGCCGGCGATCTAAGAAAACTATAGGAATGCGTCAATTAAGAAATTGACACGAAGCTCGCTCTGATACCAAATTGATGCAGGCTACGGTCTCCGACACGATCGCTACGAACAAACACGCGTTCCGTCTCAACGCTCCCAAATTTTACGTTCGTACAAAAATACTCACAACGTACACGCAACGTATTAATTATAAATTAGATGCTAACGTATGGGTAGTCACGCCGTTAGAGGTTGAATAGATGGCTATAGGCCAATATTCTTCCCGACTAAAAGGACCCACCCTGTCCGAACGAGCTTGAGTTGTACCAAAAGAGATCTACCAAAAATTACGATTCAAAAAGGGTAGATCTCCCCCAACAAAAAGTCGAGGTTCGCCGATCCTCTTCGAAAATTAAAAGAAATAAGAAGATCGCACTAATCAATCGAAGAAAACCACGATCATCCAAGTGATTCGAATATCACGCCAAAATTTACCACCGCAAGAAATTAACAAGAGGGAAAACCTCACGAGTAGAAATTTCGTTACACTGCATGAGATGGGATAATCCTCAACCATGCACTCGCCCGAATCGTTCTTCAACGGATCCACCGGAGCCACGTCGAATGGAGAGAAACTCGCTCGCCTTGATTGCTTCACGCCGGATCTTTGTTCCACGAGGTCACCACTATGTTTCTCCTTGGCCGAAATTCCTTAGTAGGAATATGGGGAGAGGAAGGGGCGGTTAAGGGGGAGGCCGAACCTTTGGTGACGAGAAAGGAGGGAAGGAGAGGGGGCGGCCAAGAGAGGGAGGAGGAGGGTGGCCGAAATTTCAAGAGGGGGAAAGAGGGAATTCGGCTAGAGAGAGGTAGGAGATTTTAGGATTTCAAATTCTTATCATTCAATAATAATGAAATCTAATACAAGAAGGCCTTTTATAGGCTAGCCAACAAACACGGCTAAATGCTGTCCGAAATTAAAATAAACTATGAGCATGGCTAAACGCAGTCTAAAATTAAAAATAAAACATAGACATAAACAAGTCCAAAAATAAAGACAGCTAGATAAAAATTTAGTTAATAATTATAATAAAATAATTATAATTTTTAATTTTTAATCTTGCGCCGCGGACGAAGGTTGTAACGGCGATGGCGTTCGTCATGACGTAAGTCTTTGGTTGGAGAGGCGCCATCATCCGTATGCGCGCGGATACCAATATCTTCATGTTGAAGGTCTTCGTCGCCATCACCACTGACCGTTAGTCAAAAGACTAAGCCAATTCCCCACCCCTCCCCCGGTGACTCCTAGGCACCGTGCGGGAAGGATAAAATGCAATGTTTATGCTATGTCATACAAGGTATGCAATTTAATGTTATGTTCATACAAGTGCAACTCACAATCTATGACTCTATGCGCACAGACCTTTAGTTCCCCCTTTTTGGAGCTAGCAAAACTCCCAGGATACTTCCGTAGTGGCAAACGGAAGTGGTGGGTTGGGCCTCGCCCACCTCTAGGTTTGTATCTGCACTACCTAACCTAGACCTATCGTACGCCTCAATGCTAAGAACACAACAACGGAGCTCCTGCGTACTCTTACTGGCTAGTCCACCAAACTTTTCTTTGGTAAGGTGTTAACCACACATACCAAGCCAAAGTAACGACGTAGGTGCGACGACCGTCAACACTAATGAGCCACCACCTTTATGCACATACAATATGTTACCATCTATCTCCGAGCCCTAAGCTCCTCGATCTAACCTGTCTGACACATTAACCTTCCGAGCCACCGGCTCGCCGGACTAACCCGTCCGTGCTAACAACCACCGAGCCTACCGCTCGTAAGATCAAACCTAACTAGACTTCTTAACCATGGGGTTTGGGTGTGTGCATTATTAAGATTAACTTGCACCGCCATTTATTCCTACACTTTAGGGTTAGCCATGGATTTCCCGAGGACTACCCTGTGAGGGGCTAGCTACGGTACTAGGAACTATAATGGGATGACACTGCAACGATCCCTTTCCAAGGCACTTAATGTAATTAGTGATTACCCATAAGCATACCCTTCTTATCATTACACTTTGATTACCCTAAGTATTTTATGACCTTCTAAAGGGAAAGATGATCTTTCGTCGGTCCCGAACGCGACCTTATCCCTTAACTTATCGAGTACCCAACATATAGACCCCTAATGGTGACCTCAAATCCTCTCTAAAAGACTAGGTACACCATCTACCTTCCATGCCCACCTAATGATCCATAAATTACTTAAGTTTTGCAGTTTACTATATGCAGACCAAATGAGTTATATGAGTTGCATAAAGAGAGGTACCCCAAATAATCATCCAACTGACTCAAGATTATTACTGGGAGTCTGTCATGATATTCTAAGACTAAATCCAGAGGATCATATTTTTCCTTATTTAATTGGCATTTATTATAATTTTCCTCAACATTGACCCAGTATGAAATTGAACATGAAGTATAAAATCCTCTTATGATAAGGCCTCCACAAAATCATGAAAAATCTATGAAGTCAAAATAACAGTAAATACATAATATCAAAATTTTGCAATAAGGGGTTAGCCTCTAATTATAATATTAAATAATTATCCCAAATTAGAAATTATAGAAGAAACCACCAAAGGTACTTGTCCAAAAATTATGGAAAAATTACCAGATCTTTATATTAATCAGAAACGTCTACTGGACAAATTTTAGAAATTATCGAAACTAATTAGTCACATAAATAAATATTGCAAGTAAACCAATACTAGGGAAAATTATGATGGAACCTACTTCTAAATAATTCCAAAAATTATACTAAAATTCACAGAGTTCTCTAATGCCCTAAATTGTCCTACCACCAAGTTTCAAAATTATCCAGAGGATATTTGGCTCTCATTTATTTAACATATTCATGAGACCAAATAGATGACTTGTGAATGAAGTGCTAATTAAATTAATTCTATAATTAAACCAAAAATTATGAGAGGTCTATTACATGATTATGAGGGTTCCACCAAACTATCATCAACATCCAAGATCATTTGAGCTTGTAAATTTCTCTTATAAAAAGGTTCCCTAAAAAGGTTATAACCTAAATCAGAGGGTAACTGTTCCTAAATTCTCATAAAATTTTCTAGGGAATGTTTACACCCTATGAACTTATCTTCCTTGTATCATGACCATTCAAGGACATATGCCCCTATGTCCTTCATAAGGCTTAAAGTACAACCCTAAGGTTAGAACTAGGGTCCTAGGGCATATCCATACCACATCACCCCAAATTACTCATGGGGGTGTCTTTTGTGATCCTAAACCAGTGGACAAAGTATCACACAACTTTGATGAGATTTGACGACCTAATTCCATCATGTGCACTTTTGACCTAGTTTGACCAAACATGCGTTAACAAATTACCCAAGCAATTCAGTCCCAATTGGGCAAAAATTTTTACCAGGGTTATATAATAACCCTAAAGAGCACCCACCAAAATTTGGAGGGGTTTGGAGGTCATTAGACCCTATAATTAAATAATATATGAATTATTAAATTATTACTAAAACTTTAGAATTTTTTTTCCAAAAATTCCCCTCTTTGGATATATTAAGGGTGTAGGTACAAATAGCCTATGTTTCTTGTTTCAAGTCAATTTCATTTCCCAATCAAAAATTATTCAAGAAATAGTGGTTATCCTACCCTGGGGACCAGTGCCACCAAAATGGCCCTACAGGGAGCTACAGTACTCCATTTGGGCTGAAACAAATTTCAAAATAAAGTTCACACCAAGGGCTACCACTTTGATGTTGGCCACTTTTTCATCAAAGGGTTCTAAGTATTTTTAATAAATTAATCTATGTAATGCAAATAGTGTGACATAAATGCAATATTAATATAACATATTCATTTGATCTTAGCACAGATCTTCGCGCAAATCTGACAGTTGCTGGTCATCTTCTACCTTCAGCCAAGGGCTGAGATTGCCTGCGCCTGGGTTGACTTCCACTCCATTTTCCCGGCAACCTGAGCGCCGCCCCGACCGGCCAATGCCACCACCTCTGTTGAGGTGGTGGCCGGCGATTAGGGGTAGTTGGCTAGCCGGAGGTGGCCAGGATGGAGAGATTTAACGGGGGAAAGAGGGATCGAAATGAGCCCTTTTAGTAGCTTGATTCAAGCCCGATTTGGCTGGAATCAAGCCCCAAACTAGAGGAGGATCTAGCACTAGTGGAGGGAGGGAGGATCGGACCTGATTTGTTGCCTGAGGTCGCGTATTCCGGCGGGTTGCCATGGCTGGAGCTTGAGCATTTGGTGCCATGTTGATTTGCTCTTGGAGAGCTCGATTTCTTCAGCAATATGGGGGGGGGGGGGGGTCACTCCTCTTCGACCTCGGAAGGTGGTAAAGCCCTCAATTGGAGGCAAGAGGGGGGTTTCACATGGTGGCCATTAATGGCCTTGATGGAGAATTTCAATTTCATACGGGGGAGGTGAATTGGGCATCAATGTGGCCAGGAGAAGACTGGAAACTCCTCCTCTCCCCAAGAGGAGATGAATGGTGCCATCAATGGTGGAGATTGAAGGTTCCTTCTTCCTCCCCATTAATCCCCCCTCTTTCTCTCTCTTTCAAATTTGAGCTTTTCTATCTCCTGGCCGAATTTCCTGAAATTGAATGGCCAATTCAGTATCACCCAACCCCATTAGGTGGTGGACCACCTTAATTGTGTGTAGCCTAAGTGGATTGGGCTTGCTTAGGTCAACTTAGGTCATTTTGACCTAAATTTTAGGTAGAGTTGACTTTGGTCAATTTGACCATATGGGTTGACCCCAATGGGTGTCTAGTCACCCATTAGCCTCCCTTATTGGTTTGGAAGGTCTAGGTACGGTCAATTTGACAAGGTGAGGGTCAATTGACCCTTAATAGGCCACTTTGACCAAAATAGGGCTAGGGTTGACTTTGGTAAAATTGGCTAAGTTGGAGGCCCCATGATGGGGATTTTTGGTCCATTGGGTCCCTAAAATCCATATAAGGGTAGGGGTAAGGTCAATTTGGCATGGTGGTGGCCAATTGGCCCTAATTAAGCTACTTTGACTAATTTTGGGTTAGGGTTGACTTTGGTAAATTTGGCCTCTTTGGTTGACCCCAATGGGTCCCTGGTACTCTAAGGGGACCACTAATGAGTTAGGGTTGTTATTGGGGGGGGGGGGGGATGGGGTCAAGGAATCAAGGTGAGACCCTAAATCCAACCGTAGGCTTGATATCTGAAAATTGCTATTTGTAGACCACTTGGGTTTTGTCCTTCTTACCTAAGTTCACATGATCTTCAGCTCTTCCTATGGTTTTGTCATGACCTAGTCATGACAAAACCAACTTGGGGTTTATTTTTTGGGGGGATGTTACAGATGGTATATCTCGTGGCCGAGGAACTGGAAGGGTTGAAGTAGAATAAAGCTCAGGGACAAGATCATTAATATAGTTACTCTTGGTTATGTACGCATAATTCTCCATCACCATCCATTGTATGAGTCCTCCTAAGGGAAGTGTGTTGAGAGGAGTCCATCTTGGATCCTTTAACTTAAACGTATAACGAATCTGTGGGAGTAAATGATCTGCAACATCAAAAACTTCTTCCTACAAAATATGATAAGTAATAATACTCAGTTGTGCAGTGATCTTCTTTGTATCTCCGGACTTAACATTATAGTGTGTCGAAAAATATCTTGAATTATGAATATTTCTTCCCTAAGTGAAGAAACTTCCATAATTTGCTCTCTAGTCTCCTTCCCATGCAAAACCAGATTCACTGGTGTCTAGTCTCGCTTAGCCCTATACTTCTCAACCACATCCAGACGATTCTCACTCTCTATTAACCCAAACACATTCCTTAGATCTTCATGTGTGATTTGGACAAATTCAAACTGTATCATAGACATCACTCCTCCATGGAGTTGTGTTTCTGACGGATCAAACAAATGGTTATAGAACTCCTGAATAAAATCTGTAGAAAAATAGTCGTTAGTAATCACCGATAACACTCCTGATACAGCTAGGAGGTTTTGAATATGGGCATGAACGGGGAGGTCTATTTGCAACACCATGCCTACACCAACAGACGCCGTTTCAATCCCAGCATTAGAATGATAAGATTTGTGTGCTTCTCTGGAAGAAGAAGACTTTTTGGCACGGACCTCGTGTGCACTGGAAGAAGCCATAACCTGCACATTTTGACACATCAGAAAATTAACACAAAAACATTTTTTAAATAATGCCCGACATTAATGGTAATGCCAGGCGCATGATGTCAAACTTCCTATCACCTCCAGTACACAATGTTGACCTTCAGTCATGCTTAGAACTCAAAAAGTCTTGTAAAAATTAAGGAATAAATGGAAAATCACCGATAAAACTCAAAAACAACTAAAAAGTTAAAGCAAAAACTCATCGTTGATAAGAATCTCAAAACCCCTCTCTACAACTCTAAACTAGAAAACCCTAGATCTCAAAATCCTAGATCTATAATATACTATCATAATACACTTCAATACTTCAAAGGATTATAATTTAGGGGTAGATAAATGTTTTCATAAAAAAATATTAAAAAGAAAAACATGGATTTTACCTTGATTTGAGAAGGGGAGACGACGAAACATGAAGATAAATGGTTTGAAATGGAGAGAATAAGAAAAGAACTCGGATTTGGGGCTTTTTATATAAAGTGGACTCAACGCCGCCATTGAGAATAACGCCAAGCATTATCTCCTCTTTCTCTCTATAACTGAAATTTCTCTACCTATCCACTTATATATCATTATATATCTATGTTTACATCTTAATTACTTTTTCATTGCCAGAAAAATCTAAATCAAATTTAAATATAAAAACCATTTTAAAACCACCAGAAATATGTTTATATAGCCTTCTAATCATCTCCAAATTCTCTGAAAATTTTACACTAAGAAGGCCAATATACATACTACCTATTTCAAAAGAATTTTTTTTCAAAATGCTCAAAAAGGGTGTTCTGTTTGGGTGTTAAGTACTTAATGCCATGCGTTAGCCCTTTTCATCAAATTAAATTTCAATTTTCTCTACACTATTTCTGGTATTTTTATATTGATTTTTCTCTATTTCTTTTCTCAGTTTTTGAAATTATTTTGTTATTAATTTGGTTGTTTTATTCCAAAATACAAAAAAAAATCAAAATAATCAAAAATATGTTTCTCTTTATTTGTTTTTCGTTAAATATTTACAAAACTATGGTTTGACGATAAAACATAACAAGAGCAGACATCTTAGTTATTCTTGTTTCAAATGGTAAAAATTGAATAGGCATACACTTAAAGATTGTCTTCAATGTCTAATTTTAATTTCAAATTTCCTAAACATTGTTTTCTTATCATGCCTTGACGATAATCTAATTATGTGCAATGAAATAGTCTATAGAAAATTGTGTATGATTGCCTAGCATGCCTCTAAATGTGAGTAATATTTTATGTTAATTAATGATTCCTACATTCACTATTTTGGTAATCTACATGTGCTCATAATCTTAGTCTTGCATGATTGTGCAGTGTAATAGTTTTAACAAATTAAGTTGTATATCTAAATTACCTACACTGTTTTTTCAAACAATAAATTTCTTGCACACATAGAAGTGCTATTTCAATAGTGTTAATGTTTGCAACAACAAGTGAATTCAGAGATCTTTGGCATAAGCTTTAAATAAGAAAAAGGAATAAATTGCCAAAGATAACTCCACCAAGCACTACTCACCCTCCTGATAAGTCTTAATGAAAATTGTGAGGTTAAGCACCTTGGAAATAATTATAAAGTGTATTGTGCAAACACATTCTTTTTATCACTTCTATTTGTACACTAGATCACAAAAAATAAAAAAATAAAATTATTATTAATAAAAATGCTTATGTGATCCCCCAAGCAATACTTCGCTCCCTAATAAGTCTTAATGAGCATTATGTGGGCGAAGCACCTTGGTTGTTGTACCCTTTTATGTGCTTTGAAATTTTATTTTAGAATTGATGTGTGAAAGTATTTATAAGATTGCAATCTTACTATTGTTGTTACTATTTCGTTACATATGTCATGTGTTTTGATTATTTCACTTGTATACGTTTATCAAAACACCTTATGCACACATCATTGTTTTTCATAAAGTTTCTACTAATGAGAATTGGATCCTAATGCAAAATTACATAATTCCCTAAAGCACTAGATTGCAATGCATGATTTCTACAATGTTTTCTTTACTTGAAATAAGAATTGGTTACATTATAGCTCTTATCTTTTGGAATATGTTAAATCATGCTTGCCTACTTGCTATGAAAATTTTCAAAGTTAAATGCTCAAATGTGAAGAGTCTAGACATATTATTGGAATGGTCAAACTATTACAAAAATGTTAATCTTAGTTATTTTTTTTTTCCGCATTCCTAATTTGATCATAAGTTGTGTCTACCATGGTTTATCATGCTAACTTCTAAGTATTTTTCTTCACTTGTGCTTGTCAAACTATATTGCATTTTTTTAACAAGTTTCTTAAAAAAATTTTAAAAAAATGGAAGTGGTAGAATTCCTTTGGCAAAACAAATAAATGGAATGTTGTTCATTCACGCTTATCATATATTTTTCCACTGTGCTACTCTCTCCCTTAGCTCGATCACGACTTACCTTAAGTTTAAATAAAACTCTTAATCCTCTCCTCGTTATGTTCCATCTTTTTGTCTTCTCTCTTCTAGTTTTGTTTCAACTCCACCCTCTTTTGCTAATAACAAAAAGGGGAGAATAAAATGATAAATCTAAATTTTAATGATTAATGGAATAGGTTTCACTAGATTAAGGGGGACCGTAAATCTAGCCTTTGGGAGCATGCACTAAGGTGGAGCACTTAAGTAGGGGGAGCACAACTTAAACAATCTATTATTCTTATTATTATCTCTATATTGCTTAAGTGCCATATATCCTTCTAAAAACACATCTCTCTTATATATGAATCTGATTTATCTATATTGGATTTGTTATTATCAAATGGGGGAGATTGTTGGAACATGGTTTTCCGCATCCCTTTGATTTGAGAATAACAAAACCTACATGTATTTGATCTTGTTTGCCATTGTGTTTTTAGCATGCAGGTTTGAACTGATATGACAATAGGATGCTTCACAATTGGTCTGGAATTGCCTACAAGCAGAAATAATGAATGTGGTCTAACGCTAGGTGTTAAGACTTAACGCTGGGTGTTGACACTCGACGGGGTGGCTTGCAGCTGAGATGATCGACGAGTTGGCATGCCGCTTAGATGATCGACGAGATGGCTTGCCGCTGAGAAAATGAAAGAGCTCTAACGCCAGTCATTAGGTCTTAACGCTGGTCGTTAACTCTCGATGATTATGGCAAGGAGGGAAGCAGCCGTGATTGAAGAGGCACCTGAGGAATGATCTGACATAACTCTGGCTTTAGACTCAACGCCAGCGTTAGGATTGCCTAAAATAAATGTTTCCTAAAGTGCAGAATCACCTTCCCGTTTTGAAGATCCGAGCCATCAAAACAATTCCATACAGGTTCAACGCCAGGTGTTAGCCTTTATGCCAACGTTAGCCTTCAGTGCTATAAATTGGTGGATTTCATCTTCTCCAACTACTGATTGAAGAGAGCCATATTCCAGCACTTCAGAAACTTAGAGAGGGCCGTATTTTCCAGACCATCATCTCCCACACATATTCGAGTGAAGAATTCAAGGAGGACCAGATCAACGCTTACTCAACACGAAGAATGCATGCTCCAACTTTGATGATATTCAGCGAGCCTTTGTCATCTCCAGAATTCTTCTTAGGGAGTTTTGGTTTGTGTTTGTATTTTATTTGTAACCTTTTTTATTATAATCTTGAATTAAATTCGCCTCGTGTTTGCGACTAGGTCTGTGTAGGACTTAGGGAGGAATTTACCTCGTGTTGGCGACTAGGTCTAGGGAGTAGATCTAAGTGGTGCTCGAGGCCTTTCTGTGGATAGAAAGGTTAGAGCGGCTTGAGGCCGTATCTTGGGAGAGATCGGCTAAAGCCAACCGGTTCTTGGTGAGAAGAGTCAGTATAGAAAACAAAAAGAATATTTCATATTTCGCTTTCGATTTCTAGCATCATAGAAATCAGATTTTGTAATCAATTTTTTAAATAATAATCATGTCTTTTCTTGTTTAATAAAATTGATTTTATTCTCTTTACATTTGATTTAACATAGTTCAAATAAAATATCAAACAGTTTCTATAAGAGTTTAAAGTTTTCTAAAACCCTTATTCACCCCCCCCCCCCCCTCTAAGGATGCCTCAAGATCCAACAAAGAGTTCTACAAATAGTCATACGAAGAGTCCAAAGTAGAGTCCTATGAAGATTCTTAGAAAGGGTCCTATAAAGAGTCCAATGAAAAGTCTTAAAAAGTGTCCTAAGAAGATTTCTAAGAAGACTCCTAAAGAGAGTACCATGAAGAGTCTTAGGGATAGTCTTAATAAGAGTCCAATGAAACATTCTAAGAATTGGACTAAGAGAGTCCTAAGAAGAGTCCTATAAAGAGTCTTTGTATGAGTGTTATGAAGTGTCCAACAAATAGTCTTATGTAAAGTCTCAAGATGAGTCCTATGAAAAGTCCTACGATGAGTCCAACAAAAAGTCCTAAGAAGATTACTATAAAGAGTCCTAGAAGTGTCCTAACAAGAGTCTTACAAATAATCTTATAAAATTCCTAAGTAGAGTCCTATGAAGAGTATTATAAAGAGTTCTTTGAAGAGTCCAATTAAAAGTCCAGCAAAGATTCCTACGAAAAGTGCTATGAGGAGTCCTACAAAGTTTCTTGACAAGAGTCCTACGAATTATACTACAAAGAGTCTTGCGAAGAGTCCTATGAGGATTCCTTTAAAGAATCCTAAGTAGAGTCCACGAAGAGTCATACAAAGAGTCCTAAGAAGAGTTCCAAGAAAAGTCCTAACAAGATTCCTAACAAGAGTCTGAAGAAGAGTCCTACGCTGACTCCTTTGAAGAGTCCTAAGTAGTACTATGATGAGTCTTTTGAAGAATCCTACGAAGAGTCCAAAAATGTTATACAAATAGTTTTATGATGAGTCCTATGTGAAGTGCTATGAGGAGTCCTACAAAGAGTCCTAAGTAGACTCCTAATAATAGTATTACGATGAGTCCTACAAAAAGTCCTTCGAAGAGTCCTACAAAGAGTCCTAAATAGAGTACCAAGAAGAGTCCTACAAAGAGACCCAAGAAGAGTCCTGCAAAGAGTCCAACAAAGAGTCTTACGATGAGCCCTGCAAAGAGTCCTATGAAGAGTCCTATGGAGAGCCCTATACAGTGTCCTATGAAGTGTCCTACAATGAGTCCTACGAGGACACCAACAATGAGTCCAACAAAGATTCCTACAAAGAGTACTACAAAGAGTCCTACAAAGAGTCCTATGAAGACTCCTACATTGAGTCCTAACTAGATCTTCCTATGAAAAGTCCTAAGAAGATTCCTAACAATTGTCCTAACAAAAGTCCTTAGAATAGAACTAGGAAGAGTCCTACTAGGAGACTTATGAATTGTCTAACTAGGCGTATTACGAAGAGTCCTGTGAAGAATCCTATGAAGAGTTCTATGAGGAGTCCTATGATGAGTCCTATGACGAGTCCTACAAGGAGTCCTACAAAGATTCCTAAGTAGAGTCCTAATAGGAGTCCTACTTAGAGTCCTAAAAAATGTGCTACAAAGTGTCTTACAAAGTGTCTAACAAAGGGTCCTAATTAGAGTCCCAAGAAGAGTCCGATGAAGTGTCTTACAAAGAGTCCAATGAAGATTCATACGAAGCATCCTATGAAGAGTCTTAGGAGGAGTCCTATGAAGAATCCTATGAATATCCCTATGAAGAGTCCTACAAAGATTCTTACAAAGAGTCATTCGAAGTTTCCAACGAAGAGTCCTAAGTAGAGTCCTATGAAGAGTCCTAACAAGAGTCCTAACAAGAGTCCTACAAATTGTCCATCAAGGAGTCCTATGAATAGTCCAACAAAGAGTCCTAAGTAAAGCCCCATGAAGAGTCCTACAAAGAGTCCAATGAAGAGTCCTACGAGGAGCCCTACAAAGGGTCCTACGAATATTCCTACCAAGAGTACAATAATGAGTCTTACGAAGAGTCTTATGATGAGTCCTACAAAGAGTTCAACGAAAAATCTTGCAAAGAGTCCTAAATAGAGTTATACAATGAGTCCTGCAGAGAGTCCTACGAAGAGTCTTACAAAGAGTCCTACGAAGATTCGAATGAAAAGTCCCAAAAAGTGTCCGAAGATGAGTCCTAAGAAGACTCAAAAATTATGTCCCATGAAGAGTCCTACGAAGATCGAATGAAGAGTCCTAAAAAGTGTCCTAAGAAGAGTTCTAAGAAGACTAAAAAATTGTGTCCCACGAAGAGTCCTAACAAGAGTCCATTGAAAAGTCCTAAGAATAAAACTATGAAGAGTCCTAAGAAGAGACCTACGAAGAGTCCTACTGGGATTCCTACGAATAGTCCAACAAAGACTCCTACAGCGAGTCCTAAGTTGATTTCTAATAAGATTCCTATGAAGTGTCCCACAAAGAGTCTTAAGAAGTTTCCTGTAAAGATTCCTATTAAAATAGCTAGAAAGATTCCTTTGAAGAGTCCAACTACATGTCCTATGAGGAATCCAACAAAGGGTCCAATTTATATTCCTAATATAACACCTACGACGAGTCCCACGAAGAGTCCTACGATGATTCCTATGATGATTCCTACGAAGGCTCCAACAAAGAAACCAATGAAGAGTCCAAAGAGGAGTCTTACGGAGAGTCCTAAAAATAGTCCAACAAAGAATCCTACGAAGAGACCTATGAAGAGTCCTACAGAGAGTCCTATAAATTGTCCAATAAAGAGTCCTAAAACCAGTCGTGCGTGGAGTCCAACAACGAGTTCTACAAAGAGTCCAACAAAGAGGCCTCAGTAGAGTCCTACGAAATAACGATCGTGGCAGTCAAATCTTTAAGCCTTTTGATTAAATGGCTGGGAGATGCTCCAAAAACTATTAGGGTGTGAGCAGGGATGTTATCATCATTTTCATAATCTTTTCTCTCTCCATGTTTGAGAAAGAGGAAGGCAAAGGAGGAAGAAGTAGACACTTTCCTCCATTGATAGAGCTCCGAATCGCAAACCGATTTTAGATCCACTGAGAGCAGCCCGGTGTGGTTATTTCTATCCGACTGAAATCTTGGACTCTCATGTCGCCAAAGAAACCGGCAAGGGTAATGATCCTTCCTCCTGGTCTTAAGACGTGCTTTAGTCTTTTCATCATCTTTTTATGATTGCATAAGGTTGTCTCTTTCACTAATTAGTGAAGTGTATGACTCCCTTTAGTACTTCGGAACTCCGGGTCGATTGTGTCCATCCCCGACATTTATTGCATGTAGAAATCCGGTAGTCATACAGAATAAGGCATTTTGTGTGAAGCCTAATCGTGGCCGTTATCCCGGATCGGTGTTGCTGTATTATGACGTGCATTTAGGTTATGCCTAGAATGCATGTCTGAGAATGACTTAGTGAGATATATCATTATGAATGTGGTACATGGGGTTTTTGGTGTCTTTTTGAGAACCTAACAGAAGCCTCATAATTGGGTTGTGGTTGAATGCAAACCTTCACCATGAGTTTTGAAGTGGAGTTGTCTTATACCTCCTTCGTTGGTTATGTTTTCGAAGCCTATGTCCTCTTGTAAGGATTAGGTGTGTAGATCACTTTTTTAGTATCACTTATATGTGTTAAACCCTTATGGGTCGAGGCGAAGCCATACCCGCATCACGCAATTGGATCTCAATGACTAGAGCACGGAGAAAGCAAGTCCGATCCCATTTCCATGCTGATCGTTAAGAGGTCTTAACCTCTTGTATGTCGTACGATCATGGGAGAGGTCGTGGAAGGTGTATACCTAGACCGTCCAAAAGCACTTTTCCCACCTAAGGTTATATTACTTAGGGTGGTGTTGGTGCTCTTGAGAGAGTTCATTTGAAGAATGCATTGTGTGCTTGAAATGTGTGGTTGTGAGTACCAACATTTGTGCTTTGATGATTTGATGTTATGTTAGCCTCATGCGGTTGCTAAGGCGGTTGTGGGGATGCTCCAGGTGATCCCAACTAACATCATATGCATACCTAGGTTCCTCTTTCTTTTATGCTCAACCTAGAAGATTGATTGTGCGTGAAACCTCACCTTGTGTAGAGCAGTTGCACTTTCTTTATTTTAATATATGTTGCATGTACGACTTGCTTGCAGGTTAGCGGTGCCCTGCCCCTGAGTCGGCTTGAATGATCATGGGGTGTGATCGTAATGCGGTTTGTGGCCAGCTCATTGCTGACCCTCGTTTGCCTCTTATTTGTGGATGTTGCAGGTGTTGATGAGTCGAGCGGGAAGTAGCGGGCTGAAGCCCATTTGTTGAGTTGGCCCTTGAAGGCCAGCCTTTGTTTTACTGATTTCCTGTATTGCTGGCCAGCATGCCGATGTATGTTTTTAAGTTAATTACATTATTGAATGTATGACTTTAAGGCCATAACTTAATTGTGAGATTCATGAGTAGGTGGACATCTAATATTGAAATTTTAATGAAAGTTTTCACTTTATTTATAGGGTTTAGGGTTTGTTTATACTCTCGTGTTGTTCTTTTCAGTGTATCAACTTATTAACGTCTAGCTAGTGTGTTCAATATGGTGTGGGGTTCCTCCCGGACCTATTGTTGTATTGTTTGTACTGGTAGGGTGTTACAATTTAGTATCGGACTTTAGGAGTCGATCTGTAGTTTCGATAATTCAAGGCCAAATTCCTTTTAAGCGAGGAGTGCATGTGATGTGCGTTCAACTAAAAATGATAAAAAATAATAAGAATGTCCACTTAGGAATGAAAAACTTGCTTGTTTGCGGAACCTAACTATTCCATGATTGTTTGGTTATTATGTTTTCAGCCACTAAATTGTGTGTTACACGATTATAGGTGACTTAGAGTGGTGCGGTACAGTCTCAACCTCATAACACTACTGAAAGTAGTGTGTCCGCTGAGGTGCCAGCGACCACTCCTACTAAAATGATTAGATTAGTTGATGAACCTATCTTTGCGATGATCAATACTCAGCCAGGATGACTTGCACAACCTACAACTCATACTCCGGATGTGCCCCAGTGCTTGTTGCTTTAGTGGAACCTGCAGTGGATCCTAGGGTGGAACATAGAGTTGATACTATAGCTGTGGGACGAGCTCGTGACCAACAACTGAAGTAATTAATTAGCTTCCATATTCTAACCTTCTCGGGGACCAAATCCCCAACAGACCCAGAGGATTGGATGTCAAGGATAAATAGAACTTTAAAGGCGACAACAACCGAAGAAGCTATGATGGTCACCTTAGCCACTTCCCATTTGGGCAGAGAAACAGTGCTTTGGTATGAAGAGCTAGAAGTGCATAAGTTCGGTTGTAGACAGATTATTGATATCTCGATGACAAAATTCTCAGAACTGTTGTTCCAGAGCTTGAACCCCTCTACCTAGCACATTCCGTTGCAAAACTATTTTCTATTGTTAACTCAGGGAGATCGCTCTGTAGATGACTACTTGCATGAGTTCACTATACTTGGTCTCCATGTGGGATTCTTTCTAGAGTATGAGGAGACAAAGACAAAAATGTTCTACGAAGGACTTCGTGATGAGTTGTGGCAGCTTCTAATAGGCCCAGTGACATTTGGCTTTCAAATTCTGGTACAAATTGCCAGATCTCAGGAAATGGATATGTAGAGGGTGCAGTGCACAAAAGGCCTCAATGCAAAGAGGTCAGAGTTTTAAGCGTCAACCTCTCAGTCAAAGCCTGAGTTCAGAAAGAACAAGAGGAAGTCTAGGTTCGTGGAACCAGCTCCCTCTAGTGTATTGGGAGCCACCACTGCACGGGGTCACATAATGTGTTTCACTTGCAGAAAGGTGGGACACAAAGCCCGAGCGTGTCAAAGTGTCCCCCCAAAGGCAGAAAACCAAGCAGTGGGCTATGCTCATACTGTAGGTTCAACTTATGTGGAGAAAGGCAAAGCTGCGAAGTCTTCTGCTTCCCAGCATCCTCCGACCCAACCGAGAGTCTACTTTCATAGCCAACATGAAGAAATCCGACAAAATGATGTCATCACATGTATGAATTATAATTTAGCTTTTACAACTTAACGTGCTTTATACATCAGGTGCGACTGTACGTTTGTTTGTGTGTGCAAATAGGCTTTTTCCTAATTTTGAACAATCTGTCGAGAGCTCTTTTTGATACTAGTGCAACACACTCCTTCTTGTCTAAGGACTTTGTGGTGCGAATCGGTGTGTCATATACCTTATTAAATGATTGATTTGGGGTAGTCCTTCCCAATGGGTCTCGAATGTGGGCAGATGGGAGGAGCTGTGTAAAAGTGCGGATTGGGTGCCAAGATTTTGACTTGGAAGGGTCTTTACTCCCACTAGCTGAATTTGACGTAATCTTTGGCATGGACTGACTCTCAAAGAAACGAGGATGCACAGATTGCAATCTGAAGGAGATTACTCTAGGAAAGAACACTAGGGATGAGACCACATTTGCTGGTATGAGAGGGGCAAGCAGGACACTGATGTCTGCTCTCCAAGTGGTTAAGGCGGTGAGAAAATGCGCGGGGTTATTCTTCACTTTGTTGGAGGCTTCAGATGCTAAGCCCAGTTTAAGTTATGTCCTTGTAGTAGCGGAAAATGCTGACATGTTTCCAAACAAACTCCATGGAGCCCCGCCTCAACGATAGATTGATTTCTTTATTGAGTTAGTGTCAGGTGCCAAATATGTGTGATGCTGACCATATCGAATAGCGCCATAGGAATTGGCAGAGCTAAAAGTTAAGTTGGAGGAACTGCTAGAGCAAGGCTATGTATGTCCAAGTTCATCACCTTGGAGTTCACCAACCATCTTTGTGTAAAAGAATGATGGGAGCTCTGCAGCTATGCATTGATTATCGAGAACTAAATAAGCTGACAAAGAAGAACCGTTATCCGATTCCGAGAATCGAAGACTTGTTCGACCAACTGGTTGGGTCGATGGTGTATTCTAAACAAGATTTGAGGTCCGGTTATTATCAGTTAATGATAAGGGAATGTGACATTCCAAACATGGTGTTCAGTACCCACTTTGGGCACTACGAGTTGACGGTCATGTGGTTCGGTCTCTACAATGCACCATCGGTATTTTTGGACGTGATGAATAGAACGTTCTGATATTATTTAGACTGATTTTTTATCGTCTTTATCGACGACATATTGGAATACTCTCACTCTGAAGTGTAGCTTGCAGAGCATATACATGCAAATTTGAGCACATTAAGGAGGAGTCAGGTATATGCCAAGTTCTCCAAATGCGAGTTTTGGCTATCTTTAGTGGCGTTCCTTGGTCATGATGTTAGTGGTGAAGGAATCGCGGTCGATTTGTCGAAGATAGTGTCAATCCGAGAGTGGCATGTGCTAAAGAATATGGCGGAAGTTCGATGTTTCTTAGGACATGCTAGCTACTATAGGCTCTTATGGAGAACATTTCGAGGATTGCACTTCCTCTCACTAAGTTGACTAGGAAAGATTAGAAGTTTGCGTGATTGTTAGACTGTGCACGAGCTTTTGAGGAACTGAAGAGCCATCTGACCAAGATGCCCATTGATGAGTAGGATTTATGCATATTTTAATTATAGTATTTAGGTTAATTTCAATATAAAAATGTAAATATTATTTATATTTTAGTTAAAAATCACTTCTTTTATAATTTCTGTTCTAAATATAGTTGTATTTCCATTTTGCAGTTTTTTCTGGAGTTTTTATCAAATTTGCATTGCACGCCCCCAGTCACGCCCGTGACCAAGAGCGTGTAACCTAAATCCCAGTCCAGAGTTGATCCCGTGCAGTTTGAGCTAGTCCACAGCAAGTCACGCTCTGGGTCACGCCCGTGACCCAATGGTCACGCCCATGATCAATGGCGTGTAATTTTAAAGGTCATTTTCAAGCTTTCCACTTGGACATGTCAACCACCTAATCCAATGTTGCCGCACAAGTCATGCCCGTGACCCAAATGTCACGCTCGTGACATCCGCGTGATCATTGCTCCCCGCTGCGCCGTCACGTAATACCCATGCTGCATTTAGAGAACACGCCTAGATTACACGTATATGACCCACATTACACGGGTGTCTATGGGGGTGTATTTCCCTTTCTTTTAAAGTATAAAATCGTAGAAAATTTCCCCAAAAAAATTTAAATTCCCAAAATTCCAAATAAATTTTATTTGTCCAAGAATTAACAAAAAATGTAGGCTTATTAGTTAATGTTTAGCATTTTTATTATTTATTTCTTATCAAAAATAAAAGATAATATCAAAAATCCAAAAAAATATTATATCAAAAATTTCAAAAAATTGAAGAAAACTTAGAAAAATCCCAAATATATAATAAGCCCTTACTTTGGTTTTTGTTATCTTCAAAATCATTATTTTTTGTGAATTTATTTATAAGCATTTATTTTTTTTGTTTTTAATTTGCTAATCTTTTATTTTATCATGGTTTGCTAAATCTATTTTTGTTTAGGTGATTTTGTTTTAAGAAATATTTAATGATTTTAATTTTATTAGAGAAATTTATTTAGCACTTCTTCTCTTATATTTTAAATAGTTTCAATTATGTAGTAATTTTGCTTAACACCTTTAAAATTTAATTATTTCTACCTCATGCTTTTTGAATATTAGGAAAGTTTAATTTACTATAGTTGCTCTCAAAATATTTTATTTTAATCTAATTTTGGTTTTAGCCCTTTACCTCTAGCCTTTACCCAATCCAAAAAAAAGAGATTATTAATTGATCATATGTCATGAGAATGAGAGGATAAAATTCATCATTCCCTAAACATAGGCACCATTTTCTATGTATGAAGAGTAGCAAGAAAAGATTATACGACATGGAAAATGCATGAGAGGATAAAATTCATCATTTTCCTAAACATATACAAATAGAAAAAAATTGTGTCGGGTGAAAGGGTAAAATTCATCACCTCCAATAAAAAAAACAATCTCTTCATTTTTATCCAAACCCCTTTTAGCCAATTCAATTGTTTTTAGTTTAAAATTAAAATATTAAGAGAGCATAAGTAGTAGATTGTATTTTTTCCTTTAGTTTATTTCAAAGTTATGGTATTTATAAGTTTAAATCTAATTTTGTTTACAAATTAATCAATCTTGTTTACTAGTTATTACTTTTGAGAATTCTTGGCTAAATATTTTTCACTTATTTTTCTAATTTCATAATTTAGGACGTAATTCGTTAATCCCAAAATTTTCATTTTAGCTAACTTGTGATTCAATAAATGTTTAGTTTTAATTAATATTTTGATTAAATGTCTTATAAATATTTCTCATACTTTTGCTCTGGAATAGCAAAAGCTTAAGTATGGGGGTATTTGATGAGTAGGATTTATGTGTATTTTAATTATAGTATTTAGGTTAATTTCAATATAAAATTGTAAATATTATTTATATTTTAGTTAAAAATCACTTCTGTTATAATTTATGTTCTAAATATAGTTGTATTTCTATTTTGCAGATTTTTTTGGAGTTTTTGTCAAATTAGCACTATAGACCCCCACTCACGCCCATGAACAAGGCCGTGTAACCTGAATCCCAGTTTAGAGTTGATCCTGTGCAGTTTGAGCTAGTCCACGACAAGTCACGCCCTGAGTCACGCCCGTGACCCAAAGGTCACGTCGTGACCAAGGGCGTGTAATTTTAAAGGTCCATTTCAAGCTTTCCACGTGGACATGTCAGCCACCGAATCCAATGTTGCCGCACAAGTCATGCCCGTGACCCAAATGTCACGCCAATGACTTCCCGTTTGATCATTACTCCCCGCTACGCCGTCCCACAAGACCCACACTGCATTCTGAGAACACGCCCAGATTACACGCAGTGACCCACATTACACGAGCGTGTAATGTCCTTCTTTCACCGCGCCATCACGCAAGACCCACACCGATGTCCCAGATGTGCAGATCAGTACTTACATGCCCCCTAGTCACGCCCGTGACTGGGGCGTGTAACTTGGAAATTTTTCCTATAAATTCAGAGGCTCCATTCTAGCAATTATCTCTTCTTGCCCCTGCCCATTAGGGCTATTCTTGTATAGTTTTTCATTATTTTCATGTTTTTGGTTTAGTTTTTATTTTAAGTAATTGCCTTTCTTAAGCTTAGTTTTTCTTCTTGTAATATTATTTCATGCAAGTTAGCTTAGCTTTAATTCCATGCAATTTAATGTAGATTTTATTTTATGTAACCTCTTTTTATGGTAATGAAATTTTTAGCTCTTTTCATTTATGCCAAATCTCCTCTTTCCTTCATATCTCTCTTTTTTAATTTTTCCTTTAGTAAATATTTAGTTGGTTTGATTTTTACAAGATTTGTAATGATTTTATCTTTTCCTTATTATCATTTCTCCTCTCCTTCGATTTATTCTCGAAAAAATAATGATATCGAGTTCATATGCCGGTTATGAATTTTGGTATTTGTTTTCATATTCTAGTTAGCTGAGAGGCTCGTGCAGATGAATCGATCGCTCGAGAATAAAAAGAGTTGCACACACCCTCGAGAGAGGATGACGTAAATCTTCCAAATAGGAGTCAAATCTTATAGTGGGATTCACCTCATTAATGCGAGTATTAGGCGTTTCGGTTATAGAACGAGAGTTCGGCTGATCAACTTAATCTCAGGTGGGCGTATTCCTCGAGGGAGGTGCGTTCATAAGCTAGGAATCTCCGTGGTCAAGGAATATATTTGAATGATAATATTTATCTTTTATTTTCATTTCAAAGCGATTTTTAATCAAGTTTTGTTTTCTTTATTTATTTTTCTTCTCATTTGTTTAGCTTTAATTATTCCTCTTTCTCCGCTCTTTCCGATAAAATAATAGTTTGCTTTCTCGAAGTAGAAGTACTCGACAGACCCGTGTTTAATACGACCTTGATATTTTTCTTAAGTATCCTATACTATAAACGATATGGTATGCTTGCCTTCATCGTATATAGAATTGGAGAACATCAACAACAAATCGCTCAAAATTCATAATTCCCCAAATTAACTAATTTTCATATCACCCATCTTATGTTTGCCAAGTGGTATGAAAGGGTACGATATATAGAGTGACGCCTCAGGGAGAGGCATGGGTTGCGCCCTAGTCTAATTCGGAAATGTGATTGCTTATGGCTCCTGTCAGTTGAAGCTTCATGAGAGGAACAACCCTGTCTATGAGTTGGAGTTAGCAGTCGTGGTATTCGCTATTAAGCTATGACAATACTATTTATATGCCGTAAAGATTGAAATCTTTATGGACCACAAGAGCCTAAAGTACCTAATAAATCAGAAGGAGTTGAATATGCGACAAAGGAGGTGGATGGAGTTCCTTGTGGACTACACCTTCAATATTCGTTACACTCCTAGAAAGGGAATTGTTGTTGCAGACGCGTTGAGTCAGTGGCTCCAGCACAAGCAAATTAGATTTTGATGGATAATGAGAGTCTGATCTGTGATCTAGAATCCTTGGGGATCTCTTGTGTTGATAGGAGATCGTCTACTTCCGCATGCTTGAACTGTATGGTAGTTCAATATGACCTTGCTGACCGAGTTCGATAAGCTTTGGAACTAGATGAAAGCATGAAGCGCTATAAAGCGGAGACTGTGGATGGGTCTAATGCTGAATTTTCCTTCGAGGATGGTCTTTTCTGGATGAATTCTAGACTGTGCATCCCAAAAGTTGCCAAATTATGTGAAGAATTGATATACGAGGCTCACTTTTCCAAGTACTCGCTCCTCCCGGGGAGCACAAAGATGTACATTGACATGAAGAAACTCTTTTGGTGGTCGGGTATGAAGAAAGACATTGCTCTCTACGAGGCCAAGTGTCATACTTGTGCGTTGGTGAAGGATGAATGTCAAAGACCTGGTGGATTTCGAAAGTCTTTGCCAATTTTGGAATTGAAGTTCGACGATATTTCAATGGATTTTGTGCACGGATAACCGAGATCACATCATGGAAACGAAGCCATTTGGGTGATCGTAGATCGTTTGATGAAAATATTGCACTTCATTCCAAACCAGTAGGATGATTCCATGACAAATCTAGCCAAGCTATATGTTTACAATATTTTATAATTGCACACAGTTGGAACATGGTCTTTCGCATCTCCTAGGTTTGAGAATAACAAATCCTATGTGTTTTTGATCTAGTGTGTTTAAGTGTGCAGGAAAAAAAAGTCCACATGACTCAAGGATGGTTGTCCCCAAAATTGAGGACAGAATTCCAACATGGCCACTAGAGCCGGCGGGTAGCGATAGCGCCCGGTGCTAGCGATGATTAACGCAATTCCGACGGCTTATATAGAAGGAGCTAGCACCCGGCGGTAGCTACTAGCGCTGGCGGTAGCATGGCGCACAAGAGGCATAGAGCAAAATGTTGCCGCGGACTGAAGATCCTGCCGCGCAAAACATTACTTAATCCGGGCTAGTGCCGGTGGTAGCGCTGAGGCTATAAAATGGACACTTTGGCTTCTTCTTTATCATCCTCTAGAGATCCCAAATTCCAAAGCCTCGTGCCACAGCATAGAGAGGATAGTTCGGAGAGATACTCCCACAAACCCACAAAGCCATAAGGAGATCCGTGGAGAAGATTTCAACACGCGTCATCATCATGACGAAAGACCGCATCGACTACGATCATACTCTGCGGGCCTTCATCCACTTCTCCAAGAGATCCATATAGGGAGTTTTTATTATTGCTGTCTTCTATTTTATTTCTCTTTTTCTTTGTAAACGGTAGTGAAATCGCTTCGTGTTGGCGACTAGGTCTGGGGTAGGACTTAGGGCTGAAATTCGCCTCATGTTGGCGACTAGATCTAGGCTAGGTCTAGGGGGTGCTCGAGGCCACATCCAGGGAAGGATTGGCTAGAGCGGCTTGAGGCCGAATCCGGGAAGGAGAAGGCTAGGGCCACTGGTTCGTGGGGAAGCGAGTCGGGATAGAAAACGAAAAGAGCTTTTATTATTCGCCTCCGATCTCTAGCGTCATTGAGATTAAGTTTTGTAAAACTTATTTAATATCAATAAAGCTTATCTCTCTTTTTGTTTTACTTGACTTCTTGTTTTAATATTGCAATATTCCAAAGTTTTTCTAAATAAAATCTAAAGTTTTTGAAAACCCTTATTCACCCCCTCTAAGGGCGCCGACCGATCCAACAAGTGGTATCAAAGGCAGGTTATTCCAAATCGGCTTAACAACCGGGAATAATGGCGTCTCATGATCTCGCTTCTACTAGTGGGGTAAATTTTTATGAAGAAGAAAAATCTCCTAAACCACCTTTATTCGAAGGGAGAAATTATAAAGGATGGAAAATTTTAATTGAAAAATTTATTAAGACTTTAGATATCGAAGTATAGAATTTAGCCATTGTAAGACCTGCGGATGAATTAAATAAAAAAGAACATCAACTAAATGCAAAAGCCAAACATTATTTATTTTGTGCTCTATCAAATGAAATTTTCAAATTAATATATTGTTTTCTAGTGCATACAAAGTTTGGCAATTTCTTGAAGAAATGTATGATTTTCCTCTCGCAGGTATAGATCAAACACAAGAGGAGAAGAACATACAAGCATCCACTACTTTTCAAGAAGATCTCTCTCGTTGCAAAGCCATGGAAACCATTGAAACTAACTTGGAAAAAGAGAGCAATACATCAAAAGAAAAAGAAGATGAAAATTCATCTATGATGGAGGAAGGCGCAAAAGATAACGACTGAACTTCATGCACACATTTTGCCTATACCAAAAGCGCTGTAAGAAAGTCAAAATCTTCTTCTTGTGTGATAACTTCCATTTCTAGTTTCAATATACTAAAAACTGCTAAACGTAAGATCAAGAAATTGAAAATTACTAATAAAAATTTACGTTTAGAAAATAAGAGATTAAAAACTAATGTTAATTTAGAATCTAATTGTGATGTGGTTTCACTATCTTGTCCTTTACTTAAAAACACAAAACCTTGCTTTGATTGTGATAATTTTAAGGAAAAACTTAAGGAACTTGAAAAAGAAATTATTTGTATAAAAGAACATAATGAAAAATTATCTTTAGAAAATTCATCTTTAAAAGGTGATTGTGTTACATGCAAAAGTTATAAAAATGAAATATAAGAGATGGATGAAACATTTGAGGAATACAGAAATGAATACCAAAACCATATTGATTCAATTGTTTCTACTCTTAAAAATAGCACAATTGCGTATAACAAAGCTAGACATAACTTGAAACTTAAGAACAATGAATTAGAAACTAAAATTATCTTGCTTAAGGAAATCTTAAAGAAAAATTCTCAATATCAAACAAACTATAAAAGCAAGTTAAATATGATATCTCAAAATATGAATAAACCAAACAATGGGAATAAAAAACATCAAAAGATTGCAAATGAAATTCCAATACACTATCATCATCATCATTTACAATATCAATCTTCTCCCAACGAAAAATTAAACGTTCACAAATTTCCTATGAAAAATACCTTCAATAATCATTACAATCATAATCATCAATATAAAGATTATCGTAATGGAAATTTGACATATAAGAATAACATTAAACCAAAGTATGAATGGAGACCCATTCTTAAGAATAACGCACTAATGTCAAAAGAAAGGGTCCACTCATCACTATCTCCCCAAAAGCAAACACGATTTATTTGAGTACCCAAAGGAACCGTCACACCCGGTCCTCTTTGGATACCTAAATCACTCATTCATTAATATCCCATCATTTGCATGAAGCAGAAATCAACTAAAATGAAATATCACTTCTCTACTTCATGATATGCTTAAACTTTCATTTTGTTTATTTTCTTTTGTTTTGTTTAAACTAACATGATATGATCACTCTATATATCTTGTGATATGACTTTCATAAACCATAATTCATAAATGAATCAATAAAAGTGAATTAAAGTCATATCATTCTGTTTAGTGATCTACTTATCCTTTTTATTTTTACCTTCTAAATCCATTACCTTTTAAATGTCTTGAATTATGAATTGTAAATTGAAATTATTGCCAAGACTAATGATAATATTTTAATGTATTTAAATGGTTTATTAAAGGGCTTAGGCTAAAGATTAAAATGCGAAATGTGTTGATCTTGTTTTGATGATTATGTTAGCCCTTATAATGAAGAGAAATATGTCACAAAATGCATGATTAATCCGCATCCAAACTCATCATCCTAGCATCACTTTTTGGTTTATGCTTGTGTATCTATGCTAGGTACAACATTTATGATGTTATGTGATTTGAAATCATAATAGAATACTAAAATTCCATCAAACACATAGTTTGTGGATTAATCATTAGAACACATATCATTTGGCTTATTCAAACATGATATCCTATGCTTACATTTCCTATCAGTTTCAATTTACATTATATTGATAAATATGAGTCTTAGAAAAATTAAAATGAAAATATAAGAAAATATACATCATGCGTTGTCAAGTCATACACTAAATCGCTAATGTTTCATGCAATTTGCACTATCTAAACATCTCCTAAAAATTTGATATTTCAGCATGGAACTGCTATTGGGACACTTAATCAAAATCAATAATTAAAATATTCAAAATCACAAAAAATCGTTCACTGTTCCCGCGCTAGCGCTACCGCAGGCGCTAGTGTCCATGTTCAATTTTCTATGATTTTAAAATTTTGAAAAATTTCTATAAATATTTTAATCTATATTTTCTACTTAGTTTTGCACTTCTGTTTTTCTTTATCATTTTGAAAAATCAAATATAAAACAACAAAAACCAAATTACAAAAAATATGTTTTTTTCTCGTTTTTGTTTATGTTTCTTAAAAGTCTATTTTTATGCAAAAGTCAAATATAAAAATTACAAAAGCAAAAATTACAAAAATATGCTTTTATTTGCTAAAATCAAATACAAAAATATAAAACTTTAAAACTATCAAAAAAACTGTATGATTTTTGTGAAGCATGATTTAATCTATTATTTAGAAATTCTACAATGTTGCAATTTATCTTTTCAAACTACTTTGGACATTGTCTTTCTTCATGCTTTGATATATCTATTCAAATGTGCATCAATTATAGTTTAAAAGTTGTGTAGGATCAAGCTTAGCATGCCTCTAAGTAGGAGAAATGCTTTATGTTTGATAATGATATTTATTCACTCACCCTTTTTGGCATTGTCTACATATGTGTTTAATCTAAGAATACTTGTGTATGTTTTGTATTAGTATAATGGATTAAAATTGCACAAGTATCTTACCTATACTCCTTATTTTGCACTCTTTAAAATTAAGAAAAGTGGTTATGTTTTTCATAAATTCTATTGATTTGCAAAACAAGTGTATTCGGAGAACTTTGTACAAAACAAAATTATAAAATAAATGACAAAGATAACTCCACCAAGCACTACTTGAACCTCCTGATAAGTCTTAATAAGCATTGTGAGGTTGAGCACCTTGGAAAGAATAGTAAAGTGTCTTGTGCAAATCAAATCTTTCTTTCAAAAATAAGAAAAACCACTTACTCTTAAGTACACCGGATCACTAGTCTCAAAATTCAAAATAAAATATGTGATCCCCCAAGCACTACTTTGCACCCTGATAAGTCTTAATGAGCATTGTGTGTGCAGAGCACCTTGGTAGTTGTACTTTTTATTGTGCATTCAAGTGTGTGGAAGTAATCATATTTGTGTTTTATTGTGCTATTACTTTACATATTTCTTGTATTTTTGATTAAAACATTTGTTTACACTACTCAAAAATACACTTATGTACACATCATTATCTTCCATAACACTTCTTCTCATGAGTATTGGATCCTAATGCTAATTCTATATACTCTTTACTTATGAAATGCACTAGATAACCTAGCATGTTTTCTATAATGTTTGGTATGATTTGAAATTGTGAATTGAAATAACATTGTAGTAATCTCTTTGTGATAATATTATTTCATGCTTGGTTATTTTTGTCAACCATAAAAGATTTTCATTGAAACATGATTTACATAAACATATTCTTTTTGAAATTAAACTCATATATCTTTTTATGGATTATTCTTGATTACAATAAGATGTTTCATGTATTTCTACAAATCTTCCGCATCATCACCATAAAACTTTTACCTCGCACTTTCATGCTTATATCAAGTCTTAAATCTCAATTTTTTTCTTAAAAACAAGTGGTAGACTTACTTGGTAGAAGTTATATTGGTTGTTCTAACACGCATATCATTTTTATAGTAACAAACTCTGATTTATTTCAATATAAACGTGTATGCTAAACGCTCTTCCAACAAGTGAAACATTGCTAAAAGGATGTTGTTTCTTTCTTCCAAAATGCTTCAACTCTTATCTTTATAAAGTTAGTTTTGAAACTCAAAAACATCTCCTTTTTTAACTTAAACTCTTATTTAGTATTATGGTGTTTTTTTCGAAATCTTCCGCAATGCTCAAACTCTGATACATTCATGAATTTCAATATAGCTAAGTAAGTTTTATTTCAAAAAAAAATTCAATTATGATTCTTCCCATTAGATTTAAAAGCTTCATGTTTCAAAAAACTATTATCCGTGACTTCATATCTCACCATAGCGGGGGCGTAGGGTTGTAGACATTAGATAAACTTATCTTTAGTCATGTCTTGTCCTTAACCGGGGAGGGTTCCAGTGGGGCCTTGCGAGGCACTGGGGGGAAAGAGTGCTAGGTTGAGTTTTGTCTAGTGTTTGCATGGGACTAACAACCCAACCTACGGCATGTTTGCAGATCCTCTTGCCCATCCGTCACTTAGTATGGGGCTAGGGTGTAGACATATTGTCTGGGTAGATTGGTTATTTGGAAATCCTTATTTTTATGCTTAAAACTTTTATATAAAGGGAAAATCATTACTTTTTTATGCTAAAAACTCTGATTTCCTTCTATGAAAATTTTTGTAATGCTTATAACTCTGATCTATTTAAATGAAAAACAATTCTAAAACTCCTTATCATTTACTTCAAAAGCTCGATCATGCCTTATTTTCTACTTACAAACTTTTTTGGTGCTTTGTTTCCCTACCCACTTTTGCTAATAACAAAAGGGGGAGAACTAACATGATAAATATAACCCGCTATCATAAACCCAACATGACAAATTAAGATGATAGCTTACATATTAGTGGAGCATTCTCTTAGGGGGAGCATGTATTTAGGGGGAGCAATTCTAAATGCTAAAATCAATAATTATACTAAAGTCATCACTCTCACACACACACAAGTATAGTCTCATCATGTTTATTTATTAATGCTTTGATTTATCATTAATGGATTTGTTATTATCAAAAGGGGGAGTTTGTTGGAACATGGTCTTCCGCATCTCCTAGGTTTGAGAATAACAAATCCTATGTGTATTTGATCTTGTGTGTTTAAGTGTGCAGGAAAACAAAGTCCACATGACTCAATGATGGTTGTCCCCAAAATTGAGGCCAAAATTCCAACATGGCCACTAGCGCCGGCGGTAGCGATAGCGCTCGGCGCTAGCGATGATTAACGCAATTCTGATGGCTTATATAGAAGGAGCTAGCGCCCGGCGGTAGCTACTAGTGCTGGCGGTAGCATGGCGCACAAGAGGCATAGAGCAAAATGTTGCCGCGGATTGAAGATCCTGCCGCGCAAAACATTACTTAATCAGGGATAGCGCCGACAGTAGCTACTAGCGCTAGCGGTAGCGTGGCGCAGAAGAGGCATAGAGTAAAATGTTGCCGCGGATAGAAGATCCTACCGCGCAAAACATTACTTAATCTGGGCTAGCGCCGGCGGTAGCGCTGAGGCTATAAAATGGAAACTTTGGCTCCGTCTTTATCATCCTCTAGAGATCCCAAATTCCAGAGCCTCGTGCCACAATATAGAGAGGAGAGTTCGGAGAGATACTCCCACAAATCCAAAAAGCCATAAGGAGAGCCGTGGAGAAGATTTCAACACGCGTCATCATCATGACGAAAGACCGCATCGACTACGATCATACTCTGCGGGCCTTCGTCCACTTCTCCAAGAGATCCATAAAGGGAGTTTTTATTATTGCTGTCTTCTATTTTATTTCTCTTTTTCTTTGTAAATGGTATTGAAATCGCTTCGTGTTGGCCACTAGGTCTGGGGTAGGACTTAGGGCTGAAATTCGCCTCGTGTTGGCGACTAGATCTAGGCTAGATCTAGGGGGTGCTCGAGGCCACATCCGGGGAAGGATTGGCTAGAGCGGCTTGAGGCCGAATCTGGGAAGGAGAAGGCTAGGGCCACCGGTTCGTGGGGAAGCGAGTCGGGTTAGAAAACGAAAAAAGCTTTTATTATTCGCCTCCGATCTCTAGCGTCATTGAGATTAAGTTTTGTAAAACTTATTTAATATCAATAAATCTTGTCTCTCTTTTTGTTTTACTTGACTTCTTGTTTTAATATTGCAATATTCCAAAGTTTTTCTAAATAAAATCTAAAGTTTTTGAAAACCCTTATTCACCCCCCTCTAAGGGCGCCGACCGATCCAACACACACAGTTCCCTATAGCATCATTAGTGATCGCGAAGAGCATTTCACATCAAATGATTAGAAGCTGATTCACCAACTACTGGGTACCAAGCTAAAGCTTAATATAGACTTTCACCCAAAAATGGATGGGCAGACCGATAGGACCAATAAGATAATGGAAGACATGATCCGGATGTGTTCCTTTGATTTTGAAAAGAGATGGGAGGACCACCTTTATATGATTGAATTTGCCTACAAAAATAGCTACCATGCAAGCATTAAAATGGCACCCTTTGAATACCTTTATGGTAGGAAGTGTCGTACGCCTTTGACTTGGGCGAAAATGGGTGACACAATGTTTTTAAAGCGCAAGGAAATGGATAAAGCGAATACATCAATCCGGGCAATACGAGAGCGGTTGTTAATTGCCTAGGATAGGCAAGCGAAGAATTATAATGCAAATCATTAGAGCATCGAGGTCATCGTTGAAGAAATGGTTTACTTGAAGATCAAACCATTCAAAGTAGTATTAAGGATCTGATGCTTGAAAAAGCTATGTCCAAGGTACTTAGTACCATTCGAGATCTTGGAGCACATTGGTTAAGCTGCTTACCGGCTTGCTCTATCTATGGATCGAAGTGGTCTGCACGATGTATTTCAACTTTCGATGTTGTGAAAGACTGTGAAAGACCCTACATATATTTTTGTGGTCGACAAAGTGCCGGTAGATGGTGGGCTAATGACAAAGATGAGTCCCATTCGCATCGAAGATACCGAAGTGAGACAGTTGCGAAACAAATCCTTTCAGATGTTAAAGGTCCGCTGGGATAATTGCCGGAGAGGGGAACTCTCTTTGGAAATATCGCAAACCATGCTTGTGGAGTACCCCGAGCTATTTCTCTCAAGTATAAATTAATATTGTACTTTACTGTTTTCATAATTTCTTAACTAAATTCTTTTAAGGGAGGTGGATTTGTAACACCCCAGTTTTCACAATGATGTGAAGCCAAGCATTCTATAGCTAACGCCTAGCGGTAGGTTTTACCGCTGGCGGTAGCTGTATCATTTAGATAAGCCCTGTATCAGCTAGAGAAGTTTGTCATCGAGACGCTAATGTCTGATGGTAGGTGCTACCTCTAACGGTAGCTATATCATCGGGAAGCTTCACCGTGTTGTCAAGAAAGTTTCGTCAAGAAGGTGTTATTGAGAAGATATCAACTAGATGCTAGCATGGCGCGGTAGCGACACTGCTGCCGGGAGGACTTCATCTTGATATGAGGCAATATCGTCGAGAGAACGAGATGACACGCTGAAAGTTATGATCAAATGTTAGCACGACGCGGTAGCGAAACCTCCGGGCGGTAGCTGACGGACCAGATCCACAAAATTGCGATCGTTGTAGTCAAATCTGTAAGGCTTTTGATCAAAGGTTGGAAGATGTTCCAGAAACTATTAGGGCATGAGCAGAGGAAGTTTATCCATATTTTCACAAGTCTTTTCTCTGTCCAAGCTTGAGAAAGAGGAAGGCCAAGGAGGAAGAAGAATAATCTTTCCGTCATTAACGGAGCTCTGAACCTCCGAATCGCGAACCTATTTTAGATCCACAGAGAGCAGCCCAGTAGTTCTTTCTATCTGGCTGAAATCTTGGATTCTCTTGGTGCCAAAGAGCCCGACAAGGGTAACGATTCTTCCTCCCGATCTTAGCAAGTGTTTTGGTCCTTTCATCCCTATTTATGATTGCATAGGGTTGTCTCTCTAACTAATTAGTGAAGTGTAGGAATCCATTTAGTTCTTCGGAACTCTGGGTTGATTGTGTCAATCCCCGACATTTATTGCATGTAGAAATCTGGTTGTCATACGGATTTAGTCATTTTGTGTGAAGCCTACCCGCGTTTATTAGCCCAGATTGGTGATGCTTGATTGTGACGTGCATTTAGGTTAAGCCTAAAATGCGTGTCGGAGAATGACTCTGTGAGGTATGTCAATATAAATGTGGGACTTGGGGTTTTTAGGAGTCTTTTGGAGAGCCTAACGAAAGCTTCATGCTTGGGTTGTTGTTGAATGCAAACCTTCACCACAAGTTGTGAAGTTGAGTTGTCTTGTACCTCCTTCGTTGGTTATGTTTGTGAATCCTATGGACTATGGTAAGGATTATGTGTGTAGCTTACCTTGTTAGTAGAACTTGTATGTGTTAAACCCTTATAGGCCGAGGCAAATCTGTACCCACGTTATGAAGTTGGATCACGACAACTAGAGCACGAGCAAAGCTGAACCAAACCCATTTCTATGCAGATCGGTGAGAGGACTTAACCTCTTGTATGTCATACGATCATGAGAGGGGTCGTGGAAGGTGTTTACCTCGACCAACCAAAAGCACTTTTCCCACCAAAGGTTATAATACTTAGGGTGGTGTTGGTGCTCGTGAAAGAGTACATTGGAAGCATGCCTTGTGTGCTTGAAATGTGTGGTCGTGAGTACCACATTTGTGCTGTGATGATCTGATGTTATGTTAGCCTCTTGCGGTTGCTTAGGCGGTTGTGTGGATTCTCTGGGTGATCCCAACTAACATCATGTGCATACCTAGGTTCCCATTTATTTGATGCTCAAGCTAGAAGATTGATTGTTCTTGAAACCTTCTCTTGTGTAGAATAGTTTCACTTTCTTTATTTTATTAAATGTTGCATGCACTACTTGCTTGCAGGTTAGTGGTTCCCCGCCCCTGAGTCCGATAGAATGGCCGAGGGGATGTTGAAATGGTTATGTGGTTTGTGGGCAGCTCATAGATGACCCTCGTTTACCTCTTATTTGTGGATTGTGCTGGTGCTGGTAAGCCGAGCAGGAAGTAGCAGGCTGAAGCCCATTTGCTGAGTTGGCCCTTGAAGGACTGCCTTTTTTATTGCTTTCCTTGTATTGCCGGCCAGCGTGCTGATGTATGATATTAAGTTAATTATATTGTTGAATGCAAGGCTTTAAGGCCATAACTTTATTGTGACATTCTTGAGTAGGTGGACATCTTATATTACTTTTTTAATGAAAGCTTCCGCTTTATTTATACTCTCATGTTGTTCTTTTTAGTGTATCATCTTATTAACATCTAGCTAGTGTGTTCAATATGGTGTGGGTTCCTAGTAGGACCAATTGTTATACTGTTTGCACTGGCAGGGTGTTATATGAAATATGAAGAGTCCTAAGAAGAGACCTACAAAGCATCCAACTAAAACTCCTTTGAAGATCCTTATGAACAAACCTACAATGATTTGTATGAAGAGTCCTACAATAAGTCATACAATGAGTCCTACAAAGAGTCCTAAGTAGATTCCTAACAAGAGTCCTATGAAGAGTCCTACAAAGAGTCCTATGAAGATTCCTACAAAGAATCCTACGAAGAAACCTACAAATATTCCTACGCATAGTCTTACAAATATTCTGATATTGAGTCCCAAGAAGTGTCCTAAGTAGAGTCCCAAGAAGTGTCCTATGAAGAGTCCGATAAAGATTCCTACGAAGAGTCCTAACAACATTCTTACAAATAATCCTGTGAAGTGTCCAATGTAGAGTCTTATGAAGAGTTCTTTGAAGAGTCCAATGAAATTTTTTACGAAGTGTCCTATGATAAGTCCTATGAGGAGTCTTACAAAGAGTCCTATATAGAGTCATAACATGAGTACAATGAAGAGTCCTATAAAGAGTATTTCAAAGAGTACTACAAAGAGTCCTACTAATTAAAGAATCCTTTGTAGAGTCCCAAGAAGAGTCCTACAAAGATTCCTAAGAAGAGTCACAAGAAGAGTACTGACAAGAGTCCAACAACGAGTCCAACAAGAGTCCCACGAAGAGTCCTAACAAGAGACATACAAAGAGTCCTACAAGGACACCACTACTGAGTCCTAAGTAGAGTCCTATGATGATTCTTATGAAGAGAAATACAAAGAGTCAAAAAATGTCTTACGAATAGTTCTACGATGAGTTCTACAAGGAGTCCTATGAGGAGTCATACAAATAGTCCTATGTATAGTCCAAACAAGAGTCTTACGAAGAGTCCAACAAAGAGTCATAAATAGTCCCTAGAAGAGTCTAACAAAGAGTGCAAAGAAGATTCCCAAGAAGACTCCTATGTTGAGTCCTACAATGAGTCCTACGAAGAGACTAATGATGAGTCCAACAAAGAGTCCTACGAAGAGTCCTATGAGGATTCCAACAAAGAGTACTATGAGGAGTCCATGGAAGAATCATACAAAGAGTCCTATGATGCGTACTACGATGAGTCCTACAACGACTTCTACGATGAGTCCCACAAACAGTCCTACAAAGATTCCTATGAAGATTCTGACAAAGAGTCCTGTGAAAAGTCTTAAGAAGACTCCTACCAAGTGTCCTTAGTAAAATCCTACGAATAGTCCTAAGAAGAGACCTAACAAAATTCCTGACAAAATACCTAACAAAAGTCCTAAGAATTGAACTAAGAAGAGACATATGAACAATCAAACTAGGAGTCCTACGAAGAGTCCTACGAAGAGTCCTATGAAGAGGCCTATGAAGAGTCTTATGAAGAGTTCTATGAAGAGTCCTACGATGAGTCTGACAAGGAGGCCTACAATGAGTCCTTACAAGAGTACAATGAATTGTCTTACAAAGATTCCTACAAAAAGTCCAACATAGGGTCCTATAAAGAGTCCTACAAAGAGTCCTACAAAGATTCAAACAAAGGGTCCTATGAAGAGTACTAGGAAGAGTCCTACGAAGAGTCCTAAGAAGAGTCATACGTAGATTCCAATAAAGAGTTCTAACATGATGCATACAAAGATTCATACAAAGAGTCCTACGAAGTGTCCTATAAAAAGTCCTAAGGAGAGTCCCAAGAAGAGTCCAATGAGGAGTTCTATGAAGAGCCCAATGAAGAGTCTTACAAAGAGCCCAACAAAAAGTCTTATGAACACTCCAAGGAAGAGCCCTACAAAGAGTACTAAGTGGAATCCTAACAAGAGTTCTACGAAGAGTCCTACAACGATTCCTTCAAATAGTCCTATAAAGAGTCCTAAGTAAAGTCCCAAGAAGAGTCCTACAAAGAGTCCTAACAAGAGTCTTAAGAATAATCCTACGAAGACCTCTAACAAGAGTCTTACGAAGAGTCCTACAAAGAGTCCTACAAATATTCCTACAAAGAGTCTTAAGTAGAGCCCCGGGAAGAGTCCTATAGACAGTCTTACAAAGATTACTACAAAAAGTCCTATGATGGGTCCTACAAAGAGTCCTAAAAAGAGCCTTACGAAGAATCCTATGTATAGTCATCTGAAGAGTTTTACAAAGAGCTCTTTGTAGAGTCCAATGAAAAGTCCAACAACAATTCCTATGAAAATTCCTACGATGAGTCCTACAAAAAGTCTCATGTAAAGTCCTGACAAGGGTCCTACAAAGAGTTGTACAAAGAGTCTACAAAGGGTCTTACAAAGAATCCTAAGTACTGTCCTAAGAAGAGTCCTACAAAGTGTCATAAGAAGAGTACCAAGAGGAGTCCTAACAAGAGTCCTAATAAGAGTCTTAACAAGAATCTTACGAAGAGTCCAATGAAGAATCCTTAAAAGTGTCATAAGTAGAGTCCGACGATGAGTCGTACGAACAGTCTTGAGAGGAGTCATACAATAAGTCTAAGTATAGTCTTAATAATAGTCTTATGAAGAGTCCTACAAATAGTCCATCGAGGAGTTCAACAAAGGGTCCTATAAATAGAGTCCCAAGAAGAGTCCAACAAAGTATCTGTACAACCCTGTGTTTTCCTGGGAGGAATAAACAGGATCGGCCCTCAATAGGAGACAACCTGGCGCAAGAGAGAGAACATATTGCGATAGAAAATCAGGTGCGGCTCGACACCCCTGGGGCGAACTTAGAAATGGCGAAGAGGATTTGGGCTCGCCGCTCTGCACGAGCGGGCCAGACCAGTGGGGGGTGCCCTCATAGGCCACTCGCGATGAGGACCCCGTGAGCTGATACTCGCTGAGGGGTCAGCAAGTGGCGCCTTAGCGGACCAATCACCCCAAAAGGGTTAGGGGTGAGTTTACACTTATACCCCGGTGGGCTGCCAATAGCACTTCAGAACAATGGAGTTTGGTTGTTAGCAAACCAATTGGGGGTGCGGTTAGTAAGACCAAAAGGTTGAATCCGGCTATTTGCAGACCAGTTCAGGAAATCTATAAATAAGACTCTAAGGGCACCTTTGGAGTGGACTCCTTTTTTGGCTTCTCTCTCCTCAGGACATCTTTGGTTAGCATTCTCAGAGCTCTCCAAGGTGCCCAGCTTTAGTTTTGGCTTAGGAGGGGAAGCACTCTAAGATCTTCCGGTTGTGCGATGGGACCTCCACACTGTCTCCAAGGGTCTAGGTTCTAATCTTTCGGTCAAGTTGCACCGAGGGATCAGTAAGAGCGAGTTGCACCATTATTTGGGGTCCGAACTCCTCATGGGGCTGATTTCAGGTTCCAACATTTTTGGTGTGGTGAGCGTGGACAGCAGCTAGTGCAAGAAAGTTTCAAGGAAACTGTATGGCGGGAAATGTAGATCAGGGCGAGGGTGGTGATGGTTTGCAGCTGTCTGGGTTGACGGTGATGGCAGAAAGCTTCAAGACTTCAGGAGGGAGGCCTTCGAGACCATCAGTCTCGCCTTCACCACAGTGCGAAGCGAGATCGCGACCCCAGCACCTCAAGTGCTCCCCCCTCCAAAAGTTGGCGAGTGTGCCCCGGGGGAAGGGCAGGGAAGGAGGTGGAGGGGGCATGGACAGGGCGAGATTTTGTCGGACGAGAGCTTTTTGCAACCCCAGCGAGCGCTGCTCCGGCAAACCCAGTTTTGGCGAACGCTGCTCTGGCAAGCGCAGTTCTGGTAAGCGCGACCCCGGCGAGTGCGGCTCCAGCGAGCACAGCTCCAGCGAGCTTGGGTCCTGCGAGAGAGTTCGTAGGGTGATTCGAGCAAGAGAGGATGACGAGCAGGTGCAGCCCTTTTTGCGAGGTGGTGCTTTCCGCACCAGTCCCGGAAGGGTTCAGGGAGTGGGATAGGGTCTACTACTATGGCAAGGACGACCCTATTCAACACTTGCAGTCGTTCGAGGACACAGTCTCCATCTGACCGATGTCAGATGCTTTCAAGTGTCGGCTCATCGCCGTCACTCTAATGGAGAAGGATAAGTACTGGTTCCATCAACTCCCGGTTGGGTCGATCTACGCCTTCGAAGATTTGCGTTGAGGCTTCTTGTTGTGCTTCTCAACTTTGAAGAAAAGGAAGAGGGATGCCGAGTCGCTCTTCTTGGTCAAGCAGGAACCAATAGAGTCGCTGGCCCACTATGTGGACCGATTCTAGGAGGAGGTTTTGCTTACCCAGGAGATTCCCGGGTTTGCCCTCCAGCTCGCCTTCACGGTGGGGCTGAGGGAAGGTTTTTTCAAGATGAGCTTGAAGAGGAAGGCCCCCTTATCCTACGAAGAGCTGATGGAGAGAGCGGCGGAGGAGATTGAAGGGGTGGAAGCCAATCCGGAGCTCACCAAAAGTCTAGCAAAGCTCAGTGAGCTGGAGTTCAAGCAGCCGGAGGTGCGAAGAAGGGAAGAGCCGAGGGCCCCGGAGTGGGCTTGGAGGGAGCAAGGCGGAGGAATGTAGGTTCAAGGTAGGGGTTTAGCCCCGGGAGGGGGTAACTTCCAGGGTGGTCAGGGAAGACCACATCAGTTAGGATGGAGGCAGGGTCCGAGGCAGATGTTGTAATACCTCCCCTGCAATGACTATATAATATAGGTCCGGCCGGGACCCTGTTGGAACAACCCTATTACTGATTTGGGCTAGGATCACTATATGTTAAACTAGGATCAAGTTGACCCCATTATATAGTTTAAGGGTCAAGTCTTTAGGCTGATAGATTAGCTAGAACTTAAGGAAAAAGTTAAGTTCCCAGCGTTCGACATTTGGCTATCGGCGCTCGACAGATGGCCGCCTGCGCTCGACGAATTCTTGCCAGCGCTCGACAGTTTTCCAGCCATTGCTCGACAGTTCTCTAGCCAGACAGTTTTCCAGCATGTGTTCGACATTCTCTGAGCAGCGCTCGACGAATTCCAGCCAGCGCTCGACAAATTCTTTATTAAGGCTCAGATCGACAATTATTGATTCTAGAGCAATTAATACTTTAATATCAGTTAGTTGTCAGTTCTCTGAACACATATCGACGACCTCAACGGATCTATTAAAATATTCTTAGACGTATTCAAGACAGATAAGTAAGTATATTATACTCAGTTATTATATTCCTTTCTTTCCTCTTTCCAAGACAGAAATAGGCGTTGACAATTAATGCAAGGGAATATTATACGGCTAAGGAATTAAAGGACCTGCAAATGTCGTCTGGTATTTGTTGTTATTCCACGAAAGAATTAAAGACTGATTATTCTATTCCAAAAATAGAATATATCAAATACAGACTTTATTGTCTTAGAGCTCGATAGAATTCAAATCATTCTTATAGAATACAGAGAGAGACAATATACAAGTATAGAGAAAGAAAAGAAGAAGAACAACTCAGCAAAATATTCTTAGTCTTCTTCTTCTTCCTCAAGCAGCAAATATCACCTCTCTGAGAACATCTTCTTCAAGCTCCAACTCTCAGATATCTGCTGCAAGTACAACTCTTCTAAAAGAGCAACAAGGAATATGAAGAACCTGTTCTTCCAAATCAATCTGCTATAGAAGATTTGTGTCTTCAAGAGAAAGCTTCTCCATCATCTATCAAATACTTCAATCAGACAGGGGGAGCTTTACAACAAGTCCACTAGAGTCTTCTCTCAGCATCTTGACAGAGAAGAACACTATAACCTTTTTCTCACCTCTCCTGTACAGGGCTAATACTCCCTTCAAAAGTGTAACCCCTTGGTGGCAAGTCACCTGAACAAAAAATCTAGTTGGTTTTGAGCACCTGAACAAAAGCTCTGTGGCATGTGGACACTTGATCAAAATTACCTTGGTGTTAGGGCACCTCATCAACCCTCCTAGTGGACTCCTACCAAGGGTGGTAGAAGAGTGGACTACCCAGATTTATTGGGGAACCACTATAAATTCCTTGTGTCCTCTTTGTGTGTTTATTTCCTTATGCTGTGCTGTGTGCTCTTGTTTATTTAGGTTTTCTGTTTATATATATCTCACTCTGCTTACACACATATATATAACACTATTTTAAATCCACTATAAAACTAAGGAAAAGTTTTTAATACTCTATTCACCCCCCCCCCCCCCTCTCTAGAGTAACTTAAGATCTAACCTCCACTTTCAATTGGTATCAGAGGTTAGTTGATCTCATTTACAGGCTAACACCTGGATCACAAAGATCAATTAGATCTTAAATTATTTTAGAGTTTTTTCTTTATCTATTTTCTGTTAAAAACTCATGGCACAAAACAAGGAGTATTCAAGCACAAGACCTCCTATATGCAATCTTAGCAAGTTTGTGTTGGATCGTGAGCCGCCCTTAGAGGGGGGAGGGTGAATAACGGTTTTTAAAACTTTTCCTTTATTTAAGAAAACACTTGCAATTATTTTATAGAAGATGCAAACTAAAGAACAAAACAAGTAATAATAAGAGAGACATGATTTTATTGTATTATGAAATAAGAGATTACAAAATTCGATTTCTTGTGACGCTAGAAATCATAGGCGATGAAATCCTTTTTGTTTCCTATCCCGACTCGTATCACCACGAACCGGTGGCTTTAGCCTATCCTCCCCTGGAGAAGGCCTCAAGCCGCTCTAGCCTTTCTATCCCAAGAAAAGGCCTCGAGCACCCCCTAGATCTAACCCCTAGACCTAGTCGCCAACACGAGGCGAATTCACCACACGATGGTAACACAAAGAGTAATAAAAGAAAATACAAAATACAATATGAAAACTCCCTATAAAGAATTCTGGAGATGGTGAAGGCTCGCTGAATATTATCGTAGTCGAAGCGTGCGATCTTCACGTGGCATGAGCGTTGTTCCGGTTCTCCATGAATCCTTTTCTTGAAACTTGTGAGGGAGAAGATGCTCTGGAAATACTGGCCTTGCAGAGAGTAACAGATGATGGAATAGGGCTCTCTCAGTAATCAGTAGTAAGAGCCATCGAAAGCATCCTATTTATAGGCTTTGAGCTAACGCTGGTGTTAAGTACTAACGCCAGGCGTTGACCATATTTAGTAATATTTTGATTTCTCGGATCTTTAGAAGAGGAAAGAGATATTGCTCTTTAGGAAATGTTTTATTTTAGGCAATACTAATGCCGGCGTTAAGGCTAACGCGGGCGTTGGGCAAATCTTTCCTAAAGATCCCTTCTGCAATTATGGAAACTTTTCCTTCCCAAAATCGTCGAGCAGATAGCTCCTAGTGTTAATAGCTAACGCTTGGCGTTGAGTTTCGTTCTCCTTCTAATCAGCCGTCGATCAACATTTTTTCGAATGCTAACGCCCAGCGTTAAGCCTAACGCCTGGCGTTAAGGAATGTTCAATTCAGCTTGTGGACAGTTCCAAACCAGTGGAGCAGAACCCAAGTGTCATACCTGTTCAAACCTGCATGCTAAACACAAAGACAAGCATGATCAAATACAAGTAGGATTTGTTGTTCTCAAATCAAAGGGATGCGGAAAACCATGTTCCAACAATCTCCCTCTTTTGATAATAGCAAATCCAATAGAGATAAATCAGATTCATAGATAAAGAATTTGTGTTTACATAAAGATATATGACACTAAGCAATAATCATTATAAGAATTATAGATCGTTTAAAGAAAAATGCTCCCCTACAACGATGCTCCCCCTTAGTGTATACTCCCACAAACTAGATACATGCTCCCCCTTAATCTAGTGAATCCTGCTCCGTTAATCAATATGATTTAGCATTTTATTCTCCCCCTTTGTTATTAGCAAAACAGGGTGGAGTTTAAATAAATAAGAGGAAGGAAGACACGAAAGAGGGACAAAGACTAAGAGAGATTTTGAAAGTTTTAATTTAATTGTGATTGAGCTAAAGAAGAGAGTAGCACAGCGGAAATAGATATGATAAGCGTGAAGGCATAATAGTCCAAACCATTGTTTTTATCAATAGTAAGCCACATATATTTTATTTTTAATTTAATTTTTTTTTAATTTGTAAATTTTGTGCAGAATAAGAGATAATAATCTCTAGAAGTAAGCATGATAAACCATAGCATGGTCAAAAATGGAAAGCGAAATAATATAAGTCAAATAAACATATTGGAGTTTTTTTTCTAAGAAGTAATATGTTTGACACTAGGTTTTGCATAATAGAGCAACAACATCGAAAGTTCTTGTAACAAGTAGGCAAGCTTGATTTATCGTACACAACAAGATAATAACTTCAATAAAAACAATTTGAATTTCAAGTGAAGAAAACATTGTAGAATTCGTGCATTACAATCTAGTGCTTTTACTTGAGTTTTTAGAGAATTTTGTAAGTTTGCAATAGGGTCCAATTCTTATGAGTAGAAATTTTAAGAAAATCAATGATGTGTTCAAAGAGTGTTTTGATAAGAGTATACAAATGATATAATCAAAACACATGACATATATAATGAAATAGAAACAATACTATTAAGGATGTAGTCTTATGTTTACTTTCACACATCAATGCAAGAATAAGATTTCAAAGCACAACAAACTAGGTACAACAACCAAGGTGCTTCGCCCACACAATGCTCATTAAGACTTATCAGGGAGCAAAGTCTTGCTTGGGATCACTAAAGCAATTTTATTGTTTTTTTTATTTAAATTAGTGATCCGGTGTACAAATAGAAGTGATAAGAAAATGAATGTGTTTACACAAGATACTTGACAATTCTTTCCAAGGTGCTCGACCTCACAATGCTCATTAAGACTTATCAGGAGGGTGAGTAGTGCTTGGGTGAGTTAGCTTTGGCTTTATATTTCATTTGAGTGTAATAGTGGGCCAAAGGACTCGGAATTCACTTGTTGTAGTAAAGACAATAAACTATGGTAAACTAATCACTTCTATATGTGCAAGAAATTTATTTTGCGAATGAAGGTGGTAGCAGTGTAGATTAACATCTTAATAGATTAAAACTATTACATTACACAATCATGCAAGTTAAAGATTATAAACAAATGTAGATCATCAAAAAGTGAGTGTATGAGTCATTGATTAGCATAAAATATTGCTCATGCTTAGAGGCATGCTAGGCAAAAACATACACAATTATCTATAGACTATTTCATTGCACATATTTAGATTTAGGTTAAGGCATGAAAAAGACAATGTTTAATAAATTTGAAATCAAAATTGCTCATTTAAGAAACTCCCTTTTGAGTATGCCTAAATAAGATTGACCATTTGAAACATAGATGATGAAGCTGCTGTGCTCACATGAAGACATATATTCAAACAATACTTTAATATTGATAAGCAACAAACATATGATTAAACAAAATTTTTGGATTTTGTATTATATAAATATATATTGTTTTTTTTTTTAAATTTTAAAATAGTCCAAACGAAAAATAAACACGAAATAAATATAGGCCAACATGACTAGGCAATAGCCCAAAAACAGAGGTTTCAAAGTTGTAGAAGAGGGCTAACGCCTGGCGTTAAGTACTCAACGCCGAAATAGGGCAATGTTTTGTAGGTGTTTTTGGAAAAATTTTGTTGGAATAAATAGCATGTACATATGCCTTCCTAGTGTAGAAATTTCGGAGAATTTGAAGAAGTCTAGAAGGCAAGATAAGCATGTTTTTTGAAAATTTTAAAATGAGTATATATATATATAATTTTTGTGTTTTTGAGGTGAACAGACTAAATTAATTTGAGAAAATAGGACTAAATAAATACCAAAAACATGGTAGAGAGATTAGAATAATAGTCTGAACAAAAAGGTTAACGCCCGGCGCTAGGTAGTTAACATAGGGACAGGACAATATTTTTGGAGTTTTTGAAAACTTTTTTTATGGAATAGATAGTATGTACATAGATCTTCTTAGGGAAGAAATTTCAGAGAAAGTTGATATGTTTTGAAGGCTAAATTAAGCAATATATAGATATTCTTATATTTTATATTATATCATTTTTTTTCTTTTCATGAAACAGTAAATAAGGTGTAGTCATAATGGTACATATATAGATGATCAGCAGAGAGACATGTAATTATTTAAGAAAAGAGGATAACACCGGCGTTGACTTCAATGCTCGCGTTGAGTTCGCTTTATATAAAAAGCCCTAAATCCGAGCTCTTTTCCTTTCTTATCATTTCAGGTCGTGTCTTTTCCAGGTTTCGCCGCCAGCACCCTCAGATCTAGGTAAAATTAATGTTTTTCTCCTCAAATATTTTGATTAACGCATTTCTCTACCCCTAAATTGAAATCCTTTGAAGTATTGAAGTGTATTATTATGGTATGTGATAGATTTTAGGATTTTGAGATCTAGGGTTTGCAAGTTTTTGAGTTGAGAATGGGGTTTTGAGATTCTTCTTAAAGAATGAGTCTTGGTATTACCTTTTAATTTTGTTTTGAGTTTTGTTGGCAATTTTCCCTTATTCCCAATCTTTTTACGAAATTTTCTGAGTTGTAGGTGTCAATGTTGACTGTCATTGTGTACTGGTAATAATACGAAGATTCATAGCATGCGCCAGGCGTTGTGGATAATGCCTGGCGTTGGTTAGAAAAGGTTGTTAATAATTAATTTTTTGTGTAGATCAATGGCTTCATCCAGCAGGTATGGTGTTCGGGCCAGGAAATCATCAGCCCATTCACCCCAAGAATCTTATCATTCTTATGTGTGGATCGAGAAAGCATCTGTTGGGGTGGGAATGGTTTTACAATAAGACCTTCCTCGACATGCACATATACAAAATCTCCTAGCAGTGTCAGGAGTTTTGTCGGTGATTTTTGATGATTGTTTTTCGACTGATTTTGATCGAGAATTTTATAATAATTTGTTTGATCCTTCAGAGACAGATCCTCAAGGAGGGGTGAAGTCTTTGATACAGTATAAAACTGTAGAGATCGCGCATATGAATCTCTGAAATGAGTTTGGCTTAGTGGAAAGTAATAATCGTTTAGATGAGGTAGAAAAATATAGAGCTGAGCGAGATTGGGTACCAATAAATCTGGTATTGCATGGGAAGGAGACAGGAGATCAGATTACTGATGTTTCTTCTCTTAGGGAAGAGGCATATATAATTCAGGATATCTTGCGACATACAATTATGTTGAAGTCAGGGGACACAAAGAAGATCACTGCTCAATTGAGTATAGTGACCTATCACATTATGCAGGAGGTGCTTTTTGATGTGGCAGATCTCATACTTTCACAGATTTGTTACACATTCAAGTTGAAGGATCCAAGACGGTCTTGACTCAACACACTTCCCTTAGGGGGACTTATACAACGGTTGGTGATAGAGAAGTATGAGTATATAGTAAGGACTAACTATATTAATGATCTTGTTCCTGAATTATATACAACTTCAGCTCTTCAAGTCCCTCAGCCACAACATATACCATCATCATCACGGCCACACTTACCACGAGGAGGATCACTCCGTGAGACAAGTCGAGAGCATCAAGAGTCCTTTGAAGAATTCAAGGAGAATACGACCCGCAGACTGTCATGGATCGAGAAGATGATGAGATTCATGGTCAGAGCCTTGAAGTTAAAACTGACACCGGCTGAAGAGAGGGATTGGGAGGTTCCTGTGGAGGATCCGCCACGTCACTCGACATGCCAAACTCGAAGGTCAAGGGAACGAGGTAGTTCATCTACAGGGGAGTCAGACTCAATTAGTGAGAGTAGAGAGTTTTAAAGTGCTTTTTCAGTTCTGTAATAACAGTAATTAACCTCTGGATAATATTGACTAACGCATGGCATTACTGCTTGCACCCAGCGTTAGCTGTTATCATGTATTTCCTTTTGTTTTTGTTTTCATCAATTTGTATGAACTGTTTCTGTGTTGCGTTCAATTTTTATCCATGAATTCATTGTCTTAATCATGGAACACAACAAATTTTTCATAATCATTGGTGAGTTTTATAATGAATCAAACTATCAATGGTATATTCTAGGTATTGAATTAGATGGTTGAACATAAATGGATTAGTAGATCACTTGAAAATAGTATGACTTTTTGTTTATGAACTTTGGCTTAATATGTGAAAGTCATATCATAAATTATGTAAAGTAATCATATCATGTTGGTTCAACAAAAAGTGAAAACAAACAAGGAAAAGTTTGAGCATATCATGAAGTAGAGTAATGATATTTCATATTTAATTATTCCTACTCCATGCATTTGTATGATTCCTAATGAATAAGAGTTCTAGGTATCCAAAGAGGACCATTAGGGATGGTTCCTTTGGGTACCCAAATATAGCGAGATGGCTTTTGGGGAAAAAATGTGAATGTACCCTTTCAGGTGGAGTTAATGTTTCATCTTTAATTTTGGGTCTCCACTCATACTTAGGTTTAGTACTATAATTTTGCATTAAATTTCCATAATCATTATATTTAGGTTTAAAATAATGATGTCTTTTGAAATCATTTTTCATAGGAGTTTTTTTTTCATATTTGAATTTAAATTTGGAGATACATAATTTTGTAAATAATGGTGATTTTGATTTACAAGTTCTCTCTGTTTCTTATTCCCATTTTTAGACGTAGTTATGATATTCATATTCAGATTCAATTTGCTTTTAGATGTTACTTGATATTGTGAGTTTATGTCTTGTGAATTTTTATTCATAATTTTCATAAGCAAGTTGATTTTTGTTTTTAATTCATCATTCTCAATTTTGAAATTCTGTCTAGCTTTATTATAGGCGATTGTTCTATTTTTAAGAGTGGTAACAATTGAATCAATATGTTCTTGATAGTTATTTCTATATTCATCAAATGTTTCATCCATCTCTTTAATTTCAATTTTATAGTCTTTACACTTAGCACAATCATTTTTTAAAGATAAATTGTCTAAACATAATTTTTCATTTTGTTCTTTTACAAAAGTAAGCTCCTTTTCAAGTTCCTTGTATTTTTCTTTTAATTCTTTAAATTCAATACCAGGTGTAATGTTTTCAACTAAGGAGCCATGAGTAGAACTAGATAAAACAAAATTTGATTCTACATAAACTTTTGTTTTTAAACTTTCATTTTCTAAGTGCAATTGTTTATTAGCCCTTTTTAATTTCTTAATTTTGCGCTTTGTAGATTGAAACGATTGTAATGAAGAAATAGAAGTACAGAAAATGGGATTTGATTTCCTTACATTGCTTTTGGGAGGGGTACGATTTGACCATGTAGTTTCTTTTACATCCTTTAGGCACTCCTCCTCCGAAGACAGTACTTCTACTTCTCTTCCATTTGATGTGTGCTCCATTGATCCATTACGAGAGGAGTTTTCTTGAGCATCTGTGCAAGCTTGTATGTTCTCCAAATCTTGCATTAGTTCCATACCTGTAAGAGGAAAGTCATACATTTCTTCAAGAAATTTCCATACTTTGTATGCACTGGAAAAATAATAAATCAATTTAAAAAATTCTTGAGATATGGCACAAAAAATGCTATTTAATGCCTTTGCATTTAGGTGACATTCCTTTTTATTTGTTTCATCTGCTGGTCTTGCGATTGCTATATTCCATGCTGCGATATCTAAATTTTTAATAAAAGTTTCCATTAACAGTTTCCACCCTTTATAATTTCTTCCTTCGAATAAAGGTGGTGCAAGAGATTTTTCTTCTTCAAAAAGATTTTCCCCACTAATAGAAGCGAGATCATGATTAAGAGACGCCATTATTCCCGGTTGTTAAGCTGATTTGGAAAAACCTAGCTCTGATATCACTTGTTGGATCGTGAGGCGACCTTAGAGGGGGGGGGGGGGGGGTGAATAAGGGTTTTTACAACTTGTCCTTTATTTAAGAAAACACTTGCAATTATTTTATAGAAGATGCAAACTAAAGAACAAAACAAGTAATAATAAGAGAGACATGATTTTATTGTATTATGAAATAAGAGATTACAAAATTCAATTTCTTGTGACGCTAGAAATCATAGGCGATGAATAGATAAAATCCTTTTTGTTTTCTATCCCGACTCGTATCCCCACGAACCGGTGGCTTTAGCCTATCCACCCCGGACAAGGCCTCAAGACATTCTAGCCTTTCTATCCCAAGAAAAGGCCTCGAGCACCCCCTAGATCTAACCCCTAGACATAGTCGCCAACACGAGGCGAATTCACCACACGATGGTAACACAAAGAGTAATAAAAGAAAATACAAAATACAATATGAAAACTCCCTATAAAGAATTCTGGAGATGGTGAAGGCTCGCTGAATATTATCGTAGTCGAAGCGTGCGATCTTCACGTGGCATGAGCGTTGTTCCGGTTCTCCATGAATCCTTTTCTTGAAACTTGTGAGGGAGTAGATGCTCTGGAAATACTGGCCTTGCAGAGAGTAACAGATGATGGAATAGGGCTCTCTCAGTAATCAGTAGTAAGAGCCATCGAAAGCATCCTATTTATAGGCTTTAAGCTAACGCTGGCGTTAAGTGCTAACGCCAGGCGTTGACCATGTTTAGTAATATTTTGATGGCTCGGATCTTTAGAAGAGGAAAGAGATATTGCTCTTTAGGAAATGTTTTATTTTAGGCAATACTAACGCCGGCGTTAAGGCTAACGCGGGCGTTGGGCAAATATTTCCTAAAGATCCCTTCTGCAATTATGGAAACTTTTCCTTCCCAAAATCGTCGAGCAGATAGCTCCTAGCGTTAATAGCTAACGCTTGGCGTTGAGTTTCGTTCTCCTTCTAATCAGTCGTCGATCAACATTTTGTCGAACGCTAACGCCCATCGTTAAGCCTAACGCCTGGCGTTAAGGAATGTTCAATTCAGCTTGTGGACAGTTCCAAACCAGTGGAGCAGAACCCAAGTGTCATACCTGTTCAAACCTGCATGCTAAACACAAAAACAAGCATGATCAAATACAAGTAGGATTTGTTATTCTCAAATCAAAGGGATGTGGAAAACCTTGTTCCAACAATCTCCCTCTTTTGATAATTACAAATCCAATAGAGATAAATCAGATTCATAGATAAAGAATTTGTGTTTACATAAAGATATATGACACCAAGCAATAATCATTATAAGAATTATAGATCGTTTAAAGAAAAATGCTCCCCCTACAACGATGCTCCCCCTTAGTGTATACTCCCACAAACTAGATACATGCTCCCCCTTAATCTAGTGAATCCTACTCAGTTAATCAATATGATTTAGCATTTTATTCTCCCCCTTTGTTATTAGCAAAAGAGGGTGGAGTTTAAATAAATAAGAGGAAGGAAGACACGAAAGAGGGACAAAGACTAAGAGAGATTTTGAAAGTTTTAATTTAATCGTGATCGAGCTAAAGAAGAGAGTAGCACAGCGGAAATAGATATGATAAGCGTGAAGGCATAATAGTCCAAACCATTGTTTTTATCAATAGTAAGCCACATATATTTAATTTTAATTTAATTTTTTTTTAATTTGTAAATTTTGTGCAGAATAAGAGATAATAATCTCTAGAAGTAAGCATGATAAACCATAGCATGGCCAAAAATGGAAAGCGGAATAATATAAGTCAAATAAACATATTGGAGTTTTTTTTTGTTTAAGAAGTAATATGTTTGACACTAGGTTTTGCATAATAGAGCAACAACATCGAAAGTTCTTGTAACAAGTAGGCAAGCTTGATTTATCGTACACAACAAGATAATAACCTCAATGAAATACAATTTGAATTTCAAGTGAAGAAAACATTGTAGAATTCATGCATTACAATCTAGTGCTTTTACTTGAGTTTTTAGAGAATTTTGTAAGTTTGCAATAGGGTCCAATTCTCATGAGTAGAAATTTTAAGAAAATCAATGATGTGTTCAAAGAGTGTTTTGATAAGAGTATACAAATGATATAATCAAAACACATGACATATATAATGAAATAGAAACAATACTATTAAGGATGTAGTCTTATGTTTACTTTCACACATCAATGCAAGAATAAGATTTCAAAGCAAGGTGCTTCGCCCACACAATGCTCATTAAGACTTATCAGGGAGCAAAGTCTTGCTTGGGATCACTAAAGCAATTTTATTGTTTTTTTTATTTAAATTAGTGATCCGGTGTACAAATAGAAGTGATAAGAAAATGAATGTGTTTACACAAGATACTTGACAATTCTTTCCAAGGTGCTCGACCTCACAATGCTCATTAAGACTTATCAGGAGGGTGAGTAGTGCTTGGGTGAGTTAGCTTTGGCTTTATATTTCATTTGAGTGTAATAGTGGGCCAAAGGACTCGGAATTCACTTGTTGTAGTAAACACAATAAACTATGGTAAGCTAATCACTTCTATATGTGCTAGAAATTTATTTTGCGAATGAAGGTGGTAGCAGTGTAGATAAACATCTTAATAGATTAAAACTATTACATTACACAATCATGCAAGTTAAAGATTATAAACAAATGTAGATAATCAAAAAGTGAGTGTATGAGTCATTGATTAGCATAAAATATTGCTCATGCTTAGAGGCATGCTAGGCAAAAACATACACAATTATCTATAGACTATTTCATTGCACATAATTAGATTTAGGTTAAGGCATGCAAAAGACGATGTTTAATAAATTTGAAATCAAAATTGCTCATTTAAGAAACTCCCTTTTGAGTATGCCTAAATAAGATTGACCATTTGAAACATAGATGATGAAGCTGTTGTGCTCACATGAAGACATATATTCAAACAATACTTTAATATTGATAAGCGACAAACATATGATTAAACAGAATTTTTGGATTTTGTATTATATAAATATATATTGTTTTTTTTTTAAATTTTAAAATAGTCCAAACGAAAAATAAACACGAAATAAATATAGGCCAACATGACTAGGCAATAGCCCAAAAACAGAGGTTTCAAAGTTGTAGAAGAGGGCTAACGCCTGGCGTTAAGTACTCAACGCCAAAATAGGGCAATGTTTTGGAGGTGTTTTTGGAAAAATTTTGTTGGAATAAATAGCATGTACATATGCCTTCCTAGTGTAGAAATTTCGGAGAATTTGAAGAAGTCTAGAAGGCAAGATAAGCATGTTTTTTGAAAATTTTAAAATGAGTATATATATATATAATTTTTGTGTTTTTGAGGTGAACAGACTAAATTAATTTGAGAAAATAGGACTAAATAAATACCAGAAACATGGTAGAGAGATTAGAATAATAGTCTGAACAAAAAGGTTAACGCCCGGCGCTAGGCAGTTAACACAGGGACAGGACAATATTTTTGGAGTTTTTGAAAACTTTTTTTATGGAATAGATAGTATGTACATAGATCTTCTTAGGGAAGAAATTTCAGAGAAAGTTGATATGTTTTCAAGGCTAAATTAAGCAATATATAGATATTCTTATATTTTATATTATATCATTTTTTTTTCTTTTCATGAAACAGTAAATAAGGTGTAGTCATAATGGTACATATATAGATGATCAGCAGAGAGACATGTAATTATTTAAGAAAAGAGGATAACACCGGCGTTGACTTCAATGCTCGCGTTGAGTTCGCTTTATATAAAAAGCCCTAAATCCGAGCTCTTTTCCTTTCTTATCATTTCAGGTCGTGTCTTTTCCAGGTTTCGCCGCCAGCACCCTCAGATCTAGGTAAAATTAATGTTTTTCTCCTAAAATATTTTGATTAAATCATTTCTCTACCCCTAAATTGAAATCCTTTGATGTATTGAAGTGTATTATTATGGTATGTGATAGATTTTAGGATTTTGAGATCTAGGGTTTGCAAGTTTTTGAGTTGAGAATGGGGTTTTGAGATTCTTCTTAAAGAATGAGTCTTGGTATTACCTTTTAATTTTGTTTTGAGTTTTGTTGGCAATTTTCCCTTATTCCCAATCTTTTTACGAAATTTTCTTAGTTGTAGGTGTCACTGTTGACTGTCATTGTGTACTGGTAATAATAGGAAGATTCATAGCATGCGCCAGGCGTTGTGGATAACGCCTGGCGTTGGTTAGAAAAGGTTGTTAATAATTAATTTGTTGTGTAGATCTATGGCTTCATCCAGCAGGTATGGTGTTCGGGCCAGGAAATCATCAGCCCATTCACCCCAAGAATCTTATCATTCTTATGTGTGGATCGAGAAAGCATCTGTTGGGGTGGGAATGGTTTTACAATAAGACCTTCCTCGACATGCACATATACAAAATCTCCTAGCAGTGTCAGGAGTTTTGTCGGTGATTTCTGATGATTGTTTTTCGACTGATTTTGATCGAGAATTTTATAATAATTTGTTTGATCCTTCAGAGACAGATCTTCAAGGAGGGGTGAAGTCTTTGATACAGTATAAAACTGTAGAGATCACGCATATGGATCTCTGAAATGAGTTTGGCTTAGTGGAGAGTAATAATCGTTTAGATGTGGTAGAAAAATATAGAGCTGAGCGAGATTGGGTACCAATAAATGTGGTATTGCATGGGAAGGAGACAGGAGATCAGATTACTGATGTTTCTTCTCTTAGGGAAGAGGCATATATAATTCAGGATATCTTGCGACATATAATTATGTTGAAGTCAGGGGACACAAAGAAGATCACTGCTCAATTGAGTATAGTGACCTATCACATTATGCAGGAGGTGCTTTTTGATGTGGCAGATCTCATACTTTCACAGATTCGTTACACATTCAAGTTGAAGGATCCAAGACGGTCTTGACTCAACACACTTCCCTTAGGGGGACTTATACAACGGGTGGTGATAGAGAAGTATGAGTATATAGTAAGGACTAACTATATTAATGATCTTGTTCCTGAATTATATACAACTTCAGCTCTTCGAGTCCCTCAGCCACGAGATATACCATCATCATCACGACCACACTTACTAAGAGGAGGATCACTCCGTGAGACAAGTCGAGAGCATCAAGAGTCCTTTGAAGAATTCAAGGAGAATACGACCCGCAGACTGTCACGGATCGAGAAGATGATGAGATTCATGGTCAGAGCCTTGAAGTTAAAACTGACACCGGCTGAAGAGAGGGATTGGGAGGTTCCTGTGGAGGATCTGCCATGTCACTCGACACGCCAAACTCGAAGGTCAAGGGAACGAGGTAGTTCATCTACAGGGGACTCAGACTCAATTAGTGAGAGTAGAGAGTTTTAAAGTGCTTTTTCAGTTCTGTAATAACAGTAATTAACCTCTGGATAATATTGACTAACGCATGGCATTACTGCTTGCGCCCAGCGTTAGCTGTTATCATGTATTTCCTTTTGTTTTTGTTTTCATCAATTTGTATGAACTGTTTTTGTGTTGTGTTCAATTTTTATCCATGAATTCATTGTCTTAATCATGGAACACAACAAATTTTTCATAATCATTGGTGAGTTTTATAATGAATCAAACTATTAATGGTATATTCTAGGTATTGAATTAGATGGTTGAACATCAATGGATTAGTAGATCACTTGAACATAGTATGACTTTTTGTTTATGAACTTTGGCTTAATATGTGAAAGTCATATCATAAATTATGTAAAGTAATCATATCATGTTGGTTCAACAAAAAGTGAAAACAAACAAGGAAAAGTTTGAGCATATCATGAAGTAGAGTAATGATATTTCATATTTAATTTTTCCTACTCCATGCATTTGTATGATTCCTAATGAATAAGAGTTCTAGGTATCCAAAAAGGACCATTAGGGATGGTTCCTTTGGGTACCCAAATATAGCGAGATGGCTTTTGGGGAAAAAATGTGAATGTACCCTTTCAGGTGGAGTTAATGTTTCATCTTTAATTTTGGGTCTCCACTCATACTTAGGTTTAGTACTATAATTTTGCATTAAATTTCCATAATCATTATATTTAGGTTTAAAATAATGATGACTTTTGAAATCATTTTTCATAGGAGTTTTTTTTTTCATATTTGAATTTAAATTTGGAGATACATAATTTTGTAAATAATGGTGATTTTGATTTACAAGTTCTCTCTGTTTCTTATTCCCATTTTTAGACGTAGTTATGATATTCATATTCAGATTCAATTTGCTTTTAGATGTTACTTGATATTGTGAGTTTATGTCTTGTGAATTTTTATTCATAATTTTCATAAGCAAGTTTATTTTTGTTTTTAATTCATCATTCTCAATTTTGAAATTATGTCTAGCTTTATTATAGGCGATTGTTCTATTTTTAAGAGTGGTAACAATTGAATCAATATGTTCTTGATAGTTATTTCTATATTCATCAAATGTTTCATCCATCTCTTTAATTTCAATTTTATAGTCTTTACACTTAGCACAATCATTTTTAAAGATAAATTTTCTAAACATAATTTTTCATTTTGTTCTTTTACAAAAGTAAGCTCCTTTTCAAGTTCCTTGTATTTTTCTTTTAATTCTTTAAATTCAATACCAGGTGTAATGTTTTCAACTAAGGAGCCATGAGTAGAACTAGATAAAACAAAATTTGATTCTACATAAACTTTTGTTTTTAAACTTTCATTTTCTAAGTGCAATTGTTTATTAGCCTTTTTTAATTTCTTAATTTTGCGCTTTGTAGTTTGAAACGATTGTAATGAAGAAATAGAAGTACAGAAAATGGGATTTGATTTCCATACATTGCTTTCGGGAGGGGTACGATTTGACCATGTAGTTTCTTTTACATCCTTTAGGCACTCCTCCTCCGAAGACAGTACTTCTACTTCTCTTCCATTTGATGTGTGCTCCATTGATCCATTACGAGAGGAGTTTTCTTGAGCATCTGTGCAAGCTTGTATGTTCTCCAAATCTTGCATTAGTTCCATACCTGTAAGAGGAAAGTCATACATTTCTTTAAGAAATTTCCATACTTTCTATGCACTGGAAAAACAATAAATCAATTTAAAAATTTCTTGAGATATGGCACAAAAAATGCTATTTAATGCCTTTGCATTTAGGTGACATTCCTTTTTATTTGTTTCATCTACTGGTCTTGCGATTGCTATATTCCATGCTTCGATATTTAAATTTTTAATAAAAGTTTCCATTAACAGTTTCCACCCTTTATAATTTCTTCCTTCGAATAAAGGTGGTGCAAGAGATTTTTCTTCTTCAAAAAGATTTTCCCCACTAATAGAAGCGAGATCATGATTAAGAGACGCCATTATTCTCGGTTGTTAAGCTGATTTGGAAAAACCTAGCTCTGATATCACTTGTTGGATCGTGAGGCGCCCTTAGAGGGGGGGGGGGGTGAATAAGGGTTTTTACAACTTGTCCTTTATTTAAGAAAACACTTGCAATTATTTTATAGAAGATGCAAACTAAAGAACAAAACAAGTAATAATAAGAGAGACATGATTTTATTGTATTATGAAATAAGAGATTACAAAATTCGATTTCTTGTGACGCTAGAAATCATAGGCGATGAATAGATAAAATCCTTTTTGTTTTCTATCCCGACTCGTATCCCCACGAACCGGTGGCTTTAGCCTATCCTCCCCCGGACAAGGCCTCAAGATGTTCTAGCCTTTCAATCCCAAGAAAAGGCCTCGAGCACCCCCTAGATCTAACCCCTAGACCTAGTCGCCAACACGAGGCGAATTCACCACACGATGGTAACACAAAGAGTAATAAAAGAAAATACAAAATACAATTTGAAAACTCCCAATAAAGAATTCTGGAGATGGTGAAGGCTCACTGAATATTATCGTAGTCGAAGCGTGCGATCTTCACGTGGCATGAGCATTATTCTGGTTCTCCATGAATCCTTTTCTTGAAACTTGTGAGGGAGAAGATGCTCTGGAAATACGGGCCTTGCAGAGAGTAACAGATGCTGGAATAGGGCTCTCTCAGTAATTAGTAGTAAGAGCCACCGAAAGCATCCTATTTATAGGCTTTGAGCTAACGCTGGCGTTAAGTGCTAACACCAGTCGTTGAGCATGTTTAGTAATATTTTGATGGCTCGGATCTTCAGAAGAGGAAAGAGATATTGCTTTTTAGGAAATGTTTTATATTAGGCAATACTAATGCCGGCGTTAAGGCTAACACGGGCGTTGGGCAAATCTTTCCTAAAGATCCCTTCTGCAATTATGGAAACTTTTCCTTGCCAAAATCGTCGAGCAGATAGCTCCCAGCGTTAATAGCTAATGCTTGGCATTGAGTTTCATTCTCCTTCAAATCAGCCGTCGATCACCATTTCGACGAACGCTAACGCCCAGCGTTAAGCCTAACGCCTGGCGTTAAGGAATGTTCAATTCAGCTTGTGGACAGTTCCAAACCAGTGGAGCAGAACCCTAGTGTCATACCTATTCAAACCTGCATGCTAAACACAAAGACAAGCAAGATAAAATACACGTAGGATTTGTTATTCTCAAATCAAAGGGATGCGGAAAACCATGTTCCAACAGTTTGCACTGTGGAAAGCAAGGATTAGTCTTTATATGAACTCTATTGATGAAGAGAGTTTCAATGTTATTCTGACAGGGCCTCCAGCACCTACAGCAGCAGCAAATACTGGAACCACAGCAGATAACACTGCTGTGCCACCTCCTGAGTGGACTGAAGCTCAGAAAAAGCAAAGAAGTGCAGATGCCAAAGCCATGAACATTTTGGCTCAAACTATGTCTGATGACATATTTCAAAAAGTGGTTGAATGTACTTCAACCAGAGAAATTTGGATCTCACTAAATAACATGGTTGCAGGCTCTGCAAATGAAAGGAAAGACAGAAGATCACACTTGATCTCTCTGTATGAAAATTTCAAGAAAGGAGAAACAGAGACAGTTGTTGATATGTACAACAGGCTCAGTCTCATAATAAATGAGCTGAAGACTCTAGATAAGGTGATCTCTATCACTGAGGTCAATGCCAAGATCCTAATGTGCTTCCCCAGCACATGGGATTCTAGAATTTGGCCAATCAAGGAAGCCAGAATTCTCAATGAGATTACCACTGAAGCACTGTTTGGCAAGCTCAAATCCTATGAGCAGCTCATTAAATCCAGGGAAGCTGAAGCATCCACTTCTTCTCCAGCAACAAAGAAAGAAAAGAGTATAGATTTCAAAGCAGCTGATGCAGAAGAAGAAAAGACTCTAAAAGATGAGGAGTTTATGAGTCTCATAGCCAAGAGATTTTACAAAATGGCTAAGAAGGACCTCAGAAAGAAATAGTTCAGATCAAGAGAAAAGCAAAGGTATGACAAATCAACTCCTAAAGAGGTTATTTGTTATGGATGCAGGAAACCTGGACACTACCTGACAGAATGTCCAAAAAATCAAAAGAAATAGAAGAAAAAGGATAAAGAAGAAAAGAGAAGCTCCAGCAAGTCTTCCTCCCACAAGCATAAAAAGAAGGGAAGAGGATTTATTGCAGAATCCTGGAGTGACACTGAATCTGAATCATCATCCAGCTCATCTGATGATGATGAAGAAAATTCAAAGGAAAGTGACTAGTGTCTGATGGCAATATATGACTCAGCTAGTGAGTCAGAATATGCTTCCTCATCTAGCTCCAATGATGATGAAGAAGAAAGAACATTCTACATGATGGCTGTCAATGCCTCAGGACATAACTCTGAAGAAAAATCAGAATCTGAAGCAGAAGATGATCCAGATCAGGTATTATCTAACTTTGACTTTACTTCTGTTGAATTCAAAGCTGAATTCAAAGTTCTTTCCTTAGACTTACGAAAATCTGAGAAAGAGATTATCTCACTCAGAAATAAGCTAGCTGAAATGAATAATATAAGTGAAGAAATTAAAAATCTTAAGAAAGATTTGGCTGCCTCCAGGGAACATATTGTTCTCATTGTGAGCAAGTTGTCTGAAGCCAAAAAGTTTGAAGAATCCCTAAATGGGAGAAGCATCAAACTGATGGACATAACAAGCACAGTAAATGCTAGACTTAATAGCAAACTGGGCTTGGGTGCCTCATCAAGTGAGCCACATTTGATTAAGAAGAATATATTATCTACACCCATAAAGTTCATATCTGCTAAAAGCAAAGAGGCTGTAGAAGCAAATAAAGACAATTCAAGCAAGTCTGTTAAGAATAAAAGAATTCAGAAGAATTCGTCGAACGAAGCTCGACAAAAAGATTTCAATCTGTCGAACGGAGATCGACGAAAACTAAAAACAGATTTTCTATATAGTAATTACATGGACAGCGTTCGACGAAATCATGTACATTCGTCGAACGACGGTCGACGAATTTACCCAAATTTGTCGAACAGATACTATACACAGAATTTCAGGAATTCTAATTCTAAACACACTAAGAATCCTTTTACTGAATAAAATATACCTCCAAGGAGATATCATCCACAAGGCTATAAGGATCAGCCTGAAATGTCCTTTATTTCAGAATATTGTGGTAAGACAAAAGGACCCATGGTAGTCTGGATCAAAAACAACTAGTTTATGTTTATGTCTTTGCAGGTACACAACTGTCCAAGAACAAGTGAAAAATGGTACTTGGACAGTGGCTGTTCAAAACAATGATAGGGAACAAGGCAAATTTGAACAATTACAAGGCAAGGCTTGGACCAAAAGTCATATTTGGAGACTCCAGCTGTGGACAGACCAAAGGCTATGGAAAAGTCAAGGTTGGAGAAGTCACCTTCAAAGAAGTAGCTTATGTGAAGGGACTGAAGCATAACCTTATCAGCATAAGTCAATTATGTGATGAAGGGTATCAGGTAACATTTAATAAATTGAATTGCCTTATTAAATCTACTGATGGTATTACTATTTTATCAGGTATTAGGCAGGGTAATATATATTTAGTGAATTTTAATTCATCTACTTCAGAAGTTTGTTTATTTAGTGATTTAAGTAAATCTAGTGAACTTTGGCATAAGAGATTAGGACATGTAAACCTTAGGACCATTGCTAAACTATCTAAGGGCAATCTTGTTAGAGGTTTACCCTTAGGTTCATACAAGAAAGAAGGTTTTTGTAGGGCATGTCAACTAGGCAAGCAAACTAAAAATAGCTTTAAATCATTATCTAAAAGTGATTCACCTAGAATCTTATATTTGCTACATATGGACCTTTTTGGACCTATAGCAACAAAGAGTTTAGGGGGGAAGTCTTACACTCTAGTTATTGTAGATGACTTCTCTAGATTCACTTGGGTGTTCTTTTTGAGAGAAAAGTCAGATAACTTTACAGTTCTTATAGACTTTCTTAAGAGCATACAGATTGAGTACTCTACTGTAGTTGCATTGATCAGAAGTGATCATGGTACTGAGTTTGAGTCTCTTCTTATGCAAGAATTCTATGAGATGGAATGTATCAGGCATTGCTTCTCAGCTCCTAGAACTCCTCAACAAAATGGGGTAGTTGAAAGGAAAAATAGAACTCTGATTGAATCAGCAAGAACATTGCTTGCAGATGCTAATTTGCCCCTATCCTTCTGGGCAGAGGCTGTTAGCATAGCAAATTATGTTCTGAAAAGAAGTCTGATACACAAACATAAGGGAAAGACTCCTTATGAATTACTTAAAGGGAAGAAACCTAAAGTTAACTATTTTAGAGCATTTGGCTGTAGATGTTTCATTCACAATAATGATAAGAAATACCTTAGGAAATTTGAACCAAAATCAGATGAAGGAATTTTCTTAGGTTATTCACTAATCAGTAAAGCATTTAGGATTTATAATAAATCTACTCTTAAAATAGAAGAATCTATGCATGTCTCTTTTGATGAAACTAACATGTTTTATAAGGAGAAGAATTCTTCTACCATAGAAAATCTGCAGGTACCTATATTATGTGAGCAGCTAGATCAATTAACTCTACATAAAGAAGGAATTCTGAATTCTGAACAACAGAATGATGAAGAGAGTGAAGAAGAAAATCTCCGAGATTTTGCTGAAAGTTCAGAACAAATAACAGCAGATCATTCCCCACAGGATATAGCAGCTGAACAAATTCCCCAAGTGAAATTTATTGCTGAACCAGCTCCAACAATTGACCAGATCACAGTTAGAGATCATCAATATCACAAGTGATTGGTGATATTTCAGCAGGTGTGCAAATAAGGAATCAAGTAAATCAGAACATGATGCAAACATGTTTTCTCTCTCAGATTGAACCTCAATATCTACAAGATACAGAACAAGATCCCAACTGGATCATTGCTATGCAAGAGGAAATCAATCAGTTTGAGACAAACAAAGTATGGGATTTGGTTCCTAGACCAAAAGACCATCCAGTGATTGGCACCAAATGGGTCTTTAGGAACAAGCTAGATGAACAAGGAAACATTGTAAGAAATAAAGCAAGACTGGTAGCCCAAGGATATTCACAGGAAGAAGGGATTGATTATGATCAGACCTTTGCTCCTATTGCAAGACTTGAAGCAATCAGAATCTTTCTTGCATTTGTGGTGATTAAAATTCCACTTGCACGAAATAAATTCCGAACTAGCAATCCGAGAAGGCAAGTATAACTATCGAACTGTAGTATAGGAACACAAGTGTCGTATTAAAATCCGAGAACCGTTGATTACTTATACTCAAACGAATTACTATTATTTTATCTTAATAATTTTTTGGAAGGTTTTGTTTGCTAAGTTGAAATAAAAGCTGGATAAAATTACGGCTAAACGATGATTAAGAAATAGCACTCGATCTTGACTTACTTCGGCTTAAGTTGATCAAAATCCAAAAGCAAACTTAAAACTTAATAAAGTAAGGGTAGCTTGACCGTGGGGGTTCCTATAGTTTGAACATGCTTCTCTCGAAGATATGCCCAACTGAGTTTAGGAAAATCCGACCGAACTCTCGTCCTGTATTTGAATACCTAAAACTCGCTTTAAGTGGTGAATCCCGCTATTGGGTTTGACTCCAATCCAGGAGATTTACGTCATTCTCTCTCGAGAAATGTGTGTAACTCTCTTTACTCTTAAGTGCTCACTTCAAACTATCTGCCTCTCGGCTAGCCAAGAATGAAAGCAAAGGTGGGGAATATATATCGATAATATAGCTCCACTAAATTTTAATTAAGAGTAAATCTAAGGCCCAAAACTTTAGAAAGTGAAAGAAGACTAAAGGATCATAACTTGATCAACTCATCCTCAGATCATCAAGATCGAGTACTATGAGGATTTAGTAACTCATGGTGGAGGGGTAGGAGAGAGAAATGATGAAGATTTTAAGAGAACAAAAACATACAATTTTTATTAAACAAAAGTTCAACTGAGATTACATTTGCATGGAAAGCCTACTAAGCATTAGTAATACACTATGAAAGGAAATTACAAAGGCATTACAACATTCATATGAAAACTAGAAAAGGAAATGCATTGAAATAAGAGAGAGAGAGAGAGAGAATACAAAATAACATGAAAATCACTTAAAATAGAGTAGTAGCACCAGTTCTCTCTACCAAAAACTGAATGGGGAAAGCTTGGAGGTCATCTCAATTTATAGAAATTTTTCTGCCTTGGTCACGCCCTCAGTCACGCCCGTGACTAGGGGCGTGACATTGTTTAATCAATTCTGTGGCATGGATCAGGTTTGGCGCACGATTCTGACGCGATTTGATGGGTCACGCCCTAGGTCACGCCCGTGACTGAGGGCGTGACCATTTCGGTGGTTAGTCCAGTCATGGGCGCTGGCGGCGATCATAGGCACTGGCGGCGATCATGGGCGCTGGCGGCAGGTCGACGTGGCAGTCACTAGTGGCAGTCACGGGCGTGACTTGAGGCACGCCCGTGTAACAAAGGCGTGGCCTCCATTTCTTTGCGGCTGGGCAAATCTGAGCTGTTCACGGGATGGTCACGGGGGTGACTTGCGTGTCACGGGCGTGACTTGGGTGTCACGGTCGTGAACTTTGGGCGTGTCTGACCAGATCTTCTGAATTATGGCGGCAACAGCTTAACTGGAAACAACAACTTACACGCCCTAGGTAACGGGCGTGACCTAGGGCGTGACTTAGGAAATTTTGCATTTTTGAGCTGAAAATTCAGAAAACATAAGTTAGAACTAAAAACAGGAAAATGAACAAAAATTGCATTTAGGTAAACAACAATAAACAAAAAGTAAGAGTAAATAACCTAAAAATAACCTAATTAAACTAACTAGATTTAGCACAATCAAATTCCCCCAAGCTTACACTTTGCTTGTCCCCAAGCAAAGAAATATGCATTAGCTAATAAAAAAGGTGACTAATCAAAAAGATTTAATTATGCTGAACACGAGTACCTTGCGAAATTCTAAGTAGGGAGAATAGTGAAAAGGTAACCTTAAATAAGTACTTTATTTAAGCATAATTTTTATACCCTTTACTAACAAAAAAATAATCATCCAAAATTTTAACTAAAAAGTTTTTAAATAAAATTAAGCAAAGAAACAAGTGAGAGAGTGCATTGAATTGTTACTAAACCCTAAGAGACAAATTATAATTATATCATTCTAAGAACAAAGATCTAAATTCATACCTGATGCGATATTTTGGCAAGTGCACCGGTCGCGCAAGTAATAATAATGGGGAAGATCCCCGAGTGTCGGTCTCTCAAGGAACACAGTAAGGTGGAGTTAGGTTTCGAGGAAGGACTTGAGATCGAAGTCCAGCGATAGGTGGAGTGCGGACGGAAGGTATTTGGTTTGTGAATAATAAAATAAAATATTACAACTACTCCTATGCAATGCCGCTATGCAAAGCTTCGCTCGGCGGGATGGAAGACTACGTAGGCCTTGAACGCACTACTTCGTTGGGCGGATGGGTGAGTAGGCTAGCGGAATCGAACTATGCAGGCCTTGAGCGCGCTGCTTTGTTAGGCGCGATGGATTACGGGCCGCGATGGATTACGGGCCGCGATGCCACGCTTCGATAGGCGGATGGACGAGTAGGCTAACGGAATGAGGGTCGCAAGCACCTCTTCGACAAGCCGCCACTAGCAATTGCTAGTGCGGCACCGGACATGGTGGTGGAGTGGAAAATGGATGGCGGCGCACCTCATTAACACATATGAACTAAATAATTCCAAATAAATGAAATAAGCATTGTAAAGCATAGTTCATAGCATACATCATCAAAATATAGGGATTACAAACATTACATCAACATAAGGAAGAGAAAAAGGCAAGAGATACGACCGAATCCGGAGACTCGTTGTAGATTCACGGTAGGAAGCACCGGGTTGTCAATCCGCGTCCTAGCTCGGTCCCAACTATCGTCTGGGGTAGAGGAGGGCTGTCACACCTCCCAATGGACCCGTCTTCTCCAGCGTTTTACAATCCGGCCACGTCCGATGCGAGGAACTCCTTGCTTGGCGATGAAGATGAGTGGAATCTCCTCCTTGAAGCTCTTGGATGATGGAGGAGGCCTAGGGGGCGGAGAACCAGCGAGAAAGGGTGAAACGGCGGACTGGCGGAAGAAAAATGTCGAGCTATCCGACCTAATTCACGAGCAGGAGAATTTATAGGGGCTAGAATAAACAGTGCGCACGGTCAGTGGCGCACGACCAATGGTCGTGCGCGCTGGAGTTCTGTGATCGTGCGCCTGCCTGGGTGGAGCCTGCAATGTAAGAAATTTATAAAATACCATGTTCGCACGACCAGTGGCGCACGACCGGTGGTCGTGCGCACTATCGTAGGTGGTCATGCGCACTGGTCGAAATAGAACTCATAAAATTGATGTTAAGTGCGCACGAACAGCGGCGCACGATCGGTGGTCATGCGCAATATCGTTGGTGGTCGTGCGCACTGTCCGAGATAGAACTCAAAACATAGGGTTAAGTGCACACGATCAGCGGCGCACGACAAGTGGTCGTGCGCAATAGAAACAGTGATCGTGCACAGTGTTCCTGTACAGAATTGTACCAGGAACACCCACACGACTCCTGTTCCAGCACAACCACGAATCCAGCCACTGAAAGTGGCACTTAACAATCCATGAAAACTACTAAAAATGAAGAACATGAAATAACACCAAAAACGGGCCTAGAGGTGCACTTAGCATGGAATATCAAATATGAGCTGAAACAGGGCTAAAGTGCAGTGGAATGACTAAAAAATCGGCCCAGATGAGTCCATAAATATGTATATAATTGGGACTCATCACACCCCTAGACTTACCTGTTTGCGCGTCCGGAGCAAACAAATTCTAAGCTAACGGGGAAAGAAAAGTAGATGGCTTAAAATTAGAATACTGAGTACCATGCGAAGTCGCATGCTCACGTGCATGAGAAAAATAGTAGAGAAGATTTCTGATTATATAAACAGTTTATATATTTCTAAAAGAGTAAAAGCATATTACAACTACTCAAAATGGTGAACAACGGTGAATCATTCGGTCATGCATACGGAGAAAGTAAACTAAGCGCTGAGACGAGCATTGCTCAAGATAGGGATGCGGGACAAACTCCACTGAAATCCATCAGTGTCGGTGACCATAAGCTTGCCGGTCACATTCTCCCCACGACACTAGATCGGTTCAAGGCATGAGTCAGTAGGACTTTCAGGTTTTAATTGAGGCTTGGGTTACGGTGAGGTAAACAATGATAAACAGAATGACTTATAACACAAAACCCAAATGAGCTTTAAAAGTAACTACCCGCGCACCAAAATCGAATGCAAATGCACCACACCCCCAGACTTGGACTTTTGCAACATAGGTGTGTGCACCGCCTACTCCCAATACATAATTTTTCTACATGATTTTTCAATAAAACTCATTTTTCTTTCTTTTTTTCTCTTTTCCTTTTCATTTTTTTTCTTTCTATCTTCTTTTTCTTGTCTTTTTTTCTTTCAGCAAAATTTTCAAATGAGCATATCCACAGATTCACATAATAAACACCACAATCAACACCCCCCACAATGTAAATAAAACTACAACTAAAGCTCAGATTTGGGTGTGCGACTAGGTTAGGCTTTTAGGCTTTGGTGAGATATATGTGGAGCTGAATCAAGAAAAGGGTAGGCACGAAGGGGCTAGCAAGGGTAGACGATAGGCATGAAATAAAAAGTTCAACCGGGCCAAAATAATGGCCTACGTCATTCTCACGTACTAGAACTTATCCTATGCCAATGCTTCAAGAATTGCTTGGGGCAAGTTCTAGCCACCGAGAAAGATTCTCCTTTCTCCCGACTCAAGCAATACGAGTCTAGCGATCATTTACACACATCCCTATGCTACCGTTTGATTCACACTGGATTCACCATTTGAGTAGAGTAAACAACATTTACACTAATAGAAAAAAATATAAAACCATAAGTATAAAGAGAAGTCTAGTCTACACAAATTTCGATGCAACCGAGCACTCGACTAGGAGCACTACTAGAGTCAACATTTTACTCTGCTATATAGTCCTAAGCCATCACCTAGACTTTCCCAAATACACAGAAGAATTAAATTCACAACAGAGCAAGCAAACAGATGAGTACGCGCTCAAGTTGGTGCTGTGGTGTGCAATGAAAATGAACAACAATTTCCAATAAGCTAAAATAAAAGTACTTCTAGCATACTATGCAATTGTGCACGTGAGTGGGTACAAAAACTGCTCTCCCTCAGACTTAAACTAAACAATCCAAAAAATATATGACATGAAAATCAGAAAAGGCTAGGGAAACAGAGTACCCAGTGCTCAGAAATGAGCACACCAGAAGATTGGCGTGTAAGCTAAAATGAGCCTCAGCATCCGCCATACAGAAAAGATACCTGCAGGGGTCAGCTCCGCAGAAACAAAAGAAAATAGAAAACTGAAAAAAAAATACTACTAACTAAACTTGATTAGATGAAATAAAAATGCAGAAAAGAAAGATAACTACTGGGGTTATTGTCAGCCCAGCATGACTTATTCAAAAACTAAAGGTTCTAGCTAATAGGCGTATGAAAAAGGAAATGAAGAGGTAATTGTTCTAATATGCATGTCGGTAACGGGTACCGATACGGCGAAAGAACAATCATGCCTCTACCCGAATATAGATAAAACATGCCCATCACATGTAGAGGGAAAAGAAAGTAAGAAGAGGAGGAGGAGTCCTCCTCACTATTCTCACCACAAACATCCTTGCCTAGCAAGGTGTCGTCAATAGGGAGGTGGCGGGAGGAAAGGGCAATGAGTGGAGCTTCCTCTACGGAGGGGGAATCAACCTCCTCACATAAGAGGATGCTCTCATCATTGACTTGGGCAATATGCACCAAATCCTCCTGGGGTACCTGTGAAGACTCAACCTGCACAGGCTCGGATGAAGAGGGGGGATCGAGAAATAAAGAAGATGAAGAACATAAATAAACATCAATCGGGGGAGTGATGTCGGTCTCACTCCCATCAGGTTGGGGAAGTAAAATAATGTTTGCATTGTCCTCAATGCTACAAGGTTCGGCGGGATCAACAGTGGCCATGCCTAAGATTTTGACTTCCTCCACCGGTGTTGAGGAAAACTCCTCTTCACCTAGAAGGTTGTCCTTCTCCATAGGAGTAGGTACAATACTAAGATCAACAGCCTCCTCTTGCGACACATCATCGATAATGTCGTCAGAGACGAATGTAGTATGCACAACAGGGGGAAGAATAATGCTCGGATAAAAGTCGAGCACCGATTCCTCACAAAGAATCGAATCCACTAGGGGTGGTGGATGCACCGGGAGAATAGGCTCAGCAATGTCGGAGCCCAGATCAACCACACATCTGGTGACTGTGTCAACGCCATACCCTTCAAGATGTGAAGGTGGCAAAGACACAAAACCGGATGTTGAAGGTGTGCCGCCAGAGTTAGGAGTTGGGATGATCCGGATATCCAGCTCATCATCCTCGTCCAATTGGCGAAGATACTCGGCATAGTCCTTCAAGATATGATCAGTGCTCCGACAAAACCGGCACTGCCTTGCGGGATTCTTTGGCACAGCGGGGGCTGAAGCCGAAAAGAAGTATGACGGTAAAGGCTCAGCAGAATAGCCATAAGACTTACGCGCACCATATGGAGTACCAGACGAAGTCGGTGCTCATTTGCTGGGCTATAAGAATTATGCCTACTATTCTCCGTAGGGCATTCATCACTAGAGTGGGAGGTATCTCTACACCAACTGCAACGGATATTGAGATGTGCCCACATAGTGTGAAGATAATACGATTCAAAATAAAAATGCTATTGTGAAAATACTACACCTAACAAAAATTACTAAAGCAACCTAATATAAAACAGGAAACAAAATACGAGGAAATAAAACAAAGGAATGCAATTTACAAATGGAAGGGCTTCTCTCTCAGGTTCTCCCTCTCCAGAAAACTCACACGACTGTGTTCCCCGGCAACGGCGCCAAAAACTTGATGCGATATTTCGGCAAGTGCACCGGTCGTGCAAGTAATAATAATGGGGAAGATCCCCGAGTGTCGGTCTCTCAAGGAATACAGTAAGGTGGAGTTAGGTTTCGAGGAAGGACTTGAGATCGAAGTCCAGCGATAGGTGGAGTGCGGACGGAAGGGATTTGGTTTGTGAATAATAAAATAAAATATTACAACTACTCCTATGCAATGCCGCTATGCAAAGCTTCGCTCGGCGGGATGGAAGACTACGTAGGCCTTGAACGCACAACTTCGTTGGGCGGATGGGCGAGTAGGCTAGCGGAATCGAACTATGCAGGCCTTGAGCGCGCTGCTTCGTTAGGCGGGATGGATTACGGGCCGCGATGCCACGCTTCGGTAGGCGGATGGACGAGTAGGCTAACGGAATGAGGGTCGCAAGCACCTCTTCGACAAGCACGCCACTAGCAATTGCTAGTGCGGCACCGGACACGGTGGTGGAGTGGAAAATGGATGGCGGCGCACTTCATTAACACATATGAACTAAATAATTCCAAATAAATGAAATAAGCATTACAAAGCATAGTTCATAGCATACATCATCAAAATATAGGGATTACAAACATTACATCAACATAAGGAAGAGAAAAAGGCAAGAGATACGACCGAATCCGGAGACTCGTTGTAGATTCACGGTAGGAAGCACCGGGTTGTCAATCCGCATCCTAGCTCGGTCCCAACTATCGTCTGGGGTAGAGGAGGGCTGTCACACCTCCCAATGGACCCGTCTTCTCCAGCATTTTACAATCCGGCCACGTCCGATGCGAGGAACTCCTTGCTTGGCGATGAAGATGAGTGGAATCTCCTCCTTGAAGCTCTTGGATGATGGAGGAGGCCTAGGGGGCGGAGAACCAGCGAGAAAGGGTGAAACGGCGGACTGGCGGAAGAAAAATGTCGAGCTATCCGACCTAATTCACGAGCAGGAGAATTTTTAGGCGCTAGAATAAACAGTGCGCACGGTCAGTGGCGCACGACCAATGGTTGTGCGCGCTGGAGTTCTGTGATCGTGCGCCTGCCTGGGTGGAGCCTGCAATGTAAGAAATTTATAAAATACCATGTTCGTACGACCAGTGGCGCACGACCGGTGGTCGTGCGCACTATCGTAGGTGGTCGTGCGCACTGGTCGAAATAGAACTCATAAAATTGATGTTTAGTGCGCACGAACAGCGGCGCACGATCGGTGGTCATGCGCAATATCGTTGGTGGTCGTGCGCACTGTCCGAGATAGAACTCAAAACATAGGGTTAAGTGCACACGATCAGCGGCGCACGACAAGTGGTCGTGCGCAATAGAAACAGTGATCGTGCACAGTGTTCCTGTACAGAATTTTACCAGGAACACCCACACGACTCCTGTTCCAGCACAACCACGAATCCAGCCACTGAAAGTGGCACTTAACAATCCATGAAAACTACTAAAAATGAAGAACATGAAATAACACCAAAAACGGGCCTAGAGGTGCACTTAGCATGGAATATCAAATATGAGCTGAAACAGGGCTAAAGTGCAGTGGAATGACTAAAAAATCGGCCCAGATGAGTCCATAAATATGTATATAATTGGGACTCATCACACCCCTAGACTTACCTGTTTGCGCGTCCGGAGCAAACAAATTCTAAGCTAACGGGGAAAGAAAAGTAGATGGATTAAAATTAGAATACTGAGTACCATGCGAAGTCGCATGCTCACGTGCATGAGAAAAATAGTAGAGAAGATTTCTGATTATATAAACAGTTTATATATTTCTAAAAGAGTAAAAGCATATTACAACTACTCAAAATGGTGAACAACGGTGAATCATTCGGTCATGCATACGGAGAAAGTAAACTAAGCGCTGAGACGAGCATTGCTCAAGATCGGGATGCGGGACAAACTCCACTGAAATCCATCAGTGTCGGTGACCATAAGCTTGCCCGGTCACATTCTCCCCACGACACTAGATCGGTTCAAGGCATGAGTCAGTAGGACTTTCAGGTTTTAATTGAGGCTTGGGTTACGGTGAGGTAAACAATGATAAACAGAATGACTTATAACACAAAACCCAAATGAGCTTTAAAAGTAACTACCCGCGCACCAAAATCGAATGCAAATGCACCACACCCCAAGACTTGGACTTTTGCAACATAGGTGTGTGCACCGCCTACTCCCAATACATAATTTTTCTACATGATTTTTCAATAAAACTCATTTTTCTTTCTTTTTTTCTCTTTTCCTTTTCATTTTTTTTCTTTCTATCTTCTTTTTCTTGTCTTTTTTTCTTTCAGCAAAATTTTCAAATGAGCATATCCACAGATTCACATAATAAACACCACAATCAACACCCCCCACAATGTAAATAAAACTACAACTAAAGCTCAGATTTGGGTGTGCGACTAGGTTAGGCTTTTAGGCTTTGGTGAGATATATGTGGAGCTGAATCAAGAAAAGGGTAGGCACGAAGGGGCTAGCAAGGGTAGACGATAGGCATGAAATAAAAAGTTCAACCGGGCCAAAATAATGGCCTACGTCATTCTCACGTACTAGAACTTATCCTATGCCAATGCTTCAAGAATTGCTTGGGGCAAGTTCTAGCCACCGAGAAAGATTCTCCTTTCTCCCGACTCAAGCAATACGAGTCTAGCGATCATTTACACACATCCCTATGCTACCGTTTGATTCACACTGGATTCACCATTTGAGTAGAGTAAACAACATTTACACTAATAGAAAAAAATATAAAACCATAAGTATAAAGAGAAGTCTAGTCTACACAAATTTCGATGCAACCGAGCACTCGACTAGGAGCACTACTAGAGTCAACATTTTACTCTGCTATATAGTCCTAAGCCATCACCTAGACTTTCCCAAATACACAGAAGAATTAAATTCACAACAGAGCAAGCAAACAGATGAGTACGCGCTCAAGTTGGTGCTGTGGTGTGCAATGAAAATGAACAACAATTTCCAATAAGCTAAAATAAAAGTACTTCTAGCATACTATGCAATTGTGCACGTGAGTGGGTACAAAAACTGCTCTCCCTCAGACTTAAACTAAACAATCCAAAAAATATATGACATGAAAATCAGAAAAGGCTAGGGAAAGAGAGTACCCAGTGCTCAGAAATGAGCACACCAGAAGATTGGCGTGTAAGCTAAAATGAGCCTCAGCATCCGCCATACAGAAAAGATACCTGCAGGGGTCAGCTCCGCAGAAACAAAAGAAAATAGAAAACTGAAAAAAAAAATACTACTAACTAAACTTGATTAGATGAAATAAAAATGCAGAAAAGAAAGATAACTACTGGGGTTATTGTCAGCCCAGCATGACTTATTCAAAAACTAAAGGTTCTAGCTAATAGGCGTATGAAAAAGGAAATGAAGAGGTAATTGTTCTAATATGCATGTCGGTAACGGGTACCGATACGGCGAAAGAACAATCATGCCTCTACCCGAATATAGATAAAACATGCCCATCACATGTAGAAGGAAAAGAAAGTAAGAAGAGGAGGAGGAGTCCTCCTCACTATTCTCACCACAAACATCCTTGCCTAGCAAGGTGTCGTCAATAGGGAGGTGGCGGGAGGAAAGGGCAATGAGTGGAGCTTCCTCTACGGAGGGGGAATCAACCTCCTCACATAAGAGGATGCTCTCATCATTGACTTGGGCAATATGCACCAAATCCTCCTGGGGTACCTGTGAAGACTCAACCTGCACAGGCTCGGATGAAGAGGGGGGATCGAGAAATAAAGAAGATGAAGAACATAAATAAACATCAATCGGGGGAGTGATCCCGGTCTCACTCCCATCAGGTTGGGGAAGTAAAATAATGTTTGCATTGTCCTCAATGCTACAAGGTTCGGCGGGATCAACAGTGGCCATGCCTAAGATTTCGACTTCCTCCACCGGTGTTGAGGAAAACTCCTCTTCACCTAGAAGGTTGTCCTTCTCCATAGGAGTAGGTACAATACTAAGATCAACAGCCTCCTCTTGCGACACATCATCGATAATGTCGTCAGAGATGAATGTAGTATGCACAACAGGGGGAAGAATAATGCTCGGATAAAAGTCGAGCACCGATTCCTCACAAAGAATCGAATCCACTAGGGGTGGTGGATGCACCGGGAGAATAGGCTCAGCAATGTCGGAGCCCAGATCAACCACACATCTGGTGACTGTGTCAACGCCATACCCTTCAAGATGTGAAGGTGGCAAAGACACAAAACCGGATGTTGAAGGTGTGCCGCCAGAGTTAGGAGTTGGGATGATCCGGATATCCAGCTCATCATCCTCGTCCAATTGGCGAAGATACTCGGCATAGTCCTTCAAGATATGATCAGTGCTCCGACAAAACCGGCACTGCCTTGCGGGATTCTTTGGCACAGCGGGGGCTGAAGCCGAAAAGAAGTATGACGGTAAAGGCTCAGCAGAATAGCCATAAGACTTACGCGCACCATATAGAGTACCAGACGAAGTCGGTGCTCATTTGCTGGGCTATAAGAATTATGCCTACTATTCTCCGTAGGGCATTCATCACTAGAGTGGGAGGTATCTCTACACCAACTGCAACGGATATTGAGATGTGCCCACATAGTGTGAAGATAATACGATTCAAAATAAAAATGCTATTGTGAAAATACTACACCTAACAAAAATTACTAAAGCAACCTAATATAAAACAGGAAACAAAATACGAGGAAATAAAACAAAGGAATGCAATTTACAAATGGAAGGGCTTCTCTCTCAGGTTCTCCCTCTCCAGAAAACTCACACGACTGTGTTCCCCGGCAACGGCGCCAAAAACTTGATGCGATATTTCGGCAAGTGCACCGGTCGTGCAAGTAATAATAATGGGGAAGATCCCCGAGTGTCGGTCTCTCAAGGAATACAGTAAGGTGGAGTTAGGTTTCGAGGAAGGACTTGAGATCGAAGTCCAGCGATAGGTGGAGTGCGGACGGAAGGGATTTGGTTTGTGAATAATAAAATAAAATATTACAACTACTCCTATGCAATGCCGCTATGCAAAGCTTCGCTCGGCGGGATGGAAGACTACGTAGGCCTTGAACGCACAACTTTGTTGGGCGGATGGGCGAGTAGGCTAGCAGAATCGAACTATGCAGGCCTTGAGCGCGCTGCTTCGTTAGGCGGGATGGATTACGGGCCGCGATGCCACGCTTCGGTAGGCGGATGGACGAGTAGGCTAACGGAATGAGGGTCGCAAGCACCTCTTCGACAAGCACGCCACTAGCAATTACTAGTGCGGCACCGGACACGGTGGTGGAGTGGAAAATGGATGGCGGCGCACTTCATTAACACATATGAACTAAATAATTCCAAATAAATGAAATAAGCATTACAAAGCATAGTTCATAGCATACATCATCAAAATATAGGGATTACAAACATTACATCAACATAAGGAAGAGAAAAAGCCAAGAGATACGACCGAATCCGGAGACTCGTTGTAGATTCACTGTAGGAAGCACCGGGATGTCAATCCGCGTCCTAGCTCGGTCCCAACTATCGTCTGGGGTAGAGGAGGGCTGTCACACCTCCCAATGGACCTGTCTTCTCCAACGTTTTACAATCCGGCCACGTCCGATGCGAGGAACTCCTTGCTTGGCGATGAAGATGAGTGGAATCTCCTCCTTGAAGCTCTTGGATGATGGAGGAGGCCTATGGGGGTGGAGAACCAGCGAGAAGGGGTGAAACGGCAGACAGGCGGAAGAAAAATGTCGAGCGATCCGACCTAATTTGCGAGCAGGAGAATTTATAGGCGCTGGAATAAACAGTGCGCACGGTCAGTGGCGCACGACCAATGGTCGTGCGCGCTGGAGTTCTGTGATCATGCGCCTGCCTGGGTGGAGCCTGATGAGTCCTGATCATATACACATTTATGGACTCATCCGGGCCGTTATTCAGTCATTTCACCGCACTTCAGCCTTGTTATAGTTTATATTTGATAATCCATGCTAGGTGCACTTCTACGCCCACTTTGGTGTGAATTCGTGCATATTGTCATTAGTAGCTTTCATGCGCTGTTAAGTGCCACTTTCAGTGGCTAGATTTGTGATTGTGCTGGAATAGGAGTCGTGCGAGTGTTCCCGGTGCAATTCTGCACAGGAACACTGCGCACGATCGCCGGTTCTATTGCGCACGACCACTGGTCGTGCGCCACTGATCGTGTGCACTTAACCCTTTTTTCATGAGTTCTGTTTGGTGTAGTGCGCACGACCATCAATGCCAGTGCGCATGACCACCGGTCGTGCGCCACTATTCGTGCGCACTTAACAGTAATTTTATGAGTTCTGTTTCGTCCAATGCGCACGACCACCGACGATAGTGCGCACGACCACCGGTCGTGCGCCACCGGTCGTGCGAACATTTTATTTTATAAATTTCGTATCTTGCAGGTTCCACCCAGGCAGTGCGCACGATCGCAGAATTCCAGTGCGCACGACCACTGGTCGTGCGCCAATGATCGTGCGCAGTATTTATTCCAGCGCCTATTTAAGCGCCTGTTCCGATTTTAGGGTACGATCCACTTCCGGGGAGCGGAGTTCCTGTTCCGTACGCCGCCGACCACCACCTTGGGACGCCTCTACTTCATCTCCTGCGCAAGGGGAAGCCTCCTCCATCCATTCCAAGACTTCCTCCATTGTCCGTGAGTGTTCTTCACCATCCGCAAGCCTCCAAGCAGCCATTCTCTCATTTCGCCCGGTGAGAAGAAGAAGAAACCTGAAGTCGAAGACGACGGAGCTACGTAGGGAGATTGTGACAACTCTTTACGCCGGAAGCATAGTCCGCTCGAGTCCGGAGGTAGCCTGACAACCTACCATTCCGGCCGTGAACGGCCGCTAGTCTTCACCATCGGTTATTTCTTTTCTCTTTCCTTCATTGTATTCGTTGAGCCGTGAAAACTTGAATATTGTGATGTTGTTTGTTGAAATGAATGTTTCCTTGTTGTTCTTCATGGTTTGCTTGTGATTCACTCCGTTTTCCACTCACTCACTCACGCACGCACGCAAGGTGTTTGTTCCGCGTTAGCAAGAGCTAACGGCGGTTATGAAGAGGTGTTTGCGACCCTCACCTTCTCGCACTTGAGCACGCTCCATCCACCTCTCGAAGCACGGCATCGCGGCCGTTGCATCCATCTCACCTTGCGACAAGGTGCTTTCGACCCACATTTCTTTTGCTGTTGTTAAGACTAGGAAAACCAACCAAAAACCCCCTCTTCGTGTTTATTAAACGCTTGTGTAACAATAGTCACTGCGCGATACGTTCACCCAACCTGCATTCCTCAAGAGACCGACATCCGGGGATTCCATTCTCCACAATTATTACTTGACAGCGACCGATGCACTTGCCGACACGCATCAAGTTTTTGGCGCCGTTGCCGGGGAATGCAGGCGTGTAACATCCCGTGTTGTGACTGTCGTTATACGAGCAGTTGTTTTTGATTCTTTTTGTTTGTGATAGTGCATGCAGAGACAGGTCGCAGGAGAACTTGTACCCTTTGATCCTGAGATCGAACGGACCGCTCGCGCACGAAGGCGCGCTGCAGCCGCACAGGCGGCGATGGGTGATCAGGTAGACCCGAATGATGTTGATCCGAGAATGCCCGACGTGGGGCAACATCAGCCTGGAGATGAGCAGGAGGCGGCTAGGCCTCGGCCCCGCACGATGAGGGACTACACCACTCCAACTGTTGGGAGTGTGTATCCGGGGTTCAGACCCAATATTATGAATAATCAGTTTGAGATCAAGCCAGCGATCTTAAACATCATCCGGAACAACGCTCAGTTCTCGGGGTTGGCCAGCGAAGATCCGCATCTGCATATGGCGGAGTTTTCTGATATTTGCGGAACCTTCCGCTACGCAGGGATTGCTGACGACACGGTCAAGCTTAGACTGTTTCCCTTTTCACTCCGCGACAAAGCAAAGGTGTGGCTCCACTCCATTCCGCCCGGGACTGCTGCAACTTGGGATGCCCTCGCATCCAAGTTCCTTGCTAAATTCCATCCTGTGGATAAGATCGTGAGCTTGCGGCGGGAGATCGCCACATTTCACCAACTTGACCAAGAGACCCTTGCCGAGGCATGGGAGCGCCTCAACGATCTCCTTCGCCGTTGTCCTGGCCACGAGCTCCAACCATGGAATGTGGTCGAAACGTTCTATTTTGCGATCGAGCCCAACTACAGGGCAATGATCGATGCTGCTGCAGGTGGTACTCTGATGAATCACACTCCAGAGGAGGCCCTTCGAATTCTGCGCGACACTGCCTCCCACAGTACATTCTGGACTGCAGGGAGAAATGCTCCAAGAAGCGGCCGAGGTCTCTTCATGGTCGACTCACTCCCCCCTCCATCCGCGCCTGCTGCTGTCATTACCTGCGAGGGATGTGGAGGCGGAGGCCACCACGCGTATGAATGTTCAGGGAACAACGTGCCAGGTGACTTCGCGCACCTAACTTTGAATGAATCTGTTAATTATGTAGGAAATCAGCCTAAGGGGGCGCCTTTTAATAACGCTTACAATCCGGGAGCGAGAAGTCACCCGAACTTCTCGTGGAACCCAAACACGCCTGGCCAACGATGGGCACCGGGGCAGCATCAAAATGATGTTTACGCCTCCGGGAGCCAACCGAGGCCACCACACCCGGATTATAACCACGGCCCCCCAACCCAAAAAAAGAGTAATCTGGAGGAAATGATGGAGAAATTCTTGCAAGCGGCCAACTCTAATATGGTGAATCAAACCGCATCCTTGCGCAACTTGGAGACACAGTTGGGCCAATTGGCCCAAGTGCTAACCGAGCGGTCGCAGGGGACCCTTCCTAGCAACACTGAAAAGAACCCAATAGATCAAGGGAAGAGTCTTGGCAATGTGGTAGAGACTGATCCAAGTGAGTTGTTGATTTCTTGTTCCATCAATAAGTTTGAAACAAAAGCTTTATGCGATTCCGGTTCCTCCCGCAACGTCATTGCATTGCAAGATGTTGCTAAATTACAACTTGAGATGAACACGGAGGAAAAAAATCGCTTATGCTTGCTAACGGGACTATTATCCAATCTGAGGGGGAAGTGAGAAATGTGGAAGTAATAGTTGAGGGAACGATTGTGGTCGCGGACTTTCAGGTGTTGGGCCCCTAGGAAAATCATTCCATCCCTATCTTGGGCGTGCCGTTCTTGAAAGAGAGCGGCGCCACCCTTGACTTCGCTACGGGGTGTGTCCTCCTACCTAACAAGGCGCCGCGACCCACTCGCCTCGAAGCTACAGCTGACACATCTACTCCTCCCCCTCTCGTTTTTTCTGATGAATTTCTAAGCTGTGCAGGAAAGGAACAAGATCAAGAAACGAGTGAAGGAGGAAAGGAGGAGCACCAATCGGATGAGGAAGAAGAGGTTGACTTCCGGAAAGAGTTCGACTCCGAGAAGGAGGAAGACTGCAATTCGGGAAACGTTGACTTGGATTTAGTTCGGGATGCAGATTATTTATCTTCTTGTGGTGAATCCTGTAATAAACAATCTAAGCGCTCCATCTCCTGGGCCGATCCGGTGGTCACCGCGATACCAGAAGTGACTCCACCCACCGCTAAAGTGGAGAAATCTGAGAACTCTCAACGGTGGCAGTCTCCGACTGTCACCAAACTTAAACAGGAAAAACTTCTGCGCGACGCTCGTGCTGCCGCTCTCCGTGGCAAGAGGGCGGAGGTTAGGGGAGCATTGGGTGATACCAGTGCTGGCCCTAAAGCCTTCACCTCCCGCCTACGTGCTACGGGAGAAGCGCACCATAAGAGCGCTTTTAGCTGATTTGTGTTTGTTTGATGTGGTGAACTGTTTCTGAGTATTTCTTCTTTAATCCCTGCACTTTATAAACAATGCTAATATAGGTATTTGGTCCAGCTTAAGGACGTTAAATAAAAGCGCTACTGGGAGACAGCCCAGATTTCCTGATTTTGTAGTTTTTATCTAACTTCTTTTAGTTCAGCTTTTGTTATGCTTTTGTTGTTTTGAGTTTGTGCTTGCAGGTTTTGTGTTCGATGGTGCGGATGCTGCGGACTATTCTTGATCATAAACGCCGATCATCTGGTATGCTCAATTCTGAGCATTGGGTAACACTTCCTCCCCTCTTTTAGCTTCAAATTTCTAGATGTATTGTTTAGCTTAAGTCTGGGGGAGCGTATGTTGTCATCCACTGGGCACGAGTTGCACTGCATACTAGACGGTTGTTTCTTATTTATCCTTATCCTTATCATTGTTTTTCATGCTTCACACACCACTTCACCCACTTGAGTGCGCACTTATCTTTTTGTCGTTGTTCCGGTTAAACTATTTTGTTCGGAATGTGAAATAGGTTGTTAACGTAGGAATTATTATTTGGAGTGCGATGTTGACTCATGTAGTGTTCTAGTCACTTCGCATGTTATGGTAGAATTTGAGTAGAACTAGATTTTCTTTATGCATCTAATTTATGTTTAGTATTTCTGCGTAAAGTTAGATTTAATATACTCAAGTGGTGAATTTGATTGAAATTGACGATAACCCGGCGTTGTGTGTGTACGAGTGCTAGTCGTATGTTGCTCGAGTCGGGAGGAAGGTTTACCTTTCTTGTGGGCTAAGAACTTGCCCCAAGCGACTCTCGAAGCATGGGTGTGAGCTACTCGTTGAGTCAAGCATGATGTAGGCCACCCTTTGGCTAGTTTGAGCTTTGTCATTCCATGTCCATGTCGTTTACCGTTGCAAGCCTATTTTGTGCCTACCATTCCTTTGTTCAGCTCCTCTTCATCCACCAAAGCCTGAAGCCTATCCTACACCCGCAACCAAATTGTCTTAACTGCGCTCATAATTCTCAACTTGTGTGGTGTGTGGAATCATTGTGTTATGAAGGGAAAATAAAGCCTAGTTGCTGATTTTGAACCAACCGGAGGATGTGTAATGAAAGCAAGTTTGTTTAAAGAAAAAAAAATCTAAAAAAAAGAGTATATTGAAAAAAATCCTTCCGAGCTAAATAGAAAATCTGTTGGTATTTGTGAAGTAGGCCGTGTGCACACCTGGTTTACATGATAAGTCTGGGGGTGTGTCACACGAGCATAGTTTGCTGATCTTGTGTGGTGCAGTGTTCCGTTAGCTCACTTGGGTTGCGCAGCCATCGTGTTTAACTTTGAATATCATACCGTAACCTAAGCCCCGTCTTAATCCTAAAAGCCCTACTGATTTGACTTGCGAGTTTGCTAGCGCCGTGGAGAGAGTGTGACCGGGCAAGCGTATGGTTCACGACGTTGATGGATTTCAGCGGAGTTATTCCTAAGCCCCGATCTTTTGCAACACCCGCCTCAGTGTCTCGTCACTTTCATACCAGGCATGATCGTCAAATTCTTCATAATTCGCCAACTGAGTACAACTAAATCTTTACTTACGCTTTAATACTTACGTAAATTAGTTAGCATAGTTAGAATCTCTTTCTACTAGAATCTCTACTCGCATGCGTATGTTACTTCGCACCGTACTCCTTTGTGTAATTCTCTATGTTAATTATCGTTTTCACACTCCGCCGGATTCGTTTGCTCGGGACGCGCAAACAGTTAAGTCTGGGGGTGTGATGAGTCCTGATCATATACACATTTATGGACTCATCCGGGCCGTTATTCAGTCATTTCACCGCACTTCAGCCTTGTTATAGTTTATATTTCATAATCCATGCTAGGTGCACTTCTACGCCCACTTTGGTGTGAATTCGTGCTTATTGTCATTAGTAGCTTTCATGCGCTGTTAAGTGCCACTTTCAGTGGCTAGATTTGTGGTTGTGCTGGAATAGGAGTCGTGCGAGTGTTCCCCGTGCAATTCTGCACAGGAACACTGCGCACGATCGCCGGTTCTATTGCGCACGACCACTGGTCGTGCGCCACTGATCGTGTGCACTTAACCCTTTTTTCATGAGTTCTGTTTGGTGTAGTGCGCACGACCATCAATGCCAGTGCGCACGACCACCGGTCGTGCGCCACTATTCGTGCGCACTTAACAGTAATTTTATGAGTTCTGTTTCGTCCAATGCGCATGACCACCGACGATAGTGCGCACGACCACCGGTCGTGCGCCACCGGTCGTGCGAACATTTTATTTTATAAATTTCGTATCTTGCAGGTTCCACCCAGGCAGTGCGCACGATCGCAGAATTCCAGTGCGCACGACCACTGGTCATGCGCCAATGATCGTGCACAGTATTTATTCCAGCGCCTATTTAAGCGCCTGTTCCGATTTTAGGGTATGATCCACTTCCGGGGAGCGGAGTTCCTGTTCCGTACGCCGCCGACCACCATCTTGGGACGCCTCTACTTCATCTCCTGCGCAAGGGGAAGCCTCCTCCATCCATTCCAAGACTTCCTCCATTGTCCATGAGTGTTCTTCACCATTCGCAAGCCTCCAAGCAGCCATTCTCTCATTTCGCCCGGTGAGAAGAAGAAGAAACCTGAAGTCGAAGACGACGGAGCTACGTAGGGAGATTGTGACAACTCTTTACGCCGGAAGCATAGTCCGCCCGAGTCCGGAGGTAGCCTGACAACCTACCATTCCGGCCGTGAACGGCCGCTCGTCTTCACCATCGATTATTTCTTTCCTCTTTCCTTCATTGTATTCGTTGAGCCGTGAAAACTTGAATATTGTGATGTTGTTTGTTAAAATGAATGTTTCCTTGTTGTTCTTCATGGTTTGCTTGTGATTCACTCCGTTTTCCACTCACTCACTCACGCACGCACGCAAGGTGTTTGTTCCGCGTTAGCAAGAGCTAACGGCGGTTGTGAAGAGGTGTTTGCGACCCTCACCTTCTCGCACTTGAGCACGCTCCATCCACCTCTCGAAGCACGGCATCGCGGCCGTTGCATCCATCTCACCTTGCGACGCGGTGCTTTCGACCCGCATTTCTTTTGCTGTTGTTAAGACTAGGAAAACCAACCAAAAACCCCCTCTTCGTGTTTATTAAACGCTTGTGTAACAATAGTCACTGCGCGATACGTTCACCCAACCTGCATTCCTCAAGAGACCGACATCCGGGGATTCCATTCTCCACAATTATTACTTGACAGCGACCGGTGCACTTGCCGACACGCATCAGAGCCTGCAATGTAAGAAATTTATAAAATACCATGTTCGCACGACCAGTGGCGCACGACCAGTGGTCGTGCGCACTATCGTAGGTGGTCGTGCGCAATGGTCGAAACAGAACTCATAAATTGATGTTAAGTGCGCACGAACAGCGGCGCACGACCGGTGGTCGTGCGCAATATCTTTGGTGGTCGTGCGCACTGTCCGAGACAGAACTCAAAACATAGGGTTAAGTGCACACGATCAGCGGCGCACGACCAGAGGTCGTGCGCAATAGAAATAGTGGTCGTGCGCAGTGTTCTTGTACAGAATTGTACCGGGAACACCCGCACGACTCCTGTTCCAGCACAACCACGAATCCAGCCACTGAAAGTGGCACTTAACAATCCATGAAAACTACTAAAAATGAAGAACATGAAATAACACCAAAAATGGGCCTAGAGGTGCACTTAGCATGGAATATCAAATATGAGCTGAAACAGGGCTAAAGTGCAGTGGAATGACTAGAAAATCGGCCAAGATGAGTCCATAAATGTGTATATAATTGGGACTCATCAATACCCAAAACTTAACTATTCTACTTTTCTTCTTTACTTAGCTAAAGCAAATTTAGGAGCATGAATCAAGAGGACTTTATTAGGACCGAAATGCTTGGTTTAGGCATATGATTTGGAATGGAAATCAAAGATAAAAGTGGTGGCTATAGTCACACTAAACCATAAACATGTGTTTTATAAAAATTTCGATATGAATGATAAGAGGCAATCCTTCATTATAAGCATATAGCATATTTTCTTTCTTTCTCTTTCATAGCCATTTTTTTTATCTTTTTGAAATTTTGGCAAAGATAACTAATACAAATATGCTTAAAATATCTTCTTTTTGAGCAAATTCTTTTCTTTGAAGCTCTCCATGCACTAAACCAATCACACTCTTTAGAAATTTAAATTAAACTCAATGTGTTAGTGTGATTTAAATAGGTTTGGAAATTTTGGCTTTGGTGAAAAATTTGATAAGTGGAGGTGACAATAAAACATGGGAAAAGGCTCAAAAGAGGCTTACAAAGGGTTTCTATTTAAGGGTTGGCATGAAGGCACAAACTTAAACAAAAAATGGCCTAAATCATTTTCATTGCTCCTAAATTTATTTCAAGCATGAGTTTTGAAGGATTTCAAAAAGTAAGCCCTAGATATTAAATAAAGACTAATGAACTTATCCTAAAAATAAGAATAATAAGCGTCTAGGATTATTAACATTTACTACACAAATCAAAAGTTAACCTTGCAAAATATATCTAAAAATGAAGAGGAAAATAGTGGATGAAGAATTTTTAAGAAAGTAAAGAAGATAAAAGAGAAAATGATAAGGAAAGTACAAGATTTTAGAAAAACTTGTCATATTAACATGCTACCTTGAATTAGAACACTACATGAGTCAACAATTTACTTGTGAAACATAATTAAAAAGTTGGATTAGAAATTTTGAAATTAACTAAGGCTATATAAAATATTTTGGGAAAAACAAAACATAAAGCAAGGGGTACTATTGATTTTACCAAAATCTAATTTAGACTACTAAAACAAAAGAAAAGAAAAGAAGACATTCTCCCCCAAGCTTACGATAAACATTGTCCTCAATGGAAAAGGAGAGTGAAGGAAGGGGTAACTAAGAAAAGAAACTAAAACTGAAAAACTGAAACAGGCACTTCCCTGGATTAATGGGCTTGAAAGGATGTGTGATGCCGCTCCCCCTTGTTGGTGCTTTGAATCTTCATGAAATATCATCTTGAATTTTTCTTGAAATAAGCAATGTTGAAGCAGGCGATCGCCGAAGTTGAGAGTATCGGAGCCGCCCAGGGCCAAAGAAAAATTAAAACAACAAATTGTAAAAACCTTGGGTTGCCTCCCCAGAGCGCCCTCTGTTTAATGTCGTTGGAGCTCGACTAAAAGAATATTAGTATATTCCAGACAAAAGAAGTTTTTCACCGTCCATGTCAACATTATCACCAGAAAAATAAAGTTTGAGACGCTGCCCATTAACCTTGAAATCACCCTTATCTGGGTGTGATATCAAAACAGTTCCATACAGATAAGCTTCCTTTACATTAAAAGGACCTGACCATCTAGATTTTAACTTTCCAGGAAATAAACGTAGACGAGAATTATAAAGTAATACTTGGTCGCCTGGTTTAAATGTTTTCGGGTGCCTTAAATTTTTATCGTGAAAGCATTTCGTTCGATCCTTATATAATTTATTATTTTCATACGCATTGGAGCGCCACTCATCGAGTTCGTTGCGTTGGAATTTTCGAAGATCGGCGGTGGAGTGGGGATCAAAATTTAAAAATTTAAGGGCCCAGAAAACACGATGTTCTAATTCGACCGGTAAATGGCACGATTTCCCATATACTAACCAATACGGTGTACAACCGATGGAGGTCTTGTACGCTGTTCGGTAAGCCCATAGAGCATCGTCTAATTTATGTGACCAGTCCTTACATGAGGTGGAAACAGTTTTTTTCTAAAATATGTTTGATTTCTCTATTCACTACCTCGACATGGCCGTTAGTTTGGGGGTGGTATGCAGTTGAAAGCTTATGTGTAACACCATATTTTAAAAGTGTTTTTGCAAATTGTGCGTTACAAAAGTGCAAACCTCTATTGCTAACGATGGCCCTAGGAGTACCGAATTGAGAAAATAATTTTTTTAAGAAAATAATAACGACTCGGGAGTCATTGGTAGGAAGAGCTTGGGCCTCTGCCCATCGAGACACATAGTCTACCGCAACTAAAATGTATTTATTACCATGGCTAGAAGGAAGATGACCTACAAAATCAATTCCCCAAAGGTCGAAAACTTCGCACTCGAGGAAATAATTTTGCAACATTTCATTTTTATTAGAGATATTTCCAGCCCGTTGGCAGCTATCGCACCGTCTCACAAAAGATTGGGCATCTTTAAAAAGGCTAGGCCAATAAAAGCCTGCACTTAGCACTTTGTGAGCGGTCCGATTGGCTTGATAGTGCCCACCAGTCGGTCCTTCATGTAAGTGTTTGAAAATATTTTGTCCTTCTTCGAAAGAAACACATCTCCTTACTACTTGGTCTGCACAGACTCGAAACAGATACGGGTCCTCCCAAAAATAATTCTTCAGGTCAGAAAAGAATTTCTTCTTTTGCTGATAGGAGAATTCTTTTGGGAGGACTCGAGCTACTAAGTAGTTGGCGAAGTTTGCAAACCAAGGAGAAGGAGTAGTGTTGATTTATAATAACTTCTTGTCCGGAAAATAATCATTAAAAGTTTGTTCATTTAAATCTTCAATAAACGGGTTATCTAATCGTGAAAGATGGTCCGCGGCCAAATTCTCAGCCCCCTTTTTATCGCGGATTTCCAAGTCGAACTCCTGGAGGAGTAAGATCCAGCGAAGTAAGCGTGGTTTGGCATCCGGTTTAGAAAGTAAATATTTGAGGGCCGAGTGGTCCGTAAAAACAATAATTTTTGAAAGCGTAATATAAGGTCGAAATTTGTCGAACGCAAAAATAACTGCTAATAATTTTTTCTCCGTTGTGGTATAGTTCTCTTGCGCGGATGTAAGTGTTTTACTAGCGCAAAAAATTGGGTGGAAATTTTTAGATATACGTTGTCCTAAAATGGCTCCCACCGCAAAGCTACTTGCATCGCACATGATTTCGAATGGAAGGTCCCATATTGGAGCTATCATAATTGGCGCATTTATTAGCTTATTTTTGATTAATGGAAAAGCAGATAAGCAGGTATCATCAAAAATAAATGGAGTGTCTTTTTCTAAAAGATGAGTGAACGGTTTGGTAATTTTCGAAAAATCTTTTATAAATCGCCGGTAAAAACCGGCATGTCCTAGAAAGCTTCTTATGGCCTTAACGTTGGTTGGCGGTGGCAGTTTTTCGATCACTTCTATTTTTGCTTCATCGACCTCAATTCCTCTTGCTGATATCTTATGACCTAAAACCAATCCCTCCTGCACCATGAAATGGCATTTTTCCCAGTTCAGGGCGAGATTGGTCTCCTCACTCCGTTCTAACACTTTTTCTAAATTTTCTAAACAAAAATCGAAGGAATTACCAAACATGGAAAAGTCGTCAATAAATACCTCCATAATACTTTCTACGTACTTGTCGACAATGGCCAACATACACCGTTGAAATGTTGTCGGCGCATTACATAAGCCAAACGGCATTCTTCGATAGGCGAAGGTGCCGAAAGGACAAGTAAACGTCGTTTTCTCCTGGTCCTCGGGCGAGATGCGAATTTGGAAGTATCCCGAGAGACCATCGAGGAAACAATAAAAGCTATGGCCGGATAATCATTCTAAGATTTGATCGATGAATGGCAAGGGGAAATGGTCCTTGCGGGTGGCGTCGTTCAATTTGCGATAATCAATACACATACGCCACCCAGTCACCGTCCGTGTTGGGATTAAGTCATTATTGTCATTTAACACTACCGTGATCCCTCCCTTTTTAGGAACTACTTGAACGGGGCTTACCCATTTGCTATCTGAAATTGGATAGATAATTCCTGCGTCTAATAATTTCATGACCTCACCCTTTACTACTTCTTTCATGTTTGGGTTTAATCGGCGTTGAGGTTGAATAGAATTATGTGAATTATCTTCCATTAGAATTTTGTGCGTGTAGAAAGACGGACTTATGCCCTTAATATCAGAAATCTGCCAAGCAGTTGCTTGGCGGTGCTTTTGTAAAACTTTTAGCAATTTGGCATTTTCAGATTCACATAAATGGGCCGACACTATTACTGGTAACTTAGAGTCTTTTTCTAAAAATTCATATTTTAAATGATTGGGTAGTTCTTTAAGTTCTAATGTGGGAGGTTCCTCGTATGAAGATTTGAAAGACTTTTCTTTTTCAAAAGTAATTTCTTCAAAAAATTTTGATTTAATTTGAAAATTTGAGGGGGCGGGAGCAATGGCCATTTTCATTTCTTGTAATATTTCAGTGGAGGTGTTTGAAGATGAACAAAAAGAAGAAGAACCATTTTTAGTGGGGTGTTTGATTTAATTTGAAAATTTGAGGGGGCGGGAGCAATGGCCATTTTCATTTCTTGTAATATTTCAGTGGAGGTGTTTGAAGATGAACAAAAAGAAGAAGAACCATTTTCAGAAATACAAAAAGAAGGGTCTTTACTTAACACATCTAAGAAAAAACACGAATCGTCATTTTCAAGGGTATTTTTCATAGAGGGTGTTATGGAGAAGGTTACTTCATCATCTCCAACTCGGAGGAATAGCTTACCATTACTCACATCAATGATAGCACGGGAGGTGGCAAGGAAGGGGCGGCCAAGGATTAGGGGAACCTCGACATCCTCTTCAATGTCCAAAATGACAAAATCCACCGGGAAGATGAATTTGTCTACCTTTACGAGCACGTCCTCCACAATTCCCAGCGGATATTTTATCGTCCTATCTGCTAGTTGTATACTCATACGTGTGGGGCTAAGGGTGCCCACTCCTAACTTCTTAAACAAGGAGAATGGCATCAAGTTGATGGTTGCTCCTAAGTCGGCCAACGCATTCTTTACAAATAGATCACCAAAGAGGCACGGGATAGAAAAACTACCCGGATCGTTAGCCTTTTTCGGTAATTTATTTGTTAGGACGGCGGAACACTCAGCATTTAAAGTTACGTGCGATACATTTTCTAGGTTTTTCTTATTAGTTAGAAGATCCTTCAGGTACTTAGCGTACTTGGGCATTTGTGATATCGCTTCATGGAAGGGCAAATTGATGTGTATTTGCTTAAACATTTCCAAGAAGCGATGATATTGATCATCTAATTTTTCTTTGTTGAGTTGAGAAGGATAAGGCGGGGCGGGGTTGTTTTGGAAAATATGAGGTGGAGTGATAAAATCTGTTTGAGTGAGTGGTGTTTTTGAAATAGGGGTGGATCTTGCCTCAGGCTCTTCGCTAACCGGACCGGATATTTTCTTCCCACTCCGAAGAGTTACAGCTTTCACTTGCTCTCTCGGTTTGGGCTCGGTGTTAGCGGGAAGAGTCTCGGGCGGTCGCTTGGATATTATTTTGGCGAGCTGTCCGATTTGGTTTTCTAGATTTTTAACGGACCCGGCTAAGTTCCGGACAGTTGCTTCGTTCGTACTTATATATTTTGAAAACATCTCCTCCAAAGATGGAGGTTTTTGAAAGTTAACAGGAGGTGGAGGTGGTGTAAATTCATTTTGTAGAGGCGGGCGAGTTGTGTTTGCAGGATTACTCCAAGAAAAGTTCGGGTGATTACGCAGCGTAGGATTATAATTATTCGGTAATTGAAAACCAGGTGCATGGAAATTAGAAGCAACAGAATAATTATTATAAGCATTTCTATTGCCTACGTAATCAGCTTGTTCGGAGGTGGCTTTTGTGAATTCCAAACCTGAGGTGCGGAAGGAGCATTCATTTCCGATATCTTTTTGCTAAGCATTTCCACTTGTAGTGCCAGCTGGGAGACGTTATCCACTTCGTACATACCTGCAGGTTTGTTTGGGCGGGATCTTGGCACATTCCACTGATAGGTGTTCATGGCCATATCCTCAAATAGCTCAAGAGCGGCTTCCGGGGTTTTGTTATTTAAGGTACCACCGGAAGCGACGTCTATCATTTGCTTAGTATGTTGATTTAGCCCGTTATAAAATGTCTGCATTTGTAACCATACAGGCAGAGCGTGATGAGGGCAATGTCTTAAGAATTATTTATACCTTTCCCAGGTGTCATATAGTGTTTCAGAATCTATTTGGCAAAAAGAAGAAATATCATTTCTAAGCATAACAGTTTTCGCAGGTGGAAAATACTTAGTTAGAAATTTTTCAGTTAACTGGGCCCAAGTGGTGATAGACCCTCTAGGTAGAGTTGACAACCACTGCTTAGCCTTTGTTCTTAAAGAAAATGGGAAGAGTCCTAGCCTAATTGCATCATCCGTAACACCATTTATTTTGAAGGTGTCACAGATTTCAAGGAAGCTAGCAATATGTGCGTTCGGATCTTCATCTTGTAATCTGTCGAACTGCACGTATTGCTGCACCATGTGAATTATGCTGGGCTTTAGTTCGAAATTATTATTAGCCTCGACAGGGCGGACTATACTAGTTTCTGTCCCTTCCAGGTTAGGCCTTGCATAATGGGACATAGTCCATTCAGGGGCCGCAACCATGTTGGGGACTTCATTTTTGTTAGGTTCGCCCATATTAACAACCAACTCCGAATCCTCAGCCAGTTCTTGGAATGTAGGATCTTGAACTTGCGATTTTCTCCGAAGAGTACGCTCAAGTTCTTGGTCCAAGTCTACAAGTTCTGATGGATTTGCTCGGGTCATAAACTAGAAAGAGAAGGGAAAATAAAATTGAGAAATTCGAAAAAGAAAAGGTCTCTTTTTTTTGAATTAATTTTTTTTCAAGAAAGAGGAGAGAAAAAGAGGTGATAAAAGTAATAGATTCGTTCTTTCAAATATCAACAAAATACGAGTCCCCAACAACGGCGCCAAAAACTTGGTGATTAAAATTCCGCTTGCACGAAATAAAATCCGAACTAGCAATCCGAGAAGGCAAGTATACCTATCGAACTGTAGTATAGGAACACAAGTGTCGTATTAAAATCCGAGAACCGTTGATTACTTATACTCAAACGAATTACTATTATTTTATCTTAATAAATTTTTGGAAGGTTTTGTTTGCTAAGTTGAAATAAAAGCTGGATAAAAGTACGGCTAAACGATGATTAAGAAATAGCACTCGATCTTGACTTACTTCGGCTTAAGTTGATCAAAATTCAAAAGCAAACTTAAACTTAATAAAGTAAGGGTAGCTTGACCGTGGGGGTTCCTATAGTTTGAACATGCTTCTCTCGAAGATATGCCCAACTGAGTTTAGGAAAATCCGACCGAACTCTCGTCCCGTATTCGAATACCTAAAACTCACTTTAAGTGGTGAACCCCGCTATTGGGTTTGACTCCAATCCAGGAGATTTACGTCATTCTCTCTCGAGAAATGTGTGTAACTCTCTTTACTCTTAAGTTCTCACTTCAGACTATCGGCCTCTCGGCTAGCCAAGAATGAAAGCAAAGGTGGGGACTATATATCGATAATATAGCTCCACTAAATTTTAATTAAGAGTAAATCTAAGGCCCAAATCTTTAGAAAGTGAAAGAAGACTAAAGGATCATAACTTGATCAACTCATCCTCAGATCATCAAGATCGAGTACTATGAGGATTTAGTTACTCATGGTGGAGGGGTAGGAGAGAGAAATGATGAAGATTTTAAGAGAACAAAAACATACAATTTTTATTAAACAAAAGTTCAACTGAGATTACATTTGCATGGAAAGCCTACTAAGCATTAGTAATACACTATAAAAGGAAATTACAAAGGCATTACAACATTCATATGAAAACTAGAAAAGGAAATGCATTGAAATAAGAGAGAGAGAGAGAGAGAGAGAGAAAGAGAATACAAAATAACATGAAAATCACTGAAAATAGAGTAGTAGCACCAGTTCTCTCTGCCAAAAACTGAATGGGGAAAGCTTGGAGGTCATCTCAATTTATAGAAATTTTTCTGCCTCGGTCACGCCCTCAGTCACGCCTGTGACTAGGGGCGTGACATTGTTTAATCAATTCTGCGGCTTGGATCAGGTTCTGCGCACGATTCTGACGCGATTTGATGGGTCACGCCCGTGAATGAGGGCGTGACCATTTCGGTGGTTAGTCCGGTCATGGGCGCTGGCGGCGATCATGGGCGCTGGCGGCAGGTCGACGTGGCAGTCACGGGTGGCAGTCATGGGCGTGACTTGAGGCACGCCCGTGTAACAAAGGCGTGGCCTCCATTTCTTTGCGGCTGGGCGAATCTGAGCTGTTCACGGGCTGGTCACGGGGGTGACTTGCGTGTCACGGGCGTGACTTGTTTGTCACCGCCGTGTACTTTGGGCATGTCTGACCAAATCTTCTGAATTATGGCGGCAGCAGCTTAACTGGAAACAGCAACTTACACGCCCTAGGTCACGGGCGTGACCTAGGGCGTGACTTAGGAAATTATGCATTTTTGACCTGAAAATTCAGAAAACTTAAGTTAGCACTAAAAACAGGAAAATGAACAAAAAATGCATTTAGGTAAACAATAATAAGCAAAAAGTAAGAGTAAATAACCTAAAAATAACCTAATTAGACTAACTAGATTTAGCACTATCAATTTGTTGCATATAAGAAGTTCAAAGTATATCAAATGGATGTAAAGAGTGCTTTCTTAAATGGAGAAATCAAGGAAGAAGTATATGTGGAACAACCACAAGGTTTCATCTCTCCAACTCAACCCTCTTTTGTATTTAAGCTTAAGAAAGCTCTTTATGGTCTCAAACAAGCTCCCAGAGCATGGTATGAGACTTTAGCTAGTTTTCTATTGGAAAATAATTTCTGTAGGGGCATAGTAGATAAAACCTTATTTTTCAGGATACATAAAAATAAAACTTTGCTAGTTCAAATATATGTAGATGATATTATTTTTGGTTCTACTGATTCAACTTTGTGCAAAAGATTCTCTAATCTAATGCAATCTAAATTTGAAATGAGTAGTAGGGGTGAGTTATCATACTTCCTTGGTCTTCAAGTGAAGCAAACTCCAAATGGAATCTTCATATCCCAATCTAAGTATGCTAAGGAATTAGTGAAAAGATTTGGTATGTCTGATTCTTCCACCATGAAAACACCCATGCCCTCAAATGCTGTTGTTGATAATGATGAATCAAGGAAACCTGTTGATTCAAAAGTATATAGAGCAATTGTTGGCTCACTACTTTATTTAACAGCTAGTAGACCTGACATAATGTTTGCTACTTGTATTTGTGCTAGGTTTCAAGTTAACCCCAAAGAATCTCATCTAATTTTATTAAAAAGGATTTTGAGATATATAAAGGGTTGCCCTAATCTAGGACTTTGGTATCCAACAGCACCTAAATTTGAATTAACTGGATTCTCAAATTCAGATTATGCTGGATGCAGAGTTGACAGGAAAAGCACATCAGGAACTTGTCAGTTTCTTGGTGATAGGCTTGTGTCTTGGTTTTGTAAGAAACAGACATCTGTGTCAACATCAACATCTGAAGCTGAATACATTGCTGCTGGCAGTTGCTGCTCACAGATGTTGTGGATACAAAATCAACTCCTAGACTATGGTGTCAACTTAAATAATTCAACTATATTTTGTGACAATACTAGTGCAATATCTATAGCACAAAATCCAGTTCTCCATAGTAGGACTAAACACATAGACATTAGGCACCACTTCCTTAGGGATAATGTGAATAAAAATAAAATTTGACTACAATTTATTTTTACTGATTTACAAAGAGCTGACATTTTCACCAAGCCATTGGATGAAAAGAAGCATATCTTCCTTTAAATCAAATAGAATGATAGATTGAGACTCAATCTGTTAAAAAATCAATTTCTATTTATCCCCCAAATTTATCGAACGGAGGACGACGAATTTGTATCATTTGTCGAACGGTGGTCGACGAAACCTATTATCCTCAGAATCGATAAAGAAAATTTCACCTGTCGAACGGTGATTGGCGGAAAAGATATTTTTGTCGAATGTCGTCTGACAGAGATATAAAGTCTTTTCGACTTCTGCTTTTATTAGGTTTTTGCTGAACGCCGCTCCACAAATGCGCCCCCTTCTCCGGTCTATATAATCTCTAATTTATTTCTTAATAGATCTCGCCTACAGAAATCGTTTCCCTCCAGTTCCCCTCTGCACTTGATCTTTCTCTCTTGCAGGTACGAATGGCAATTTCTCAAGCCGCACTCTACTCCATGAAGTTCGACGCCGGATTTGACATCGATATGGCATCACTCGAACAGTCCGACCAAGTATTCAAGGAAATTCTTCAACTTTTTGAAGAACAACAGCTGAAGAAATTCATGAGCACCAGGATTAAGCGACATGTCATAGAAATCAAAGAATGGGCTTACACGGCAAAGCCAGAGGATGAGAGCATAACTGGAACAATTTCAGGTCATCAGTCTCTCTTTCCCCAACTATATTATCTGAAGTTTTTGGTTTTGAGAATGGTAATGATGATATAGAGATAAGTTCTGATTAATATGGTGAAGCTTTGATTAAAATGGGCCATTCCTCTGGAAACCCTAATCATCTGCTTAAGAAAAACTTGTCTTTGGAATACAAGTTTTTATCAGATATTGTTGGCAAGGTGTTGTTAGGGAAGACAACAGGTCATGATTATATCAAAAGACACCAATTTCTGTTGATGGTGGCCTTAATGGAAAGGAAGAAAGTGAACTGGGGATCACTACTTTTTGAGTTGATTAAGAAGAAGATATCTAAGGATAGTGTCTGTTTTGGAAGAATTTTAGGTATTGTATTGCAGGAAAGGCACCAAGACCTTCTGGTCTCTCCCAAGGTAACCATAAATGCTAGCAAGAAGCTGACCTCAGCTCTCTTTGCAAAATGGGAAAGGGTGTTTCCAAAGAAGAACCCAGGAGCAGTTCCACCAAAGAAAGCTTCTGAAGACACCAGGACTGAACAAGTCATTCCCTCAACCCTCCCAGAAGCTCCTCCTCTTGTTTCTTCTCCTCCTCTCCCATCTCCACCTCAACATTTTTCTCCTGCACAAACTCCACCTCCAAATTCTCCTACACCCATTGATGACACTCCACCTCCTTCTTTCAACCTTCTACCTCCTCATACTTCTCCACCTCCATCTCCAATTCATAATGATCAACAGTCACCCATCCACCACTCTTGTCCTATTCATTCAAACATCCCTCAACAACATGCAAATGTTTCAAACATCTTTGTACCCACTTCCATCCCATCTACTTCACAATCATCTTCATCTCATCCACCTGAAACGTTATTTCTAAACTTCCAATCTGTTGCTGATCAAATTCTTGATTACACTCTCCCCAAGCTAGATCAAATCCTGGATGCAAAACTTGCTCCAGTTCATCATTCTTTCAAATCTTGACTCCATATTGGATGCAAAACTTGCTCCAATTCTTTTAGCCATTTCTGAACTATCTTCTAAAGTATCTTCAATTCCATCCTCTCTTTCTGTCCCTTCATCTAGGGGCCTAGATTCAGGTATCCCTGAAGCTAGGCAGGGGGAGATGTCTCATGAAGAAGCTCCAGAAGCTCATGTTTCAGAAGGGTTATTGTTTGAAGAGGATCAAGAAGCTCCAGTTTCAGAAACGTCAGTATTTGATTCAACATTTGATTCAGAAATGATTGACCTATCTACAGTTTCAGCAGTACCAACTATAGAAGAAATCAATAATATCTATATTCATCCCTCTTTAGATATTATTCATTTGATGTCTAAGTTCAATTCTATTTACTCGGTTTTGCCAACATCTCATGAGTATTCTAGAGCAATTGTTCCATACACTGCTCCCTTAGATAAAGTTCTGTTGAAAAAGATCATCAAAAGTTTCAAAGTTCAGACTACAGAGCCAGCTCCTATCTCAATTCAAGTTCAAACTCAAGCTCCAGTTCAAGCAGAAAAATCAGCTGTAGTTACAGAAGAAATTCTCAAAAGTTTTGATTTTCCAGTTTTTTGTTTTTGATGAATCCCCTATCCCTGACTTTGATGAAATATGGAAAGCAGAGGATGAAGCTTTTGAAGCTGAAGAGCAAAGGATCAAAGCTCTTAAATTGGTCAATGCCTTATATGATGAACCAATCCCATCCTCTGACTCTAATGAAGAAGATAATGAAAGTGATTCTAATAATACTTTATCAAAGAAGAGAAAGAAAAGAAAAGCAAAGTCAAAGGCTGTCCCCAAGCATCCAAACCCTGAGAGTGATATTCCTTATTATATTCTTCATAACATTACTCTTGACAAAGATACACCACATTGGATGAAATTCTCAAGGAATGAGAACAAAAGAAGGAAGAAGATGAAGAAGACTGGTTACTATTCTGACAAGCCTGTCAAATATAACCATCCTCCTCCTCCTCCTACAACAGCAGGCTCAGCAGCACCATTTTCCTCCTCTCAGAAGTCCACCCCTCAGAAATCAAGGAGACCAGCTAGCACAAGTGGTTATCAAAGTTATTGGTCTTCAGGGCTCCCTTCAAAATCTTCTAGAAATGTTTCCACAAAATACATATATCATATATCTGATGGATCTTTGCACAAGAAAAGAAACATTCCTTTTGACAAACCTTCAGTACAGGACACTGATCTTGATGAAATGCCTTATTTCCCAATTGATACAGAAGCTGAGGAAATAACTCAGATGGCTAGATTCAGGGAATGTGTTGCCTCAGCTCAAATCAATAAAGCTAAAGCTGAAGGAAAGGATTATTCTCAGTATTCAACTATGTCAGAATATAGAAGAAATGAATTTGAAAAATATAAATCAAAGAATCTTTTCAATGCTGGAGAATTCTTGATCCAGCACCCTCAAGCAGTTGTCATTCAAAGCAAATCTCAAACCATTTTGGGAGCTCAGGATCTCTACTTGAGTAAGAAGAAATCAGAAGATCCTAACAGAATAATCATTTTCAAGCCTCCCTCTGCAAATCAATGAAAAGGTTCAGACTTTATTATGTTTTTTAACTTTTTGTTGTAATATGTCTAAACTCAGAGCACTACGATTTATTCTATCTGCTGAAATGGATTTACATTCTGTCATATATATATTTTTTTGCTCTGATGTTTATCTTTCTATTGTATTTAATTGATTGATTGTCAAATAGTATCCTAACCCAAATATGGGGAGATTGTTGGAACAACCCTATTACTGATTTGGGCTAGGATCACTATATGTTAAACTAGGATCAAGTTGACCCCACAGTATAGTTTAAGGGTCAAGTCTTTAGGCTGATAGATTAGCTTGAACTTAAGGAAAAAATTTAAGTTCCCAGCGTTCGACATTTGGCTATCGGCGCTCGACAGATGGCTGCCAGCGCTCGACGAATTCTTGCCAGCGCTCGACAGTTTTCCAGCCAGCGCTCGACAGTTCTCCAGCCAGCGCTCGACAGTTTTCCAGCCTGTGTTTGACATTCTCTGAGCAGCGCTCGACGAATTCCAGCCAGCGCTCGACAAATTCTTTATTAAGGCTCAGATCGACAAAAATTGATTCTAGATCAATTAATACTTTAATATCAGTTAGTTGTCAGTTCTCTGAACACAGATCGACGACCTCAACAGATCTATTCAAATATTCTTGGACGTATTCAAGACAGATAAGTAAGGATATTATACTCAGTTATTATATTCCTTTCTTTCCTCTTTCCAAGACAGAAATAGCCGTTGACAATTAATGCAAAGGAATATTATACGGCTAAGGAATTAAAGGACCTGCAAATGTTATCTGGTATTTGTTGTTATTCCAAGAATGATTTAAAGACTGATTATTCTATTCCAAAAATAAAATATATCAAATACAAACTTTATTGTCTTAGAGCTCGATAGAATTCAAATCATTCTTATAGAATACAGAGAGAGACAATATACAAGTATGGAGAAAGAAAAGAAGAAGAACAACAAAGCAAAATATTCTTAGTCTTCTTCTTCTTCCTCAAGCAGCAAACATCCTCTCTCTGAGAACATCTTCTTCAAGCTCCAACTCTCAGATATCTGCTGCAAGTTCAAGTCTTCTAAAAGAGCAACAAGGAATCTGAAGAACCTGTTCTTCCAGATCAATCTGCTACAGAAGATTTGTGTCTTCAAGAGAATGCTTCTCCATCATCTGTCAAATACTTCAATCAGACAGGGGGAGTGTTACAACAAGTCCACTAGAGTCTTCTCTCAACATCTTGATAGAGAAGAACACTATAACTTTTTTCTCACCTCTCCTGTATATGGTTAATACTCCCTTCAAAAGTGTAACCCCTTGGTGGCAAGACACCTGAACAAAAAATCTCGTTGGTTTTGAGCACCTGAACAAAAGCTCTGTGGTGTGTGGAGACCTGATCAAAATCACCTTGGTGTTAGGGCACCTGATAAACCCTCCTAGTGGACTCCTACCAAGGGTGGTATAAGAGTGGATTACCCAGATTTATTGGGGAACCACTATAAATTCCTTGTGTCCTCTGTGTGTGTTTATTTCTTTGTGATGTGCTGTGTGCTCTTATTTATTTAGTTTTTCTGTTTATATATATCTCACTCTGCTTACACATATATATATATATAACACTATTTTAAATCCACTATAAAACTAAGGAAAAGTTTTTAATACTCTATTCACCCCCCCCCCCCCCCTCTAGAGTAACTTAAGATCTAACCTCCACTTTCAGACCCCACAGCATATAATCGCCACAGCTTTAGTATTAAAAAGTTATATAGATCTAACCATCTCAGAACTCAGAACCAACACAACGGAAACATTAAATAACCCACAGAAGTTGTCAACAACTACATAAGAGTACTACGGCCCTAAGTCCTTACAAAACTCATACTCAAGTAAAAACAAACAGGGCATAGAAATGTCCAACAGATCATCACAATCATAAGCTACCTCGACATGCAAGATAGAACAAGGGAAGACATCATAGTCAAACAAGAAAGCATGAACAGTGCACATCATGAAGCTTAGGCCTTTCTGGCCGGCGAGCTAGGTCCAGCCTGCGATCCTTGCCCTGCATCCAAATCACAAAGAATGGTATAACGAGGGTCAGCTTTGGCTGACCAACAACGGTGTAACAACACCCCTCCTCCCGGCCGTCCTAGCGGACCCCGGGGAACTACATCACCCTGCAAGTCAGCACTTCGTATGCAAATGTAATAAACAGTATTAACATAAACACGACAGGCATGAGTGTCACAATCATCATCCACGTTTCTATGTTGAGCAATAAATGTAAGGGGAACTAGCAATGCAGCATGTATGTAAACCTGGATTTCAACCAAGGCACCTTAGGGCGTGTATGCTTCTAACATAACAACACACATCAACATTTCATAACAAACCAAGGGTACTTATCATTCCCCCACGGGCGTATAAGCCCCAGGCCATGAACTCCACTGAGACCTCACCCCTTACATGGCTCATCTTGCCAACGGGCGCATCAGCATACTTGTTCTCGCCACAATCACTAAGCCAAAAGACAAGAACTCCACTGAGACCTCACCCCTTACATGGCTCGTCTTTCCAACGGGCGCATCAGCATACATGTTCTCATCAGTTAGCCCAAAAGGGGACTTGTCTTGCCGGGACACTCTCCCCACATGAATGTAAGCATTCACGAGCTAGCCAGCCGACCACAAAGACAAAGTCACACCTTCACATAGACAAACAAATTACCCTTTCCAAACTAACGTTCATTCTCACATGAAATGTAAGGGCAACACATACGACGTTTTCACAATCATCGGATTTCTAGCAAAATCCCTAAAATGCACGTTAAGCAACATCACCGAATCGTACCACCGGTCACGATTTCGGCTTCACCCAAAATGCCTAATCCACTAACGGAGCGGATCTCTAGTGCAAAATCATGTCGGGGACGGACTCAATCAACCCGATGGTTCTTCTTGAACCAAGAAGACCCAAAACCCTCTCATTTGAGAGATCCGGTGCCATAAAATTTCAGAAAAGAGAAGGTAAAAGTATAGATGCCATGCACGCATCCTAAAACTGGGAGGAGAGATGTCGTTACCCTAAGAGTTCTCTTCCTCTCCATGGATCGGTTAAAATGCACGGATAAAAAGAAGCGCCTTCTAGTCCTCTCCACGGATCTGGTCTCAGATCGGCGAACGGAGCTCCGGTGCTCCAACAATGGCGGATCTAGCCTTTTTCTTCCTCCAAACCCTACCTCTCTTCTAAGCCTCCAAAAGCACAAAGGACTTAACGAGAAGAGAATAGAACTTCTCTGCCCTAAATAAAACCTTAGGACGCACTTATCTAGACGGTAGGATCAAGATTCAAACAGACCGGACGTCCAGGAAACGCTACTTACGGAACAGGTTCCGTCAGCTAACGCCCGCGTTAGCTCTTCGTCGAACTCCCTTCGTTGAACTCCCTTCGACGAACTCCCTTCGTCAAACTCCTGTGTTAGCTCTTCGCTAAACTCCCTTCGACAAACTCCCTTCATCAAACTCCGGTGTTAGATCTTCGTCGAACTCCCTTCGATGAACTCCCTTCGTCGAACTCCGGTGTTAGCTCTTCGTCGAACTCCCTTCGACGAACTTCCTTCGTCGAACTCCGGTGTTAGCTCTTCCTCGAACTCCCTTCAACGAAATCCCTTCATCGAACTCCGGTTTAAGCTCTTCATCGAACTCCCTTCGTCGAACTCCCTTCGTCGATCTCTGGTGTTAGATCTTCGTCGAACTCCCTTCGACCAAGCCAACTCAATGACCCGACGGTTCCGAACTCTCTTTGACAAACTCCATCGCAATAGGTGCTTCACCCAACGGGGCAGCTAACGCCCGCGTTAACACATAATGCCGGCGCTAGCTCACAGATACAGATACCTGTACTAGCCTTAGGCATTCTAGCCTCTGCGCTCAGCGAAACCTGGGGTGTTACAAATCCACCCCCCTTAAAAGAATTTCGTCCTCGAAATTTAAAACATTTAACAAAGCACAACTAACACACATACCTGAAACGAACAGTCATGGAAAGTTATCCTGCATTGTTTGCTCTCGCTCCCATGAGAACTCATCTCGTCCGCAATTATCCCAACACACTTTCACCAGCTTGACCTCTTTGTTCCGCAACCACCGGACTTCAGAATCCTCCACACAAACCTAACGAACTATCGTCCTCAGATCTTCAGTTACAGGAACTGTCAAAGATTCAACCACATCCTCCGGCTCCAACAATGCTTTCCTCAGCACCGAAACAAGAAATACATCATGTAATCCGCTTAGCTCTACGGACAAAACCAACCGATAGGCCGCTTCGCCTATGCGCTCTATAACCTTAAAGAGACCCAAATATCTCCGACTCAATTTCTTGAGTCGTCAAATTCACGAAACGCCTTGGACGGTTTGATCTTCAAATAGACCATGTCGCCTACCACAAACTCCACATTTCTGTGGCGTGCATTAAAATACTTTGCCTGCCGATCCTGAGCAACCTTCATGCGCTCCTGGATCGTTCGCACCAACTCACAAGCGTCTGCCACCACTTCTTTTCCTAGAAACTGGGTGTCTCCCGCCTCTATCCAAGACATCGGCGTTCGACACCGCCTTCCATAAAAAAGCCTTGTATGGCGCCATTTTGATACTCGCCTGGAAACTATTGTTGTAGGCAAACTCCACCATGAAGAGGTGGTCTTCCCATCTTTTACCGAAATCGAGAGCACACATTCTAAACATGTCCTCCATCGTACGATTCGTTCTCTCCATTTGGCAATTGGTCTGCGGATGGAACGCGGTACTAAACTTCAGTTTTGTGCCCAAACATCGTTGCACTAACCTCCAGCCCTTGGACGTGAATCGTCCATCGCGATCACTAATGATGCTCTTTGGAATTCCGTGCAACTGCACAATGTTTCGGATATAAAGATCCACGAGCTTCTCCAAGCTATCGTCTTTCCGATTTGGAATATAGTGGGCTACCTGTGTCTGGCGATCCACAATCACCCAAATCGCATCGTTACCTTGCCGCGATCGAGGTAAACCATGCACAAAATCCATGGAGATGTCGTCGAATTTCCACTCGGGGATCAGAAGAGGTTTCAAGAATCCACCCGGCCTTTGGCATTCCGCCTTCACTAAGGCGCACGTCTGACACCGGCTTGCATACAAAGCTACATCTCGCTTCATCCCAGGCCACCAAAAGGATTTCTTCAAATCCAAGTACATCTTCATACTTCCTGGATGAATGGAGTACTTCGTGAAGTGAGCCTCAAAAATCAACTCCTCACGGAGCTTGCCAAAAAGAGGGACAAACACCCTTCCATTTCTCTTTAAAAGTCCACGGACCATCTCCAACGCACTGCCTTCGCTTTGCTGAGCTTCCAATGCCAATCACTGACACTCTTCGTCTACACTGGTTGCCTCTCAAATTCGATCTACTTGATCACACTGCATCTTGATCCAGTTCAGTCGAGCTGCGCTGGACTCACCCTTAGCCACACACACAAGGCCAAGAGAGTCAAACTCTCGCACCAAACGCTCGTCGTGCGCTTCAATCCAATTTCCATGCCCAGAGTACTTCCTACTCAAGGCGTCAGCCACCACATTGGCCTTGCCTGGCATATACTGAATCGCTATGTCGTAGTCCCCAAGGAACTTGATCCACCTATGCTGCCTCATATTAAGATCCTTCTGATCCAAAAGATACCTCAAGCTCTTGTGGTACGTGAAGATTTTGACCTTCGCACCATACACGTAGTGTCGCCACAACTTCAATGCAAAAATCACCGCCGCCAACTCCAAGTCATGGACGGGGTAATTTCTCTCATGAGGCTTTAGCTGCCTCGACCCATAAGCTATCACGTTGCCATGTTGCACAAGCGCACAACCCAAACCGCACCCTAACGCGTCGCTGAAAATTTGGAATCCCTCAGTCCCACTAGGAAGACTTAGGATTGGAGCATACACACACCGGCGTCCACACAAACTTCTAGTCCTTTTGGGTAAGAGTGGTGAGGGGCAGTGCCATCCGCGAAAAGTTCTCAACGAACCTTCTGTAATAACCTGCTAGTCCAAGGAAACTCCGGACTTCCGCCACGGTTCTCAGTACAGGACAATCTCTAATGGCTTCAATCTTCGCAGGATCCACCGCTACCCCATCTCCACTAATCACGTGGCCCAAGAAAGCCACTTTCCCGATCCAGAACTCGCACTTTGAGAACTTCGCATAAAGCTGGTTCTCCCTCAATGTCTGCAACACTATTCTCAGATGAGACTCATGCTCCGCCTTCGACTTCGAATACACAAAGATGTCATCAATGAACACCACCACGAACGAATCCAGGTATTGTCGAAACACTCGGTTCATTAAATCCATGAACACTGATGGTGCGTTTGTCAAACTGAATGACATCACCGGGAACTCAAAATGACCATATCTCGTCCCAAACGCCGTCTTGGGAATATCCTCTTCTCGAATCCTTAACTGATAGTAACCTGACTTCAAGTCCAACTTGGAGTACACCATCGACCCCACCAGCTCATCGAACAAATCATCGATTCGCGGAATCGGGTACTTATTCTTGATGGTCAACTTATTCAACTCACGATAGTCTATGCACAGCCGCACACTACCATCCTTCTTCTTAACAAACAACGCCGGCGCACTCCAAGGTGAGGAGCTGGGCCTGATGTACCCCTGCTCGAGCAACTCTTGCAACTGCGCCTTTAACTCAGCCAGTTCCTTTGGTGCCTTCCTAAATGGAGGACGCTACACCGGCCTCGCATCCGACACCAACTCAATCGAAAAGTCGATTTCACGCTGAGGAGGCGCTCCCGGAAGCTCCTCAGGGAACACATCCTCGAATTCCTCCACCACTGGCACTTCTCCGATCGCCAACTTTGTGGAGTGAGTCTCCAACAGAGCGACAAATACCTCACCTCCTTGATTCATTGCACGCACCATTTGCACGACAAAAATCAGGGAGCAGGCCACTCCGCATAGGCCCTCAAAGTTGACCTCTGCTCTTCCGAGACTCCTTAAGGTCACCACCTTCAACAGGCAGTCAATACTAGCTCGTTGCTCTACAAGCTAGTCCATCCCCAGAATGATGTCAAATTCAGCTAGTGGTAGAATTGCTGCCACCAACTCGAAATCACACTCGCAAATCCTCAGCATAATGCATCCTTTCATTCCAGTGGTCATGAAAGACCCATTCGGCATGCGCACACTAAGCTCCTCCTCTGCCTCCACAGTCTCAACACCGATCCTACGGATAAAGCTTTCCGCGAGAAAAGAGTGTGACGCTCCCGTGTCGAACAACGCTCTAGAGGGATAACCCGAAACTAGCACGAAACCTACCACGCATATAACAAATATGAAAGGTCACAAACAGGTTAAAACTATTAAAAGAAACTCTGAACTTTCGTACCTGTCACCACGTCAGGTTGATGAATTGCTTCCTGCTGCCCGAGGTTGTATGCTCTAGGCTGCACTGGAGGGAAATGGGAAGCACTGGACTCCGCCACCTTCCCTTTCTTCCCAACACTAGGACCAAAACGCACCGACTGCTCCTGCCTCTGCTCTGGCTCAACTCCACTCTCAAAATAGAACCGAGCTATGTGGCCCACTTTGCCACACTTGTAGCATGTCAATTGCCCCTTGGAACGGAACTCTCCAGAAGCCGCACTACTCCTCTCGCCAGTCCTATAAGGATGGGGATTTTTCTTCCACCAACTTTTCTCAGACTTCCCCTGAGACTGGGGTGACTTACTTTCTCCCTGCTTTGCCGCCAAGCCCTTGCGTCGCTGGGTTTGCTCCATATCGTTCTCCAAAGTTCGAGCAACTTCAACTAACTCATTGAACCCGTTAAGGCTATCAGAGGTTGCCTTAAATTCTCTCTCAGACCCTGATAGAAGAGATTACCCCTCTCCTCATCTGCCATGGTCGTTCCCGCGTAATGACCCAACCGAGTAAAATCCTGCAAGTACCCGTCTACCATCTTCTCGCGCTGCACCAAGTACAAGAACTGTCGTTGAAGGTCTAATCTCGTCGCAGAGGGGATATAGTGCTTCAGGAAGGCATTCCCGAACTCTTCCATGGACGGGGAACGTCAAGGGAAATGATGACCGCTATGATTCACCCACCACAGATTAGCGTCGCCTTCTAACATAAATGCTGCGAACTGGGACTGCTTGTCCTCTGGGGTCTCTGCCGCTTTCAGGAGTTCCTGAATTCTCGCCAACCAATCCTCGGCGTCTGTCAGAGTGCGAACTCCTTTGATTGTCAGAGGATGGAAACTCAGATAGTACTTCATCTGATGATCTCCTTGCCCAACCGCTCTCTCGGCTAACGGCTCTACCTGCCTTACTCCCACCTCCGGCATCACAGTGACCGGAGTAACAGGAGTCGCAGCCTGCACAATAGGCATTGCAATCTGTGGCATTGCCGCAGCTTGAGCCGCCACCATTGCCTCTGCTAGCATACGACAGAATTCTGTCGGGGACACACCCATATTCACCAGGGTTGGGGTCGTTGCACTGCTTGCCGACGGCTCCTCTTGACGCCTCAAAGTCCCTGCATCATCGCCACCATCGTAGCATAAGCAAGGAAAAATGAATCAGACTCTATTCGCAAGACTTGAACACAAGGACACTCATGGTACCGCAAGGTACTCCAATGTGGACAACCTCTTAACGTGATCCGAACACACTAAACCTCAACAAGTACGCAAACCTGGCTCTGATACCAAATTGTAACACCTCCCCTGCAATGACTATATAATATAGGTCCAGCCGGGACCCCACAACATATAATCGCCACAGCTTTAGTATTAAAAAGTGATATAGATCTAACCATCTCAAAACTCAGAACCAACATAGCCAAAACATTAAATAAACCACAGAAGTTGTCCATAACTACGTAAGAGTACTACGGCCCTAAGGCCTTACAAAACTCATACTCAAGTCAATTCAAACAGGGCATAGAAATGTCCAACAGATCATCACAATCCTAAGCTACCTCGACATGCAAGCCGAAACAGGGGAAGTCATCAAAGTCAAACAAGAAAGCATGAACAGTGCACTTCATGAAGCTTAGGCCTTTCTGGCCGGCAAGCTAGGTCCAGCCTGCGATCCTTGCCCTGCATCTAAATCACAAAGAATGTTATAACGAGGGTCAGCTTTGGCTGACCAACAACGGTGTAACAACACCCCTCCTCCCGGCAGTCCTAGCAGACCCCGGGGAACTACATCACCCTGCAAGTCAGCACTTCGTATGCAAATGTAATAAACAGTATTAACATAAACACGATAGGCACGAGTGTCACAATCATCATCCACGTTTCAATGTTGAGCAATAAAAGTAAGGGGATATAGCAATGCAACATGCATGCAAACCCAAGGCACCCTGTGGCGTGTATGCATCTAACATAACTACACACATCAACATTTCATAACAAACCAAGGGTACTTATCATTCCCCCACGGGCGTACAATCCCAAGGCCAAGAACTCCACTGAGACCTCACCCCTTACATGGCACATCTTGCTAACAGGCGCATCAGCATACTTGTTCTCGCAACAATCACTAAGACAAAAGCCAAGAACTCCACTAAGACCTCACCCCTTACATGGCTCGTCTTGCCAACGGGCGCATCAACATACATGTTCTCATCATTTAGCCCAAAAGGGGACTTGTCTTGGCGGGACACTCTCCCGACATGAATGAAAGTATTCACGGGCTAGCCAGCCGACCACAAAGACAAAGTCACACCTTCACATACACAAACAAATTACCCATTCCAAATTATCGTTCATTCTCACACAAAACGTAAGGGAAACACATATGATGTTTTCGCCGTCATCGGATTTCTAGCAAAATCCCTAAAATGCATGTTAAGCAACATCACCGAATAGTACCACCGGTCACGATTTCGGCTTCACACAAAATGCCTAATTTACTAACGGAGCGGATCTCTAGTGCAAAATCATGTCGGGGACAAACTCAATCAACCCGATGGTTCTTCTTGAACCAAGGCTACCCAAACCCCTCTCATTTGAGAGATCCGGTGCCATAAAATTTCAGAAAAGAGAAGGTAAAAGTATAGATGCCATGCACGCATCCTAAAACTGGGAGGAGAGATATCGTTACCCTAAGAGTTCTCTTCCTCGCCATGGATCGGTTGAAAGGCACGGATAGAAAGAAGCGCCTTCTAGTCCTCTCCAAGGATCTGGTGTCGGATCGGCGAACGGAGCTCTGGTTCTCCAACAATGGAGGATCTAGCCTTCTTCTTCCTCCAAACCCTACCTCGCTTCTAAGCCTCCAAAAGCACAAAGGACTTAACGAGAGGAGAATCGAACTTTTCTGCCCTAAATAAAATCTTAGGATGCACTTATCTAGACCGTAGGATCAAGATTCAAACAGATCAGACATCCAGGAAATGCTACTTACGGAACAGGTTCCGTCAGCTAACGCCTGCATTAGCTCTTCGTCGTACTCCCTTCGATGAACTCCCTTCGTCGAACTCCGGTGTTAGCTCTTCGTCGAACTCCCTTCGATGAACTCCCTTCGTCCAACTCCGATGTTATCTCTTCGTCGAACTCCCTTCGACGAACTCCCTTCGTCGAACTCTGGTGTTAGCTCTTTGTGCAACTCCCTTCGACGAACTCCCTTCGTCGAACTCCGGTGTTAGCTCTTCGTCGAACTCCCTTCGATGAACTCCCTTCGTCGAACTCCAGTGTTAGCTCTTCGTCGAACTCACTTTGACGAAGCCAACTCAATGACCAGACGGTTCCGAACTCTCTTCGACGCAATAGGTGCTTTACCCGACAGGGCAGCTAATGCCTGCATTAACACCTAACGCCGGCGCTAGCTCCCAGATACAGAAACCTGTACTATCCTTAGGCATTCCAGCCTCCGCGCTCAGTGAAACCTGGGGTGTTACAGATGCCTCCCCCGCCTCAGCAAGCCATTGCAATCAGGCGAGGAGGAGGAGGAAGAGGATGAAGAGTGGGAACAGGAGCAGGATCCAGAAGGAGGAATAGTGGGCAGAGGCCGAGAGATGGGGGTGGCGTTTCCGAATTGTGACTTCCACTAGGAGGAAGGGTACGCAATGGCCACCTTCCCGGAGTTCTTAAAGGTGAGAGGGGAAGTAGGGGTGCCGTCGCGGCAGCAGCAGCGACCGGTAAGAATTGAGGTGGTCCGGCCCCAGGAAGAGGAGGAAGAGAGATGTGAGGAACGAGCCGATGTGGGGACTCGAGGGGGGATCGAGGTGATCCACGGGGGTGTAGGGGTCGAAGCAACCTGCGAGGCGAGCCTCCATGATTTCTATCATCGGAGCGTAGCTTCTACATCTCAAGCCCCACCCCCGGAGGTGAAGATCACCTTATCCCAGAAGGACATGCCGGGCCATGAAGACTCATTTTGCGATGCGTTGGTAATCCAAACCGCCATCGAGAACTTTACCGTCTCCAGGGTCCTCGTAGAAAATGGAAGCTCGGTCAATGTCATCTTTAAGAAGGCATTCGACGAGATGAAGGTGGTGACGAGAAGGTTGCTAGCCTCGGATGGCCCCTTGTTTGGATTCTCGGGAGAGAGGAAGGAGGTAGAAGGAGGAGTAGGACTTCATGTCACCATGGGGGGCAGTCCCGCAACTACTGGTTCGTCATAGTGGGCGCACCAAACAGTTACAATGTAATTTTTGGGAGGCCTCATTAGCGCATTCTGGTGCATTCCTTCCTCATTCCATCAGCGTCTCAAGTTCAGCGTGGGAGGAGTCCAGGTCCGGGTCAGGGGGGATCCCAAGGTGGCAAGGCAATGCTATGTCACCGCGGTCAACTCCATCACCTGGAAGGCTGGGGCAGAGGAGATGGACCTAGAGATGGAGAGGCGAGAGGCAGCAGAGGGGGACGTTGAAGGATCCAGGGAAGATGAGATGGAGGAGGAGAAGGAGAGGAAAGAAGAGGAAGGGGAGGCCCAGGAGGAAAGGGCGGAAGAGCTGGTGGAGGTTTGAGAAGGGAGAAAGGAGGAGGAGGCCGAAGTGCTAGCTCGCGGCAAGGAGAATGAAGGTGATTGGGGGAGCAATATCGCATGGAGGCCGTGGATGAAGTTGTGGAGCTCGATGTCACCACCCGAGCAGGGGTGGTAGAAAAAGTCAAGATCAACATGGAGCTCAGCCCGGAGAAGCAGAAGCAAATTCTGGTCAGCGTAAATGGGAATGTGGATTTCTTTGCCTGGAGCGCGGCGGAGATGCACAGGATCAATGCGGATGTGGCTTGCCATCGCCTCAACCTCGATCCCGGCACCCGACCCATCCGTCAAAAAGAAGAGCCATTGCTGACAAGTTGGAAGGGCCCATCCGAGAGGAGGTGGCAAGCTCCTCCATGTAGGGTTTGTATCGAAGATCCAGTACCCAGGCTGGGTCTCCTATGTGGTTATGGTAAAGAAGCGGGGAGGTAAGTGGAGGATGTGCGTTGACTTTTCTTTACTTAATAAATCATGTCCCAAGGATTGTTACCCCTTGTCTCGAATCGACGCGCTGGTTGACTCGGCCGTCGGTTTCTCTATGATGTCTTTTTTAGATGCTTTTTCAAGTTATCATCAGATCCGCATGCACCCCCCCCCCCCCCCCCCCCCCCCCCCCCCCGACGTCAAGGATGTCTCTTTCATAACGGGGGATGGGTACTATTGTTACAAAATGATGCCCTTCGGGTTGAAAAATACAGAGGCGAGGTATCATCAGATGATGGACAGGGTCTTTCTAGAACAGAGGGGGAGGAACCTGGAGGTCTATGTTGATGACCTCGTGATAAAGAGTCGAGACCTCGAGTCCCACCTTTGGGACCTCGAATAGACTTTGGGGACTTTGCGGAAGTTCAAATTGAAGCTCAACCCCCAGAAGTTCATCTTTGGGGCTAGCCGGGGGGAAGTTTCTAGGCCACTTGCTCACCCCAGCGGGGGTGGAGCCTAATCCATTTAAATTAAGGCCATATTAGAGTTGGGGTCGCCATGAAATGCGAAGGAGGTTCAACTCCACATGGGGAAGTTGGCTGGGCTCAATAGGTTCCTCTCCAGGGCGGGAGGGAAGTGTGCACCCTTCTTCAAGGTGCTGAGAGGGAATCAAAAATTTGAATGGACCTCGGAATGTGAGGAAGCCTTCCAAGCATTGCAGGGGCATCTCACTCAGGCTCCTCTGCGCCAAGGGCCAAGGCTGGGGGAGGATCTATCCTTATACCTGGGGATAGGATCTGAGGCAGTGAGTTTAGTGCTGGTCCGGGAAGAAAGCAGAAGGCAACTCCCAATTTACTACGTTAGCCGAGTACTGAGGAAGGCGGAGCTCCGATACCCCATCCTAGAGAAGTTGGCCTTCGCCTTGGTGGTGTCGGCCTGGAAGCTCCAACATTATTTCCAAGCACATCCAATCAAGGTGGTGACCGACCACCCCCTTCGCAACATCATGGAATGGGTAGATCACTCGGGTAGGTTGGCCAAGTGGTCCATGGAGCTGAGTGAGTTTAACATCTCATTTGTGCCTAGGCTATCAATAAAGGCACAAGCTGTGGCAGACCTTCTGGCGGACTATGTTACTGAAGTGGAGGAGCACGAGTCACCACCCTCGGTGGCATGGAAGATGTTGGTAGATGGGGCATCAGGGAAGCACTCCTTTGGAGGATTCATCCAGGTGAGCCCCCAAGGGACGAGGATTGAGCAAGCCATCAACATTCATTTCCCAATCACCAATATCCAGGCCGAGTATGATGCAGTGATAGCAGGCCAACGGTTGGCCCGGGAGTTAGGCGTGCAAGATGTGGAGGTCTCGACGGACTCCACGGTGGTGGCATGCCAGATCAGGTGGGAGTTCGAGGCGAAGGAGCCAACCCTCCATCGCTACCTGGAGAAGGTCAAGGGGGTTATCGGGCTATTCTACACCTTCTCAATCAAGCATGTGCCAAGAGAGGAAAGCGTCCCGGTGGACCTTCTAGCCAAGTTCGGTCCCCGGGCAGGGGGGCAGTGTCGGAACTCTTCCGACCATCCATCGAAGAAGGAGAATTGATGGAGGTGGACCAAAAAGCGTAATGGACAGACCCAATTGTCACCTTCCTAACATCGGGGAAGTTCCTAGAGGGGGAGGTGGATAAGAGACAACTCAGGTACAAATCATCCTATTATTCCATGCATGCAGGTGGGCTGTATCGAAAGACCCTCTCGGGACTCCTCGCCCATTATGTATCATAGGGGGAGGTCCTTAGGGTCCTGGAGGAGATCCACTCGGGAGAGTGTGGCAGCCACTCGGGGAGAAGGACATTGGAAGGAAGGGTGCTGAGGCAAGGCATCTTCTGGCTCACCCTCAGCAAGGATGTGGTGGAATTAGCAATGAAGTGCTTCTAGAGTCAGCTCAATGCCCCCTACAGCTCCTCCCACACCAGAGGCTACAAACCATCATGGCTCCGTGTCCCTTCGCGATACGGGGACTAGACTTGGTCGGTCCCTTCCCCCAGACAAGCAGTGATAGTAGGTTCCTGCTGGCGATGATCGACTACTTCTCGAAGTGGCTGGAGGTAAAAGCGCAAGTCAAGGTAACCTCTCAAGTTGTTAGAAGTTTTGTGTGGGGAAAGATAATTTATCGACATGGGCTCCCACTAGCCATCATCACGAACAATGGCCTGCAATATGCCAGCGACGAGTTCGTCAGTTTTTGTACCCAGTTGGTCATAGATCTCAGGTTTGCGTCGGTCCATCACCCGAGGAGCAATGGACAGGTGGAGGTGGCGAACAAGATAATCATCAACCTGCTCAAAAAGAAGGTCGAGAACCTCAGGGGCAACTGGGTAAAGCAGCTGCCCTCAGTCCTCTGGGCCTTGAGAACTACTCCGAACACGGCCACCGGAGAGACCCCTTTCAAACTCTCCCATGGGTCCGAGGTCGTGCTTCCTACAGAATTCGAGGTGAAGTCCCCACGGGTAGTCGTCGTGGGGGAAGGTGATGACAAGTGGCGGGTGGAGAATGAAGTGGAGCAGATGTTATCCTTAGAACTGGTAGAGGAGCTCTGGGAGCTCGCCACCATTCGGCAGGAGGAGGTCAAGAGGTGGATGGCTAGATACTTTGACCGGCATATCAGAGTGAAACAGTTCGAGAAATGAGACTGGTCTTGAAGAAGGTTGTTGCGGCCGGGAGAGGGGACGCGGTAGGTAAGTGTAACACCCTCCCTGTTACATAACATATAACAGTTGGTCCGGCCGGGACCCCACGCCATATGAAAGGAACAGAAGAGTGCGGTACTAAAATTAGCATTTAATAGTTAAAGATATAACTATCTCAGCACCAGAGTCGCATAACGAAAGCATAAAATTTCATTTATAAACCAGTGTATAGCATTGTCCACATAAGCTACTAGGAATGAAATACATAAAAGGTTATTTACAATGTTTGTTTACATAATATAGGTGGCTTCCAGACATCGGCACGCAGGCCGGCCACACATGAACAAAAGTAAACAAAAGTTTTGGCCTTCGAGGGCCAGCACAGAACAGCAGCAAGGGGCTTCAGCCTGCTATTTCCCGCTAGTCTCGCCTGGACCTGTACAAACAAATCGACCAAGCGGTGGTAAAACAGGTAACCGGTCAGCTTTAGCTGACCAAGATTTATAACGACCCCACCCCACAACCGGGGCGGCGGTGCTCCTTCCCTGCAAGTAAGAGTCAGCAGCATATAAATATATATCCGTAAACAACACCAACGGGGGCATACCAAGCCACCCGCTTCATGCTCTCAAGGCACACTTTGGCATACTCCCTGAGTTACGCCCTCACGCTAAGTCTTATTTAAACTTAGACAAGCAATTTGAGCTAGGCCGTAAACACGAAGTTCCGACACTCTTCCATAGCTCGGTGCACCGAGGAGCGACCTCTTCACCACCACTATGGGCGGGTTCAGATCAGCTAGGCTCGTGCTCAATCATCGCGATTCAACTCTGCACGATGTGGGTAAGCTTCACCTAATACCCGACACTTAAAGCTGGGCTTTGCAAATTCCACAGCTTCTCCTGCTACGTATCCAGTCCCCAGGACTTTAGGTAGCACGGAATCACACAATCTGTGTGCTGGGCGCTACCACCGGCGCTAATGCTAGCGCCCGGCGCTAGCAATAGAACTTAGTTCTGTTCGGCAATGGTAACAGAACTCAGTTTTGATACCTCTGGGAGAACACCTCCAGAAATCAACACTAGTAGCTCACCTGGAGCTACCGCCGGCGCTAACGCTAGCGCCCGGCTCTACTAACAGAACTCAGTTCTGCTACCAAACTTTGGGTAATGCCTGGGAAACACCTCCAAGATATTTTGCTGTACAAAACAGTACAGAAGACCCAAACAACAGCATATACATGGAGTCTTCTCCAAGTGATAAACATCACTAATCTGGCTCGACCTGTCCAGATGGGCTTCACACAGCATGCCTATGCCCGTACTTCCATTCCGGACTCTATATGCAATTTATGGGGGGAATCACTTCAACCCACCGGAAGATCCGATCTACTAATTAGTAGAAGTCTTCCAAAACATGGAAATCAAAGGACACACATGTCCAAAGGCTAGGGAGGAGATTCGTTACCCTAGTTGGTCGTTTCGGTGCCATAGAACTGAGAAGGGATTGGCTGGAATCCTCGATGGTACACGCACGCAGATGCTTCTTCACTAATCTCCCTCCTGGCACGACGAAGGTTCACCTACAACTGATCTCCTTCCCAGCACTCAGCCCACTGCTCTCAGATGCAGAGGTTTACAGAAAAAATGAGAAGAAGAGTCGGGATTTGGGGGTATATCTGATTTTCCAGCTACCGCCAGCGCTAGTGACTAGCGCTGCCGCTAACTACAGAGTCGGTACCGCTTAGGGACCACTACCGCCAGCGCTAGCCCTAGCGCCTGGCGCTATCTCCCTGACGTCAAATCCTTTTTTTTTTTGTTTTTTTTGTGCACATGAAAATTGGGGTCTTACAATTCTTCCCCACTTAAAAGAATTTCGTCCCGAAATTCTAACAGTGCAAATAATCAAAAAGACACAAAATATGACTTGTACCTTAACGGAACAGTTTGGGGAACTCCTCGCGCATAGCTTGCTCGTGCTCCCATGTAAGTTCCTCACGGCCGCAGTTGTTCCAGCGGACTTTGACCATCTTGATCAATTTATTCAGCAGCTGTTTGACATCAGTGTCTTCGATGCAAATAGGCGTGACCAGTGTCTTCAGCCCATCATCGACTAGCACCTGATTAGCCACAAGCACTTGGCTAGGCTCTGGTACAGCTTTCCTCAATACCGATATGTGGAACACATCGTGCAGACCACTCAGCTCTGTCGAAAGAGCGAGCTGATAGGCAGCTTCGCCAACACATTCCAGTATCTCAAACGGTCCAAGGTATCTTGGACTCAGCTTTTTCAAGCGTCGAATCCTGGACACACCCTTGAAAGGTTTGATTTTAGATAAACCCAGTCGCCCACGGCGAACTCGATGTTTCTGTGCTTGGCATTGTAGTACTTTGCCTGTATATCTTGTGCAATCAACAATCTATCCCAGATTGTTTAAATCGCCTCATTTGCCTCTTCGACTTCCTTTCGCTTAAACAGCTTCCTTTCACCTGTCTCCGCCCAAGATAAGGGAGTGCGGCAAGCTCTACCATAGAGGGCCTCGAAGGGTGCCATCCTTATACTTGCTCGATAGCTGTTATTATAAGCGAATTCGATCATGAAGAGATGATCTTCCCACTTTTTGCCGAAATCCAGGATGCACATTCAGAGCATATCCTCCAGAGTTCTGTTTGTACGTTCAGTCTGTCCATCCGTCTGAGGGTGGAAGGCAGTGCTAAACTTCAGCTTTGTACCTAACAACTGGTGGATTAGTCTCCAATCCTTCGCAGTAAAGCGCCCATCTCGGTCACTGACGATGCTACGGGGCACACCGTGCAATCGTACAATGCTATCCACATAAAGTTTTGCCAACTGTTCAACTGAATCGTCCCTCCAGTTTGGAAGAAAGTGGGCAACCTTCGTTAATCGATCCACGATCACCCATACAGCATCATTCCCATTCTGTGATCTCGGCAAACCATGCACGAAATCCATCGAAATGTCATCAAATTTCCATTCCGGTACAGGCAACGACTTCAGGAAACCTACAGGTTTCTGACATTCCGCCTTCACCAGTGCGCAAGTTTTGCATTTTTCCATGTACAAGGCAATGTCTTTCTTCAATCCTAGCCACCAAAACAGCTTTTTCATGTCTTGGAACATCTTTGTGCTCCGTGGGTGAATTGAGAATTTTGTAAAGTGCGCTTCGTACATCAATTCCTCCCGCAACTTACCAACATTGGGGACGCACAACCGACCGTCTTTCCATATTACACCATCGTCTAATACAAACTCTGCAGCAGTCCCATCCCCAGACTCTGCTAAATAGCGTTGCATGCTCGAATCAAGCTCCAAGGTCTGTCGTATTCTGTCTGCGAGGTCATACTGCACCTCCGTCCAGTTCAAGCACGCACTCGCACTAGAACTCCTCTCCACACAGGAGATCTCCAAGGCTTCAAAGTCCCTGATCAGACGTGGATCATACATCTGAATCCAGTTGGCCTGTGCATAAGCCCTCCTGCTCAAAGCATCTGCGACGACATTCCCCATTCCGGGAGTATAATGTATATCAAAAGTGTAGTCCCACAGGAACTCCATCCACCTTCGTTGTCGCATATTGAGCTCCTTCTGATGTAACAGATACTTAAGGCTCTTATGGTCTGTAAAGATGTCAACCTTCACACCATATAGGTAGTGCCGCCATAACTTTAGAGCGAAGATCACGGCCACCAATTCCAAGTCGTGGACCGGATATTTCCGCTCATGCACTTTCTACTGACAAGAGCCATAAGCGATCACTTGACCATGCTGAAGAAGTACGCAGCCTAAGCCGCTCCCTGACGCATCACTATAAATTTCATAACCCTCTGCACCAGATGGCAAACACAGAATTGGTGCTGTGGTCAGACGCCTCTTCAGTTCCTCAAAAGCCCGTGCACACTCCGGTGACCAAACGAACTTCTGATCCTTCCTCGTCAAGGTGGTGAGAGGTAGAGCGATCCGCAAAAAGTTCTCCACGAAGCGCCGATAGTAGCCGGCAAGTCCAAGGAAACTCCTGACTTCCGCTATTGTCGCCAAAACGGGCCACTTCTGGATTGCATCAATCTTTGCCGGATCCACTGCGATACCCACGCCACTAACAACATGACCAAGGAACGCCACTGAGGTTAGCCAGAACTCGCACTTAGAAAACTTGGCATATAGTTGACTACGTCGCAGGGTTTCCAAAACTTCATGCAAATGAATCGCGTGCTCTTCTTCAGACTGAGAGTACACCAAGATATCGTCAATGAAGACAATGACAAACTGATCAAGGCACTCTCGAAAGGTCCTATTCATTTGATCCATAAATACTGACGGTGCATTCATCAATCCAAACGGCATCACTGTAAACTCGTTGTGTCCGTAGCGAGTACTGAATGTTGTCTTAGGGATATCACAATCCCGAATTCGTAAATGGTAATAGCCGGACTTGAGATCTAACTTTGAATACACAGTTGACCCCACTAGCTGATCAAATATGTCATCGATTCGAGGAATCGGATACTTGTTCTTCTCGGTCATCTTGTTCAATTCCGGTAGTCAATTCATAGACGCAGGCTTCCGTCCTTCTTCTTCACAAAAAGGACCGGAGCACCACAAGGGGATGTACTTGGGCGTATGCAACCTTGTTCTAGCAACTCCTGTAATTGAACCTTCAACTCCGCCATCTCCTTTGGAGCAATTCGGTACGGAGAGCGTGACACAGGTTTGGCATATGGCACCAGCTCTATAGTGAAGTCAATCTCTCGCTGAGGTGGCGCCCCAGGAAGATCTTTTGGAAACACATCTGGATACTCTGAAATCACAGGAACGTCACTCAAACTGGGTTGAGGCTTTGCATCCCCCACGAGCACAACACATAACTCTGCGCCTTGTCGAACTGCCTTGACCACTTGGACAGCAGACATTAGTGTCTTGCTCGATCCATGCAAACCATCAAACGTAGTCGCACGTTTGGTATTCCGTCCCAGTGTGACCTCCTTAGAAGTGCAATCAATGTAGGCCTGTTGCGCTGACAGACAGTCCATACCAAAGATTACATCGAACTCTGAAAGCGGGAGTATCAGTGCTTCCAAATCGAAGTCTTGACTCCCTATTTGTACCTTTACCACACAACCTCGATCCGCACGCATAGAACATCCATTGGGTAGCAACACAATTAGTCCTTCCTGTCTAAACGATGAAGGCACTCCAGGTTGTTGTATGAAGGCCTCCGATAGAAAGGAATATGATGCACCCGTATCAAACAGTGCTCTCGCCAGATAATTAAAGATCAGGACAAAGCCTAGTACATTAATGGTTAACAAGCAATGCATAAGGTATGATGTACACAAAGCAATAAAAGCTATATACTATCGCATACCTGTCACCACATCGCTCTGTTTGATGGCCTCCTGTTGGCCAAGGTTGTATACTCTAGGCTGGGCTGGAGCAGCGTGGGATGCGGTTGACTCTGCCGCCTTCCCTTTCTCTGCTGCATAGGACGCAACTAGCTTCTTCCCACTACGACAGTCACGAGCATAGTGCCCCGGTCTGCCGCAGTTGTAACAGATGAGTGGGCCTCGCCCAGTCACTCCCGATGCTGAAGATTGAGCTGACCCAGACGGTCACGTTCCTTTCTTCTATTTGTCTCGTCCCGACTTTGCCGAGCTCGCTACTTTGAATTATGGCTTGACTACTGCTAGCTCCTTCCTGCTTTGGGACCATTTCATATATTTCTCTAAAGAACGAGCCGTGGTCACCGTTTCACATCTTTCTCTAAAGAACGAGCCGTGTTGACCAGGGTCATAAACCCCTGCGTCATTGGCCCCGACAGAAGGAACCGCAACTCTTCTCGCAAGCCTTCGTAAAACCAATTTGTCTTACGAGCTTCATCCGCAAACGTCACGCATGCATAGCGCCCCAACCGTGTAAAATCATGTAGATAGTCGTGGATCATTCTATCACCCTGAGTCAGACGGTTGAACTGATTTTCCATCTCTATCTGTTGGGCCGGTGGAAGATACCGCGCCAAGAACAGTCTGGAAAACTCATCAAAGGAGATATCTGTCAGCTGCCTTCCCGCTAGCTGATGTAACTCCATCTCGTCCCACCACAGCTGCGCCTCCCCATCCAATAGGAAGGTTTCCAATGTAACTTTTTGCTCTTCCTCTATATATGTGGCCTTCAAGGTTTTGCGCACCCTTGATAGCCAATCCTCTACTTGCGTCGGGGTTCTTGCCCCAGTGAACGTGGGAGGGTGGAAACTCAAAAAGTATTGCAGTTGTTGATCTGGAGCTCTTCGTGCCCTCAACGGCACTGGCCTTTCCACCGCAGGTTCGGCTGCTGGAGCCTGCACTGGAGCCGCTCCCGGAATAGGAGGCGGTCCAGGGACATGCCCTCCTGGTTGTGCCATGAACATCGCAAATAGTGCCTCAGCGACCATCCTTATAGTTTCAGCCGAAGGAGGAGTCGGCACCGAAGTTGGTGCACTACTTGCAGTCGAACGAGGGGGTCGAGAAGGCCCCGCTCCACTCCCAGCCGCCTAAACATGTGCACAAAACATAATTAGCGACTAGGAGAAGGCATGAATCAACAAAGGAACACAGAAGTTCCATCCGAATGCTACACATATACATGTAATTCATTCCTAAAGTGGACAATTACTGGTTATTTGCATGAGTTAAAGGCGACACACACACGTGCCCACCACCCCTTAAAAGAATTCGACCACGAATTCGAATGGAAAGGGATCGAAACCCGGAGATGATACCAATTTGTAACACCCTCCCTGTTACATAACATATAACAGTAGGTCCGGACGGGACGCCACGCCATATGAAACGAACAGAAGAGCGCGGTACTAAAATCAGCATTTAACAGTTAAAGATATAACTATCTCAGCACCAGAGTCGCATAACGGAAGCATATAATTTCATTTATAAACCAGTGTATAGCATTGTCCACATAAGCTACTAGGAATGAAATACATAAAAGGTTATTTACAATGTTTGTTTACATAATATTGGTGGCTTCCAGACATCGGCACGCAGGCCGGCCACACATGAACAAAAGTAAACAAAAGTTTTGGCCTTCGAGGGCCAGCACAGAACAGCAGCAAGGGGCTTCAGCCCGCTATTTCCTGCTAGTCTCGCCGGGACCTATACAAACAAATCCACCAAGCGGTGGTAAAACAGGTAACCGGTCAGCTTTAGCTGACCAAGATTTATAACGACCCCACCCCACACTCGGGGCAGCGGTGCTCCTTCCCTGCAAGTAAGAGTCAGCAGCATATAAATATATATATCGGCAAACAACACCAACGGGGGCATACCAAGCCACCCGCTTCGTGCTCTCAAGGCACACTTTGGCATACTACCTGAGTTACGCCCTCACGCTAAGTCTTATTTCAACTTAGACAAGTAATTTGAGCTAGGCCGTACACACGAAGTTCCGGCACTCTTCCATAGCCCGATGCACCGAGGAGCGACCTCTTCACCACCACTATGGGCGGGTTCGGATCAGCTAGGCCCGTGCTCAATCATCGCGATTCAACTCCACACGATGCGGGTAAGCTTCACCTAATACCCGACACTTAAAGCTGAGCTTTGCAAATTCCACAGCTTCTCCTGCTACGTATCCAGTCCCCAGGACTTTAGGTAGCACGGAATCACACAATCTGTGTACTGGGTGCTACCGCCAGCGCTAGCAACAGAACTTAGTTCTGTTCGGCAATGGTAACAAAACTCAGTTCTGATACCTCTGGGAAAACACCTCCAGAAATCAACACTAGTAGCTCACCTGGAGCTACCGCCGGCGCTAACGCTAGCGCCCGGCGCTAGTAACAGAACTCAGTTCTGCTACCAAACTTCGGGTATTGCCTGGGAAAGACCTCCAGGATATTTTGCTGTACAAAACAGTACAGAAGACCCGAACCACATCATATACATGGAGTCTTCTCCATGCGATAAACATCACCAATCCGGCTCGACCTGTCCAGATGGGCTTCACACAGCATGCCTATGCCCGTACTTCCATTCCGGACTCTATATGCAATTTATGGGGGGAATTACTTCAACCCACCGGAAGATCCGATCTACTAATTAGTAGAAGTCTTCCAAATCATGGAAATCAAAGGACACACATGTCCATAGGCTAGGGAGGAGATTCGTTACCCTAGTTGGTCATTTCGTGGCCATAGAACTGAGAGGGGATTGGCTGGAATCCTCGATAGTACACGCACGCAGATGCTTCTTCACTAATCTCCCTCCTGGCACGACAAAGGTTCACCTCCAACTGATCTCCTTCCCAGCTCTCAGCCCACTGCTCTCAGATGCAGAGGTTTACAGAGAAAATGAGAAGAAGAGTCGGGATTTGGGGGTATATCTGATTTTCCCTCTTCCGCTGGCGCTAGTGACTAGCGCTGGCGCTAGCTACAGAGTCGTTACCTCTTAAGGACCACTACCGCCGGCGCTAGCCCTAGCGCCTGGCGCTAGCTCCTTGACGTCAAATCCTTTTTATTTTTTGTTGTTTTTGTGCACATGAAAATTGGGGTCTTACAGTAAGCTTGATCCCAATTTGGAGGGGCCTTATATTATAAGCAAGGTGCTCATGTCGGGAGGGTACCACCTCCAAAATCCGTAAGGGGTACCTTGTTAAAAATTTTAATAAGCGGTAAACGAGAACAAGGTCGCAGGAACACTCTCAACCAAACCAAGCACCAGAAACAAGAGACAATGAAAGAACAAGAGAAATCTTGAATCAACTCTCTTTTGTACATTTCGAGACATACATTGCGACACATGATTTATGAGTACGCACAATGATGAGGAGAGATGAAAACCAACTACAAGCAGCTGGCGGTTGCAACATGAACCCGCCAAACCGCCCGGCTAACGAAGGTTGTCCGCGCAAACCTCCAAGTCATCAAGCTGACCACACTTCTAACCGCGAAATCACCAACCCGCAACTTAACACACGGACTACCCGTTATTCCAATGCTCACTCTATTCGCCCAAGCAAGGCCGCCTGACCGCTGTTATTTGGCTGCTTTTAACCGCGAACAAACTGCTGAAGAATTGAATAGAAGTAACAGACCGGCTAAGGCAAACCACCTAACCGCCGCGGTCTGAACTTTATTGAAAGCTGGAAATGAGCTAAAGAGAACCTGCCTTGTCACTAACCGCGACCTCATGCTGCTACCCGCCACAGACTACTACTGACTTATCTGATGCGGTCTCCTCTGATCAAATCAGAACCATAAGCAAGTCGCACAACCTGCGAACACAGCAAAGGTTAGCCCCAAACTGCGAGAACAGAAAAGTATCTGCACCACAAACTTGCGAGCTCTCACTGTCTGTTCAAGTTATTTATGACGAGCCAGGGGGTCCTAGAGGTGAGAATTGTTGTCACCACCTACGCGATAGGATAACCGCCCATAGCAACACCGACGCGTAGAAGACAACTCGCGCGGCTTGCTGTGAACCCTGTCGAACAGCTCGCCGACTTAGTAACAAGACAAGCGGACTACATCGCAACTTCCAACAATACCAGCAGACACCTGCCAGCCCGCGAGTAAATAACCAGCCAGATCACAACATCTAGAAGTAATCGCAGATCCTAACCATCCCGTTACAACAGATAGCTGACCCCAGATGGTTGAGGAACCAAGGCCATCTGCCACTGTCTATCCTCCAAAACATTGCCAGAAGACAACCCGCGCAGTCTCCGTAACAGAACGCTTGACCTCCGTGGTTTGCCAGACCGCCTGGTCAGATGCCTAGACCGCCCAACCTCCACTTACACTTCAAAATTCAACACCCCCTGATAAGTAGTTTTTATATAACTTTTTAATAGAAAATTTTGTAAATATTTAATATGTATTTTTCTTTTTCATGTAAATTTTAGGTCATAAGTAGTTATTTAGTAATTTTGTTTCTAACTTTGCATAATTTCAATTTTTGCAGAATTTTGGGAAAAATTGGAGAAAATCACAAGTCACGCCCTCAGTCACGCCCGTGACCAAGGGCGTGTGACCTAAAGATATGCATTTGAGGAAAACCGAGCTGCGTTTGACAAAACTCGAGCTGTGTTCGACGAAAGCTCACTTCCCAGACGTTCGACGAAAACCGAGCTACGTTCGACGAAACTCGAGCTGCGTTCGACGAAACTTGAGATGTGTTCGGCGAACAATCTCTGCCCAGGAGTTCGACAAAAATCGAGTTGCGTTCGACGAAACCCAAGCTGCGTTCGACGAAATCTCTCTGCCCAGGCGTTCGACAAAAACCGAGCTGCGTTCGATGAAACCCGAGCTGTGTTCGACGAAATCTCTCTGCCCACGCGTTTGACGAATCCCGAGCTACGTTCGACGAAATCTCTCTGCCTTCGACGAAACCCGAGCTGCGTTCGGCGAACTCTCTATCCAGGCGAGCATGTAATCTTAGAATCTTCCCAGCAGGCGGCCGTCGATATGTGAAGAAGCCGTCGAGAAGTCAACATGAGTCGCACCCGTGACTCACATGTCACACACGTGACTTTCGCGCGTGATCCCTACTTTCTGTCGCGTTGAATTCAAGCCCACTCTGCATTGATTGAAGCCGCCCAAGTACACGCCCGTGACCAAAGTTACACGGGTGTGTAAAGCCCTTTTTTGCCGCAGCGGCGAATTCAAGCCCACAATGCATTGATTGAAGCCGCCCAGGTACACGGCCGTGACCAAAGTTACACGGGCGTGTAAAGTCCTTTTTTGCCGCACCGTCACGCAATACCCACACCGATGTCGCAGCCGCGCAGAACAGGTATTACACGCCCTAGGTCACGCCCGTGACCGAGGGTGTGTAACCTGGAAAATTTTCCTATAAATTTAGAGGCTCCACTCCAGCATTCATGTCCCTTCCCCCTGCCCATTTGGGTTGTTCTTGTATAGTTTTATTTTTCATATTTTAGTTAGTTTTAAATTTTATATATTTTCTTTCCATGCAAGCTAGTTTAGATTTATTTTCATTCCATGCAAGCAGCTTAGATCTACTTTCATCCAATGTAATGTAGTTTCAATTTAATGTAATCTCTTTTTATTATGAAATGTAAGTTTTGTTTTCCTTATTTTTTGTTCTCTTTTTAGTTAGTTTTAATTACCTATCTCTAATTTATTTTCCGATAAAGTAATTGTTAGCTTTCTCGAAGTAGAAGTACTCGAAAGACCCGAGTTTAATATGACCTTGATATTTTCTATAAAATATCCTATACTATATGCGATAAGGTATACTTGCCTTTTCGAATGAGTAGTTTGGATATATAATTACAAAAACTTTCAAAACTTTCTCCTTTTCTATTTAAAAATTTATAAAAGAATTTGGCGCCGCGGCGACGGCGGCGTAATTTTCGTCGATATTCCGAAAGAAGGAAAGGCCATTACTTTTGTTCATCGAAGTAGGATAATGGTTAGTTTCTCGAAGTAGGAGTGCTCGCGAGACGCCTTGAACGCGCCCGTCGAATTTTAATCGCATCGCAGAAAGGTTTTTGCAAAATTAAAATTTATAATTTATCACCCCCCTTATGTGGGAAGTAGAAGTTAGCCCAAGCAATCCTCGTAGCCGAGTAAATGGTCCCTTCGCCAGTGGCTTCGTGAAGATGTCAGTGTCATTGTCGTCACTCCGCACATGCTCAACCATAAAAGATCCCTCTGTTGGAACCTTAGTTTTTATTTGAGTTAGGATCCATCTCTAATTTAAGTTTCATCATAACACATCTTATAACTTAGATCAAACTCCCTTAAGTCAGAAGACTAAGAAAATAAAATTCGAGAAAGATAAAAATTATATATGTTCTCTGCGTTCGACGAACGACTATCTGCGTTCGACGAACAACGCTCTGCGGTCGACGAAAGATGTTCATTCTGCGCTCGACAAAATCTAGCCGTCTCAGCGGTCGACGATCCCGTCTCAGCAGTTCAGCGGTGGACGAATAGACCTCATCTCAGCGGTCGACGAAAAGCTGCGTTCGATGAATTCAAGTCTGCGCTCGATGAATCTTCAATAGAAGCTCAGAACGACGAATGAAATGTTCAGATTGACGAACTTGAAGCTGAGCTCGACGAAAATATTATCAGCTATATAAATTCTCCTTTCTCAGTTCGACTAAAATTATATATATGATTGTCAGATTTAATAAAGCAATATTTTATCATTTCTATTTATATATTGCTACATATATTGCTACCTTAACATTATAGCCGTTGCAGCACTTAAATGAAATAGCCGTTGCAGAAAAGCTAAAAGACAGTAGTTTATCTTCTCGAGGAGTCAAGATAATTAAAGAGACTTTATCTCTTTCCCTTTCCCAAAAAGAGGAATTCAAAATAAAGAGAGAAGCTCTTGTGATTATATAAAGACAGAGAAAAGAAAAGAGAAAAAAAGAGAGAAAAATGTGAACACACAAGCAAAACAGAGAACAACATATTATTCTATCTTGTTTGTTTTGCTAACTCTTCTCTGCAGATCATATTCATCCTGAGACACCTATCAAGATCATTTGCTCAGGATCTTAACTACAGAAGAAGAAGAAAGGAATACTACATCCAAGAGAAGAAGCTTCACCACCCAAACATCAACTCTAAACAAATCAGGGGGAGCTCTTCAACATCTTCATCAAAGATCCATACTCAACAACTTATCAGGATCTCTAGAGTCTTCTCAGAAAAGAGAAGAACACTTTATCCTTTTTGTTTTCTTTATTCCTTTCTGTACAAAGGGTTATAACTCCCTTCAAAAGTTAACCTCCTGGTGACAGGGCACCTTAGCAAAAACCAGTGATTTGGTTTTTGAGTTACCTGATCAAAAGCTCATATGGTGGCAGGGCACCTGATCAAAAACCTGTAGTGGATTCCTACCAGTGGGTAGAAGAGTAGATGTACCCAGGTTGATTGGGGAATTACTATATTTCTTGTGCCTTCTGGTTTGCCTTTCTTATTTATTTTTATTGTTGTGTTGTGATCTGTTTGAGTTTATCTTTCACTCATCATTACACTTATATATATATATCACTATTTTGAAATAAGATTAAATAGGCTTTACGAAAGAAAAGGATGTTAAGAACTAAACTCTGCTTCAATTGGTATCAAAGCAAGGTTGATTATATTAATCACCTTCAACTGATATTCAATTGCACTTTCAATTGGAATCAGAGGGTAGTTGATTTTATATACAGGCTAACACCTGAATCACAAAGATCACTTAGCTCTTAAAGTTTTTCTAAAAATCTAATGGCACAAGAAAAAATTTTCACTTCTTCCACTAACTGTATTTATGATGCAGAACCATTTTCAAATCTAAGTGAAGAAGAAGAAGAGGAAGAACAAAAAGCCAGAAGATTCTGCATGTTGGCCATATATGGCTCAAACCACTACTCAGATGCAGAATTTGAATCAGATAAGGTAAATGAGGTAACTTCAAATCCCAACTCTACCTATGAAAATTACAAATCAGATCTTAAGTTAACACATACAGATTTAATAAAATCTGATAAAGAAATAAAGGAATTAACAAAAATAAATAATTTGACTTCTGAATATAACAAACTTAAAGAAGATTTAAAAATATCAGAAGAACAAAATATGTTCTTGAAAAATAAATTGAACAATCTTTTAAAGAAAAGGAAATATTTTATGTTCAACAAAATCAGAAAATATTTTCAAATCTATATTTTAATGAGATAAAATGGCCAATTATAAGGCCTGGCCAGTTTTTCACCATTAAACTCCATTCCTAATCAAACAGATTTAAATTCTACTCAAGTTGCATTGATTAGAAAAAATCATAACACTAAGTGTGAGTCTCTTCTGATAAGGAGATTCTGCAAGAAGCAAGGTATCAGGCAATGTTCCTAAAAATTATTCCTTAGAATCCATTAACAGCTGTAGCAATTCAAGATTTTAATGGAATCAAAATCTAAGAAATCAGAATCCATCAAAAGTTGTAGAAATTAAAGGAAATGGAATTAAAAGAAGAAGAATTAAAAGAAGAGAAAGTTAAAAATGAAATTTAGCATCCTAAATCCAAATAGGGGAAGATTACCAGACCACTAGTTTTGATCCCTGTTTATTTTAGGGGGAGACTATAAATCTGTATCCTAACCCAAATAGGGGGAGATTGTTAGAACACATAGTCTTGATTTGGATTAGGATCCCAACTCAAATAGGGGGAGATTGTTGGAACCTTAGTTTTGATTTGAGTTAGGATCCATCTCTGATTTAAGTTTCTATCATAACACATCTTATAACTTAGATCAAACTCCCTTAAGTCAGAAGACTAAGAAAATAAAATAAGAGAAAGATAAAAATTATATATATTCTCTGCGTTCGACGAACGACTATCTGCATTCGATGAACGGCGCTCTGCGGTCGACGAAAGATGTTCATTCTGTGCTCGACAAAATCTAGCCATCTCAGCAGAAAAGCTAAAAGACAGTAGTTTATCTTCTCGAGGAGTCAAGATAATTAAAGAGACTTTATCTCTTTCCCTTTCCCAAAAAGAGGAATTCAAAATAAAGAGAGAAGCTCTTGTGATTATATAAAGACAGAGAAAAGAAAAGAGAAAAAAAGAGAGAAAAATGTGAACACACAAGCAAAACAGAGAACAACATATTATTCTATCTTGTTTGTTTTGCTAACTCTTCTCTGCAGATCATATTCATCTTGAGACACCTATCAAGATCATTTGCTCAGGATCTTAACTACAGAAGAAGAAGAAAGGAATACTACATCCAATAGAAGAAGCTTCACCACCCGAACATCAACTCTAAACAAATCAGGGGGAGCTCTTCAACATCTTCATCAAAGATCCATACTCAACAACTTATCAGGATTTCTAGAGTCTTCTCAGAAAAGAAAAGAACACTTTAACCTTTTTGTTTTCTTTATTCCTTCCTGCACAAAGGGTTATAACTACCTTCAAAAGTTAACCTCTCGGTGATAGGGCACCTTAGCAAAAACCTGTGATTTGGTTTTTGAGTTACCTGATCAAAAGCTCATATGGTGGCAATGCACCTGATCAAAACTAGTAGTGGATTCCTACCAGTGGGTAGAAGAGTAGATGTACCCAGGTTTATTGGGGAACTACTATATTTCTTGTGTCTTCTGGTTTGCCTTTCTTATTTATTTTTATTGTTGTGCTGTGATCTGTTTGAGTTTATCTTTCACTCAGCATTACACTTATATATATATCACTATTTTGAAATAAGATTAAAAAGGCTTTAATAAAGAAAAGGATATTAAGAACTAAACTCTTCTTCAATTGGTATCAAAGCAAGGTTGATTATATTAATCACCTTCAACTGATATTCAATTGCACTTTCACCCTCCAGCACCTTCTCCCGAATGAAATGATGCTCGATCTCGATGTACTTGGTCCGTACATGACTGACTGGATTATTAACCAGTTTGAGGGCACTCTCATTATCACCACGTAGCGGAGTAGGACCTCGAACCTCCTTATGGACATCCTCCACCAATCTCCTAAGCCATATGGCTTCCTGAGCTGCCAAGGCAGAAGCCTTGTATTCCACTTCAGTGGTAGAGACAGACACAGAATCCTGTTTCTTGCAGCACCATGAAATAGTCGCCGATCTGCATAAGAAAACATAACCAGTAGTCGACTTCCGATCGTCTGAGTCTCCCCCATAATCGGCATCCATGTAACCATGCAAACAAAAGCCTGCGTCTCTCCCATAAAGAGGACCCATGTTTGAGGTTGACTGCACGCACTTTAGAATACTTCTTTCCACCACCAGATGAGGTTTTCGTGGTTCCACCATATATTTACTTACCCTACCAACTGCATAAGCAATATCCGGTCTAATAATTTTCAAATATATCAGACTCCCAACAAGATCCCGGAACACCAACGGATCAAGAAGAATCCTTCCCTCATCCCGCCGAAGTTTTAGACCAACCCCTAGTGGAGTAGAGCTGCTCTTCCCATCCTGCATACCAAATCACTTAACAATCCGCTCCGCAAAACCTTTCTGGGAAACGTGCACACCGCTCTCTTTCCTCTCTACCTTGAGTCCAAGGAAATGGTGAAGCTCCACCAGATCATTCATCTTAAACCTGATAGCTAATTCAGCCCGAAGGTTAGCTACCTCAGCCTCCGAGTTCCCTGTGATGATCATATAATCAACGCACAATAACACCAAGACTTGCAGCTCCCCGATCTTCTTTACAACCATACTCGAGTATGAATCTGAAGCAAAATATCCGCAGAATTGGAGATATTCTGCGATCCTCCCATATCACGACCGAGGCACTTGCTTCAATCCGTAAAGAGCCTTCTTGAGCTTGCAGATGTGTCCTGGATGAACTTTCGATACGTATCCCGGTGGCTGAACCATGAAGATATCCTTGTCAATCTCGCCGTACAAGAAAGCATTCTTTACGTCGAGTTGCCAAATCTTCCATCCTTGTCTAACTGCCAATGCAATCACCACCCGTACCAAAGTCACCTTGGCTATCGGACTGAACGTCTCTTCATAGTCTTCTCCATAATATTGAGAGAACCCTCGAGCTACAAGGTGAGCCTTGTATCGCTCGATACTCCCGTCAGCCTTCTTCTTAAGCTTGTAGACCCACTTACATGTCACATGAGTAATGCCATCAACCTTGGGCACATGGTCCCAGGTCTCATTCTTCTTGAGGGCAGCCATCTCCTCATCCATGGCATCTTCCCACTCCTTGACTCCAGTGGCGTCTTCAAAGCATGATGGCTCTCGCTCATCCAAGGGACCAGCAAAGAAACATGAGATGAAGCTCACCTGGTTTACTTTGATCCACCTCTTCCACTGCAACTTCTAGACTAGCTCTTTTCCCAGGCACATATGGAGCATCACTCCCCCTGCTTCCAGAACCTGAAGCACCTGACCCAGAGCTAGAACCAACTGGAACACTTGGAGAAACAAGAAACTCCATCAGAACTTATCTCGCAGGTTCTCCTGGTCCACCATCTACCCTGCTTTCTTGTAGCTCAACAAAAGAACTACCCTGGTATGATGTCAACTCATTAAATACCACATCCCTTGAGACCACATCTATCCATGTCTCATGATCCATTCATCTCCAACCCTTCTTCCGGTCATCATAACCGACGAAGACTAGATTCCTTACTTTTGCATCTAACTTCGATCTGAGGGCATCAGGAACATGCACATAGCAGGTAGATCCAAACACTCGAAGGTGTTCCACCGTAGGCTTTATCTTGAACATCAACTCATGTGGGGTCTTCATGTTGATAGGACTTAAAGGCATCTGATTGATGACATAAGTTGCACAAGACCTACCCTCTGCCCAGAAGGACTTTGGGATACTCTTGGCATGAAACCAACATTTGCTGGACTCCGTCAGTTGACGGATCTTCCGCTCTACAACGCCGTTATATTATGGAGTGTGAGCACAAGAAAGCTCCCTTTGGATGCCATGCTTTCTGCAGAAGTTGAAGAACGCATTGGAGGTAAACTCCCCTCCATTGTCGGTTCTGAACTTCTTGATCCGTAGATTAAGCCGACCCTCCACGAGCTCCTTGAACTCCATGAACTTCCCGAACGCTTCTGACTTCTCCTTCAAAAAATATACCTAAGTATATCTAGTGAAATCATCAATCAAGACTAGCATATACCTGCCTCCAAGACTGGTTGTTGCGGTAGGTCCAAACAGATCACCATGAATACACTCCAATGGTACCTTGCATCTGCTTTGTGACTTGTCGAATGGAAGATGTTGAGCCTTACCATATTGACAACCTGCACAAACGTGACCTTCACCGAAAGATGACAGACTAGGCAAGCCTCTCACAAGGCCTCTACCCGCCATTGCCTTCAGCTTGTCCATCCCAACATGCCCAAGTCTTTCATGCCAGATAGCAGCGCTATCATTAGTCCTCATCTTATCAACATACGAACTTATAGATAACACAAACAAGTTCTTCACCCTTTTTACCAACATGAGTGACTTCAGCCTTCACCGTTGACATGTATCGAAGAAACTTCACTTTTGTTGGACCAAACAGAACGTGATAGCCAGCATCAACTGCGTTGGTCACTGAGAAGAGGTTTTTCTTCATCCCGGAACATGATAGACAATCTTCAATGTAAGAGGACCTCTATCTCCATTTAAAGAAACTACACCCTCCTTCTCAACTGCTTGTAAAGTATTATCAGCAGTAACGCTAGCATCATTACCTGTGAATGTCTGCAAAGAAGAGAACTTCGACTCGTTTCCGGTAAGGTGATGACCACTACCCGAGTCCACAATCTAATTATCCTGATTCTTGATAGAAGCCATATCCCGAACACAATTTCCCATCATAAAGGCTGTAACACCCCAAAGATCGTAGTTCAGCGAGGTAGGCGGAGTGGTAGTGCTGCGCTCGGGATAGGCTAAAAATTCCGCATCAGGTCAATGCGCACGACCATTGTCCTCTTCGCGCACGACCAGTGATCGTGCGCCAATGATCGTGCGTAACCCGCAAGGAATCAGAGTGCTGTCTCGGCTTATCGCACGACCATTCTCCTCTTCGCGCACGACCAGTGGTCGTGCGCCTGTGATCGTGCGCGCTGTTTATCTGCTCCACGATTTTGAGCGGAGGAGACGATCCGGCCGTCCAAATCCTTTGGAATTCGATCCAATGGCTAGGATTAGTTGCTGGAGGGTCTTAGGGCTTGTGAGAGGAGATTAACCCTCATTCTTTTGAGGCTTTTCTCTCTCCAAACCTAGAGGAAGAAGAAGGAGGCAAGGAAGAAGAAGGGAGATTCCGCCATTGACGGAGCTCCGGAGCTCCGTTTCGCGAGCCGTTTCCAGATCTGGAGAGTGCAGCCCGGTGCGGTCATTTCCCTCTGTCTAGAATCTCGGATCCATGGCGAAAAAGAACGCTCCTAGGGTAACGATTCCTTCTCCCGTTGTTTGGACTTGTCTTTTGTCCTCTCCTTCATTTCTCTATGCTTGCATGAGGGATCCCTTTCACCAAATGGGTGAAGTGTAGGATTCCCTCAAGTTCTTCGGAACTTCGGGTCGATTGTGTCCGTCCCCGGCATATTGCATGTAGAAAATCTGGTAGGCGTGCGGATTTAGGCATTTTGTGTGAAGCCTATTCGTGGCCGTGAGCCCAAATCGGTGATGCTTGGATTGCGACGTTGCATTTAGGTTAAGCCTAGAATGCGTACCGGAGAATGACTCCGTGAAATCGCCTATGGTAGTGCGGGATTTAAGTTTAGGCGTCTTGTGAAGATCCTAACGAAAGCCCCATGCTTTGAGATTGGATGAAGTTAAACCTTCACCACGAAATTGATGCGGAGCATATTATACCTCCCTTATTTGAGTATTTGTGAAGCCTAGATCCTTGTGAAGGGATTAGGTGCGTAGCCTATGTTTGTGTAGCACTTGAAAGTGCTAAACCCTTACGGGCCGAGGCGAAGCCGTACCCGCGTCGTGCGATAGATCGCGACGATTAGAGCACGGGCAAAGCTAAACCGAACCCGTTCCCATGCAGATCGGTAAGAGGTCCCTACCTCATGTAAGCCGTGCAATCATGGGAGAGGTCGTGGAAGGTGTTTTACCTAGACCGACCAAAAGCTCTTTTTCCCACCTAAGGCGATGGCCCTTACGGTGGAGTGTTTGTGGAATTGATGTTGTTAGCCTCATGCGGTTATTTAGGCGGTTGTGGGGAACCTTCGGGTGAACCCAACCAACATCATGTGCATACCTAGGTTCCCTCCTTTTTGATGCTCAACCTAGAAGATTGAATGTGCTTGAAACCTCACCTTGTGTAGTTGCACTTTCTTTGTTTTAGTGCTTGTGCTAGTATGGCTTGCTTGCAGGGTAGAATCTCCGCCACCCCGGGAAAGGTGTGGGGTCGTTATAATTTGGTCAGCTGTGCTGACCGTTACTTTGTTTGCCACCGCTTGGTGGAATGTTCTTGTGCAGGTGCAGGTGAGCCTAGCGGGAAATAGCGGGCGGTGGCCCCTTTTGCTGAGTTGGCCCTTGAAGGCCAGCCTCCCTTTTTAGCTTTCTCATGTATTGCCGGCCTGCGCGCCGATGTATGTTTTGGAGTTTTAGTACATTTGTTAAATGTAAGGCCTTAAGGCCATAACTCTATTTCATGGTTTCATTCCTACGATAGTGGACAATTCTAATTGAAATGTTAAATCTTTATGCTTCCGCTAGTGTTTAGTATACTCTGTTGTAGTTTCTTTCCGTTTATCACCTTTTAACTCCTAGCTAGTGTGGTTGGTATGGCATGGGGTCCCGGCCGGACCTACTGTTATATTATTCGTACTGGCAGGGTGTTATAATTTGGTATCAGACTTAAGGCGTCGATCCGTAGTTTAGCGAATTTGGGATGAATTCCTTTTAAGGGGTGGTGTGCACGGGATGTGCATTCACCTAAAACGACAAAAACTAATAAGAATGTCCACTTAGGAATGGGAAAACATACTTGTTTGCGGAACCTGAGCGTTCCATGATTGTTGTTTGCTATGTTTTCAGTCACTAAATTGTGTCTTACACGATTATAGAAGACTAGAAGTGGTGCGGGGCCGTCTCAACCCCGTAACACTGCTGAAAGTAGTGGGTCGGCTGAAGTGCCAGCGACCACTCCTCCTGCTGAGATGATCAGGTTAATCGCAGAAGCTGTCTTCGTGATGATCAATGCTCAACTGCAAAGGCTTGCACAGCCTGCTACGCCTAATACAGATGCGGCCCCGGTGATCGAACCTGCAGTGGAACCCGCGGTGGAACCGAGGGTTGAGACCCCTGTGCCAGTGGCTGCAGTGGAACCTGCGGTGGTGCAAAGGGTGGAGCCTCCTGTAGAGCGTGTAGTTGTTGCGCGAGTGCGTGATCAACAGCTGCAACACTTTCTAAGCTTCCATCCTCCAACTTTCTCAGGGACCGGATCCCCAACGGAGGCGGAGGACTGGCTGTCAACGGTTAGGAAGATTCTAAGGGCGACAGCAACAGAAGAAGTTATGATGGTCACTTTAGCCACCTTCCTCCTTAACGGAGAGGCAGAGCGTTGGTGGGCTGAACAGGAAGTGCACAAGTTCGGAGGCAGGGAGATTACCGAGATCACGATAGCGGAGTTCTCAAAGTCTTTTCTTCAAAGGTATATTCCTTCTGCCCAACGCATTGCGTTGCAGAACCAGTTTCTGAAGTTAACTCAAGGCGACAGCTCAGTGGATGAGTACTTGCACGAGTTCACTAAACTGGGTCGTTATGCGGGGCCTATGATGGAAGACGAAGAGACAAAGACGAACAAGTTCTATGAAGGTCTTCGGGACGAGTTGAGGCTGCTCCTTGCAGGCCCGATGACGTTAGCTTTCCAGGTGATGGTCCAAACTGCCAGATCCCTAGAGTAGGACATGAAGAGGGTACAAGCAAAAGCTGTGGCAAAGAAACCTGAGTTTCATGTGCCGGTCTCTCAGTCCAAGTCAGAGTTCAGAAAGAACAAAAGGAAGTTCAAACCGACGGAGCAAAACCGCTCAAATGTTTCGGGAGCAACGACTGTGCGGAGTCCTATCACGTGTTTCACCTGCGGGAAGGTGGGACACAAGGCCGCAGTGTGTCGAAGTGGTCCCCCGAAGGCAGAAAATCGAGCATTGGACTATGCTCGAGCTGCGGAAAAGGGTAAAGCTGCGGAGTCTTCGGCTTCCCAGCACATTACTCCGACTCAGCCGAGAGTCTACTCGCTTGGCCAGCAAGAAGCCATACGACAAGCTGATGTTGTCACAGGTATGAATTAAAAATTAGCTTTTGCATAGCTATTTGTGATTATACTGTTGTGCAACTGTATGTTTTATTCGTGTGCAATTAGGCTTTGTCCTAATTTTCAACTATCCGGCGAGAGCTCTATTTGATACAGGTGCATCGCACTCTTTTCTGTCTGAGGACTTCGTGGTGCGAATCGGAGTGCCATCTACCTTCGTAGAGGATAGATTAGAAGTAGTGCTACCCAATGGATCTCGCATGTCTGCGGATAGGAAGAGCCGGGTGAAGGTGCGGATCGGAAATCAGGATTTTGATTTGGAAGCATCGTTATTACCGTTAGCTGAATTCGATGTGATCTTCGGCATGGACTGGCTCTCGGAGCAGCGTGCATGCATATATTGCAATTCTAAGGAGATCACTCTGGGAAGGAACACCGATGGAGAAACCACGTTTGCCGGTATGCGAGGAGCGAGCAAGACGCTGATGTCTGCTCTCCAAGTGGTTAAGGCAGTGAGAAAAGGCGCTGAGTTGTTCTTCACCTTGTTGGAGACTTCGGAGCCAAAGCCCAGGTTATGTGATGTCCCAGTCGTAGCGGAGTACGCCGACGTGTTTCCTAACGAACTCCCTGGGGCCCCGCCTCATCGGGAGATTGATTTCTGTATCGAGTTGGTGCCAGGTGCCAAACCTGTGGCCCGCTCACCGTACCGGATAGCGCCGAAGGAATTGGCAGAGCTGAAGGTCCAATTGCAAGAGCTGCTAGAGCAAGGCTACGTACGTCCAAGTTCCTCGCCTTGGACTGCACCGGTCCTCTTTGTGAAAAAGAAGAACGGGAGCTTGCGTCTATGTATCGATTATCGAGAGCTAAACAAGTTGACCGAGAAGAACCGATATCCGATTCCAAGAATCGATGATCTATTCGACCAGCTGGTTGGGTCGACGGTATACTCCAAACTGGACCTAAGGTCCGGCTATTACCAACTGCGGATAAGGGAATGTGACATTCCAAAGACAGTGTTTAGTACCCGCTTTGGGCACTATGAGTTCACGGTGATGCCGTTCGGTCTGTCTAATGTGTTGAAACCGATTTCTCGGTCTCGAGTGGAGCTCGGGGCCCTCACCGAAATGAGGGGCAGCTAGCCCTTACCGGTCCCTCGGGAGAGGTAAGGCCGATGATTTGAGCAAGGAACAAAGACCCTAGTCCCAGCAAGGAGGTCCCTCCACTAACCCGGAAGATCGTTGAGCGCTTCCCCTCCCAAGCCAAAGCTAAGACTCGGGCACCTTGGAGAGCTAGAGAGCCCAAACCAAAGCGACCTAGGGAGAGAAGAGCTCAAAGATAATAAACCGGTCTTCCTCCAAGGTGCCCTTTGAGGTCTATTTATAGATTTTAGTTTTGTGGTCTGTCAATAACCAAACCCCGCTGTCCATTCTCACTATCCCAACACCGGATTGGTCTGCTAACAGCCAAACTCCGCTGTTCGGAGAGGCTAAACGCAGACCACCGGGGGCCTCTTGGTAAAAATCCCTTCCTGGACTTTTACGGGGCGAGCCAGCCCGCTTCGCGACCTCCCTCGCGAGTGGAGCTCGCGAGCCTCTGGGTCGGCGAACCCCAGAGGTATTATCGGCACCTTACATCGCTCGCTCGCCTGCACTACCTCGGCGAGTCCCCGGATGACTATCTGCTCTCCCACTAGGCGGGTTCGCCTAGCGAACTCCTTCCTCGACTGGTTGGGCTCGCCAATAGCGACCCGGCCAAGCCGACCTCCCTCGCGAGTGGAGCTCGCGAGCCTCTGGGTCGGCGAACCCCAGGGGTATTATCGGCACATTACATGGCTCGCTCGCCTGCACTACCTCGGCGAGTCCCCGGATGACTATCTGCTCTCCCACTAGGCGGGATCGCCTAGCGAACTCCTTCCTCGACTGGTTGGGCTCGCCAATAGCGACCTGGCCAAGCCGACCTCCCTCGCGAGTGGAGCTCGCGAGCCTCTGGGTCGGCGAACCCCAGGGGTATTATCGGCACATTATATGGCTCGCTCGCCTGCACTACCTCGGCGAGTCCCAAGATGACTATCCGCTCTCACTCTAGGCGGGCTCGCCTAGCGAACTCCTTCCTCGACTGGTTGGGCTCGCCAATAGCGACCCGGCCAAGCCCCAAGATGGCTATCCGCACCCCAGAAATGGCTAACTGTACCCCAAAATGGCTAACTGTACCCCAAAATGGCTAACTATACCCCAAGGTTTTGGGCTCGCCTAGCGAACTCCTTCCTCAACTGGTCGGGCTCGCATGCACAACCCTTGCCGAGCCTCAAAGGAGCCGGTTACCTTCCCTCCGCTGGGCTCGCTCGCTTGTGCAGTCTCTTACTCTTCCTTGGCCTGCCTCGCTGGAGTTCAGGGTTCGCCCCTCTTGGCTCGCCTCCTCGAGCGCGAGCTGCTGATTTCTCCCTGGCGAACATCGGGGTTGTACATAATGCACCGTCGGTATTCATGGACTTAATGAATAGGACGTTCCGTGAGTATTTGGATCAATTTGTGATCGTCTTTATCGACGACATTTTGGTATACTCTCAATCGGAAGAGGAGCATGTAGGGCATCTGCACGCCGTTCTGAGCACCTTGAGGAGGAGTCAGCTATATGCCAAGTTCTCCAAGTGCGAGTTTTGGCTACCGTCAGTAGCATTCCTTGGTCACGTCGTTAGTGGAGATGGAATTGCGGTTGATCCGTCGAAGATAGAAGCGATCCGAGCCTGGCCTTTATTGAAAAACGTAGCAGAAGTTCGAAGTTTCTTAGGACTTGCCGGCTATTATAGGCGCTTTGTGGAAAACTTCTCGAGGATTGCACTTCCTCTCACTAAATTGACTAGGAAAGATCATAAGTTCGTTTGGTCGCCCGAGTGCGCACGAGCTTTTGAAGAGCTGAAGAGCCGTCTGACCACGGCGCCCATTCTATGCTCGCCATGTGGTACGGAAGGCTACGAAATTTATAGCGACGCCTCAGGGAGTGGTTTGGGATGTGTCTTAGTGCAGTTCGGTAAGGTAATTGCCTACGGATCCCGGCAGTTGAAGGTTCATGAGAGGAATTACCCGGTCCATGATTTGGAGCTAGCGGCCGTGGTATTTGCCCTTAAGCTTTGGAGGCATTATTTGTATGGCGTGAAGATCGACATCTTTACCGACCACAAGAGCCTCAAGTACTTGCTGGATCAAAGGGAGTTGAATATGCGTCAAAGGAGGTGGTTGGAGTTCCTTGGGGACTACACCTTCGACATCAAATATACTCCTGGAAAGGGAAATGTAGTTGCGGACGCGTTGAGTCGTCGGGCTCTCGCTCAAGCAAATTGGATTTTGATGCACGATGAGCGTCTAATCCGTGAGATGGAAGAAATGGAGATCATTTGCGTTGATCGAAGAGCGTCTACTTCAGCATGCTTGAACTGGACGGAAGTTCAATACCACCTTGCCGACCGAGTTCGACAGGCATTGGAGCTGGATGAGAGCATGAAACGCTTTAAAGCGGAAACCGTTGATGGGTTAAATGCTGATTTCTCTTTCAAAGATGGCCTTATGTGGAAGAATGGCAGATTGTGCGTCCCAAACGTTGGTACTCTACGGGCGGAGTTGATGTACGAGGCTCATCATACCAAGTACTCTATCCACCCGGGGAGCACGAAAATGTACATGGACATGAAGAAACTTTTCTGGTGGCCGGGTATGAAGAAAGACATTGCCCTCTACGTGGCCAAGTGTAACACTTGCGCGTTGGTGAAGGTGGAATGTCAGCGTCCCGGTGGATTTTTGAAGTCCTTGCCGATTCCGGAATGGAAGTTTGACGATATTTCGATGGATTTCGTGCACGGATTGCCGAGATCGCAGCATGGAAACGACACCATCTGGGTGATCGTGGACAGACTGACAAAAGTATCGCATTTTATTCCGAACCAGAAGGATGATTCTGTAGAAAAGCTAGCGAAGCTCTATGTCGATAGTATTGTGCGGCTGCACGGTGTCCCTCGTAGCATCGTCATCGATCGTGACGGGCGTTTCACATCGAAAGATTGGAGGCTTATCCATGAACTGTTGGGCACTAAATTGAAATTCAGCACGGCCTTCCACCCGCAAACGGATGGACAGACCGAGAGGACCAACAGGACTATGGAGGATATGCTTCGAATGTGCGCTCTAGATTTTGTAAAGAAGTGGGAAGATCATCTCTATATGATCGAATTCGCATACAATAATAGCTACCAAGCCAGTATAAAGATGGCTCCCTTCGAGGCCCTCTATGGTAAGAAGTGTCGTACGCCGTTGTCTTGGGCGGAAACGGGCGATACTAAGCTATTAAAGCGAAAGGATGTTGAGGAAGCAACTTCGACGATCCGAACAATTAGTGAAAGGATATTGATTGCACAGGATAGGCAAGCAAAATATTACAACGCCAAGCATAGGAACCTAGAGTTCGCCGTCGGTGACCGGGTTTACTTGAAGATCAAACCGTTCAAAGGGGTATCAAGGATCCGACGCTTGAAAAAGCTCAGTCCAAGGTACTTAGGACCGTTTGAGATTGTGGAACGTATTGGTGATGCGGCTTATCGGCTTGCACTATCTGCAGAGCTGAGCGGTCTGCACGACGTGTTTCACATTTCAGTTCTGAGGAAGGCAGTGCAAGAGCCTACTCATATCGTTGCGGTTGGCAAAGTGCCGGTTGATAGTGGGTTGTCGACGAAAGTCAAGCCCTTACGCATCGAGGATACCGAAGTAAAGCAGTTGCGGAACAAGTCCATTCGGATGGCAAAAGTCCGGTGGGATAATTGCGGCCGTGAGGAGCTATCTTGGGAGAGAGAGCAAGCAATGCTTGCGGAGTACCCCGAGCTATTTCTCTCAGGTAAATTTTCTTTAAAAACTGTAAATTCCTGCTATTACTGTTTTCGAAATTTCGGGACGAAATTCTTTTAAGGAGGGTGGAGTTGTAACACCCCAAAGATCGTAGTTCAGTGAGGTAGGCGGAGTGGTAGTGCTGCGCTCGGGATAGGCTAAAAATTCCGCATCAGGTCAATGCGCACGACCATTGTCCTCTTCGCGCACGACCAGTGATCGTGCGCCAATGATCGTGCGTAACCCGCAAGGAATCGGAGTGCTGTCTCGGCTTATCGCACGACCATTCTCCTCTTCACGCACGACCAGTGGTCGTGCGCCTGTGATCGTGCGCGCTGTTTATCTGCTCCGCGATTTTGAGCGGAGGGGACGATCCGGCCGTCCAAATCCTTTGGAATTCGATCCAATGGCTAGGATTAGTTGCTGGAAGGTCTTAGGGCTTGTGAGAGGAGATTAACCCTCATTCTTTTGAGGCTTTTCTCTCTCCAAACCTAGAGGAAGAAGAAGGAGGCAAGGAAGAAGAAGGGAGATTCCGCCATTGACGGAGCTCCGGAGCTCCGTTTCGCGAGCCGTTTCCAGATCTGGAGAGTGCAGCCCGGTGCGTTCATTTCCCTCCGTCTAGAATCTCGGATCCATGGCGAAAAAGAACGCTCCTAGGGTAACGATTCCTTCTCCCGTTGTTTGGACTTGTCTTTTGTCCTCTCCTTCATTTCTCTATGCTTGTATGAGGGATCCCTTTCACCAAATGGGTGAAGTGTAGGATTCCCTCAAGTTCTTCGGAACTCCGGGTCGATTGTGTCCGTCCCCGGCATATTGCATGTAGAAAATCTGGTAGGCGAGCGGATTTAGGCATTTTGTGTGAAGCCTATTCGTGGCCGTGAGCCCGAATCGGTGATGCTTGGATTGCGACGTTGCATTTAGGTTAAGCCTAGAATGCGTACCGGAGAATGACTCCGTGAAATCATCTATGGTAGTGCGGGATTTAAGTGTAGGCGTCTTGTGACGATCCTAACGAAAGCCCCATGCTTTGAGATTGGATGAAGGCAAACCTTCACCACGAAATTGATGCGGAGCGTATTATACCTCCCTTATTTGAGTATTTGTGAAGCCTAGATCCTTGTGAAGGGATTAGGTGCGTAGCCTATGTTTGTGTAGCACTTGAAAGTGCTAAACCCTTACGGGCCGAGGCGAAGCCGTACCCGCGTCGTGCGATAGATCGCGACGATTAGAGCACGGGCAAAGCTAAACCGAACCCGTTCCCATGCAGATCGGCAAGAGGTCCCTACCTCATGTAAGCCGTGCGATCATGGGAGAGGTCGTGGAAGGTGTTTTACCTAGACCGACCAAACGCTCTTTTTCCCACCTAAGGCGATGGCCCTTACGGTGGAGTGTTTATGGAATTGATGTTGTTAGCCTCATGCGGTTGTTTAGGCGGTTGTGAGGAACCTTCGGGTGAACCCAACCAACATCATGTGCATACCTAGGTTCCCTCCTTTTTGATGCTCAACCTAGAAGATTGAATGTGCTTGAAACCTCACCTTGTGTAGTTGCACTTTCTTTGTTTTAGTGCTTGTGCTAGTATGGCTTGCTTGCAGGGTAGAATCTCCGCCACCCCGGGAAAGGTGTGGGGTCGTTATAATTTGGTCAGCTGTGATGACCGTTACTTTGTTTGCCACCGCTTGGTGGAATGTTCTTGTGCAGGTGCAGGTGAGCCTAGCGGGAAATAGCGGGCGGTGGCCCCTTTTGCTGAGTTGGCCCTTGAAGGCCAGCCTCCCTTTTTATCTTTCTCATGTATTGCCGGCCTGCGCGCCGATGTATGTTTTGGAGTTTTAGTACATTTGTTAAATGTAAGGTCTTAAGGCCATAACTCTATTTCATGGTTTCATTCCTACGATAGTGGACAATTCTAATTGAAATGTTAAATCTTTATGCTTCTGCTAGTGTTTAGTATACTCTGTTGTAGTTTCTTTCCGTTTATCACCTTTTAACTCCTAGCTAGTGTGGTTGGTATGGCGTGGGGTCCCGGCCGGACCTACTGTTATATTATTCGTACTGGCAGGGTGTTACAAAGGCTCCATCACCCCAACTAATATTAGCATTGGAAAAAACCTCCTCCTTTCTTGCAGCATGCCCTGGCTGAAGATTGACCCTGCAATCCTTCTTGAAGTGATCAAGCTTATTGTACCTGAAGCATCTAGGTCCTTCCTTCTTCTTCCCATCACGCTTAGGAGCATAGCTCCTTTCCTACAGATATGAAGTAGATGGACCATCATCTCCAGATGTCTTCTTCTTCTTGTCCCAACGCTTCTTCTTCCCTGAATATAGAACCTCACTTTCTCCCCCAAAGACAGACATTCCCACCATCTGCATAGCCAAACTCTCTTGTGACGCAAGTAAGATTTCCAGCTCCAGCAACGGTGGCAGATTGGCCCAGCCTTGAACAAAAGTAACAAATGCCACATACTCCCTCTGCAAGCCACGAATTATGTGCCTCTTCAGCTTAGCTTTTGAGATAGGCTCATCTGGCTCCAAAGACGAAATCTCTGCGCAAAGGTTCTTCATCTTCAGGAAGAACGTTGATATGGACAAGTCTCCTTGAGTTGCCTTAGCCAACTCATTTTCTAAGAACTGTTGGCGAGCTACATTCATCTTATTGAACAAGCCATCAAAGGCTGTCCAAATCTCAGCAGTTGATGGACATCCAATGATGTGATCAAACAACTCTGAAGAGATAGCCCGCTTGAGAGTAAACTCCGCCTTAGCATTAGTTCTCCTCCAAGCTCTCACCAAATGAGCATTTTCACCAGCTGCAACCACTTATTGAGTCTCTTCTCCACTAACAACCTCCCAGAGGTCCTCTCCCAAAAGTTAGCTCTCCATGCAAGAATTCCACTTCTTAATGTTAGTCTGCATCAGGAGCTCAATACCAAGACCTCTTGCAATTCCTCCTTCCATTGATATACCACTGATAAATATGCTTCCAAAATCCAAGACAGATAACTGCGGCTGAATAACTGCTCAAACCTCTGTCCCCTCTGATACCATGTTAACAAAATTAATAAGCGGTGAAAGAGAACAAGGTCGCAGGAACACTCTCAACCAAACCAAGCACCAGAAACCAGAGACAATTAAGAAACAAGAGAAATCTTGAATCAACTATCTTTTGTACATTTCGAGATATACATTGCGAGACATGATTTATCAGTACACACAATGATGAGGAGAGAAGAAACCAACTGCAAGAAGCTAGCGGTTACAACATGAACCTACCAAACCGCCCGGCTAACGAAGGTTGTCCGCGCAAATCGCCAAGTCACCAAGCTGACCGCGTGACTAACTGCAAAATCACCAACCCACAACTCAACACGTCGACTACCCATTATTCCAGTGCTCACTCTGTTCGCCCAAGCAAGGCCGCCTGACCGCTGTAACTTGGCTGCTCCTAACTGCGAACAAACTGCTGAAGAACTAAACAGATGTACCAGACCAGCTAAGGCAAACCGCCTAACCGCCGTGGTCTGAACTTTATTGAAAGCTGGAAACGAGCTGAAGAAAACCTGCCTTGTCGCTAACCGTGACCTCGTGCTGCTACCTGCCACAAACTGCTACTGACTTATCCGTTGCGGTCTCCTCTGATCAAATCAGAACCACAAGGAAGCTGAACAACCTGCGAACACAGCAAAGGTAAGCCTCCCATTGCGCGAACAGAAAATTCTATCCGCACCACAAACACGCGAGCTCTCACTTACTGTTTAAGTTATTTATGACTAGCCAGGGGGTCCTATTTATAGTAGAGGTGAGAAGTGTGGTCACCGCCTACACGATAGGATAACCGCCCATAGAAACACCGTCGGGTAGAAGACAACTCGCGCGGCTTGGTGAGAACCCTATCCAACAACTCACCGACTTAGTAACAAGCCGCACGGACTACTTTGCAACTTCCAGCAATACCAACAGACACCTGCCAGCCCGCGAGTAAATAACCGGCCAGATCACAACACCTACAAGTAACTGCGAATCCTAACCGCCCGGTTACAATAGATAGCTGACCCTAGATGGTTGAGGAACCAAGGCCATCTGCCACTAGCTATCCGCTAGAACATTACTGGAAGACAACCCACGCGGCCTCCTTAACAGACTGCCCGACCACCGTGGTTTGCCAGACCACCCGGTCTGATGCCCAGGCCACCCAACCTCCACTTACACTTCAAAATTCAACACTCCCCCTTGAAGTGGGAAGTGGATGTCATCCCAAGCAATCCTCATAGCCGAGTAAATGGTCCCTTTGACAGCGGATTTGTGAAGATGTCAGCGACATTGTCCTTACTCCATACATGCTCAACCATCAAAGATCCCTCCAGCACCTTCTCCCGAATGAAATGATGCTCGATCTCGATGTGCTTGGTTCGTGCATGACAGACTAGATTATTAACAAGTTTGAGGGCACTCTTATTGTCACCAAATAGAAGAGTAGGACCTCGAACCTCCTTATGGACATCCTTCACCAATCTCCTAAGCCAGATGGCTTCCTGAGCTGCCAAAGAAGAAGCCTTGTATTTCGCTTCAGTGGTAGAGACGGCCACAGAATCCTGCTTCTTGTTGCACCATGAAATAGCCGCTGATCCGCATAAGAAAACATAACCAGACGTTGACTTTCGATCGTCTGAGTCTCCCCCATAATCGACATCCATGTAACCATGCAAACAAAGGCCCATGTCTCTCCCATAAAGAAGACCCATGTTTGAGGTCGACTGCACGTACTTTAGATTACTTCTTGCCGCCAGCAGATGAGGTTTTTGTGGTTCCACCATATAATGACTTACCCTACCAACTGCATAAGCAATATCCGGTCTAGTAATTGTCAAATATATCAGACTCCCAATAAGAGCCCAGAACACCAACGGATCAGGAAGAATCCTTTCCTCATCCCGCCGAAGTTTTAGACCAACCACCAGTGGAGTAGAGCTGCTCTTCCCATCCTGCATGCCAAATCGCTTAACAATCAGCTCTGCATAACCTTTTTGGTAAACGAGCACACCGCTCTCTTTCCTCTCTACCTTGAGTCCAAGGAATTGGTGAAACTCCCCCAGATACTTCATCTCGAACCTGACAGCTAATTCATCCCGAAGCATAACTACCTTAGCCTCCGAGTTCCCTGTGATGATCATATCATCAATGTACAACAACATCAAGACTTGCAGCTCCCCGATCTTCTTTACAAACATACTCGAGTCTGATTTTGAAGTAAAATATCCGCAAAACTGGAGATATTCTGCAATCTTCCCATACTAAGCCCGATGCGCTTGCTTCAATCCGTAAAGAGCCTTCTTGAGCTAGTAGATGTGTCCTGGATGAACTTTCGATACGTATCCCGGTGGCTGAACCATGAAGATATCCTTGTCAATCTCCCTGTTCAAGAAAGCATTCTTTACGTCGAGTTGCCAAATCTTCCATCCTTGGTTAGCTTCCAATGCAATCACTACCTGTACTAAAGTCATCTTGGCTACCAGGCTGAACGTCTCTTCATAGTCTTCTCCATACTGTTTAGAGAACACTCAAGCTACAAGGCGAGCCTTATATAGCTCGATACTCCCATCAGCTTTCTTCTTCAGCTTGTAGACCCACAAACATGTCACAGGAGTAATGCCATCAACATTAGGCCCAACATCCCAGGTCTCATTCTTCTTGAGGGTAGCCATCTCCTCATCCATGGCATCTTCACACTCCTTTACTCCAGTGGCGTCTTCAAAGCATGACACCTCTCGCTCATCCAAGGGACCAACAAATAAACATGAGACGAAGCTCAACTGGTTTCCCCCTGTATACCGAGCTGGTGGAATAATAACCCTCTTTGACCTCCTCAGATCTTTACTCTAATCCACCTTTTCCACTGCAACTTCTGGACTAGCTCTTTTCTCGGGCACACATGGAGCATCGCTCCCCTTGCTTCCAAAACCTGAAGCACCTGACCTAGAGCTAGAAGCAACTGGAGCACCTGGAGAAATAGGAAACTCCACCAGAACTTCTCTTGCAGCTTCTCCAGGTCCACAATCTACCCTGCTTTCTTTTATCTCAACAGAAGAACTACCCTGGTATGATGTCAACTCATCAAATACCACATCCCTTGAGACCACAACTCTCTGTGTCTCAGGATCCAGGCATCTCCAAATCTTCTTCCGGTTATCATAACCGACGAAGACTAGCTTCCTTGTTTTTGCATCAAGCTTTATTCTGAGGGCATCAGGAATGTGCACATAGCAGGTAGATCCGAACACTCGAAGTTGTTCCCCCGTAGGCTTTATCTTGAACATCAACTCATGTGGGGTCTTCATGTTGATGGGACATAAAGCCATCCGATAGATGACATAAGTTGCACAAGACATTCCCTCTGCCCAGAAGGACTTTGGGATACTCTTACCATGAAGCCAATAGTTGTAGGTCTCCATCAGATGATGAATATTCCGCTCTGCAATGTCGTTCTATTGTGGAGTGTGAGCGCAAGAAAGCTCCCTCCGGATGCCATGCTTTCTGCAGAAGTTCAAGAGCGCATTGGAGGTAAACTCCCCTCCAATGTTGGTTCTGAACTTCTTGATCCACAGATTAAGCCGACCCTCCATGATCTCCTTGAACTCCACAAACTTCCTGAACGCTTCTGACTTCTCCTTCAGAAAATATACCCAAGTATATCTAGTGAAATCATCAATCAAGACCAGCATATACCTGCTGCCTCCAAGACTGGTTGTTACGGTATGTCCAAACAGATCACGATGAATACACTCCAATGGTATCTTGCATCTGCTTTGTGACTTGTCGAATGTAAGATGTTGAGCCTTACTATTAGGAATAGTGCCTAGCAATGTTCCTGATTTGAAGAAGTGCTCAGCTAAATGATAAGTGCAAGCTATATTTAATGTTCCATCTAGATCATGCTTGTAGAGATCGACAAATGTCAAGTAATTTAACTATTTCTATAAGTACTATATATATCGTCAAGAAGAACAAGATTCGTCGAACACAGAAGGAAGTTTGTCAAACACAGAATGGAGTTCATCGAACTAAGAAGGAAGATCGACGACCGTTGAGACTAGGCGTGTTCGTCGAACGTAGAGGCAAGATCGTCGAACTCAGAAGAAAGATCGTCGACCGTTGAGACTCGGCAAGATCTTTGAACGCAGAGAAGACGCAGTATCGTCGACTTCATCAAAGTGGCCTTGTCGTCGAGAAAGAACAAACATCGTCGTGAAGAAGCCTTGTCACTGAAAAGGATAAGCATGACTGATGGCGTCTAACATCGTGGTAAAGAAGGCATGTCGTCGAGAAATCAAGGTGATTACGACGACACAGTCTGAGATGGTGTATCGTCGTCTATACAGAAGAGCAAGAATATCTCCTATCGTCGAGATACCAGTATGAGAGGCAGAAGCAAGAACAACTGAAGATCTATCAAGGAGTAAGGGTTCGACAAAGTCCTATCATCGAGATATTGTTCATGACGTCATAACGATGGAAATATCGTTGAGACAGATTCAAATGTTATGGACGCGCTGTCATCATTTAATGGCGCCGCCTGATTGTCCAATCAGCGCGTGCTCTTATGGAATGGGCGTCTGACATTAAAGGACATCACATGTTACCGTTATGCAGCTCATCTGTCCTATAAAAGGGAACATTGATGCCCTAGAAAACTTCTTCGAAGAAAGAGAAAAAGAACGAAAAAGTATCCCGTCGCTACACTTCAATAGAATAGTATTCTCGGCGGAGAAGAAGAAGATCAAGTAGAGAGCAAGCATCAAGTGCTCTCTGAAGAATCAGTCATCATCATCGACTGAAAAGTAGCTGATCAACACCAGGCAAACGAAGTGAAGGCTGAAGAAGATCCAATGCTGAATCTACAGATCAAGAAGCATATTCTTCAACCTAAAGAAGCCAATCTTCATCAGGCTAAACTTGCCAATCTACATCCGGCAAAAGTAACAGTTATTTCTACTGTAATCACTTGTAAAGGCTTGCGTGCCTATTTCTCTAGCTTGAGGGTTGGAGAGCTGTGAGACTTGAGGGCTAGGGCAGTGGACTTGCGGGTCCGACACTGTCTAGCTTGAGGGCTGGAGAGCTGTGAGGCTTGAGGGCCAGGGCAGTGGACTTGCAGGTCCGACACCATCTAGCTTGAGGGCTGGAGAGCTGTGAGGCTTGAGGGCCAGGGCAGTGGACTTGCAGGTCTGATCTTGTCGAGCTTGAGGGCTCGGGCGCAGTAGGGGCTTGCGGGCTTAGGTTGTAGGCACATGACTGGCGGGTCTGTGTTGTGTAGGGCTTGAGGGCCTGAGTGTCGAGCTTGCGGGCTCGGGGGCAGTAGGGGCTTGCGGGCCTAGGCTGTTGGACTTGCGGGTCCGAGGTGTAAGGCTTGAGGGCCTGAAGATTTGGCGGTGTTTGCCGAGCCTAGCACATTGCTAGGTAGGCGCAGAGGGAAAGAGGACTACTCAAGACACCCTGCCTTGAGGAACCTTTATACATCGTTGTGTGCTTTCTGTGTTATGCTTTATAACTTGTAGATCTACTAACCAGAAATCAAGAACACCAAAAAGGGGATAATATAAATTGAAAAACCTATTCACCCCCCCCCCCCCCCCCCTCTAGGTGATAAGTTGACACCCAATTAATAAAAAGTGGTATCAAAGCGAGGTTATTCAAAGCAAAGCATAACAGCTTGAACAGATCTGCCATTGGGTGTCCAAGTATCACAGCTATGGAGTCAAGGATAGCTGTTTGTTCCAGAGAGAACTTTGCCCTTTGGAAAATTAGAGCAAGAACTTACATGGACGCAATGGATCCCAGAATGTTTTTTATTACTCAAGAAGGACCCTCCATAATAAAAGATGAGAGCCTCCTAGCCAGCCTGGACAAAGAAGCCAAAGATATTCTTGCTGATGCAGTTGACATCTCAACATCTCAGAAACTGGCTCACTGCATAACAACAAAATAGATGTGGGACTCTCTATCAATCCTTATGGAAGGATCAGAAGAAGAAAGAAGCAAAGCAACTAAGAAGAAAATCAGAACACTGAGTGACAGTGACTCACGCTGTTCAGAATCAGAAGAGAAAAATCAGTTTGGACTGACTGTCCTATCTGAGTCAGAGGAAGAAGTCAAGGATGAAGTCTCACCTGAACAGGTATGCATAAGAGCTCTTATATCTTCTTTAGACTCAGAATCGGAGACGAGCTCATCTGGTAATGATGACTGGCCCAAGTCATACAATGAACTCTTAGAAGATGTCGAGATGCTCAAGATACTGTGCAAGGAGCAGGATGCAAATATCTCCTCTCTTCAAGCAAGAAATCTTGATCTCTCAGAGAAAGCAGAAAGGCTAACTTTAGAGAATGCAGAGTTTTGTCAACTCAAAAAGGACTTCGAGGCAAGCTCCAACCTTGACTTAATAGACAAATTTGGAAAAACTCTGAAAGCATTGATTGAGAGCAAAGAGCTATGCTGCACACTAACCAGAGAATTAGTTCTTCTGAAGAAGGACAAATTTCATCCCAAAGTCCTGAAATCTAAATGTAACAACATCAGAAGGGTGGAGAGTAAACTCCCCTTTATGGTAAAGCCTATGTCAAGCTCCTCCAAACCAGAGACCTCTCCTCTACTGGTAAATGGTTGCTGCTCCACTCAGAAAAGGGAGCAGGGATGCTTTAAGGAAGACAGATCAAGCAGACCTCGTGGGAAGAAGGCTAACATGAGGAAGGTAAGCTCACCCTCCAACAAGAATGTTGGGGAATCCAATCTTGGGTATTTCAAGTTTGGGAACTCCACAAGTGGGGCAAAGAACATGCCAAAAACCACAAAGGTACCTCAAGAAGTCATGAGGAGGCAGAAATTTGCTAAGCCCAGAGAAGAGAAGAAATTCTCAGAAAAGACAAAATCCAGATGGAAAATAGTGAATGGTGACAGCAAACATCATATCTACCATCAACACAGTGCACCTTCTCTGCCTCATTCATTTGTTCACACACAAAGAACTATTGCTCATATAGTTAGACAGAAAAGAAGATATAATAGGTATGTATGTTGGTGTTGTGGAAAGGCTGGGCACTTTGCAATTGATTGTTGGTACAATCCAACTGCTCTAAGGGTAACAAATACTAAACTGGAAAATAATCTTTTTCACAATCACTATGCATACCCTAGGGCAGTTATATCCAGTATGCCTGTCAAAGTTAACATTTCCCTAGGACCCAAATTCACTTGGGTTCCTAAGGGCGTGTAATCATATTTTGTAGGTAGTCAAGTGCACACTAGAAGCAAATCTGGGCCCTGGACAATGTGGTTGTTCTGACCCATTGTCAGAACAACAAAGTTTATTTACTAACAAAACTAATGCAGGTATCTTACTAAAAGAGGGCTAAAAGATGGATAGGGTTGGCTCCAAAGGATAACTCCCAAGCAGAGCGAAAGAATGTCTTAGGCAGACATGTAAGGAAGATTTGACTCGTCAATACAAGAAGTTGTTACGACGACACAATAGACGTTACGCCGACAAAGATTCGAGCTGGGAGGACAAGAATCCAAGGAGCATTTCGACAACAATAACCACGTCGGCAAAATATAATCGAGCTATTTTTATCAGGATTGAATGGGTCCATCAGAGCCATCTGATCGGATTTTTAAGGTACGCGCCTCTTCATCTACCGACACTATAAATAGAGTGAATGCTCGAAAATAAAAATTATGCTATCATTTGCCCTAAGCCACTCCATCGAAAAACCCTCGCCTCCTTTGTCGTGCTGCTTTCTCTCACTCTGAATCAATGGCTCCCATAAAAGAAGAAGTGATCCCAGGTTGTGAACTTCAGCGAGGAGGCTTCAATGCCTGCTCTGACGAAATAAGATCAGTAATAGGATTGTTGGAGGCATCGAGACTAGAATATGTCCTATATGAACCCTTGGTTCTTCTCCACCAGGAATTTGGCGAGTTCTTTGCCGAAGCAAAACTCGACCACAGTGAAACACGGATAAGGTCCATGGTGGGAGGCAAGAAGGTCAAGATATCCGCAAAGAGCCTTGGAAAAGCACTGAATCTGCCAAGCATACAAGGGGAAGAGGATGAAGAAGAGCTGACGTCTGAGGTTATGTCAGCAATCTACACATGGTGCGGACACACATGGAAGACCTACGGGTCTATCAAGAGAGCTGAATTCAATCAGAAGTGGAAGCTGCTAGCCGACATTGTTGGCAAAGCGTTGTTGTGTAAGCCTGGTTCCCACAACCACATATATAAAGACATGTTTGTTGTCATGGCCAGAATAATCCACTATAAGAAAACCAATTGGAGTGAATTCCTCTTCCTGAGAGTGAAGAACACCCTGAGTCCCCCTCGTATGGAAGAATATTGCACCTTTTTCTTCTAAACATCCAAGGTGATAGATTGCATAAAAGAATGGGAGTACCTCTTCATTACTCCAAGATATTGGTTGCAAAGATGCTGGACCAATGGGGTAGGTCCATCCCCAAACCATCCTCTATTGAACAGCCTGCTCCCAAGAAACAGAAGAAACAAGAAACCCAAATAAACCCCTCCAAAGAAGAAGAGTCATCAAGCAGCTCTGATGACATTGAACCACCCCCACACCATCCAACTCCATCTGGAGGAGAAGCATCCACCAAAGAAAATGCTCCTGTATCAATCCATGAACCTGCTCCCACAGAGGTTATAGAAAATGATAGAAACCCCAACTTGGGGAGTGTTCCTGCTGAGGGGGAGTCCCAAGTTGGGAGCTCAGCCCAAGACACGGAGATGTTTGATGGAGAGCTCTCAACTTGAGGCTCACATCAGGAGAATGCACAAGTTGAGGTGGAGACTCAACTGGGGTACTCTGCCCTAGATGATCAAGGAAATGAGCCAACAACAGACATCACTCTCTCAGACTGCCGAGAGCTAACTGTAGCAAGCAAAGTAGTGCTCATTGCTCCTAGTGAGCCCCTGCCAGAAGGTTCTAAGGGGAAAGCCAAGGTCACAGCGCACATCAGTGAAGAATCCTCTGAAGATGTCATTGAAGCAGATCCACAGGGAGAAGGAGATCAAGAAGGACAAACTGCTGAGCCACCTTCGACTCAGGCAGGATCTCTCTTCCACATGCTATCATCCCTACTGTCTGTTCAGCAAAAATATCTTGAGCAATTCATAGTAAAAACTATGGATAGTCTACGAAAAGAGATGAAGGGGGAAATTCAGAAAGTAAAGAGCGACATACACAACCTCAACACCCAATGTGATCATTTCTATTCTATGGCAGCTCCCGCAATCGATAAAATTAGTGAGGAAGTTAACAAAGTGGGACATCACACCCACAAAATCCTGAAAAAGCAAGGCACATTCTCAGACAATGTGTACTATGGTCTTAAGCAGATAGAGACAGATGCTGAAATTAACCGAAATCAAATTCTGAATAAGGTTAATGAGAACGCTCATACTTTAGATACACATCTGCTGGAAGCAAACAACAATCTGGATGTAACTAAACAATCCTTGCATAACAAGCTGAATCAAGTCAGAGAAGGACTCGAGGAAAGGGTAATTGAACAAGCCCTAAAGGGGGAGAAGGAAATAATAAACGCCAGTTCACATCAAGCGATGTGGATAACAAATCAGATAAAGCAGACAATGAACAACCCCCATCACGATATGAAGCTGCTAATCCGTCTGCAAGCACTTACTCAGCCGAATATGGAATAGAGTTGGGAGAATCAGCAACCTCCAGGAAAAGAAAGAGGAGTCAGAGCAGCCAATATTGGCAAAAGAGACTGAGGGAACTTGAGCTGGATCCACAATCCAGAAGGTGGAGTCCAGCATCAAAAGAAATAATAATAGAATCATGGATCTAGTTTGGATACCCTCGAGAGGACTATCAAAGAGTATATCAGACGGTTGAATGGGAGAAACATCTGAAGCAGCTGGAAATAAGGAAGAACCACAAGCTAGCATTCACATAAGGTCCTCCTCCTTCTCCTAAGAGAATTTCTCTGCCCATCAACTACCTTCAGAGGCAAAGGCAGAAAAACAAAGGAGCAAGCAGCAACAGACGCTGATGGGGCAACAAATTATACTCTTAATTTGTTTTCATGGGTCAAATGAATGCTAATGTTTATTATTGAACATTTAATCTATTTATATGCTTACAGAACATCTCATCTCTTTATATGATTGATACTTTAAGTGTGATGATACTATTTGAAATGATATATCTTTTCATGTGTGGCATTTATCATTGAGGTAAGTTAGGGCTTCTTCAAATAGGGGGAGATTGTTGGGAACAGTGCCCAGCAATGTTCCTGATTTGAAGAAGTGATCAACTCAATGATAAGTGCAAGCTGTATTTAATGTTCCATCTAGCTCATGCTTGTAGAGATCGACAAATGTCAAGTACTTTAACTATTTTTTGTAAGTACTATATATATCCTCCAGAAGAACTAGATTCGTCGAACGCAGAAGGAAGTTCGTCGAATGCAGAATGGAGTTCGTCGAACTCAGAAGGAAGATCGACGACCGCTGAGACTAGGCATGTTCGTCGAACGCAGAAGCAAGATCGTCGAACTCAGAAGAAAGATCATCGACCGCTGAGACTCGGCAAGATCGTCGAACGTAGAGAAGACGCAGTATCGTCGACTTCATCAAAGTGGCCTTGTCGTCGAGAAAGAACAAACATCGTCGTGAAGAAGCCTTGTCACTGAAAAGGCTAAGTATGACTGATGGCGTCGAACATCGTCATAAAGAAGGCATGTCGTCGAGAAATCAAGGTGATTACGACGACACAGTCAGAGATGGCGTATCGTCATCTATACAAAAGAGCATGAATATCTCGTATCATCGAGATACAAGTATGAGGCAGAAGCAAGAACAACTGAAGATCTATCAAGGCGTAAGGGTTCGACAAAGTCCTGTCGTCGAGATATTGTTCATGACGTCGTAACGATGGAAATATCATCGAGACAGATTCAAATGTTATGTACACGCTGTTAGCATTTAATGGTGCCGCCTGATTGTCCAATCAGCGCGTGCTCTTATGGAATGGGCGTCTGACATTAAAGGACATCACATGTTACTGTTATGCAGCTCATCTGTCCTATAAAAGGGAATAGTGATGACCTAGAAAACTTCTTCGAAGAAAGAGAAAAAGAATGAAAAAGTATCCCGATGTTGTAAGATCCCATTTTTTTCTTTTCAAACATCCAGGTCTTAGGCCCAGAACCGCCGCTTAGCGGTGACACACTCGCTCGGGAAGGTTGCCACTACAAAACGCCGATGCTGCCGGCCAAATCGATCACGAAGAAGCAAGAACAAGACACTAAAAAGAAGCCAAGTCCACATCACATAGAAAAGTAAACCATCCAAAAAGAGATGTCCACATAAACATAACTGAAATAAAAAGGAGATAACAAGGGCACCTGCCCGATACATCAAAGCCTCACTACAAATTCACTCGCTGAAGCAAATCAACTAGAACTAAAAGACACTCACGAATCCTGTCATCGGTGCTCCAGTCCTAGACTGCCCCGCCTCCATCTGCACCGGCCTCTGATGCTGCTCCATCGCCGCGGTCTCCTAAAATGATAAGGTCCACCGACCGTTAGTCAAAAAGACTAAGCCAATCCCCCACCCCTCCCCCGGTGACTCCTAGGCACCGAGCGGGAAGGATGAAGTGGAGGACAACAAGGGGTATAATCAAAAAGTAGATGAGCAGGCATAATCTACAGGAAGAGTTCTTCCACTACTCAAGTATATATATACATAATCGAAGCAGTTAATAAAGCATAGTAAGAGCAGGTAAAGAATAAGTAAAGTGCAGTAAGTAAAGACATATATAATAGGAAAGTAACCATTGATTTATAGGAATGCCCGCACAAACCTATAGACCAAGGGGTCGTTTAGCAAGGCCTATCATATAAGAAGTCCCATAACCAACTTATACGATAGGGGTAGGGGTTGAAATGCAATGTTTATGCTATGACATGCAAGGTATGTAGTGTATGCTATGTTCACACAAGTGCAACTCACACACTACGACTCTATGCGCACAGACCTTTAGATCCCCCTTTTTGGAGCTAGCAAGACTCCCAGGATACTCCCGTAGTGGCAAACAGAAGCGGTGTGTTGGGCCTCGCCCACCTATAGGTTGGTATATGCACTACCTAACTTAGACATATCGTACGCCTCAACGCAAAACCGCGGAGCATCTGAGTGCTCTTACTGGCTGGACCACCAGACTTTTAAGGCTAAGTGCAAATTCCACACTTGCCGAGCCCGAGTATCAACGTCGGTGCAATGACCGCCGACACTAAGGACCCACCACCTTATGCACATGCATTAACACAACTATCTACAATCTATAAACCATAAACCACCTGGGCTTAACTTGCCCGGCCAAGAACCAATCTGAGTCACAAACTCACCGGATCAACAATCCGCACCAACCACCACCGAGCCTACAGCTCGGGGTACCAGCCCAACTAAACTCCCGTGACAATGGAGTGTGAGTAAGGGTATTATTAGTTAATCTTGAGCATCATCTTACTCCTACGACTTATGGTTAATCTTGGAATTCCCGAGGATTACCCTGTAAGGGGCTCACTACGGTACTAGGAGCTATAATGGGATGACACCCCAAGACTCCCTTTCTCAAGATACTCACCGTTAGTTGTATCTACCCATAAGAATTCCCTTCTTCCATTTCTCCTGAGTTAGGCCTAAGTGTTTTAAGACACACCGGGGGAAAGACGATCTTTCGTCAATCCCTAGGACAACCTTACTCTTCAACCTACCAAGTACACTCTCCTCACATACACTTACTTGGGTGGACTTCTAACTATTTAACCAACCCATGTGCACCACCTGCACACCATTTCCACCTAGTAGGCCATTAAATACCTAAGTTTCACAGTTTTACTAACCGCAGACCAAGCGGACTATATGAAGCTTATAACTAGTGGTACTCCAAACATTCATCCATCTGACCCAAGATATTTACTGGAGGTCTATCATGATGTTATAAGACTAAATCCAGAGAATCATATTTTTCCTTAATTATTTAATATTTATTTTAATTTCTCCAAACATTGCCAAGTATGAAAATGAACGTGATGTTTAAGGAATTCTTATCATATGACTCTCCAAAAATTATGACAAACCAATGATGACTAAATAACAAGAAATACAACATATCATGTTTTTACATTAAAAAATTGTCCTCTATTTTAAATATTTATCCTCTATCCAAACTGGTAGATTTATGAAGGAACCACCAAAAATATCTACACCAAAATTATGGAAAAATTACCAAACTCTTGTATTCCTCAGAAAAGCCTACTGACTAAATTTCAGGATTTAAGGGAATCATTTTCTCACTTAAATAAATACTTTAAGAAAACCTCAATTAAAATAAGTTGTGAACTAGCCTACTGATTTAAGTCTTCAAAAATTATATAAAAATTCACAGAGCTTCCTAATGTTCAGAAATTTCCTATCACCAATTTGCACAATTTATAAAATAGTATTGGACCCTCAATTATTTTTCTTAAGTCTAAATCAAAATAGGTGCATTGTGAATGAAGTACTGGTTAAATCATTTAATAAAATACACAAAAATTACCAGAGGTCTAAACCATGATTATAAAGGCACTACCAAGGTTTCATCTCCATACAAGACCTTTTGTGCATGTATATGTCTCTTATAAGAAAATTCCCTAAAGGGGATATGACCTATTTCAAAGGGAATACTTGTTCCTAAAATTCTTATAAAATTACCCAGGGCCTATTTACATCCTATGAACTTATCCACCAAGTTTCATAACCATCAAGGGATTTTTGACCACATGGCCTTCACAAGGTTCTAAATGCACAACTAGGAATAAAACTAACGTTCTAGGGCTTAACCACCTCCACACCACCCCAAACCAGTGGACAAGGTACTTTAGGTGATCCAAAACCAGTGGACAAGGTTTCACCTCATGGTGAGGAGATTTGACCACAATATCCCAAGATAAACACCATGCCCTAACTTTGACCCAATTTGACCTAAGTTGGGTTTACAAATTACTCAATCAAAATAGTCCCAAATGGGATGATTCTTTTACCAAGGTCATGCAATAACCCTAAGGAGTACCCACCAAAATTTGGAGGGCATTGGAGGTCATTTGACCAAAAAATTAATTAATATTTGATTTCTAAAATTATTACAAAAATCTTAGAAAAAGGTTCCCCTAAAATTACCATCTTTGGGTATGATGTGTGGGTAGGTGTATCTAGCCTAGGTTTTAAATATCAAGGCCATACCATTTACCAATAAAAAGATATGCAAGAAAGAGTGGCTGCCCCACTATAGGGACCAGTCCCACCATTTTGTCTCTACAGGGAGCTACAGGGGTCCTTTTGGGCTGAAACAAATTTAGAATTAAAGTACACACCTAGGGCTACAACTTTGATGTTGGCCACTTTTTCAGATTCGGAGTGCAAGATATTTTAAAAAATACAAGAAGGCCAACAGTTTTTTTTATGCATAAATAATAGCATAGCATATATAATATACCAAAATCATTTAAACTTTGATGTTGGCTGAAGATTAACCCTGTAGTCCTTCTTGAAGTGACCAAGCTTATTGCACCTGAAGCATGTCCTTCCTTCTTCTTCCCATCACACTTAGGAGCATAGCTCCTCTCCTACTGATATGAGGTAGATGGACCATCATCTCAAGATGTCTTCTTCTTCTTATCCCAACGCTTATTCTTCCTTGAATATAGAACCTCACTTTCTCCCCCAGAGATAGACATTCCCTATAACGCTCCTGATTTTCGTTAATTATTTACATGGCCGCTGTGACGTAATTTTGGCGTTTGGGCGTTACGTCAGCTCGTCAGGTTTAGTTTGGGCCTTAGCCTAGCTAAAGTGTGTAATTTGGATTGAGCATGTGAGATTTCGCATCGTTTTGAGTTATGGGAAATTATTTATGTAATTATTGCATTCATTATAATTCCCTGGCTCTGTGTTCGGCGATCTGAAGAGGAGTTGCGTTCGACAAACGACAGAGGAGCTGCGTTTGACGAACGACAGAGGGGCTGCGTTCGACGAAAGGCAGAGGGGCTGCGTTCGACGAACGGTAGAGGAGCTGTGTTCGACAAACGGCAGCGGCTCTGCGTTCGACGAATGACATCAGCTCTGTGTTCAACAACTAGCAGAGGGGCTGCGTTTGACAAACGACAGAGGAGCTGCGTTTGATGAACAGCAGTGGCTCTGCGTTCGACGAATGGCAGAGGAGCTGCGTTCGACGAACTGCTGGCTGAGTTCGACGAACTTCTGGAGGCTTAATATATATACGTTAAGCTTAGGTTTATCTCTTCATCTCCTTCCCATTTTGACTGACCTAGAGTTCTATCGGGCGAGAGAGTGAGAGCAGCGTGTCGTGGAGCCTCCGTCCGGCGATTCGATGGTTGTAGTAGTCGTAATCGCATTTGGATAGTAGATTTGGAAAGCTCTCGGCGGGATCTTCGCTCTAGTGGTAAGCTTTTCTCGTTTCGTGGAATTTTTGGAGTTATGGTAGTGACCTTACTCCTCTTTTCGATCCAAAAAGTTTTAGGGTTTTGTGCTCGGGTGAGTTCTTGGCCGATCCATAGCTTTTGGAGCGGAGGTCTTCGAGTTTAGCAAGGTTTAAGGCAAGTGGCTTTCTTCCCCCTCTCCCTTTTTGGTTGAATCTCTATTTTCTTGGTTTATGGGTTCTTACTGTGCTGTTTGGCACGTGTCTCGAGTGTATTATATGAGAGCTCTAACCCTGATTCCCCCCTAGTTGCTTAAGTTTTTCTACCTAATGTTCCATTCTGCAGATGAGTGTTCCTTGGAATTTACCATCCATGCCTTTATTTTTCTCGAGAGGGGTAGTGTCCTGTCTTAACCCTTCTGTTTTCTCGAGACGTGCTGTGTCCTGATCCTTTGGTTTCTTGAGAAACTGTTATGCCTGCCTTTTATTTCTCGAAAAATAAGCTTGACCCTACCTTGATTTCTCGAGAAATCACTTTTTCCTGCTTGGGGATTTCTCGAGAGATGGCTTCTCCTGCTTTGATTTCTCGAAGAGTTATTGTTTCCTGCTTTGGGAATTCTCGAGAAACCTATTCTTTTCCTTTGATCTCTCGACAACCCTTTGACCTTAGCCCTCGACCTCTCGAGAAATGTTTGATCTTAGCTCTTGATCTCTCGAGAACCTTTTGTTCTTAGTCTTTGATTTCTCGAGAACTTTAGGTTCTTAGCTTTTGATTCCTCGAGTATTGCCCTTTTGTTTCTTAGTGTTTGAGTTGTGCCTCCGATTACTTCTCCTCTTGGAAACATCGTACTCGTTGCAGTTAGATAACTTATGTCTTCTCTTATGCATCGTCTTATGTAGTGTTTACTCCATTTGTGACCCTATCCTTAGGGTATCCTGGTGAGTGTTTTTCTCGGGCTTCGTCCCATGCCATAATTAAATGAATTAATTAATAAGACCATTGCCTTTGTCCTTGCACGGTGGGTCGTGTTTTGGGGTGGGGGGCAGTGGGGAGTGTTGTAGCCTTGCATGGTGGCCATTTTAGTGGTGAACCGCAGGCTTGGCCTGTGGTCCCGTGGGCCGTGTTTGGGTGGTTGGGGATAGAAACCCCCACCCGTTTTTGGCTTTGGGTGGCAGTGGATAAAGGACCTTCCACGTTTAATTTGAGCTGATCAGTCTCTTTAAATAAATTTAACAAGATAAATGAACTTTGCTTGTTCATCTTTATGGTATTTGGTGCACTTGGTTCTTTGCTTCGTTCTTTGTTTGGAGCTTCTCTTTCGGTAAATATGGCTTGGGTTGGTACCCCTTATGCCTTATTTACTTTTCTACTTGTTTTTTGCCACCTGTAATTCCCTTGCTGAGGCATTCTTTATTTTATTGAATGCCTCAGGTTCAGAGCCTTAGCTGCTAGTGTTGTAGTGTTGGAGTTTCTGAGGTAATCTCAAAGCAATCAATAGTTAGTCTTGCTGCCAACGCAATATAAGCCTATAGTTTCGCACATAAAAGTGTTTGGAGAAATTGGAGAAAGGATTTTGTGGGCCTTACTCATATTGGATATGAGTGGAGGACCAATCCTGTGAATGCTTGGAATTAAGTTGAGAATGTCTCAACGGGAAATCGTTTAAAGGGTTTAAACGAATGCATTTATGCTAGACAAATTCGGGTAAAGGGTTTAACCGAACTGTGTCAAATTTGGCTATATCGATTCGGCTAATGTGATTAACCGAATTCTACTAAAGGGTTTAACCGAATTATGTTGATTCGACTAATGGAATTTGGCTATATCGATTCGGCTAATGTGATTAACCGAATTCGACTAAAGGGTTTAGCCAAAATATATCAGTTCGACGAAATGGTTTCGACGAAATGATATAACCGAATTTATATAGTCGAATCAGCTATAACATATAGACGAATTCGTCGAAATGGTTTCGCCGAATCTGAGTCGAATTCGGTTATAGTGATTAGTCGAATTCGGCGAATGTAAATCTGGACAGAAGTGTTTTGGTCTGCGGATAGCCTGATTTATGCGTTTTAGTATAAAAGGGCTTGCAATTCTAGGTTTACAGTAGACTTAATCTTTTCGCAATTTCGACATGAACGGCCGACCGGAACAGTTCCGCGCGAGCATCTCGTTCTTCCCGTCCGCCGATCTCCTTCCGCCGCCGCTAGTCATCGTCGTCGGTCGCCGCCTTCCCTGGATCGGATCTAGCAGTCCGAGGGGACGTTGAGAGCTTCCTTCTCCGACCTAGTTCTTGTACGATATGAAGCTAGGGTTCTCCATCGTTCGTGTGCATCGCTGTAGAGGAGCCGACACACTTCGGTTCTTGGAACTCAGATTTCGGACTTCATCTTGGAGCACCTTGGTTGAGTATTGACTCAATCCCGCGAAGGTACATTGCATTTGCTTTCCTATTCTCTTGAATTATGAAAACCGCAAGATCCGTTAGTCTCTTTTGGGTTGTTCTTGTCTTTATTTCCGCTGCGCATATGTGATATGGAATCCCGTTCGAGGGGTATAGAAAACCCAACCGTGGTATCAGAGGGAGGTTGCGGTCAAGTGCGTGTAAATTGGGACATTTAGAAGCGTTCTAAATGCCCTAATTTCTTCTTGGAATATAACATTTGATGTGATTTTGTGAGGATTTTGGTGGTGGTTGATCGGTCAGCAAGACCACCGCCAGGAGCGCTGCCCCTTGGACCCCGTTAGGGGCTCTGCCCCTAAGACCCCGCCAGGGGAGCGGCCCCTTGGAACCCCGCCAGGAATGCATGTGATTGCGTTGCGATTTTCATGTTTCAGTGGATTTTTCTCCTCTGCAGTAACCGTCCCTCAAAATGGTTTGTGAAACCAAATGTTTATATTATTGAATCTGACATGAGAGACGAGCTTGTCTACTGAACTTGTGGAGTTGTTGTTCATATGTCCAATGCATGTAAATCTGGAGATTTAGAAGTGTTCTAAATGCTCAGATTTAGCCCTGTTTTGTCAAAGTGTTGATAGACTGTTTTTGTGCACATCTGGGATGTATCTGGAATACGAATGTTGTATTTTATTTTCTGTTTGTGCACTGCGATTAAATGTTAATCATGATTAAGATGTTAATCACTTGAAATAATAATCCCTTATCTAATATTAAGTATTCGGAGGCCTTCCGATGGATGACACTCTTCCTGCCTCGATCGATGAAGTGCGGGCTTGCCAAAGCAAGGTGCATTAATCTATCTTGGTAAGGGTGCGAGCGGATAATTATGATATCCCACTGTCGACATCGGGTCTAACTTAACTAGGTGACCTCAAAGGTTGAGTGCCTAGATGCATAGGGTTGGCATGCTCCATATGATGGATGCGAATAAAGAGTTATTCACCAACCATACAAGAGTTGCATAATGATGTAATTGACAAATGTTGTCTACCTAAATAAACACATTATGAGAGGAACACCAAAGCGGACTCGTGGTGTTGGTGAAATACAGATCTTGTCCACTAAGAGAGTAGCTCGCATAAACTCTCCGAATCGATATCAAGGGTTACTGATTTGATTAAAATAGTGGGAGCTCTTTAATAAAAGTCCTTATTAAAATTATATAAAATATATTTTGAAATATAGAACTAAAATTTTACCTTGCAAAATTCCTTGTAGAATATCCATGGAAAGTGGATCTCACTCTGCCTTATCCCTGAGAGCGATCCTTGAGAAGGATAAGTGGGACAACTTTTCTTGACTGGTATAGAAACCTGAGAATTGTTCTTAGGCAAGAGCGCAAGCTCTATGTCTTGCAAGAAGATCCCCCTGAAGAGCCAGCCTCTAATGCACCACGTGCAGATAACGATACTTATAAGAAATATGGAGATGAGTCCTTGGATATTGAATGTCTTATGCTCGCGACTATGAACTCTGAGCTTCAGAAGCAACATGAGAACATGAGTTGCTATGAGATGGTTTAGCACCTGAAGAAAATGTTTCAAGGGCAAGCTCGCCAAGAGAGGTTTGATATATCCAGGGCGTTATTTCAGTGTAAGATGGGAGCTCGAGACCCAGTAGGAACTCACGTACTCAAGATGATTGGGTATATAGAGAGCCTTGAAAGACTGGGGTTTCCTTTGAGCCAAGAGTTGGCCACTGATCTGATCCTGCAATCGTTGCCGGACAGTTACGAGCAGTTTGTCTTAAATTACAATATTAATGAAATTGACAAGACACTGCTCGAGCTCCTAGGCATGTTAAGAACTGCCGAGATCAACATGAAGAAGACCAAGCCTGCTAGCCCCATACTGATGGTGCATAAAGGCAAGGGCAAGGTCAAGGGATTCAAGAAGACTAAGGTAGGACCTAAGTCACATCTTGATCCCAAGTCTTCAACACTGAAAAAGAAAGGATTGGCTAAGGAAGGGAAGTGCCACCATTGTGGTAAGTCAGGGCACTGGAGGAGGAACTGTCCTCAGTATCTAGAAGATCTGCAGAAGAAGAAAGGAAGTATGAATTCCACTTCAGGTATTTTGGTTATAGAAATAAACCTTTATGCTCCTTCATCCTGGGAATTGGATACCAGATGTGGCTCTCACATTTGTATAAATGTGCAGGAACTGAGAAGGAGAAGAATGCTGGGTAAAGGGGAGGTAGACCTGCGCGTCGGGAATGGAGCAAGAGTTGCTGCCGTCGCCGTTGGTGTTTACTGTCTTTCTTTGACCACAGGGCTTGTAATAGAACTAGATAATTGTTATTATGTTCCGGCCATAACTAGAAACATTATTTCTATTTCATGTTTGGACATGATTGGTTTTTCTTTCGTAATTTAGAACAATTGTTGTTCTATTTATAAGAATGATGTTTGTTATGGCGTAGCCCAAATGTTTAATGGTTTATATGTTTTGAACTTAGACAATCCGATCTATAACATAGAAATACTAAAAGACTAAAAACAAATGATTCAAATCCTACATACCTTTGGCATTGTCGTTTAGGCCATATAAATGAGAAACGCATATCCAAGCTCCATAAAGATGGACTACTGGACTCATTTGATTATGAATCATTTGAGAGATGCGAGTCATGTTTGTTGGGCAAGATGACGAAAGCCCCTTTCACTAGTTGTAATGAGAGGGCTAATGATCTCTTTGGTATAATACATAGTGATGTATGCGGACCCATGAGTTCTATGGCTAGAGGTGGGTTCTACTACTTCGTTACATTTACTAATGATTTCAGTAGATTTAGATATGTGTTTCTTATGAAGAACAAATTCGAGACCTTTGAAAAGTTCAAAGTGTTTAAGAATGAAGTAGAAAACCAACTGGGAAAAAGGATAAAAGCACTCCGATCTGATCGAGGTGGCAAATATTTGAGTCATGAGTTTTGTGATCATCTGAAAGAGTGTGGTATTGTATCACAACTCACTCCACCCGAAACACCTCAATATAATGGTGTTTCTGAGAGGAGGAATCGTACCTTGTTAGACATGGTGCGATCGATGATGAGTCATGCAGATTTGCCCGTTTCCTTTTGGGGTTTTGCTTTAGAGATTGTTGCTTTCACACTAAATCGAGTTCCAACAAAAACGGTTCTAAAGACACCATTTGAGATATGGACTGGGAAGCATCCTAGTATGTCGTTCATCAAGATTTGGGGCTGTGAGGCATACGTGCGACGTCAAATTCCTGACAAGCTGGAACACAAATCGGATAAATGTTATCTCGTGGGGTATCCTAGGGAAACCAAAGGATACTACTTCTACTTGCCATATGAGGGCAAAGTGTTTGTCGCAAGGACTGGCGTCTTTTTGGAGAAAGAGTTCTTATCCAGAAGGACTACAAAGGTAGAACTTGAAGAAGTTCAAGAGCCACAAACAATGAACGAACCAGAAATGGAACCTGAGGGGGGACTATAAGAAGTTTTAGCTGGAGAGCCTGCTCAAGAAACACAAGTCCTACGTAGATCTGGTAGACCAAGATTTGAGCCTGAGAGATATGGATTTCTCATGACTCAAATAGGTAATGTGTTGCTTATGGATCATGATGATGAGCCTGCAACCTACCAAGAGGCTATGAATGGACCTGACTCTGAGAAGTGGCCTGAGGCCATGAAATCTGAAATGGACTCCATGTACACAAACCATGTTTGGACCTTGGTGGAACCACCTGAAGGGGTATGACCCATAGGGTGCAAGTGGTTCTTCAAGAAGAAGACTGACATGGATGGGAATGTACAGACATTCAAAGGCCGGCTGGTGGCTAAAGGTTTCTGGCAAATTCATGGTGTTGACTATGATGAGACCTTTTCCCCTGTGGCCATGGTCAAGTCCATCAGAATTCTACTTGCTATTGCTGCGTATTATGACTACGAGATCTGGCAAATGGATGTCAAAACGGCTTTCCTTAATGAAAACCTCCTTGAGGAAGTGTATATGACAAAACCCGAGGGTTTTGTTTCTCCAGATGAAGTCACTAAAATATGCAAGTTGATTCGATCCATTTATGGATTGAAACAAGCTTCTCGAAGTTGGAATCTGCGTTTTGATGAGAAGATCAAAGAGTTTGGTTTCATCAAGAATGAAGATGAGCCTTGTGTTTACAAGAAGATTAGTGGGAGCATTGTTGTCTTCCTGATATTGTATGTAGATGACATACTGCTGATCCGGAATGACATTCCGAACCTACAAGTTTTTAAGAACAACCTAGGGAAGTGATTTTCTATGAAAGACTTGGGCGAAGCGACTTATATACTTGGTATTAAGATCTATAGAGATAGATCGAAGAAGTTGCTGGGTTTGACCCAAAGTACATACATTGAGAAGGTGTTGAAACGGTTCAACATGCTTGAGTCCAAGAAGGAATTCTTACCCATGTCTCATTGTGTGAGTCTCTCTAAGGACCAATGTCCAAAATCTTTGGAAGATAAGGACCGCATGAAGTTGATTCCATATGCTTCAGCAATTGGATCAATCATGTATACAATGTTATGTACTCGACCCGATGTCTCATATGCTTTAAGCATGACTAGCAGGTATCAGTATGATCCGGGTGATGGTCACTGGATCGCAATCAAGAATATCCTAAAGTACTTGAGAAGGACTAAGGATACATTCTTGGTGTTTGGTGGAGAGGAAGAGCTCGTTGTAAAGGGTTACCTGGATGCAAGCTTCCAGACTGACAGAGATGACTCAAAGTCACAGTCAGGTTTTGTGTTTTGCCTTAATGGAGGAGCTGTAAGCTGGAAGAGTTCCAAGCAAGAAACAGTTACTGATTCTACGACTGAGGCCAGGTATATCGCTGCAGCGAATGCCGTGAAGGAGGCTGTATGGATTAGGAAATTCATCAGCGAGCTTGATGTAGTTCCTAGCATTGTTGATCCCGTAGTTCTCTACTGTGACAACAACAGTGCAATTGCACAAGCTAAGGAACCTAGATCTCATCAGCTCTCCAAGCACATACTTCGGCGCTTCCATCTTATTCGAGAGATTGTCGATCGAGGAGATGTGAGCATATGCAGAGTACCGACTGAAGAAAATATAGCGGATCCATTAACAAAGCCTCTTGCGCAAAAGAAGCATGATGGTCATGATAAATCAATGGGTATTAGGTACCTGAATGATTATCTTTATTGGGAGCCTTCTGGATTGCATATTTGTTGGTTGTTTATTCATTGGATGAATTGTAAAATGTACTATGTATTTCATTTTATATTTATGGCAAGTTCTTTTATTATGTCATTTATATCTGTCTGATAAGATTAATTAGCATAATAAATGCCCTTAGAGTGTTTGCTTCCATAGGAATTCAAGTACGTGACTTGAATGTGAGGATCTATGCTTAAATGAAGCTTCATTCTTAAATGGTCCCTGGTCGAGGTATCATCCGAGAAATTTAGGGCGAGGATGACACCATAAGACCAGCATGTGCGTTGACTGATGACCAGTTCTCACAGGTCATGATATTGTGATATCAAGTCATCACATGGGTACTTGTTAAGAACAAGTTGTACTGGACAGACCCCCCGTGAGACTACTTTGTGGATTGTCATATGAACGTGTCACAAGTAGGTCTCAAGTGACAATGGTGTTTGTGGTCCTTTGACCTGAAGTCATAGCATTCATCAGGTGAGGAAGAGCGTACTTTGATGCCATCTAAAGTCTTCTCTTGAGAAAGGTTGACGATAAGGGTGGTTGTTGGGTATGTTACAAATCATTTGGATGTTTGTGTGTGAGCAGAAATGGGATTTGTCCTCCAGTATGACAGGAGTTACATCCATGGGCCCCTTGATGGAATGAGACTGAGAAATGCATGGCCATGCATGGTTAAGTCAATATATGATATTGAGCTCACCAATTTCAGACAGCTTACTCTAGTTCTATCCGGATGTAAAAGACAAAGGGACATGACAACACTGATACATTGGTCATGACAGGCTTGTTGAGTTATGAACTCTTATTGCTTGGGTAGCAATGATGTATTGCTAGATGCCGCTCATTGTTTGTGAGACTTTTGTTGATACTTTGTGATCAAGTGGGAGACTGTTGGAGTTTCTGAGGTGATCTCAAAGCAATCAATAGTTAGTCTTGCTGCCAACGCAATATGAGCCTATAGGTCGCACATAAAAGCATTTGGAGAAATTGGAGAAAGGATTGTGTTGGCCTTACTCATATTGGATATGAGTGGAGGACCAATCCTACGACTGCTTGGAATTAAGTTGAGAATGTCTCAACGGGAAATCGTTTAAAGGGTTTAAACGAATGCATTTATGCTAGACAAATTCGGGTAAAGGGTTTAACCGAATTGTGTCAAATTCGGCTATATCGATTCGGCTAATGTGATTAACCGAATTCGACTAAAGGGTTTAACCGAATTATGTTGATTCGACTAATGGAATTCGGCTATATCGATTCAGCTAATGTGATTAACCGAATTCGACTAAAGGGTTTAGCCGAAATATATCAGTTCGACGAAATGGTTTCGACGAAATGATATAACTGAATTTATATAGTCGAATCGGCTATAGCATATAGACAAATTCGTCGAAATGGTTTCGCCGAATCTTAGTCGAATTTGGTTATAGTGATTAGTCGAATTCGGCGAATATAAATCTGGACAGAAATGTTCTGGTCTGCGGATAGCCTGATTTATGCGTTTTAGTATAAAAGGGCTTGCAATTCTAGGTTTACAGTAGACTTAATCTTTTCGTGATTTTGACGTGAACGGTCGACCGGAACAGTTCCGCGCGAGCGTCTCGTTCATCCCGTCCGCCGATCGCCTTCCGCCGTCGCTTGTCATCGTCGTCGGTCGCCGCCTCCCCTGCATCGGATCTAGCAATCCGATGTTGGAGTTACCATTGTGATCTAGAAGTGGTCAAACATGTAATATCACTGCCAACGCGATATGAGCCTGCAGGGTCGCACATAAGAGCATGTGGAGAAGTTGGAAGAGTGACTGTGTTGGTAAAGGTTACCAATCACCATATAGAATAGGGGAGGTAAAACAAATGTTGCTGTCGGAATTCGTCGGAATTCGTCGGATATGATTCGTCGGATTCATCGGAATTCGTCAGATCGTTCCGTGGAATCCCGACGAATTGTTACAGAGATCCTTAACTCGGCAAATGTTGCCGTCTGATATGATTCGTCGGAATTCGTCGGATTCGTCGGATTATTCCGTGGAATCCCGACGAATTGTTACGGAGATCCTTAACTCGGCAAATGTTGCCGTCTGATGTGATTCGTCGGAATTCGTCGGATTGTCCCGTGTAAACTCGACGAATGCTGATTCGTGAAATCCCGACGAATTGTTACAGAAAGAGTTCTTTTTCTGTATGGACTGCGGATAGCGATTCTTTAAGCTATGTTTATACTTCGGCTATAAATAGTTCTTAAACTTAAGGGTTCAGCACTACTCTTATTCGAAAAAGAAGAGGAGCCGACGGAAGAGTTCCGCCCGAACCTTAGACGGAAGGAGTTCCGCCGCCTCGTTCGCCTCCGCTGACCTCCTCTCCGGCGATCGTCGTCGTGATTGTTCTTCCTGGAGCGAACCTAGCAGTTCGTGGAAGTGCAAGGTGCAGTCGTTCTTCTCCCGGCTCGTGTGGATCTCTGTAGAGACGTAGACATAATTCTACGTGAGAACTCTCTTTGCCGCCGACAGGAATCTTCTTCTTGGATCATCTAGGGTGGATTCGATCCAACTCCACTAAGGTAATTTATGCCTAGTAGTTTTCATTACTTCTTGATTCAATGTTCATGGCCCGATCCGAGTCTTTTGGGTTGTTTCTCTTTATTTCCGCTGCGCCTACACACGATGTATGGTTGTAAAAAAAAAACCCAACATCCGAGGGGACGTTGAGTGCTTCCTTCTCTGACCTAGTTCTTGTACGACAAGAATCTAGGGTTCTCCATCATTCGTGTGGATCGCTGTAGAGGAGCCGACAAACTTCGGTTCTTGGAACTCAGATTTCGAACTTCATCTTGGAGCACCTTGGTTGAGTATTGACTCAATCCCGCGAAGGTACATTGCATTTGCTTTCCTATTCTCTGGAATCATGAAAACCGCAAGATCCGTTAGTCTCTTTAGGGTTGTTCTTGTCTTTATTTCCGATGCGCATATGTGATATGTAATCCCGTTCGAGGGGTATAGAAAACCCAACATGTAGCCCAGAGTCTCTGGGAGTGTTAGTTGCTATTTTACCCCGCTGCTGCGAGGTAGTTGTGGTTAGATTTCTTCTTGTGTTCAGACATGCTAGTTTGGAGCCAACGAGTTAGTGTCGGGTTGTTGACACCCATTGTGCTCTTTTGATACTTTATATTTTACTTGCCAGTTAAATGCCACTACTTTTTAGATCTTGTGTATCTTGCTCTCTCGGAATGATTTATGTCTAGGTGCATTATAGTTATAAAATGGTTTTTCTTTCATCCTCATTGCATTATTTTTAACAGAAATCCTTATCTTTAAAGTCGCCTAAAGATATCTTCTATACATATACTATGCCAAGATATGTGCATATCATGTACTTTATGTCCTGTTATCACGTGCATGTAGGACCTTGAGTGAACTAAATCAAGTATTTTCCGCTGCAATTACATATATTTTCTCAGTGGAATAGTTGATCCACGAACTGAGAGACACAGTTCTTACCCCAAAACCTAATAAATGATTTCAAATGATGATCTATCATGTAAACATGTTTTGATTAATTAAGTACTAGGTTCCCGCCTGAGCATCTGCAGTTGTCTCCTGCGTGACGTGGCATCATGACGCGTATTTTCCCTTACTCTGAGATTTCTAAATTTGGATAAAATGCAGGTTGTGACATTCCCGCCATCTGCATAGCCAAACTCTCTTGCGCCGCAAGAAAGTTTTCCAACTCCAGCAACGATGGCTGATTGGCCCAGCCTTGAACAGAAGTAACAAAGGCCACAAACTCCCTCCCAAGCCGCAAATTATGTGCCACTTCAGCTTAGCTTCTGAGATAGGCTCATCCGGGTCCAAAGCCAAAATCTCTGCGGAAAGGTTCTTCATCTTCAGGAAGAACGTTGATATGGACAAGTCTCCTTGAGTTGCCTTAGCAAACTCAATTTCTTAGAACTGTAGCAGAGTTATATTCTTCTTATTGAACATGCCATCCAAGGCTGTCCAAATCTCAGCAGCTGATCAACATCCAATGATTTGATCAAACAACTCTTATGAGATAGCCCGCTTGAGAGTAAACTCCGCCTTAGCATTAGTTCTCCTCCAAGCTCTCACCAGATGAGCATTTTCACCAGCAGCAACCACTTCTTGAGTTTCTTCTCCACCAACAACCTCCCAGAGGTCCTCGCCCAAAAGATAGCTCTCCATGCAAGACTTCCACTTCTTAAAGTTAGTCTGTGTAAGGAGCTCAATACCAAGACCTCTTGCTATTCCTCCTTCCATTGTTATACCACTGATATCTGTGCTTCCAGAAATCCAAGACAGATAAATGCGGCTGAATCAATGCTCAAACCTCTGTCCCCTTTGATACCATGTTAAATTTTTTAAAAAGCGGAAAATGAGAACATGGTTGCAGGAACACTCTCAACCAAACCAAGCACCAGAAATCAGAGACAATGATTGAACAAGAGAAATCTTGAATCAACTATCTTTTGTACATTTTGAGACATACATTGTGAGACATGATTTAACAGTACACACAATGATGAGGAGAGAAGAAAACCAACTACAAGAAGCTAGCGGTTACAACATGAACCCGCCAAACCACCCGGCAAATGAAGGTTGTCTGCGCAAACCGCCAAGTCGCCATGCTAACCGCGCAACTAAACGCGAAATCACCAACCCGCGCTCAACACGCATACTACCCATTAATCCAATGCACACTATGTTCGCCCAAGCAAGGCCGCGTGACCACTGTCACTTGGCAGCTCCTAACCGCGAACAAACATTTGAAGAACTTAACAGAAGTAACAGACCGGCTAAGGCAAACCGCCTAACTGCCGCGGTCTGAACTTTATTGAAAGATGGAAATGAGCTGAAGAGAACTTGCCTTGTTGCTAATTGCGACCTCCTAGTGCTACCCGCCACAGACTGCTACATACTTATCCGCTGCGGTCTCCTCTGATCAAGTCAGAACCACAAGCAAGCCGCACAACCTGCGAACACAACAAAGATAAGCCTCAAACCGCGTGAACAGAAAAGTCTATCCACACCACAAACTCATGAGCTATCTCTTACTATTCAAGTTATTTCTGACGAGCCAAGGGGGGTCCTATTTATAGTTGAGGTGAGAAGTGTGGTCACTGTTGGAGCCTATGTTCCGCATCTCTTGGTTTGAGAATAACAAATACCGTGTTGTATTTGATCTTGTATTTTGTGTGTTTATAGTGTGCAGGTTTTACAGTAACTATAGCTACATGAGTAATTTGCTGATTGGAGATGACTCTCTGGAAAGAGAGCTAACGCCCGCATTAGTAGTTAACGCCCCACGTTAATAACCGCTGAGAAGAAAACCACTGAGACGAAAACCGCAGAGACGAAAACCGCTGAGAAGGAATCCATCGAGAAGCCAGAGATAACTCCAGCTATAGTTCTTAATGCTGGGCGGTAGCCGTTAGATGAAATTTGAATTAGTAGCTGGTCAACGAAGCTGCGTTCGACGAAATCTGAAGGCGGTCGACGAAAGGAGATTCCGTTCTACGAACTAAACCTGCGATCGACAAAATTGGGCTTGACGAACCTGCGTTCGACGAATTTGAGTTCGGCGACATTGCGCTCGATGAACTCTGATTTCGTTCGATGAAATTGAGTTCGGCGAAATTGTGTTCGACAAACTTGGATTTTGTTCGACGAAATTGAGTTCAGCGAACTTGCGTTCGGCGAATTTTGATTTCGTTCGACGAACTTGAGTTCGGCGAACTTCTGTTCGACGAACTTTAATGGTGTTCGACGACATGGATTCCGTTTGATGAAGGCGCGTTCGACGAAATAAGTTTCATTCGACAAAATTAGTTTGCGCGATTTCAGCAACGATAATGCATGTTCACTAACGCTGGCGTTAACCATTAACGCCATGCGTTTGCTTCCGAGGCTATTTAAAGTACAGCCCCTCTCATTCTATTGTAGATGATTCTAGAATTCTGATAATTTGGATAGAGGTTCGTGTACAGCAATTAAGAGATCTCCCTTGGGCTATCATGAAGATCTAAATAGGATTTTGAAGGAGAAGGTCTACAATGCATATCCCGTACGAAGGACGATCGTTTGAAGAATGCCAACATCTACATCGCCTTCGTCCTCACCTTCCGAATTTCTTGGGGAGTTTCTCTTTACTAATCTAGTAATGTTTTATTTTATTCTCTTTGTAATTTGTGTGGAGAAATCGTTCGGGGAGAACGTCGAATTCCGTGAAGGATTCCATGGGTAAATTTGCCTTGTGTTGGCGACTAGGTCTGGGTAGGACTTAGGGGGAATTCACCTTGTTTTGGCGACTAGGTCAAGGTGATTAGAGCTAGGGGGTGCTCGAGGCCATATCCGGGGAAGGATTGGCTAGAGTGGCTTGTGGCCATATCCGGGGAAGGATAGGCTAAAGCCAACCAGTTTGTGGGGATACATGTCGGTATAGAAAGGAAAAATTGTTTTACTTTGTACGCCTCCGATTTCTACCGATATTGAAATCAAACATTTCTGTATTCAATTTATTATGAAATAAAATCATGTCTTTTAATTATCTATTTAATTGATTTTATTTCCTCTTCAAGAATGTTTTAATTTATATTTTTATCAAAGTATTAAAATTAACATTTGTGTAATTATCTTTAAAATACAATAATCATTTTTATTATCTCTGATTTTCTGGAATTGTATTTCATTAATGTTTTCTTTAGTAAAATCTCATTGACATAATTTTGAGCAGATTAATTTTCTGAAGCGCTAACGCCCAGCGTTAACACATAACGCCAGACGTTAGCAACAATAAGGAAAAAGTTCTATTTCCCTTATCTGAGATATTAAAAAATATTTTTCTATAAAATATTATGAAACTTCAGTCCCAATCTCTGATAAATCTAATTAAGATTTAAATTCCATAAAACCCTTATTCACCCCCTCTAAGGACGCCGTAAGATCCAACACATGGTATCAGAGGGTAGGTTATTCCAATATGGCTTCACAACCGGGAACAATGGCGCTTCATGATCTCGCATCTTCTAGAATGGATAATTTTTAGGAAAATGAAAAATCATTATGTCCACCATTATTTATGGGTGGAAATTATAATGGGTGGAAAACTCTTATGGAAAAATATCTTAAATCCTTGGATATTGAAGTTTGGAATATTACAATTAAAATGCCCCCAAATATTTTAAATAAAAATGAAATGTTTTTAAATGCCAAATCAATGAATAGTCAATGTTGTGCATTAGATCAAAATATTTTCAAACTTATTTATACACTTCCCAATGCTTATGAAGTTTGGAAATTTCTTGAGAATTCTTATTGTCTTCCTTCCATAGATGATGAATATGAGAAATTCCATATGGATCCAAGTGAAGAAGACAACGTCATAATATTCGACTCAATTGATGTCAACACATCAGCAAAAGAGAAGACGAAAATTCAACTATGGAAGTGGAATGTGAAGAAGATGTCAAAGGAACCCTTGGTTCAAATCTTGCCTCATCCCATAGCAATGTAAGAAATTCTAAGTCCTCTCTATTTGTTGGAAATTCTATTTCTACACTACATATGCTTAATATTGCTAAGCGTAGAATTAAAAATTTGAAAAATGCTAATTTCAAACTACGTTTAGAAAATGAAACTTTAAAAGCAAATGCTAAAGTAGAATCAAGAAATGATGTGTTAAAATCTTGTTCATGCTCTTTAATTGAAAATGCTAAACCCTATTTTGATTATAATTCTTTTAAAGAAGAACTCAATGTTTTAAAAAAGGGTCTTTTAAATTCAAAAAAGCATAATGAAAAATTGATAAAAGAAAATGATAATTTAAAGATAAACTAGAATAATTAAAAATGTTTATTCAAAATTTTTCATATAATAAAACATCTGTTATTTATAGTTTATCAAATTATCAAAAGTCTAAGAGTTTAACTTCATATTATAAGAGTATGTCTATAAGAAAGAGTGGAAATGAAAATCAGCAAAATAAGAACCAATCATTTAAAACATATTGTAACCCACTCTTTCAACATTCAATTCTTAAGAAAGACCATCACTCTTATACACTCTCAAAGAATCCATATAATAAAATTCATTATGATTATCAACATCAATGTATTTTGAAAAATAATTTGAATAAACATAAATCCCAAATGAATTATTTTCAACCAACTATCATCACGAAAAGATATAAAATAATAATAATATGAATTTAAAAGATAAACAACCAAAGTATGAATGGAGGCCCAAAATTAAAAACGAAACCCTAGCTCCACTTGTAAAGGCCCATTCATCACTATCTCTCCAAAAGCCAACACGATGTATTTGGGTACCCAAAGGAACCATCACACTTGGTCCCCTTTGGATACCTAAATCTCTCATTCACTAGGAATCATTGTATTGCATGAAGTAGAAATAAATTAAAAATGAAATATCATTACTCTACTTCATGATATGCTTAATTGCTTTTTCTTTGGTTTATTTTTTTTGAGCCAACTTGTTTATGATCACTTTATATATCATGAGATATGACTTTCATCTTAAGCCTAATGTTCAACAAATCAAATTGAATTAGATTGAACATAAAGTCATAATTTTTTTTAAGTGATCTATCTTTTCTTTTTCCTATGTTTTAACCTTTTTAAATCTATTGTCTATAAATGTCTTATATTATCATTATAAATTGAATGCTAAATTTGATAAATGATATTATCAAGACAAATGAAATTACTTTCAAAATTGGATTTAAATGGACTTTTAGGGGTCTTAGGCTAAAATATTAAATGCACAATTTATTGCATATTTGTCAATTTTTCGTTGCTGCATATAATAGCCCCTATATTGAAAATCATAATCGAGAAATATCTGAATCAAAAATATCAAAAACAATGTATTTTAAAATCAAATATTGTAACTCTGTTGCTAACGCCAGACGTTATCACTAACGCTGGCTGTAGCATATTCTCCAAAAAATTCTGATTTCTCTAATTATTATTTTTCTGAAAAATTATTTTACTATCATTATTTTCAAATACCTTGTATTTGTTTTTGTCTAATGTCTACAAATTAAAATCAAAAAGAAAATTTACAAAAATGATAAATATGATTTCACAATCACCACCATGATCTATTAATATCCTATGCTAAAATTCACTATAATCATATATCATAATTCATGATCCATCAAGACCTATCTTAAATACACTATTTCTATCAACCTTAGGAATTATGAAATATATGATGGTTATTGATATTATAGTTTCATATCTTGTTTTGTGTGTGTGATATGCATCTCTATTGTTTGCATGTATCTCATTTAGACCTATGAATTATCTTGATATCAACAAGATGATATCAAATAGAATTGACACTTCTCTCTAGGTCTATGAAAATTCAAAACTCTATATTTGAATACATGCAATTCAATTATATATTTGTCCAATTTTACTTAGCTTTGCACCTTGTTGTCGTAATTCATCATACTAGCATCATCACTTACCATTGGTAGAAATCAATGTCCATGCTAGTTATATATCTTGCAATGCTAAAGTAATTATATTACTAGAATATGAAAATCATAATTTCCTTTGTAGTTATTTGCATGAATAAAATTTATTCTAAATGGATTTAAAATCAACAATCGTCGATATAATTGTAAATCCAAAACTAATCATGCAATTATACCATAGTTAATATATTTAAGGCATACACGCTTAGTATATCTATAATCATTAACCCATGACTTGTGTCTCACAATAGCGAGGGTGTAGGATTGTGTGCTTTAGAGACCTAACCTCTAAGTCATGTCTTGTCCTTAACCGGGGAGGGTTCCAGTAGGGCCTTGCGAGGCACTGGGGGGAAAGAGTGCTAGGTTGAGCGTCATCTTTTGTATGCATATGGGATTAACACCCCAACCTACGGCATATGTGCAGCTCCTCATGCCCATCCATCACATAGTACGGGGCTTGAGTGTAGTCATGTAGTTAAGGTAATTTGATCTTAAATATACTCATATTATATTCATTGCATGAACATTATCTCACTTCTTATACATAAATCATGCATATTTGTTTTTGTTCTAACATTGCATCTTGTGTTTGCATATTTTATTATTTTGAGCTTTAATGATTTTACAAAATACAAGTATTTGAAAAATCACCAAAAACATGCTAAAAGAGCCTTCAAATCTAATTAATATACTCTGAAATTTCAACTGAAGGAAGGCCTCTTTATAATTCTAATGAATTTTGAAAAACATTTTTCAAAAAATCAAGAAATGCAGTTCTGTTTTGGCGTTAAGAAGTTAGCGCCTAGCGTTAGCTCCTTTGCTCCAATATATATTTTTTGTTTTGAATAATTTTTGGTATTATTTTAATGTTTTGTGTGTGTTTTATTTCTCTGTTTGTAAAAAGTTTTCTATCTTTTTATTTCCTTCAAAACAAAATTTTATTTCTTTTCAAAAAAAATATGTATTTTCTCATGCATTATTTTGGGTGTATCTCTCTGGCATAGAATATCATTTACTGAAAGGGCTATTAACAACTTCTATGTTTTCCAGAGAATATATATATATAAGAAAATAAATACAAAATTACAAAACAATTTCAAAGAATAAAAATATGTTTTTTCTCTTTATGTGTGTTTATTGTTTTGTGCATGTATAAAACAATTCAAAAATTTATAAAAAAAACCTGATTATTATTCATTGTCATTGTCAAGGATGATTAATTATATCAATTAAAGATTAAATACAATATTTATTTTAACTTTCAAGTTTCTTAAAAACATTGTTTTGTATTTGTCATGCCTTGAAATTTATCTTGTTATGGCAATGAAATTGATTGTAGATAAACATGTGTAGAAATGCTTAGCATGGCTCTAAGTATGAGTAATGTATTATGTTTGATAATGATTCAATCACTCACTTATTTTTGATAATCTACATATGTTTACAATCTGATACTTGCATGATTGTGTAGTGTAATAACATAAGTAATTAAAATGCATAAATAGATTACCTACACAACATTGAATTGGTTATTACAATTATTTGTCTTTCATGCACTTATTCTTTAGAGAAATGTGGTTTAAAATGTTATGTTTGCAAAACAAGGGAATTCGGAGTCCTTAGTCACTAAACTAAAAAGCAAATAATAAATGACAAGGAAAACTCCACCAAGCACTACTCACCCTCCTGATAAGTCTTAGTGAGCATTGTGAGGTTGAGCACCTTGGCTAAGAATTGTAAAGTGTCTTGTAGCAAACATTTATACATCACTTCTCTTAGTACACCGAATCATAAAAAATTGAAAATAAAGCTAAAAAGTATAAAAGTGATCCCTCAAGCACAACTTTGCACCCTGATAAGTCTTAATAAGCATTGTGTGTGCAGAGCACCTTGGTAGTTGTACTCATTATTCATGTGCATTGAAATATTGTGGAAGTAATATTATTTGTGTATTTTAATGTTGTGTTATTTCATTATGTATGCCATGTGTCTTTGATTGATTCACTTGTATACTTTATCAAAACGCTACTTTGTACGCATCATTATCTTTCATAAAACTTCTACTCATGAGAATTGTTTCCTAATGCTCATCTACACTATTCTCTACAAACTTAAGTAAATGCACTAGATAGCAAAGCATGACCGCTACAATGTAGTTTGTGTATCTTTTCTTGATATTACATTGTAGTTTGTGTATCTTTTCTTGATATTATGAAATCATGCTTGCAATTTTTATCTTAATGGAATAGCATCTCTTCAATCTTTAACTCAAACATCAACTTTTCAAATTTAAAACTCATTATCCTTTATATGATTTTATCTTCTAAAATGATGTTTATGTTTAAGAGTGCTTATTATATTCTTCTGCTAAATTTACCACTTATGCTCATTCATGTCTATTATTTTTAACACCGTGGTTTTCTTTTCAACAAGTGGTATCTTAAAATAGAATGCTTACTTTAACATGTTAGCTATGTTGCTTTCTACTATATGTTACATCATGCTTATATTTTTCTCAACAAGTAGTATTTAACAAGCTTTTGATTGCATCTTATTTTTCTTCTCGACATAGAACATATTACTCCTTATTGCTTACTCTCACCTAAACCCTCTTTTGATACTACAAAAAGGGGAGAATAAATTGCATAATTCTAATATTTAGGTGGAGTGCATTATAATAATATTAAACTCAAAAAAGGGGTATCTTTGTAGGGGGGTAATCATATAGGAGGTGCATACACTATCATATGCTCGATTATGACAATCCTTCAATAAGTGGTTACTAATCAATCTTAGTAGATATACACTCATCCCAACCCACTTTTGTTAATAACAAAGGTGGAGAAGAAATTGAGAAATCTAGTCAAATATATATTTAGGGGGAGTAAATTATAAGAGGGAACTTGTGTAGGGGGAGGACTTCATATAGAAAGAGTATGCATTATCGCTATCAAATCTATCTTGCTTTTAATCTGTTATTCATGCATATATTATTACCTCACTTATCTATAAACACAAATGGTCTTAATCTCACTAATTTCTCATACAGGTATTTGTTATTATCACAAGGGGAGATTGTTGTAGCCTATGTAACACATCTCTTGGTTTAAGAATAACAAATACCGTGTTGTAATTGATCTTGTATTTTGTGTGTTTATAGTGTGCAGGTTTTACAGGAACTATAGCTACATGAGTAGTTTGCTGATTGGAGATGACTCTCTGGAAAGAGAGCTAACGCCCGCGTTATTAGTTAAAGCCCCACGTTAAAAACCGCTGAGAATAAAACCGCTGAGACGAAAACTGCTGAGAAGGAATCCATCGAGAAGCAGAGATAACGCCAGCATTAGTTCTTAACACTGGGTGGTAGCCGTTAGATGAAATTTGAATTTGTAGCCGGTCGATGAAGCTGCGTTCGACGAAATCTGAAGGCGGTCGACAAAAGGAGATTCCGTTCGATGAACTAAACCTGCGATCGACGAAATTGGGTTTGACAAACCTGCGTTCGACAAATTTGAGTTCGGCGACATTGTGTTCGACGAACTCTAATTTCGTTCGACGAAATTGAGTTCTGCGAACTTGTGTTCGCCAAACTTGGATTTCGTTCGACGAAATTGAGTTCAGCGAACTTGCGTTCGGCGAATTTTGATTTCGTTCGACGAACTTGAGTTCGATGAACTTTAATGGTGTTCGACGACCTTGATTCCGTTCGACAAGGGCGCGTTCGATGAAATAAGTTTCGTTCGACGAAAATGGTTTCTGCCATGATCCTAACGGTCTGCGCGATTTCAGGCATGACAATGCACGTTCACTAACGCCGACGTTAACCATTAACGACATGCGTTAGCTTCCGAGGCTATTTAAAGTACAGCCCCTCTCATTCTATTTTAGATGAATATAGAATTCTGATACTTTGGAGAGAGGTTCGTGTACAGCAATTAAGAGATCTCCCTTGGGCTATCATGAAGATCTAAAGAGGATTTTGAAGGAGAAGGTCTACAATGCATATCTCATACGAAGGACGATCGTTTCAAGAACGCCAACATCTACATCGCCTTCGTCCTCACCTTCAAAATTTCTTGGGGAGTTTCTCTTTAATTATCTTGTAATCTTTTATTTTATTCTCGTTGTAATTTGTGTGGAGAAATCGTTCAGGGAGAACGTCGGATTCCGGGAAGGATTTCCTGGGTAAATTCGCCTTGTGTTAGTGACTAGGTCTGGGTAGGACTTAGGGGGAATTTGCCTTGTGTTGGCGACTAGGTCTAGGTGATTAGATCCAGGGGTTGCTCGAGGCCATATCCGGGGAAGGATTGTCTAGAGCGGCTTGAGGCCATATTCGGGGAAGGATAGGCTAAAGCCAACCGGTTTGTGGCGATACAAGTCGGTATACAAAAGGAAAAATTGTTTTACTTTGTACGCCTCCGATTTCTAGCGATATTGAAATCAAACATTTATGTATTCAATTTATTATGAAATAAAATCATGTCTTTTAATGTTCTATTCAATTGATTTTATTTTCTCTTCAAGAATGTTTTAATTTATATTTTTATCAAAGTATTAAAATTAACATTTGTGTAATTATCTTTGAAATACAATAATCATTTTTATTATCTCTGATTTTCTGGAATTGTATTTCATTAATGTTTTCTTTAGTAAAATCTCATTGACATAATTATAATTTTCTGAAGCGCTAACGCCCAGCGTTAACACCTAACGCCAGACGTTAGCAACAGTAAGGAAAAAGTTCTGTTTCACTTATCTGAGATATTAAAATATATTTTTCTATAAAATATTCTGAAACTTCAGTCCCAATCTCTGATAAATTTAATTACGATTTAAATTCCATAAAACCCTTATTCACCCCCCCCCCCTCTAAGGGCGCCGTAAGATCCAACAGTCACTGCCTACGCGATAGGATAACTGCCTATAGAAACACCAACGGGTAGAAGACAACTCGCACGGCTTGCTGAGAACCCTATCAAACAGCTCGCCAGATCACAACATCTAGATGTAACAAGCCTCGCAAACTAATTCGCAACTTCCAGCAATACCAGTAGACACCTGCCATCCCGCAAGTAAATAATCGGCCAGATCACAACATCTAGAAGTAACTGCGGATCCTAACCGCCCGGTTACAACAGATAGCTGACCCCAGATGGTTGAGGAACCAAGTCCATATGCCACTGGCTATCCGCCGGAACATTGGTGGAAGACAACCCGCGTGGTGTCCTTAACAGACCACCTGAACTCCACGGTTTCCCAGACCGCCCAACCTCCACTTACACTTCGAAATTCAACATACCTCTCGGCCGAGCTCGGAGTGGGGATTATTTAAAACATTTCTACCCTTAAAGTGTTTGGGATTGGTTGATTTTTGTTATTCATTACTATGTGTATTTTACTCACTATCCCTTTTTCGAACCATGGAACCCATGAATGTATTTGGTGTTGGAATGCCACAGATCGATTCTACTACCGGGCTCTCACTAGACGGTGGGTCAGGTTGATCTCTGGAGAGGCTGGCAAAGTAACAAAGGTGAAAGTGCACAGTTAACCTCACTAGAATTCTCTAGAGGGGGAGGGTGGTGAATAGAGATTTAAAAATACTTTGTGCAATTATATATATATGTGTAATAATCACAGATTTAAGCAAGAAGAAAATCACAGAACAACACAAAGAAATATAGTGGTTCCCCAAACTTTGGGTAGTCCACTCTTCTACCCCCTTGGTAGGAATTCACTATCTTGCACTGAGTCTTTTGATAAGGAGACTCTTAGAACCAACCTAAGTCTTTTGACAAGGAGACTCTTAGAACCAGCACAACTGAATTTTTTGAAGAGAGATTCTAAAAACTCTTTTACACTGTTTGAAAATGAAATGAAGATAAGAAGAAGAAGTAGAAGAACTAATTAAAACAAGAAAAAATCTTCTTCCTAGCAAGAAGATTAGAAGCACAAGAATAGTGAATGTAATCTCTCTTCTATAGTGAGAAGGAGATTGTAAGCTTTTCTCTCTTTTGTGAGAGCTTTCAGAATTTGCAGCAGAATGGCTTCAGAAGGAGGAGAAGATGAAGGCTTTTTCTTTGCTGCAGCACACTATCTCTTTTCTCAGCTTTCTCACTTTTTACTTGGGAGCTCTTCCTCTTTTTCAAATGTATAAGGTGGATCATTAGTTGTCATTCTCTGTCGACTTCCTTCTTATTTATAGCTCTGTTTGAAAAGATATTGCTAAAGGAGAATAATCAATTAGCAGACAGAGAATTATAAAGAGATAAAAGTTTCCATACTAATTTTATCTGTAGAAGGAAAGAGTTTATTCTGATTTCAAATAATATCCAAATAAACCTTAATCAAATTAGCCAAGAATAAATTCGAAGGAAAGACAGATTCAGAACCGCTATAAAAGAATAAAATCATTCCATAAAATTCAGATCTTTAGAAAGAAGGAAAGAGATCTGGCGTGAATTTGAATTTCACATAGAAATCGACGTGCGTCGATTACTATTAGATGTAAGCGTCGAGTTCATCTTGGTTGGACATCGAGAGGAGAATAAGGAAGGTGCATCGACTAAGGTGCGTCGACTTTATTAAATGCGTTGACTAGAAGTCAGAGTTACGTCGACAAAGATTACGTCGAATTCTTCCTAGAGTTACTTTGACTCATTCTGAGAGAAACGTCGACTATATTTCGACGTTGCGTCGAATACTATTCAACGCATATTTACTTAGCCTAATTTTTCATTCTTAGAATTTATATTCTACTCAATTCTAGGGGTTAAGATAAATCATTTCCCCATCATTCTCCCCCTATTTGTCTTAACCCTATTTAGAGAGAAATTGTATCAGCTTTTAGTCAACACAGCATAACATTTTTATTGAGAAGAAATATGCTAAGTAATCAGAAGAAGGGAGAAATCATATAAATAGACTTCATAATAAGTATATAGATTGTATCAATATTGTTCAACACATCATTCAGGAGGAGTAGGAGGAGTTTTTCTTTTCCTAGTGAATACTACTGTTTTTGGAGAGGTGGGTTGCTCCTTCTCAGTAGCAGTAGTTCACTCAGCTCCCACTGAGTCACAGCAGGTTGCTCCCCCTGGGATGGAACTTCCTTTGGGCCTTCTACTTCTTCTTTAGTTTCTTTCTCATCTCCAGTTTCAGGTATAACAGCATCTGGCTCCCCCTGAGCTTCAGTTTCCTCTTCAGCTCCATTCTCTGCTCTACTTGCCTCCCCTTGCAATAGATCCATTTATTGTGCAGCTTCTCTTGCTATAATCAGTACATCTGATATCTGCTCTTCAGTATATAGCTCTGGTACTACTTCACTCCCAATGGTCTTGAGTAGAGCTAAACTGTCAGATTTTGAAGAATGAGGGGTTTTGTGAGAGGGATTTTTGTGGCTGGAGAGCTGCTCTTCATCTAACTTCTCCCCCTTCTTGACCTTCTTAGCCAAGAAGGTTAAGAAAGACTTGGTGAACCTAGATGAAGAGATAGATGATTTTAAGCTTTGCACAGAGGCATTGACCCCATCTATTTGGGTTTGCATGTCCATGATGGAGGAGTGAATTTGAGAGCAGTGTCCATCCAGCATGTCCTGAAATTTTTGGGCTGCTGACTGGATACACTAGGTGATGAGGTTTTCAGTGGATGGAGATAGTTCATGTTTTCCCTATTTGATTTGAAGAAGGATAAGATTGGAATATACCTGATGAAAGATCAAAGGTGTTCTTAATGTGTTCAGCAGAGATTGAGACAGGTGTCTCATATATTGTTCCATTGATTTCTCCTTGTTCATATATCTGAGCATGAGCCATTAGCTCTGTGAGTTCTGTCTCCAGGAGCTTGCATCTTGTGGAGATGAGCTTATCTAGGCCAGCTTCAGTGAAGAGAGCTATGATGCTATTATAATTTTCACCGGCGGCCTGGAAGGATTCGAGGTCAATGTCGAATCCAGAGTTTATCTTGGGAGCCATTTTAGGTCAATGAGAGAGAGGAAGAGATGGCTGGACTGAGAGGTAAGAAGGATGAAAGATGCAGAGTGCGAGAGGATTTCTAACGGAAGAGTTTATTTATGTCTGGTGAAACGTCGAAACGAGACACAATTCGAGGCTTATTCGGTACTTTAGTAGATGCGAACGAAAAAATTTTAGTGTTGCCGCTCTTTTTCATGAAGTCGACGTTACGTCAAGTGGGATTCGACGTAAGCGTCGATATAGCTTGAGTTGAGAAGATAGGGTCTCCTATCGATGTATGCGTCGATTTAAGAAATCGACGTGACTTTTACTTTGTCGGAAGATTCCAGGTTTTTCTTGAGGGATTCTTTCTTCCTAATCCTAAAGTTTTCTAAGTTACCCTAGGACTAATTTTATGAGCAATTTGATTGATTATGCCAACAATGTTTGGCAGTGTGGCCATTTTTATTGCAAATATAACACCTAATTGTCTTTAGATTAAGAGAATTTGAGTTTTGAGAGGGATAGAAGTGTTGATTAGGATAAAAATTTTGATTAGGGTAAAAGCTTAGATTAGGATAGAAATTTTGATTAGGATAAAAGTTTTGATTAGGATAGAAATTATGATCAGGATGAATGGGTCCTGAATGGGGGTTAAGATGGAAAGTTTTTGGAGAATAGACATGTCCTGTAATTATGTTGCTCTGAGTTTGTATGCGTAGATATCTACTTGACGTATGTTGATAGTTGCGTCGATTTATATTCGCGCTTTCTCCAGATTGTGTTGATCTAAAATCATCGCATGTAAAAAGTTGCATCGATTGGAAGTCGGCGTACTTTTATTCAAGCGTCGAGTTGAGGTCGAAGCATCTGAGAGATTGCTTCGAGTAGAATTCGACGCACTATCATTCATGCGTCGATATGAAGTCGTCGCAATTGTGTTTTCACAAATTTTCTTCTTCCCTTTTTCTGATTTTATTTCTTTATGAGTTGTTTCTTTTGGCTTAGTTGCCTTCTTAGAAGTAGTTTGAGAGTCTTCATCTGTATAGTATGATGTTTCATCAAAGTGGTTTGTCTCATTGAGGGAGTCTTCTTCTTGGTTTATTGATTTAGTGGGTTTAGTGAATTTAACAGGGCTCATCCAAGCAGGTTTGTTGGATGGAATTAGACTAGCTGAGGGGTCAGCTCCTATCCCAAGATTTTTATGTCTTCTTGTTTGTTTTTCTGTGATTTCTTTAAGTGTTTGGCTTCTCATTTTTATTGATTCTTCAAAAGCTTTTGCTTGGGATACCTTATTCTTAAGGAGCTGGTTTTCTATTTTAGCCCTCTCTATTTCTTTTTCTCTGATGTTAGCCCTTAACTCATAATTTTTAGAACAAGTATCCTCTATATTTCTCTGGTTTTTAATGACATTAATTTGTTCTTTTAGATTCTTAATTTCTTGTTTAGCTTTTAGTTGATCTAAACATAATCCTTTAAAATCATTTTTGAAATCATCACACAGAAAATCTATGTCATCAAAAATGCTTACCTCATCCTTATCCTCAGATTCCTCTATGAGAATAAAGCTATTTTCTTTATCATCTTCAGAAGAGATGCTTCCTTCTAATTCTGTCTCACTCCATGATTTAGCACAATGTTCTTCCTTTGAGCTTTCAAGAGCCATTAAGCATAGGTCTTCTTGCTTAGACTCTTCATTGTCACTTTTGGATGAGGTGATGTTCTCAAAATCTGTTTCACTCCAGGCTTCTGCAATGAAGCCTATTTATTTCTTCTTCCCCTTTTTCTTGAGATCTTTCTTTTTTAGATCTTTCTTTTTCTCAGCATTTTCTGGACATTCTGGTGCAATGTGTCCAGTTTTCCTGCAGGAATAACAAATGATTTCTTTAGTAGGAGTTTTATCATACCTTGGTTTTGATTCTCTCCTTCTAGAACCATCTGTCCTGACCCATTTCTTGAATCTTTTGGCCAGAAGCCTGAATAATTCTTCTTCAGTGAGAAGGGTCTCTTCTTCTGTTGCTTTCAAAGCAATGTTTCTATCTTTTAAGGAGGTTGGAGTGCTTCCTCTTCTTTCCATCTCTTCTCTGGTTTTCAGCTGTTGCTCATAGGATTTGAGTTTTCCTAAGAGGTCTTCTGTTGAGATTTCCTTTTGTCCTCTTGTATCTCTTATTGCCCATATTCTTGAGTCCCATGAACTTCGGAGACTCATTAACAGTTTGTCATTGATCTTTGTGAGAGAGATCTCTCTATCCAGGCTCCTTAATTGATTGATGATCAGACTGAATCTGTCATACATCTCAGATATGCTTTCTTCATGCTTCTTTTGAAAGTTCTCATATTGGGAGATCAATAGAGCCTTTCTATCTTTCCTTTCATCAGCACTTCCTTCTACTATCTTTGTAAGAGCCTCCCAGATATCTTTGGCTGATTCATATTCCACAACCTTTTGAAAGATTTCATCTGAGATGGTTGAGACAAGAATGTTTACAGCTTTTGCATCACTTGTTCCTGCCTTCTTTTCTCCAACTGTCCACTCAGCCCTTGGGACAAGTGTTTGAGTCACTTTACCACTTGAGTCCTTTCTATAGGGCTTAGGAGGACCTGTCAAAATAACATTGAACAAATCTTCATCAATAGAATTCATATAGATCCTAATTCTTGTTTTCCAAAGTGCAAACTTTTCAAGGTTGCAAATTGGTGGTCTGGTGGAAGCATAATCTTTGATTTGTGCCATGTGAAAAAAAATTTTTAGAAATATATATATATATATATATAAGAGGTAGGATCTTTTTGATCAAGGAGTTAACCCTTTTAGATCAACCTAGCTCTGATACCAATTGAAAGTGCACAGTTAACCTCACTAGATTCTCTAGAGGGGGGGTGAATAGAGATTTAAAAATACTTTGTGCAATTATATATATATATGTGTGTGTGTAATAATCACAGATTTAAGCTTCCCACACACCAACAAGAATTAAGCAAGTAAAGAAGGAAAATAGCAAGAAGAAAATCACAGCACAACACAAAGAAATATAGTGGTTCCCCAAACTTTGGGTAGTCCACTCTTCTACCCCCTTGGTAGGAATTCACTATCTTGCACTGAGTCTTTTGATAAGAAGACTCTTAAAACCAACCTGAGTCTTTTGACAAGGAGACTCTTAGAACCAGTACAACTGAATTTTTTGAAGAGAGGTTCTAAAAACTCTTTTACACTGTTTGAAAATGAAATGAATATAAGAAGAAGAAGTAGAAGAAGTAATTAAAACAAGAAAGAATCTTCTTCCTAGCAAGAAGATTAGAAGCACAAGAATAGTGAATGTAATCTCTCTTCTATAGTGAGAAGGAGATTGTAAGCTTTTCTCTCTTTTGTGAGAGCTTTCAGAATTTGCAGCAGAATGGCTTCAGAAGGAGGAGAAGATGAAGGCTTTTTCTTTGCTGCAGCACACTATCTCTTTTCTCAGCTTTCTCACTTTTTACTTGGGAGCTCTTCCTCTTTTTCAAATGTATATGGTGGATCATTAGTTGTCATTCTCTGTCGACTTCCTTCTTATTTATAGCTCTGTTTGAAAAGATATTGCTAAAGGAGAATAATCAATTAGCAGACAGAGAATTATAAAGAGATAAAAGTTTCCATACTAATTTTATCTGTAGAAGGAAAGAGTTTATTCTGATTTCAAATAATATCCAAATAAACCTTAATCAAATTAGCCAAGAATAAATTCGAAGGAAAGACAGATTCAGAACCGCTATAAAAGAATAAAATCATTCCATAAAATTCAGATCTTTAGAAAGAAGGAAAGAGATCTGGCGTGAATTTGAATTTCACATAGAAATCGACGTGCGTCGATTACTATTAGATGTAAGCGTCGAGTTCATCTTGGCTGGACATCGAGAGGAGAATAAGGAAGGTGCATCGACTAAGGTGCGTCGACTTTATTAAATGCGTTGACTAGAAGTCAGAGTTACGTCGACAAAGATTACGTCGAATTCTTCCTAGAGTTACTTTGACTCATTCTGAGAGAAACGTCGACTATATTTCGACGTTGCGTCGAATACTATTCAACGCATATTTACTTAGCCTAATTTTTCATTCTTAGAATTTATATTCTACTCAATTCTAGGGGTTAAGATAAATCATTTCCCCATCATTCTCCCCCTATTTGTCTTAACCCTATTTAGAGAGAAATTGTATCAGCTTTTAGTCAACACAGCAAAACATTTTTATTGAGAAGAAATATGCTAAGTAATCAGAAGAAGGGAGAAATCATATAAACAGACTTCATAATAAGTATATAGATTGTATCAATATTGTTCAACACATCATTCAGGAGGAGTAGGAGGAGTTTTTCTTTTCCTAGTGAATACTACTGTTTTTGGAGAGGTGGGTTGCTCCTTCTCAGTAGCAGTAGTTCACTCAGCTCCCACTGAGTCACAGCAGGTTGCTCCCCCTGGGATGGAACTTCCTTTGGGCCTTCTACTTCTTCTTTAGTTTCTTTCTCATCTCCAGTTTCAGGTATAACAGCATCTGGCTCCCCCTGAGCTTCAGTTTCCTCTTCAGCTCCATTCTCTGCTCTACTTGCCTCCCCTTGCAATAGATCCATTTATTGTGCAGCTTCTCTTGCTATAATCAGTACATCTGATATCTGCTCTTCAGTATGTAGCTCTGGTACTACTTCACTCCCAATGGTCTTGAGTAGAGCTAAACTGTCAGATTTTGAAGAATGAGGGGTTTTGTGAGAGGGATTTTTGTGGCTGGAGAGCTGCTCTTCATCTAACTTCTCCCCCTTCTTGACCTTCATAGCCAAGAAGGTTAAGAAAGACTTGGTGAACCTAGATGAAGAGATAGAGGATTTTAAGCTTTGCACAGAGGCATTGACCCCATCTATTTGGGTTTGCATGTCCATGATGGAGGAGTGAATTTGAGAGCAGTGTCCATCCAGCATGTCCTGAAATTTTTTGGCTGCTGACTGGATACACTAGGTGATGAGGTTTTCAGTGGATGGAGATAGTTCATGTTTTCCCTATTTGATTTGAACAAGGATAAGATTGGAATATATCTGATGAAAGATCAAAGGTGTTCTTAATGTGTTCAGCAGAGATTGAGACAGGTGTCTCATATATTGTTCCATTGATTTCTCCTTGTTCATATATCTGAGCATGAGCCATTAGCTCTGTGAGTTCTGTCTCCAGGAGCTTGCATCTTGTGGAGATGAGCTTATCTAGGCCAGCTTCAGTGAAGAGAGCTATGATGCTATTATAATTTTCACCGGCGGCCTGGAAGGATTCGAGGTCAATGTCGAATCCAGAGTTTATCTTGGGAGCCATTTTAGGTCAATGAGAGAGAGGAAGAGATGGCTGGACTGAGAGGTAAGAAGGATGAAAGATGCAGAGTGCGAGAGGATTTCTAACGGAAGAGTTTATTTATGTCTGGTGAAACGTCGAAACGAGACACAATTCGAGGCTTATTCGGTACTTTAGTAGATGCGAACGAAAAAATTTTAGTGTTGCCGCTCTTTTTCATGAAGTCGACGTTACGTCGAGTGGGATTCGACGTAAGCGTCGATATAGCTTGAGTTGAGAAGATAGGGTCTCCTATCGATGTATGCGTCGATTTAAGAAATCGACGTGACTTTTACTTTGTCGGAAGATTCCAGGTTTTTCTTGAGGGATTCTTTCTTCCTAATCCTAAAGTTTTCTAAGTTACCCTAGGACTAATTTTATGAGCAATTTGATTGATTATGCCAACAATGTTTGGCAGTGTGGCCATTTTTATTGCAAATATAACACCTAATTGTCTTTAGATTAAGAGAATTTGAGTTTTGAGAGGGATAGAAGTGTTGATTAGGATAAAAATTTTGATTAGGGTAAAAGCTTAGATTAGGATAGAAATTTTGATTAGGATAAAAGTTTTGATTAGGATAGAAATTATGATCAGGATGAATGGGTCCTGAATGGGGGTTAAGATGGAAAGTTTTTGGAGAATAGACATGTCCTGTAATTATGTTGCTCTGAGTTTGTATGCGTAGATATCTACTTGATGTATGTTGATAGTTGCGTCGATTTATATTCGCGCTTTCTCCAGATTGTGTTGATCTAAAATCATCGCATGTAAAAAGTTGCATCGATTGGAAGTCGGCGTACTTTTATTCAAGCGTCGAGTTGAGGTCGAAGCATCTGAGAGATTGCTTCGAGTAGAATTCGACGCACTATCATTCATGCGTCGATATGAAGTCGTCGCAATTGTGTTTTCACAAATTTTCTTCTTCCCTTTTTCTGATTTTATTTCTTTATGAGTTGTTTCTTTTGGCTTAGTTGCCTTCTTAGAAGTAGTTTGAGAGTCTTCATCTGTATAGTATGATGTTTCATCAAAGTGGTTTGTCTCATTGAGGGAGTCTTCTTCTTGGTTTATTGATTTAGTGGGTTTAGTGAATTTAACAGGGCTCATCCAAGCAGGTTTGTTGGATGGAATTAGACTAGCTGAGGGGTCAGCTCGTATCCCAAGATTTTTATGTCTTCTTGTTTGTTTTTCTGTGATTTCTTTAAGTGTTTGGCTTCTCATTTTTATTGATTCTTCAAAAGCTTTTGCTTGGGATACCTTATTCTTAAGGAGCTGGTTTTCTATTTTAGCCCTCTCTATTTCTTTTTCTCTGATGTTAGCCCTTAACTCATAATTTTTAGAACAAGTATCCTCTATATTTCTCTGGTTTTTAATGACATTAATTTGTTCTTTTAGATTCTTAATTTCTTGTTTAGCTTTTAGTTGATCTAAACATAATCCTTTAAAATCATTTTTGAAATCATCACACAGAAAATCTATGTCATCAAAAATGCTTACCTCATCCTTATCCTCAGATTCCTCTATGAGAATAAAGCTATTTTCTTTATCATCTTCAGAAGAGATGCTTCCTTCTAATTCTGTCTCACTCCATGATTTAGCACAATGTTCTTCCTTTGAGCTTTCAAGAGCCATTAAGCATAGGTCTTCTTGCTTAGACTCTTCATTGTCACTTTTGGATGAGGTGATGTTCTCAAAATCTGTTTCACTCCAGGCTTCTGCAATGAAGCCTATTTATTTCTTCTTCCCCTTTTTCTTGAGATCTTTCTTTTTTAGATCTTTCTTTTTCTCAGCATTTTCTGGACATTCTGGTGCAATGTGTCCAGTTTTCCTGCAGGAATAACAAATGATTTCTTTAGTAGGAGTTTTATCATACCTTGGTTTTGATTCTCTCCTTCTAGAACCATCTGTCCTGACCCATTTCTTGAATCTTTTGGCCAGAAGCCTGAATAATTCTTCTTCAGTGAGAAGGGTCTCTTCTTCTGTTGCTTTCAAAGCAATGTTTCTATCTTTTAAGGAGGTTGGAGTGCTTCCTCTTCTTTCCATCTCTTCTCTGGTTTTCAGCTGTTGCTCATAGGATTTGAGTTTTCCTAAGAGGTCTTCTGTTGAGATTTCCTTTTGTCCTCTTGTATCTCTTATTGCCCATATTCTTGAGTCCCATGAACTTCGGAGACTCATTAACAGTTTGTCATTGATCTTTGTGAGAGAGATCTCTCTATCCAGGCTCCTTAATTGATTGATGATCAGACTGAATCTGTCATACATCTCAGATATGCTTTCTTCATGCTTCTTTTGAAAGTTCTCATATTGGGAGATCAATAGAGCCTTTCTATCTTTCCTTTCATCAGCACTTCCTTCTACTATCTTTGTAAGAGCCTCCCAGATATCTTTGGCTGATTCATATTCCACAACCTTTTGAAAGATTTCATCTGAGATGGTTGAGACAAGAATGTTTACAGCTTTTGCATCACTTGTTCCTGCCTTCTTTTCTCCAACTGTCCACTCAGCCCTTGGGACAAGTGTTTGAGTCACTTTACCACTTGAGTCCTTTCTATAGGGCTTAGGAGGACCTGTCAAAATAACATTGAACAAATCTTCATCAATAGAATTCATATAGATCCTAATTCTTGTTTTCCAAAGTGCAAACTTTTCAAGGTTGCAAATTGGTGGTCTGGTGGAAGCATAATCTTTGATTTGTGCCATGTGAAAAAAAATTTTTAGAAATATATATATATATATATAAGAGGTAGGATCTTTTTGATCAAGGAGTTAACCCTTTTAGATCAACCTAGCTCTGATACCAATTGAAAGTGCACAGTTAACCTCACTAGATTCTCTAGAGGGGTGGTGAATAGAGATTTAAAAATACTTTGTGCAATTATATATATATATGTGTGTGTGTAATAATCACAGATTTAAGCTTCCCACACACCAACAAGAATTAAGCAAGTAAAGAAGGAAAATAGCAAGAAGAAAATCACAGCACAACACAAAGAAATATAGTGGTTCCCCAAACTTTGGGTAGTCCACTCTTCTACCCCCTTGGTAGGAATTCACTATCTTGCACTGAGTCTTTTGATAAGAAGACTCTTAAAACCAACCTGAGTCTTTTGACAAGGAGACTCTTAGAACCAGTACAACTGAATTTTTTGAAGAGAGGTTCTAAAAACTCTTTTACACTGTTTGAAAATGAAATGAATATAAGAAGAAGAAGTAGAAGAAGTAATTAAAACAAGAAAGAATCTTCTTCCTAGCAAGAAGATTAGAAGCACAAGAATAGTGAATGTAATCTCTCTTCTATAGTGAGAAGGAGATTGTAAGCTTTTCTCTCTTTTGTGAGAGCTTTCAGAATTTGCAGCAGAATGGCTTCAGAAGGAGGAGAAGATGAAGGCTTTTTCTTTGCTGCAGCACACTATCTCTTTTCTCAGCTTTCTCACTTTTTACTTGGGAGCTCTTCCTCTTTTTCAAATGTATATGGTGGATCACTAGTTGTCATTCTCTATCGACTTCCTTCTTATTTATAGCTCTGTTTGAAAAGATATTGCTAAAGGAGAATAATCAATTAGCAGACAGAGAATTAGAAAGAGATAAAAGTTTCCATACTAATTTTATCTGTAGAAGGAAAGAGTTTATTCTAATTTCAAATAATATCCAAATAAACATTAATCAAATTAGCCAAGAATCAATTAGAAGGAAAGACAAATTCAGAACGGCTATAAAAGAATAAAATCATTCCATAAAATTCAGATCTTTAGAAAGAAGGAAAGAGATCTGGCATTAATTTGAATTTCACATAGAAATCGACGTGCGTCGATTACAATTAGACGTAAGCGTCGAGTTCATCCTGGCTGGATGTCGAGAGGAGAATAAGGAAGGTGCATCGACTAAGGTGCGTCGACTTTATTAAATGCGTCGACTAGAAGTCAGAGTTACGTCGACAAAGATTACGTCGAATTCTTCTTAGAGTTACTTCGACTCATTCTGAGATAAACGTCGACTATATTTCGACGTTGTGTCGAATACTATTCGACGCATATTTACTTAGCCTAATTTTTCATTCTTAGAATTTATATTCTACTCAATTCTAGGGGTTAACATAAATCATTTCCCCAACAAAAGGGTTAGTGCTAGAATGCCCCAGATCAATTCTGTTGTCGGGCTCTCACTAGATGGTGGGTCAGGTTGATCTCTGGAGAGAATGGGAAAGTAACAAAGGGTTGGTGCTGGAATGCCCCAGATCGATTCCGCTGCCGGGCTCTCACTAAACGGTGGTTCAGGTTGATCTCTGGAGAGGCTGGAAAGGTAACAAAGGGTTGGTGCTGGAATGCCCCAGATCGATTCCGCTGCCGGGCTCTCACTAAACGGTGGGTCAGGTTGATCTCTGGAGAGGCTTTCAAGGTAACAAAGGGTTGGTGCTGGAATGCTCAGATCGATTCTGTTGCCAGGCTCTCACTAGACGGTGGGTCAGGTTGATCTTTGGTGAGGCCGACAAAGTAACAATGGGTTGGTGCTGGAATGCCCCAGATCGATTCTGTTGTCGGGCTCTCACTAGACAGTGGGTCAGGTTGATCTCGGGAGAGGCTGACAAGGTAACAACGGGTTGGTGCTGGAATGCTCCAGATCGATTCCGCTGCCGGGCTCTCACTAGATGGTGGGTCAGGTATATCTCTGGAGAGGCTGGAAAGGTTACCAGAAAAGGGTCGTCTCACTCAGCAAGCAAGGGTAATCTCGCGTGGCAAGGGGATAGAGAACCTGTCTCGCTTGCAAAGGGCGGAAGGCCTCTTGCGCAATAGAGTCCTCGCAGGAAGTAAAAGAGGAATGCAGGAAGGTATTAGCCCAAGGCGGGCAAGTCGAGTGCTCGTCAGCGTGGGGGATGGGAGAAAAATGTTATTCCAAACTCGGGGAAAGTGCGAGAAGCCAAGGAGAAGTTCTCGCTCGTAAAAGACAAAAAATGGAAGGGGTACTCCTTGCAAGAGGGAGACGTGGCGGGTAGGATTCAAAAATCGCGATTCTAAGGTTGACAAGTAGGAAGGAAGCATGGAAGGGGCGAGCTATACGCCTCGGCTAAGCGACCGCGCGGTAGGCGAGAGCGAGCACAATGAATATAATATCAATAACAAAAGCAAGAAAAAATGTATAAGAGAAGCATGCACAGAGAAGACGAGTAAGCGATAAACGTGTACAAAATACCATTTCCATTTCATTAAAAAGTATTACAAGTTCCGTGGCGATCTCGCCAGCCAAAAAAAAGAAAAACACAATGTGTCAAGACTCATCTGTGTACTGCTCGCCCTCGCTCCTCTTGGGGGGTGTGGTGGGCATGAATAGCTCCGGGATCACGTCCTCAAGGGTGAGCTCCACCGCCTCGGTAGTAAGTAGACCGGCCCATTGGAGAGTGCGGAAGGCGAACCTCTCCGCATGGAGAGCTCCCTCTCGCAGCTCAGTCTTTTGCTCCAGCCGCTTTGCACTCAAAGACCTAGGGCTGGGCGGAAGGGTTGCCCGGACCAATTTGAGATTGAGGGCTTTTAGCCCATTCACTTTCTTCTCCAAGGCGGTTGTGCGAGTGAGAAGCTCACTGGCAGTCTCGGCATCCTGCGAGAAAGAGTATTAGGGTAGGGTGTAAAAGGCAAGAAAAGGCAGGCAAATGATCAGCAAGACTCACCATTTCGCCCTAGAGGTTGGCGACGAGGCCATCTGAGATGTCCAGTTTGTCCTTGAGGTTTGCCACCTCCTCGATCGTGGCCTTTAGCCCATCCTGAAGTCCTTCGGAGCATTATTCCATCTTCAGACTCGCAATCTTCTTCGCCGCGTCCTTCAGCTCACGCTTGAGCTCCCAGAGTTACTCTCCACTTGGAAGTTGCGTGGACCCATCATATGGGCAAGCTCCAGAGAGCGGAGTTGGGACCGCGCGCTCTCATGAGCGATCATCCGGGAAGTCAGTGAGTTGAAGTCATCCGCATACTCTCGCCAATAAAGGCCAAAGGATAAAGCGAAGGCATCACCGCCAATCGTATCCTGCTCCACCTGGGAGGAAAGGATAGTTGATATGGAGGCCCGGTTGGCCTCCTCATTGCAAACCATTAGAGGCACGCAGGCCTCGTCCATATGCTTTGCACCGAGGCCAAAATTCCGGTGGCGCTTTGGATCGGGCACTTTTGAGTTGCCGACAACCACCTTGGCAGGCTCGCCAGCCACCTTTCCTATTGGCAGGCTCACCTGGCGATCTCCCCCAGGAGAAATCTCGAGAGCCTTCTTCCCCTTGGTCAGGGGAAGGGTCTTCGTCTTCTTGGGGGTGGGGCGGTAGAGATTGCGATCCGCGGCTCGCGGGCGCGGGCTGCTTCTTGGGTGGAGGATCCGAGGTGGATACAGGCACTCGGCACGCCTCGGTGGCAGAAGTGGCGAGCCGAAGGTAGGTCGAGATAGACCCCCAACCTTTGCATAGGGGAGGTGGAGCGGAATGTCTCGCTCCCCTGTGAGTAAGCAACGATTCAATATTAGAATGAAGAGAAGCAAAACAAAGATTAAAAAGAGCGGATGCGAATAAAACCTGCTCCTGGCGGCACGGGAGGTAGCGAGTCAACGTTCCTTCGGAGGTAGGCGACCTCATAGTTAGTCGACATGAACTTGAAAAGCTCAGCCTTATGGCCGCCGAGCGCCGGGGGGCGGTAGGTTATTTCGGTGCATTGGACGGGGGTGAAGGGGACGTTGTCGAAAGGTCCCTTCACGATGACGAATTTCTATGGCCAATAATGGATTTTGTTGATCGTCTCATTAACCTTGGCGTGGCTGCTCACGAAAAAGGCGATCCCGTCCTTATTCGCTCTGAAGGATAATAGTTTGCAAAAGACAGGTAGGCTGAACTCTATCCGCTCCTCCCGCTGGTAGCATGCGAAAGCTACCATCATGGCGACGGAATAGGGGGTCATCTGACCCGGGATCACGCCGTAGTACTTGAGCATCTTATGGTTTCGCAGCGAGCAGTTAGATGGGAGTTTTAAGCGAGTGCGAAAAGGGAATGTAGAAGGACAAACAAATAACTGGCTGATCTCAGGCCAGAAGGGCAGTCGCAAGCCCACCTCAAAGTGAGTCGTCGGGATGGCGAGCTCATCCGGGAGGACGAAGTTGATCGCATCATCCTTTATAGGCTACGGGGCAAAAAATCCCGGTGAGATATAGTTCGCTACGATAGTATGGTACTCGCCCTCCTTAAGCGAGCAATTGAGGAAAATGTGATCGCTGAAGGTCCAGGCGCATTTAGCCCGGCCTTCGGCATCAGAACCGTCACCGCCCATGTGTGCTCCGAAGAAAAATGCGAGCACAAAGAGAAAAGCGCGCGAGAGCGAGAAGGAGGGAAGGCAGAGGGAAGAAGAAGATCAATACGACAATTGGCTATAAATGCTGGCCCTATTTATAGAAAAACAAAGGCGACGGGGAGGAGTCGAAGCACCGGGGGGGGGGGGTGCAGTTAGCCAAAGCGCGCCACGATGTACCTCGATATGTGGGCCATCCTTTTTCGAACCGCTCATAGTAATCTGATAACATTGACTCGCAAGCAATAAAAAGCAATAGAGCGAGTAAGCAGAGCAAGCCCGGGTAGGTCATGTGCCAGAGTAATATAAAGTAATACAGCGAGTAAGTAGAGGGAGCCCTTGTGGGGCGCATGCCAGAACAGTAAGAGGCAAAGGAAAAAAAAATAGTAAGAGGTAAAATGAGTATAAGGTCAGTAAGGATGACCTGCGTGGTTCATGCAATAGAGGAGTAAAAAGAAAACGAGTACTTATATGCGATACTAACAGTACTGGAAAATTCAGATAGAGAAAGCCGGATGGGGCAGGCGAGAAGTATTTAAGTCGCCGCTATTATTCGCAATATTTAAATGTTACAAAAAGGATGCCCCGTCTAAAGGGCACACAAGCGCGAGCAAGGTCAATATTTAATCCACCTCCATCGACCTCTGCCTCGCACCCCGAGTTAGGCGGCCTCCCTGGATAATGATACACGCGGGCGGCGCGGACCTCGCGCTGGATCAAACAAGTATGATCGTCCACTCTCGCGAGGTGCACCCCAGGGGAAGTGGCCTCCTCGCGAGTATCCTGCAGCAGCTCGGCTTGGAGCCGTGCACATTCATCCCCAAGTGAGGCAATTTGCTCCTCAGCCGTCTCCCTGTCCTTCTTCACCTGGCTGTATAAGTCTTGCAACATTCGCCCGTGCTTCTGGAGTAATTCTGAGGTTCACCTCTTCATAGTCTCAGGGTCCCGCGGGTCACCAAGGAAATCATCACTCTCCTCCGGCAAAGTAAGGGGCGATAACTCCTCCTCCCCAAAATCAAATTCGTTGGAGCTCTCGGGACGATCTGCGAAAGAAAGAGGTCATCAAAAAGAAGGAAGAGGCCGATTGTTAGTCGGCTTGTGCCAATCAGGCGAGATAGGAGTCGCTTTACTAGGCTGAAGGTGTGAAGAACTGGGCCGACCATGGAAGGGATTTCCGTGGGGCAGGGTCACTGATTTACCTAAGCCCGTGGGGGAGGTACGATACCCTCACCCTGGACGGCGCCAAGGAGCGAGTTTCCAAGTTTCGCTTGGTCCAGGAGGGTAAAGCCCGGGGTAGAAATATTTATCACGGGAGGGGGCTGCGAGATCGGTGGTGTGGCTCACCTCCCGGGAGTCGCGAGAGGAGACTCTGCGAAAAGATAGTGTCATCAGGTCAATATTGTGGGTTCATCAAGGAATTGTACGAGAAGACTTACTGGATTGAGGCGTGGTCAAGCGGGGTGTGGTTGCGTCCAGATCCATTATCTCCATAGCGCCTCCTCGGGGGTATCAAGGCGAGTGTCCTCACGGGCCTCACCCGCAAGGTTCTCCTGCAGGAGTGAGCTCTGAAAGAAAGAAGTATTAGCAGCAATGAGGGGAGGGTTAGTTTATCGACCCGAGTACCTGATCCGTAAGCAGGAGGTCGGGCGATAGGTCCACGGGTGAAGACCCTTCCCTCCCTGGTTGACACCGGATTGACTTCTCCTTCAGTATTCTAGGAAGAGTGAGCTTTGAGGCCCATGGGGTGGGTTGGGCGAGGTTCGCGTGCTTGCTAACTTGCACCGCATTGAGGTGAGCCAGGGTCTCCTCTGAAATAGGCATCTTCTGACAGCTACAGTACAGATTGGCGAGAGAAGGTGAAAGGAGAAGAGGGGTACTCTTCAACCATGATCAATGATATTTATAACATTGGGGCGGGGCCCCACCAAAAGATTCCTGCCAGGTCAGCATCTGCCTGGCGAACACCAAGCGTTGGATGATTCTTTGTGAGCTTAGCCTAATCTCGCGAAGAGAGAGGATTGTGTACAACCTCGTGTTTGCGTGGGAGGAATAAACAGGATCGGTCTTCAATAGGAGAGAGCCTGGCGTGAGAGCGAGAACATAGTGCGATAGCAGATCAGGTGCGGCTCGGCACCCTTGGGACTCACTTAGAAATGGCGGGGGTGGGGATTTGGGCTCGCCGCTCCGCACGAGCGGTCCAGACGAGCGAGTGGCGCCCTCAGGGCCACTCGCGGCAAGAGCCCCGCGAGCTGATAATCGCTGAAGGACTAGCGAGTATGAAGATGGAGTGCTTAGCGGGTGATGCCCTCACAGGCCACTCGCGCGCGAGGACCTTGCGAGTTGATACTCACTGAGGTGTCGGCGAGTGGCTCCCTAGCGGGCCACTCACCCAAAAAGGGTTAGGGGTGAGTTTACCCTTCTACCCCGGTGGGCTGTCAATAGCACTTCAGAACATCGGAGTTTGGCTGTTAGCAGACCAATTGTGGGTGCGGTTAATAAGACCAAAAGGAGGAATCCCGCTATTTGCAGACTAGTTCAGGAAATCTATAAATAAGACCCTAAGGGCACCTTTGGAGAGGACTCCTTTTTGGGGCTTCTCTCTCCTCAGGCCATCTTTGGTTAGCATTCTCAGAGCTCTCCAAGGTGCCTGACTTCAGTTTTGGCTTGGGAGGGGAAGCGCTCTAAGATCTTCCATTTGTGCGATGGGACCTCCACACTGTCGCCAAGGGTCTAGGTTTTGAGTTTTCGGTCAAGTTGCTCTGAGGGATCAGTAAGCGTGAGTTGCACCCTTCTTTGTGGTCTGAACTCCTCGTTGGGCCGATTTCTGGTTCCAACAGTGTCCTATGAGGAATTCCAAGAAGTGTCCTACGAAGTGTCCTATGAAGAGTCCTACAAATGGTCCTATGAAGAGTCTTATGATGAGACCAACAAAGAGTCCTATGAAGATCCCAATGAAGTGTCCTACGAAGAGTCCTATGAGGAGTCCAGCAAAGAGTCAAATTAAGAGTCCTATGAAGAGGCTTACGAAGACTCCTATAAGGATTCCTACTTAGAATCCTACTAAAAGTCCTAAGAAGAGTCCTAACAATAGTCCTAACAAAAGTCCTAAGAATAAAACTATGAAGATTCCTAAGAGGAGACCTACAAAGAGTCCAATTAGGAGTCCTATGAAGAGTTCTAATAAGGGTCCTATGAAGAGCCCTATGAAGAGTTCTACGAAGAGTCCTATAACGAGTACTACAAGGAGTATTACAAAGAGTTTTACAAAGAGTCCTAAGTAGAGACCTAACAAGAGTACTGCGAAGAGTCCTACAAAGAGTCTAACAAAAAGTCATAAGTAGTGTCCCAAGAAGAGTCCTACGAAGACCTACGAAGAGTCCAAAGTAGAGTCCTATGAAGAGTCCTAACGAGAGTCCCACAAAGTGTTCAACAAAGAGTCCTACAAATAGTCCTAAAAAGGCCTAAGTAGATTCCCGAGAAGAGTCCTAAGAAGAGTCCTACAAAGAGTCCTATGAAGAGTCATACAAAGAGTACTACAAAGAGTTCTACGTAGACTCGGGCGAAGTGTCCGATATTTTTTCCTATGATGAGTCCTACGAAGAGTCCTACAAAGAGTATACAAATTGTGTTAGGAAGAGTCCTAAAGTGTCCTAAGAAGAGTCCCAAAATGTCCCTATGAAGAGTCAAAACAAGAGGCCAACGAAGAGTCCTAAGCATATACCTATGAAGAGTCCTACAAGGAGACCTGCGAAAAATCCTATGATGAGTCCTAAGTAGAGTCCTAACAAGAGACCTAAGAAGAGTCCCACAAAGATTCCCACAAAGAGTCCGACAAAGAGTCCTACAAAAAGCCCTACAAAGAGTCCTACGAGGAGTCCTACAAAGGGTCCTAAGTATAGTCTTAACATGAGTCATATACAAAGTCCTATGAAGAGCAATATGAAGAATCATATGAAGAGTCCAAAGAAGAGTTTAACGAAGAGTCCTACGATAAGTTCAATGAAGAATTCTACGAAGAGTCCTACAAAGAGTCCTACAGATAGTCCATTGAATTGTCCTACAAAGAGTCCTACAATGAGTTCTATGAGGCGTGCAACAAAGAGTTCTACAAAGAGTCTTACGAAGCTTCCTACGAAGAGTCCAACAAAGATCTTAGTAGAGTCCTATGAAAAGTCTAATGAGGAGTCCTAAGAAGAGTCCTAATAAGAGTCTTAACAAGTGTGCTAACAAGAGTCCTAAGAATAGAACTAAGATGAGTCCTAAGAAGAAACCTACAAAGCATCCAACTAGGAGTCCTATGAAGAGTTCTAAGAAGAGTTTTATGAAGAGTCCTGATGATTTAGATTGGGATTTTTCTTCTTAGAGATTTTGGTAATTTATCTGAACTAATATTTGATGAAGGAAAGTATACCTTATCTCGTATAGTACATTATATTTTTAGAAAATATCAAGGTCGTATTTTTCCATGGATCGTGTTGATTATTTCTACTTATATGGAACAAACTATTATTTTATTGGAATGAGATTTTGATTTGGTTTTTTAGATTTTTAGAAAGCGATAATAAAAGTATAACTAGGGTTTGAAAATGATGATAAGGATAACGCCCAATGTCGAATTACCGTGAGATGATAGTATCTTTTTTAGAAGTAAGAGAACACATTTTCAATTAATTCAAAATGACTTGGCTATGGAGGTTCCATAAGTATGAACGCATCTCTCTCGAGGGTACGCCCACCTGAGATTAAGAATATTCGACCGAACTCTAATTCTTTAATCCAATTTCCTTAATACTCACTTTATGTTGTGAACCCCGCTATAGGGTTTTTATTCTAATTCGAGACACTTACCTCATACTCTATCGAGGGTAGTGCGTAATTCTCATTACCCATGAGCGATCGATCCGTATGTACAATCCTCTCCGCTAACTAGTGTACGAAAATGGAAATGAAAGCCACGCATCGATTATATGGTTACACTCAATATTTTTCTCGGGTAAACCTTAAGCTCGTTAATTGATTTAGAAAAGAAAGAAAATTTATAATTTGGAAAACCATTTATTTGTCCCAATGCTCTTCGACATCATGCACTAAAGGAGATTAGCCACTCATCAGAATGGGGACGACTTTAGTGATTAAAAAGTACATGTTAATATTTAAAGCGAATACGTGTGTATTTAGCAAAAATTAAAGAAAGAAAATTAGAAACACACTAAATTGAAAACTCACACACTCTACAATAATTTAAATGACCAGTATTAAATCTAAGTTCACACACTCACGCACTCTACTTTGAATTAAAACCAAGTTACAAAAAATGCAAAAGCTATCTCATACACACACACACACACACACACACACACACACACACACACACACACACACACACACACACACACACACACTACTTTAAGGAAAACTAAGTTGCAAAAAGTGCAAAAACTATCTTATACACACACACACACACTCTACTCTAAGGAAAAATAAGTTACAAAAAGTGTAAAAACTATCTCATACACACAAACACTAATTTGAATTAAAAGAAAGTAATAAAAAAAGGAAAATACTATCTCATACACACACGCACTCTAACATAAATAGAAAAAAACTTTATAAAGAAAAAAAAATCTAACACTCATACACTCACACACTCTAACATAAAGAGAAACTAAATTAAAAGAAAATAAAAAACATAACTCGTACACGCACATATTAACATAAAGAGAACTAAATTAAAAGAAAAAAAATTAAACTCATACACACACAAACACACACACACACACACTCTAACATAAGGAAAAGAAGAACAATTAGAGAAAAAAACTATTTCATTTCAAAAATAAGGATTACAATTAGACTATGAGAGAGAAAATAAAAATAAAATAAAAAAAACATAAAAGAAGGAAAAGGAAAATGCACAAAATAACTCACAAACACTCAAAACCATTCACAAAAACTATCCCCTAAGCTTCAGCCGAGACTCTCTATTTATTATGAAATATTTAGAATTACAAGCCCTCGGTCACGGCCATGACCGAGGGCGTGACCTGCAGTTGTTGGATGGATCGGGATAGTTGGTCTTTTGGATGGATCTAGAAGGGTTGACATGAAAAATGGTTGCACACTGGCACGGTCGATATGTCACGGGTGTGGCCTGAGGCGTGTTGGAGAAATCTATACAGCTATCCTTCTGGATGATTCTGGATTCAAGGGAGAGATGGTTGCACACGGTTGGGATTGATATCTCACATGCGTGACCTTGGGCGGCAGGCGGCAGCAGCATCAGGGGCATGATAGTTGGCATGTCCCAGTGGAAGATTGGAAGATCACTGGTGTTGGAACAACCCTATTACTGATTTGGGCTAGGATCACTATCTGTTTATTAGGACTAAGTTGACCGCACTGTATAGTCTAAGGGTCAAGGTTTTAGTCTGTTAGAACTTAAGGAAAAGATCAAGTTTCTGCGTTCGATGAACTCCATACTGCGTTCGACGAACTCCATCATGCGTTCGACAAATGACATGCTCCAGTTCGACGAACTTGCCAAGGTTCTGTGTTCGACAAACTCATTCGACGTTCGACGAACTCCTCTCTGCGTTCGACGAACTTGCTCTCCAGCTCGACGCACTCAGTTTTCTAGCCAATCCAGCAGATTATCTCTTCAGTTCAACGAACTTCATTCTGCGTTCGACGAACTCAGCTCCGCGTTCGAAGAATAAGTATCAAGATGTTCAGATTGACGAAAGCTCTTCTCAGCTCAACGAATTCAATATTACAGCTAGCTTATCAGATTTTATCTCTCAGTTCGATGACCTCCAGCTTGAGATCGACGAACTCCAGATTGTGTTCGACGAATTTATTCAGATCGTTGAAATTTCTACTCAGTTCAGTATTTCAGACAGATCATTTTTTCAATCTCTGAACTCAGATCAACTAATTAGCAACGGATCTATTCCTCCAGATAAGTCAAGGACATTATCTTTCCTTTTATTATTCTCTTATTTCGAGAAAGTACTTGTTTGGCTAATCAGAAAAGGATACATTTATTGAAAAGGAAAAGGAATTAAATATTCAGATTGCAGTTCCAAGAAATAATCAATTCTGATTATTCTATTCCTTAATTAAAGGATTTGAAATTCAAATCAGAGATATGTTGTCAAAAAGGAGTAGGAAGAAATTGATACACAATATAGCAGAACAGCAAGATAGAAAGGAATGAGGATACAGTTGAGAGGAGAAAGAAAGAGAAAGTACACATAAAGTCAAAAAGCTTTTCAGATCTTCATCTTCCTCAAGTAGCACATCTCATTCTCTGAGAACAACAATACAAATCATCTCTCAGTTTTCTACTGCAAGTTCAAATCTTCAAAGAGCAACAACAAATCAGAGAAAGTTTGTCTCTCAGATTCATCATCTTCAAAGAAGATTTGTTTCATTCAAGTGAAAGCTCCATCCTCAACTATCAACCATTTCAATCAGACAGGGGGAGCTTTACAACATCAAATCCAAATCATCTCTCAGTTTTCTGCTGTAAGTTCAAATCTTCAAAGAGCAACAACAAATCTGAGAAACATTGTCTCTCAGATTCATCAGCTTCAAAGAAGATTTGTTTCATTCAAGTGAAAGCTCCATCCTCAACTGTCAACCATTTCAATCAGACAGGGGGAGATTTACAACATCAAATCCACTAGTATTCTCTCAGAATATTGACAGAGAAGAACTTCATAACCCTCTTTATCCCTTCCAGTATAGGGTTTTAACTCCCTTCAAAAGTTAACCCCTTGGTGGCAGGGCACCTGAACAAAAACCTGTAGTTTGGTTTGAGCACCTGATCAAAAGCTCAAGTGGTGTATTGGGCACCTGATCAAAACCCCATTGTTGATAGGGCACCTGATCAAAAACCTAGTGGATTCCTACCAAGGTTGGCAGAAGAGAAGACGTACCCAGGTTTATTGGGGAACTACTATAGATCCGTGTGTCTTCTGTGTTTGCTTTTATTTTTCTGTGCTGTGCTGTGTGATTATTTTCTTTATTTGTTTTTATAACTCACTCAGTACATATATATATATATCACTATTTTAATTCTGCTATAAAAATAAGTGAAAAACTTTTTAATACTCTATTCACCCCCCCCCCCCCCCCCTCCACCTCTAGAGTAACTTTAAGAGCTAACCTCACTTTCAATTGGTATCAGAGGTTGGTTGATTCTTTACAGGCTAACACCTGAATCAAAAGACCAATTAGATCTTAAATTTTCTTCTAGAGTTTCTTTGCTAAAAATCCATGGCACAGAACAAAGAATACACAAGCACAAGACCTCCTATGTGCAATATAAATAAGTTTGTACTATGGAAGGTAAGGATCAGATTATATATGAACTCTATTGATGAAGATATTTTTAACGTGATTTTGATAGGACCTCCTACTCCTACAGCAATAACAAGTGCTGAAACAACAACCACAAATAATGCTATTCCACCTACTGAGTGGACCGAAGCTCAAAAGAAGTAGAGAAGTGTTGATGCCAAAGCAATGAATATATTGGCACAGACAATGTCTGATGACATCTTTCAAAAGGTTGTGGAATGCACCTCAGCCAGGGAAATCTGGACCTCCCTCAACAACATGGTTGAAGGATATGCAGATGAAAGAAAAGATAGAAGATCTCATCTCATCTCCCAATATGAGAATTTCAAGAAGGGAGAAAATGAAAGTATAGCAGACATGTACAATAGACTCAACCTCATAATCAATGAGCTGAAGACTTTGGACAAAGTGATCTCTATCACTAAAGTAAATGATAAGATCCTAATGTGCTTCCCCAACCCATGGGACTCTAGGATCTAGCCAATCAAGGAAGCCATAAGCCTTAATTAGATCTCTACTGAGACCTTATTAGGCAAGCTCAAATCCTATGAGCAGCTTATCAAGTCCAGAGAAGCTGAACAATCTACTTCCTCACCAGCATCCAAGAAGGAAAAGAGCATTGCTTTCCAAGAAACTGAAGAGGAAGATAAAGCTCCAGGAGAAGTGGAGTTTATGAGTCTTCTAGCCAAGACATTCTACAAGATGGCTAGAAAAGACTTTAGAAAGAAGGATTCAAGATCCAGAGAAAAGCCAATGTACGACAAATCTAATTCTAAAGAAATAATTTGTTGTGGCTGCAGGAAACCTGGACAAATTCTACCTGAGTGTCCAGAGAACCAAAAGAAAGAAAAGAGAAAAGAGAAAGAATAGAAAAGACACTCCAGCAAGCCTTCCTCCCACAAACACAAGCACAAGGGAAGAGGCTTTGTAGCTGAAACATGGAGTGAAACATAATCAGAATCTTCATTCAGCTCTTCTGAAGATGAAGAAAATGCAAATGAGAAGGAGCAATGCTTGATGGCCATATATGACTCAAGCAATGAGTCAGAATATGCATCATCATCCAGCTCTAGTGATGATGAAGAAGAAAGAAACTTCTGCATGATGACTATCAATGCCTCAGGACATAATTCAGAATAATTGGAATCTGAAGCTGACAGTGATCAGGTAATATTTAATTTGATTTGATTTTAATTCAATTGAATTCAAAGATGAATTCAAAGCTCTTTGTATAGATATAATTAAATTTGAGAAATAGATAATCTCTCTCAGAGGCAAGTTGGCTGAAATGAACCAACTAAGTGAAGAAAATGTCAATCTTAAGAAAGATTTGGCTGCCTCCAGAGAACACATTGTTCTCATTGAGAACAAGTTGTCTGAAGCTAAGAAGTTTGAAGAATCCCTCAATGGGAGAAGTATCAAACTGATGGACATCACAAGCACTGTGAATGCCAGACTAAGTGGCAAACTGGGCTTGGGTGTATCATCAAGTGAGCCACACCTCCTTAAGAAGAACATTCTTTCTACACCAGTAAAATTCATTTATGCTAAGAACAAAGAGGTAATAGAAGTAGATAAAAATATCTCAAGCAAGAATATTAAGAATAAAGGAATTCAACAGAATTCGTCGAACGGAGCTCGACGAAATCAATTCATTTCGTCGAACAGAGATCGATGAAAGTTGAGCACATAATTACCGTATATCTATCCATCGAACGACGCTCGACGAAATCACATCCATTCGTCGAACGGCGATCGACGAATTCACCCAAATTCGTCGAACGGAAAATATACAGAAAATCTGAAGAATTCTTATTCTCAATATACTAAGAATCCTTTTACTGAGTGGATAATTCCTCTAAGGAAATATCAACCACAAGGCTATAAGGATCAGCCTGAGATATCTTATATTTTAGATTTTTATGGAAAAACAAAAGGACCCAATGTAGTCTGGGTCAAGAACAACTAATATATTAAATAAGGAGAGGAACACCACCTCTACCAGAGACGTTTTGCAGGTACATGATCACTATCTCAAGCACTCATTTCTTCTAAGATATTCTTCAATTGTTTGAAGAACAACAACTTAAGAAGTCATTGACCACCAGGATCAAACTCACTATTCTTTGATATCAGAGATTTCAACTGATATCAGAGGACTCTAACCTAGGATCAAACTATCAGTTGCAGAAATAAAAATGGGTTTACACTCTCAAGACAGAGAATGCAAATGAAATTGCAAGTTCAATATCAGAAAACCAGGACTATCAATTGGTGTCAAAATCAAACTCCCAGTAGCATAAATAAAGGAATGGGTACACATCCTTAAGACAAAGAATGCAACAACATTATCAGATCAAATTTCTAGAAATCAGATTGCATCCTTCCCTTCCTCCTCTTTAAATGTCCCTTCTTCTAGGGGACTAGCTTCAGGACTTCCTGAAACTAGGCAGGGGGAGAAGTTTCATGAAACAACTCCTTTTGATAGGGGGAGATGTTTTGAAGAAGCTCCTTTATGATAGGGGGAGATGTTTTATGACGATGTTCAAGTTTCAAGGAGAGATGCTGTATGAAAAAGAAAAATTAGTTCTTGATGAAGAAGCTCACAGCAGTTTTGATTCAGATATGACAGATTCAAATGCAGATTGGTAGCAAAGCAGATTCAGTTATTGCTACAGTTCAGATCAACAAAAGCTAAAGCTGAAAAATGCTTATTCAGAAATATTGTTTGTTATAGCAGATACAGCTAAGATAATCAAATTCAGAAAGCTGAAGGTAATGTCAGAATTCAGAAAGCAATAGGTTCTGATTATTTGTTTTCAATGTAAAATTTCAAAAGTCAATGTATCATATTTTATATCTGCTGAAATGTTCAAAATCTGTCAGATATATATGATCTGTTGTTTTGTTGTTTATTTTATTATTCAATTTTTGTCAAATAGTGTCCTAACCCAAATAGGGGGAGATTGTTGGAACAACCCTATTACTGATTTGGGCTAGGATCACTATCTATTTATTAGGACTAAGTTGACCCCAATGTATAGTCTAAGGGTCAAGGTTTTAGGCTGTTAGAACTTAAGGAAAAGATCAAGTTTCTGCGTTCGACGAACTCCATAATGTGTTCGACAAACTCCATCCTGCGTTCGACGAACAACATGCTCCAGTTCAACGAACTTGCCAAGGTTCTGCATTCGACGAACTCATTCTGCATTCGACGAACTCCTCTCTGCGTTCAACAAACTTGCTCTCCAGCTCGACGCACTCAGCTATCCAGCCAGTCTAGTAGATTATCTCTTCAGTTCAACGAACTTCATTCTGCGTTCGACGAACTCAGCTCTGCGTTCGAAGAAAAAGTATCAAGATGTTCAGATCGACGAAAGCTCTTATCAGCTCAACTAATTCAATATTCCAGCTAGCTTATCAGATTTTATCCATAAGTTCGACGACCTCCAGCTTGAGATCGACGAACTCCAGATTGTGTTCAATGAATTTATTCAGATCGACGAAATTTCTACTCAGTTCAGTATTTCAGAAAGATCATTTTTATTTCATTCTCTAAACTCAGATTAACTAATAAGCAACGGATCTATTCCTCCAGATAAGTCAAGGATATTATCTTTCCTTTTTTTTTCTCTTATTTCGAGAAAGTAGTCGTTTGGTTAAACGGAAAAGGATACATTTATTGAAAAGGAAAAGGAATTAAATATCTAGATTGCAGTTCCAGGAAATAATCAATTCTGGTTATTCTATTCCTTAATTAAAGGATTTGAAATTCAAATCAGAGACATGTTGTCAAAAAGAAGTAGGAAGAAATAGATACACAATATAGCAGAACAGCAAGATAGAAAGGAAGGAGGATACAGTCGAGAGGAAGAAGAAAGAGAAAATATACAGAAAGCCAAACAGCTTTTCAGATCTTCATCTTCCTCAAGCAGCACATCTCATTATCTGAGAACAACAATACAAATCATCTCTCAGTTTTCAGCTGCAAGTTCAAATCTTCAAAGAGCAACAACAAATCTAAGAAACATTGTCTCTCAGATTCATCAGCTTCAAAGATGATTTTGTTTCATTCAATTGAAAGCTCCATCGTCCACTGTCAACCATTTCAATCAGACAAGGGGAGCTTTACAACATCAAATCCAAATCATCTCTCAGTTTTCTGCTGTAAGTTCAAATCTTCAAAGAGCAACAACAAATCTGAGAAACATTGTCTCTCAGATTCATCAGCTTCAAAGAAGATTTGTTTCATTCAAGTGAAAGCTCCATCCTCAACTGTCAACCATTTCAATCAGACGGGGGAGCTTTACAACATCAAATCCACTAGTCTTCTCTCAGATTATTGACAGAGAAGAACTTCATAACCCTCTTTATCCCCTCTTGTACAGGGTTATAAATCCCTTCAAAAGTTAACCCCTTGGTGGCAGGGCACCTAAACAAAAACCTATAGTTTGGTTTGAGCACCTGATCAAAAGCTCAAGTGGTGTATTGGGCACCTGATCAAAACCCCATTGGTGATAGGGCACCTGATCAAAAACCTAGTGGATTCCTACCAAGGGTGGTAGAAGAGTAGACGTACCCAGGTTTACTGGGGAACTACTATTGATCCTTGTGTCTTATGTGTTTGCTTTTATTTTTGTGTGCTGTGTTGTGTGATTGTTTTCAATATTTGTTTTTATAACTCACTCAGTACATATATATATCACTATTTTAATTCCGCTATAAAAATAAGTGAAAAACATTTTAATACTCTATTCACCCCCCCCCCCCCCCCCCCCCCCCCCCCCGCTAAAGTAACTTTAAGATCTATCCTCACTTTCAACTGGGGTGACCAAATTTGACATGGGCATGACATTATGATTCATCGAGACATCAGGTCGATTGGATTAAAAGCGTGGCTTATCATCTTAACCAGGTGTACACGGAAGAGACCCGTTACATGGCCTCGGTCACGTGCGTGACTGAGGGTGTAACTTGACCAATTCATTGAGATTTGTTCTGAAATTGGTCGAGAGCTGGAAATTGGCATTTAAAGTTTACATGCCATGGGTCACGGGCGTGACCGAGAGCGTGACCTAACAAAAATTACCAAAAAACTGTAAAATAGAAATAAACACTAAGTTAGTAAGGAAATAATTAAAACAAGCAATTTATTTATTAATTTACATAGAAAATTTACAATTTTAATTAAAACTACTAAGAACTATACTAAAAATTTGTATATTTTACTACTCATCAAGTACCCCCATAGTTAAGTTTTTGCTATTCTAGAGCAAAAGTAAGAGAGATATCTGTACTGAATTATAATAAGTTTTAATTTTAGGCTATCATTTTAATCAAAAGAGGGACAAAAAATTAAAAATCCAGTGTATAAAGAGTTAAGTCCTAAATTATGCAAGTGATTCAAGTAGGGGAAAAGTCTTAGCCATAAACTTCTTAAGAGAATCAAATAACAAGTAAAATTGCAATCATTAGTAAATAAGGTTAGATCAAAATTATAAGAACCTTTGCTTTAAAGAAATTTGAAGGAAATAATTCAAGTTACTAATTATGCTCTCAATTTTTTTTTGAGTTAAGTCTTGGTACAATAAATTGGCTAAGGGGGAAAAGTGTAAAAGGTTTTGGCAAGAAGAACAGTACTTGGATTAGGGGTGATGGATTTTATCCTCTCACCCTTCCTTTTTATTTTTCTTTGGCGCTCACTGTGGTTTACGAGGGAAAACTAATTCATTTTCAATTAACCCAATGCTTATGTTTACGGAACGAAATCTTATTCCCATTGACATAAGATCTTATAATTTTTTTTGGGTGCCTATGTTTATGGAATGAAGTCATATTCTCATTGACATAAGATCTTTTTAGAAAAAACATCCCTTTCTTCTTCTTTTTTCATGCCATGCTAAATGGGTGCATACAAGGGGGTTTTCAAGAGAAATTCTTGAATAATTAAAAAATATTTTGAGAGCAACCATAGTAATTTGAATGTTCCTAAATTCCTAAAGGCATAATGTAGAGATAATTGGGGTATAAGGTTGTTTTTCTAACATAATACATGTGCCTCTATTTTAGATAATTCAGAAGTAGTGCTTGAAAACAAATCCTCTATTTATATTAGAATCACAAGATCTTCTTAAAACTTAATCCCAAAAGTTTATATCTATCAACCTGTGATGAACAAATGGCTAGCCAATTAAAAATTATGAAAATCCACAAATAGATACTCTCGAAACTAGGTGCTTGAAAAAAATGTAGGGTTTTATTATATTTTTTATTTTTTTTATTTTTTTTCTACTACAAAATAAACTTATGTTTGGAGGATTTTGGGGTTTGTAAAATTTATTTTTGTTTTGTTTTTTTATGCTACGAAATGAAATATTCGGTAAATTTGGTGGTTTTGTCATTTTCTTTGGTTTTTCTGCTACGAAATAAAATGTTTTTGTAAGTTTTGTGGATTTTATATTTTTTGGTTCTTTTCTATTTTACATAATTTTTAACTGAAATAGGAAAATAGGAAAACACCCCCATACTTAAAACACAACATTGTCCCCAATATTGTAATTTAAGTATGAAGTAGCTAACAAAGTAAAAAGAAGCCAGCAAAGCAAAAAAGGCTTCCCAGAATTGAGGTCAGCGAGACCGCTAAGAACCTTGTAAAAGAAACATGTACAAGAAAGGAAGCATAATAAAATATTAGATAGATATTGAGTGCCTCCCATTAGCGCTTTGTTTACCATCACGTAGCTTGACTAATTTGACGTGGGGAGATTATAAGTTGGGGAGGGTTAAAAATTCAAAATTTCTGTCCACTGGATAAAGTTTTAAACGGTGCTCGTTGACTTTAAATTTGTCTTTTTTTTTGGTTGGGAGATAAGAACGGTCCCATATGGCTAAACCTCTTTGACTTTAAAGGGGCCCGACCATCGAGACTCTAATTTACGCAAAAAAAGCTTGAGGCATGACTTATAAAGAAGGACAAGATCGCCTGGTGCCAAAGTTTTTGGAAATTTAATTTTTTGATCGTGGTAGAACTCAGAGTTCTCCTAATAAAATTTATTACACTCATAAGAATTCGCACACCATTCATCAAGTTCATTTAGGTGATATTTTCTACTTTAGGAGGCTATGTTTTAATCGATGTTTACAAATTTTAGATCCCAAAGGCGCAGTGCTCTAACTCTACCTATAAATGGCACGCCTTGCATAGACTAATCGATATGGCATACAACCAATGGCTCTCTTGTATGTTGTACGATATGCCCACAGCATGTCGTCGAGTTTTATGGACCAATCTTTCATATTTAATGAAACTGCTTTTTCTAAAATGCATTTAATCTCTCAATTTACTACCTCGACTTGGCCTCTTGTTTAGGGGTGATAGGTGGTGATGAGCTTATGTGTAATGGCATACTTAAATATGATTTTGGTGAATTGAGGATTACAGAAGTGCATACCCCTATCACTTACTATTGTACGGGGCGTGCCGAAGTGAGAAAATATTTTTTTTAGAAAATTGACGGCGACTCTCGCATCCTTGGTGGGGAGGGCATGTGCTTCCGCCCACCTAGATACATAGTCAACCGCCACTAAAATATAATGATTATTAAAAGAAGAGGATAGAGAGATGACAAAGTCATTACCCCATAAATCGAAGATTTCACACTCTAGAAAAAGGTTTGGGGGCAGCTCGTCACAACGAGAGATGGTACCCGACCGCTGGCAGCTATTGTCCGTACACACATAAGTATGAGCATTTTTGAAGAGAGTGGGCCAATAAGAACCCTCCTCTAGCATCTTCTGCGCGGTCCAGTTAGCATAATAATGCTCATCGGCCGACCCCTCATGGCAGTGCCGCAAGATTTGTGCACTCTCTTTCCTTGAAATGCATCTCCGCACTACTTGATCTGCGCAGGCGTGAAAGAGAAAAGGGTCCTCCCAAAAGTTGTTTTTCAAATCATATACGAATTTCTACTTTTGCTGGGTCAAAAAAACTTTTGGAAGGACCCGCACAACTAAATAGTTGGTGTAGTCTGCGAACTAAGGGGTGGGAGAAGATTTGACATTATTTACAGCTAAGAGGCGCTCCTCGGGAAAATTATCAGTTATTTCGTGTTCTACGAGCGCTTTTGCCGCTGGGCGGTATAAATGAGAGAGATGGTCGGCCGCCAAATTTTCAGCTCCCTACTTATCACGGATCACTAGATCAAATCCTGCAAAAGGAGGATCCATCGAAGTAAGCGGGGCTTGGAATCTACTTGCTCTAATAAATATTTGAGGGCGAGGTGATCGGTGAAAATGATTACTTTTGAGAGCGTGGCATAGGATCTAAACTTATCGAATGCAAAGACAACGACCAAAAGTTACTTTTATGTTGTAGTGTAATGGTCCTATGTGGCTATGAGCAATCATGAAGCATAATAAATAGGATGAAAATATTTATTAATACGCTGTCCTAAAATGGCTCCTACGGTGATATTGCTTGTATCGCACATGATTTCAAATGAAAGGGACCAATTTGGCGCCATCAAAATGGGAGGATTAATAATTTTTTCTGTAATGAAATTAAAAGCCTCTACACATTCGCTATAAAAATTTAACGAGGTTTCTTTTCCAAGAGGTGGGTTAGCAGTTTGGTAATTTTTGAAAAGTTTTGTATGAACCGATGATAAAAACCCACATGGCCGAGAAAACTTCTAATGGATTTTATGTTTGAAGGTGCGGGAAGCTTTACGATGATTTTGACTTTGGCCTTATCGACCTCAATTCCCTTGGCAGAAATTTTATGGCAGAGGACTAAACCCTCTCATACCATAAAGTTGCATTTCACACAGTTTAAAACTAAATTCGTCTCTTCACACCGCTGGTGGACTCTGTCTAAATTTCTTATGCAATTTGTAAAAGAGTTTCCAAATATGGAGAAGTCATCCATAAAGACTTACATGATATCTTCTATGAACTCACCAAATATTGCTAGCATACATCGTTGGAATGTAGTTGGCGCATTGTAGAGGCCAAATGTCATCCTTCGATATGCGGCGGTGCCAAATGGGCAAGTAAAAGTTGTTTTCTCCTGGTCTTTGGGGGAAATAGGGATTTGGAAAAACCCTGAAAGTCCATCAAGAAAGCAATAAAATGGATGTCATGAAAGTCGCTCCAGTATTTTGTCGAAGAACGGTAGCGGGAAGTGGACTTTTCTTGTGGCATCATTTAATTGTCAGTAGTCGATGCACACCCGGCAACCCATATTTGTACAGGTTGGGATCAATTCATTATTCTGGAATGCCATGACCGTTATACCGCCCTTTTTAGGGATGACTTGTACGGGGCTTACCCACGTACTATCTGATATAGGATAGATAATTCTCGCATCGAGGAGTTTTGTTACCTCGGCCTTAACGATATCCCACATCTTTGGGTTAAGTCGTTGTTTAGGCTGGATGGTTTTGCGGGAGTTATTTTCTTGAAAAATTTTGTGGGTGCAGAATGAGGGGTTTATTCCCCTGATATGTGAAATATGCCATGCAATTGCACGATAATGATTGTTTAAAACTTCTACTAATTCGGAGGTCTCCGAATCACTTAAGGTAGAAGAGATAATAACAGGAACTTTTAAATCTTTTCGAGAAAAATGTATTTCAGACTATGAGTAACACCCCACTTTTCCAAAAGTGTGGGATGAGAAGTACTGCTAGGATTCGTCAACATGAATCAATGAAAATGGTGGTCTCGACGAACAGTACTTATTCAGAGACTGTTACCGAATGATATCGATGAATCGTCAAATGATCTCGATGAAATTGTCGAATGTTCTTTGTGTTTGTCGACGAATAGAATTATGGTGTAATTCTGATGAATCACCAAAGTAGCTTGGGTGGTCTCGACGAATCATCGAAATGTCTCGATGATAATGATGGTCTAGACAAATGCAGCCAGAGCGCTTCTTTTTAAGTATTTTGATTTTGACGGAAGTTGACGTCAAATCCTATGTCCAAAATGTTTCTGATCCTTCTAAAAAAAGGGATCCGACGGCTATGATCTTTTAGAAATACATTTAAGGATGTTTGAGAGATAAATTTAGGTTTATTTCCACCCTTATTCTCTCTCTCCAACCTTAAGAAATCAGAGAGCTAAGGAAGAAGAAGAAGACACCTTCCGCTATTGACGGAGCTCCGAAGCTCCAAATTGCGAGACGTTTCCAGATCCACGAAGAGTAGCCAGGTGTAGTTCTTTCCATCCGATTGAAATCTCGGATTCATGGCGCTGAAGAGAGTGGGAAGGGTAACGATCCTTCCTCCCGGTGTTAGGATGTGTTTGGTCCTCTCATTCCTTTTCTAAGCATTTTGAGGTTGTCTCTTTCACTAATTAGTGAAGTGTAGGACTTTCTATAGTTCTTTGGAACTCGGGGTAGATTATGTCTGTCCCCGACATTTATTGCATGTAGAAATCCAATAAACAAATGGATTCAGGCATTTTGTGTGAAGCCTACCTGTGGTCGTTAGCCCAGATTGGTGATGCTTGATTATGACGTGCATTTAGGTTAAGCCTAGAATTCGTGCCGGAGAATGAATCCATGAGAAATGGCATCGTATTGTGGGACTTGAGATTTGGGTGTCTTTTAGAGAGCCTAATGGAAGCCCCATTCTTTTAATGTGGTTGAATGCAAACCTTCACCACGAGTTTTGAAGTGGAGCAGTCTTGTACCTCCTTCAGTGGATATGTGTGCGAAGCCTAAGTCCTCTTGGAAGGATTGGGTGCATAACAATCATTTTGTTATGGAGAACCGCCGAGCATTACACGTTAAGTGAAATGCGTGAAACATCCTCAAGTTTCTTTTTATTAGAAAGCAACTCTTCAAGATATTTCGCGTATTTAGGTATTTGAGAGTGTGCCTCCCAGAAGGGAACATTTATTTGAATTTGTTTTAAAATTTGTAAGAATTATTTTTACTGCTCGTCTTTCTTCTCGTTATTTATTTTTGAAGTATAAGGAAGAAGTGAGCTAAAATGTTCGGCACAGTCGGAATACTCGGTGATTTATCTATCGAAGGAGAGGGTGTAAGGGTCGGTGCTGAAATATGTACCATAGGCTCAACATGTTTTAGGGAGGTTATCTCCTTGCCACTACGATGGTGTATGGCATTGGCATTTTCCATGGGGTTCGGCTCGGTGTTGCCTGGCAAAGCACCATATGGCCGCTTGGAGACAATCTTCGCAAGCTATCCAACCTAGTTTTCCAAGTTTTTTATCAATCCGGTAATAATCCAGATATTTGACTCGTTGGTCGTGACGTATTTAGCAATAACATCTCTGAGAGGGTAAGGTTTTGGAGGAGGTGGTGGGAATCCCTGTGGAAATGCTTGCAGAAATCCAGGAGATGTTTGGGTGGTTCCTTCAAACCGGTTTGTAACTATTACTATAAGGGTTATTGTTAGGGTTGAAGGGGGCTGAACTTGGTTATCTAGGAAATCTACAAATTCTTTGACTAAATTATTATTTGGAGCCCAAACGGAAGTGGATGAGGAAACAGTCATCTCTACAACTTGCTTACTTAGCCTCTCTACTTGCGAGGCTAAGTGAGTAGTGATATTCACTTCGTAATTCCCTTTTGGTTTGTTAGGGCGCGACCTAGGCACATTCCATTGATAGGCGTTCATGGCCATTTCCTTAAACAGAGCTTAAGAGTCCTCTGGGGTTTTGTTGTTTAATGCTCCCTCGGTGGCTGCATCGATCATCAATCGTGTGGAGATATTCAAGCCCTTATAGAACATCTGGGCATGCAGCCAAGACGGAAGCGCATGATGAGGACACATACGCAAAAACTCTTTAAAACTCTCCCAAGTCTCGTAGAGAGACTCATAATAAAATTTAATAAAATCGGCGATATTCGTGCGTAGTTTATCGATTTTAGACAAAGGAAATTTGGTTAGAAATCATTCTGTCATCTCGGCCCACGTAGTGATGCATCCTCTCAGAAGAGAACTCAACCACTGCATGGCCTTTGTCCGCAATGAAAATGGAAATAAATGCAAACGAATAGCGTCATCAGCAACGCCATTAATTTAAAAGATGTCGCAAATTTTCAAAAAATTTGAAAGATGTAATTTCAGATCCTCATCCGATAAACCGTCAAATTGATCTAACTGTTGTACCATTTGAATGATGCTAAATTTAATTTCAAAATAAGTATTGGCCACTGTTGGGCGAGTGATACTTTATCCTGTATCATCCAAATTTGGGCGCGCATAATATGCCATGGTCTGTGGTGGGGCCACAATTCGATTGGGCTCAGCCATAGCTTCATTATTTGTGTCTCTGATAGACTCTTTGAGATTTAAAGGTGGATTTTGATCAGGAGATATAAGGTGCTCATGAAGGATGCACTCGATTTCAGGATTAAAAGGAGTATCCGGGTCGTTCGAAGATCTTCCTCGGGTCATACACTAATATTAAAAAAAATATTTTGATGATTTTCTTGCGTTTTTGTTTAAAATAAATATATATGAATGAAAAAGGCGGAGGAAGAAGTAAAAGATAAAATTAATAGAGATTCCTTTTTCAAAATAACAACACAAAATTCCCCAGCAACGTCACCAAAAACTTGATTATTTAGATTGGGATTTTGCTTTTTAGAGCTATTGGTAATTTATCTAAACTAATATCTGATGAAGGAAAGTATACCTCATCACGTATAATACATGATATTTTTAGATAAAATCAAGGTTGTATTTTTCCATGGATCGTGTTGATTATTTCAACTTATAAGCAACAAACTGTTATTTTATCAGAATGAGATTTTCATTTGGTTTTTTAGATTTTTAGATAGTGATAATAAAAGTATAACTAGGGTTTGAAAACAATGATAAGGATAATGTTAGGTATTGTGCCTTCAATGATCCTAGATTTGAAGATGGAACACAAATATAGATAAGCTAAGTTGTCTTTGATATGTGGTTTGGTTCATGATGTGATAGGTATATCAAAACTATATTATTAGTATCAAACTATATAGAAGTGAAAAGTTCACTATGTCAATTATCGGTTTGAGCCTTAACTGACATATTGTTGAGACATGGAACATACCGTTGAGACAGTATCGATGATATCATCTTGATGAAAATTTTTCATTGAGAAAGTAAGGTCAAATCGTGTAGACAGCATCTCGATGATATCGTCGAGAAGAAAGCTTATCAACTTGAAGATTAAGCTTATGTCACATAGATGGAATCATCTAGATGATACCATATAGAATAAGTCATATCAAGGAGAAAATCATGAAGAAAGGATCATGTAGGCAACTTTGAGTTGAAGACCTCATATCGTCTAGAAGATCAAGACGATATCGTCATGAAGAAAGATTATCAACTTGAAGAATAAGTCTAAGTCATATATAAAGAAACATCTCGACGATATCGTTTATAAGAAGAAATATCATTGAGATATCAAGAAAAGTCATTAAGAAGGAAGTATTTCGACTATATCGTCGTGAAGATTACCTATCGTCGAAACAATCAACACGATATCAGCTTGAAGGAATTTTATCGACTTGACAGTTGCAGACCTGCATTTAATGCACAAACTTTCTTGGAAATCGGTATTCAGGGAATGCGCACGCCGCCTATCTAGCGCACCAATCAAAGATTAATTAATGTTATACCTTCTAAAGAATATAGCCATTTACACAACATTTAATAAGAATATTATTTATTTCTAAATAGTGCAAGTTCCAAAAGGGAAAGCATTTATGCTGCTTTACTCTGCCAGTTTAGTATACATTCTCTGGTGGTCTAATTAATTAAGGAATGAATGATTGAGGATCTTTATGCATAAGTGCAGAGGCATATAAATAGATTTCATTTTCGAAATCTATAGACTACTAATAATTCTCACTCTCACACTTAATCAAAATGAAGAAAAGACCTGTACCAAAAAATCTTCAGTTTGTTATGCTGTGAAGGCTATAAGAAGGAATCTTCTTATCTATGCAAGAAGTTGAACCTAATATATTCAGAAGAAGATTCAAGAAGGTTTTGGGTGATTCAAAAATCTCTAAGCCTACATCTGGAAGAAGAAGAAGAAGAAGAAGGAGATCTAACAGTGAAAAGCTATATCTTTGAATTCTTCTCTTCTTCAACAACAAAAACCATCTTCTTATCTTGTATGGTTCTTTGTGAACCTGAGCTTGTAGGATCTTGTAAACTGATCTGAGTTGGTAGGGTTCTTTGTGAGCCAAAGTTTTGTAGGGTTCTTTGTGAGTCTGAGTTGGTAGGATCTTGGTAAAGATCTGAGTGCTTGGTAGGACTTGTAAAGTCTGAAATAATTATTGTAGGGCTTGTATAACCTGAGTATAAGCTTTTTTTGTGAGGGATGAGGTAGGATACTTTGTGATCTGAGTTGTAAGATCTGCTATACAATGAAAAAGATCCGAGTTTTGGAGAAGTTACTTAGTCTAGTACATTGCTAGATAGGTGGGAGGGACAATGGACTACCTCTTGACACATTTTCTTGAAGGGAGCCACTATAAATCTTTGTATATTTTCCTGCTTTGGTTGTGTGCTTTGTTGAATAATTTAAAAGTCCAAAATAACCTTGAAAACACATAATCCCCCCCCCCCCCTCTAGGTGTAGATTTAATCAAACACATATCTTTCAATTGGTATGAGAGGTAGGTTGAGTTCAAAGTCTTAACAGCTTAGAACATGATATACAATTATAGTGGGTTGTGATAAATAAATGGTTGGTGAGCATCATAAGGAAATGAGCTCAATGAATCTTCCCATCTGCACCAAAGAGAACTTCGCTATCTGGAAATAGAGAATCAAATTGTGCATGGAAGCTTCAGGCCCTAGAGTATATTTAGCAGTAGAAGAGGGACCCTATGTTCCCATGAATATCCCTGTAGATCCAACAACAACTCCTACACCTAAAACATTATCCTAGTTCACCAAGGATGAAGTAGCCTTGGTCACCATGGACAAAAGGGCTAAGAACATCATTGTAAATGCAATTGTTGATTCAACATTTCAGAATCTGATTCATTGTAAAACAGCAAAGGAAATTTGGGATTCCTTGGTTGTTTACATGGAAGGAACTGAAGAGGTAAGGGATGACAGAAAATCCCTTCTAAATCAGGAATATGAATTCTTCAGGCAAGATAAGAAGGAGGACATAGGTGCCTTCTATGAAAAGTATTTCAGGATTATCAATGGGCTCAGGACCTATAAAAGAGAGTTCACTAATTATGAGCTAAACGACAAATTCCTAAGATCTCTGAATAAAGAATGAGACATGAAGCTGTGTGCAATAAGGGAAGTTGACAATCTGGGAGCAATGAACCTAGACAGTTATATGGCAAGCTCCTATCATATGAGGTGTAACTGAATTCTAGAAAGGCTGAAGAGGAAAATTCAAGTCTTACAATAGATAAAAGGCAGTGGCCTTTAAATCTGAAACTTTAAGAAAGCACAAAGCAATGGAACATGATTGCTTCTCAGAAGATGAGATCATCAGCATCTCCAGTTCTGATCTTTCTGATGAAGAACTCTCCCTGTTCATTAGGCAGTTCAAAAAGCTGCTAAGAAATAGAAGAATAGGGAACAGAAGACAAGAATCTTCTTCTTTTAGCTCAAGAAGAGAAGATAAGTCTGGAAATAGACACAAATCATAAAGGTATGTCTCTAAACATAACAAACATACTTCCTCTAATATTATTTGTTATAGCTGCAGGAAGCCTGGAGACATCATAGCTGAGTGTCCACTCAAGAGAATGGAAAAAAGTGAAGAAAGGAAGCACTCAAAGAGCAGGAAGATGGAGAAGTGTTTTGTAGCTAAGAATGTCAGAACCCTTAGTGACAGTGACACTGAGTCATCATCATTAGAGTCTGACAGCCACATAGCAGCAATGGCATTTTTAGATGTAGGAAGTTGGGATGAATCCCATCACAACCAGGTAATCCCTAAAGCTTTTCCTACCATATCTAACACAGATTCAGATGCCAGCTCCTCTTCAACAGTAAGAGAAGATGACATTGATGATATTGAGAAATTTGGTGCCCTACTTGAAGCCCTTAAGAAAGAAAAATCTCTCTGCAAGGCTCAAGCAACTGAGATCATCTCCCTGAGTGACAAGAGAGATGAACTGCTCAAGAGAAAACCAAACTATCAATTTCTACACTGATCACTGACATCTTAATTGATGTCATTAAGCATAAGAATATTAGAATCAAAGAGCTGGAGGATAATCTCTTAGAGGAAAAGAAAATTGTGGCTAGTTATTCCAAGCCACAAACTATTCTTCCCTTGATTGATGGCTTTTCACAAACAAATAATCAAGGTTTGGGCTACTCTCAAGGAGAAAACAATGGGAAATCTACCCAAGGAAAGAAAATCCTTAGAAAAGTGATCATTCCCTCAAATTCATATTATCACAGTATCATCTATGGATGCAAAGAAATCCAGAAGATAGACTGTTGTCTTAAGCTTCCTTCTACCTAGCTAAGCAAGAGACAAACTTTACCTGGGGAAGAGTGCACTATCTGCACCCCGAAAGAATCCTCCAGTGAAGGCGTTCAGAAATGGTTATGTTGGGGAATACCCTTCAGACCCTTCAACTTCCATGAAGGAAGGTTAACTATCAAGCAACCTCCTAACCCACTCAGACCAAATAATACAAGAAAATCTAGATATAATTGATTTGAATGTTGGTGTTGTGGAAATGTAGGGCATTTTGGCTTAGACTGTTTGTTTTACCCAACTATCTAGAATCATTCCCATATGGCAACTAGAAAGCAGACTGCTAAATCATTCTTTACCAAGCACCTAGGACCCAATCAAGACTGGGTTCCTAAGGAAGTGTAGCTATCTTGTAGGTATGTCTGAAAACCACCAAGACTCTTGTGTGGTCCTTGTAGAGTGGGTGTTCTAGGCATATGACTGGAATAAGAAGCCTATTGAAGGAGTTTACACCTATAGAAGATGGACCCAAAGTCAAATTTGGAGGATCTGACAGAAGTGTAGTCAAGAGCTATGGTAAGATTACTAATGGTAGTATCACTATCACAAAGGTATCTTACGTTGAAGGGTTGCAACATAACCTCATTAGCATAAGTCAACTATGTGACTTGGGATACACTGTTGCTTTTCACAAGGATGAGTGTCTGATCAAGGATTCCCAGAAGTATAAATCTATATTAACAGGCACTAGGAGTGGAAATATTTGTTGATTAAATTTCATTTGCATTAGAAAGAATGAGCATGTATGTCTTATAGCAAATGATGGAATGTCTACTTGTGTAAAGTGGCATAAGAGACCAGCCCACATTAACCACAAGTCTCACAAGAAATTAATGACAGAAAACTTGGTAAGGAATGCTCCTAAGTTGGTTTGTTTAGAGATAAGTCCTTGTCATGCATGCCAAATAGGAAAGCAAAGAAGAACTTCATTCAAGAGCATACAAGACAAAGAATCCACTAGGTTCTTATACCTAATGCACATGGAATTATTTGGTCCTATGACATTACACAACTTAGGAGGAATGGCTTATACACTAGTTATTGTTGATGATCACTCTAGATTTTCCTGGGTATTCTATTTAAAAAACAAATCTGATACCCTAAGTACATTCAAGAATTTTGTCAAACAAATTCAGAATGAAATAAACAGCTCAGTGGTACAAACTAGAAGTGATCATTGAATTGAATTTCAGTCGGGGTCAATGACCAAGTTTTGTGAAGAAGAAGGTATCTTACAAGAGTTTTCTTCTCCCAGAACTCCCCAATAGAAAAGGGTGGCTGAGAGGAAAAATAGAACACTTATTGAAGCTAGCAGGACCATGTTAAGTGACTCCACACTCCCAGAATATCTTTGGGCTGAGGTAGTCAATACTGCAGGTCATGTGCAAAATAGAGCACTCATTAATAAGAACCATAATAAGACTCCATTTGAGTTGATTAAGGGAAAGAATCCAACACTAGCTTACTGTTGGGAAAATGATTTCTCTTAACCCCTGAAAATGAGTCAAATATGAATTCCAAGAATGAAAAACAAGGCTAAGTAAATATGCGTCGAATAGTGTTCGACGCAACGTCGCAATGTAGTCGACGTCTCTTTCAGATTAAGTCGAAGTAACTCTAGGAAGATTTCGACGTATTTGTTGTCGACGTTACTCTGATTTCTAGTCGACGCAACTAGTGAAGTCGACGCACCTTAGTCGACACACCTTCCTTATTCACCTCTCGACGTCCAGACAGGATGTACTCGACGCTTGCGTCGAATGGCAATCGACGCACGTCGATTTATTTGACAGACTTAAATATGCGCCAGATCTCTTTCCTTCTTTCAGTAAATCTGATTTGTATGGAATAATGTTAATATTTTATAGCCGTTCTGAATCATTCTTTCCTTCTATTTGATTCTTGGCTAATCTGATTAACTCTATTTTGGATATTATTTGAAATCAGAATTCATTCTTTCCTTCTACAGAAATAAACATTATGGAAACATTTTTTCTTTCTATTCTCTCTAACTGCTAATTGATTATCCTCCTATAGTATTATGTTGAATTAACAGAGCTATAAATAAAGAGGAGGTCGGCAGAAAATAAAGAAGAGTGATCTACCACACACATTTGAAATATAGGAAAAGCTCCCAAGAGAAAAGAGAGAAATTGAGAAAAAGCTCTGCAGCAACATTCAAGCACTTCTTCTTCTTCTGCTTCTGAAGTCACACTGCTGCAAAATCTGATAGCTCTCACAAAGAGAGAAAGGCTGCAAATCTTCTTCTCTCTATAGAAGAAAGATTCAATTCACTTCTTGTGCTTCCAATCTACTTGCTAGGAAGAAGATTCTTTCCTGTTTTTATTTCTTCTCCTTTCTTTCTTTCTCACTTAAACATTGTAAAAGAGTTTTTAGAATCTCTCTCCAAAAAATTCACTGTACTGGTTCTAAGAGTCTCCTTGTCAAAAGACTCAGTTGGTTCTAAGAGTCTCCTTGTCAAAAGACTCAGGGTGGTTCTAAGAGTCTCCTTATCAAAAGACTCAGTGCAAGATAGTGAATTCCTACCAAGGGGGTAGAAGAGTGGACTACCCAAAGTTTGGGGAACCACTATATTTTCTTGTGTTGTGCTGTGATTTATTTTCTTGCATTTACTTTATTTTCTTACTTAATTCTTGTTGGTTTGTAGGAAGCTCTAATCTGTGATCATACACATATATATATTAACTTTGCACAAAATAATTATTAAATCTCTATTCACCCCCCCCCCCCCCCTCTAGAGAATTTTAGTGAGGTTAATTGTGCACTTTCAATTGGTATCAGAGATAGGTTGATCTAACAAGGATAACTCCTTGATCAAAAAGATCCTACCTCTCATATATATATATTTTTCAAAACTATTTTATCATATGGCACAAATCAAAGATTATGCTTCCACCAGACCTCCAATGTGCAATCTTGAAAAGTTTGCAGTTTGGAAAACAAGAATTAGAATTTATATGAATTCCATTGATGCTGACTTGTTTAATATTACTATGACAGGTCCCCCAAAGCCTTATAGAAAGGATGCAAATGGCAATGTCACACAAACACTTGTTCCAAGATCTGAGTGGACAGAAGATGAAAAGAAGGCAAGAACATATGATCTAAAGGCCATGAACATACTTGTCTCAACTCTCTCAGATGACATTTTTCAAAAGGTTGTTGACTGTGAATCATCCAAAGAAATTTGGGATGCTCTCACAAAGATGGTGGAAGGAAGTGCTGATGAAAAGAAAGATTATAAGGCTCTATTGATTTCTCAATATGAGAACTTCCAAAAGAAGGCTGAAGAAAGAATCTCTGAAATGTATGACAGATTCAGTCTGATCATCAATCAACTAAGAGACTTGGACAGAGAAATCTCTCTCACTGAGATTAATGACAAATTGCTAATGAGTCTCCCTAGTTCATGGGACTCAAGAATATGGGCAATAAGAGACACAAGAGGACAAAAAGAGATTTCAACAGATGCTCTCTTAGGAAAACTCAGATCCTATGAGCAATTGCTGAAAACTAGAGAAGAGAAGAAAAGAAGAGAAAACACTCCAATTTCCTCAAAAGGCAGGAACATTGCTCTAAAGGCAACAGAAGGAGGAACCCCTGTCACTGAAGAAGAACTATTCAGTTTCTTGGCCAGAAGATTTAAGAAATGGGTCAAGACAGATGGATCAAAAAGGAGGGAGTCAAAACCAAGGTATGACAAAACCCCCACTAAAGAAATTATTTGCTATTCTTGCAGGAAACCTGGACATATTGCCCCAGAATGTCCAGAGAATGCTGAAACAGAAAAGGATCTGAAAAAGAAAGATCTGAAGAAAAAGGGGAAGAAGAAAGAAAGAGGCTTCATTGCAGAAGTCTGGAGTGAAACAAACTCTGAGGATAGTTCATCCTCTAAGAGTGACAATGAAGAATCTAGGCATGAAGACATATGCTTGATGGCCTTTGAAGACTCAAAGAATGATGATAAATCATGGAGTGAAACAGGATCAGAAGAAAGCATATCTTCTGATGATGAAAAAGAAAAGAACCTCATTCTCATAGAGGAATCTGAGGATGAGGATGAGGTAAGCAAGTTTGATGAAATAGATTTTCAAAGTGATAACTTTAGAAATGATTTTATGAGAATGTATCTAGATCAACTAAAAGTAACAAAAGAAATTAAAGATCTAAAAGAACAAATCAATGTAGCTAAAAACCAGAGAAACACAGAAATTAAATCCTTTAAAGATTATGAATCAATAGCTAGCAGAATAGAAAAGGAAATAGAAAGGGCTAGAATAGAAAATCAGTTCCTTAAGGATAAAGTAACCCAGGCAAAAGCCTTTGAAGAATCAATAAAAATGAGAAGCCAAACTCTTGAAGAGATCACTGAAAAACAAACAATAAGACACAAGAATCTTGGGCTAGGGGCTGATCCCTCAATCAGCCAAATTCCATCCAACAAACCTGCTTGGATGAGCCCTGTAAAATTCACTAAACCTGTCAAATTAGACAACCAAGAAAAAGAATCACAACATAAGAAAGAACACCTCTCCAAGGAAATTGATGATACATCATATTATTCAGCTGATGACTCACAAACTTCATCTGAAGAGATAACTAAACCAAGAGAAACAACTCATAAAGAAGTAAAAACAGAAAAAGGAATAGTAAAAATCTATGAAGATCCAGTTGCGTCGACTTCATATCGACGCATGCATAATAGTGCGTCGACATCTACTCAACGCAACCTCTCAGATGCATCGATCTCTTCTCGACGCTTAAACAAAAGTACATTGACTTCCAATCGAGGCAACTCTTTTTACGCGTCGAAATCAGATCGACGCCACCTGGAGAAAGCGCCGAATAGAATTCGGCGCGACTATCAACATGCGTCGAATCGATATCGACGCACACATATTCAGAGCAACGTAAATGTCTTCCCTTCAAAAATCCCTCATCTAAACCCCTATTCAGGACTCATTCATCCTGATCAAAATTTCTACTCTAAACAATATTCCTATCCCAATCAATACTTCTATCCTTCTCTAAAATCAAATCCTTACAACTCTAAGACAATCAAATGCTATATATGTAACAAACCCGGCCACCTTGCCAAACAATGTTGGCATAATCAATCAAATTATATGTAAAAGAAAATCAGTCCAAAATTGACTTAGAAACCTTTAGGAATAGGAAGAGACAAAAAGAAATAAGCACATAGAGCTGTTCTGAAAAATTAAAAGTCACGTCGACTTATAATCGACGCACCGTCGACGACTCAGATCAATAGGCATAATCGACGCATACGTCGACTATTATCGACGCGTACGTCGACTAGAAATCTCTTCATCCCAAAGCAGACTATATCGACGCTCACGACGAATCCCACTCGACGTAACGTCAACTTCATAAAAACAAGCGGCAAGGCTGAATCATTTTCCGTCACATCCACTGAAGTACCTAATAAGCCTCGAATTGAGTCCTGTTTTGACGCTTCACCTGACTTAAATAAACTCTTCAGTTAGAAACCTTCACGACCTCTGCATCTTTCATTCGCCTTGCTCCTCCATCCAGCCGTCTCTTTCTCTCTCTTTCCCACTGATCTACAATGGCTCCAAAGATAAATTCTGGGTTCGACATTGACCTTGAGTCTTTCCAGGCTGCCGCAGAAAACTACAAGAGCATCATTGCTCTCTTCACAGAAGCTGGATTAGACAAACTCATCTCCACAAGTTGCAAGCTACTGGAAACAGAGCTCACAAAGCTGCTGACTCATGTTCAGATATCTGAACAAGGAGAAATCCAGGGAACACTATATGAGACGCCTGTCTCAATCTCAGCAGAACATGTTAGGGCCACCTTTGATCTTCCATCAGGTATATCCTAATATCATCCTTATTTAAATGAAAAAGGGGAAGAAAATAAGTTTGAGAAGAATGACTAAATAAGTCTTAATTATCCCCCTATTAGGTGATGAATCCATTGACCTCACACCTGATGAAATCAAGCATGTGCTCTCCACCATGAAATTCTCAAAAGACAGACCAATCCATCTGAAAAAGATAGACTTTTCAGATGAGTACAGATTGCTGGCAGATATAGTAGGGAAGATACTGCTATGCAAGATTTCAGCCCATGATGCAGTGCCCAAACAGCAGCTGAACATTATGGGGGCCCTTGTGCTGAAGAAGAAGGTGGATTGGGCCAGCTGTCTTCTCAAAATGATAGCCTCCAAATATTCCCACAAGGAAAATGCTTATATGAGAATCATGAGTCAGGTTCTCTTCTATTCCTTCCCTGATCTCTGCAGGTCAAAAGGAATTTCTATCCCTCCTGGAAAGAGGATGTCCATTGCCCTCTTCTCCAAATGGACCAGGCAAATTCCCAAGCCTGGTTCCATCCCTGAAAATACTCCATCTCCTCCTATCTCTCCTGCTCATCCTCCTCCTTCTCAAACATTCACATCTTCTGTCCCAGCATCATCCTCACCAATACCTCCTCAATCACCTACTCAGCCTTCTTCTATCCCTCCACCTCCTCATTCAGATACACCTCATCCAGATAATAGACTACCCTCTCCTCCTCCTCCACCATCACCTCATCATCTCTCACACAATGAACCATCTGAATCCACTGAGGCTCTCATCACCCAGTGCATACAATCCACAGCTCAAAGATTCTAAGCAATGCTAGATGAGCATTGCTCCCAGATTCATTCCTCCATCCTTCACATGCACACCCAAATAGATGGGGTCAGTGCCTCTGTGCAAGATCTGAAGTCATCTCTCTCTTCCTCTAGAGTGACTAAGTCTTTCTTAACCTCCTTGGCCAAGAAGGTCAAGAAGGGGGAGAATCTAGATGAAAATCAGCCCTCCAATCCTAAATCTCCTTCTCACAAATCCCCTTCTTCTTCAAAATCTGACAGTCTTGCACTGCTCAAGACAATTGGGAATGAGTTAGTACCTGAGCTCCATATTGATGAACAAACAATTGAGGTACTCAGCATAGCAAGAGAGGCTGCAGACCAAGTGGTACTACTGCGAGGGGAGGGAAGCAGAGCAGAAAATGAGGCTGAAAAGGAAGAAGGTGAGAAAGAATTGAATACTGCTATAAATCAAGAAGAAAATGAACCAGCTGCTGAAACTGAAAAAGGAAATGAAGCTGATGTTGTGATGGCTGAAGAAGGGGCTCAGGAGTCAGGGGCAGGGGGAGCTGAGACCCAGGTGGAGCTGAGGGAATCACCTGCTTCTGGGAAAGAGCAATCCACAATAGTATTCAAGAGAAAAAGAAAAACTCCTCCTACTCCTCCTGAATAATACTTGAAAACAATGTTTCACATACTTTACTTTGTGATTGGTCTGAACATGAAGTTTGTTTATATATTCTCTTCTGATTGTGTGAAATCTTCATTATCTTTACAAATGCTTTGCTATGTTAATTATATGTTAATTTCTCTCTAAGAAGGGTTAAGACAAATAGGGGGAGATTGTTGGGAAAATGATTTCTCTTAACCCCTGAAAATGAGTCAAATATGAATTCCAAAAATGAAAAACAAGGCTAAGTAAATATGCGTCGAATAGTGTTCGACGCAACGTCGAAATGTAGTCGACGTCTCTTTCAGATTAAGTCGAAGTAACTCTAGGAAGATTTTGACGTATGTGTTGTCGACGTTACTCTGATTTCTAGTCGACGCAACTAGTGAAGTCGACGCACCTTAGTCGACGCACCTTCCTTATTCACCTCTCGACGTCCAGACAGGATGTACTCGACGCTTGCGTCGAATGGCAATCAACGCACGTCGATTTATTTGACAGACTTAAATATGCGCCAGATCTCTTTCCTTCTTTCAGTAAATCTGATTTGTATGGAATAATGTTAATATTTTATAGCCGTTCTGAATCATTCTTTCCTTCTATTTGATTCTTGGCTAATCTGATTAACTCTATTTTGGATATTATTTGAAATCAGAATTCATTCTTTCCTTCTACAGAAATAAACATTATGGAAACATTTTTTCATTCTATTCTCTCTAACTGCTAATTGATTATCCTCCTATAGTATTATGTTGAATTAACAGAGCTATAAATAAAGAGGAGGTCGGTAGAAAATAAAGAAGAGTGATCTACCACACACATTTGAAATAGAGGAAAAGCTCCCAAGAGAAAAGAGAGAAATTGAGAAAAAGCTCTGCAGCAACATTCAAGCACTTCTTCTTCTTCTGCTTCTGAAGTCACACTGCTGCAAAATCTGATAGCTCTCACAAAGAGAGAAAGGATGCAAATCTTCTTCTCTCTATAGAAGAAAGATTCAATTCACTTCTTGTGCTTCCAATCTTCTTGCTAGCAAGAAGATTCTTTCCTATTTTTATTTCTTCTCCTTTCTTTCTTTCTCACTTAAACATTGTAAAAGAGTTTTTAGAATCTCTCTCCAAAAAATTCAGTGTACTGGTTCTAAGAGTCTCCTTGTCAAAAGACTCAGGGTGGTTCTAAGAGTCTCCTTATTAAAAGACTCAGTGCAAGATAGTGAATTCCTACCAAGGGGGTAGAAGAGTGGACTACCCAAAGTTTGGGGAACCACTATATTTTCTTGTGTTGTGCTGTGATTTATTTTCTTGCATTTACTTTATTTTCTTGCTTAATTCTTGTTGGTGTGTAGGAAGCTCTAATCTGTGATCATACACATATATATATATTAACTTTGCACAAAATAATTTTTAAATCTCTATTCACCCCCCCTCTAGAGAATTCTAGTGAGGTTAATTGTGCACTTTCACTTACTTTTAAATCTTTGGAAGAAAATGTTATGTGCTGAAGAATAATAAGCACTACATTGCCACATTTTCTGCAAAGAGTTATGAAGGTGTCTTTGTAGGATATATCAAGCATAGCAAAGCCTACAGAGTCTTTAATAAGAATGCTCTTACAATTGAAGAATCAATTCATTCCGTCTTTGATAAGAGCAACATGCTGCATAATTCTCAATCTAGTTTATGTAGTGCAGGAATTGTGGCTAGACTGGACAATCTGAAAATCAGAGAAGAAGGGGCTGTTGAAAAAGAAGAACTCTCTATACAGAACTCCATTCTAAAAAATATTGAAGAAGCTACAGAAAATACAGATTGTCATAATGATAATTATGATGCAGCAATTGAGGAAATTACCGTAATAGAAAAACCTCAAAGGGTGATGCTCATAATAGGAAGACATCTCAGACATCACCCAGCAGACTAGATTATAGGGCAGCTTGATCATGAAGAACCAAAAGAAATGCTCTAAATGAAAGCATGCACCTCAGCATTCTGTCACAACTAGAGCCCAAGAAATTTGAGGAGGCCAACAAAGACCAATTTTGGGTTATGGCTATGCAAGAAGAGCTCGATCAATTCAGAAGATGCAGAGTGTGGAAGCTTGTCCCAAGGCCACAAGGGCATAATATTATTGGGACAATGTGGGTCTACAGTAACAAGATGGTTGAAGCTGGAGTGATTATAAAGAATAAGGCAAGGCTGATAGCTCAGGGATACAGACAGGAGGAAGGCATAGATTTTGATCAGACATTTGCACCTGTTGCTAGATTGGAAGCCATCATACACTTCCAAGCTTATGCTGCATACAAGGGATTCAAAGTCTATCAAATGGATGTAAAATCAGCATTTCTAAATGGAGATTTAATAGAAGAAGTCTATGCAGCTCAACCACCAGGTTTTATCTCTCCTACCCTTCCTAACCTTGTTTATTTTCTAAAGAAAGCCTTATATGGGTTGAAGCAAGCTCCAAGGGCTTGGTATGAGACACTGTCTACCTTTCTCCTTGAAAACAGGTTCTCAAGAGGGAAAATAGATAAGACTCTTTTCATGAGAGAGTTGAAGGGCCAGATCCTATTGGTCCAAATATATGTTGATGACGTTATATTTGGATCAATAGATGGGAGTCTTGTCAAAAATTTGCTAAACTTATACAGAGTAAATTTGAAATGAGTAGTATGGGAGAGCTTAAGTATTACTTAGGTCTCCAAGTAAAGCAATCTGAGGAAGGAATCTTCATTTCTCAGACCAAAATTACCTTGGATATCATAAAAAAATTGGGTATGAAGAGCTCTACACCTATGAGAACTTCTATGGGTTCAAATGTGTCTCTAGACAAGGATGAAAAGGGGAAACTCTATAATGAGTCCATGTATATAAGCACAATTGGCTCATTCCACTTCCTCAATGCTAGTAGGCCAGACATCATGTTTACCACATGTGTATGTGCATGGTATGAAGTCAATCACAAAGAATCTCATTACTCAGCTGTGAAAAGAATTTTGAGATATCTGAAGTGTACTCCAAATCTAGGGCTCTGGTATCCTAAGTCAGATGACTTTGAGTTGTGTGGCTATTTTGATGCAGACTTTGCTGGGAGCAAAGAAAATATAAAAAAACACTTCAGGAACTTGTCAGTTCTTGGGGAGAAGGCTTATTTCCTGGAGTAGTAAAAAACAAAGCAGCATTGATATCTCCACAGCTGAATCAGAATATATTTCAGCAGGTAGTTGTTGTGCACAACTCCTTTGGATTCAGCACCAATTAGAGGATTACAATGTGTACATAAAGAGAACACATCTCTTTTGTGATTCCTCAAGTGTCATCTCCATTGCTAAAAATCATGTGGCATATAGTAGAACAAAACACATTGAAATTAGATATCATTTTATTAGGGAGCATGTAGAAAAGGAGGAAATTATCTTGAGTATGTTAATACAGAGAGGCAGATAGCTGACATTTTTACTAATCCCCTTGATGAGTGAAAGTTCAATCAATTCAAAATTGAATTGGGGATGTTAAGTTCTTAAATTTGGCATGGTGAATTCCTTATATCATTTTGTTAGAAGAGGTGAAATATTTTGATAATGGGCTGGATCTCACACAAGGTCCACCCTAAAATTGTCTAAAAATTTTAGCTTTGAAGATAGGAAAAACAGAAAGATTGGATAAGGGGCATAAGTGGGAAATTGTTCAGACAAAAATAGCTTAGACAACAAAAATCATCTTGATGATCACGATGACATTGCTGAAGTCTCATCGACAAAGCTAATGTGATCTCAACGACAAAATTCATGTGATCTCGATGTCAAAACTCAGACAGGATGAAAGAATCATGTCACAGGACACGTCAACGTCAAAATTACGCCGCATTTATGGGTCTATCAACACGTTTTTGGAAGTGTTGAACTTGTACGCGCCTATTAATCTTCCCAATGGATGCTAGAATATATTAGACAAAGTGAAAGCATAGAAATTGTGCACACGCAAAATCTTAGAATTCATATTTCATCTTCTTCTTCCTTTTGCCGACTTCTTGCAACAAGCAATGACTCCAAAAATCTTAAATGCGAAAGTCCATTCTGGAGGAGTGTTGGTCAAGTATGGATTAAAAGATGCTGCTGAAGAACTAGATATGGTGATTACTCTGCTCTATGCTTCTGAATTAGAATATGTCCTTACTGAGCCTACTCGACTATACTACTCAGCACTGTCAAAAATATATGAAAATTCCCAAATTAGCAAGACAGGAAAAGCAATTCTAACCACTGTGTTTGGAGAATATTTAAGTACTACTGCCTTGGCCCTAACCAATGCCCTTAAACTGACTGTACTGGCTGAGAATGTAGAAGAAGAAGCAGTCAACTTTGAGGACTTCATGGAAGGATAAATTGTGTGGCCTGGATGGCAAACCCTATGGTAGCATTCAAAGAAATAAGATGAACATGCAAGGTAAACTGCTATAAGATATCATTGGAAAAGTAGTGATATGCAAGGCTGGGTCTCATGATAGAATCTCCAAAGAGATGTTTGAACTAATAATAAGATTGATCCTTGAGAAGAAGACTGATTGGGGCAAAACCTTGTTTGAAAAGATCAAGGAAATCCTGAAGTCCCGCAACTTTGGCAGAATACTTTCCTTATACACAAAGAACTCCATCCCTCAACAATTAAATGAATCAGAATCAACTCCCATACACAACCTAAAAAGAATAGACATGAAGATAATAGGCAGATGGGAAAAGAAGTTTTCCAAAAAGATGGCAGGTGAGCCTTCCTCTCCACTGTTGAAACCGAGACTTGCGAACAAGGCTTAGTCTCCGTGGAGTTCGGGGCCCTCAGCTAGCCGAGGGGCGACCAATCCTTACTCCTCCCAAGGGAGAGCTCTAGGTTGAAGGTGTTGGAACTAGGAACTGGACCAAGGGCTTGGTGAGGAGGTCCCGCCACATACCCGGAAGCCCCTTAGGAACTTCCCCTCCCAAGCCACTACTAAGCTTGGGCACCACTTGAGGCTCTCCTCACCCACTAGAGAGAGAAAGTGGGGGGAGAGAGAGAGAGAGAGCTAGCCTTAAATGAGATCCCCTCAAATGGTGCCCCCTTGGTCCTATTTATAGGATTTCTGAAGTTGGGCTGCGAATAACCAAAAACCGGTCCGTGAAATTACCAAAATACCCCGGACTTGGCCTGCGAATAGCCAAATCCTGCCATTCCACGGTGCTAAACGCAGACCGAATGCCCTCCTGGGCTCGTCCCCTACTGGGCATGGGGGAGAGAGAAGCTCGCCCCTTCCTTGGACGCGGGGGGCGAGAGGGGGGCTCGCCCCTCCTCCTCTCGCCCCTTAATGTTGGAGGCGGGGGCGAGATCACCGGGCGACGGCCCGGTCTCGCCCCCTTGCTGGGAGCGGGGGCGAGCACCTGGGCAGCAGCCCGGGCTCGCCCCCCCCCCTCCCTTGGTGGGAGCGGGGCGAGCCCCCGGGCAGCAGCCCGGGCTCGCCCTCCCTTGGGGGTGGGGTCTTGTCCCTCCACCTCTCGCTCCCCTATGTAGATCGGGAAAGCGGGAGACTTCCTCCCTCACCGCTCGTCCCCCTTGCCTCTACCTCCCTTACTGCTTGGGTCGATGCTACCATTATGCTCCAATGAGCCTTAGGGAGTATACTCGGCGAATATCGGGGTTGTACACAATCCCCGCTCTTCGCAAAGACAAATGTCCTCGCGAAGAATCATCCAACCCCTGATATTTGCCCTCTCCCGGATGACCTGTCAAGAATCTTTGGTGGGACCCACCCTGTGGGCTATAAATATCGTCCCGAACCCCCATTGGCGCGCTCCGTTACTTATCTTCCTTTTCTTACTTTAGTTGCCTGGAGATGCCGATTTTCGAAGAAGCAGAGGCTCGCCTGAGGGCGATGAGAGCTGTCGGGCTACCTTCCACGACCAAGGTCCCCGCCTGGATGAACCGGCCATCCCCCGCCCAGTCGCCGAAAGTCAAGAAGGCGAAGGCGGCTCGTCGCACCGGAGACGACTCTGTGATGCTGGACTCCTCCCCGGACGATCGCCGCCCCGAGAAGGTATGAGCTACTCGAACTTACGTCAATAAATTGCTCCTCATTCATTTCTACTCGCAGGATACTTTGCCGAGCAAGATCGTTGGAGAACTTGCTGAGGGGTCTCGGAGAAGCCCGCAGGTGAATACGAACCTCGCTGGGAAAAACACCACCGGTACGGTCTGAATCTCGCATACCGTAATATTTCTGTCAACCATATATGACCTCCGTTACTCTTTGTCTTACAGTCTCGCCCATGAAGTCTCCGGTCCGCCAGTCATCGCGGCCTCCTTCTCCACTTCCGCCTAACAAAATCATAGACAAGCCTGGATTCCAGCTCTTGACGAGCGAGGAGACCGGGGGTTCCGCGCCGCCGAAGATCCCTCCTACCAACAGTGCAGCCTACCCCGCTGGTTTGGGCAAATCTCTCTATCCTCACTACGGCAACGTGTTCCAGGGTCGTCCCTCGAGCTCTCGCCTCCCGCTTGGTAGGTATTCTGACCTCGCCAGAACCCTGCGCGAACTCACGCGCGCCATCTGACCTCTTCGTAATATCTTGCAGACAATGCCGAAAATCCGCCTACCGATTCCGAGCTGGGCGACGACGAGATGTCCCCCCTTCCGGACCAGGTGGAGGACTTCTTAGGGGATCCGCGAGACCCCGAGAGGTTGAAGAAGCGAACCGCGGAGTTGCTGAGGAAACACTGGAGGATGCTGATGGATCTCAACATGTTGGCGAGGCGAGACCGAGAAGCCGCCGAGGACAGGCACGCGGTTTTAATGGAAGAATGTGCGAGGCTCCGGCAGGCGAGACAGTGTGACCAGGATGAGAGCTCCACGACGCCGGAGGTGCATATAGCTAGGATGAGAGACTACGCCTTCCTCACGGACAGGGAGGGTCGCTTGGCGGAGGACTATTATAATTCTAGGGTACCGCCAAGGTCCGGATCGCGGGGTGGAGGCCGGTGGAAATGGCTACCCCATGATTCTCGCTAACTGCGATGTTATGGAATTACTTGTAATAGGTGTCGCTATTTTTGAACTATCTCGATATGTTTCGTGGCTCACGTAATTGCCACTGATGCTGGCTTCTGACAATTATCGTTATATTTATGGTTTCTCGCTCGCTGTCTATAGATCTATTTTAATTGTTATATTGTGCTCGCGAAGACCCTTTATTCTCGCTAGACGTATCCCGCAAAAATGTTTATACTAACCTTGTAGGTCCATCTCACCCATGGCCATGATGTGATGTTTTTACTGCCACCCGCGCTCGCCGGTGCTTGGACTTCTTCCCGTCCTTTTGCTTTGGCTATAAATAGGCGGTTTTAACTGAGTCAACCACCGCATTTACTCTCGACCTTCTTCTTCCTCTGTTTTAGAGCTCTCGCTTCTTCTCATTCTCGCATTTCATCCTTTCTCGCAGGTTGCTAAGATGGGCAGTGACGCGGAGTCGGAGGGTCGGCGAAGGGTCGCGAAGGCCTTCGCCGAGCATAGCTTCTTTACTTGCAACTTGACTGATGAGGAGTACTTCAGCGCGGTCGCTGACTATGTCACCCCCCCCAGTTCGAGGCACGCCGCCTTAGCGAGGACGACGTGATCAACGACCCATTGGTTGACGAGTTGGCCATTCCTACCGCCCATTTCGCGGTCGGTCTGCGCCTTCCCTTGTGGCCGGAAGTCCGCCAGGTAATAATCGCTCTCGCTTATTTCCCTTTTTTTTTGCCACTCGAGTTTCGCTCGCCGTGCAAACTAATCCTGTTCTCGCTGCTCATTAGGTGCTCAAACACTATGGGGTGGTTCCCGGCCAGCTCACTCCTAATGCCATGGCGGTGGTCACCGCCTTCGCCTGCTACCTTCGCGAGGAGAGCATCGAGTTCAGCCTCCCGGTCTTCCGGAAGCTGTTCTCGTTCTGCGCCTACAAAGATGGGACAGCCTACTTCGTGGGCACGGGTCCGAAAGTGGTTGAGACCGTCAACAAGGCCCACTTCTGGGCCCAGAAGTTCGTCGTCGTCAAGGGGAACTTCAGCAACATTCCCCTCTCGCCGGTTCAACATAGCGAGACCACCTACTGGCCCACCGCCCTCGGCGGCCATGACGCCCTCCTCCATCTGTTCTTCTGCAAGAAGAACTTCAAAGTCATCTACCTCCGCCGCAACCTAGATTCGCTACCTCCGGTTCTCGCCGGAGAAGATAAAGATCTCGCTGAACACCTTTGTCTTTATTTTCTACCATATCGTACTTATCCAAACTATTGTTTGTTTCTAGGCGAGCGAGATCTGCCCCTTCATCCCCCTTACGCGAGCACCCAGAAAACTGACGCTACCATGGCTCTCGCTACCATGGGGGCAGAAGCTTGCCTAGGCGCCGTAACTTCGGCCGAGCCCTCTTCTCGCAAGAGATCGGGGGCTTCTGGTAGCCATGTTGCCCCTTCGAAATCTCCGCCCAAGAAGAAGAGTAAGAAGAGCACGGTCTCGCTCGCTCCTTCAAAGGGTAAGGAACCTCGCGTGGCCGCCTTCGACGAGTTTAACCTTACCGGCCTCTCGGGGGGCGAGGACGAAGAACCCTGCCAAGAGGCGGTTAGGACCTCTGTCCTCCCCATCCCGGTGAACCACTACAACTTCGGCCTCGGCCAGAGGCGCCGGGACGAGACTGGTGAGCCCCTCGTCACTTGGAAGCCGGAGACCAACAGGGTGGATATCTCCCTCATCCTCCCCTCCTGGGTGGAGAAGGAGACCGTCAGCGGTCATGCCTTCGACCTCGCGTTTGCTCTTTATGGTCGAGTGGATGCGGGGTCTTATAAGGATGAGACCGCGAGGACCCTTGCTTACGAGAGCGAGAGGTCCCAGCTGCGCTCTGTCGAGCTCGCCCACATCAGGGGGAGGCGTTGCTTACAGCTAGAGCTTCAGAATGTGGAGCTTGCGAGGGCCTACCAGGGGGTTCTTGCCGAGAACACGCAGCTGAAGGAGAAGCTGCTCGCCGCGGAGGGCAGTGTGGTGAGTCATCTAGAACTCCCTCGTCCTCCTTTCCCCTGGCCGTTTCACCTCTAACTGAACTTATTTGCAGGATGTCGAGGCCGCCGGGAGAGCCAATGCCCGCATCGAGAATTTGGAGGGCGAGGTGGCCGGGCTGAAGGCCCTAAACTATGACCTCACTCGCGCCGTTGTTCCCCCCTCGCCTCGCCGTTTAAAAGAAGACCGGCGGACACGAGATGAAGAAATCCGCGTGGGATCTATAGAGTCAGCTCGCTACATTTTTTCGGTGGCGAAGGTGATCGGCCTCTTGGCTGATAATGCGGCTGACATGACTCTAGAAGACATCGTCCCGGAGCTCTTCCTCCCTCTTCCGCCCGTGAAGGATAGTGATGATGAAGAAGGATCGGCGGGTGGTTCCTGAAGCACGCCGCTATTCCTTTCTTTTGCGCTGTAATTATGATCGGCGAGATCGCCGAAGATTGTAACCAAACTATGAACTGTGTAATGCAAATTTTGCTTTGCTCATTATGTCCTCTTTCCTGTCTTGTTATTTTTACGCGTTGAATGTCTCGCTCTCGCTTATCTCGATATCCGCCTTCGCGGAGGCTATTCTCGCATTGGTTGTTCTCGCGTCACCCGTTGTTGAATAGATAGGTATAGGATACTTTGGTTGCTCAGCCCTTTCGTCGTTTCTTAGGATTACTACCCTTCGGGTTATGCGTATTTCTTCCTAAGTTTCGCAAGGCGTTTTTCTTCTTGGCAAGGGCTCGCCTTTTACCCGGTGTCCGCAACCTTTCTGCCGAGGACCAGTTGTGCGGGATCGTGTAAGATTGATTCTCGCCACTCGCCTGTCGTCGTGCGAAATTTCTCTTTGCCGAATGGACAGCTCCGCCGAGCGAGACAGAGTATTCTAGCATAAAGACCTCATCCTTGCTAGCCTCTCCAGAGATCAACCTGAACCCCACGTCTAGTGAGAGCCCGGGAGCAGAATCGATCTGGGGCATTCCAGCACCACCACCTGTTACCTTGCCAGCCCCTCCAGAGATCAACCTGACCCCCCCGTCTAGTGAGAGCCCAGGAGCGGAATCGATCTGGGGCATTCCGGCACCAACACTTGTTACCTTGCCAGCCTCTCCAGAGATCAACCTGAACCCCCCGTCTAGTGAGAGCCCGGGAGAGGAATCGATCTGGGGCATTCCAGCACCAACACTTGTTAACTTGCCAGCCTCTCCAGAGATCAACCTGAACCCCCCGTCTAGTGAGAGCCCGGGAGCGGAATCGATATGGGGCATTCCAGCACCAACACTTGTTACCTTGCCAGCCTCTCCAGAGATCAACCTAAACCCCCCGTCTAGTGAGAGCTCGGGAGCGGAATCGATCTGGGGCATTCCAGCACCAACACTTGTTACCTTGCCTGCCTCTCCAGAGATCAACCTGAACCCCCCGTCTAGTGAGAGCCCGGGAGCGGAATCGATCTGGGGCATTCCAGCACCAACACTTGTTACCTTGCCAGCCTCTCCAGAGATCAACCTGAACCCCCCCCCCCCCCCCCCCCCCCCCCCCCCCCCCCCGTCTAGTGAGAGCCCGGGAGCGGAATCGATCTGGGGCATTCCGGCATGAACACTTGTTACCTTGCCAGCCTCTCCAGAGATCAACCTGAACCCCCCGTCTAGTGAGAGCCCGGGAGCGGAATCGATCTGGGGCATTCCAGCACCAACACTTGTTATCTTGCCAGCCTCTCCAGAGATCAACCTGAACCCCCCGTCTAGTGAGAGCCCGTGAGCGGAATCGATCTGGGGAATTCCAGCACCAACACTTGTTAACTTGCCAGCCTCTCCAGAGATCAACCTGAACCCCCCGACTAGTGAGAGCCCGGGAGCGGAATCGATCTGGGGCATTCCAGCACCAACACTTGTTACCTTGCCAGCCTCTCTAGAGATCAACCTGAACCCCCCGTCTAGTGGGAGCCCGGTAGCAGAATCGATCTGGGGCATTCCAGCACCAACATATATCACACCTTGTTAGTCATAATATTGCATGCGAGAAAAATAACCTAAGTAAGAAAACAAACCATTGCATTACGTGGAGTTACTGGTACAAGCGTTTTTGGTCGCCACCACTTAGCTGGGATATCCTTTCTTTGACTCCAACATCCTAGGGTCCGTTCTCCTCGACCCCCTTCGGCCAGTGTCGTTGTTGTATCGGAGCCATTGCCTCCCTTATTTCCAAAAACTCGGGGCAGGTGGATGTCGCGTGACCTTCCTCCTGGTGGAAATCACAGTAGGATAACTCCACCCTACCCCTCCTCTTCCCCTTCTTCCCGCTTTCCTGGCTCTCCTCCTTCCCACGCCCATCGCCATAGCTTGCGGAGGCGGTGGAGGGGGTGTCCTTGGTCCCTGCCTCCACCCCGAGCAGCTGGATCTTTTCCTTTTATGGTTCCTCCTTCCCCCCCCCCCCCCCCCCCCCCCCCGCGTGGAGTCGGCTCGTTGGCAGCTGCGCCCGCCGGGCTATTGGATGGCCGCCTACAGGGGTGGTCTCGCCCACCACCCTTCACTCGATTTCTTTTCGGGTGGGGCGAGTGGGGGCCAGATGCCTCCCCGCTCGCCCCCTTTCGGGATGGGGCTAGAAGGCCCGGGGCGAGCTGGGAGGGCGCCTCCCTCCTGAGCTCGCCCCCTTGGAACAGAGGCGGGGCGAGCTGGGAGGGCGGCCCCCTCCTGAGCTCGCCCCCTTGGAACATGGGCGGGGCGAGCTGGGAGGGCGGCCCCCTCCTGAGCTCGCCCCCTTGGAACATGGGAGGGGCGAGCTGGGAGGGCGGCCCCCTCCTGAGCTCGCCCCCTTGCAGGGGTGGGGCGTGCTGGGAGGGCGCCTCCCTCCTGAGCTCGCCCCCTTGCAGGGGTGGGGCGAGCTGGGAGGGCGCCTCCCTCATGAGCTCGCCCCCATGGGGATGGGCGAGTGGGGGTATGACACCTCCCCACTCCCCCCCCCCCCCCCACCGGTACTTCCTTCTTGGACTGCTGGCCGAGAGTTCCCTCGTCCAGCTGTTGGGGCGGGATCTCCGGACCATCTCTTCTGCCTCTGACTATCATGGCGAAAGCAACCTGGACAGTTTGTAAGACCTCTAGCTAGAAATTTTTGAACATTTCCAACGTCACCCCAGCCACCAGGGGCTGGGAGTGACTTGGGTCTGATCTTCCACCTCCGTCCATGGAACTCATCTTGAGGATTTCTTGAATCGGTCACACTCCACGCTCACCGCACCATGTGTTGAAACCGAGACTTGCGAACAAGGCTTAGTCTCTGTGGAGTTTGGGGCCCTCAGCTAGCCGAGGGGCGACCAATCCTTACTCCTCCCAAGGGAGAGCTCTAGGTTGAAGGTGTTGTAACTAGGAACTGGACCAAGGGCTTAGTGGGGAGGTCCCGCCACATACCCGGAAGCCCCTTAGGAACTTCCCCTCCCAAGCCACTACTAAGCTTGGGCACCACTTGAGGCTCTCCTCACCCACTAGAGAGAGAAAGTGGGGGGAGAGAGAGAGAGCTAGCCTTCAATGAGATCCCCTCAAATGGTGCCCCCTTGGTCCTATTTATAGGATTTCTGAAGTTGGGCTGCGAATAACCAAAAACTGGTCCGTGAAATTACCAAAATACCCCAGACTTGGCCTGCGAATAGCCAAATCCCGCCGTTCCACGGTGTTAAACGTAGACCGAATGCCCTCCTGGGCTCGTCCCCTACTGGGCATGGGGGCGAGAGAAGCTCGCCCCTTCCTTGGACGTGGGGGGGCGAGAGGGGGGCTCGCCCCTCCTCCTCTCGCCCCTTAATGTTGGAGGCGGGGGCGAGATCACCGGGCGACGGCCCGGTCTCGCCCCCTTGCTGGGAGCGGGAGCGAACCCCTGGGAAGCAGCCCGGGCTCGCCCCCCCCCCCCCCCCTTGGTGGGAGCGGGGCGAGCCCCCGGGCAGCAGCCCGGGCTCGCCCCCCCTTGGGGGTGGGGTCTTGTCCCTCCACCTCTCGCTCCCCTATATAGGCCGGGCAAGCGGGAGACTTCCTCCCTCACCGCTCGTCCCCCTTGCCTCTACCTCCCTTCCTTCTTGGGTCGATGCTACCATGATGCTCCAATGAGCCTTAGGGAGTATACTCGGCAAATATCGGGGTTGTACATCCACAAACTGATACCACTTAAACCCCAGCTCACCTCCCACAAGATATTCAACCCTCTCCTGCTTCTATTAATGGGGAGCCTCTGAGAGTAGATACAACTGTGATAGACAATGCTACAGCACCTCAAGAGGAGGTGAATCAAGAACAAGAAGCTGTGTTGAATATAAAATTTGAAAAATTTGAGAAAAGTCCAAGTGGTGGACATACAACTATTAGAGAACTAGATGAGTTTGACAGATCCCTGAATGAATTTCTCAATGATGACATGCATATAAATTCAGAAGAAGAAGAATATGAGCACCCCTCTGAAATCCCTATAATAATGGAGGGGGATTCTACTGCTCAATTCACATTGCTGCCTTCACCTCAAAGGATAGAAGATGAGCAACATCCTCCAACCAGTACAGTTCTCACAGTTCCATCAACTGAAATCCGTCCCAAATGTAAGGTCTACTTAATAGACAAAGAGAACAGTTTGAAGCATATGCAAATAATGTTGTTACAAGTTGCAAGAATGAACTGTTAGCCAGGATAGATGTATTGCAAGAAGACATCCAACATCTCAATCATCAAAACACAAATGTGTATCACACTGCTACCAAATTTGTGGCTAATATAGGATCATAAATAGCCAATATTAATCAAGCTACTTATCTAATTGGACATCAACTGAGTATTGTGCTTGATAGACTGTCTACTGTGAGAGACAATCAGCAGGCCATCATCCAAAACCAAGATGTGGCCTTTAATGATTTTGAAGATGCAACCAATACTGTACTTCAAAGAATATCATCTTCTGCTCAAGTCTTTGAGCTAGTGTACAATGTTGGTGAAACCCTTCTTCATCAATTTCAAGTTACCCAAGATCAACTTTCAAATTCTTCAATCAATCTGTCAGAGCATCTCAAGGCACTCTTATGGATGTTACTGGCAATCTGAATAATCTTCTAGCCAGACAACTTCAGGCCTCCCAGGCAGCTCTCTCTCTAAAGACATATTTTCAGAAGCCAAAAAGGGGGAGATAATGTCAAGCCATCATGCCATGTAGCTAGCCAATGAAGTAAGATTCTCTATGGATCTTGAGCCTATTGACTATGGGATTGCCTATCCACATCCCATTCCAGAAGGTAGTCTCCCTGAAGAACCCTCTTATAGTATAATGCCAGAAGTACCTCCAGAGCAATATCAAGAGCCTAACAACAATCGTGGGTAGTTTATTGATGAGCCTATCAGTGGGAGTAGGCAAGCTAGGAAAATCAAAAGACATCATGTTGACTATGAAGAACAAGAAGCTAAAAAGAAGAAAATGGAGGAAGTAAAGAAGAATCCAAACTTTGAAGAATGGATCCCTTGCTCAAGGTATATCATCTTGAATACATGGACACAATATCAGCAGGGAAAGGTAGACAAAGGTAAATTCTGCAGCTCAGAAGAATGGAACAAATATGAGATGAGTGAAGCTGGCAAAAGGACTTATTGGAACAAAATTAGGTTAAGAGATACTTCAGTGTCTGAACATGCTCCTCTAAGATATCATCCCAAGCCATATAATTATTTTGAAAGGCAAAAATAGAAGTTGGTTGAAGCTGAGCAATCCAAGAAAGCTGGACCCTCTGGTAAAGGGAAAGATGTTCAAGGGGACTGAAGAAAAAAGATTCTAGAAAAACACATGCACATTTCCTATTTTTCATTTATGACTGATATATTCTTTTTGTGTGCTTGGGATAATTTTTAATCTACATATCAAATGTTATGAATCTTGTTTAATTTATATTGAAAATATTTGTCAGTCAAGCTTATCTATAATTGTAAGTTCTGGCTTCTTCAAATAGGGGGAGATTGTTAGGTATTGTGCCTTCAATGGTCCTAGATTTGAAGAAGGAACACAAATATAGATAAGCTAAATTGTCTTTAATATGTGGTTTAGTTCATGATGCGACAGGTATATTAAGACTATATTATCAATATCAAAACTATATAGATGTGAAAAGTTCACTAAGTCAAATGTCAGTTTGAGCCTTAATTGACATATCGTTGAGACAAGGAACATACCGTTGAGTCAGTCTCGATGATATCGTCTTGAAGAATCTTTATCACTGAGAAAGCAAGGTCAAATCGTGTAGATAGCATCTCAACGATATCGTTTAGAAGAAAGTTTATTGACTTGATGATTAAGCTTATGTCACGTAGAAGGAATCATATAGATGATATCATCTAGAAGAAGTCATATCGAGGAGAAAATCACGAAGAAAGGATCATGTACACAACATCGACTTGAAGACCTCATATCATTTAGAAGATCAAGACGATATCATCTTGAAGAAAGATTATCAACTTGAAGAATAAGTTTAAGTCATATATAAAGAAATTGCTCGACGATATCGTCTAGAAGAAGCAATATCATTGAGATATCAAGTAAAGTCTTGAAGAAGTAAGTATGTCGACGATATCGTCGTGAAGATTACATGTTGGATCTGTAGGTGCCATTAGAGGGGGGAGGGGTGAATAAGGGTTGTAAAACTTTTAATATATTTTGAATGACTTGAAATAATAAGAGATTAAATAGTGATTTTGAATAATGATCTAAATTGATTTATAATGAAAGAGAAGATAATAAACAATTTAGAGAAATGAAGAACAAATCAATTTTATTACACAAAGAGAGACATGATTTATATTAATAAAATTGATTACATAACTACATTCTTATGACGCTAGAAATCAAAGGCGAAGAAGTAAAAAAGTCTTTTCATTTTCTATCCCGACTCGTATTCCCATGAACCGGTGGCTTTAGCCTATCCTCCCTCGGATACAGCCTCAAGTCGCTCTAGCCAATCCTCCCCAGTTATGGCCTCGAGCTCCCCCTAGATCTACACCCTAGACCTAGTCGCGAACACGAGGCAAATTTCTGTCCTAAGTCCTACCCAGACCTAGTCGCCAACACGAGGCAAGTTTACTACGTGATTACAATAAGAAAGAGACAACAATATGAAAAACTCCCTCTATGTGGATCTCTTGGAGAAGTGTACGAAGACCCGTAGAGTATGATCGTAGTCAATGCGGTCTTTTGTCACGATGATGTTGTGTGTTGAAATCTTCTCCACGGATCTCCATAAGCCTTCATGGATTTGTGGGAGTATCTCTCTAAACCTTCCTCTATATGATGTGGCACAAATCAATATAATTTAGGAGTGTGAGGTGATGAAAAATATGGAGCCAAGGGTTCCTTATTATAGCCTTGATGCTAGCGCCTGCGCTAGCGCTACCGCTGGCGCTATCCCAGATTAGGAAACCTTCTCCGCGTGTGTATCTTCATTTCAAGGAAACCTTTCTAAAAATCCACTCTCCCACCAGCGCTATCTGCTACCGCCTGGCGCTATCGCCTTCTATACTTGCCTCCTGAACTTGCCTAATCAGAGCTAGCGCCCGCACTAGGTGCTACCGCCGGTGCTACTCGACATGTTGGAATTCTGGCTTCCAACTTGGGGACAACATTCTTATGTTATACTTGATTCATATGACTTGGTTTCCTACACACTTCAACGCACAAGATTAAATACATGTAGGATTTATTATTCTCAAACCTAGGATATGCGGAAGACCATGTTCCAACAAACTCCACCTTTTGATAATAACAAATCCATTCATGATAAATGATAGCATTAATATATAAGCATGATGAAACCTACTTGTGTGTGTGAGAGAGTGATGACTTAGGATAATTGTTAGTTTTAGTATTTAGAATTGATCCCCCTAAATACATGCTCCACCTATGTGAATGCTCCCCTTATATTTAAGCTATCTTCTTAGTTATTAATCATGTTAGTTTTCCCATTTGATAGCTATTATTATTTATCATGTTAGTTCTCCCCCTTTTGTTATTAACAAAAGTGGGTAAGGAAGCAAGAGACATAAAAAGAGGATTTTTGATAAAAAGATAAGGCATGATCGAGCTTTTAGAGGGAATGAAATGATAAGGAGTTTTGAGCATAAAAAAATTTCATAAAGATAAATCAGAGTTCTTAGCATAAAAATGATACGTGTGATTGAACAACCAATGTAGATTTTACCAAGCAAGTCTACCACTTGTTGAATGAAAGGAATTTTAAGATTCAAGTGATGATACACACAAAAGAAAAAACTTTAAGTAAGCATGAAAGTGCAAGGTAAACAAGTATATGGTAAGGATGCGGAAAAGTTATAGAAATACAAGATACATCTTTTTGTAATCTTGATAATTCATAAGAAGATATATGACTTAAATTCCAAAAAAGGAAGATGTTTTTGTAAATCATTAATCATTTAAAAACATTAAGTTATGACAATAAAGTAACCAAGCATGAAAGAAGGATATCAAAAAGGAACTACTACAATGTTATTATAATTCACAAATTTAAAACATACCAGACATTGTAGAGAGCATGCTAGGTTATCTAGTGCATTTTTATATAAAGAGAGCATAGAATTAGCATTAGGATCCAATACTCATGAGAAGAAGTGTTATGGAAGATAATGATGTGCACATAAGTGTATTTTGAAGAGAGTGAACAAATGATTTAATCAAAAGTACAAGACATGTACAGTAAAGTGCACAAAAAACACAAATAATTTTACTTCCACACACTTCAATGCAGATAGAAAATGTACAACTACCAAGGTTCTTTGCACACACAATGCGCATTAAGACTTATCGAGGTGCAAAATAGTGCTTGGGGGATCACACACTTTATTTTTCAATATTGATTTTTTTTTGCAATCCGGTGTACTTAATAATAAGTGGTGTAAAGAGAAAGCTTATGGTTTGCACATGGCACTTAACTATTCTTTCCAAGGTGCTCACCCTCACAATGCTCATTAGGACTTATCAGAAGGTTCAAGTAGTGCTTGGTGGAGTTATCTTTGTCAATTTATTTTATGATTTTTTTTGTTTTGTACAACATTCTCCGAATACACTTGTTTTGCAAACCAATGTAATTTTGAAAGCACAACCTTTTTTATTAATTTTTAATAGTGCAAATAAATGTAGTGTAGGTAAGATACTTGTGCAATTTTAATTCATTGTACAATTATAATACACAAGCAAGCATTCTTAGATTAAAAGCACATGTAGACTTTGCCAAAATAAGTGAGTGAATATATATCATTATCAATCATAAAACATTTTAACATAATTAGAGGCATCCTAAGCTTGGTTCTACACAAATTTTACACTACAATTGATGCACATGTGATTAGATATATCAAAGCATGATAAGAACAATGTTCAAAGTAGTTTGAAAAGATGAATTGCAACATTGTAGAAGGTATAAATGATAGTTTAAACCATGCTTAATATTAGCAACAAAGTCCATACAGTTTTTTTTGTATTTTGAAAAATAATTTTGATTTAAAGTTTGAACTCTTAAAATTGATCTTGGACTTCCCAAGGTCTACCCTATAAGGGGACCGCACCGGTACTAGGAGATGTGATGGGATGAAATCTCATATCTCCCTTTTGCAAGATACATGTAAATAGAAAAATTAAGTTCAAAAAATAATTTTTGATAATTCTTTGCTTTATATTTTTGTATTTGATTTTTGCATATTGAAATAGAAATTAAACAAATAAACAAAGAAAGAAAGAGAAAAACCAATATTTGTTGTAATTTGGCTTTTGTAATTTTGTATTTTAATTTTTCAAAAATCAATTAATGAAGAAATACAAAAATATGTAGTACATATGAAAGAACGTGTTTTAGTGATTTTTAGAAATTTTAAAATTACAAAAAGTTTGACACTCGAGCTAGCACCGGTGCTAGGGCTAGCGCAGGCGACAATGAGCAAACCATTGAGATTTTGAAAATTTTGTTTTATGATTTCGATGAAGTGTCCAAAGATTAGTTTCATGCAGAGATTTTAGAATTTTTGGAGATGTTTAGATAGAATAAAATGCATGAAATGATTGTGTTTATGAATGTGACTTAAATAAAACGTCTAATCCTTTATCTCTTCTTATTTTCTAGGCTAAGGAGCTTTGCATTGTTGCCCATCAAGTAGTTGGAGCAGCCCGAGTCCAAGTATCATACATCCTCCTTGTCCTTAGCCTTCCTGCGAATCTAGAAAGAGGATGAGGGTAAAGATCTGGATACCCACGTGGCACCACCCATTGAATAAGTGGATTCCTTAGGTACCCAGATTTGCTTTGGAGATCCCTATTTTATTTTCCTGCAAGAGCTAGACGTGTGTCCAAACCTATGACAATTTGCATACGAAATAAAGGGTGTTGAGACCCTTTTCTAAAATCTTACATTACTCTCACTAGATGAGGTTTGATTTTTGGAATAAACAGAAGATTTTTTATATGATGGGCTACTTCCGGTGTTATTGGCTAGCGCTGGGCGGTAGCTGTCACTTTGATATCTGAGTCCATATTTTCAAGAACCATAACATTGGTTCCTTAGAATCATGTCCAGAGATTTTTGACTAATTCCAAATTTTTTGATGGCCATATTGAGGTCATGAGTTTATTTTTTAAGAGATGAATTTTCTTATACAAGCATTACACATTTATTTTCAAAACCCTTTTTTCTATTTTCTATTTGTAAGAGAGGTTTTTAGTTTTCTCTCTAAGTCCCACTTTTCTTGTGTAAGAGTTTTGATTTGAGAGAGGGCCTTAGAAAGAGAAAATTCAAGATCTTTTGCCTTACATAAGGAGTGATCACACTTTTGGCATGAAACCTTTCTCTTTTCTAAAGAAATTAATTTTTTGGTAAGCTTATGACTTCCTTTGATGAGAGATTTATTTTTACGATTTAAAATATTATTATTTTCTATGCTTTTATCGTAGGCTTTGCAAGTTTGAACAAATTCATCAAAAATTTCTTCGAAGGTGGGAGGAGTTACCTCAGTATCACTAAGAACACTGGTGTCGTCATCGTTGCCTTTTGTTATGAACAATATATTTGCTTCCATATCGTCGCTTAAAGTTGTTGTGCTTGACTCCTCGGAAGATGTATACTTTTTCTTCTTGTCCTTCTATTTGTGCCTCTTCTTCTTCTCCTTCTCCAGAATTTTTGGACACTCACATTGGATGTGTCCGATCTTCCTGCAGTTGAAGCACTCTGGAATAGATTTCTCCACTTCAACATGGCTTGCTTTATTCTTCCAGAACCCTTGCTTGTTGGACCCTTTCGTGAGGTATTTGCGAAAAGTTTTTCTTCTTTCGGGATCCCACATGAATCTTTTGATGATCTTCACCAAGAGACTTTCTTCATTATCGTCTTCTTTGTCGTCGGCCTCAGTCAGCACCAATGCTTTAGTTTTCGGCTCCATATTGTACACTTCATGTTGAATCTGGAGTTCTACCTCATGGGTTTTGAGATTCCCAATGACATTCTCAATATGGAGCGTTCTCAGGTTGTGTGACTCCGAGATGGACGTCACCTTTGTATTGAACATCGGAGGTAGAGAGCGAAGAATTTTTTTGACCAAGTCGTCGTCGAAGTAGATCTTTCCAAGAGCTTTTGAAGTGTTGACGATCTTGGTGAAGCGTGTGTATACTAAGTTAATGTCTTCTTCAACATCCATCCTAAATTTTTCATATTCCGATTCCAGTTGGAATAGCTTTGTATCTTTCACCTATGTTGTACCTTCATGAGTAACTTCTAATTGGTTCCAAATATCATAAGCAGTTACACATGCAAAAATTCGATTAAATTCAGTTCGATTTAAAGCACAATATAAAGCGTTCCTTGCCTTTGCATTATTTTTGCATTTATATTTATCGTTATTATCCCATTTATCCTTTGGTTTTTCTAAGGTAGCCTCTCCTACTACAATTGTAGGAGGAGAGTACCGAACTTCTACCATGTTCCATACTTTTATATCCTTGGTCATAAGAAAATATATCATCCAAAATTTCCATTAGTTGAAATTTGACCAAGTAAAAAGAGGTGGTCTACTAACACCCTGACCCTCGGGAAAAGCGAGATCATGAGACGCCATTATTCCCAGTTGTTAGATGGTTTTGGAATAACACCCCTCTGATACCACATGTTGGATCTGTAGGCGCCCTTAGAGGGGGGGGGGGTGAATAAGGGTTTTAAAACTGTTAATATATTTTGAACGACTTGAAATAATAAGAGATTAAAATAGTGATTTTGAATAAAGATCTAAATTGATTGATAATGAAAGAGAAGATAATACATAATTTAGAGAAACGAAGAACAAATCAAAGAGAGGCATGATTACTTTTAGTAAAACTGATTACAAAACTAGATTTCTATGACGCTTGAAATCGAAGGCGAATAAGTAAAAAGTCTTCGTTTTGTATCCCGACTCGTATCCCCACGAACTGGTGGGTTTAGCCTATCCTCCCCCGGATACGGTCTCAAGACGCTCTAGCCCATGCTCCCCCGGATACAGCCTCGAGCAACCCCTAGATCTACACCACAGACCTAGTCGCCAACATGAGGCAAATTTTTGCCCTAAGTTGTACCCAGACCTAGTAGCCAACACGAGCCAAATTTACTACGTGATTACAATAATAAAGAGACAACAATATGAAAAACACCCTCTATGTGGATCTCTTGGAGAAGAAGACGAAGACCCACAGAGTATGATCGTAGTCGATGCGGTCTTTCGTCTCGATGATGAGGCATGTTGAAATCTTCTCCACGGATCTCCTTAATCCATCATGGATTTGTGGGAGTATCTCTCTAAACCTTCCTCTATATGATATGGCACGAATCTTTGGAATTTTGGAGTGTAAGGTGATGAAAAATACAGAGCGAAGGGGTCCTTTTTATAGCCTTGATGCTAGCACTGGCGCTATCACGGATTAGGAAACCTTCTCTGTGTGCGTTTCTTCATTCCATGTAAACCTTTCTAAAAATCCATGCTACCGTCAGCGCTATCAGCTACCGCCTGGCACTATCACCTTTTATACTTGTTGCTTGAACTTGCCTAATCAGAGCTAGCGCCCGTGCTAGGTGCTACCTCCGGCGCTAGTGGACATGTTGGAATTTTGGCTCCAATCATGGGGGCAACCATCTTATGTTATCCTTGAGTCATATGGCTTGGATTCCTGCACACTTAAACATACAAGATCAAATACATTTAAGATTTATTATTCTCAAACCTAGGAGATGCGGAAGACCTTGTTCCCACATTACCTATCGTTGACATGATCAACACGATATCAGCTTGAAGGAATTTTATTGTCTTGACAGTTGCAGAGCTGCATTTAATGCACAGACTTTCTTAGAAATTTGTATTAAGGGAATGTGCATGACGCCTATCTTGTGCACCAATCAAGGAATAATTATTGATATATCTTCTGCAGAATATAGCCATTTACACAACATTTTAGAAGAATATTATTTAATTCTAAATATTGCATGTTCCAAAAAGGGAAAGCATTTATGGTGCTTTATTCTGTCGGTTCAGTATACATTCTCTGGTGGTCTAATTAATTAAGGAATGAATGATTGAGGATCTTTATGCATAAGTGCAGAGGAATATAAATAGATTTCATTTTTGAAATCTATAGACTACTGATAATTCTCACTCTCACACTTAATCATAAAGAAGAAAAGAACTGTACAAGAAAATCTTCAGTTTGCTGTGCTGTGAAGACTACTAGAAGGAATCTTCTTCTATCTGTATATGAAGCTGAACATAATATATTCAGAAGAAGATTCAAGAAGGTTTTGGGTGATTCAAAACTCACTAAGCCTTCATCTGGAAGAAGAAGGAGATCTAACTGTGAAAAGCTTTATCTTTGAAGTCTTCTCTTCTTCAACAACAAAAACCATCTTCCTATCTGCTAGGGTTCTTTCTGAACCTGAGCTTGTAGGATCTTGTAAACAAATCTGAGTTGGTAGGGTTCTTTGTGAGCATGAGTTCTGTCGGGTTCTTTGGGAACCTGAGTTTGTAGGATCTTGGTACAGATCTGAGTGCTTGGTAGGACTTGTAAAGTCTGAGATAATTGTTGTAGGGTTTGAATAACCTTAGTATAAGCTTTTTTGTGTGAGGGCTGAGGTACGATCCTTTGTGATCTGGGTTTTATGATCTACTATATAGTGAAAAAGATCTGAGTTTTGGATAAGTTGCCTATTCTAGCACATTGCTAGATAGGTGGATAGGACAGTGGACTACCATTGACACATTGTCTTGGGGGGAACCACTATAAATCTCTGTGTGTTTTTTTGGTTTGCTTTTGTGCTTTGTAATAATTTAATAGTCAAAATAACCTTGAAAACACCTAATCACCCCCCTCTAGGTATAGATTTAATCAAACCCATATCTTTCACAAAGCGCCCGATGTCGAATTACCTTGAGATGTAAATAGTTTTTTTAGATGTAAAAGATCTCTGTTTTCAATTAAATAAAACGTCTTGGCTGTGGAGGTTCCATAAGTATGAATGCACCTCTCTTGAGGATACGCCCACCTGAGATTAACAATATTCGACCAAACTCCCATTCCTTAATCAAATCTCCTTAATACTCACATTATGTTGTGAACCCTGCTATTGAGTTTTTATTCCAATTCAAGATACTTTCCTCATCCTCTCTTGAGGGTAGGGCGTAATTTTCTTTACCCGCGAGCAATCAATCTGAATGCACGAGCCTCTCGGCTAACTAGTGTATAGAAATGGAAATGAAAACCACACATTGATTATATGGTTCCACTCAAAGTTTTTATCGGGTAAACATTAAGCTTGTTAATTGATTTAGAAAATAAAGAGAATTTTTAATTTTGGAAAACCATTTATTTGTCCCAATGCTCTTCGACATCGTATGATAAAGGAGATTAGCCATTCATCGGAATTGGGATGGCTGTAGTGAATAAAAAGTACAAGATAATATTTTAAGCGAACATGAGTGCGTTTAGCAAAGAGTTAATGAAAGACAATTAAAAACACACCAAATTGAAAACTCACACACTCTACAATAATTTAAATGTCAAGTAATAAATCTAAGTTAACACACTCCCGCTCTCTACTTTGAATTAAAACTAAGTTACAAGAAATGCAAAATATATCTTACACACACACACGCACACTCTACTTTAAGGAAAACTAAGTTACAAAAAGTGTAAAAACTATCTCATACACACACATTCTACTTTAAGAAAAACTATATTACAAAAAAGTGTTAAAACTATCTCAAACACACACACACTCTACTTTAAATTAAAAGCTAAGTTACCAAAAAGTAAGAAACTATCTCATACACACACACACACTGACAAAAAAAGAAACTAAATTATAAAGCAAATAAAATCTAACACTCATACACTCACAAACTCTAACATAAAGAGAAACTAAGTTAATAGAAAATAAAAACAAAACTCGTACACACACACACACTCCAACATAAAAAAACCAAATTAAAAGAAAAGAAAAATTAAACTCACACACACACACACACACACACACACACACTAACATAAGGAAAAGAAGAACAAAGTTAGAAAACCAACTATTTCATTTCCAAAATATGATTACAACTATACTAGGAGAGAGAACATAACATAAAAACATAAGAACATAAGAGAAGATAAAGGAAAATGCATAAAATAACTCACAAACATTCAAAACTATTCACTAAAACTATCTCTATTTATAGGCAAATTTTTAGAATTACACGCCCACGGTCACGAGAGTGACCGAGGGCGTGACCTGATTAATTCGTCGAGATTTGTTGTGAAATTGGCCGAGATCTGGAAATTGGTATTTCAAGTTTACTTGCCCTTGGTCACGGGCGTGATCGAGGATGTGACCTAACAAAAGTTACTAAAAAGCTGCAAAACAGTAAAAAGAAATAATTTTGTAAGGAAATAACAAAAACAAGCAAATAATTTATTAATTTACATAGAAGTATTACAATTTTAATTAAAACTATAATAAGAACTATACTAAAAATACGTATATTTTACTACTCATCAAGTCCTACGATGAGTCCTATAATGAGTCCTACAAAGAGTCCTAAGTAAAATCCTTATAAAAGTCCTACAAAGATTCATACAAAGAGACCTACAGAGAATCCTATGAAGAGTCCTATGAGGAGTACTAGTAAGAGCCATAAGAAGATTCCTAAAAAGAGTCCTATGAAGAGTCCTAAAAATGGTCCTACAAGGAGTCTTATAAAGAGCCCTACAAATAGTCCTACAAAGAGTACTAAGTAGAGTCCTAATAAGGGTCCAACAAAGGGTCATACAATGATTCATACAAAGAGTCCTACAAAGTGTCCTACAAAGAGTCCA